>OW204011.1:12226338-13636979 GCA_934047225.1 Ypsolopha sequella
AGTACAGGTGTAGCGAACGTGGAAGTTTAATTATAATTAATCACAAGAAACGAATCCACGCAGTATCTTCAGCTACATAATATCACATGATGCCAATAAAATAACAAATTATGTTCATACCGACCGGGTTATTACTTTTATTATAACTACTTATTAATTTGTAAATATTATATTGGCCTTAGAGCAACATAAATAAATGAATTGGACTGAATTTAAATACAGGAGACTTGATTACGAAAACAATCTTTGTCAGTACAACGATAAGGCGGTCATAAAATAAGAATAATCCCATCAAAAACATAAAATGTAAAAAAATGTCAAGTCTCGCAACGCAATCCTTCCACCGTAAAAAGTTGTGAGATCTTATGTTAAGCCAAGTATGTTATTTTAGTTTGTATGGAAGCACCTTTTCATTTTAGTAAGTATGGGAGCACCTATTTAACAAATTTGTTATTAATTGTTTCCTAATTAGTTACCTACCAACATTAAGTGACTGTATTAATATTAGTCATCTTTATTTCTCTAATAAAATATAGTGACGTCGCAATCGCACAGCAACATATACAACATATCTACCTAATACCAATTTATTAGCGATTTGAGAAGATATTTCTACCCATAAGCGCTTTATTTGTACTCTGCGATTGCCAAGGCACAATATTTTATTAAAGAAATAAAGATGAGGAATATTAATACAGTCACTTAATGTTGGTAGGTAACTAATTAGGAAACAATGAATGATAAATTTGTTAAATAGGTGCTCCCATACTAACTAAAATGAAAAAGTGCTTCCATACAAATCAAAATAACAGACTTGGCTTTACATAAGATCTCACAACTTTTTACGGTGAAAGGATTGCGTTGCGAGACTTGACATTTTTGTACATTTTATGTTTTTGATGGGATCTCATTTCTTTTTGTAGGTTTACCTAGGTAGGTTTTTTCTTCTTGAGTAATATTTCTTGCATGTCAGCTACAGATTTTATTAAAGCACACTCCCTTTAACTGATCATTAAGACATACTCCAGAGAAACTAGTATCGGGAAGGAGCATTTCATAATGACCAACTAAGAAACTATCAGAGAATCGTAAACGTTTCACTGGCGTCCCAGGATCGCCACCAAATGATCCTCTCGAACGGCCATTTTCGTAAACCTCAAAAGTAAATAGATACAAAGCGGTGGCTGCCATAAGTTCGGATACGGAACCGTAGGTGGTAGTTTTCCTCATTGCTGTCGAGTACAGGTCAGCGTTAATGTAAGTGTCTCCATGCTCGTCACACGTATAAAGTTGCATTTCATTCCAATGCGCTACCACATACTCGACTACCGCACACCTAATGTCATACGATGAGTCAATGTTCCCATACATAGAGAATGACAAAGAATGGAACAAACATGAACCATCTTCAGGTATAGGGACAACTAGGTATGGACAAAGATTTTCATTTATGTACAAAATTTCAGGTTCCATTGCAATATTCATTTTTACGGTAAGTTATTATTATGTAGGTACACTTTTCAGTCACGGGCCCATAGGGACCCGGTCATTTGAAAGGCATTCATGGGGCCGAAGCCAACATTGAAGAGTCCTTCTTCTTCTTCTTCTTGGTGGGCTCGGTTTCCGCACCTAGTCTCTTACTTGGACCTTTGTGCGTGGAAAGTGTGGAGCTGGCTATTCCAGCCAGCCCAGCTCTCGCCAGAATCCCAAGAGGCGGCCTAGGTCGCCACAGGATTGGCGAAGCGTCCCCGGTTCACCGAGGATCTTAGCCCGTTGTGTGCTGACGCCTACGCAGTCTATCGTCACGTGGGTCGGCGTTTCTTCGGTCTCCATACAAGCTCTGCATAGAGGACTGTCCGTCAGACCTATATTATAGAAATGTCTGTTGAGGTTACTATGTCCCGTAATTAGCCCTACCATCATGCGAAGGTTCAGCCTATTGAGACGAAGTAGTTTCTTTGTCAGGCGACGGTCCACGGTTGGTAGAACCGCTTTCGTCTGTCTACAAGTTGTAGAGTCCTTTGGTACCATTTAATCTAAATGTGAGATGGCTGCAACCATGGAGGCCTCTCCCTCAATGTATCATTGTGATACACTAACGGACAGTCCCCTACAGTTGCCAAACTATTGCCAGGAAGGAAGCGACTTGGAGTGGGCTATGAGGATGGGATGCTAAATGGGTAACGGACATCTGCCTCGAAAATCTCTCACAAATTTAAATATGGCAGATGGTGACTTGCTGTATAATAACTATCCAACAGGATAGCCGTTGTGGGCCCCCTATCTAGCCACCATGGGGCGGCCAGGGGGCAACAATATGTAAGCAGCTAAGGTTGTCGAGAGGTGAGTCTGCGGGGCGCAAGATCCTTCTACAGTCAAGTGCCCCCGGCGTTATGACATTTAACACTTCCAACCTGGAGCATAGGTTCCGCTCTTGCATCTCCACTCTGGCCGGCTGGTTAAGGCAAGCGCAGAGGCAGGGGGTGTGTTTCTGTGTGTGTGTAAGCGCATGTGTGATAGTGTCCCCTGGAGGTAGGGTCCGTGGTGTCGCCACTCACCATCGACTCGCCACAAGCCGCCCTGCGGTGACTGATTGCACTGGACGTACAGGACATACCAGAGGGCGATGGGGTCGTCACATCCCTACGCATTTATTATTATTATCCACAATTAGATGCAACAGGCAGGTTAATATTTATTTTGACCATGAAGTGAAAGGCAGACTTGTCAGTCTAAACCACAGAGTACATTATTATGTCTACACCTGCTCTTTATTCAATGACACACGAGTACATAGACATTTCAATACACCTACATCATAGAGGATGCATATACAAATAATACAACATTAGCCGCTTTATTTTTCCTGCAAGCTTTACTAAGCCTCCGCTGTCTATCCATTTATCACAGGGGTCTACAGCTTCAGCCGCTATAGGTGAATATAGCGCGTAAATGTTTTCACATAATATCACGGAAAATAATAATATAATATAATAATAAATAATAATAATAATATCACAGCATAAAAAGTTCAATAAATGGAAATCCAAAGGGGGTCCAATTATTCGACGTTGTTTCAGCTTTATCTTTATAATACAACAATTTTGGGCAGATAAATAGATAGATAGATAGATATAATCTTTATTTACTCAGCACTATCAACAAATTAATTCAAACACATTTTAGATACAAAACAAAATGAATTGCTGGGTAAAAAGGCCCTGACTCAGCATGTGTTGCAGCCAGTAAGTAGACTACAACGCTGTTATTATGCCAGAACCATTGTTTTGTCACGCATACTTCCGACATTTTAATGTACATACTTACATAGATACAAATAGTTACAGTATATTACATACTACTATTTTAATCATATGTCGGGGACGTGAAGGAGGGTTCATTGTCAGGTGTGTCAGACATGGCGATAACGATCAGACGAATAGATTCGGATTACTTGGTCGAGAAACGCGGTAAGTTCGATACAGCGACGCACCCTCAAAGCAATGACCGTTCGTCTCCGCGTTCTCCAACAGAATCCTGTCATGGCAGACAGACTTCACCGACAAACCAAAACGTCAGACTACCAAAAACTATCATCGCTGTATCGACCTCACCCAAGTAAACTACTTGGCGTTTCCGACTAGGTTCGATTAATGAGGTTAGTTGGGTCTGCGACATATATAACATTAGTAATCAACAATAATGGTGTACAATAAATATACATAGATAATAAGCGAGTAAGTGAGTAATCAATATGATAGGCAGATGAAAAACTATCTACATAGATAAATAAATAAATAAATAAAATATTAGAGTTCCGTATTCAAAAGGTGCTGATTTGTTTGTCAGGCGCTACCATTTTAGCGCCTTGTTTTTGTCGCCTTGATGTTGCTATGTCATCTCTATTGTTGGTATTTACCATAATGGTTTTGGGGTTTCGTACCCATATTGTGTGACGGTAGTACGGAACCCTACGTGAGTGAGTCCGACTTGCACTTAGCCGGTTTAATAGCGACTTAATTACGAAATGTTGATATTTCTCTTCTTAAATAGACTAAATGTGTTTTAGGGTTCTTTATCCAAAGCACAGATTATTATAACAAAGGCTCTATCGTTAGAACAGTTATACATACAAGTACCTACAAGTCGAAAATTTAGGCAGACTACTTTAAAGTAAAATAACAAATAATAAAAATTAGGGTTCCTTTCTAAAAAGGTACCGAATTGTTTGTCAGGCGCTATCATTTTATTGCTTTGTTTTTTGTCGCCTTGATGGTGCTATGGCATCTATGTTGTTGCAATTTACTTTTAGGGTTCCGTACCCATATTGTGTGGGGGACGGAACCCTTTATGCGCGAGTCGGATTCGCACTTTACCGTTTTTTTATTGACTTAATTACGAAATGTTGATATTCTCTTCTTAAATAGACTAATTGTGAATGTGTCGAACATTGTAAACCACCCTTTTTAGGGTTCCTTACCCAAGGAACAGATTATTATAACAAAGGCTCTATCTTTAGAACGGTAATACCTCAGAACATTGGTAATACATACAAGTATAAGTTTAAACTTTGGGCAGTCTGTAGTAAATACTTTAAAGTAAAATAATAAAAATTAGGGTTCCGTACTAAAAAGGTACAGAATTGTTTGTTAGGCGCTACCGTTTTATCGCTTTGTTTTTTGTCGCCTTAATGTTGCTATGGCATCTATATTGTGTTTTACTTTTAGGGTTCCGTACCCGTATTGTGTAGGGGTACGGAACCCTTAATGCGCGAGTCCAATTCGCACTTTACGGGTTTTATTTTTTATTTTTCGCACTTTAACGGTTTTATTTTTAAATTTTTACTACTTGCTCTATTTTTGGAGATAAAGATTAGTACATTGTTCACCGAGGGAAGAAAGGGGAAGATTACCAACGAGGGTGTAGTTTGAGGCCCGAGGAGTTGGGAATCGCACTTTCTCCCGAGTGATACCTACATAGTGCTTTATACTACACCTACGAGGAAATAGTATCATTTTACTTTTAATCAAGATACAATAAAAGAAACCGACTGACTCGCGTGCGATTGTCACTTTTTATTTTATTTTTTTTTTCATTTTCCCACTAAGTGGAAAGGCAAAGGGATCTTAGCCCATACAGCCATGTTTGACGTTATAGTTTTTTATGTTTATATGCACTATCCTCTTCTGTTGAGGATCATCTGAAAGGTCTGTCCTGTCTAAGTCACTGTCCTGTCGTTTCCGCTATAATTATAGCATTATAACGCAAATACAACAGAGTTAGAAAAAACACACGAAAAGGCACAGCCCGCACTTTTGTTCCATTGAACAACACACTACACAGGTTACAGCGATTTTAATTCACAATATCCTATCACTATTGTTGATCAAAACACCCAAAATGCAATATTTTTTCAATAAAACAAAAAAAGGACGCCATCACGTCTTCGCGCCTTTTTTCCAACCTTTTATTTCCTTCTTATTTTTTATTATGTGCAGTAAAAGCAAGTGGCCAGTATCATCTTTCGAGTTTTATGTACGAGTTCGCAAAATAATACTGGCCACTTGGCCACTTGCTCATTCTTTATGTTATTTAAAAAAAAACAGCACGTTAACAATGGATTTGCATACACTTTTTCTGCCCGCTCAAGCACGTTAACAATGAATTTTCATACACTTTTGCCGCCCGCATATTTGTATGACAGTAATGACGTATTTACTGCATCGTTTTCAACAAAGAAAGAAGGTACTTTCGGAGCAGGTGTAGTATAAATATTTTTTTTACACTTCATACCATCTAGTGTGACGAGGTAGAATTTTTCAAAGCACGCAATAGATCAATCAGAAACCTGCAATATGAAATTACAAATGAAATGTACACAATATCTTTGTTTAATGACAGTCCGAGTGCACAGAAGCTGTCAGTTAATCCAATTTTTCATAAAAGATGAAAGCATATTGATGTGAGGTATCATTTTTGTAGAGAATGTATAGCTAACAAAATTATAAATATAGTTTTTATGCCTGCAGCTAATATGCCAGCTGATTTGTTGACAAAAAGTCCGTGTACAGTGAAACATTATACCTTCTTGGAAGGATTGGGTATTGTTATAGTTTAGGTGATGTTTGTTGCATGTTTTGATATAGTGGGGGTGTTTATTTAATATCAAAATGTAACCCATAGCGCCATCTATGGACAGTTTTATGTAACTATCTAAAACAATTGATTGTCTCTTCAATAAATGCAGTTCCCTCTGGTCACTAGCTGGACAACGACGTTTTATTTATTATCATAAATATCAAATGTGAATAAGCTTGAACATATAAGTATCTAAAATTAGGTTATACTGACTGCACTGCACCTTCCCCGTAAGGAAAAATAAAATAAATGTTAATATTTTATTTTATTTCTTAAGGCTAACGGGTTAAATTCAATTTACTTAATTACTAAAAGTACACACGTATCATAAAGTTAAATATAACCTTAAATTTACTTAAGTAAATTAATTTTAATATGTTTTATGTTTACATAACACTTTTCAATTTATAAAAAAAGAAAAATAATACAATTACTTTTTGAACAAATATAAGTATTAAATACATTGGTTTGTTTACACAGGCTTACTTTTAAATTCTAAATGTTTTCGTGC
The DNA here is from genome assembly GCA_934047225.1 of Ypsolopha sequella. Taxonomy (NCBI): domain Eukaryota; kingdom Metazoa; phylum Arthropoda; class Insecta; order Lepidoptera; family Ypsolophidae; genus Ypsolopha; species Ypsolopha sequella. Next base: position 12,232,988 of record OW204011.1, read on the forward strand.
GGTTTTTATGAACAACATCTTCTTTCCCATTATTTAAAATCCTGACATTACATCCTAAATCTTCGATTATTAAATATGGACCTAGATAAATTGGATCTAGTTTATTTCCACTTTCATTTTTTAACCTTCAAGCGGGCGCTCGGTCGTTTGTTACGGCAGCGGTCGCGCATAGTCGTTTCGACCTACTTAAGGCCCCTAATATCGCCAAATGGGTACTTTCTAAAGCCTACTCCTCTTTTATGGCCAAACCAAAAATATTGAAAAAATGTATTATGGATTATCGACTCTAGGACAACATATGCAACATTTTTCTTTTTCGTACCACCAAAACTTCTATATGAAAAATTGTTTCAACTGAATGGTGTTTTTTGGCTTGAATTTCCTACTGCTCCTAAGCGGCTTAGGTGATTTAATTCATTTATGCTTTGATAAATAGATAAACTTGATAGCTATAAATATAACATAGAATTATTCAATCGAACAATCACGTCCATGTGAAAAGTATTATCTTCTCCTATTTTGCCCTTTCAAGGACGCAGCGAGCGTCGTAACAGCCACCACGCATTGTGCACTGATTTGAACGTTGTTTCCGTCGATATTCATACAGACAAACATCGAGCTGCTAATTTGGCGACGGTAATCGCCTTAATCTTCAAGCATAATTAAACAAAAATCATTTATTTTTAAACAATATGTAAAACAATCTAAGGAATTAATAATTTATTTCTAAATTTTTTCTTCTTAGGACTTAAATATAAATTTTAGAACTAATCTTCTTCATCGTCATTTTCATCGACATTGTAACATTCACTGCAAAGACATGCAGTATAGACCCGCGCAACTGAAACAAAAGCAGCTTGGGGCATGCGGGGAATGGAATAAACAGTTTATTTGTGTGCGTGATGAACATATCACATGCTACTAAAACTGGTAAGCACTACTAGTAGCAAAGTACGATCTTATGGAGGAGTATTTGTTCATGGCGGTCGATTCGACGTCGCGCGACCGCTTGAAGGTTAATAATAAATAGCTACCTTTATTATACTTAAGGGCCTTACTATTGCCAAATGGGTACTTTCTAAAGCCTACTCCTCGTTTATGGCCAAACCAAAAATAATTTAAAATTGTATTATGAATAATCAACTTTTAGACAACATATACAACAGTTTTCTTTTTCATACCACCAAAACTTCTACATGATTTTTTTTTTTACTGAATGGTGTTTTTTGACCTCAAATTCCCTACTGCTCCTGAGTGGCTTGGCCGATTGATTTCATCTATGTTTTGATAAATAGATAAACTTTATAGCTATAAACATAACATAAGATTATTCAATCGAACCATCACGTCCAAGTGAAAAGTATTGTTCACGCAACAGCGTGACGCGTGATCCGCGCGCGCATGCGCCGGATGACTAATTTCACAATCGAATTGTGCGCCGGCGGTTCACTCGCTCTGTTCCGCGCTAGACATCGTTCGAACGACACGTGTGCACACACTCGCGCCGCCAAAACGCCTAAACCTCGCGTAGCTACCAGTGTTGTGTTCATACCAGTGCTGTGTTTATTACTCCACGAACCAAGACATTCTGCACATTCCTGCCCAAGGCGCCAGCTCCATCAGCCCGACAAGGAGTACACCACGCGGCACATTGTCGGCCCCTCCAAAACAGGTCAGTGCACCCACAATTCTCCCGTGTCAATACTCAAGTCCCATCAGCTCTGCATTCCTGTAACCCCGCGGTTACAAGTATTATTTTCAACTATTTCGTCCTCTCAAGGACGCAGCGAGCGTCGTAACAGCCACAATGCATTGCGCGCTGATATGAACGTTATTTCAATGTCGTTTCCGTTGATATTTGTAGTGACAAATATCGAGCTGCTAATTTGGCGATGATAATCGCCTTAACTTCATTTACCTTATTATCATAGGTTTCCTTTCTCTTCTGCTTACTCCGCTCCAAATTCATTTTTGCGTCGCGTTGCGCGTTTGTAACTAGGGTTGCCAGATGTCCGGTATTTAAGCGTACAGTCCGGTATTTTCGAGGCCTGTCCGGTAAAATATAAATGGTCATACCGGACAGAACAATGTCCGATATTTTGAGGAAAGTCGGTACTACTGGTCACAAGCGCCTACAAAAGTAGGCATATGAAACTCGGTGTTCAGAAGCTTCAGTTGCTTGGACCTTGAACGCGGTCTACCAACTCTGGACCAACTAATTGAATTGTGGACTCTAACGAGAAGCCACGACACTCCACCGGAAGAACTCTACTCAGAGTTGGCTATACTTAGCAGTGTTCACCAGTCCCTGGAGGGAAAGTCAGTGGATATGTGGTGCAGCTTTTTTAGTAAAGAATCATCGAGAAATCTTCTCAAATTGGTCCAACATGTACGCGGCATTCCCGTATCGAACGCCTTCGTCTAGCGCATTTTCAGTGTGATGGGGAATATATGGACTAATGAACGAAACCGCCTTTCTCTAGAGACTGTGAAAAGTGAACTGTGTGTCTTTTTCAACATAAACTCGAGCTGCACTGATTTTAAAGAACGTGTTGTATCAAATAAAACACAATTGAAAGCGGCTGGGTCAAATGTAAAATATGTTAAAAAGAAGTAAGTAGGTAGGTACTACCTAAAAAACATAATTAGTTTTACAAAAATGGTTATATATTAGTATAAAAGAAACAAGGTATTTTTTGCGACCTAGCCTAGCATACACCCCTCCCCCCCGGTTGGGGTTGTCCGGTATTTTTTCGCGACTCACCTGGCAACCCTACTTGTAACCTATACTTAAACTCTAGAGGATAATTATCATAGTTACACAAAGGGTCTACAATACCTGAATCAAAATTACTTGGTAATTTTGCTGTTTGTCAAAACACCAACTCGAATGGTGTGTACTGCGTTTCCATATGCACTGTATTGTTAAACGAAAAACACCAGTACTGTAACCAACTGCTCCAACCCCACACACTGCATCTTATTTCTGCATAAATGAAAAATAAGTACAAATTAAAAATATATATAATTGGTTTTAACGAATTTGATTAAATGACAATATCATTCCAATTTAGAACAATAATATTATTATCGTTTATAATGTGTTTAAAACTAACTTAAAATTCCATTCGCGATGTTGACGATAAAAAATGTTAGACAAAAATTCAAAACCTAAAATAAATTCAATGACAATAAAACTATAATGTAATCTTATATACAGTATGAATTGATAACGCGATATCACTCATCTATTTGCCTTTATGCATGCGTATATATTATTTCTCTATATTTACTATTACATACTCATCTCATCAAAATAATTTTAATCTGAAAGTTATCAATTTATCAATAACTATCTAAAAACAAGTTCTCAAATAGTACAAGAAAACACAATGCTTCATTCATTGCACATCTCATGCTTACTTTTATTATTTATTATATACTTTTATTATATATTTGTGAAAAAATCTTCTATTTTGCGAGTTTCCACGAGCAAATCGGCTGTAATTGTACAAGATTGAAAGGATGATGCGACTCTTCCCTTGGCGTTTGGTCCAAAATTTGAAAACCTTTTATCCACGAATGAAACCTATGCCAATCCATAGATCTTATCAGCAGTAGCAACTTTTAGCACGACACCAAAAAAATCCAAGAAGGGAAAACAGATATGGTGATAAGAATGTAAAAAAATATAATGTGTTTTTTTCTTATTCATGATATTTTATTCCTGCGTTTCTATTTATTATGCGTTTAATCGCTCCTTTCGAGTTGCAACTATTTTTTTTAACCGAGACGTAAGATTGGCATACGGCATCACATTTTTTTTACGCATTAATAAATAATGGTTTCTTTCCAACATTATTTTTCGACATGTAACATTTTTTTTTTTTGGTCGACTTCACTTTCTGGATATCCTTCGAAAAAATTACATGAATAATTAAAATTTTTTGGGGATGATTTGTAGGCAAAAGACCAGATAAAATAATAATAAAAAATTCCTCATGAATTTATCAATTCCGTGCTCTCTCACGTTCATGTACATATTTTTTTTTGCTGCATTTTTTTTTCGTAGTAATTATTTTGGTCTATGTGTGGTATTTATTCTAAGAAAAGTAAGTTATAGTGACAAATTTTATGTAATATTTATATGAAGCTCTAAGATCACGTTAAATTTCGTTACGTGCAGAAGTTAGTGTGGTGTTTTCCATACGCTTTATTTATTACTTTGAATGGCGAATTTTCACTAGTATTATCTTTCACAGCGAGAGTGTGTTCAATTCATTTTGCGACTTCTGACTACATAAAGCCATTAAGGGACATTTTATTGAATACTTCCCACTTTAGCCGCCACACCCATCCCTCTGCGGCTGAAAAGTTAAAATCCACATGCATTCCTAGTAATTTATTTCTAAGGACATAAAAATTTCCACGTTCCCCCATTTTGGAACACAAAACCTCCACACATCACCAAGGAACATATTACCTTGTTTTATTATACCATGATATTTCCTATCTTCTACAGAATTTTGAAAAAAAAAAACGTACCTAATCGACCATACGTCATCGCAAGTCAAAAAGAATTTTAATACGATTTCTCGAACTTTTCTACTTTTTACCTAATGTTTATTATCAATATCCTCTAATACGGAACACTGGAACAAAACAAAATATAATACGGAAGCCTAAAAATCCAACTTTGTTGTACTCATTATATACTATTGCAATATAGCCGATTCTGAAGGCTTTAACTTTAGTTTTAGTGCTGTCAGTACTTAAATTTTTCCAAAGTAATGTAGCTTCTGTTCTTCACACTTATGAACTATTTTGCAACGATGAAAATTTAGTTTTGACAGCACTAAAACTAAAATTAAAGCCTTCAGAATCGGCTTCAATACCTAGCTATGTTTGGCTTTCATTACTTTAATTTTAAAACGATCAACTTTGTTGCACATCGACCATCCGCGACATGCATTATCAGCTTTCAGCATCTTTACCGAATGCAACTGCAACAGATCAGCTTCCACTATTGTTATTGTAACATCATTACACAATTCAATAGTTATTCATGTTATGAATAAACTTGTAAATGATTTTTTGCAGCTTCTACAGTTAACTTGATAATTAATCTGAATAACTTGCATTATTAATTAAGTCGGTTTTTGTATGACAAATAATTAATTTACTGAAATTTGTTTTCAGAGTACAGCCAAAAAGAAAAATAAAACCTTTTAAACGGTTAGAATAAAAAAAAAAAACAGAGAAAAGAAATAATCTACCTAAGTTCAAATTCAAATAGTTTATTTTGCAAAGCAGGTATAAATATACACTTTTTACACGTCAAATTTGATCTAATAAATAAAGTATATGTTATAAAATAATAAATATATATGAACTAAACTAAATTAATGGTTTATTTAATTTATGTAGCAATATATATATATACGATTAAAATGATAGGTAAAATATATATTATACAAGGTAAAATCGAATCAACCGCCCGAACCCAGGAACAAGGTTCAATGATCACCAACCGAGCCCCCAGCACGAATCCAGGCGGCCGACCAAATTCCATCCTATATACTACATACTAATAGGTTACATATATAAATACATGCCTACCTCCGCCCAATCCGCCCGCTTCAATAAATTTATACAAGGTGAATTTGTGAACATCGTCCAAATTCATACTTGAGCCTTGGTAAGTGATCAGCATCATAAACCAATAACGATTTTTGTAAAATTCCATTACATGAAATTTCACAGAAATTGTTATCGATTCATGATGCTGATCACTTACCAAGCCTCCAGTATAAATATGGACTATGATGGAAAAGTCACCTTGTATAAAAAAAAACTTGATCGTGTTGCAAAGTATGAATTGCCGTTCAAATTATTTACTTTATATTTCTCTAAATATCTAGCTTTGAGGGCGAAACTATACCTAAACGAATAAATTAAAGGTGTAAAGAGCTGACTGAAGCTTACTTTTCCTATAAAATAATTAATTTTATATTATATCGCCAACATGCGTTACAAAACAAAAAAAATATCTTAAAATCTTACTCAAAAATAAATTTCTCTATTGCTTAATAAATGAAATGTATGTAGTAACATTATGACTTGATGCATGTACCACGATATCATACCAATAGCCATCTCAACGTCTGTGTTTATGATCTTGTTGTTGTAGCCAATTTGGGTCATAACATCCTGCTTTGGTAATCTTGGCACGTTGGAGTTACACATTTTGCTGGTAAAATATTTACTCTTGTAATTACATAATTAATTGTCCAACATTTTCACTTCGAAACTTGATGCGTTCGCGCACGGTCCAAATAAGTCACGGTCGCCATGTAAGGCGGAGCGTCAGGGAGTTGAATGAAAGGCTCGGATGTTCAATTAAGACTGACTATAATGTGAATACTGAAGAAGTGAGAGGCCTACCATGTCCTGTAAAGGACTTACAATGAATTTGACATTTTGATCAATATTTTATATCACTAATTTGTAGCTTGTGACGTAAAAATTGTACTGTTAAAAACAACTAGGCCATATAGCAGATGACATATGCATTTCTTAATATAATTAATTATCTAACTTGTTTTGAATTTTATACTTAATTTATATTTAACTAACATAATGAATTTTGCATGAATTTTTGAATGTACAACAATGTTATTTTTGTTTGATAATGTTAATTTACTGGAGCTATTTATTAAGAATTTGTTAATATTTCAATGTCAGTGCATGTAATTTTATTATTTTTGTGGTAAATAAAGGCTTTTATTATTATTATATAATGTGAATAAGAATAAGTATCTAAAATTAGATTATACTGACTACACTACATTTTCATATTTTTTCCTTAGTTTATAAATGTTTAAATTCATATCCATAGAAAGAACGGGCCTCTCCTATTACAGGTTACTAAACTTAAAAGGGGAGTCCCAAAACATGTAAAGTGTGAATTGTAAACAATAAATGTTTTTTTTTTTTTTTGATAATGTCTGCGAGGCGGGCTCTGATGAGTGCCAAATGCAACTCGAAACGAGGGATATTCTGTGCTCGTCTCTTCCTCTGTGAAGGAGCTCTCCACAAGGTCGTCCATGTAATGGCATTCGGTGATAGCACGCAACGCGTCAGGGTGCGTGCTTGTGTGCAGCTGTGCGTTGTTATTTCGCACACTGTGTGCCAGTGTAGCATAGCAAATTTTATTAGGTGCGGTTATCTATTTTCACATCGTTGTTAGCTTGTTAGGTGTGTTCATGTCAAAGTTGAGTTCATGTAGATTAAGTTCGTTCGCTTGGCTTGTGCAAGTTTCAGTTTCCGGTATCATTGCTCGCTCGGTGTTTTAGCTGTCCAGTCGTGTTGTTTTTTTTGTTCTGTCTGATAGAACATGGTGGTTTTGCCACAGCGTGGTTTTTTTTTAATCTTAAGGGTTTGTCTTTGAGCTTAAATTGGTGTGTATATTTTGCGTTAAAAGATTTCTGTAAAATTGTTTTTGTATTTCAGATGAATTATTAGAAAACTAAATGGTTGTTTAAAAAGAAGTTTTGGCTGGGAAGGAGGGAGATCTGATCTATTGACGGGTCATGGTACGTATTATTTTCTTAGTAATCGAGTCACCGGTTTTTTCTTTTTCTCGTTTCCGTGTAGTAAAGTTTTTTAATATGTTTTATTTTCTCCTAATTCCAGGGTTTTGTGTTTTTTTGTTCTGGCGGCTGAGTGTTTGCAGCCGCGTGGTTGAAACGCGGTCAAGCTGCCCGTTGTTTGCGAGGTTTGGACAGACTAAATCGCCGGGTTGGAGTTCACCATAGGTCGGTCTGCGTGGCAGACTCTGGTTCGGAATGGTTGCGATTCACAAGTATGTGTCGTAGGTTTTATTATTAACCACAACATTTAAAAGGTGACTTGGACGGGATGTTTCCAGGACACTTAGATATATAAACTTTCAAAAACGAAGTGTTAATTCTCCTTTCTGTTTCACTTTATAACCTTAAAATTATAAATTTTGGGTTGGATTTAGTATCGTTTGGCAGTTGTATGGGGGTGAAAGTGGTTAAGGCTGGTAGAGATGGGGTCCCCGATTATAACACTACCACACTTATTAAAAGGTAATGCACATTTTTCGAGAAATTAATAATAATTGTTTCTTACCTCAAATCAGGTAAAAGGCGAAAACGGAACGTTAAAATGGGCGTTTGACAACCAAATCTGTCCTAGTTTATTGTCTGTGGTGTAAAATATTGCGCAATATCGATGAAACGGAACGAAACAAAAAAAAACTGCGTCATGTGTTACTGTCATTCGTAATTCGTTTATTGGCAATTTTGGATTGAATAAATAAAAAAATTATGAATATTTTGTTGTTTTATTTGTTTTTACCTAGAAATCCTGCTCAAAAGGAGGTTAGTATACCCCCACTTCATGGTTAAAATAGGTCAAATCTGTTTTAAAACCGAATCAGAGCACCCCGACTCTATACAGTCTTGTGGCTACTACCCCTAGAGTGTAATTTTTTATTGTTCCGTAATTTATCCTGGTACAACTGCACTGTGTATCAGATGACTTTAGTTTAAAGTGTATTTCGACAAATATTATATTAGTAGAATTCACGGCTCCCCTGAGCTAGATGTTTTTGGTGTTTCTTTTTTTTCTTGTTTACAAGTTTCCTTTCTTTTAAAGACTTTTGTATTAAGATTCACAAGGTTTATTGTAATCTGTGTTGGTTATTTGGTTAAACAAGACTATATCTTAGTTGGAAGGAATCTACCTAAATTGTTACCTGTAGTTAAGGCGGAACCTAACACCATTTTATAACCATAAGGTTCTAGAAGTTTCTTAGTAGAATTTTAGTACCAATGTAGTATAATTATTTACAACAATAAACTAGTGAAATAATACTATTGTTTGATTAAGTTAAATACACCTAGTTGTAAAAGTACCTCGAAGTTTTCCTCACAACCTTTTCCCAACCGTTATAACTAGGTCACTTTTTAACTTTATTTGTTTAGCTGCACGACTGGTGGAAAAGACCGGGTACCAGCCGGTCGTGCAACTTTACACCAGGAATGGCGAACTAGATGCTCCAAAGATCATCGAAGTCATCACGTACTGAAATGGCGGGCGCGTACGGTCGGTGCCTCGCCATAGGAACATCTGCGCTGGCTGGTCCTCCTTTCGGATCTTCACCTGGAGGAACGTCTCTTGGATGTCGGCGGTGACAGCCACTGGTCTCTCCCGGAATTGAAAGAGGATGCCTGGCAGAGATTTTAGCAGGTCTGACCCCTCCAGCAGCTGGCTGTTTAGGCTCACCCCTTGGGAGACTGCTGCTGAAGACCAGGCGCACTTTGCCGGGTTTGTTTGGGTTTCTCACGGAAAAGTGTGGCAGGAACCATTGAAGTGGGCTGTTGCTCTCGCTTCCATCTGCTGGTCGTGCGTAGCCCTTACTGAGCAGGTTGGAGATCTGCTGCGAGTATTCCAAGCTAAAGCTCGGGTTCCGGTCCATCTTACGCTCGATGACACGCAGTCGAGTGACGGCGTGAGCGTGGTTGGACGGCAGTGCGACGTCGTCAGTCTTCCAGGGGAGGCCGACTTCGTAGTGGTTGTCGACGGGGCGGACGGTGCGTTGAAAGGTCGCTACCGCCCGTTGGTCGTCTTCTCTGACTTTAATGGCCAGTGAGACGCCCAGTGCGTCAACTGAGAAGTAGTGACGCACCAAGTTATCCAGCCGGTCGTCCGGAGACTGCCCCAGGATTGTGGGGTAGATGACAGGATGCTCGGGCGCAGATTCGTTTTTTGTGTTTAATTAAACTTCCACTTTTGTGACACTTGTACTCGCATAAGTCACATTTATATGGCTTCTCCCCTGTGTGTGTTCTCATATGTTGTTTCAACCTACCGCTTTGTCTTCACGCATAGTCACACATGTCACATTTATATGGCTTCTATGCCGTGTGTTTTCTCATATGTCTCTTCAACTGAGAGGATTTGCTACTCGCATAGTTGCAAATGTCACATTTATATGGTTTCTCTCCCGTGTGTTTTCTCATATGTACCTTCAAATCAGCCTTATAGCCACTCGCAAAGTCACACATGTCACATTTATATGGCATCTCTCCCGTGTGTTTTATCATATGTTTCTTTAAATTACTGCTTTGGTAAGTCGCATAGTCGCACACGTCACATTTATATGGCTTCTCTCCCGTGTGTTTTTTCATAATATGTACGTTCAAAACAATTTTATAGCCACTCGCAAAGTCACACATGTCACATTTATATGGTTTCTCTCCCGTGTTTTCTCATATGTACCTTCAAATCATTTTTATGGTCATTCGCAAAGTCACACATGTCACATTTATATGGCTTCTCTCCCGTGTGTTTTCTAACATAATGCATCTTCAAATGATTGCTTTGGTAACCCGCATAGTCGCACACGTCACATTTATATGGCTTCTCTCCCGTGTGTTTTCTCATATGTACCTTCAAAACCTTTTTATAGCCACTCGCAAAGTCACACATGTCACATTTATATGGCTTCTCTACCGTGTGTTTTATCATATGTTTCTTTAAATTACTGCTTTGGTTAGTCGCATAGTCGCACACGTCACATTTATATGGTTTCTCTCCCGTGTGTTTTCTCATATGTATCTTCAAATGACTGCTTTGGTAACTCGCATAGTCACACATGTCACATTTATATGGTTTCTCTCCCGTGTGTTTTCTCATATGTACCTTCAAATCAGCCTTATAGCCACTCGCAAAGTCACACATGTCACATTTATATGGCTTCTCTCCCGTGTGTTTCATCATATGTACATCCAAAACATTTTTATAGCAACTCGCAAAGTCACACATGTCACATTTATATGGCTTCTCTCCCGTGTGTTTCATCATATGTACATCCAAAACATTTTTATAGCAACTCGCAAAGTCACACATGTTACATTTATATGGTTTCTCTCCCGTGTGTTTTCTCATATGTATCTTCAAATGACTGCTTTGGTAACTCGCATAGTCACACATGTCACATTTATATGGCTTCTCTACCGTGTGTTTTATCATATGTTTCTTTAAATTACTGCTTTGGTTAGTCGCATAGTCGCACACGTCACATTTATATGGTTTCTCTCCCGTGTGTTTTCTCATATGTATCTTCAAATGACTGCTTTGGTAACTCGCATAGTCACACATGTCACATTTATATGGTTTCTCTCCCGTGTGTTTTCTCATATGTATCTTCAAATGACTGCTTTGGTAACTCGCATAGTCACACATGTCACATTTATATGGTTTCTCTCCCGTGTGTTTTCTCATATGTACCTTCAAATCAGCCTTATAGCCACTCGCAAAGTCACACATGTCACATTTATATGGTTCCTCTCCCGTGTGTGTTCTCATATGCCTCTTTAAATTACCAATATGGTTTCTCGCATAGTCGCACACGTCACATTTATATGGCTTCTCTCCCGTGTGTTTTCCCATATGTCTCTTCAAATGACTGCTTTTGCAACTCGCATAGTCACACATGTCACATTTATATGACTTTTCTCCCGTGTGTTTTGTCATATGTATCTTCAACATACTGCTTTCGCAACTCGCATAGTCGCACACGTCACATTTATATGGCTTCTCACCCGTGTGTTTTCTCCTAATATGTATCTTAAGCTTACTGCCAGAGTTACTCGCATAGACGCACATGTCACATTTATACGGCTTCTCTCCCGTGTGCGTTTGAAAGTGCTCCATTAAGTGTCCTTTTCTACTAAATCTGTACGTACACAAATTACATTTATAACGCCTTTTCTCATCGTGGAGTCTTGAATGTTTTTCTAACGATTGAACTGTACGAGTTTGAAATGAGAGATTTGCTTCTGAAACTCCGTAATGAATGGATATATGCTGCTGCAATTTAATTTTTGTGTTAAAGTTTTGCTGACAATGATCACAGATGTAAGTTAAAGAACACCTTTTTTTCTGCTCCGGTATTTTGAACACAGTTTTTATTTTATTAACGACTTTATTTTTCTTTGAAAGGTTTTCTCCATTCTCCTTTGTGGTCTGTTGCTTTGAAATACAATCTGTGACTTCATGAGGAGCTTCAACAAGCGGAACATCTTTTATTGCTTCAATCCGACTATTACTTGCGTCATCACATATTGTAACTGGAACACCTGCAACAATACAACAACCGTCAGATATTGTATATGCAATTGAGAGGGAGTGAGAGCGTTTATCAGTACTAGAAAGCTGTAATTTGGCATGGGTATACATATTTATTACGCCGATAAAGTGGTACAGTAACATTTTGAATAAGATTTTTTTTAGGGTACCTACCATACACATATTTTTTTTCTCATTTATCCCCTAGTGTGGGGTGTCGTTGGATAGGTAATTTAAAAATGGTGGAGGTGTGAGAAGACTATTTTTCGATCCAGGATTTCGTTTGCGAAATATTAAGCTTAAAAGTGTTAATTTTTGTTAGAGTCAAGTATCCCCCCCTGCCAGTGAAACGGTTGTATTTGGAGACGTGAAAAAAAATCACGGCAGTAGTAAAAATAACGAAATTTAAAGGAAAACTATCACAGCAAAGTAGGCTTTACAAGTTAACGAGTACAGATCGCGCCAAACTTTTAGTCCCCTCTAAACACGGGGCGATTCGCATCAGCAGGAACAAAATGTATGGACCGTTCTTGGGAAGACCAACTCACGAGCGTACTAGAAGTTTGGCTCGATCTCTATTAGTCTTGCAGAAGAATTCCGCATATTGTGCAGAGCAACTATGGAACCCTACACTGCGAGTGGCCCGACACGCACTTGGCGGGTTTTTTTTCATTAGTTTTTTGACCATAAGTCCCTTGCAATCCAGAAAAAAGAAAGCAACCCTAGTCGTGATTCTATATCTATTTATATCTTGATATATATCCAAAAAAATCACCCAGACTGTTTAAACAAACACTAAATAACGTTTAGTTTGTCACTAATTTAATTATATATACAAGGTGACTTTTTGATCATCGTCCAAATTCATACTGGAGGCTTGGTAAGTGATCAGCATCAGGGATCGATATCAATTTTTGTGAAATTCGTATAATGAAATTTCGACTTCCCATAGTAATTCACTCCCAGTCCTGAGTGAATCACTATGGGGAGTCAAAATTTAATTTTATGAATTTTACAAAAATCGTTATAGGTTCATGATGCTGATCACTTACCAAGGCTCAAGTATGAATTTGGACGATGTTTACAAATTCACCTTGTATATATATTTAAATATTAAGATTATATTTTTTTATTGCTACATCCATCGCTTTGTGTACCTTAAATATACCGTCGCCTTAAAGAGTGAAAATCTCGGATGGAAAAATTTACGAAAATAGTTTTATTGTTTTGTATTTTAGTAGGTATGAATTTCGATATAAAAAAATCACGGGAGTTACGAGCCGTGATAAAGTTTGCATATGTGTTTATATCTGTTCTTTAGGATGATCTTAAACTATTTTGGGGGGTGGCCAAAGTAATTCATTTAAAAAAACAAAATGGCTGCCAATTAACAGAAAAATAAGTTACTGAAAGTTAAGAACTGAAAGCTCTAGAGGAAATATGCATAGGATAAAAAAAACTGTATAAAATTATCTTCAACTTTGTATACAATGGTTTTAGTGAAGAATCAAGGGTTTGCAAGAAAATTACCTCACAATATGAAAGTTTGTAAGCGATTATTAATAAAACGGTTTATGTTTTCATTTTCTGTTTTATTTGTTAGATGTGAATAAATATATATAATATTATATATAATAAATAAATACGACTGATGACGGCCTCACTGATGAGGACGAAATATATCGACAAAATAAAAAGTTTATTATTTTTTTAATTATTATTATATATTTGTTAGATGTGTGGTTTGTCTACTTAAACACGAGTTTTGTTAGCACTTTCCGCATTTTTAGTTAATTACAACCGCCCTAATCTGCGAGCTTTCCTCCCAGGCAAGACTTGGCATTTCGAAGTGTCGGTCGCTCGCTTGGTCAAAAAGAAGGCATAATAAACGACATAAGGAAGATATTATTCCGTCAAAAAAAACATTCTGGATCACTGTTCGAGATCGGTATACTAAGCCAGTATCTAGATTTGCGCGCATATGGCGGAAATAAAACCGCCAGATCCATGCGAGTATAGATGGTAGAAAAAAACCGACAAACTCCTACTAGTTTGGATTAATATTCCTACTGTTTCTGCAGCATGTTAAGTCACAATAAAGTGTGGATGCAAGCGGAAGTGTTCTAAAGCATATAGTTCCGTAAAGAACTCATTAAACTGCACTGATCTCTGCAAATGTTCTTGTAATAAATAACTCAAATTTAATACTTATTTTAAATGTTACATGGTCTGTTCTGCAGTCCTTGCAGCGATGCCAAGTTGATTGGCGTTACGTGAAGATGCTGAAATGTCTTTATGACTCCGCTACGATGTCTGTTCAAGTACAGGGTGTTCAATCAAGACCAATACACCTTCAGCGCGGCGTGAGACTGGGAGATGTTATTTCTCCAAAATTGTTTACCGCCGCGCTGGAGGACGTCTTTAAAATACTAGACTGGAATGGACGAGGCATAAACGTGAAGGTAAAATACATTTCACATCTTCGCTTTGCCGATGACATCGTGATTATGGTGGAATCGCTGCAAGAACTGGAGGAAATGCTGCGCAGCCTAAGCGATTCTTCTAGATGAGTGGGCCTGTGGATGAATTTGGACAAGACTAAGTTCATGTTCAACTGTCATGTCATCCAAAGGCCAGTAACCACTGCCAATGTCAGTATCGAAGTTTTTCAAAAATATGTTTACCTGGGTCAATTCATCCAGTTGGGTAAAAAAAAGAGGCCTGGGCAGCATTCGGGAAGTTACGTCACATATTTACGTCACCAATAGCGCAGTGCTTAAAGGCTAAAGTAATCAACTAGTGCGTCCTTCCGGTAATGACGTACGGCGCTGAGACATAGTCTCTTACCTATGGAAGCGGGCTATGCTTGGGATATCTCTGATGGATAAAATTTGTCAGAGATCGAAAGTGACCAACGTAGCCTGCCGAATCAGTAAGTTAAAGTGGCTGTGGGCTGGCCATATTTGTTACCGACACGATAGCCGTTGGGGCTGAAACGCGTTGGAATGGAGACCACGTACAGCAAAGCGTAACGTAGGCCGACCTCGTGCCCACTGGACCGACGACCTGAAGGATGTTACGGGTAGCGGCTGGATGAGGATGACGCAGGACCGCTAAGAGTGGCGTGATATTGGAGAGGCCTATGTTCAGCACACACAGGCTGATGGATGGATTGTTACATACGATTAATTAACTACCTAAGTTCCTAGATTCTTGTCTTACGTGGCCTTCAAAAATAATTGGGGGAACATTGTTCTACATTGGTGTGAATGTGACGCCGTTTGGCGTTTCTTATCACCTGGTTGCAGCGATTTCTTGCAGCTTTGAACCTACTCCAGTTCTCTTCAGTCGGGTCTTTTTTCTGTCTACGCCGTAGTCTATCCCAGTGTGCTATCCGTTTACGAATACTATCGGAGAGCCATGGAGCTGGAGCATGCTTCATTCGTACTGGACAAATTGGAGCATCGTAAAGTCGTAAAGGTCGGTAACCAATTTATTAAAATGGTTGACCATGTCATTGATATTATGAAGACCCTCCAACTGAGACCAATCAACCTTGTTTGCATCAGCCAAGAGTTTTTCCCTGTCCATATCTGCAAAATTACGCTGAAGAATGACTTTAGGCTTGACTTTGGGAATTTTTAACTTGTAAGAAGCGAAGATAAGGTCATGGTGAGAAAAACCAGCTGCCGTAAACTGGCCATGCGAAGCAATACGGTCAGGGCATGGGGTCATGACAAGATCCAGAAGTGTGTGAGAATCACCAATGTGATGAATGGCATCAAGAAAAGTTTTATAGAAAAGTTTCATACCTACCCGACCAAAATATATGAAGCAACAGATTTTTTTCTCGATTTCTCAATTCTTTTTTACGGAAAGTTGCTCGTATGGACGAGTACTATCACCAGTTTTCAGCTTCGTATTGGTCGTGATATGGCTCCATTTATACACCAATGCTACGTGGCTCCAAGTCTAACGATATACACTTAACTGATGACAAGATGGTAGCTAGGAGAGTGTTGGGGACTGATGCTAGTTTAAGGTTGAGGAAAACTTAGACAAGAATATCAGCTTTGCGAAAGTGTTATAATGCAATTACCATGGTAACGTATTACAGAGTAAATCACACATCAAAATATCACACAGAGTAAAAGTCTTTAACATTCTTCACCCCTGGGGCTTGAAGGCAGACGAACGTGTCGTAATACAGAGCGGCGGCGCACCGTGCCCCGTGATGTTCTCACGTCGACAACCCTCACTCGGCTATCGGCTCCAGGGTACACCGCTTCAATCCTTCCACGCGGCCAGTATCCTCTCTCAGAAGTTGGGTCAACGATAAGTACCACATCGTTGACTTGTAGCTGACTCTCGTCATTAGTAGGACTCATCGTTCTCGGTAATAAACAAGGGAGAACCTCTTTTAGCGATCTAGCCCAAAACATGTCAGCCAATCGTTTTGCCACACGCCACTGTTTTCTTGAGCATAGATCAGTAGCATCCGACAAACCAGTAGGCAGATTCGATGATGTACCCAATAAAAAATTAAATGGGCTCAAAGCAACATCATCAGAGGAGCTTACCGAAACGTGTGTTAACGGGCGACTATTAACTATCGCTTCTACTTCGCACATCAATGTCCTAAGAATTTCATCTCGTGGCGCTCTCTCTTTTAACCTTCAACGCTGTCTTTACGCTGCGAATGAGCTTTTCCCAGGCATCTCCCATATGTGGACTGAGAGTTGGGTTGAAATGCCAGTTAATTCTGTACTTAGAAGTCTTAGTCTGCAAGGACTTAAGTTCAACATCTGCTCCGCGTAAGTTTGTACCATTGTCAGAGTACAGACATCTGTTTGCCATCCTCGTCTTGTAGCCATTCTTCTTAAAGCCATTATCAAACTGTCGGTAGACAGTGAGTGAACAATCTCAAGGTGAATGGCACGCACAGTCATACATGTGAATATTTACTCCGTACCTTTTTTCTCGCCTTCTTCCAACCGCAACATCAAAAGGTCCAAAAAGGTCTAGACCACAATGAAAAAATGGTCTACAACTATGCGCAACTCGACCTGCTGGTAAATCTCCTTGTCTTGGTGGTACAGGCATTGCTTTTCTAATGCAGCAAATTAAACATTTTGACGCTACATTTCTCACTGATGGTCGAAGATGTATAATCCATAACCTTTACCGAAGTTCATTGATGACCGTTTCATTGTTAGCGAGAGCAAACAGTTTGTGATAAAAGTTAATGATTAGATGCGAAACATGATGACAACCGTCAAGAATAGCGGGCCTTTTTAAGTCAATGCTAATATTTTCTGCAGCATCAATGCGTCCATGAATTCGTAGAACTCCTTCATTATCAAGGTAAGGTGAAAGCTTTGCAAGTTTACTTTTCTTTGGAATAGGGTTGTTGTCTTTCAGGAGAGCTATCTCTTCAGGGAATGAATCACTTTGAGATTGCTTAAGTATCAAAACTTCGGCTCGATCTAGTTTTTTAAAATCAACTGTTGCACCTTTCTCCGAAACGTATCAATGGCTTGCAAAAGTGTGGCCGTAGCGTTTAAAAGCCGTATCCATGATGAAAATCTTGTACATTCAGGAATAGATGACTCAATAGGTGTTACAACGGTAACCACAGCTCCTTTCTTGAGCTCTAAATCTTCAACAGATCCCGATGTTTTAGTAAACATTTTTCGAGACCACATAATCTCATCTTGTCTCAAAAACTTAGGACCGTGGAACCATTGATGATCAATATTGAAGATCGTCAACATTTTCTTTGGTCGCGAAGTCTGCGATTTAATTCGGATGGAACGTACCACCATTCCTCCAAATTGGTGAGTTCGTCGATCTCTCCGAGGCTGTTTGCAACATAGGGTTTGTAATTACGTGCATCACTCATAATCCAAAAAAGAACCGTTGATGAATCTGTCCAAAAGAACCGCTGATCTGGCTTATGTGTATGTTCTTTTTCAATATTAGCAGCTAATCTACAAGCCAGCACTGCTCCTTGTAGCTCCATGCGTGGTCTTAAAGGCGCGACTCTGCTTTTACTAGCTATGAAAGCAACATACACACTTGTGAAATAGAGAATTCGCCAGAATGCAACAGCAGCATAGGCTTGTGGTGAGGCGTCGCAAAAAACGTGTAGCTCTCGCTTAACGATAGCATCTACTGGAACCTTTTCTGCCACATTCAAGTACCATCAGGGAATGCGCAGCGACTTTATATTCTCAACAATCTTTAACCATTTTTGCCATTTCGCAAATTCTTCATCTTTGACTGGTTCGTCCCAAGCTAATCCACTTCTCCAGACATCTTGAAGCAGAATTTTTGACTTTATGGATATTGGTGCCAGAAAACCTTGAACGTCAAAAACTGACATAACGACGCTTAGCATCTCGCGCTTAGTTGGTCGTTTTAAACAGTTGAGTATATCTTTACTAATGCGTTTGAGTGAAGAATTAAATCCTAGTACATCTTCGGCTGGAAACCAGTAAAGTCCTAGTGTCCTTTCGCCCTCGCTTGCTCCTTCGATATTAAACTTAACGGCGCTCGGGCCTAAATCTTCATCAGGTAAACTCGCTAGAACCGCCTTACTGTTACTGGTCCAATTCCGTATCTCAAAACCTCCCTTTTTGTGAATGTTTCTCACGTCTTGAACCAATAGAATGGCTTCTTCCTCAGTGTCAATACTGTCCATCAAATCATCAACATAATGATTATGAACAATGCTTCTAACAGCGCAAGGCTTCTCTTTCTCATATTGCATGGCATTTTTGTTTTTGACATATTGTGCCACAAAGGGAGAACAGCATGCTCCGAAAATCAGAGAGTTCATGACATATTTTGCAGGTGGTTTATTACTGTTGAAATTATCTCTCCAGAAAAAACGTAGGGCATCTTGATCTTCCTTTCTAATTTGAACTCTAAGAAACATATCTTTGATATCGCCGGTCACTGCAACGCGATGCTCTCTGAATCTGAACAAGCTTCCCATACGTGAAACTAGTAAATCTGGACCCTGAAGTACTTCAGACTTCGCAGCGGCATCAAAAACTAGTCGTAGTTTCTTTTTGTTAGGATTGTCAACTCCAAAATGGGGCAAATACCAAATTCGATCGAGTACAGACACATTATCATCAGGTTCTTCACAGAGGTGTGCATAAATTATTCTCAAGCAGATGTTGTACTCTTTCACGGTATCGAGCTTGGAAATCTGGGTTTAAGCGCATCTTTTTCTCTACGCCTTGAAGTCGCATGTATGCAGAAGGATAAGAATCTTTCATCTTTAACGAATCATCTTTCCACGGGAGACCAACTTCCCAGTGGTCATCAACTTGTTTAGACGTAGCATCAAGTATTTTCAAAGCTCTTACATCCTCTGAGCACTGTCGAGGCTTGGCGCTGATTCCAAGAGAATCTAGTGCATATGAGCGTTTGACAAGATCATTTAGTTCTCCTAAACTACTTTCGCGTTCGTCAGAGCTGGTTATGAACAGCGTACAAGCATTGGTAACTCCATGTGGACGACGTTTCATTAATGATTTTCCATGAACAGACCAACCTAGAACAGTACGAGTTGCACTAGGGTTGCCTTCTATAATCTCCAGTGGCACCAGCAGGTGATAGTTGTCCTGACCGATTATCATTAAGGGCTTCATGGGATCGGAACATAGAACATCTTTGATTTCATTCAAATATTCATACCTGTCTTGTTGAAAATATTGATTCGGTAGGTTAATGTCTTTAACTGAACGTGCTAATATCTTAAAGCGGTCAGAATTTCCTCCAGAGACCTCAAATGTCATTAGCTCCGATTGACAGACTAGAATACTACTATCCCAAGCTCCACGTAGTCGTAAACTTTCAGTGCGACCTTTCAATCCAGCTTGCTCGGCAACCCTATCATCAATCATCGTGATGGTGGAACCGTCGTCTAAGAGGGCATCAGTAACGACGTCACCATTAGGGCCATTGATCCGGACGCGAACATATTTCAGGAGCACGTGTGAAGGTAAGATTGAGTCTGATGTAGTTGCACTTTCTGAGTGTGTAACGTTTGCTACACATGCGTTAGAAGAGTCTTCATTCTCGAGAAATTCAAAGGCTGCACGTTTACTGGGGTCCACCTTGTCAGAAGGTTCATCCATGGTAACATTAGCAGACCTCTCAGTTGTCTTAATTGGCCAGTGAAGAATTACGTGATGTGGTAATCCGCAGTTATCAATGTTACATATCGGTGCATCACATACGTTTTTGTCATGATCGGAAATTAGGCATTTTGGGCAAAATCGACTTCTACGTACGAAAGACCACTTATCTTTCCGAAGGGCGCGTTTAAACTTTGGACAGTCAGTTATAACATGATCAGAGCGCTTGAAGCAGAAACGGCATTTCGTCGCGTCTTTTTTCGTAGCACTCGTCGGTGCTTCCTTTGATTGTGTTAGCACTAGGTGACGCTGTTTCTGAAAATTATAATGAGTTTGAATCACTTCAGTCTTTCTTTGAATAGAAGGAACATGCAGTAAAGATACGCCGATATTGGAAATCTTTTGCGCTTCTTTATCTAAAAATTCCGATAAGAGCTCCATGCGAGTTATACTAAAACTTTTGTCGCTATGTTCGTGTGCATAGTCCACCCAACGTGTGATCAAAGCACATGGTAACTTAGATAGTATTACCGACGTAAGTTCGGGACTCCTTAGATAATCATTTTGCTTTATGGCTTTGACAGCAGCGACGCAATTTTTTATTTTGATAGAAAATGTCACGATGTCATTGTGATATGACGTAGACAATGACGGAATTTTTCGAATTTGGCTAACAATTTTTGTAATTATAATTTCAGGTCGGCCGAAACGTAATTTCAAAGTTTGCATGATATTTTCAGCACAAACATTTCCCATGAGAAGTGCAGCAACACATTCTTTCGCTTCACCTTGCAGACTTTTACGTAAACGACAAAGATTCTCTACGTTAGAAAACTGGCATACCTGCGTGGACTCCTCGTAGAAACTTTCATAACAAATCCACTCCAAAGGGTCTCCTCTGAACGTAGGCAGCTCCTTAGGTGTCGCAATACGACTCATCAACTTATCAGAAACATTCGCTTGTTGAGAATTACGAGCGCAACCTAAAGCTAAATTATGCACTGCATCAGCTAACTTAAGTATTGCATGGCTTTGAACATTACCTTGGGCTAAAGGGGCTGACATTTTTGGGGCAGAAGAGGCTAAACGTACATCGTCATCATGAGTAGTAGGAACTGTTTGACAATCATCTTGTTCAGCGGGGGCACCGAGGTTTAAGTAACGCATATTTTGTGTCGCAGTGGTGTGTTGAATATTAACATTCTGTCGCGCTACCCATTTCTCAGTCCTTCGTGCTGACGACGTCACATTAGAACCTTCACGAAGTCGTCGATCCTCAATTTCTGCTAAGCTGGCACTAGGTCTCTTTTCCACAATTTCAGCTTGCAACTTTGCCTCCTCTAGCTTGGATTTTTCTCTTGTTTCTTGTATCTTCGCACGCATCCTGACCTCCTCCAACTTAGCTTCTGCCTCTGGAGCCGCGATGAACAAGCGTGCTTTCTCTTCGGCAGCCTCTAATTCGAGTTGTTTCCTCACCACATCGACGGATAAAACTGACATCTTGGAACTAGATACTGATGATCTGCTGCTGCTAGGCTGATTACATACTGGGTTGGAGCTATCGGGAATATTATCATGGCTCGTTTTGCTGGTGGATGACAGTTGTCGTGCGAGTTGACTTTCGCTTCGAGCCTTTGCTCTTGTTAACATTCTGGTGATAATCTTGTACCTCAATACTTCGTTTGCTCGAATGGACCACGATGTTGGGGACTGATGCTAGTTTAAGGTTGAGGAAAACTTAGACAAGAATATCAGCTTTGCGAAAGTGTTATAATGCAATTCGCGTAGCTTAATTAAAAAAGTTTTTTTTTAATTTTTTTTTTTAGAGAATTTACGCGCTTTTAGATCATAGTTTTCAATATTATGGTATTTAAATTAGTCATTATTTATTTATGATTTTTTAAAGAATTTCCGGACTTTTGCCTTGCTTGTAAAAAAAAAAACTGTCATCCACAGAGTACTGTATTGCTACATCTGGCAATAAAAAATCAAACAACGAAACTATGTTGAGTGTTACCAACGTCTGCAAAAAAAAACCCTAAACTGTACTTTGTCAGTCACAAGAGGTGCCTATTAATCACGTGACGTATATTTGGCTGAAATTTAACGCCCTACCATCTCGGTTATTAAATTTTAAAAGGCAAATAAACTAGTAGTTCGCCCCGAACTATGAACTCGCAATTCGAACTTGACCGATTTGGCTCGAACTTAAAAATTCAAATTTCATGACGTTCCGATCAACGATACTCGAGTTATGGTCGGACAAACACACAACAATTCATATATACATACATACATACATAATTATTTTTGGTATCTCTCATGTATGATTGTCAATATTAATCCATCACATAAATTGTTGTCATCAAAAATTATATTTATTTTAATAATGCATTACTTCATAACAAATAAAACTAACCGATCAATCTGGGATTTCGTAACAAGACAGCAATACTTACTGCGTTCAGTTATATTTATACCGTGACCCAGACATGGACTTCATGTTCTGTTCTGTGACTCTGATAGTAATATTTTTTAACCTGATGGCAAGCGACACATTTCTATACAGCCTTCAGTCAAGTGACGTCACACGAAGGTCAAATGAAAGTTGCAAGCTTTTTCGTAGAAATATTCATCATCATGAGGTTTTTCAAAACAAAAGTTCTAAAATACGGCTTATTAAACCTAAATCTCGAAATGGTTTTCGAATTAACACACCTTAACATATTTTAATCTATGCGAATTACCATGGTAACGTAGTACAGAGTAAATAACAGAGAGTGTTAGTGGACCGTTTGCAGAGGGTCACCAGCCACGACGCTACAAGTTCCTTCATCAGCTCCAAGTGTATATACACTTACCTGATGACATGATGTTGTCTGCAATGTTAGAAGGCAGTCTGTGGAGGATCACTCGCCACAGTACTACTTGTTCCTTTATCATCTCCAAGTCTATTGATTTGCAAGTGTCTTCTCTAATGTCACTCTTGATAACTTGCCCAAAGTTATTGTCAGCAATATTGTCAAGTTCAGTCTGAAATTAACAAGTGTATGAAATTTTCCCTAGCACAGGTGAAACTACTGTCGGTTGTCGTTATCATTTTACAAGACGCGTTATGGTTTTAGTACTCAATAAAACAAAAGATAACCTAAATATGCTTAAGTTTTGGTGGCCACTTTTCGGCATAGCTCAAGGGCGACCAGGCTAATCCAGATGCTAAATTATCTATCACAACATCGCCCCACACCGACAATGCCCCACTTTCTTGTAGAGCCTTATTGAGGCTCCACTTTCAGCCTGGTGAGACTTTGAGGTCGCCGGCGACCTCAAAAGACGTCACACATAGGATACTCCACGCTTCACTAAGCTTGTTGTGTCGTTTTTGTGTGGAGTTTTCATAAACTACATCATTATCACCACAATCATCACCATTCGCGTCGTTGTCATCATAATTTTTTTTTAAATCTTATCACGCTTAGCTGCGTCTCCCCACATATCTACCCCGTAGGTAAGTATAGAATGGGCGTATCCATAATACGCCTTTTTTAGGTTGTCTGTACTTATACTAGGCGCAAGTCTAGATAGGGCGAAACATGGTGATGACAGGCACCCGCATGTGATGCCGGCGCCAGACATGTGTCCACTTATTTGCACACTTCTTCGACGACTTTGTACACACATTTGGCGTACCTGCCACACATGCTTCGCAAACTCTTTTCTCCACAGTATGCTGGTAGACAACAAAGGAGATGGACGACGATTTCGTGGACGCAGTGTGCTTATATTATTTATGTGCATGTAATTCTGCAACAAAATATATCGAAACGTCCGAGAAGAAGGCGTGAATGGATGTGTGTCCATTTTGAACGATCAAACACGTAGTTTCTCACACAACCGTTCCGTACAACAGCGCTCGCGCAACTGGTCTTTGCAAATAGGCCAAATAGTGTGGCAGGCTACGCACTTATTTGAACACATTCCTTTGATGTGCGCTAAAAACCGATACCGCTCGGCAAAGTGCAAATCTGTGTACAAACTTTGGAACACATAGACAAAGTCTCGTGCCACACAGTGTGTCCACTGGAGTGTGCAAATAAGTGGACACATGTCTGGCGCCGGCATGACGTCAATGTGGGCTGCCCAGGTAAGGCCATAATCTATTGTAAATCCTAAATATTTTACTTGGTCAACTTGCGGTACAAGTAACCCGTTACACGTTACGTTTGATTCGTAACTTAATTGAAAATGGATGATATTAGTTTTCTCAAAATTTAGGAGCAGACCATTCGCTGTGAACCATGCTGCAATTTCGTCCATTGTTTGAGATAATTTTGTTTTAGATAATATTGAGAAAATTTTGACCGAAGTATTTCGTAGTTGTCATCAGCTACAATGACGCATCCATCATCAGCGAATAGCGCGTACTCAGCATGGTTTGATGCAACAGTCAAATCATTCATTAGAACGAGAAACAAGTTGGTACCCATTACAGAACCCTGTGGAACAGCGCTGTCCCCGATAAACTCAAGTTTAGACTTTTCGTTACGAACGCACGTGCATTGGTTGCGATTTTTTTTTAAATCAGCAATTAGTTCGTAGAAACTACCGTTAACGCCATACATTTTTAATTTATCGAGCAGCAATGAGTGATTCACCATTTCGAAGGCGCGCGACAAGTCACAGAAAATAGCTCCTACCTGTCGCCTGCTCTCGAGATGACTCATCATTCGAGATAACACATCGCGTGCGGCGTCAACTGTGGATATGTTGCATTGATATGCATATTGCTGTTTATTGAGGAGAGCGGTAAAGTGTTTCATTAGTCTATCACTAATCAGCCGTTCAAACACTTTGGATGCAATAGGTATTTGAGAGATCGGTCTGAAGAATTTGAGTATGTGCATCTCACCTTTTCCTTTGTATATAGGTTGTACCTTGACATTTTTGAGGGCGGTAGGATAAATACCTTCAACGAGGCATTTATTGAAGATCATACACAACAGGGATATAACAACTGGGGGTAGATAATCATAGACATTTGTGGTCATGTCATTGATGTCTTTAGCTTGCTTTCTTTTAATGGTTTTTATGGTTCTGATTAGTTCGGTTAAAGTTATTTTTTCAAGAACGAAAGTTGTGTCAGTTGACGGGCCTAGATATGCATTGAGGTAAGATAACGCAGAATTTAGGTTAGGTTGCACTCTTGTGCTGTTATTAGCTTCTATGTAGAAGCGGTTAAGAGCAGCGGCTGCTGAGGGCACCTGCTCGCTGTCACTGTATCCGGCTGATTTGCTGACGAGCACGTCCAGAGCGCTGCCACCCTTGCAGTCAGCACGTCCGTTCTCCAAGGCTATTACCCGCCATATGCTACGACACATATTATCTGAATTAGATTTTGATATTTGGTTGCTATGTAATCACGCCTAGCACTATTCAGATTGACAGAGTACGCTTTTTCGAGCTCAAGCATTTTTTTTGATTAGTATGGAATAACTAGGATCGTTACACAATATCTGCTTTGTTTCACGGATTTCAAAACGTGTTATTCGCACGTCGTCACTGACCCATGTGCTTACATTTTTCTTCACTGGACATTTTTTTTATTGGAAAATGGATGCCGTAGAAATGATTTAATATATACATTTAGTACAGATTGAAGGTTCGCATTAGGGCACTGTGATTTGCTAAGTAATTTGTTCCAGTCATGCATATCTAGGTTTAAGTTTGAAATTGTATATGTTATTATCAGAAAATATTCGTTTTGAAATTACATTGTTTATTACTTTCTGTTTAGTAATGTTTGTTACAAAAATTACAGCGGAATAGTCAGATACATACCACTGCAATGGTGCGACCTTACATATTTCAGGTTTGGGTATGTTGGTATAGACGTGGTCGAGGCAAGTTTTTGTTTTATTTGTTATTCTAGTTTACTAAAGAATGTTTACCTCCTCAGCTTTATTACAGTGCGCGCCAATATTTTAGTCGCCTCTGAAGATGACGACGATGATGTCATCATCGAATCGAAGATGATGACGACGCAAGAGGCGACGCAATAGCCGTTTTACAGTGTCAGGGGGGCGTTACAGGAGCGAGGGCGCGGAATACATCCCCCTGCGTGCCGAACCACACCCCCCGCTCGCCATTTAACAGGTGTCAACACTATGCGTTAGTGTTAGTGCTACGTCCGTACACTACACACGAGCGCGTTGCATGAAAAGTACCTTCGAGGAAAAAATTATATGATTCGTTAAGTTTATCGTTAAATCTGTTTGTTATAGTTTATTGTTTTTGTTGATTTAGTTTGTTAAAGTTTATTCTTGTTGTTATGCCTCGCGGACGTTATAGCGTTTTAAGGCGACAATGTAGGAAAATGGTGTTTATATTAATGCGTTTTATTTATATAGTTAAGATTGCATTAAAATAACGTTCCCACTTATAGTAAACATTTAATAATCAACCGTTGATATTATTGTTTCCTTGACTGTACCTGCGCAAGCTTGTACTCGTAACTCATTCAGAGGCGACTAAAAGATTGGCTCGCACTGTACGGGGGCGGGGGCTGCCCTCCCTCCACGCATTCGGCTTTTTATATACACACTAGGGGTGGTAACCACAACACTGTATAAAGGCGGGGTGCGCCAAGTCGGTTTTTGAATATTATTTACCTACCAGTATATAACTCTGCTTTTATACCGTTTGAACCGACCAGTACAGAAGTCTCCGTTCCCTGTGAACTGCCAAACTATTTATCTAACTGCCTATTCCATCAATTTTACTGGCCATTTATTTATTAGTCTGCTTACGTATGTTTAGTACTGACATTGTAAGACGAAATAACCGGCCAATTGTTTTTTTATTACAGTCTATGTTTTACTGTCGCAAAATTTACCAACCGCCGATAAAAAAAATACTTTTTTCAACTGATCATAATTACCTCTCGAATGTTTAAATAACAGTTCAAAAAATTAGTTCCTGTTTTAAAAGGAAGTTATAAACAAGCTACTTAATAAACAGATATATAAATAAGAATGTGACTACATTATTACTATTCTTATCATATAATTATCAACATCCTCTATCCTAGTTTCCAATCCCCATCATACCTTAAAGAGTTCGAAAATACGTTTAAGATGCAAAAACTTTCTAACAAAAGTAAAATCACCTTCAGTGACTGGGCGACTCCAGGTATTTACAAAAGCAGAAATCATTTATACCAATTATACGACATAAAGTCCTACAATAATTATGTTAAATTTACTGAATTCATGTAAAATTACTCACGCATCTTTAAAATGGTGTGTTTAAAAGCAAAAAGAATCTACTTGAATAAAAAACTTAAAAGGTCCGATAACAAAGTAAAAACAGTATGGAACATCATAAATACTGAAACTGGGAAAAGTAAGAAACGTGATAACGAGCTTAACTTAAGTATTAACAATGAAAACGTTACGGGAGATAAAGAGGTTGCGGATGCCTATGAACAATTCTTTACTGAAATTCTTTCCTTAACAACTAAAGATTTAAATTCAAGCCCTGAGCTTGCGCAGGATCATTTAATAGATAACATACCTCAGTGTCTTTCTGTATTTGCTTTTAAACATATTAATTCATTAACTGTAATTAAAGCATTTAAATCGCTTAACTTGAAAAAAACCGAGGACTTATGGGGCCTATCTGTGAAAGTTATAAGTTCTGTTATTGATTTAATAGCTCCTTATTTGGCATTAATTTTTAATAAATGTCTAGATGATGGTATCTTTCCTGACTTAATGAAGTTTAGTAAATTGATCCCCCTTTTTAAATCAGGCGACAACGGTGACCCATCAAACTATAGACATGTGTCAGTTTTACCGGTTTTGAGTAAGGTTTTTGAAAAAATTGTTTTTAATTAATTGTTATTTCATTTTAATTTAAAAAAGTTGCTTCACTGTGAACAATATGGATTCACTAGAGGGAGGTCAACCACAGATGCAGGAGTTGCTTTAGTTAAGCACATTTTTGATGCTTGGGAAGAAAATCAGGATGCATTTGGTGTATTTTGTGACCTCTCGAAAGCCTTCGATTGCGTTAATCATGAAACACTCTTATGTAAATTGGATCACTACGGAGTGAGGGGCAAATCTTTGGCGTTATTGAAGTCGTATCTTAGTGATCGTATTCAAAAGGTAGACATTAATGGGGTAAAATCATGTGGAGCATTAGTTTAAATGGGTGTCCCGCAGGGTTCCATATTGGGGCCCTTGCTGTTTTTAATTTACATAAATGACCTTCCCTATTTAATTACAGACTTAACTAAGATAGTACTATTCGCAGACGACACGTCACTTATATTTAAAGTTAATAGACGTAAAGATATCCTTGACAACGCGAATACAACTCTATCACTGGTGCTTGATTGGTTTACTGTAAATAATTTAGTTTGAAACGCAAAAAAGACAAAATGTATAAAATTCACGTTACCAAATATAATTCAAGTGGATGGTAATTTGCTTTTGCAGGGGTCCAAGCTGGAGTTAGTTAACGAAACTAAGTTTTTGGGCATTACGGTAAACTCTCGTCTTCAGTGGGGTCCCCACATAGAAGCCCTATGTGGTAGACTTAGTTCGGCCGCATACGCTGTTAGACGCATAAGGCAAATTACTGATGTAGATACTGCTAGGCTAGTCTATTTTAGTTACTTTCACAGCATTATGTCATACGGCATGCTGTTATAGGGTAGAGCCCCATAACGCAGTCTTTGTTTTGCAGAAGAGAGCAATTCGGGCTATTTATAATATGAAGCACCGGGATTCATTAAGAGAAAAGTTCAAAGAAATTAATATATTAACTGTTCCTTGTGAATATATTTACCAGGTCCTTAGATATGTTAGAAAAAATGTTGAGTCTCTCCCAAGGCTTGGTGAGCAACATGGTAAGGAAACCAGAAATAAGTATAAACTGGCTTTTCCAAAAATCAGACACGCCAAAGTGAGTACCTCTTTCGTAGGACATGGTATAAGATTTTACAATAAACTTCCAAAAGAGGTCCTTACTTTGTCAGAGAATAAGTTTAAACAGTATATTAAGCAGGGCCTACTGAAAAAGGCATATTATAAAATAAATGAATATTTGGATGATGGTGAAGCATGGTGTTATAGTGATACTGATTTTGATGATAGTAGGTAATAATTTAATTAATTAATATAATTTCCTAACTTTTTATTCCTCTTAAGAGTTAACATTAACATTAATTAATTACAGACTGTAAAAGGAAATAGACTGTATGAGACAGGTAGGCAAAGATATATGTTTTTCTTTTTTCATTAACCTGAATTCCTGCTGTCTTGTATTTTCTTATCCCTTGGTTAAAGTAGATATAAGTAATTTGATGTATAGTATAAGTTTATGTTAAAAAAAAGACATGATCTTGCCAAGTTTCTTGCCCGTTCTTCTTAGCAAGCCTAATCGAATGGGCGGAGGTAGGCATGTATTTATATATGTAACCTATTACTATGTAGTATATAGGATGGGATTTAGTCGGTCGCCTGGATTACTGCTGGGGGCTCGGTTGGTGATCATTGAACCTTGTTCCGGGTCTCCAGTATGGGTTCGGGCGGTTGATTGGATTTCACTTTGTATATATTATACCTATAATTTACCTATGATTTTAATCATATATATATTGCTACATAAATGAAATAAACATTTAATCTAAGTAGTTAATGTACATTTATTATTTTATTACATATATTTTTACAAGATTAAAAATTGACTTGTGAAACGTGTATTATATATACCTACTTTGCGACATGAACTTTTTGAATTTTGAATTTTGACTCATACCCACACACTTGCACTTACTCTGATATCCTACACTGCAAACCTTTTTTCTTTTTTTTCTCTAAAATAAAGTATTTTTTGTACTTGGTCCTTGAAGTATTTAATTCCCATGGCTTAATTTTTAAATATGTTTTTATCTAGGCGAATTGTATTATTGTAAGATGTAAAACCGTAATTGGCATAAGTCTGGCGTTATTAGCTACGATTGTATATCTTTAAGACTGTGGTTTTTGTAATAATAATAAAATAGTAATAAAATAAAAATAAAATAAATAAAACACGTCAATTGCGAGCCAGCCTCGCGTACCTAGGGTTCCGTAATTCGACAATTTTGGGAATTTTGTTTTCGTGAATTTCTTAACCGCTATATTTTTCCTGTAATCTTAACGTAGGCACATGATTTTTTTTTCATATTTTTCTCTCCACCTGTTTTGGAGATAAGGGGAGGGACAGACATCTTTTTGTGGTTTTTCAAGGAATTCTCGAAACTATATATTTTTACAATCAGCTGTAATACCTACAATTTTATACGCATATTGTATTTTTATTAAATATTTTGTATTGTATTTATTTTACTTTTTTATATTTCTCACTTGTGTTTAACTTTCGCTATAGATTACCTGTAATTGGCCAGTTGTGACCTTTAATCTACATATTTTTTGGTCCATCAGTTTTAGAGATAAGGGACAAGTGCGCTACCAAGGTTCTCATCTGGAGCAACGAATTTTTCCAGCATAGCTGACCACCAAATTTTCGTAAGTACTTGATATATGTGTTTTTTGATTGAGTTTTCCGGAAATTATGTGCATAATATATTCTTACCTAATATTTATGACTTGCTGAACGGCAAAGGAAAACATCGTGAGGAAACCTGCATGCACTAAAATAAGTGAATTTGTGCCCGCAGTACGGCGGTAGGGCTCACCACCCATCACGTTAGGGCGTAATAATCGTTGGTGAAACGCAGGAGTGACGAGTGTATATATATATATATATATATATATATATATTCAGTGTCCCTCGTACAATTGCACATCCGAAAAGGGGTGAAACTTGACCTTATTTTATCAACAAAAAAATTTTTTTTTTTTTAGAAAATCTTTGTTTTTTAAATTTATGTTTTGAATTTTTTTTTGCCTACCATGGATACTATGTATAAAATATGTCATAGCTTTTGATCTATCGCGAGTAATGCAATGAAATAAAACTGTTATAATCCTTAAGGATAGACGTTGCATACCAAATCAAAAACGAAACATAATCAACTACCACTACTATAAAAATAATATCCTAAAAGATTATTTTTTAAAATTTTCCGTATTTTTTTCAGTAATAGTCAACTTTTTCAAAATAATGTCCCCGCTTTACTATAGTTTTATTCCTATTTATCATTCCCTATTCCACTATCTTTCTAACAAAAAAAATACAACGTTCTATCATAAATACAGTATTTTCTACGAGCGGTTAACCAAAGGTACTGCGCTCGCGTCCCATACAAAGATATCCAGGTGGAGTATTTTTTCAAGATAAAAAAAAATCAAAAAGAATGTTTTTCTTTGTTTTTGTCGATATATTTAGATCTAGTTTCACCCACTTTCGAGTGTGCACTTTTACGAGGGACACACTATACAAAGTGTCTTTTTGATCATCGTCCAAATTGATACTAGTGGCTTGGTAAGTGATCAATATCATGGATCAATAACAATTTTGGTGAAATTCGTAAAATGAAATTTCGACTCCCCATAGTGATTCACTCGGGACTGGAACTGAATTTCTATGGGAAGCTGAAATTTAATTTTACGAATTTCACAAAAATTGTTACTGATCCAAGATACTGATCACTTATCAAGCCTCCAGTATGAATTTGGACGATGATCAAAAAGTCACCATGTATATGATCACTGCTCTAGGGCTTGAATATCGGACCATTTTTCAATCCCGGAATTGGGTTTCGATATTGAGCATTTCAATTCCGGAATTCCGGAGTTCCGGAGTTACTACCCAATTCTTTGAAAAAAATTTTTATATGCAAAAATATGTATTTGTTAAGTTAAATAAAATGTAGATATCATTTGAATAATATATTTAGACAAGACTTATATAGACTTCAGATATGACATGTTACTATAGACCAGAATGGACATAGACACGTATGATATCCATACTTAACATCCTCGGAAGATTTTCAAGAATTTTTAAGATAAATTCTACAGTCCCATTCTGGAACTTAAGTCCTTAAGTCTGGGACCGAACAGAGGTTTAGTGAGCATATCTGCTGACTGCAGCTCTGAGGAAACATGCTCGACTGTGAAGTTTTTCAATTTCTTCAGCTACTGCCAAAATAAGATCATCATAGTGCTTAGGAACTGTAATTTTTGACCTGTCTCTCAAAGAGCTCGTTTGAACGATGGCGTTTTCTTCACCATTAGCTTTGTCTGCAAGTTCAGCATCATGATTTTCGTTAGAACCCGAAAAGGATTCGCAGTCGCTTATTCCATTCGATGGTTCTGATTGTTGACCGTCTCCAGTGCTGTCAACCAAATTTTGTTGTAACAGTTCATCATCTTCTTTATAAGCGTCAAGTGTAATAGCCACTTGCTTGCTTGGTGTTTGTTGCGATGACGTTTGTTTAGGTTGTTTTTGTGGAACCTTGACATGGTCAAAAAAATGTAATGAGTTCACTTTTGTTCTGTTCATCATAGAACATAGTCTTCATCACACGAATATCTTTTGATATTATTATTTTCTTCGAAGGTATGAAGATTCTGAAAGCTTTGGACATTTCAGAGTATCCCACAAACATACCAGGGATTGCTTTTGGTGCAAATTTGTGACCATTAGTGCCTTTTCTCAGAACATAGGCCTTGCAACCGAATACGTACAAATGATTGATACATGGCTTTCTTCCAACCCATCGTTCAAATGGTGTTTGATTCTGAATGGCGCTGTTTGATAAGTAGTTGGCAGTCAAGACTGCTTCGCCCCAGAATTTTAATGGTGTCTTAGCATCAATCATCATTGCTCTCGCTTTCTCCACGAGGGTACGGATCTTCCGTTCAGCAACTCCGTTTTGGTTCGGGGTGTAGGGAGTGGTTAGTCTTCGCTGTATCCCGCAACGTTTTAAATATGCATCAAATTCTTTGTTCACATATTCAGTGCCATTATCTGATTGTAGGAATTTGATTTTGTTGCCAGTGTGATTTTCCGCTAACTCCTTAAACTCTTTGAATTTTTCAATCACTTCGCTTTTATTTTTAACCGACTTCAAAAAGGAGGCGGTTCTCAATTCGACTGTATGTTTTTTTTTTTTTTTTTTTTTGGCGTTGTTACTCCATAACTCCGTCATTTCCCAACCGATTTGAACAATTCTTTTTTTGTTTGAAAGAGTATACTTCCAGGTAGGTCCCATTTTGGGTTTGGTCATGATCTGATTAAGGTCTTCAGAGATAGGCAGTGGAACTCCTCAGAAAATGACAGCATATCGCTCGAAATTGAGGCAATCGCTATGTACTTGGGTGCTGATTACAAGGTATTACTTGAAAATCGACATTCTTCCACCTGACCTTCGATCCTGGCTTCATCAAAATATTCACCATAGAACTCTTCAAAGGATCAGAGCACATAACTCGAGATTGCGGCAATCACTGCGTTAGGGTGCTGATTCAAGGGTATTACTTGGAGATTATTAGAATACCCACCTGACCTTCGATCCTGGCTTCATCAGCATAGAACTCCTCAACGGATGACAGCACATAACTTTGGATTGCGGCAACCAGTTTGTGTTAGGGTGCTCATTGCAGGGCATTGCTGAAAATTGCCAG
This sequence comes from Ypsolopha sequella, assembly GCA_934047225.1. Lineage (NCBI taxonomy): Eukaryota > Metazoa > Arthropoda > Insecta > Lepidoptera > Ypsolophidae > Ypsolopha > Ypsolopha sequella. The sequence continues at coordinate 12,266,946 of OW204011.1, forward strand.
CGTACCCACCTGACCTTCGATCTTGGCTTCATCACCGTAGAACTCTTCAACGGATGACAGCACATAACTCGAGATTGCGGTAATCATGTTGTGTTAGGGTGCTGATAGCAGGAAGCTACTCAAACATGGCTACTTATACTCACTTGAACTTCGTTTCATATTAATACCACGTTTGCAAGAACTACCTATACCTCACAATTTAACCCAGCAACACTAAAAAATGTGAAATAAAATAAACTTTTAACAAAAAAAATAGCAACCGACTTCAATAGTAACAGCAGTCATTCACTAAAAAGTTAATAATAATTCTATAAAGACCGATGGTACCGAAGCAACACTTTTGCCGACTTCTTTCTTCCTGAAACATTATGTTATCTAGAAGTCGGCGTATTTCCTACGATACAGCAACATAGAAACCAATATAAGAACGCCGACTTCTAGATAACATAACGTTTCAGGAAGAAAGAAGTCGGCAAAAGTGTTGCTTCGGTACCATCGGTCTTTATAGAATTATTATTAACTTTTTAGTGAATGACTGCTGTTACTATTGAAGTCGGTTGCTATTTTTTTGTTAAAAGTTTATTTTTGATCATATAAACATGACTATATCGGCTGTAGTCATCTACGAAAGTAACAAAGTACTTATTTTCATTTAGTGTGGGCATTTGTATCGGCCCACCCACGTCACTATGGACAATTTCCAAGCGCTCTGTTGTTCTTTGGTAGGTGCTCTCGCGAGGGGCAGGCGTTCTGTGTAGTTTCCCCTGTATGCAGGCTTCGCACTCGTCCAAGGTTTCAGATGCATTGAAGTTCAGTCCAAGTAAGTTGTTATTTTTGAGTGCAACTTTTAGATCTTTGGCGTTCATGTGACCAAGTTTTCTGTGCCCATGTTTGATGAGTTCCTTGCTGTTTTGGGAACAGTTTCATCATTATCATTGGTCAGATTGATGCGCTCGCATTTATCAGGTTTTATGTAGTAAAGACCATCTGCTTCTCTAAGTGCGGTGAGAGTTATTCCAGATTTAGGATTGTTGACCTTCGCTTTATTTTTGGTAAACAGGACAGAGCAGCCAGCATCTGTCATCTTACTGACGGACAGCAGGTTGGTGCATAAACTGGGTACATACAGAGTGTCTTTTAAATGTGTGAGCGCTAGGCCATCACCATTTTTCGTTATGAAGGAGACTGTACCTGTTCCTTTAATCTCTGCAGTATGTTCTTCAGTTGCGAAGTTCAGTTTTCTGGACGTTTTCTCAATGGTCTTAAATAAGTCTCGTTGATACGTTATGTGAGACGTACATCCGCTGTCTAGAACCCAAATGCTGTTTTCAGGTTTCACGTTTGGTGTGAGGAGACACTGAGTAGCAAAATGGTTCTTTTGAGAATCGTTTTTATTTTTGTTAGGTTTCTCATTATTTTTCTTTCAGCATGTACTACATATTTTGTGATTTTTGCGTTTAAAGATGTTACCTCTTCGTTTGCAAATCTTACATGATGCGTATAATGCTTCTTCTTGATTAGAACATTCAGGTGCGTCGTTATTGGTCATATTTTGGCTATGACGTGCTTCACATTCTTCAATTATTTTAGTTTTAAGCACATCTGGCTTTGGAAGACTGTCTCGTGATTCAATAGCGACTCTGAAGTTTTCGTATTCAGGAGAGAGACTGTACAGCATCATGATTGATAACAAGTCTTCGTTGATATCTACTTTCATGTCTGCCAATTTGTCAACAATGTCCATGAACTTATTTAGATGAACATGTACGTCGTGTCCTTCTAGTGTTGTCAGGATCAGTTGTTTTAGCAGGGATGCCTTTCGCGCAGGTCCCTTACTGGCGTAAGTATCTTTTAACTTATCCCATAATGATTTAGCTGTAGTGCAGTTTTTAATTTGCTTGAGTTCAGAAGGAGCGATTATGAGGATGAGTTCAGACTTTGCCTGTCTGTCTCCTTCTTTATCAGCTTCGCTAGCACCAGCAGCCAAGGGAGTTTCAATGTATTTCCAAAGTTTGTGACGTACGAGAACGGCTTCAGCCTGTATTACCCAGGTGTCATAGTTTTCCCTAGTAAGAGGGTCGATTTTGGTGCTCGACATTTTTGTTTATTTTCACTAGGTTGTTTACTATTTCTCGTAACTTCATTTACGCTCTGCTACCATGTTAAGTTAAATAAAATGTAGATATCATTTGAATAATATATTTAGACAAGACTTATATAGACTTCAGATACGACATGTTACTATAGACCAGAATGGACATAGACACGTATGATATCCATACTTAACAGTATTTATGGATGGTTTTCCGACGGCTAATTGAGTTACTTCATTGGATCGAGGTATTTTCTCGAGGTATCGTACGTAGTGCCTTTTTTAGAAACTATTAATATGTGCTAAATTTGATGTCAGTCCATCTATGGTCGGAGCGAAGCGTGATTAAGTAAAAAACATCTAAACTTTCGCATTTATTATATTACAAGCTCTCCGCTTGCTGGGCTTACGCGCAGCTTAATGACTTGTATTGTGTTGTGAAAATGAGGTATTTTCCCGTGATAAAATGTAGCCTATATCCGTCTATCTATATCTCTCTCTAGGATACCTACCATCTATCGTTCTGCCAAATTATATCAAAATTTAGGCGTGAAAAGATAAAAAATAGACCGAAAGACAGTTACTTTTGGATTTGTAGTATTAATTTCTATGTATAGATAAATAAATAATATATTATGCATACAGTGGGATCTAAATCGCTTCTCAAGCCGTTTATTTATTTTTTTTACTCAATATCGAAATATCGGAATTGGTCTCACGAATACCGGTATTACAAACGATATTGAAATCGTTCGGAGGTATTTTGTCAATTCCGGAATTCCGGAGCTCAAGCCCTACACTGCTCAGCTTAACTATGGCTTAACTCAGCTCCCGTTACTTACAGGGAGACAAAAGCCAAAATACCTAGTCGGTTTTTAAATACTGTCACTGGCCACTAATTTTAAATTTAGAATACCAAGAACAAAAATTAAAATGCTGTTCGATTTTCGAATATTTTTTTAATATATATGCGCAAAATCACAATTATTTTCATTCATTTTAACGATGGAGTGGACTCTCAAAGAGGACAGAGTAACAGTAATTGCATTGCATCGTTGCGGCAATTCACCGAAGACAATATTCAACTTGCCTCCAAAGTTAAAAATCACGAAGAGGTTCGTGTACCGTACAATCAAGAGGTACAATGAAACCTCTAGTATCGATGACGAGAAAAGAACCGGCAGACCTCGTTCCGTTAGGACTCCAGGGATCATCAAAGCAATCAAGGCGCGTATTGCGAGAAATCCCGTCCGCAAGCAGAAACTGATGGCTTTGGAGATGGGATTAACCAGAAGTACAGTAAAAAAAGTACTCAATGAAGACCTGGGACTACGAGCTTACCGAAAAAAGAGTGGGCATCTTCTGAACGCGCGTCTGATAGCAATGAGAGCCAAGAAATGCAAAGTTTTGCTAAAGCGGTACGCAGGAAACCGACACCGCGATATCCTGTTTACAGACGAGAAAATTTTTGATATCGAAGAGAAGTACAACAAACAAAATGACAGGGTGTACGCTACCAGCTCTGCTGCCGCTGGAAATGCTATTCCTAGAGTGCAGCACGGCCATCATCCATCATCAATCATGATTTGGTTGGGAGTGTCCTACTACGGTCCTACTGAAGTGCATTTTTGTGAAAAAGGTGTCAAAACCAGTGCAAAAGTGTACCAGGATACTGTTTTAGATCGCATAGTAAAAGATCTACCCCAGATCTACTCCGCACCAGCGCATAAGGCCAAAACAACTCAGGAGTGGTTCGAGCGCCAGAATATCTAGTTAATAAGGCATCAAGATTGGCCCTCATCTAGCCCTGAACTCAATCCACTGGATTATAAAATTTGGCAGATATTAGAGGAAAAGGTCTGCTCCAAACCTTACAAAAATTTGAGCAACCTAAAGTCATCATTGATTAAAGCAGTGGCCGAAATCGACATGAATATGGTCCGTGCTGCTATTGATGACTGGCCGCGAAGATTGAAGGCTTGTGTGAAAAATGGTGGCAATCATTTTGAATAAATTTTGTTTTTTATGTAAGCTAATTAAATTACCCTTTTAATTAAAAATAGGTTTTTTGAATGTCATGTCTAGTTTTCATTTTATAGCCAATTTTAATTGTGACAGAATTTAAGCACCGACTAGGTAATGCATGATTAAGAAAGCCCCATCTACAAATATATATATATATATATATCTGGGGGCACGGCAGTGCCCCCGCCGAGTCTCGCAAAAAAACGCGGAACGGCCGTACCATCCTTTTCTCGAAGCAACTCACGGCACTTTCAACCCCCCTGTATCTTCGTTGTGGGTAAAGCTAGAAGTCTGAAATTTCAGTTACCAAGAGTACTTATTGATCCTACTTCTACCCCCAAATTACAACTTTGTACCTATATTTGATTACGAAATATCTCAAGTCAAAGTTCCCTTATTTTGTCACTGACTGACTGACACATCATCAAAAGTCTAAAGGTGTTCTAGCAGGCCTACAAACTTGAAATTTTGCATGCAGTTAGTGTTAAGTGTACATTGCAACAAAAAAATATAAAAATGTTATTTGCGGTTGGTAATTTAATATTTCCATACAAAGTCTATACAAACTGTATGTTTCCAGCTGCATCTATAAATTTGTATGACACTAGATGACGTTGGTGGTATGCTGCTTTGCATTAAAGACATCTATCACGAAAAATTCTACCTCGTGACGCTAGATGGTAAAAAGTGTAAAAAAATGTATACCTTTATTTCCGAAAATAGAGCAAGTAGTAAAAATAAAAAATAAAACCGTTGAAGTGCGAAAAAAAAATACCGGTAAAGTGCGAATCGGACTCGCGCATAAAAGGTTCCGTACCCCTACACAATACGGGTACGGAACCCTAAAAGTAAATAACAACAATATAGATGCCATAGCAACATTAAGGCGACAAAATAGCTTAGATTATAATTATGTAGAAATAAGTAAAGTTAATAAGTTGTTAAATATAAGTAAGTTGTTAAAGATTAAATATTAAAGATATTAAAGATTAAAGATATTAAAAAAACAAAGCGATAAAACAGTAGCGCCTGACAAACAATTCGGTAGGTACCTTTTTAGTACGGAACCCTAATTTTTATTATTTTACTTTAAAGTATTTACTACAGACTGCCCAAAGCTTAAACTTGTACTTGTATGTATTACCGTTCTAAATATAGAGCCTTTGTTATAATAATCTGTTCCTTGGGTAAGGAACCCTAAAAAGGGTGGTTTATAATGTTCGACACATTCACCATTAAATAAGAGAAGATCAACATTTCATTATTTAAGAAGAGAAGATCAACATTTCATTATTTAAGAAGAGAATATCAACGTTTCGTAATTAAGTCACTAAAAAAACGGTAAAGTGCGAATCCGACTCGCACATAAAGGCTTCCCTTACCCCCACACAATACGGGTACGGAACCCTAAATGTAAATTGCAACAACATAGATGCCATAGCACCATCAAGGCGACAAAAAACAAGGCGATAAAACGGTAGCGCCTGACAAAAAATTCGGTAGCTTTTTAGGAAGGAACCCTCATTTTTATTATTTGTTATTTTACTTTAAAGTAGTCTGCCTAAATTTTCAACTTGTAGGTACTTGTATGTATAACCGTTCTAACGATAGAGCCTTTGTTATAATAATCTGTGCTTTAGGTAAGGAACCCTAAAACACATTAAGTCTATTTAAGAAGAGAAATATCAACATTTCGAAAATAAGTCGCTTTTAAACCGGATAAGTGCAAGTCGGACTCGCTCACGAAGGGTTCCGTACTACCATCACACAATATGGGTACGAAACCCCAAACCAATATGGTAAATACCAACAATAAAGATGACATAGCAACATAAAGGCGACAAAAAACAAGGCGCTAAAATGGTAGCGCCTGGCAAACAAATCAGCACCTTTTGAATAAGGAACTCTAACATTTATCTGCCCAAAATTGTTGTATTATAAAGATAGAGCTGAAACAAATAACGTCGAATAATTGGACCCCCCTTGGATTTCCATTTCATATTATTATTTGCCGTGATAGAGGACAAAGTAACATATATTATGTGCAAATATTTACGCGCTATATTCACCTATAACGGCTGAAGCTGTAGACCCCTGTGATAAATAAAAAGACATCGGAGGCTTAGTCATAGGGTCACGGAACCTTAGGATACGGAACCCTAAAAATCAAGGTAAAAGGTTATTAATCCAGTAAAGCTTACAGAAAAATAAAGCGGCTAATGTTGTATTATTTGTATAAAGAGCACAAATAAAGCGCTGATGCGTAGAAATATCTTCTCAAATCGCTAACAAATTGGTATTTGGTAGATATGTTGTATATGTTGCTGTGCGATTGCGAAGTCACTATATTTTATTAGAGAAATAAAGATGACTAATATTAATACAGTTGTTTAATGTTGGTAGGTAACTAATTAGGAAACAATTAATGATACATTTGTTAAATAGGTGCTCCCATACTAACTAAAATGAAAAGGTGCTTCCATACAAACTAAAATAACAGACTTGGCTTTACATAAGATCTCACAACTTTTTACGGTGGAAAGATTGCATTGCGAGACTCGACATTTTTGTACATTTTATGTTTTTGATGGGATATTAAATACCAAACCAAATATCCGTATACGATTTATCGAGTTTAATGGGAAAAATTACTAACCTCAAGTGGATCATTCTCATTCTTGACATCTAAAGTCACTGGCATGTCTTCCGTCTCAGTTTCTTTATATATTGGACCTATGTCTATAATCTCTGTCACATCTTCTATTTCAGTGTCTGTCACGTCTTCTGTATCAGTTTCTTCATATACTAGACTATGCTCTGCGTCTATATCTGCCATGTCTTCTGTCTTAATTTCTTCATATACTGGTCCTGCGTCTATGTCTGCAATGTCTTCTGTTTTAGTTTCTTTATATTTTGTACTTGTGTCTATTATTTCTATATTTGTTCTGTATAGCTTTGATGTTGTTGCTGGTAAGGTCTGAAATGTAACACAAAATGAAGCTTTTTAGCGTTCTGCACTAAAAAATAAGAAATAGGAACCCTTATGGTATGAATTTTGTGCTGTGTTCAAGGCGAACTTGTAGTGTAATAATAAAAAATATAGCAAGGTCACCTGTGTAGAAGTATAGCAACGTCACTTGTGTAAAAGTATAGCAACGTCACCTATGTAGAAGTATAGCAACGTCACCTGTGTAGAAGTATAGCAACGTCAGCTGTGTAGAAGTATAGCAACGTCACATGTGTAGAAGTATAGCAACGTCACCTGTGTAGAAGTATAGCAACGTCACTTGTATAGAAGTATAGCAACATCACTTGTGTAGAAGTATAGCAACGTCACCTGTGTAAAAGTATAGCAACATCACTTGTGTAGGAGTATAGCAACGTCACCTGTGTAAAAGTATAGCAACGTCACCTGTGTAGAAGTATAGCAACGTCACCTGTGTAGAAGTATAGCAACGTTACCTGTGTAGAAGTATAGCAAAGTCACTTGTGTAGAAGTATAGCAACGTCACTTGTACAGAAGTATAGCAACGTCACCTGTGTAGAAGTATAGCAACGTTACCTGTGTAGAAGTATAGCAACGTCACCTGTGTAGAAGTATAGCAACGTCACTTGTGTAGAAGTATAGCAACGTCACTTGTGTAGAAGTATAGCAACGTCACCTGTGTAGAAGTATAGCAACGTTACCTGTGTAGAAGTATAGCAAAGTCACTTGTGTAGAAGTATAGCAACGTCACTTGTATAGAAGTATAGCAACGTCACCTGTGTAGAAGTATAGCAACGTCACCTGTGTAGAAGTATAGCAACGTTACCTGTGTAGAAGCCTCCAAATAGGTGTTCAGTACTCGTATGCACTGGTGAGAAGTAGATATAAACTGATGGAAGTTCTTTAGTTTGGCGCTGCACTCCCAGCATATTTGCAGAGGCTGCTTTCTTTGCAAACATTGGAGGTACTGAAAACAGTAAGATTCGTCACTTTGTTAAGAGATTCCGTGTATGCTCTTAAGTCGAAAGTAGCCCTCAAACACGTAGGGAGGATGGGTGGGGCAAACGTAGGTTCGAAGTACTTCGAAGATACACTTGCAACCTGGTGTTTTTACACCCATCAGTCTTAGTGGACAACTGGACAACTGACTTGCTGTATATTGGCAAACAACATCATTATTTAGTAAGCGTTAACGGTATGAAGTAATACAATTTTTACTAGCTCAACTCAATTTGCTTCTTGTGTTGCTCTTGATTCCTATAATTTTACTGTGTTATACCATCTGGGTAGTGTTGGTAACCCTATCTCATCGAATACCAGCATGACACAGACATTGTGAGAACAATGACAAAATGTTACTCTTAAAAAATAAACCTAGCAGTTTATGTACCTGTACAGTCATCAGAAAAAGTGGGCCTTTTTTCATCTTTTTTCCAGTCAGTGAAAACAAAGTTCGATGCTGGTACCTCATCAGCTCATAAAGAAGCCCTTTTATTTGATACCCCATACGTAAGGTTTCAGAAAAAAGAAACTTGTTCTTCTAAGTTGTAACTTCAAATTGCACTGTTTGTTTTGTATATATTTTTTTTCTGAAACCTATTGTGTGGAGTGTCAAATGTAAAGGCTTTATGAGCTGATTGTAAAAATGAACTATGTCATTACATTTCAGCCACTCCTTCCTAAAAAACATTTTCAAAACCCACCAAGCATGAGCAAACAGAATTTTGAAACTATTCTGGTTTATAATTTTTATTTTTTTTTTCACTTTCATGAGGATATTAGGAGCAAAGTTCAAATATGTTTCACAAAAATTTTTTCAGCCTGTTCTCCTGTCCTCCTGGAGGAGCTTGGTATGTTTTGAAAATGTTTCATTGTTTTTTTAAGGAGTGGCAGTAGTTATAATGTAGTACATTTTTACAATAAGCTCATAAATCTCATTCATTTGATACCCCACACAATAGGATAGAGAAAAAAAAATCCATACAAAAAATTATGACATCATACACTCGCTCATTCACACTTTGGCACAAACACCCAGTAGTACAGAGGTCTTAATCAAGAATTAAATAATTGATTGTAGTTGGTTTTGAATTAGTTATTTAATTTTGTCTACTTATAAGTTCTTAAGTTTAATATTGCATGTTATTTTTAATTTGTTGCTGTCAATAGTTAGGAGCACTTGAAAATTTTGTACATTATCAAAGTTTATTTTTATATTGCCGATATCTGACTAATATTATAAATGCAAAAGTTTGTGTGTGTGTAATTGGGTGTGTTAATTTTGTAAATCTCGAGCATGTACTGATAAAAGTTAAAGAAAACTTATGTTGGTGTAACGAGAATGCCTCTAATTGGAACACATAGTAGTCCAAATGTTAGTTAAAGTCACTATGTATGTTATTATGTTGGTGGAACAAATAAATAAATCTAAATATTAAGTGAAAATATGGTCTGCATTTTAGAACAAAGTATTGTTTCGATAATTTGTTGTATTGAAGATATTAAGCTCACAGTGCTCGCCTGAACTTCTGATAAGCGCTGATTGCTGATTGTGTCCTTATTTATTATTTGCATAAATTTTGATTTTGTGTCTTACTTATCGTGGTAGGTATCCCGGTGGACTTAACTTGACTTGGACTTTATTAAAGAAACCTATCTCTGTGTGTTAGAATATTATATGATATCTATGATTACCTACCTCATGATATTTTCATTTATGGTCTGTGCGGATAGACTACACTCTTAACTTTAATTGTAAATAATTAAGATTTCTTCTGTATGTAAGTGACATATTGTCTTTAATATATTATATATTGTCTATTACATATTGTCACTCCCACTAACCATCATATTTTCGAAATCTATTAAGGAAGGTGTGTTTCCAGATATTTGGAAAAAAGCCCTTATAACACCGGTATTTAAAGGTGGAGACAAATCATCTGTGACCTATATCTAAGTTATGCATTTTTGGTAAGATTCTCGATAACTCAGTAAGTCTCAGCTAGTGTTCGTCAGCATATTTTACCGCAACAACACGGTTTTATGACAGGCAGGAGTGTAGAAACTAACCTCTTAACATTTAAGGATTTCGTAATTACAGCTCTAGAAGATGGCCACCAGGTGGACGTCGTGTATACCGATTTTTCCAAAGCTTTCGATAAAATTAATCACAAAACTCTAATTTCTAAATTACTTCAGATCGGTATACATGGCGACCTACTAAGGTGGATTTAATAATCGCTCTCAGGCAGTAGCACTTAAAGGTTTCGTTTCAAACTTCCTCCCAGTAAGTTCTGGCGTTCCACAGGGCTCCCACTTAGGACCCCTATTATTTATGTTATACCTTAATGACATTGGTCATATATTTGGTAAATCTGCATACTTTCTGTTATATGCAGATGACATGTAAATTTACCATATTGTAGATAATCATAGTGACCGCATTGCTTTACAAGAAGAGCTGAATAGGTAAGTGTCTTATTGTAGAACAAATTCTTTATTTTTAAATGTAGATAAATGTTGTGTTATTAGTTATACTAGGAAATTACACACAGTCAAAATTGACTATAATTTTGCAGGCACTCCCTTAAATCGTGTGGATAGAATACGAGATCTTGGCGTGATTCTCGATCCTAAAATGGATTTCAATCTTCACATAGATCACATAATCAATAAGGCGTTTAAGCGACTTGGTTTCATTCTACGACAATGTCAACCTTTTAAACGTTCTTTTAGTTACAAAATCCTATATTATAGCTTTGTACGAAGTATTCTCGATTTTGGTAGTGTTGTCTGGAGCCCTCACTACTCAATTCACACAAACCGTATCGAGAAAATACAACATAAATTTTTAAAGGCATTGGACTACAGAATGAGAACTCTTTTTATTGACTATGAATCCTCTGAAAAACGTTACAATATTACATCCTTATCTGACCGCCGTACTATCACCGATGCAATGTTTCTCTATAAACTCGTAAATAATGAAGTTGATTGCCAAGCATTGCTCCAAAACCTATCATTTAAGATTCCCAGGCCCTTGTCTCGTAAAGATCCATTTAACTTGTATACCTATACCTGCCGTACTAACTACTCAAAGAATCGCTGTATGAATCGTAAGTACTCCTAATTCTTATAAACTTTTCAGTGACATCGACATTTTCTCCGAAAGTATATACTCATATAAAAATAAGGTGTTGCAAAATTTATCAAATGCATAATTCACTCACATAATTCACGTTAAAAGTTCTTTCCTTTTTAATTATTCATTCAGTACATTCTAATCTTCTTATGTAATGTGTTTGTAATGAGCTTTCAAAAATAATTGTTTTCTGTATATGATTCTTTAGGTTTGTTTGTGTTATTTGTAAGTGTTCATACTTTGTGTTGTAACTGTTTGTAACCTGAATAAAAATAAAATAAAATAAAAAAATAAAATTTAATAAGACCTAAAACTTGAACTCAGGTGGTTGTGGAAAGGGTGACAATTAATTTTTACATTTACCCCGGTATTTAAGAATGCTAACTAAAGTTACAAGCATTTAAAAGTGCAGAAGTGTGGTCATTACAGAACCCTGTTCTTGGTAGGAACACTAGGGTTGCAACGCAAAATTAATTGTAACCAGATTAGTGTTGCGATCCAGGTAGAAAACTCAACCCAGTGTGAGTTTATAACTGATTATTACCTGGAGTGGTAATTCCATAATTTACTTTTAAACAATTGTATCGTTTTGAGTATTTGTCATTTAAAATTTCACTATCAAGGCATAAAAAAGGTACCACAACACAGATTTGGATTGGAGTGAATGAGTAGATAACGGGATTATCGATGGGAAAACATACTTGGAAAATGTTCACAACCCAGAAATCCCAGAAGCAAGCCAATAGATAGGTTAGGTATGGCGAGTCGCAGACCGAGTGCCAAAGAAGGTTGCCTACACCCTAACCTAGATCTGAACACATTCTGTAAGCACACGCACCGTACATCATAGAAAACTGCAAAACTCATGCAAAGTCATGAAAGTTTACTTACCTCTAATTTATCGTGTTCGGAAGTAATGCAGGAACCGACAATTTTCCAGTACTTTACATCAATTAAGGTCAGATTTCTATCGATAGACAAACAAAATGCACAAATTGTTATCATCATGTATTTTTGCAAATCAAAATCTTATTATTATTATTTTCTTGTTTATGGCTTCTGATAATGTTTGTGACTAACACATTTAATTCCGCCAATGTCACGTCATAAACCAAAGCACTGTAATAGGGTACGTTTCGTAACGTGTGATTATCACTCGGAGCGATGCGAATTTTACCCTGCATCGTTCAAAAATCGACCCGAGTGAAACCGAGGGTAAACGAACTGTTACCTGACAGTTGCGCTAAGTGTTTAGAAACGCTTTCGGGAAATGTGAATATCGCACTGACAAGTGCGATTTCTAACTCTGTTTGGGTACCGTTAAAATTCGCCTGACAGTTGTCATTTCGGAGTTTTCTCGGGAATCGGACAATTTTTGAAAATAGAATTCAACATTTCCGTACGAATACGGGAAAATGTTTCGAAACTGCTTCGACAGGATTATGGCTTGAAAATGCAAAGGTTGCAATGCCATCCATATTAAAAGCAATAGGTATTTAGGTACTTTACTTAATTTATTTATTTTGATTTGAGGTTATGTATTTACTTGACGTGTGTCACTCCAGACCGTTTCAAAACGCTTTTCTCACGGGAATCACTCGCAAGCGTTTCAAAACCAGATCTTTCGTTCTCTTTCTAGTATATAGCTTTGTCTCTTTCTTAAAAACGAGTGAAATTTCGCACGAAGATCACACGTTTTGAAACATAGCCTTAGTGAAAAGTAATTTCGAGGAATTTGGTATATGTAGGCCATGCCATGTCTAAATACATCAATATTTAAAAAAATGGCCACTTTTTTTAATTTTCTTTTTTCAATAGTGTTGCCCTCACATTTTTTCCCGACATTGTAAGGAATAATTAAAGTCATTGCTTGTAACATTGACAGCAAATGTAAAATTATACAAACGTTTCTTATAAGATTGACGAACTATTTACTAGAAATTATAATGTATTCCATCGGATTTCATGTTCGTAAACATAAATTTTTATAGGTAAAACAAAAATTGGTCAACGGTTTCAATGCAATCTGTTGGTTTATTTTAAAACGTTGCTTTAGGATTATTATGACTATAGCCAACTGTTAGCTTAACAATGGTTTAGGTAGATGCCCGCGTAGAAAGTCGAAAATTATTTCGTTTTCTGTTTAGATTTTCTTCTTCGAATGTCTACGACCAAAAAAAGACGATGATTTCATGTGAATTTTGTTTGTACATCAAATAAATTTGATGATTTTGTCATATTCCATATGTTAATCAATCAGCATTAGTCCATCTATCCATCAGCCTGTCTTTTTACACTGCTGGACATAGGCCTTTCCAAGATTTCACCTCTCTTGGTGGTCCTCTTGGAAGTGATGCCCATCATACTCACACACGCTGGGCAGGCAGGTTGGTGAGCATGGTGCCAAAACCACTGCCCGTCACCAGTTTGTTTGGTTTAATGCCCGGCTATAACAGTCTTAAACATTGTGGGCTACCTGGTTGTGCCTGTTTGAGAGCTGTCTTCTTACTCTCCCTGAATAACTTAACTCGGGTGGGTTTGCCAGTAAGATAGTGGTAAAGTCGAGCCGCAGCAGTAAATAATATAAAAGGGAAAGATTTTACAAAAATACAAATACAAATTATTTATTATCCTCATAAAAAATGCAGCATCAATAATGAAGTATTAAATTTACCCTGAACTGAGAAAAAAACCCGCCTCTCAGGGTAAAGTTCCACATAAAATAAATATAATTGAAATTTTGATACATCGGCAATCATAAACCTAATCATAACATGACATTTTAAATTGAGAAATTTACATTTACATGCACAACATTATATATTAACAACTAAAACTAAAACTAAACATGCATTATTAAAATTTTTATGCATCTGATAACACAAAGTAGAATTAAAAATTAAGATTTAGAAATTTGAAATTTATATTGATAAGTAATTAACAGTAATTTCAATATTCACATCGTGACTATATGATAAGTGATAAATAATAATAAAAAATAAAAATCTTAAATAAAACCTTATATTTCATGTCTAGCCATTTTCTTATTTTATGACGATCAATAATGATTCAGTTTGTTCGTAGTCTTTTTCTATCAGGAAGCTGTTTATTATGTTTTTGAATTTGTTATTCGGATATTGGTACAACTTTATAGCCTTATTTATAGTATTTAATAGTCGAGGCTTTTGAAATAACCCAAATCTTTGGCCAAAAGATGTGTTTTGAAAAGGTACTAAGGCCGTTGGGGGTCACCTTGTTGAAAAGTCTTGATCAGTTGCTGGGGGACAGGTTTTTGTTATTGAAAGCACTGACGTCAAAATGTAAAGCTGTCTGACAGTTAGTACTTTAGATTCCCGATACAAGAGGTGTGTGCTATACGTAAAAGGTTTGTTGAGCATGACCTTGAAGACCATCTTTTGTGCCCTCTCCAAAGGAAGCATATTTGTCTTTGTAGCCCCGCCCCAGGCCGTGATGCAATATAATAGCAAACTCTGACACATTGCAAAATACAGTCTTTTTCAATTTCTCACTAGTGAAACTTCGAATAGTTTTGAAAAAGTACATCAGTTTCCTAATCCGTCCACTGAGCAGTTTTATATTTGGCTCCCATGAGAGTTTCTCATCCACTATTACGCCCAAGTATTTGATTTGCGTAGCCCTTTCAAGTACAGGGCATGCGCACAGTACACAAGAAGTAACTGCACAGTCACAAACCCTTAGCTTCAAAAAATCAGGTGGAACTCTATGGTATGTTTTTTGGAAACAGATGTATTTTGTTTTATCACAATTAAGTGTAAGAAGGTTATGATCAAGCCAATTTTTTACTTTTTTTAAACTAGCATTGGCCTTGGACGCAGCTTCTTCCCAGGTATCGGCAGAGCAAGTTATAACCGTATCATCAGCGAAGCAAACAACGTCACCCTCAATGTCAAGTCTAGCTAGAGCATCTATATATATCAAGAATAGTACAGGACCCAGTACACTACCCTGAGGAACGCCGTATCTAATGTTTAGTTCGGAACTTATCTCTTTATTAACTTTAATTTGTTGGGTCCGATCCTCTAGGTAGCTTCTGAACAAATCATGCGTAAGGCCTCTGACACCAAAACCTTCCAGTTTCTTAAGTAACAGTGGAATGGACACGGTATCAAAGGCCTTTGCCAAGTCTAGAAAAATTCCAATGCAGTGTTTTCCGTCGTCTAGCTTACTTGAAAGATTGTTGACAACATTA
Organism: Ypsolopha sequella; assembly: GCA_934047225.1. Lineage (NCBI taxonomy): Eukaryota > Metazoa > Arthropoda > Insecta > Lepidoptera > Ypsolophidae > Ypsolopha > Ypsolopha sequella. Next base: position 12,282,421 of record OW204011.1, read on the forward strand.
TCAACTGCATCAGTCACAGATTTCTTTGACTGGAACCCATACTGGTTATCTGCTATGAGTTGATGATTTTCAAGGAAGTATGTTAATCGCTTCTTGATAATTTTTTCCAGTATTTTAGACATTGCCGGTAGTAAGGTTATTGGTCGATAATTTTGAATGTCTTCTTGGCATCCAGTTTTATGTATAGGGGAAATAATACCTTTTTTGAAGCATTTTGGGACTAATCCAGTTGACATGCTTAAATTTATGATGTGGACCAGCGGCTCGGCTATGAATTTAATAACTTTTTTCAAAAGTTCATTAGTTATGCCGTCCCATCCTGGTGCACTACTAGATTTTAATTGCCTTACTATTCTTTCTACCTCAATAGCATCCGTTGGTTCGAAAAACATTGTAACAAGGGGCTGATTTTTCTTAGTGGGACATTCTCTTATTAGATTATCTTCATGTAAATTTAATCTATTTATGGTTCCCTCAAAACACCAACATCATTAAAATATTTGTTATAGACGCCAGAGAGACCAGAAAGTAATGCAGACTGTTTATTCGTTTGTTGTGAGTGCGTTGCTTCTTTAATAATTTTCCACGTGGGTTTTTAATATTTTGATTAATTTTACATTCAAAATACAGGTCTTTTGCTGTTGCAACTGTCTTTTTGCAAATATTTCTATATTTTTTGTAATTTTCTCGCAGTTTATCATCATTTGGTCGTTTTTTAGACTCCATGTGCATTTTATCTCTTTTTAAAATACATTTAACAAGGGAGGTGGTAATCCAAGGTTTTATATTTTGAAGTTTACGGTTGATTTTTTTAATTCGGGTGTGTTTTTTTAGTAAAGTCATCAGTTCTGCCGTTAGAATATTTGTGGACTCATTAACGTCCATGTTACATAGAACATGGTCCCATGTCATAGTCTTAATTTCCTCTGTAAGATTTTCATAGTCAACAATGCTTCTAAATTTTGTTGGTTTGTTTGTTTTAGGGTTAAATTTATCTAGAATGCACACCACACATGAATGATCAGTTGTGGTTGCTTCACATACTACAGTTGTAATATCTTTTTTGGATTTAGCCATGACATGATCTAAGCAAGCCATTTCCCTTGTTTGCAACCTTGTTGTCGAAACAATACCCATTATTTATTATTTTGTATTCTTCACGTAATTTTTACACTCTTCTACGTATTGCACTCGGTGACATTGGTAAGGAGCATTCCCCTCTATTAGTTCAATTAAATCATTATTCCTATTACTAATCATCTCTGGTAACATTATAATGTAATATGTGAATTTTACGGTTTAAAAATCGATGAGAATGCAAAATAACCATGGGGACATTTGTAACGAATGTCTTAAATGCAAAATACCTACGTAATGACAATGATCGTTTAATAGTGTTATTCACGTTTGTGAAATATAGTTGAAATGAACGATTTTTTATGAAAGTAAGGAATAGAATTTTATAACACGGACTAGACAGCTTAATAACTAACAAAAGAACATGAGAGACACAACAACAACCACACACAATTAGACTCATACTATCAGAATATTGACTTATTGCATAATCTTTAAACAAATTAATCCAACTATACACCAGCAATTTTATATTTATTATTATAATTTCATGTTATTTCTTATTCTAGTTCTTTATTGTACATACACAGAAAAAGAAAAAAAAACAAGCATTGCAATGAGGGCTTTTCAGACAGCATTAAAAAAAAAAGTACAGAGTGCGATCAATAGACAGCGCTGACGTATGCTCTAATGTCAAAAATATACTCTATGGTTCCTGGTTCAGTGTTGCCAACTTAGGAAATTTGCACTAAAACTGGTGGTTTAGAAACCCATTTTAGCGGAGAAATATTGTTTTTAGTGGCTGGTTTTTTTTTGTGGATTAGACTTTAGTTGGTGAAAAAAGACACTCTAGCACTAAAACATTTAAAGTTTAATTTGGGTTACATTATCCAAAGAATTAGGTAATTAACGCTATTTCATAATTGATTTTTCCACATTCTAACGCTTATGTGGAAAATAGTACTATATAATATTAAATATATTGAAATCTTTATTATAATATATAAGGTTAGGTCTTGTCATAGAGTAGATTTTGTTACGTCATACATTTTTGAAATTAGAGCATACGTCAGCGCTATCTAGTTAATTTTGGTGAAACTTGATTAACAGCTGTCATGAAAAGCCCTCATTTAAAGTTGAAAACCAAAACAACAATCGACATCGATTTAATAATTCTATAACCAAAAAAGTTACTCTTTTTATTAAATTGCAAATTATCTTTTATAGTTTAACGATTTTATCTGTAAAATTCACCGAATCGTTGCTTACGTACTTGCAGTCTTGGTCAGATAAGTTTGTTAAAAATATAATAAGTATTTTGCAATAACATTAATGTCAAAATATTCAAGAAATACACTTCTTCATACATTTCTAATTTTTCGTTTCACATCAGACACAGAAAAAAGCTGCTTATTAAAAACAAGAATCGACAAAGTGGTACATACCTTTTCCCGTTCATAGTCACATATTTTCGCAAACAGATTCTACTACCTACAATTTGATTTTGCAAATATACCTATAAATTATTTATCTATCAATTTTGCATTCGTAATTGTAAGCAAAATGGCGCTTCTTGAATACCTGTTTTTTAAGCTGACAAAACCTGTCCTTTGTGTTGACAATTACTGAGATTTCATTACGGTTTTAAAAGATTCGTTATCGATTATTATAAAATTGCAAGTTTTTATTTTAGATAATAACTGTGAAGCAAACTTAAAAAGGCTATGTGTTTTTTTTTTCGAAAAGATTGTGCAAGTGTAAAGTTATGTTTTTGTTAAATTTTGCGTCATTTGACCGTATTAGTTTTCGAGTATAAGAACCGCCCTCAATTTTATGATATCGATATGAGTAGCACTGGCTGAAAAATGGCAACATTTTGCTTTTCGAGTTGTCGAACGATTTCCTCAAATTAAAAACTCTACTCTAATAAAGAAGGAATTGAACCGATAGGTACCTATTGCTCTTAATGTGGATGGCATTGCAACCTTTGCATTTGCAAGCCCCAATCCTGTCGGAGCAGTTACGAAAAATTTTCGCCGTATTCGTACGGAAATGTTGAATTCTATTTTCATAATTTGTCCGAATCCCGAAAAACTCCGAAATGACAACTGTCAGGCGAATTTTATCGGTACCCAGCCAGAGTTAGAAATCGTACCTGTCAGTGCAACATTGACATTTCTCGAAAGCGTTTCAAAACACTTAGCGTAACTGTCTTTTACCCTCGGTTTCAGTCGGGTCGATTTTTGAACGCTGCAGGATAAAATTTGAATCGCTCCGTGTAATAATCACACGTTCCGAAACGTACCTTTCATGACATTTTTTTTTTCAATATGGCGGGCCGCGCACCTCTTGTCAAAAACAGCTGGTCGCGTATTTATTTTTTATTTAAAACATACTTATATTTCGAGCAACAAGACTCATAGTTGTTAGTAAACATAAAAGTACTGAGTTAGTAATACATACAATTTTGTTAGTATTGCTATACTATACACACCTAATCTACCTAAACCATTATTCATCCAACGTTAAGCCAACTGTGGTCATAATACTCCTAAAGCAACGTTTTAAAATACACCAACAGATTGCATTGAAATCGTTGACCAATTGTTGCCAACTCTATTGTAATATTTTTGTCGAAAATTCCACTGAATTTTTGTTCTTACCTGTAAAAAATGTGAAAAATATAAAAGTATATATGTATGAACATGAAATCCGATGGAATAGTGCAAATACATTAACAGCGTCATAAAATGATGAAGTTGTGCGACTGACATATACAGGTGTCAGGGTGCGCGCGTGAGAGTGTAGGTAAATAACTTGAGCGAGGACTATGAAGTGTCGGGGGTGTGACTTTGCCGAGCGGTATCGGTTTTTTAGCGCACATCAAAGAAATGTGTTCAAATATGTGCGTAGCCTGCCACACTATTTGCAAAGACCAGTTGCGCGAGCGCTGTTGTACGGAACGGTTGTGTGAGACACTACGATCGTTCAAAATGGACTGGAGTAACGAATGCGCCCTAGAATTTATTGAGTTGCTGCAAGGGGAACCATCTATATACAGTGTGTCCCGTAAGTAGTGCTCCAAACGAAAACCATAGATAGCTGAGACCATGCCCTGACAAAATAACTCAACATAGGTCTAACAAATGTCGCATGGTTTTCGAGATTTTTGAACTTTTATGAAATTTCTAGTATTTGCTACCCTTAGTTCATTTTTTTAATTTAATTAGTAAAACTGAAGCAAATTTGACTTTTTTTGTTATGATATATTTTGTTAACAAGTTTTTCTATAATACGTATAGCACTGTTTTTCAAAAATGGTCATAGTTTGCCAAGAACAAATTTTTGAAAGTAAAAAAATTACCATAAAATTGTTTCAACAGCCTTTAAAGGTCTGTGGTGTGAAAAAAAAGTATGGAGACCTAAGTGCCCATCAGCTAGAAAAGTTTTGTCTTATATCAATTGAAAAACAGAACAAAATATATGAATATATTAGCAAATAAAAAGTTGTTGGTATTTTGAAACCGACGGGGACATTTTGTGAAAAATTCGTTTATTTAAAAAAAACTTAAATTTTACAAAAGGTGTTCGAAATGCCCACCAGCTGCCCTGATACAGGCTCTGCATCTCCTAACAAAAGAACGCTTGATTCTTCGTGCGTAGCCAGCGTGTGAAATTTCTTGAGAAGCTGTCTGGATGCGCTGTCGTAAATCTGCTATGTTATTAATAGGTCTCTTGTAGACTTTTTCTTTTATGCATCCCCAATAAAATAAATCTAGAGGATTTAGGTCAGGTGACCGTGCAGGCCACAGAATGGGCCCTAGACGTCCAATCCATCTTCCTGGGTAGTGTTCGTTTTGAAAATCTCTTACACGCAGAGCATAGTGTGCAGGACAGCCGTCGTTTTGCAGCCACATTTGTTGGCATTATGCCGGCGCCAGACATGTGTCCACTTATTTGCACACTTCTTCGACGACTTTGTACACACATTTGGCGTACCTGCCACACATGCTTCGCAAACTCTTTTCTCCACAGTATGCTGGTAGACAACAAAGGAGATGGACGACGATTTCGTGGACGCAGTGTGCTTATATTATTTATGTGCATGTAATTCTGCAACAAAATATATCGAAACGTCCGAGAAGAAGGCGTGAATGGATGTGTGTCCATTTTGAACGATCAAACACGTAGTTTCTCACACAACCGTTCCGTACAACAGCGCTCGCGCAACTGGTCTTTGCCAATAGGCCAAATAGTGTGGCAGGCTACGCACTTATTTGAACACATTCCTTTGATGTGCGCTAAAAAACCGATACCGCTCGGCGAAGTGCAAATCTGTGTACAAACTTTGGAACACATAGACAAAGTCTCGTGCCACACAGTGTGTCCACTCGAGTGTGCAAATAAGTGGACACAAGTTTATCGGGACTTCTTCCAAAAGCATAGGGAGCTGGTTTCTTAAAAAATCTAAATAAATTTCAGCATTTAATGTAGCTGGCAGTTCATACGGACCAATAATTTGCCCGTTGATGATCCCCGACCATAAATTTATCTTAAATTGATATTGAGATTTGTCTTCCCGTTTCGTGTGTGGGTTTCTCAGCTCCCAGCTGTGCAGGTTGTGAAGGTTCATAAATCCATCCTTTTGGCAGGACGATTCGTCGCTCCACAGGATTCTGTCGAAGAAATTCACGTCTTCCCGCATCTTTCTTAACATCCTCCGACAAAAAACAACTCTTGCGGCATAATCCCTTGGCAGTAGTGCTTGTACACGCTGCACGTGGTAGGGGTGGAACCCATATCTTTTTCTTAATATAACTTGAGCCGAGCTCTTTGAAATGCCAGTGCGTCGCTCAATCTCACGAACTGAAATAGTCGGATCTGCTGCTCTTTCCGCTAAAACTTCTTCTTCGTCTACTGTACGGGCCCTTCCTTCAGGAACACTACCTATGCCTGTTCCAGGAAATCTGCCTTCATTAAATGCGTTGCTGACGCGTATAAAAACACTGTGGTCTGGATGTCGACGGTTTCTGTACTTCCTTCGGTAGAGTCTTGCTGTTTTCCTGGCGTTGCCTTTAGCTACGCCGTAAAAGTAGAACATTTGCGCATATTCAGGCGGTGAGTATGGCGGCATTGCGTAAATAGCACGAAACGACGCTGTCAGTTTCACCAAAGCACAAAGCAAACAAATCCTAGAAGTCTGATAATTAGTAACACCGATTTACGATAACGTCTAGCGCGTATGGTACGAATTATCACACTGACTGACCAGGTCCACATTGTGTAATCTTGACATGCTGTCTCTTTTACTCGCTCCTAATGCTCTCTCTTTTACTTTTTCCTTATGCTGTCTCTTTTACTCCCTCCTTGAGCTTACTTATCTCTCACTCAGTCTATCAGGGCAGCTGGTGGCCATTTCGAACACCTTTTGTATTTTTTTTTATTGGTATGAATGATAATTAATTCCCTTTTTTTTATTTTAGTAATTTTCCATGTTTTGATGCAAGCTTCTACCAGATAAAAGGCCTATAATTTAAAAAAGATCGAATGTAGAAGCTTTGAATTTTTTACAAAATTTCCCCGGTGGTATTTAAAAACCAACAACTTTTTATTTGGTAATATATTCATATATTTTTTTTCTTTTTTTCAATTGATATAAGCCATAAAACTTTTCAAGCTGATGGGCACTTAGGTCTGCATACTTTTTTTTCACACAACAGACCTTTAAAGACTGTTGAAACAATTTCATGGTAACTTTTTTTACTTTCAAAAATGTGTTCTTGGCAAACTATGACCATTTTTGAAAAACAGTGCTATACGTATTATAGAAAAACTTGTTAACAAAATATATCATAACAAAAAAAGTCAAATTTGCTTCAGTTTTACTAATTAAATTAAAAAAATGAACTAAGGGTAGCAAATACTAGAAATTTCATAAAAGTTCAAAAATCTCGAAAACCATGTGACATTTGTTAGACCTATGTTGAATTATTTTGACAGGGCATGGTCTCAGCTATCTATGGTTTTCGTTTGGAGCACTACTTACGGGACACTATATGTAGATTATTTATTTTATTTTATTTATTACACTTAATGTACATTTACACAAAAACATGAAAAAAAAACATTAAAATTTTTTACAGTGTACAAAGGCGGCACTTATTGCTAATAGCAATATCTTCCAGGCAACGTTTGGGTGAAAAAGAAAACAGAAAAAAATAAAGAGGAGCGTGTAAATGTCACGAAATCAAACACAAGAGTAAACTACATAGACTTATTAATGGGGATCATAAACATACAAAAAATATAACATAAATAATATAATAAATATACTTTTATAAATACATACATGTACACATATATATAATAATAAAAAAGATAATTGTGGATGAAATGTTAATCAAATGCATAAATTATAGATGAGTTAGGGGTGTAGTTCACTAAAGTAGTGAGCTTTTAGTTTAGTTTTAAAGGTATTCATGTTAAGTATAATTAGCATAAGAGATGAACACGATTGTAACAGCATGTAGGATGAACACGTGAAAGTGCTGCCCCTAGCGAATAAAATGTGTAACTCTCTCTCTGCCTGCTTGTGGGACCGAATGGAGTCCAGTCATGTAATTACTTACAATAAATAAATATCCAAAGAATATGTGCACTCATTCCAATAAACATTAACAGGTTATGTGTCCAGGACTTCCAGGATTAAGCCAGATGGCAAAGATTAACAGTAGCAAGTGAAACAGTGTGAAAAACAAAAATCAAAGAAATTTTTACGAGGAACCATAATGGCGTCGGCGTCGTCAAACATTGCGAATTACGGAACTTTACCTGTATTTAATGGAGAAAACTTTTCAAGCTACATGGAAAATTAAAATAAAAAGTTACATGGAATTTAAAGAATGCATTGAAGCATTGTCACCGAAACTTGATTTCAAGACAAATGAAGAAAAAGAATCCTATAAGGGTACGTTTCGTAACGTGTGATTATCACTCGGAGCGATGCGAATTTTACCCTGCATCGTTCAAAAATCGACCCGAGTGAAACCAAGGGTAAACGAACTGTTACCTGACAGTTGCGCTAAGTGTTTAGAAACGCTTTCGGGAAATGTGAATATCGCACTGACAAGTGCGATTTCTAACTCTGTTTGGGTACCGTTAAAATTCGCCTGACAGTTGTCATTTCGGAGTTTTCTCGGGATTCGGACAATTTTTGAAAATAGAATTCAACATTTCCGTACGAATACGGGAAAATGTTTCGAAACTGCTTCGACAGGATTATGGCTGGTAAAACTGTACATTACGGGACGGAGCGTAGGGGGGGAGGGAGGGGGGGAGGGGAAGGGCTACCCCCTGGTACCCTCCCCTTTTGTAGCAAACCCATGGTTTTCGAGATATTCATGGTTGAAGTTTGAGGTTATGTATGTGATAACACCTCGATGGAGGGGTGAGCGGGGGGGGATATTAATGAGAATTGCAGGTTTGTCCATCAATTTGATTCCTCCCCCCCCCCCCCTTCTATCGAGATATTTTTTTATAAATGACAAGGTGTTGGAAATGAAACAATAAAAATTTAGGTTAAAATTTAGTATCGTTTGGCAGGCGGAGGAGGGGGAGTGGTGAAGGGGGGTGGGCACTACCCCCTGGTACCCCCCCATTAAAAAGTAATCCACCGTTTTTTTATATTAATTTTTTTACTTTTTTGAGGTTATAATCAACAAATTCAGGTTATAATTTTAAAGTAAAGGTGGGGAGAGATGGAAAAACTTCCTCATTAGGGGGGAGTGCAGAAACCCCCCTTCTTTTAACCTTGAACCTACCAGTGCAGAAGTCAATTTTTGAACCATTTGAACCTATCAATACTGAAGTCGCTTTTATATCACAAATTCACTTCTGCATCGGCTACGGCGCTGCGGGAAGTGCGACCAGCGACCAGCCTCAGCCGCTACGGCTCGCACGGTTGCCTATGCTTTATTACTGCGGGCGGGGGCTGCCCTCCCTTCGCGCCTTCGGCTTTTTATATACACTCTAGGGGTAGTAGCCACAAGACTGTATAGAGTCGGGGTGCTCTGATTCGGTTTTGAAACAGATTCAACCTATTTTAACTTTGAAGTGGGGGTATACTAACCTCCTTTTGAGCATCCGAAAAAGGCACAAGCGGCTCACTAGAGTCTATCACTTGCGCACTAGACGAAGGCACTGAAAAGGAGGCCGTGACAAGCGGCTCAACAGAGTCCAATACTTGCACTTCACTCAACTCTTCAGGCAAAGCAGCAGAACTCAAAGACTGGGGCTTCGGAGACGCCATGGTAGTCACACGTTTGTTAGTTAGACAGGAGTACGTAAAACGATCTCGACCGCAAAAGCAACAAACGACAACTAATTCAACGCGACACGTCGCTAAAACAAAATGGCGTCGTTTTGCGTTTCGTTTTAGCATAGCAGAAACACAATTTTTCTTTTTAAATGTCGTTAAATTAATAATCTTTATAATAATTTTCACGTTAATATACAAAATTTTAAGTTTGCAATACAAACCAAAACCTATTGAATGTGAATTAAAACATAATTACGGTAAAATTCGTCAGATGTGGTTGTATAGACTCAACCTTTGCATAACGAAACGCAATTGACATGTCAAAAGTGATGGTCGTGAGTCAAAACGAAAATTTTATTGTCAACTTTTAATAATTTATTTCTCAAAAACTACGCATTTGCTACAAAAAATAGTTCGGGGAAAGACTTCTTACATCATCTACTTTCTGTAAAAAAATTATGAAAGCCCAGATCAGCGTCCCGTAATGTACAGTTTATCCTTATGGCTTGCAAATGCAAAGTTTGCAATGCCATCCATATTAAAAGCAATAGGTATCGGTTCAATTCCTTTTTTATTAGGTACCTACTTTACTTAATTTATTTATTTTGATTTGAGGTTATGTATTTATTTGACGTGTGTCACTCCAGACCGTTTCAAAACGCTTTTCTCACGGGAATCACTCGCAAGCGTTTCAAAACCAGATCTTTCATTCTCATTCTAGTATATAGCTTTGTCTCTTTCTTAAAAACGAGTGAAATTTCGCACGCAGATCACACGTTTTGAAACGTAGCCTAAGAAAATGGACGCCAAGGCGCGAAACATTATTGTGCAATCTTTATCTGACAGCCAACTGGAATACGTAAAAGACGAAGGAACAGCAAGTAACATGATGAAAAAACTATGCGAAGTTTATGAAAGAAAAAGCACGTTAACGAATATATATCTACGCAAAACACTTATTGGGATGAAGTGCAAAGAAAACGAAAATTTAAAGGACTATTTTTACGAATTTGACAAAATAATAAGGAAAATAGAAGATATTTCAAAGATGGAAGAAACTGACAAAGTTATGTATCTTCTTATGTCATTGCCACAATGTTATCAGCCCATCATCACAGCCATGGAGACATCTACAGAAATATTAACAATGGAGTACCTATGTAAAAAGTAAATTATTAGATGCTGAATTAAAAATCAAGAACAGAGAGCAAAACCACACAACATCATACAGTTACACAGCGCTGCAAAATAAAGAATGTTTTAACTGTGGACGACCAGGACATATTGCAAGAGAATGTCGCAACATATTTAGAGGAAGACAAGCTAGTGGAGGACGAGTTCAGTCACAAGGTATATTTCAAGGACAAGGACAATTTCGAGGTCAAGGACAAGGGCATAGACAATTTCAAGGACGAGGACAATTTCATGCACAAGGAGGACAGTTTGGACATGGACGAGGACAATTTGGAAATCGAGGCAGAGGACAATATCAAGGTAGAGGACGAGGACAAAGACAAGGCTTTTGGAATCAAGCGCAAGCAGCAGTCGAGGAAGAAGATGAGGAAAGATACGAGGGGCATGCCAAAAGAAATTAGATACTCAAAAATTATAAAATTTATTCTTTATTACAAGTATCGATCTTTTCGAAGTATTCACCCTGAGCACGTATACACTTTTCCATACGTCTGAACTAATTGGAAAATACCAATGACCACTCTTCTTTAGACACCTCAGAAATCTCGAAAATATAGGCAGCCAGTGCATCTTCTTTGCTTTCAAACTTCTTCCCCTATATTTTTTCTTTGATTTTTGGAAACAGGTAAAATCACAAGGTGCTAGGTCAGGGGAATATGGTGAGTGAGGGAGGATTGACGCATTTTTTGAGTCGAAAAAGTCAAGTGTTTTGGCAGACGTGTGCGACGCCGCATTGTCGTGGTGCCTGAGAAGGCGTCGGATTCCTGACTTCGGTCGTTTGTCACACCAAGCTGATGTTACTGTTGGAGCACAAACTGTCACATACCATTCGGAGTTCATCGTTCTTTGATTCTTTAGCACTACAGTAGCAATATGATCCGTTTTGCTAAAAAACGAGGCGACCATTTGTTTCTGTGTGCTTCGTGCACGGCGACATTTCGTTGGAGTTGGCTCATCTTCAAAGCACCATACAGTCGAATGTCACTTTGTTTCGGGATCATAGTTATAAAGCCATGTTTCATCACCAGTCAGTATATCATACACATTTTTTTTCTCACCACCGTCGAATTTATCTATCATGAATAGGCACCAATCCACCCGACGGTCTTTCTGCTCATCGGTAAGTTTGTGCGGCACCCATCTCAAACAACATTTACGGAGAGAAAGGTGGTCGTGAATTATGGTTTTTATTGCTGCTGATCCAATTCCCTGTTCTCGCTCCAGCTCTACATACATAATTCGTTGGTTTTCGCGAATAAGTTTTTCGACTGCACGACCGTTTTCTTTTGTGACCGCGGTTGGCAGCCGACCTGTTTTCGCTTAATCTTTGAGACATCCCCGTCCTCTTTTAAATTCAGCAAACCAATTAAATACTGTTGTTCGTGAGCAACCAGACTCACCAAAAGTAGTAGCCAAAAGTTCAAAACATTCTTGAGGCTTAAAACTTTTTTATAGTCATAATAAATCATAGCGCGACAATCACTTCGACTGAGCTCTATTGCTGCAAGCGAATTCCCGCCAGATTCTCGGAAAAATGATGCTCATCTAAAAAAAAAAAAAAGAAATGATGTGCGTTCTATTTTCGGATATATCAACAAACAACCAGCCTATAAGATGATGTATAACTTGCCAGTGTCAATCAAAGGAGTAACGAGTATCTAACTTCTTTTGGCATGCCCCACGTATAGCTTTTTAACAGGTATTGAAGAGAATTGTAATATTGTAGGCATTAATATAATAGAATGGGTTATTGATTCAGGGTGCACCGAGCATTTAATAAAGCAAAGTTTTGAACCATACATGAGTAATATTCACAAATTAGATAGGGAAATAAGAATTTATTTGGCCAATGGGGAATTTATAACGGCTACTAAAAAGGGTACAGTCATACCCATACTTAGGACGGTAAGTTTACTTGGGACAATCTTTGTTTTTTTTTTAAACTTCTGGCAACACTCTACAGCTGACAAATTGTCTATGGTAGTTGCCGCTTTTTGAGTCACGATAAGGTAAGCTACTTAATATTTTATTAGTTTTAACTTGTATTACGTTGAGAAAACGAAAAATATCGACATTCAAAGAAAGAAAGAAAGAAAGAAAGAAAAAATTTATTTGCATAAATTGTGGTATACATAAAGATGGTGAGGTACACAAAATTTGTTCAGCACAGTTTACCTTATTCAGGCATGCAAATTTTAGATTAGGTATACATTTTATAATATCTATTCATAAAGTTTCTATAATAACATCACTAATTTCTAAGTAACTATAAATTTGCTATATTACAACAGTACTTAAATTCAAAAAATCTTTAATGTCATAGAAACATTGCTGTGTTAAATAATTAAATAACAGTTTCTTAAATAAATTGTAGGGCTTTTCTTTGAGACTGTCTGGTAACTTATTAAAAATCTTTATTTGCATAAAATATGTGGTTCTTTGGCAAAATTCCGTTCTGTATTTTGGAGTTATTAGTTTGTTTGGGTATCTAGTATTAAAATTGTATCTATCACTATACTTTAGGAATAAATTTGTATGTGATTTCGTGAAACATGCCATTTCATAAATATATAGACTTGGCAGGGACAGCAGTTTGTTTCTTATAAAATATGGTTTACATGACACAGTGGGTTCCAAATTGAAAATTGCGCGTATACTTTTTTTCTGTACTATAAAAGCTCTATTTATTTCTCTCGCATTTCCCCAAAGAATAAGTCCGTATCGTAGCAGTGACATAACATATCCGTGATAAGCAAGGAGTGCAGTTTTGGTATCTGAAGTTCGTTGTAAACGATATAGAACATATACAAAACTATTAATTTTTGAACACATTTTTTCTATGTGGGGAAGCCATGTTAAAAAACCGTCCATTGTTATGCCCAGAAATTTTGTTTCTTCAGTTTCTTCAATACTTTCTCCATTACATGTTATATTTACTTTAAGATGTTTCATTTTTTTGTTTCTGAATTGAATGAATTTGGTTTTGTTTGTATTACTTTTTAAGTTATTAAATTTAAGCCAGTCCACTATTTTTGTAATATTATTATTTACATCATTTTCAAAGCTTTCAAAATTATCACACACATTAACTACAGAAATATCATCAGCAAACAATATACATTTATTGTTTATAGCATCTGGAAGATCATTGATGTAAATAAGGAAAAGAAGGGGTCCCAGGACACTGCCTTGTGGTACACCAAACTTATTTACAAGAGCTGTGGATTTGTATTGCATGTTTTCACATTTTTCATTAATTTTATTTATTTCTACAGTTTGTTGCCTTTCTTTGAGGTAGCTATCTAACCAATCCCTGATTACACCGCGAAGACCATATCTTTCACATTTACTTATAAGAAGTTCATGCGAAACAAAATCAAATGCTTTGCTCATATCATAATATGTTATACATGTGGCTTTACTTTTATCTACGTTTTCAGTTATTTCTTTCACAAGTTGAAAACCTGCCAATGCGGTTGATTTATTTTTTTGAAAACCATTTTGCTCAATTTTTAAAATATTATACTTATTTAGGAAATTCATAATTCTACTGTGCATAGTTTTTTCGAATATCTTTGAGAATATTGATACAAACGCTATTTGTCTATAATTTTGTACATCTGTTTTGTCACCTTTTTTAAATAAGGGCTTTATTATTGACGGTTTTAGAGCTTCTGGAAACGTTCCTTCCTTAAAGGATAAATTTATAATATAACTTAAGATTTCTGATATATAAACAGCACTGATCTTTATTATTTTAGTTGCAAAGCCATCATAGCCTACGGCACTTGTATTTTTTAAATGTTTGATTATAGAAATGATTTCTGTAGTTTCACAAGGTTTTAAAAACATAGTGTTGTTGTGTATTTTTATTAAATTAGAATATTCGTTATTTGAAAAATTTGTACTTTTTATATGTTTACTTTGTTCGTCTATGAAATTTTTATTGAATTCGTTAGCAATTACTGTAGGGTTTGTTAAGATTTTATTGTTAATGTTTATTTTATCAATTTCATTTATCTCTTTAGGTGTTGTTTTGTCTTTTATTAGATTCCATGAGGTTTTGCACTTATTTTTTGATTGAAGAAGAAGTTTTTTACTAGCATTAGATTGAGCATTAAATATACATTTTTTTAGCAATTTGTTATAATAATGAAACTTGATTTTATCCTGGCAATTTTTTGTATAATATTGTTTATATCTCAAGTACCTACTTTTTTTACATGAATTCCGTATCCCTCGCGTGATCCACTTTGCAGTGATAGGTTTATTTTTTATCCTTATCCTTATTGTTGGAAAACAGAGATCATAAAATAACGTAAACAAGTCCTTGAAATAATTATATGCCATGTTCACATTATCTGTTTCATACACCTGTGACCAAGATAACGAACTTAGACATTCACAGAATTTCCTTATATTGTCATTAGAGTAATCTCTTTTTTTAGTATAATAAACTGGTACAATTGTTGACATTTTATTTTCAATAGGGAATGATAATATCTGACATGTATTGTGATCTGATAATCCGCTTTGTATAACTGATACATCTATTTTATCTGTTATGTTACTGGCAATGTTATCAATACAAGTTTTTTGTCTCGTTGGTTCATTAATATGTAACTTAAAGTTAAAATTTTTAAATGTAGACATTAATTCTTTACACACTTTAGTACTATCTTTTAGTATATCAATGTTATAGTCTCCACATATAACAATTTTCTTTATTCTTTTTCTATTTAATTTATGTAATATATTCTGTAATTTGAGAATAAATGTGGATACATCGGAATCAGGAGTCCTATATACGCATAATATCATACATTTAATTTTAGGGATTTCAATTCCGCAGCATTCAAAGACTGCATTAGTACAATATTCTTTGAAGTTTATTTCTTTAGTGAGTATGTTAGGTTGAGCAAAAATACAGACCCCACCCCTCTTCATATTTCTAGAATAATGTGCAGCTAATTTATATCCCAGTATTTTAGCATTCGCTTCAGTGCCTTCCTTGAGAAAAGTTTCACTAAAACAAAGGATATCTGTTGTCTTAGTTCCGTTTAGATCCTCCAGTAAAATTTATATGAGGTTTCTCTTATTCAGTAAGCCAGCAATATTTTGATGGAAAACTGTGCATACATTATTATTTTTCTGAACGAAATAACTGCTTTTTGTCTTTGGTATCAGTTGTTATATCTTTATTCGTATTTGTTGATGTTGATGTCCTTACCAAGTTATCAGTATTACATTCATTACCATTTATGAATAATTTGTTATTTTTTATGATTGCGTGATGTCCACTATCGCGCGCATTTTTCATTTCTTCTGTTAGTAGTTTCCTTTCAGATAATTCATTCTTTGTCAAATATTTAGAAATATACAGTCCAGTCCCTTTAAATGCATAAGCATTTTGCAAAACATAGTTCGTAGTTCTTTTGCTTATCAACTCAATTTGTATGGGTCGACGATATCCCTTTCTGCCTATACGTTCGATTTTCTCTATATAACCGTCTATATTTATATTCATGATATCATAGAACATATGGTTTATTTTTGTATATAATTCTTCATAATTCTCACGACCGTGCTCCCACATGCCATATATGACGAATTTTTTATCCGTATTATCCTCCTGTTTAAAATTAGTATTGTCACTTTGCGGGGCGTTTTTTTCAATGTTTTGTTGTATTATTAGTTCTTCATTAATTTTATGTACAGCTTTTTTCAGCTGTTCATTTTCTTTTTCTATTGTTTTTATTTTAATATTTAGTTTATTTATATCATCCTCTTGGTTATTTTGTTTGATTTCCAATGAATTTGTTGTTCTTATGAACTCTGTTTTGATTAATTTAATCTCTTGTTTTATTTCTGTTTTTATCATAGCCTTAAATTCTTGTAGTAATGAATTTTTTATTGAATCCAGTTTTCTGTCCAATAGTTCTTCAAATTTTGACAATGTGATTGATTCTTCGTAATAGGTATTACCATGACTCTCCAAAATTGACTCATTCACAGAAATATTACCAAGCTCATTTTCTCTATGTTCCGTAGGGGTGGTGACTAAAGGGGTGGTAACAATCGGGGGATTGTGAGAGCGTACAGGTGTACTATCGCTATTATTGCTTTTATTGCGATAAGTAATATTGGAGCAGTTAGGACAGATCCATTTATATTTTTTTCCACAATAGTTTTTCATAAATTCCGCTGAAGTCATATTCAGACAGAGATAGTGGTACGATTTTTTGCAAGCCGTACATTTTAGAACTTCCATGTTGGTAATACTAGAATTGCATGCAGAGCAAATCATTTTGTAATTCAATTTGTATGAAAGTGAAATTGAAAATCGCTGTTATTGATCAAATATGAAAGATTATAAGTTCCAAATCACATGTACAACAAAATAAATTCATAAAAAGATTGAAGTCGGGCGGGGTTTGAACTCGCTTCTCGAAAGCGCTGCGGGCGTTCCTAGTAGCACCGCTAACCACTTTGCCATCCAGTAAGATTATTGTCAGTACGAAATAAGTTGTTGCTATCTTCCACTTTATGTGTTTTCATGGTAATTAACGACTATATTTGTGTGGCATTGAACTTCCTTTGTTCACAAAATATGATTCATAGCCACTCACCGATTGTTTTGGAATGTGTAACGGCCAAGTTTTCGAAGATTTTTCCTGTTTTTAAGGATTTAACTGATATAATTTCTGTATTTAAATTGACACTAATGTTTCTTAAAGCTTTCTGGTTGTAATGGTATATATTTACACTAAAAACAATAACTTTTTACTACAAATTTAAAATTAATTATCAGGAACACACAAACGCACGTCTGACTCCGAATGAAACCGCGGATTAGTTGAGACAAAAACCGGGAAAGAAGTTTAACCCGTATAACTTTGATTGCCGACCATTTCTTTTTACTTTTCTGTCCGTGGTGGTATTTTTTACAATATTGTTAGTCTTTCAGCTACATAATTAAGTTGCAAGTGTATCATTATCATTCTTCGTGCTTTTATTATGATTTTTTTTCTGATAAAGCACCCTAGGGTCGGTTACTTAGGACACCGTCCTAAGTTAGGACACCGTCCCAAGTTAGAGTTTTTGGGACATTTTTAGGGTTCACTATCTTTTATGATATGAAGTAAATAATATAGATATTTTATTTCCAGATACCAGAAAGAAAGATGGATGAAGATGTTAAAAAAAAGAGGCCATATCATTAAAAAGAAATTGAAACTACTTAAGGAATGCCGCGGTAGATTTACTTTTAACATGTAAGCTGATTTATGTTACCTACTATAATAAATTTAGTGTTAAGGAACTCTATGTTACTAAACTTTATGTTATGTACGTTAATAGAAGCGTTTTACCCTTAATAAAACGCATATTAATTTACTTACCTTGTTCGAAGCTTACAGCTTTATATGAGATAGGTGTCACAGTTCCCGTCATAGTGCCTTCTCTTTCTACCCTTATAGCGCCATCTCTCTCTCTCTCCAGTTGCCCTACCAGTTTGGCAGTAGTGGGGCGAAATCGAGTTTGAAAATCGCCTCACTTTTGTTCGTCATTAAGTCGAATCCAACCAGGCAGAGATTATTCTGTAAGCTTCGAACAAGGTAAGTAAATTAATATGCGTTTTATTAAGGGTAAAACGCTTCTATTAATTTGACTTGACCTTGTTCGAAGCTTACAGCTTTATATGAGACGTGTTTGTTATCGCCTGGTGGTAGGGTGCAACTGGACGCCAATGTGATAGTGGAGTAAAAATAATAAAGCTGTTTTCAGCAAAAGTAGGTACAATATATTTTTGAAAACAAAACAAATAACAACTTAGTAAAATTACAGAATAGACAACATTAACTCATAATCAACTAATCAACTAATCAACTGGAGTGAAAGCTTTAGTCACACTATTGTTAGATACTTGAAGCCGGCATAACTTCGCGCATGTAATATTCTTTAAAAGTGTTAGCGCTACGCCAGTTTCCTCTGGCTAAAATATCATCAAGTGGAAAATTATCCAGCCAGTTCCTGGACGCCACAGCCGAGCGCACACTACCAGGTGTCGCTGATATGCCAGCTTCAACTAGAAGGGATTTGATCCAGCCTGCTATGATCGTACGAGAGGCTGATTTCGCTTCTCCTCTTATCGTAACAAATAAATGATTACAATCTGAAGATCGTCTCTGATTATTAATTAATTCAATCAAATGATTAATCCAAAAAACAGGGTTGAGGTTTTGACATGTTTGATTGTGTAGAAACTTCCATCCGGATTGTCTATAATCCGATGTATCAGTCTTTGATCCCCAGATAGGCCAAAGGACTATTGAACTTTCAGATTTCACACAGTGCTTGGCGTGATAAGAAAGTAACGTAAGATCATGGATCCTTCTACCGGAATACAAAAGTAGCAGCGTAGCAGTGTGTCGCGATACCATGAAGATACTGTCTAAATCAACTAAGCAATTTTCTAAATAATTTGATTACTTATCTATATTCCAAATTGGGGTTTTTTCGGTTTTTGGCTTCTGTAATGCTATCGATTTCATTATGTGCTTAACTAAAACATTAGATGTCAATTGACCCGAAAAATTAACATTACATAGAGTGCAAACGACAGACTTATGTAAAAGAATGGTATTGTAAGATAATCCATGTATTAAATGTAAATCAGCTAAAAACTTGGCCAGATCGCTACCACTAGGGCAAGTTGGGCTACAAGTTTTATCTTGGCACCATTGCAGCCATCTTTTCCAAGCCACCTTATATGTTTTGCATGTAGAAGGTCGCCAAGATGATCTTAGTAGCTTAACTTGGTCATCATTCCAGTTCATTAACTCCCCTGTCCACCCCCACACCTCCAGACGTCTAGCACCATCTCTTTGACATTGGGTGGAGGTAGGCCTGTTGATAGATCCACTAGGACCTTGTCGAGGTTCCATAGAGTGAAAGGAGGAGCTGTGGCTCGGTTTCGGAGATCCGATCTCCAGAATACTCTCTCCCATCTGGGAACCACCAGTATGTAGGTTCCTATCGCTTGGTTTAGGTGGGCAAGCACCCTGGGCACCAGAAATGGTGGTGGGAATACCCAGGCCAACTGGTAGTTCCAAGTTTGTGAGAAAGCGTCCTGAAATAGAGCTTTCTGATCTCTCAAATCGAGTGTTGCGTAATTGGCAACCACATGTGATCTTTCCGACGCAAAGAGGTCTATGACAGGGTAGCCCCATTTCATGAACACCCTTTCCGTGCAGCTGGGCTTTAGGTGCCATTCCGGTGGCTGTCGTAACCTTGATAGGTGGTCTGCATGGACATTGTATTTGCCTGGTAAGTGACACAGGCTCAAGTGAATCTGATGTTGGTCTAGGATCTGGTAGACTTGATAGGTCAAATCCAACAGAGCTGACGACTTTGTGCCGCCTTCGTTCCTGAGGTATGCAATGACGGTCTTGTTGTCCCACTGAACCATGACTGTGGATCGACGCAGGAGCAGACAATGATCTTTTATTACTTTTAAAATAGCCAGCATTTCTTCCTGGTTGCAATGTAACGGATGCTCTGCGTCGGTCCAAGATCCTGACAGAACAAGACTGTCTAGCTGAGCCCCCCACGCTAGGTCTGACGCATCTGTTGTTAGAAAATGGCTTGGCGGAGGGTAATGAATTGGGGAGGCTTCGTGACAATTCATTAGCCACCACCTCAAATTGTTCTGTGCATCGCAGGGGATCCGGTGATAGCGTGTGGTATTCTTTTTCATTACCTGGTTCAAGAAGTTCAGAAGTGCTCGATAGTGTAACCGACCCTTTGGGACCACAAAGCTGGCAAAGTTTAGAAAACCCACTAAACTTTGCAGCTCTTGGACGGTTGTTTTCTGTAGTGCCAACATATTGTTCAATTTGAGGCAAAGAGTCGCTATTTTGACCTCCGGTAGGCTTTTTTGATTGGTCCATGGATCCCACTGTATGCCCAAATACGTGAGACTTTTCTGTGGAACCGGAAGGGACTTCTCGTAGTTAACTATCCAACCTAAAGATTCCAGAAGTCAGATTGACTTGAGCCTGAAGAAGGCAAATCTCTTGCCCTGCTAGTAAAAAATCGTCCAAGAATACGATTATTCTGATACCCTGCTGTCGCAGGTACTGTGCGACCCAATTCGTAAGAGCAGCGAAGGTTTTTGGTGCCGTGCTGAGACCAAACGGCAAACAGGTCATTTGGAGCAGTTCGTTCTTGTAAATCAGACGCAAAAACCTTCGATGACCTTGAGATATTTTTAAATGAAAATATGCCTGAGACAAATCTATTTTGCAGAGCCAATCGTTGTGTTGAAGAAAATTTGGTATTCGGTAAACATTTAAAAGACTGAATTTCACCACTACTACGTATTGGTTCAGGGCTTTTAAATTGAAAATGGGTCGGGCAGATCCATCGTTTTTGGGTACCAGAAAGATCGTGGACAGAAAGCTTGGAGACAACGGAACCGGCTCTAGGACCCCCTGATCCTTCATTTGATTTATCACAAACGACATTTCGTCTGACTCCTGAATTTGAAATCAGCTTGTTACAGTATTCGGATAAACAAGAGGTGGTTTTTGTAAGAAGGGTATTCTGTACCCTTGGATAATACGTAGAAGGAAGTCTGGAGCTCCTCGTACTTGCCACTGATGACGAAAATGTACAAGACGGCCCGCTCTGAAACGGCTCGAGTCAATACTTACGTCTCTTATTGCCTCTGTGACCAGATGACGAGTAGGGGCGTTTGCGACTGCCTCTGTATTGATCGTGTGACCTCTGCCCTGGTCGCGGGTTCTGCCCGTGAAAGTTGGGTGGGTTGGTCTGCCAACCACCTTGTGAGTTGGTCTGCCAACTGCTAGTATTACGACCTTGCGATGGAAACGTATGTTGCTGTACACCCTGCGAGGGTTGGTTATGGCTGCAGGCTGCATGTGCATTACTTACATTTGCACAGGGCCGGCAGTTTGTACCCTGAGAGGGTAGGATTTGTTGGGTTTTGCCCTGCGGGGGACCACCACTGTGTGCCTTGCTAGGTCCTGCCTGTGAGGCGTTAGAAGAATTGGAACTCTTCTTTTGTAATGGCCAGAAACACTTTCTAACACCTCCCGCTTTCTCGACAGCGGCAGTAAATGCCTCTGCATTAAAGAGGTTACGACAAGATGGTGGTATTTTCCGTAAGGTGGCTTTCATCAGAGGATCTTTCACTTGCGCTAATACTCCATCTCGGCGCATCTGTATCACCTCCGCACGGTGACCACATACGAGTTGTAAAAGATCAGATGAAGTGTTTTGAAAACTACCCTCCGAAAATAAATCCGCCACTTTGTCGTTTAACAAATCAAAGCTAATAGTGTCCGTATCTTTTGCCCAAAACAAAAGATCTCTGAGAGTGTCTTGCAGGGTCTGCCTCTGCTTGAGCATACATAAAGTCAAAGCAGAATATACTTTGTCAGCATAGGATAGGTGTCGCAGTGTATCATATGCCTTCACTTCCTCATTAGGTTCTAGCTCGGTGAAACCGGGCGAATGAATATAA
This sequence comes from Ypsolopha sequella, assembly GCA_934047225.1. NCBI lineage: Eukaryota > Metazoa > Arthropoda > Insecta > Lepidoptera > Ypsolophidae > Ypsolopha > Ypsolopha sequella. The sequence continues at coordinate 12,304,557 of OW204011.1, forward strand.
AGCTTTTGCGTGTCTGCGTACCGCAACTCAGACCAATTCTCGTTATCAAATAATTGTACGTCATGCAATTGTTTTAAATCACTTTCCGAAGTCTTTGGGATGGAAGGTTCCTTCAATTTTGTAGTGATTTCAAGTTTAAACTTCGGAACGCTAGAATTTTCTATATCGATTACTGGTGTAAGTTGCGGTGAACGTATTTCGCAATCTTCACAGGGATGTAGGCTAATGTCTGAAGCATAGTCAGTTTTAGCAGTTAATTTTTCACGAAGATCCTGCACTTGTTGAGACAATTCATCTATCTTACGACTTTGTTTGCCCCCCCTTTTCTTTTGACGGCGCCAACGGCGACGTCTTTTCGGCGAAGATGAACCTGAACTCGTTGAACTACTGCTACTAGAGCTAGAGGATGATGTTGAACGGTGGCAACGTCTGCGCTTTCGGTGGCAACGCGTCTGCGGTGAAGTCGCACTCTGCACGTTACCACCCGAGGACTTGCGCGGCGAGTGCACAGACGGGGGCAAATTCTCGCAACTCTTTTCTAGCTCGTTGTCCATTTTGCTATGATTTTAATAGAAATGTGGGTAGAAGCACAAATAAAGAAAGTAAAACGATCGGAAAAACCGTTAGCAGTTATTAAAATGCAAACTAACTCGATCCTTAGGCACGATCGCTGAAGAAAAATTATTTTTACAGACGCTCTTATTGTTGAACGACTGTTCGCAGCGGGAAACAAGACGCCAATGACGAACAAAAGTGAGGCGATTTTCAAACTCGATTTCGCCCCACTACTGCCAAACTGGTAGGGCAACTGGAGAGAGAGAGATGGCGCTATAAGGGTAGAAAGAGAAGGCACTATGACGGGAACTGTGACACCTATCTCATATAAAGCTGTAAGCTTCGAACAAGGTCAAGTCAAATTAATATAATAAAAAAAAAATTTTTACTGAACCCTCTTATTATTTATTTCATTTTTCTGGTAGAAAGCCCATATACTTGGGACAGTTTACTTTTTGCCTTTTGTCTATTGGTAAGAAACAGTATTTGAACTTGGGACATTTCAAAATGGTTTTAAATCATTTTTATAAAACGATGTTCATTGCAATTAGTAAGTGAGTGCAAGAGAATACTAATATATAATTTACAAGCAGATACAAGGCTTTTCTTAATAGAAAAGAGGAGGTTTCTTCATTACTTTTTGGCCTCAGCAATAAATGTTGTTTTTATCTTATTTCCCAGTGTTTTTTTTTTATTTATAAAATTTATAACGTTGAACATACATTTTTAAACCCTTTTTACCGTCCCAAGTACATTATCCGCTTTTCTATCATGAGACATAAGGCAAAACAAATACAGTCCCAAGTAAGTGGATAGTGCATCTAACTTGGGACATTGACGTTTTAAATTTTAAAAAAATATCTATATTACTCCTATATTATTTAATTTTTGCTACATTAATTATGTAGTACAGACCAATTTATCTACATAATTGGTTTTCTCGACTTTTTAAATTTAATATAGATTTTGTAGTTCGAAAGTTGCGAATTGTCCCAAGTATGGGTCAACGACTGTACTATAGAATTGAGATGTAATGGTAGTGAAGTGTCAATAGAGGCAATAATTGTGGAAAATTTGCAATTTAATCTGTTATCTGTCAAAAAGGTTATAGAAAGCAACTGCAACGTTAAGTTCAGTAAGAATTTGGTGGAAATTTTTAATAATGGAACCATGGGAAAGTTAATCGGTAAAAGTACAGGAAAACTATTTACTATGGAGATGGAAATTTGTTCTGAAAATGTATTATTACACGAATGTCATTCAGACTTATGGCACAGACGTCTAGGTCACCTGAACGCGAACTACTTAAGAATGATGAATCTACCAACGGGTGAAGGAACATGCAGTCCCTGTAAAATGGGTAAGTCTACTCGTTTACCATTTAACCCAGTACCAAAGCCGAGGTCATACCAGATAAGAGAACTTTTGCACACGGATGTAGCAGGACCGATGTCAACACCTGGAATTAACGGTGAGTTTTACTACCAGTTAATTATTGATGATTATTCACACTTCTGTGTTGTATACTTATTGAAACAGAAAAGCGAGGCTACAAGTAATTTACTTGACTATATAAGACAGTTGGAAACAGAGAAGGAAATTAGAGTAAAGAAGATAAGATGCGACAATGGTGGAGAGTTCAAGAATCATAAAATAGAAAACTTTTGCAAAAACAGAGGTATTGTAATCCAGTATACTCAGCCATACTCACCTCAATCTAACGGAGTTGCTGAAAGAATGAATCGAACGTTGTATAACAGAGCCAGGACTTTATTGATTGAGACAAAACTTCCAAAGCATTTATGGGGAGAAGCAATAGCATGTGCTACATACCAGCTCAACAGATGCCCGTCTGCAGCTATAAATTTTCAAACACCGGAAGAAGTTATGTACGGAAAAGTAAATTTATCAAGATTAAGAGTATTCGGAAGTAAGGCATGGAAAATAATCTTACCAAGAGGAAATAAATTTGAAAAGAGAGCAATTGAAACACGAATGTTGGGATATTCATCGGCAGGATATAGATTATGGGATCCAAAAGAGAATAAAGTGATATCTTCTAGAGATGTAAGATTTGATGAGAATGACTATGTATTTGAAGAAGAAAAGACAATAAAGGTAAACAATAGTTATCAATACTTTGAAGAAGAAGAGGAAGAAATTAAAAATGCAAATGAAAATACAAGAAGCCCAAGTGAAGCAGAAGGACAAATAGGTCAGAATAATGAAAAGGAAATGAACAAACAAGTGCAGCAAGAAACAGAAAATATAAAAGAGAATGAAACAGAAAAAGCCAATGAAGATGAAATAATAACAGAAAGAGAAAACAATATTCATCAACCAACTACAACAAGAACGGGAAGGTTAGTAAATGCGCCAAAAAAGCTAGACGATTATGAAGTTTATACAGCATATTGTTTACTCACTGGAGATCCAAAAGATTACAATGAAGCAATGAAAAGAAAAGAAGAATAGGAAGAACCAATAAAAAAGGAAATCAAATCACATGAAGAATTAGGAACGTGGGAAGTAGCAGATTTACCAAAGAATAAGAAAGCAATTGATACAAAATGGGTATTCAAGACAAAACAAAATGATGTTAAAAAGGCAAGACTAGTAGCGAAAGGCTTTCAAGAAGAAAATACATACAATTGCTATTCACCGGTAGCGAGACTTTCAACAGTTAGATTACTGTTAAGCCATGCAGTACAAGAAGATTTACATGTTAACCAATTAGACGTGCCTACAGCTTTTTTGAACGGAAACTTGGATGTAGAAGTCTACATAAAATGTCCACAAGGAATAGAAATACCTAAAGGAAAAGTACTTAAATTGAGAAAAGCTTTATATGGACTACGAGAAGCGCCGAAATGCTGGAATCAACGTTTTCATGATTTTATAATAAAACAAGGATTCACACAGTCAAAACATGATTGTTGTTTGTACACGAAAGATAAAATATGGCTACTCTTATTTGTAGATGATATTCTGACAACAGGCAAAGATCAAGGAATCATATCATTATTGAAGAAAGAATTTAATACAAACTATCTTGGAGAAGTCAGAGAATATCTTGGAATGGAAATTAAAAGGAAGACAAATTCTATTGAAATTAAACAAACAGAGATGATTAAAAAAGTTTTAATAAAATTTAATATGCAAGATTGTAGACCAATCGATACACCAATGGAAGCAAACTTCAGTGGAAGCTATACAGAACAAGAAATAATTAATGTACCTTTCAGAGAACTCATAGGATCACTTTTATACATTTCTCTCATCAGCAGACCAGACATCACATTTGCAGTAACATTCCTGAGCAGACATTTAGACAAACCAACAAGTCAACTATGGAAGGCAGGTAAGCGGATCTTACGATATCTCAAGAGCACCATCGATAAAGGTTTAGTATACACAAAGTCTAATGCACCAAAGAACATAGCAGCTTATTCAGACGCGGATTGGGCAGGTGATACCAATGACAGGAAAAGCACAAGTGGTTGTGCAATTTTTTACTGTAGTAACTTGGTTTCATGGTTTACTAAAAAACAGTCCACCGTAGCATTATCAACTGCAGAAGCAGAATACGTAGCAGGAGCTTTATCTGTAACAGAATTAATTTACATAAAAGGCATAGCAAGAGATTTTAACAATGTTAACACAGAGTCATACCTATTCATAGACAACCAGAGTACAATAAATATGATACAAAATAATGAAAATAGCAAACGAACTAAACATATAGATATAAAATATCATTATATTAAGGATGCTGTGAAAAATAACTTGATTAAATTGTCATATGTACCAACGAACAACAATATTGCTGACATTTTAACAAAATCACTATGTCAGAACAAACATACATATTTTTGTAACAAGCTAAATGTTGTTTAACTGCCAACTTATATAAAATAAAATTTAAATAAACATACTTAAATAAAGAAATCCATGTATACTTAAGATAATAAGATGGATAGTTCTATGTATACCTAATATATTTTGGTAATAATAATAATAATAAAAATGTAAACATAGATAAGCATGATGTTATACTTATAAATCTAAAAGAAACTTATGTAAAAGAAATTTGATTAAACTTTAAATGGGCAACATTAAATTTATGATAAATTAATGTTGAGGGGGAGAGAACTCAGAGAACCCTATTATTTTCAAAATATGTAACTAAAATATAGTTAAGTTTAGCTTATATTTTCTTATAACTGTTTCATGTACAAGTATGTATACAATTACAAGATAATGTTTTTTTAGTTAATGATTCAACTGGATGTTAATTTTATAACACTAATAGAACAAAACATGATCTTTGTAATTGAGGGGGAGTGTTAAGTATAATTAGCATAAGAGATGAACACGATTGTAACAGCATGTAGGATGAACACGTGAAAGTGCTGCCCCTAGCGAATAAAATGTGTAACTCTCTCTCTGCCTGCTTGTGGGACCGAATGGAGTCCAGTCATGTAATTATTTACAATAAATAAATATCCAAAGAATATGTGCACTCATTCCAATAAACATTAACAATTCAGAGTACGATAGTTTTGAACGGATACAGGTAGACGATTCCATAATCGAGCAGCGTGCACTGAAAAAGAGTCAGAGTAAAAACCAGTTTTATGTGAAGGTATACATACAGTTTTCTGGTTGACAGGGCGTTGCAATCTGCCTCGATTAGAAAAGAAACTAAAACGTTCCCGTAGATAAATGGGTGAAGAAGCATTGTTAAGAACAGTAAAGAGAAGAGAAAGGACATTAGTATTTCTACGAAAACGAATCGGGAGCCATTTTAGTTGTGTGCGAAATTCAGAGACATGGTCATATTTGCGAAGGCCGAAGATGAAACGTATGCACAAGTTCTAAAGGCGCTCTAGCTTGTTTAAAAGGTCTTCAGTAAGGTCCAGGAAGCAAGAATCAGCATAATCAATTATTGGAAGAAGGAAGGATTGTGCTAACATAATTTTGGTTTGAATGGGCAGGAAGTTTTGCAAACGTCTGAGTGAGTGGAACGTTCCAAACATCTTCCTACTAAGAGATTCAATATGAGGAGCCCATGACAGAGAACGGAATGACGGTGTTATCAAATATGATATTGTTTGTATCACTAATATTGACCTTAGCAAGCATTCTTGCACTCTCGATGACTATAGCTTGAGATTTACTAGGATTGACAAGAAGTCCAAAAGCCTTTGCCCACACGGATATTATTAAAAGATCCCCGTTCATTGCATGAATGGCCTCGTTTAATGGTTCAACAGGCGTACCAGTATACGTTTGCAAATCATCAGCGTAGAAGTGGTAGAGAGAGGATAGTTATTTGGAGAGAATGTCTATAAAAATTGAAAATAACAGAGGAGATAAGACGCCACATTGCGGAACGCCAGCAGTCAAAGGGCACCAGTTTGAACTGGCATCACTGACCCTTATGCACTGTTGACGACCGCGAAGGTAAGATTCAAACCAGGAAATAACAGCTGGAGAAATGTTAAGAGTGCGTAACGCCCCTAGAAGAAGATCAAACTCAACTGTGTTGAATGCATTACTAGAGTCCAGCAATGTAAGAATTGTGAGTTTTTGATTTTCCATATTGAAACGGATATCATCAGTGACTTTGATTAAGGCAGTTACTGTGCTATGACCTAGACGAAATCCAGACTGAAGTGGATTTAAAACATTGTTGCGGGAAAGAAACTCAAATTTTTTCAAAGACTTTGGATAGGAAAAGGAGTATAGAAATAGGTCTGAAGTTTTTGTAGTCCGTTGGGTTACCGGTTTTGGGAAGAGGGATCACATAAGCCTGTTTCCAAATGGAAGGGAAAGTGCTACTCGCCAAGGAGTCATTTAAAAGTTGTGTGAGAGTCGGTAGCAGCACATCAAGGATAGGATTTAGCATCTCCAGACCTATGCCATCACAACCAACTGATTTTGAGGAAATGGATAGGATGCACTTCTTAACATTCTCAGCTGTGACTAAATAAAGGAGAAGGGCTCATGCTCAGGGCTAAGCAAGTTATTAAGATAAGTAAGAGAAGTGGTTTTGGTGAACATGTCTACCGAGGTTGGTGGAGTTGTAAAAAAGCTGTTGAGACCATCAAGATCTAGAGAATTAGGAGTATTGTCTGGAGACTTGCCTACACCAAGAGTCTTTAGAGACTTCCAAACGTTTGATTTGTTACATTTGTCAATATTTGAGTGTATGTGGTGCTTTTGAGCAACTCTACACACCCTGTTGCATTTATTTCTGTACTCTTTGAAGAGTCTCAAATTTGCATCAGATGGGTTTTTCTGACAATGCATGCTGGCATGATCTCGCAATGTCTGGAGCCTTTTAATTTTAGGAGTAAGCTACGGAGCAGGTGGATGTTTTACGGTCACAGGTCTAAGTGGAGCATGTGTATCAAACAGTGCAACTATCATTTTATTAAAAGTCTCCACTTTCTCACTAGGATCACATATTTCGTTCAGTGAAGCCCAGTTGACGTAGTTAGCATCCCTTAACAAAGACTCCCTGTCCATCGCACCGTAATTACGAAGCAGAAGAGAGCGCTTTACATGTTTAGGGGGCCGGACCTTATATGAAAGATAGATTAAATGATGATAGGAGAAGCCAGCCAGCTGCAGTGAACTGACCATGTGACGCCACACGATCAGTCGACGACGTTATAATTAATTCAAGGAGTGATGGTGTGCAGTGAGGTTGAAAATGAGTAGCACTAAGCGGCAAAATGTTCAAATTTAGGGAAGTAACAAGAGACTGCAGCTTACATGTTCGACTATCTTGCTTTAAAAGGCAAGTGTTAAAATCACCCAATAAAATGGTATGTTCATATAAAGGACAAAGCCCCTCTAAGAGGGTTTCTAAGGAAGAAAAGTAATCAATGCGAAGAGAAGGGCTATAAAACACGCCTAAAAGAATTTTTCTATGATTAAGAGTAATTTCAATGAAAAGTTGCTCAGCTGACTCTGAATATTCTGATGGGCTTTTTGTAATGATTCTGTGCGGTATATGGCTTCGTAGATAAATAGCTACCCCACCACCCACAGAACCTGTGCGATCATTACTAATGAGAATAAAGCCGGGAAGAGAAACAAGTGTAGAGGGGAGATAAGGTTTGAGAATAGATTCTGATACTAGAACAGCATTAATATTTTGGTTATTATCAAAAGAAGATAGAAGATCAGAGTAATGAGCATGAAGACTTTGCGCATTAATGGGGCGCATGTTTGCGACAGGACGTCAGTGGGGACTCGGTTCATGGTGGTACCGAATCCCAGAGTGTCCTCTTCCGCGTTCCAGAGGAATCCCAGAGTCCGCTGGTCTTCATGCTTGCCCCCGAGTTCCGTAGGGGCTCGTGCTCAGAGTGTGGCAGGAACATCTGCCAGGGCTCGTTCGGAGTTGGCGTTCCAGCTTGAAGCTGGCTTGAGTGTGGACAGTGTTCACCTCGCTGACTGTGAGGGCCTCTTCCACAGTGAAGAAGCTCTTCACGAGGTCGTTCATGTAATGGCTTTCGGTGATAGCACGCAACGCGTCAGGGTGCGTGCTTGTGTGCAGCTGTGTGTTGTGATTTCGCACACTGTGTGCCAGGAATGGCGACCTAGATGCTCAAAGATCATCGAAGTCATCACGTACTGGGATGGCGGGCGCGTACGGTTGGTGCCTCGCTAAAGGAACATCTGCGCTGGCTGGTCCTCCTTTCGGATCTCCACCTGGAGGAACATCTCTTGGATGTCGGCGGTGACAGCCGCTGGTCTCTCCCGGAATCGAAAGAGGATGCCTGGCAAAGATTTCAGCAGGTCTGGCCCCTCCAGCAGATGGCTGTTGAGGCTCACCCCTTAGGAGACTGCTGCTGCGTCGAAGACCAGGCGCACTTTGCCGGATTTGTTTGGGTTTCTCACAGCAAAGTGTGGCAGGAACAATTGAAGTGGGCTGTTGCTCTCGCTTCCTTCTGCTGGTCGTGCGTAGCCCTTACTGAGCAAGTTGGAGATCTGCTGCGAGTATTCCAAGCTGAAGCTCGGGTTCCGGTCCATCTTTCGCTCGATGACACGCAGTCGAGTGACGGCGTGAGCGTGGTTGGACGGCAGTGCGACGTCGTCAGTCTTCCAGGGGAGGCCGACTTCGTAGAGGTTGTCGACGGGGCGGACGGTGCGTTGAAAGGTCGCTACCGCCCGTTGGTCTTCTTCTCTGACTTTAATGGCCAGTGAGACGCCCAGTGCGTCAACTGAGAAGTGGTGACGCACCAAGTTATCCAGCCGGTCGTCTGGAGACTGCCCCAGGGTCGTGGGGTAGATGACATGATGCTCGGGCGCAGATTCGTTTCTTGTGTTTAATTAAACTTCCACTTTTGTGAAACCTGTACTCGCATAAGTCACATTTATATGGCTTCTCACCTGTGTGTGTTCTCATATGTTGTTTCAACCTACCACTTTCTCTTCACGCATAGTCACACATGTAACATTTATATGGTTTCTATGCCGTGTGTTTTCTCATATGTATCTTCAACTGAGAGAATTGGATACTCGCATAGTTGCATATGTCACATTTATATGGTTTCTCGCCCGTGTGTTTTCTAATATGTCTTTTCAAATCCTTTTTATAGTAACTCGCAAAGTTACATATGTCACATTTATATCGCTTCTCTCCCGTGTGTTTTGTTATATGTGTCTTCAAATTACTGCTTCGGGAACTCGCATAGTGGCACACGTCACATTTATATGGCTTCTCTCCCGTGTGTTTTCTCATAATATGTACCTTCAAATCATTATTATAGTCATTCGCAAAGTCACACATGTCACTTTTATATGGCTTCTCTCCCGTGTGTTTTCTCATATGTGTCTTCAAATGAATGTTTTGGTAACTCGCATAGTCGCACACGTTACATTTATATGGCTTCTCTCCCGTGTGTTTGGTCATAATATGTACCTTCAAAACATTTTTATAGCCAGTCGCAAAGTCACACATGTCACATTTATATGGCTTCTCTCCCGTGTGTTTCGTCATATGTCTCTTCAAATTACTGCCATGGTGACTCGCAAAGTCGCACACGTCACATTTATATGGCTTCTCTCCCGTGTGTGTTCTCATATGTAAATTCAACGTACCCTTTTCGCAACTCGCATAGTCGCACACGTCACATTTATATGGCTTCTCACCCGTGTGTTTTCTCATAATATGTATCTTAAGACTACAGCCATAGTTACTCGCATAGACGCACATGTTACATTTATATCGCTTTTCTCCCGTGTGCGTTTGAAAGTGCTTCATTAAATGTCCTTTGTTACTACATCTGTAGGTACACGAATTACATTTATAACGTCTTTTCTCATCGTGGAGTCTTGAATGTGTTTCTAACGATTGAACTGTAACACATTTGTAGTTACGAGTTTGAAATGAGAGATTTGCTTCTGAAACTCCGTAATGAATGGATATATGCTGCTGCAATTTAATTTTTGTGTAAAATTTTTGCTGACAATGATCACAGATGTAAGTTACAGAACACCTTTTTTTCTGCTCCGGTATTTTGAACACAGTTTTTATTTTATTAACGACTTTACCTTTTTTTGAAAGGTTTTCTTCATTCTCCTTCGTGGTCTGTTGCTTTGAAATACAATCTGTGACTTCATGAGGAGCTTCAACAAGCGGAACATCTTTTATTGCTTCAATCCGACTATTACTTGCGTCATCACATATTGTAACTGGAACACCTGCAACAATACAACAACCGTAAGATATCGTATTTTCAATTGAGAGGGAGTGAGAGCGTTTATCAGTACTAGAAAGCTGTAATTTGGCATGGGTATACATATTTATTACGCCGATAAAGTGGTACAGTAAAATTTTCAATAAGATTTTTTTTAGGGTACCTACCATACACATATTTTTTTTTCTCATTTATCCCCTAGTGTGGGGTGTCGTTGGATAGGTAATTTAAAAATATTGGGGATGTGAGAAGACTATTTTTCGATCCAGGGTTTCGTTTGCGAAATATTAAGCTTAAAAGTGTTAATTTTGTTAGAGTCAAGTATCCCCCCCTGCCAGCGAAATGGTTGTATTTGGAGACGTGAAAAAAAATCACGGCAGTAGTAAAAATAACGAAATTTAAAGGAAAACTATCACAGCTCAGTAGGCTTTACAAGTTAACGAGTACAGATCGCGCCAAACTTTTAGTCCCCTCTAAACACTCTAGAGGAAATATGCATAGGATAAAAAAAGCTGTATAAAATTATCTTCAACTTTGTATATAATGGTTTTAGTGAAGAATCAAGGGTTTGCAAGAAAATTACCTCACAATATGAAAGTTTGTAAGCGATTATTAATAAAAAGGTTTATGTTTTCATTTTCTGTTTTATTTGTTAGATGTGAGGTTTGTCTACTTAAACACGAGTTTTGTTAGCACTTTCCGCATTTTTAGTTCATTACAACCGCCCTAATCTGCGAGCTTTCCTCCCAGGCAAGACGTGGCCATTCGAAGTGTCGGTCGCTCGCTTGGTCAAAAAGAAGGCATAATAAACGACCTAAGGAAGATATTATTCTGTCAAAAAAATCATTCTGTATCACTGTTGGAGATCGGCATACTAAGCCAGTATCTAGGTTTGCGCGCATATGGCGGAAATAAAACCGCCAGATCCATGCGAGTATAGATGGTAGAAAAAAACCGACAAACTCCTACTAGTTTGGATTAATATTCCTACTGTTTCTGCAGCATGTTAAGTCACAATAAAGTGTGGATGCAAGCGGAAGTGTTCTAAAGCATATAGTTCCGTAAAGAACTCATTAAACTGCACTGATCTCTGCAAATGTTCTTGTAATAAATAACTCAAATTTAATACTTATTTTAAATGTTACATGGTCTGTTCTGCAGTCCTTGCAGCGATGCCAAGTTGACTGGCGTTACGTGAAGATGCTGAAATGTCTTTATGACTCCGCTACGATGTCTGTTCAAGTACAGGGTGTTCAATCAAGACCGATACACCTTCAGCACGGCGTGAGACTGGGAGATGTTATTTCTCCAAAATTGTTTACCGCCGCGCTGGAGGACGTCTTTAAAATACTAGACTGGAATGGACGAGGCATAAACGTGAAGGTAAAATACATTTCACATCTTCGCTTTGCCGATGACATCGTGATTATGGTGGAATCGCTGCAAGAACTGGAGGAAATGCTGCGCAGCCTAAGCGATTCTTCTAGACGAGTGGGCCTGTGGATGAATTTGGACAAGACTAAGTTCATGTTCAACTGTCATGTCATCCAAAGTCCAGTAACCACTGCCAATGTCAGTATCGAAGTTTTTCAAAAATATGTTTACCTGGGTCAATTCATCCAGTTGGGTAAAAAAAAGAGGCCTGGGCAGCATTCGGGAAGTTACGTCACCAATAGCGCAGTGCTTAAAGGCTAAAGTAATCAACTAGTGCGTCCTTCCGGTAATGACTTACGGCGCTGAGACATAGTCTCTTACCTATGGAAGCGGGCTATGCTTGGGATATCTCTGATGGATAAAATCTGTCAGAGATCGAAAGTGACCAACGTAGCCTGCCGAATCAGTAAGTTAAAGTGGCTGTGGGCTGGCCATATTTGTTACCGACACGATAGCCGTTGGGGCTGAAACGCGTTGGAATGGAGACCACGTACAGCAAAGCGTAGCGTAGGCCGACCTCGTACCCACTGGACCGACGACCTGATGTTGCGGATAGCGGCTGGATGAGGATGACGCAGGACCGATAAGAGTGGCGTGATATTGGAGAGGCCTATGTTCAGCACACACAGGCTGATGGATGGATGGATGGATGGATTGTTACATACCATTAATTAACTACCTAAGTTCCTAGATTCTTGTCTTACGTGGCCTTCGAAAATAATTGGGGGAACATTGTTCTACATTGGTGTGAATGTGAGATGCCGTTTGGCGTTTCTTATCACCTGATTGCAGCGATTTCTTGCAGCTTTGAACCTACTCCAGTTCTCTTCAGTCGGGTCTTTTTTGTGTCTACGCCGTAGTCTATCCCAGTGTGCTATCCGTTTACGAATACTATCGGAGAGCCATGGAGCTGGAGCATGCTTCATTCGTACTGGACAAATTGGAGCATCGTAAAGTCGTAAAGGTCGGTAACCAATTTATTAAAATGGTTGACCATGTCATTGATATTATGAAGACCCTCCAACTGAGACCAATCAACCTTGTTTGCATCAGCCAAGAGTTTTTCCCTGTCCATATCTGCAAAATTACGCTGAAGAATGACTTTAGGCTTGACTTGGGGAATTTTTAACTTGTAAGAAGTGAAGATAAATAATAATAATAATAATATAATAATATTCATTTATTTCAGATAAATTAATCCATATTTATAAATAAATTGCTAAAATACTAAAATTTAAAAAGAATACAAAAAAAAGAAATACACAGAAACAATAATACAAAGTGTTGATGCTGACGCTATCTGCTCCATACTTGGTACGACGGAGTGTGTAGCGCCTGCCAATGTTTCATAAAGGGCCCGTCCGACCTGCTGGTGACACTGAGGAGACTGTTACCGCTGTCCCGCACCCTGCCCGCCATCGCAGTTGCTCGCCTGCGCATGGTGGTATAAAAGCAGTCAACGTGCACTGCGGCGAACATCCCCGACGCGCTGCAGAAGCGGGGCAGCCGCAACAGTGCCCTCATCGCATTATTGTATTGAACGCGAAGAGCGTTGTACGACTTCTGCGTGTATGATAACCACAGTGTGCCCGTATAAAAAGATGTGCAAAAGGCTCGGAATAAGGTAATTTTTACTTCCTTCGAGCTACGGGCAAACCTGCGGGTTATCATATTTGCTCGCACCGACAACGCCCTCCTTTCTCGTTCAATATCATCGTCATCCTTCAGGTCGGGTGTCACAATATGACCCAGGTACTTGAAAGTATGTACCCGCTCTAAGGGCACGTTATACAGCCTGACTGGCGGGATCTCTGTCGGACATTTTGACCCTTGAAAACCATAAGTTTGCTCTTCTTAACATTGTATTTAAGGCCATGACTATGGGTGTAAGTTTCGCATTTGTTTATAAGTTCTCTGAGTCCACCTATCGACGCGCTCAGCAGCACCATGTCGTCTGCATAGCTAATGCTGTTAAAGCAAACATCATCAACATGGCATCCAACATGGCACCCGCTGAGCGCGACGATAAAGTCATGGTGAGAAAAACCAGCTGCCGTAAACTGGCCATGGGGTCAGACAAGATCCAGAAGTGTATGAGAATCACCAATGTGATGGGTGGCATCAAGAAAACTTCTATGGAAAAGTTTCATACCTACCCTACCAAAATGTATGAAGCAACAGATTTTTTTCTCGATTTCTTAAATTCTTTTTTACGGAATGTTGCTCGTATGGACGAGTACTATCACCAGTTTTCGGCTTCGTATTGGTCGTGACATGGCTCCATTCATACACCAATGCTCCGTGGCTCCAAGTCTAACGATATACACTTAACTGATGACAAGATGGTAGCTAGGAGAGTGTTTGTTCGGGCAATATGTCTGCACCGCACATTTATGTAGGTTACACGCATCATCATTTTTATTCATACGTTTTTACAATAAATTCAGTGTTTCAACAACTCTCAACCCGGGCGGTTTTCTTTATCACTCTAACGAGTAAACCCCGATCGTATCACTATCAGTAAAATATTGGGACAACCCCAACATTTTTTTTGGTCCTTCGAGAATTTTTTACCAGGGGTGCGGTTTGATCGAATGCGGGACCCGTGTTTACCAAATCGTGCGTGTCGAAGACTTTACAATTTTATTGAACTTTTATCAATCACAGAACAGTGAATTAGTGTAAAATATTGTGAGCTATCAGTGCTACACTAGGACAAGTGCAGTTCTATTTTTATCATCATCACATGTGTGGACCGAAAGGTTCACTCGGCAGAGACCAGCAGGGCCAAGCAGGCTCGTCTATCAGCTACTGTGGGCCAAAGGGCTCATAGGATCACTACATCACGAGTCAAGCAGACTCGTCTATCAGCTACTGTGGGCCAGGGGGCTCAATTCAGCAGCACATCAAACTCAGCCTGTCGTGGCTTGAGCTTAGCAGCAATTTTTCTGCGTGTGGCGCAGGGTTCGCAGCAGCAGCAGCAGCAGAGGAGACAGATCGCAGCATCACTGTGCGGTCACACGGTGTCAGCAGCACAATCTTCGAGTTCCAAGTAAGATTGTTCCGTTATTATCAATCATGGATGTATTAATCAAAGACCAAGTTGAGCTTCGGGAGAAAATCAAAACGTTGAAGACGAATTTTGGCAAGGACTCCGAGTGCAGGAAAACTACTGAATATATCAAAAAGAAGCTACAGCAACTTGACGACCTTTTTAGTAAATATCAATCAAATAATGACCTTTTGCAAGTGTATAAAAACACAAAGCACGAATATTTTACGGAAAATATCTATGAGAATGTAGTAGCATCTTATCAACAATTACGATTGTCAATAGAAAAATATGGGCAAGAAAATAAATCAGCAAAGGAAGATAAAGCAACAGAACCCAGTGGTCTGGTTTTCGAATATCTTTCGCAACAAAATACAAATTTTCGAGCTTTTAGCAGACTGGTTAGGAGCATAAGGTTAGATGAGATCAATGACAAATGGGAATTGGAAGACGAACTTAAGAGTATTCAGCTCAGATGGAAGGGGATCGATGAGTTACATCTTAAGATTGACAACATTCTTCAGAGAAACGATGACTCATATGAAGATGAGTTCGAGAATTATGAGAAAACCTACCGTGATATCAAACGAAAATTGAATCAAAAAATCAGTTCGACTGTGCATAAGGAGCAATCAACACCAAAATTGGAGGTTCCCAATTTTTATGGAGAATGTACTGAATGGCCAACTTTTCACGATCTATTTGAATAGCTATGAAGCTATTCATAGCAACAACAGTCTTACCAAGGCGCAAAAAATGCAGCACTTAAAGAGTAAGGTGAAGGGACAAGCGGGACGTCTTATCAAACATCTGCATACGTCAGCAGAGAACTACGACTCAGCATGGGAGATCTTAAAGCAGAGGTACTCCAATCGGCAAGTTCTTTTTACAAACAATATCGAAACATTTATCAATCAACCAAACGTCCAAAAACAATCAGCGTTCGAGCTTAGAAACCTTCACAATACAACGATGGAATGTATTCATGCAATACATAATTTAGGGGTGGACACTAGTACATGGGACACACTTCTAGTCCATTTGATAGCCAAAAAATTGGACACAAAAACATACAGCGAGTACAAGGAGGCGCGTAAGAACCCGCGTGATCTGCAATCATTTGAAGAGTTTATGAACTTCCTTGAATTGAAGTTTACCGCTCTGGAACCTGTTCATCAACCTGTCTAGGAGAAGGAAAGAACATCTTCATCATCAGCATTACCTAAGAAACAACCCTATCATATCAACCCTAACTACGCAAACAAGGGGTTTTCAAATTATCAAAACAAATCATTCAAGCCTTTCTATCAAGCAAAGATAGGTAACACGCGCAAATGTCCATTGTGTAATCATGAACACGAGCTCTATAGGTGCAAACAATTTTTAGAATTGACACCGGAAAGCAAATTGAGGGTGATTTCGAAACACAAGTGTTAGGTTGCGTTTAAATCAGACACAAAATTATATCATTTCAAAAGAATTTATTCCAACTGACAACCTCACTGCTTGAACACTCAAATCGGAATGACCTGCCGCTCAGAGCGCTCGCTCTTTTATAGAAAATCTACGAGCACATGGCAAATAGAAAAATAATTGTTCTACAAAGTGAAAAACTTAAAACTAGATCTAAATAACATTATTTTACAATATTCATTACACAGTAAAAAACTACGTGTTTCGAAACATGTGAATAGCATAAAAGATTAACAATGTGAGTATAAAATTAAAGATTTATAATACTACCTGAATAAGATTCTAAATTAGTGGCTGGTAAAGTTTTAGCACAATAAAATGTAATGGCAATACAAGTTTATACAATACCAAGCTACGTGTTCCAAAAATGCTTACACAAGGTTTGCGTAAATTGTCTTTATAAGCATTTTGACAACGTATGCACTTCGATGAAACGTTGCAAGGAGTGCCAAGGTGAACATAATACAATATTGCACGAGGCTTGCATGAAAAAGCTATCAATTTCAAAGACTTTGATACCGCCGCCGCCACCTTTGGAAAACACAAAGTATCAAGGAAAACAACATAATGTAAATCACGTTGCAGGCGATGGCGAAGAAATATTATTGACAACTTTGATGCTAAAAGTGCGGGCCGCGGATGGCACATACGTCACTCTAAACGCGCTTTGCGACCAAGGGAGTCAAATTTCGATTATCTCCCAGAGCGCCGCTCAGATGTTAGGTTTGAAGCGAAGTCCTTATCACGCATCAGTATCAGGCATTGGTACGGGAACCAAGCAAGGCAAAGGTTTGGTAACCGTGGAATGTCTATCCATTTACGATGATTATAATTTTACTACACAAGCTCTAGTATTATCAAAAGTTATAAATAACAATTTACCAACTATGAGTTTTAATAAACAAACATGGCATCATCTTCAGAATATCAAATTAGTAGACCCGAAGTATAATGTCTCTAAGCCAATTGACATACTGTTGGACGCGAGCGTTTACTCGGACATTATTATGAGTGGACTGATCAAGGGTCCAGCACAGACTCCAATAGCACAGCAAACTAAATTAGGATAGGTTTTATCAGGATACGTAAAAAATTTCAACTGCTGTGTTGTTATAAATGATTTAGCGGAGATATCAAGATTCTGGGAGATGGAGGATGTTGAGAGTACATCATCTGTCATGAATGAGCAGGAACAATATTGCGAAGATTTTTATCAAGCAACCACAAAGAGATTGGAAAGTGGTAGATATGAAATCGGGTTGCCTATGAAGCCAGGTTTTGAAAAGCATTTAGGATCATCGAAACCGAAAGCAATTGCGCAACTTAAATGGGTCTGGAAAATGGACTCTAACACCACCAAATTAAGAGTAGTTTTCAACGGAAGTTCAAGGACATTTACGGGGTGGACTCTTAACCAGCTTATGGAAAGCGGACCGAACTTGCAGGGAGATTTGCAAAAACTCATTTTGACCTGGAGGACGTACAAGTATGTTATCACTGCGGATGCGGAGATATATTTCCGTCAAATTATCATTCGTGAGTCAGATCAACCCCTACAGAGCATTGTCTGGAGACCTTCACCGCAAGTACCTATCGAAGAATATCGATTGACAACTATCACTTACGGTACAAAGGCAGCTCCATTTTTAGCAATCAGAACACTTAAACAATTAGCAAAAGATGATGGAGAGAAGTACCCATTAGCAGCGCATGCCTTGGAAAACTCATTTTACATGGATGATTTGCTTGGTGGGCATAATTTATTAGACTTCAGCGGCAGCTGATTGAGATTTTAAAAGGGGCCGGTATAAACCTACGCAAGTGGTCGAGTAACGACCCTGATATTATCAAAGATTTATCAAGTGATCAGCTGGACAGTCACTTAGATGTTAAATGTTCAGAGACAAGGAAGACGTTGGGTCTAAGATGGAATCCTTCGTCATTAGACGTAAAGACGTAAAGATATCCTTGACGACGCGAATTCTTAGACGTAAAGATATTCTTGACGACGCGAATACAACTTTATCACTGGTGCTTGATTGGTTTACTGTAAATAATTTAGTTTTAAACGCAAAAAAGACAAAATGTATAAAATTCACGTTACCAAATGTTATTCAAGTGGATTGTAATTTGCTTTTGCAGGGGTCCAAGCTGGAGTTAGTTAACGAAACTAAGTTTTTGGGCATTACGGTAGACTCTCGTCTTCAGTGGGGTCCCCACATAGAAGCCCTATGTGGTAGACTTAGTTCGGCCGCATTCGCTGTTAGACGCATAAGGCAAATTACTGATGTAGATACTGCTAGACTAGTCTATTTTAGTTACTTTCACAGCATTATGTCATACGGCATGCTGTTATGGGGTAGAGCCGCGGATACAGACGCAGTCTTTGTTTTGCAGAAGAGAGCAATTCGGGCTATTAATAATATGAAGCACCGGGATTCATTAAGAGAAAAGTTCAAAGAAATTAATATATTAACTGTTCCTTGTGAATATATTTACCAAGTCCTTAGATATGTCAGAAAAAATGTTGAGTCTCTCCCAAGGCTTGGTGAGCAACATTGTAAGGAAACCAGAAATAAGCATAAACTTGCTTTTTCAAAAATCAGACTCGCCAAAGTGAGTAGCTCTTTCGTAGGACATGGTATAAGATTTTACAATAAACTTCCAAAAGAGGTCCTTACTTTGTCAGAGAATAAGTTTAAACAGTATATTAAGCAGGGCCTACTGAAAAAGGCATATTATAAAATAAATTAATATTTGGATGATGGTGAAGCATGGTGTAATAGTGATACTGATTTTGATGATAGTAGGTAATAATTTAATTAATTAATATAATTTCCTAACTTTTGACTCCTCTTAAGAGTTAACATTAATTAATTACATGCTGTAAAAGGAAATAGACTATATGAGACAGGTAGGCAAAGATATATATGTTTTTCTTTTTTCATTAACCTGAATTCCTGCTGTCTTGTATTTTCTTATCCCTTGGTTAAAGTAGATATAAGTAATACAATGTATAGTTTAAGTTTATGTTAAAAAAAAGACATGATCTTGCCAAGTTTCTTGCCCGTTCTTCTTAGCAAGACTAATCGAATGGGCGGAGGTAGGCATGTATTTATATACGTAACCTATTACTATGTAGTATATAGGATGGGATTTGGTCGGCCGCCTGGATTCGTGCTGGGGGCTCGGTTGGTGATCATTGAACCTTGTTCCTGGTCCCTGGCCGGGTCTCCGGTATGGGTTCGGGCGGTTGATTGGATTTCACCTTGTATAATAATATATTACCTATAATTTTAATTGTATATATATTGCTACATAAATTAAATAAACATTTAATCTAAGTAGTTCATGTACATTTATTATTTTATTACATATATTTTATAAGATTAAAATTTGACTTGTGAAACGTGTATTATATATACCTACTTTGCAAAATAAACTTTTTGAATTTTTGAATTTTGAATTTTGTCAGACACATTTTCATTTCAAAACAAAATGGATTGTGAAACAAGCAAAGTAGGTATAACCAAACGACAACTGTTATCGGATATTTCTAAGATATTTGATCCCTTAGGCTGGTTATCGCCACTATCAATCAGAGCAAAACTACTGTTCCAAAAGGCATTGTCATCAGGAGCATCATGGGATGACGAAGTTTCAACTGAAATCTCTGGGGAGTGGAATCAATTACGAAATGATTTCCAAAATATATCAGTATTTTCTATAAAGAGACATTATGGAAATACTAATCAAAAATATCAATTACACGGCTTCTGTGACGCGACACCAAAATGCTACGCTTGCACTATCTATGTAGTAACGAAGAATAATAAAGGCGAGCTTACATCAAGACTGGTGGCAGTTAAAACAAAATTAGCGCCCTTAAATAAACAAGTTTCCCTCCCGAGGCTTGAGCTCTGTAGTGCAAATCTGTTATCACAGCTCATGAAAAAAGTTATAGAGACGCTACCTATGGAGCAATGCAAAGTATATGCATGGACCGACGCTATGATAGTCTTAGGTTGGTTACAGGGAGATGTCTCTAGATGGAAGCAATTTGTAGCTAACAGAGTGCAGAGCATTAAACAAATCATTCCAGCATCAAACTGGCACCACGTTAGGTCAGAAGAAAATGCAGCTGACTGTGCTACCAGAGGGCTGACTACGAAACAACTATCAGAGCGTTCTCTGTGGTGGCAAGGACCAGACTGGCTATGCAATGATGAGCCCATTCCGGATATCAAGTACCCAGAACCCACCATAGAGAGCAAAAACCAAACGACCATTGTTGCCGTCGCAAACAAGCAAACAGAAGCACCATCTGGTGAAATCAAGAAAACAGAATTATCAATCATTAAACAGCTCATGTATGAACACAGCTCTATTACGTTTGTCGCAAAAGTAATTGCTTGTATGACACGGTTTATTACAAACTCTTCCGATAAGCAAAATGCAGCGAAAGCTAAATTGTCGCGCGCTACAGAAATAAACAACGCGCTCAATTTAATTATAAAACACTATCAAATTGACGAGTTTCAAGAAGATATAAATTGAAAACCAACAAAGGACGAGGCATTAGAACAACTAAAGGATACGTTGCTGTTTTCGTATGTCTGGCCACGAAAGCCGTACATTTAGAACTCGTGTCCGACCTAAGTTCTACTGCGTTCTTAGCAGCATTTCACAGATTCCGTGCACGTAGGGCTACGCCACAGCACATGTATTCTGATAACGGCACAAATTTTGTGGGTTGCAATCGCCTACTTAAAGCAGAGTATCAAGAAATCAAGCAAAGTCTAGATAGAGACTTATTCAGCAAAATTGAAGAAATGGACATAGTCTGGCACTTCAATTGCCCTGGTCACTGTAATGCAGGTGGGATTTGGGAATCAGCAGTGAAGAGCCTGAAGCGACATTTGAAGCGAGTTATAGGCGAACAAAAACTGACCTTTGAAGAATTTACCACTCTTCTCTGTCAGGTTGAAGCATGTCTCAATTCAAGACCGTTATGCGCATTAACAGAGAGCATAGATGACGATTGCCTTACACCTGGACATTGTCTGGTGGGAGGATCATTATTATCAAGACCGCAAACAGACACAGAATCAACTAATTTAGGGAAAAGGTGGCAACTTGTGCAAGCAATGAACAAGCAGTTCTGGAAAAGTTGGTCATCTGAGTATCTACAGCAACTGCAGACTAGGTCCAAGTGGAGAACACCACAGAAAAACCTGCAAGTGGATGATGTGGTAGTCATTAAGGATGACAACATGGCTCCGGGAAAATTTGTCCTGGGAAGGGTCCTGGAACTACACCCAGGAAAAGATGGATATGTCAGAGTAATCACGTTAAAGACTCAGGGCAATATTTTTAAACGCCCAGTTAACAAGTTAATACTCCTTCCTGTAAACGAGTCCGACGAAGCACAACAACAACAACAAGCATTTAATCAATCTGATGTTGAGTCATCATCATCAGCAATTCCTCAAGCTCCGCAGCAATCTCCTATTTCCTCTACCAGGAGCAGACGCACTAAGAAGGCATTTATCAACATCTTTAGCATGATTTTATTGGTACTCATGATGTTATTATCACCAAGTAATCAACAAGACAATAGTGCGTCATACAATATTACCTCTCTCAAGGAAAGTCAGGGGTTATATTTTGATAAAATATCAAACCTACAATTTATAAGAGATCAATGGAAGCTAGTTATATATTATAATATGTCTACATATTGGCAAGGCATTCAGGACATCAAGCAATACGTAAATCACATAAAGGAATTTAGCACTGCAAGCAACTCTCAATATGAAAGTGTGATACTACAGTTGGAGCATGAAGTTGGCGAGATTGAGCATTACAACTCTTTGCTGAGGACTCATTCGAGAAGAAAACGGGGCCTCGTGAATGGTGTCGGCTATATCGCTAACACATTGTTCGGAGTGCTGGACGAGAGATTCGTTGAGCAATACGAATCCGATATCAACAAAATTACCAGCAACGAAAATCACCTTCAAAACCTCTTGAAAAATCAAACGATAATATTAAAGTCTGAAAGTAACATTTTACGGCGAAATGAGAATATTATGAATTAGCAATTTGCATTTATTAGACATCATCTGTTCAATGTATCATCTGAATTAAACAAAGTACGGCTTGACAACAACAATGCAAATTACATCACGTCATCATCTCTCGCTGCAACCATCATTTTAACGAACATCAGAAATATCCAACAATCTTTAATCAACACAGTTACCGATATCAGTCAAGGACACATAGATACACGGCTATTATCCCCTGAACAATGAGCGTTTTTCTCGTTGTTTTTTTTTTCTTGGTTCTTTACTTTCCTTCAGATGTCGCTGTCCATGTCCCCATAGATAAAATATGTTCCGTAGCAATCAATGTCGAAGTGGTTTTTTGTTTGTTTGTAATCTGTGCAAATTTTGTCTTTGATTCTGTTGCTAAAGTATATGACAGTGCCATCTAGGAATCTTATTTAACACTAAATTTGACATAAGGAAAAACGCTCATTAAAAACCAGATTAACAAGATCTCTAGCCAGCTACAGGCTGATCTTATATTACCAATTGAAAAAACGTCCATACAAAGCTTATACAAATTGTTGAGGGTATTTACAAGAGTACTCAATAATTTACTTATTATAGAAATTAATATTCCACTATTAAATAAGGAGCTTTATGAGTTGGATAAAATCATTAGCATCCCCTTGAAGAAAGACATAAAATCATTTTATATATACCCAACTTTACCCTTCTTAGCATTCGACCTTCGAAAGGACATGGGTATACTATTATCAGAATCAGATCTACAATCTTGTTTGCATACGTCTATGGACAGGATCTTATGCTCCTTGGAGAAACCCATACATGATATGAAATTCAGACAGTCATTATGTGATGTATCAACCTGTACATCGGAATTGTTACCTACATGCAAGGTGAGATGGGTTAAGTTGCACTATCATAATCAATGGCTGTACTCATGCTGTGAGCAATGCAGCGTTCGCATTTTTTGTCCATCTGTTGTGAATGTCGTCACTTTAAAGGGCAATGGCATATAGGTCAAGGTTGCACAATCAAAACAAATACATTCGCAATATATGCACAGAACAATTTTCTAAGTAATTTTTATATACAACAGGACATCAAGGTCCCAGAAATATCTATTTTGAACAAAATTATTAATTCAAGTATTGAAACAGAGAACAACAGCATTCTACAAGATAGCAAAGAAGATATTTGGGAACAATTAAAGGTAAAAATAGATTACCTTAAGGAACAATCTAATCAGGAATTATCGGTCCACGATAAGCATCACTACACGCTTATTTATATGGTCATATTTATCATATTGGTTGCGGGAACAGTTGGTATTTACTGGAAGATCAAGAAGGGCTCCGAGTCAACGGCACCGCCACAGACCAACGATGCACCAGACGAAATAAACATTGTTAGTGAATTGGACCCAAAGTTACAGTTACAAGTTTTGAGTGAAAGTCAATCAGGTTTAAGTGTTGATAATGCTACCTCGCCAATAGTGAATCGTTCTAAGAATTTTGAACTCTGACTTTTTAATTTTATCCTTAATTTAAGATAATTGCTATCAGCTTGTATCATTTATCATTAATCTATTTAGAATAGTTAATTTTTAGTTATAGCGAATGTTTAACATATTATGTAGTTTTACATCTCGTCTTCTAGAGAGGGCAGGATGTTCGGGCAATATGTCTGCACCGCACATTTATGTAGGTTACACGCATCATCATTTTTATTCATACGTTTTTACAATAAATTCAGTGTTTCAACAACTCTCAACCCGGGCGGTTTTCTTTATCACTCTAACGAGTAAACCCCGATCGTATCACTATCAGTAAAATATTGAGACAACCCCAACAGTGTTAGTGGACCGTTTGCAGAGGGTCACCAGCCACGACGCTACAAGTTCCTTCACCAGCTCCACGTATAACGATATACACTTACCTGATGACATGATGTTGTCTGCAATGTTAGTGGGCAGTCTGTGGAGGATCACTCGCCACAGTACTACTTGTTGCTTTATCATCTCCAAGTCTATTGATGTGCAAGTGTCTTCTCTAATGTCACTCTTGATAACTTCCCCAAAGTTATTGTCAGCAATATTGTCAAGTTCAGTCTGAAATTAACAAGTGTATGAAATTTTCCCTAGCACAGGTGAAACTACTGTCGGTTGTGGTTATCATTTTAAAAGACGCGTTATGGTTTTAGTACTCAATAAAAAAAATAGATAACCTAAATACGCTAAGTTTTGCTGGCCACTTTTCGGCATAGCTCAAGGACGACCAGGCTAATCCAGATGCTAAATTATCTATCACAACATCGCCCCACACCGACAATGCGCCCCACTTTCTGTCCCCACTTTCTGTCCCCACTTTCTTGTCGTCAGCTGCACAAGCACTATTTTCCTTATTATAGAGGCTCTACTTTCAGCCTGGTGAGACTTTGCGACCTCAAAAGACGTCACACATAGGATACTCCACGCTTCACTGAGCTTGTTGTGTCGTTTTTGTGTGGCGTTTTTATAAACTAAGTTTTTGTGTGGCGTTTTTATAAACTACATCATCATCACCACAATCATCACCATTCGCGTCGTTGTCATCATATTTTTTTTTTATCTTATCACGGTTAGCTGCATCTCCCCACATATCTACCCCGTAGGTAAGTATTGAATGGAAGTATCCATAATACGCCTTTTTTAGGTTGTCTGTACTTATTCTAGGCGCGAGCCTAGATAGGGCGAAACATGCTGATGACAGGCACCCGCATGTGACGTCTATGTGAGCTGCCCAGGTAAGGCCATAATCTATTGTAAATCTTAAATATTTTACTTAGTCAACTAGCGGTACAAGTAACCCGTTACACGTTACGTTTGATTCGTGGACTTTCATTCTTCTTCATTGAAAATGGATGATATAAGTTTTCTCAAAATTTAGGAGCAGACCATTCGCTGTGAACCATGCTGCAATTTCGTCCATTGTTTGAGATAATTTTGACCGAAGTATTTCGTAGTTGTCATCAGCTACAATGACGCATCCGTCATCAGCGAATAGCGCGTACTCAGCATGGTTTGATGCAATAGTCAAATCATTCATTAGAACGAGAAACAAGTTGGTACCCATTACAGAACCCTGTGGAACAGCGCTGTCCCCGATAAACTCAAGGTTAGACCTTTCGTTACGAACGCACGTGCATTGTTTGCGTTTTTTTTTTTTAATCAGCAATTAGTTCGTAGAAACTACCGTTAACGCCATACATTTTTAATTTATCGAGCAGCAATGAGTGATTCACCATTTCGAAGGCGCGCGACAAGTCACAGAAAATAGCTGCTACCTGTCGCCTGCCCTAGAGATGACTCATCACTCGAGATAACACATCGCGTGCGGCGTCGACTGTGGATCTGTTGCTTTGATATGCATATTGCTGTTTATTGAGGAGATTAGTAAAGTGTTTCATCAGTTTATCACTAATCAGCCGTTTAAACACTTTGGATGCAATAGGTATTTGAGAGATCAGTCTGAAGAATTTGAGTATGTGCATCTCACCTTTTCCTTTGTATATAGGTTGTACCTTGACATTTTTGAGGGCGGTAGGATAAATACCTTCAACGAGGCATTTATTGAAGATCATACACAACAGGGATATAACAACTGGGGGTAGATAATCATAGACATTTGTGGTCATGTCATTGATGTATTTAGCTTGCTTTCTTTTAATGGTTTTTATGGTTCTGATTAGTTCGGTTAAAGTTATTTTTTCAAGAACGAAAGTTGTGTCAGTTGACGGGCCATAGATATGCATTGAGGTAAGATAACGCAGAATTTAGGTTAGGTTGCGCTCTTGTGCTGTTATTAGCTTCTATGTAGAAGCGGTTAAGAGCAGCGGCTGCTGAGCGCGCCTGCTCGCTGTCACTGTGTCCGGCTGATTTGCTGACGAGCACGTCCAGAGCGCTGCCACCCTTGCAGTCAGCACGTCCGTTCTCCAACGCTATTACCCGCCATATGCTACGACACATATTATCTGAATTAGATTTTAATATTTGTGCAGCACAGCCTCAGGATAGCTCAGTGGGTCGGGCCGTACTGCACTATAATAGATTGCCGGGTTGTGAAAGTCAACAAAAACACCGCTTTGTGGACCCAAGGAGTGCAGCCAGGAACTAGGTAGAGTGCCAGATCTTCTACTGTTCTATTTCCTTTTCGGAATACTGCTCGGAATGTGAATGAATATGGACGGCGCTCCACCCGTTTTTTATAGCACTTTTTCTGTACGCACACATAGGCATTCTACCTCACCCCCTGGAGCACTATTTTATTATTTATTCATGCTTAATCATTCTATTTACAATTAATACTTATTTCTAACTTATTCTAGATCCTTAGGTCTACACATACGTACTACGATCATTACGCTACGACGTCTGGGAGCGGACTGGCGGCCGAAAATGTGCTGCGCGGGTATTTATATTACCTCAACCCCCACCTCAGGAGTATAAATACGCGCCCTCTATGGCCAACCGTCCTCAGTCTGCTTCCCACTGTCGTATCGCTAACATACCATGCTGTTATGCCTATTTACAGACTACTTAGGTATTTCCTAGCATACCTAAGTACCTAGATTGATGTATAGCCTATCTTATACCTAGGTCTTATTCTAAGACCTAGCTAGGCGTATCAATGAAACACTCATAGGAAATCATCTTTATTCTGCAATATCTTGTAACTATTTACTGTATTTCTATTTACTAAGCTATTCACTAAGTTATTTCAATGCTTATTTATTCATTCAGAGTCGGATAGCTGTTCTATCTACTTATTCATGCCTGTACTATGTTGCAGCTATCCGAGTAAATAAACACACGGGACTAATTTATTTATTTACCTAAACTTAATACTATGCTATTTACATACTTATTTACATGAAAAGTCCATGATATTTTCATGAAAAACGCGAAAATGTGTGAAAATGCGTCTGTTCGGTAACGCCGCGCAACTATATCCTAAATTCGCGTAGTTCACATATTTTCCGCTAGAGGCGCGCGTGTCTCGTCGTGTACAATATTTGGTTGCTATGTAATCACGCCTAGCAATATTCAGATTGACAGAGTACGCTTGTTCGAGCTCAAGCAATTTTTTGATTAGTATGGAATTACTAGGATCGTTACACAATATCTGCTTTGTTTCACGGATTTCAAAACGTGTTATTCGCACGTCGTCACTGACCCATGTGCTTACATTTTTCTTCACTGGACATTTTTTTATTGGAAAATTTATTGGAAAATGATTTAATACATATAGTACAGATTGAAGGTTCGCATTAGGGCACTGTGATTTGCTAAGTAATTTGTTCCAGTCATGCATATCTAGGTTTAAGTTTGAAATTGTATATGTTATTATCAGAAAATATTCGTTTTGAAATTACATTGTTTATTACCATCGAAATAATAAGGAAAGGAAGTATAATCTCGATAGGAAACGCCATTAAAACGTGACGCCACATTTTGAAGGTTGTGTGCTTTGTGGTGTACGACAGACGCTTAGCTCATTGGTCAGCAAAAATCACGTGATGCTATCTCCCCACCTCTGTATGCCTAGCAAAAAAGTTTTTTAAAGTAAACGTACATGTTACTACTTCGCAAATTTAAACTTTTTTTCATGGTTGTACACCTTCAACAGTGATTCCAAACCAATTGACAATCATCAAGTAAGCGACAGTATCGTGGTCCTCTATCAACACGCTGTGTGTGAACGAAACAAGACAACAAAGTCGAATGACGCTCTAACCAAAGCATCTCGAATAGGCCGGATTATCCGTCATGAAAATGGATATGTTTATGCAACATTGGGCAGTGATCAAGATTATTAACAAATAACACTGATCAACAAAGATAATTTATACTTGTTTTTTGTTAATACTTGAAATATTTTAGATATTCTTGTAGAAATTTGTGTGCTGAATCTTATCGAAAAACTTTTACGTAGCAATAAGGATAATAAATAAAATACCAGTATTAAAGTAATAAAAAATATATAATACAATAACTACATATTTATCCTTTACTTATGTACTACACTTAACTAAAAATATTTTTTCATTAGATGCTGGAATCAAAATACAGAAATGTTAAACAACAAAAAATATTTTTTTTAAAACGTTAGATACGCGGGTATAAAAAGGGTTGAGTGCGTGACGTATTTAAAAAAAATCGTATTTCTATTTGAACTAATATTCATGTATTATATTTTATTATCAGGATTTGGGAAATAACCAATTTCTCACTTGCATATTGTCTTAAATCACTTTAAGATTGCCATAACCTATTCAGACTCTTAGTTTCTTCATTTTTAGGGTTCCGTACCTCAAAATGAAAAACCGAATCCTTATAGGATCACTTTGTTATTCGTCCGTCTGTCTGTTCGTCTATCCGTCTGTCCGTCCGTCCTTTCGTCTGTCTGTCTGTCTGTCAAGACCCTTTTTCTCGGGCCCTGTACGTTTTACGTTTATGTCTTATTTTTAGGTTTATTATATAGAAAAAATATATTATAATTACATATGTTTAATTATTTTGGAAGAAATAAAGGCCAACTTAAATAGATACTTTAGGTACATAGAGTTTAATAGATTGTATGTGTCAAGTTAAGTTGGTCCTTCATAACTGCAGTCTGCAAGTGGAATTATTTACCATAATGTTTCAAGGGGTCCGTACTCGTATGTTGCGGAACGGAATCCTAGTGCACGAGTCCGACTTTTTAGTTTCGGAAATACAAAAGGGCATATATTATTTATTACCAGTTACATTTTTGAAAATATTTTTTTATATAATTTTACTTCACCTTGGAATTAATACGTACGTAAGAGACAAGGCATTTGCAAGAAATGCAAAATAATTTTTTCCGCATTAATTGTTACTTCAATGGAATTGATCACTTAACGATACAAAATCACCAATTTAGGTATGTAACATTTTAAAATTAGGTTATATTTATATAATTGGAATCTGCATAGTACTTACCTATTTGTAATTATTAAAAAGTTTGTCAAGTCATCATTATTTGTTTTTGAACAATGAATTAAATTTTTGATATCGGTCTATCTATCTGTGAGTTGCGAATAAGGGAATTAAAAGTAATATAAGCTATAATCCGTTATGTACCTCGAAAAATGGTTAGTTTGTTTAGCTTTTGTCTAGAAGATGCTCTATGAAGAATGCTCTTTCATGCATAACACCATCAAATTCTCGTGTACCACGTCTAGGGCGGCGGCTCCACGCAATTTAGACTCTTTTGTTATCTTTATTGTAACGTGATAGGGACTAAAATGCTACAACTGACTATAAACTTATGTGGTTAATTTTAAATTATTCTTAGGTTATTTATTTTCGACTAATGTTTGAAAAATTATGTAAATTTTCATACTTACGCATAGAAACTTATACCATCACGCTCGGAATGTTTCGTGGAGTTGCTTAAACACCATTTTACAATGCAACTAGGCATATTGTGGCTTTTTTCAAACGTTTCATGTATATACTCGACGACTTAGTTCACGCACTGCTGTCACGAGACTGCTTGACGTGCGGCACTTATAACTAAGCACATGCCCACCACGGCAATTATTTAGTGGCGTCAATTTTCAAGCGCGTTTATACTTCCATTCCTTATTATTTCGATGTTTATTACTTTCTGTTTAGTAATGTTTGTTACAAAAATTAGAGCGGAATGGTCAGATACATATAGGGTTTGCAATTCGAATATTCGAATATTCATTTTATTCGAATATCCGCTCCAATTTCAAATTCGAATAATTCATTTAAATTATTCGAATAGTTGAATAATAATAAAGTTTTTGTTTTTGGTCTTATTCTTACTCTGCCCCTGAGTCCCACCCCACCTTGTGTTCATTTACTCGTTCAGCCTCGTTCGTTCGTTCACTCAGTCAGTCACGCGGCCAGCGACAGCGCGCACGCATCTGTGTTGTGTTAACTTGTGTTAACACAAACAAGAAAAATAATTAAAATACTTGATTTTATTTGAATAAAATTATGCAGCAATCAAACCAAACCACAGTCTAGCTGCTTTTGTTTGTTTTGAATTGATATTGTATTGTTTTCAATCAATGTTTAAAAATATTCGAATATCCGAATATTCGAATATTTGGCTCTAGAAGTATTCATTTTATTCGAATAGTAAAATTAAACGAATAGTGCAAACCCTAGATACATACCACTGCAATGGTGCGACCTTACATATTTCAGGTTTGGGTATGTTGGTATAGACGTGGTCGAGGCAAGTTTTTGTTTTATTTGTTATTCTAGTTTACTAAAGAATGTTTACCTGCGCAACTTTATTACAGTGCGCACCAATATTTTAGTCGCCTCTGAAGATAGCCGCAAGAGGCGACGCAATAGCCGTTTTACGGTGTCAGGGGGACGTTACAGGAGCGAGGGCGCGGAATACATCCGCCTGCGTGCCGAACCACACCCCCCGCTCGCCATTTAACAGGTGTCAACACTATGCGTTAGTGTTAGTGCTACGTCCGTACACTACACACGAGCGCGTTGCATGAAAAGTACCTTCGAGGAAAAAATTATATGATTCGTTAAGTTTATCGTTAAATCTGTTTGTTATAGTTTATTGTTTTTGTTGATTTAGTTTGTTAAAGTTTATTCTTGTTGTTATGCCTCGCGGACGTTATAGCGTTTTAAGGCGACAATGTAGGAAAATGGTGTTTATATTAATACGTTTTATTTATATAGTTAAGATTGCATTAAAATAACGTTCCCACTTATAGTAAACATTTAATAATCAACCGTTGATATTATTGTTTCCTTGACTGTACCTGCGCAAGCTTGTACTCGTAACTCATTCAGAGGCGACTAAAAGATTGGCTCGCACTGTACGGGGGCGGGGGCTGCCCTCCCTCCACGCATCCGGCTTTTTATATACACACTAGGGGTGGTAACCCTAACACTGTATAAAGGCGGGGTGCGCCAACTCGGTTTTTGAATATTATTTACCTACCAGTATATAAGTCTGCTTTTATACCGTTTGAACCGACCAGGACAGACGTCTCCGCTCCCTGTGAACTGCCAAACTATTTATCTAACTGCCTATTCCATCAATTTTACTGGCCATTTATTTAATAGTCTGCTTACGTATGCTTAGTACTGACATTGTAAGACGAAATAACCGGCCAATTGTTTTTTTATTACTGTCTATGTTTTACTGTCG
This sequence comes from Ypsolopha sequella, assembly GCA_934047225.1. Taxonomy (NCBI): domain Eukaryota; kingdom Metazoa; phylum Arthropoda; class Insecta; order Lepidoptera; family Ypsolophidae; genus Ypsolopha; species Ypsolopha sequella. Next base: position 12,336,082 of record OW204011.1, read on the forward strand.
CAAAATTTACCAACCGCCGATAAAAAAAATACTTTTTTCAACTGATCATAATAACCTCTCGAATGTTTAAATAACAGTTCAAAAAATTAGTTCCTGTTTTAAAAGGAAGTTATAAACAAGCTACTTAATAAACAGATATATAAATAAGAATGTGACTACATTATTACTATTCGTATCATATAATTATCAACATCCTCTATCCTAGTTTCCAATCCCCACCATACCTTAAAGAGTTCAAAAATACGTTTAAGATGCAAAAACTTTCTAACAAAAGTAAAATCACCTTCAGTGACTGGGCGACTCCAGGTATTTACAAAAGCAGAAATCATTTATACGAATTATACGACATAAAGTCCCACAATAATAATATTAAATTTACTGAATTCATGTAAAATTACTCACGCATCTTTAAAATGGTGTGTTTAAAAGCAAAAAGTATCTACTTGAATAAAAAACTTAAAAGGTCCGATAACAAAGTAAAAACAGTATGGAACATCATAAATACTGAAACTGGGAAAAGTAAGAAACGTGATAACGAGCTTAACTTAAGTATTAACAATGAAAACGTTACGGGAGATAAAGAGGTTGCGGATGCCTTTGAACAATTCTTTACTGAAATTCCTTCCTTAACAACTGAAGATTTAAATTCATGCCATGAGCAGGCGCAGGATCTTTTAATAGATAACGTACCTCAGTGTCTTTCTGTATTTGCTTTTAAACATATTAATTCATTAACTGTAATTAAAGCTTTTAAATCGCTTAACTTGAAAAAAACCGAGGACTTATGGGGCCTATCTGTGAAAGCTATAAGTTCTGTTATTGATTTAATAGCTTATTAATGGCATTAATTGGCATTGATTTAATGGCATTAATTTTTAATAAATGTGTAGATGATGGTATCTTTCCTGACTTAATGAAGTTTAGTAAATTGATCCCCCTTTTTAAATCAGGCGACAACGGTGACCCATCAAACTATAGACATGTGTCAGTTTTACCGGTTTTGAGTAAGGTTTTTGAAAACAATTTTTTTAATTAATTGTTATTTCATTTTAATTAAAAAAAGTTGCTTCACTGTGAACAATATGGATTCACTAGAGGGAGGTCAACCACAGATGCAGGAGTTGCTTTAGTTAAGCATATTTTTGATGCTTGGGAAGAAAATCAGGATGCATTTGGTGTATTTTGTGACCTCTCGAAAGCCTTCGATTGCGTTAATCATGAAACACTCTTATGTAAATTGGATCACTACGGAGTGAAGGGCAAATCTTTGGCGTTATTGAAGTCGTATGTTAGTGATCGTATTCAAAAGGTAGACATTAATGGGGTAAAATCATGTGGAGCATTAGTTTAAATGGGTGTCCCGCAGGGTTCCATATTGGGGCCCTTGCTGTTTTTAATTTACATAAATGACCTTCCCTATTTAATTAAAGACTTAAGTAAGAATTAAGATAGTACTTGTTGTGTAGGGTAGATTGATTATCTATGTAGGGTAACTGAATATAATAATAAAGTTGTTGTCGTCCACCATTCGTGTGTTTCACTCATATAACATGGTGACAGCGGTGTATTTTTAAATATCTGAGTAATCCTCGCGAGTTTTTGGAGAATAAAGTGTTTCCGTATAGTATAAGTATATCTAGGCTTCTAAGTTTATTGTTAGTTTGGAAATATTTCATCGTTGAAGGATTTATAATGGAGCACGCCAGACCGCCGCCGGAATTACGAATGGATGAGAGCAACCCGCTCAGCAGGGCTGAAGCGTGGCAGAGATGGAAGACACAATTCATGCTTTTCTTGAAAGCGTCAGGAGTACACAAGGAAGAAGAAGGAGTTCAATCTAGTTTACTCGTCAATCTGATTGGGCCGGACGGTTTCGACGTGTATCAGACATTTACGTTTCTTGATAAAGAATCAACGGACGATGTGAAACTGGTCATTAAAAAGTTTGATGACTACTTCGGGACGAAGCCGAATATTACGTTGCTGAGATATAATTTTTTTACTCGCAACCAGGAGGCTGGCGAAACCATCAATCAATACGTGACGTCACTCAAGTTACTTGCGAAGAGTTGTGAGTTTTCCACGCTTGAAGAAGGTTTGATCCGGGATCGAATCGTATGTGGGGTGAAAAACGCCGCAGTGAGGGATCGGCTGCTCAGATCGGACGATTTGACTTTAGAGAAATCTATTAAAATCTGCGCGGCAGATGAAGTGTCATCGGACGGTAGCCGTCAGCTGGAGCGCGGGGCAGGCCAGGGGTCAGCTCAGGTGAACGTGATTGGTGCTCGCGGCAGTGGGCGAGCGGTGCCGGCGCGGCGCCGCTGGCGCGGAGGGTGCGGACGAGCCGGCGGAAGCGGCGCGGCGCCGAGCGAGCGCGCCCCCCGTTGGTTAGGGAACCCGGGACAGTCGGCATGTTGGGTTACAGTATGTAGTGGATGTGGTTCTACGCAGTGTGAGCCTGGGGCTTGCGCAGCCACTTCAAAAAAGTGTTTTAAGTGTCAGAATTACGGTCATTTTGCTAGAATGTGCAAGAATTACAGTTCGTACAAAAAAATACATGAACTGGAATGTCGTGAGGAGGACCCGGACAATGATAGCAGCAGTTGTGAGTCATTTTATATTTCCATGGTCTCGACGCGCAAACAGGAGTCTGATGAATGGTTCGAAACTTTATATTGCGACGGCGGCAAGGAAAAGTTCAAGTTGGACACCGGGGCCGATATAAACGTCCTGTCTTATGAATCATTTTTGCGTTTGGGTTTTGATGATAAGTTAATTAAAAGAGATAATATAAAACTAAAATCATACAGCGGTAATTTTATACCAATTAAAGGGATTTGCCTGCTTAAGTGGTATTATAAAAACCAATTATATATACTTAAATTTGCGATTGCTAAAATTAAATGTCAAAACGTACTGGGACGGAAATCATGTCAAGAATTAGGATTGATAAAAAGAGTAAACACCGGCAATTTGGTTGACTAGGTATAATGACTTGTTTCAGGGGCTCGGTTGTTTACCTGGTATTTACCGTGCGTGAGTGGCTAGTTATTGTCGTCGACCCATGTGTAAAACCGGTTGTATGCGCCACATTCAAGTTCCATTTTCTCTAAAATATCAATTGTGGGTCGAGTTGTATAAAATGTTAGATTTAGGAGTAATACGGAAAGTGAGTTTTATGTACCTTTGGACAATGATTTTTGCCTCTGACACATTATTTTGAGCGTCTCTTTCAGTATTGTATGATAGCAAGATTAACAAAAATGTTTTGTTGCATGTACAAAATATGATAGTTAAAAGTTCAGGTATCTCAACAAACAAATTACAAATTGTAAATTAGGAAAATAAAATGGATGAAATTTTGGTGTCTTTATTAAAATATATAAAAAATGGATGGCCTAAGTAAAAAAATTATTTATGTAACAATTTACCAGTAGTCATATAGAGATCAATTATTTGTTAGAATATGTTGAGTTATTTGTTAAAGTACCTATACATCCGGCATTATTAAAACCAATCATAAAAAATAAAAAATAAATGTATTTTGACATAAAATGTAAAGAATTGCCCGCACTTAAAGTTGGTGATGACGCTGCGTTGGTTCAATGTAAAACAAGAAGTCGCGGAACGGTATCGGTAGTGGGAAACGGGGATACTCCGCGTTCTTATGTAGTCCACAAGGAGTTCGATATCGACGAAATAGACGCTACCTCGTTAAATGCGAACCAACTACACAGCCTGATCAATGCAGCGACGACGCTAACTGGTGCGATGTACAGGAAAAGGTAGACATTGGTAGTGAGGAGCTGGTCAGTGAAGGCGAGCGAGCTGATGATGACCAACACTCTATGACTCCACACTTTTTGCCTCCATTGACCCGCTCTAGAGCTAAGAATTTATACATACTGTCTAAAGTATGTATACCATTAAACATGTAGCACATGAATGCAGATTATGTACATAAAAATGAATAGGATTAATTAGTCAAGACTGTTTTGGTGCGTGTATACTTTATAGGTTTTTCATTGTTTTATTTTTGTTTAGTTTTTTTTTTTTGTGAAGGGGAATATATCTAGCATGCTTTAAAAGGTAGATGTTGTGTAGGGTAGATTGATTATCTATGTAGGGTAACTGAATATAATAATAAAGTTGTTGTCGTCCACCATTCGTGTGTTTCACTCATATAACAGTACTATTCGTAGACGACACGTAACTTATATTTAAAGTTAATAGACATAAAGATATCTTTGACGACGCGAATACAACTTTATCACTGGTGCTTGATTGGTTTACTGTAAATAATTTAGTTTTAAACGCAAAAAAGACAAAATGTATAAAATTCACGTTACCAAATATAATTCAAGTGGATGGTAATTTGCTTTTGCAGGGGTCTTAACCTTAAACTTGACCTTATTTTATCAACAAAAAATATTTTTTTTTTTAGAAAAACTTTGTTTTTTAAATTTATGTTTCGAATTTTTTTTTGCCTACCATGGATACTATGTATAAAATATGTCATAGTTTTTGATCTATCGCGAGTAATGCAATGAAATAAAACTGTTATAATCCTTAAGAATAGACGTTACATAATCAACTACCATTACCATAAAAATAATATCCTAAAAGATTATTTCTTTAATTTTTCCGTCTTTTTTTTCAGTAATAGTCAACTTTTTCAAAATAATGTCCCCGCTTTACTATAGTTTTATTCCTATTTATTAGTCCCTATTCCACTATCTTTCTAACAAAAAAAAATACAACGTTCTATCATAAATACAATATTTTCTACGAGCGGTTAACCAAAGGCACTGCGCTAGCGTCCCATACAAAGATATCCAGGTGGAGTATTTTTTCAAGATAAAAAAAAAATCAAAAAGAATGTTTTTCTTTGTTCTTGTCGATATAATTAGATCTAGTCTCACCCACTTTCGGATGTGCACTTTTACGAGGGACACACTATACAAGTTGACTTTTTGATCATCGTCCAAATTCACACTGGTGGCTTGGTAAGTGATCAGTATCATGGATCAATAACAATTTTGGTGAAATTCGTAAAATTAAATTTCGACTCCCCATAGTGATTCACTCGGGACTGGAACTGAATTTCTATGGGAAGCTGAAATTTAATTTTACGAATTTCACAAAAATTGTTACTGATCCAAGATACTGATCACTTATCAAGCCTCCAGTATGAATTTGGACGATGATCAAAAAGTCTCCATGTATATGATCACTGCTCAGCTTAACTATGGCTTAACTCAGCTCCCGTTACTTACAGCGAGACAAAAGCCAAAATACCTAGTCGGTTTTTAAATACTGTCACTGGCCACTAATTTTAAATTTAGAACACCAAGAACAAAAATGAAAATGCTGTTCGATTTTCGAATATTTTTTTAATATACATATATGCGCAAAATCACAATTATTTTCATTCATTTTAACGATGGAGTGGACTCTCAAAGAGGACAGAGTAACAGTAATTGCATTGCATCGTTGCGGCAATTCACCGAAGACAATATTCAACTTGCCTCCAAAGTTAAAAATCACGAAGAGGTTCGTGTACCGTACCATCAAGAGGTACAATGAAACCTCTAGTATCGATGACGAGAAAAGAACCGGCAGACCTCGTTCCGTTAGGACTCCAGGGATCATCAAAGCAATCAAGGCGCGTATTGCGAGAAATCCCGTCCGCAAGCAGAAACTGATGGCTTTGGAGATGGGATTAACCAGAAGTACAGTAAAAAAAGTACTCAATGAAGACCTGGGACTACGAGTTTACCGAAAAAAGAGTGGGCATCTTCTGAACGCGCGTCTGATAGCAATGAGAGCCAAGAAAAGCAAAGTTTTGCTAAAGCGGTACGCAGGAAACCGACACCGCGATATCCTGTTTACAGACGAGAAAATTTTTGATATCGAAGAGAAGTACAACAAACAAAATGACAGGGTGTACGCTACCAGCTCTGCTGCCGCTGGAAATGCTATTCCTAGAGTGCAGCACGGCCATCATCCATCATCAATCATGATTTGGTTGGGAGTGTCCTACTACGGTCCTACTGAAGTGCATTTTTGTGAAAAAGGTGTCAAAACCAGTGCAAAAGTGTACCAGGATACTGTTTTAGATCGCATAGTAAAAGATCTACCCCAGATACTCTTTGGAGGACGGCCATTTGTGTTTCAACAGGACTCCGCACCAGCGCATAAGGCCAAAACAACTCAGGAGTGGTTCGAGCGCCAGAATATCGAGTTAATAAGGCATCAAGATTAGCCTTCATCTAGCCCTGAACTCAATCCACTGGATTATAAAATTTGGCAGATATTAGAGGAAAAGGTCTGCTCCAAATCTCACAAAAATTTGAGCAACCTAAAGTCATCATTGATTAAAGCAGTGGCCGAAATCGACATGAATATGGTCCGTGCTGCTATTGATGACTGGCCGCGAAGATTGAAGGCTTGTGTGAAAAATGGTGGCAATCATTTTGAATAAATTTTGTTTTTTATGTAACCTAATTAAATTACCTTTTTAATTAAAAAAAGCTTTTTTGAATGTCATGTCTAGTTTTCATTTTATAGCCAATTTTAATTGTGACAGAATTTAAGCACCGACTAGGTAATGCATGATTAAGAAAGCCCCATCTACAAAAAAATATATATATATTAAAAACCAAACCAAATATCCGTAAACGATTTATCGAGTTTAATGGGAAAAATTACTAACCTCAAGTGGATCATTCTCCATCTTGACATCTAAAGTCTCTGGCATGTCTTCCGTCTCAGTTTTTTTATATATTGGACCTATGTCTATAATCTCTGTCACATCTTCTATTTCAGTGTCTGTCAGGTGTTCTGTATCAGTTTCTTCATATACTAGACTATGCCCTGCGTCTATATCTGCCATATCTTCTGTCTTAATTTCTTCATATACTGGTCCTGCGTCTATGTCTGCAATGTCTTCTGTTTTAGTTTCTTTATATTTTGGACTTGTGTCTATTATTTCTGTATTTGTTCTGTATAGCTTTGATGTTGTTGCTGGTAAGGTCTGAAATATAACACAGAATGAAGCTTTTTAGCGTTCTGCACTTAAAAATAAGAAATAGGAACCCTTATGGTATGAATTTTGTGCTGTGTTCAAGGCGAACTTGTAGTGTAATAATAAAAAATATAGCAAGGTCACCTGTGTAGAAGTATAGCAACGTCACCTGTGTAGAAGTATAGCAACGTCACCTGTGTATAAGTATAGCAACGTCACTTGTGTAGAAGTATAGCAACGTCATTTGTGTAGAAGTATAGCAACGTCACCTGTGTAGAAGTATAGCAACGTCAGCTGTGTAGAAGTATAGCAACGTCACCTGTGTAGAAGTATAGCAACATCACTTATGTAGGAGTATAGCAACGTCACTTGTGTAGAAGTATAGCAACGTCACCTGTGTAGAAGTATAGCAACGTCACTTGTGTCGAACTATAGCAACGTCACCTGTGGAGAAGTATAGCTACGCCACCTGTGTAGAAGTATAGCAACGTCACCTGTGTAGAAGTATAGCAAGAAATAGGAACCCTTATGGTATGAATTTTGTGCTGTCTTTCTTTTGTGCTGTGTTCAGGGCGAACTTGTAGTGTAATAATAAAAAGTATAGCAACGTCACCTGTATAGAAGTATAGCAACGTCACCTGTGTAGAAGTATAGCAACGTCAGCTGTGTAGAAGTATAGCAACGTCACTTGTGTAGATGTATAGCAACGTCACATGTGTAGAAGTATAGCAACGTCACCTGTGTAGAAGTATAGCAACGTCACTTGTGTAGAAGTATAGCAACATCACTTTTGTAGAAGTATAGCAACGTCACCTGTGTAGAAGTATAGCAACATCACTTGTGTAGGAATATAGCAACGTCACCTGTGTAAAAGTATAGCAACGTCACCTGTGTAGAAGTATAGCAACGTCACCTGTGTAGAAGTATAGCAACGTCACCTGTGTAGAAGTATAGCAACGTCACTTGTGTAGAAGTATAGCAACGTCACCTGTGTAGAAGTATAGCAAAGTCACTTGTATAGAAGTATAGCAACGTCACCTGTGTAGAAGTATACCTACGTCACCTGTGTAGAAGTAAAGCAACGTTACCTGTGTAGAAGTATAGCAACGTCACTTGTATAGAAGTATAGCAACGTCACATGTGTAGAAGTATAGCAACGTCACCTGTGTAGAAGTATAGCAACGTCACTTGTGTAGAAGTATAGCAACATCACTTTTGTAGAAGTATAGCAACGTCACCTGTGTAGAAGTATAGCAACATCACTTGTGTAGGAATATAGCAACGTCACCTGTGTAAAAGTTAGCAACGTCACCTGTGTAGAAGTATAGCAAAGTCACTTGTGTAGAAGTATAGCAACGTCACTTGTATAGAAGTATAGCAACGTCACCTGTGTAGAAGTATACCTACGTCACCTGTGTAGAAGTATAGCAACGTTACCTGTGTAGAAGCCTCCAAATAGGTGTTCAGTACTCGTATGCACTGGTGAGAAGTAGATATAAACTGATGGAAGTTCTTTAGTTTGGCGCTGCACTCCCAGCATATTTGCAGAGGCTGCTTTCTTTGCAAACATTGGAGGTACTGAAAACAGTAAGATTCGTCACTTTGTTTAAGAGATTCCGTGCATGCTTTTGTTTTTTTAACGAGTGGCAGTAGTTATAATGTAGTACATTTTTACAATAAGCTCATAAATCTCATTCATTTGATACCCCACACGATAGGATAGAGAAAAAAAAATCCATAAAAAAAATGTTGACATCATCCACTCGCTCAGTCACACTTTGGCACAAACACCCAGTAGTACAGAGGTCTTAATCAAGAATTAAATAATTGATTGTAGTTGGTTTTGAATTAGTTATTTAATTTTGTCTACTTATAAGTTTTTAAGTTTAATATTGCATGTTAATTTGTTGCTGTCAATAGTTAGGAGCACTTGAAAATTTTGTACATTATCAAAGTTTATTTTTGTGTTGTCGATATCTGACTAATATTATAAATGCAAAAGTTTGTGTGTGTGTAATTGTGTGTGTTAATTTTGTAAATCTCGAGCATGTACTCATAAAAGTTAAAGAAAACTTATGTTGGTGTAACGAGAATGCCTCTAATTGGAACACATAGTAGTCCAAATGTTAGTTAAAGTCACTATGTATGTTATTATGTTGGTGGAACAAATAAATAAATCTAAATATTAAGTGAAAATATGGTCTGCATTTTAGAACAAAGAATTGTTTCGATAATTTGTTGTAATGAAAATATTTAGCTCAAAGTGCTCGCCTGAACTTCTGATAAGCGCTGATTGCTGATTGTGTCCTTATTTATCATAAATTTTGATTTTGTGTCTTACTTATCCCGGTAGGTATCCCAGTGGACTTGACTTGACTTGGACTTTATTAAAGAAACCTCTCTGTGTGTTATGATATTTTGATATATTAATTTATGGTCTGTGCGGATGGACGACACTCTAACTTTAATTGTAAATAATTAAGATTTCTTCTTATGTAAGTGACATATTGTCTTTAATAAGAATAAAGTATCTTTAAACCCAAACCTAACCTAAAACTTGAACTCAGGTGGTTGTGGATAGGGTGACAATTAATTTTTACATTTACCCCGGTATTTAGGAATGCTAACTAAAGTTACAAGCATTTAAAAGTGCAGAAGTGTGGTCATTACAGAACCCTGTTCTTAGTAGGAACACTAGGGTTGCAACGCAAAATGAATTTTAAACAGATTAGTGTTGCGACCCAGCTAGGAAACTCAACCCAGTGTGAGTTTATAACTGATAACCTGGAGTGTTAATTCTATAATTTACTTTTAAACAATTGTATCGTTTTGAGTATTTGTCATTTAAAATTTCACTATCAAGGCATAAAAAAGGTACCACAACACAGATTTGGATTGGAGTGAATGAGTAGATAACAGGATTATCGATGGGAAAACATACTTGGAAAATGTTCACAACCCAGAAACAGTGGCGTAGCTATCATAGGGCAAGGTAGTGCAGTGCACCAGGGCCCCAAAGCTGAGGGGGCCCTCTTTATTTAGAGGATTCTTAGAAGGAACCTGAGAGACATTCAAAATTTTTAATTTTTTGTTCTGTCAGGAACAGAACAGCCGTTATAAAAAACCAGTTGAGCTAGAGCGACTGCCAGACTCAATCTGACAACAGGACTGTCAAGAAAAACAAGACGTAAAAATTACGGGTTGTTCAGTTTTCTATTGCAAAACCTGAACTGAAGTGCCAAGTTTTAGTAACAAAGGTATTTCCTTTCATCGTTAACTATTTCAAGAAATTTACTGTTGTTTATTAGCCAGACGTCTGCATAATAAATATTTTTATTTTCTTTTACTAAACACGTAGATAGTGATGTTATACCTCATTAATTTTATTATACAGGTGACTTATGGAGTATTATCCTACTAGGCATGAGTGTATGTCACTGTATTCTCATCGTATGCCGATCTATAAGTTTAAGGGCTACATTATTAGACCGGCTAATATAAGTTTAAGTCACATGGAAAGAGAGGGGGGGGGGCGATTTTTTCTTAATGCACCGGGGCCCTTGTTTGCCTAGCTACGCCACTGCCCAGAAATCCCAGAAGCAAGCCAATAGATAGGTTAGGTATGGCGAGTCGCAGACCGAGTGCCAAAGAAGGTTGCCTACACCCTAACCTAGATCTGAACACATTCTGTAAGCACAAGCACCGTACATCATAGAAAACTACAAAACTCATGCAAAATCATGAAAGTTTACCTCTAATTTATCGTCTTCGGAAGTAATGCAGGAACCGACAATTTTCCAGTACTTTATATCAATTAAGGTCAGATTTCTATTGATAGACAAACAAAATGCACAAATTGTTATCATCATGTATTTTTGCAAATCAAAATCTTTAATTTTTGTTAAGTATGTATGTATAATAATAATAACAAGTAAGTAGGTGAAAAGTTTCGCACTGGCCAAACAAATACGCGGCCATGTCTAAATACACCTAATATTTAAAAAAATGGCCACTTTTTTCGACAGTATTGCCCTCACATTTTTTCCCGACATTGTAAGGAATAAATAAAGTCATTGCTTGTAACCTTGACAGCAAATGTAAAATTATACAAACGTTTCTTATAAGATTGACGAATTATTTAATAGAAATTATAATGTATTTGCACTATTCCAATGGATTTCGTGCTCGTAAACATAAATTTTTATATTTTTTATAGGTAAGAACAAAAATTTAGTGGAATTTTCGACGAAAATATTACAATAGAGTTGGCATCAATTGGTCAAACGTTTCAATGCAATCTGTTGGTTTATTTTAAAACGTTGCTTTAGGAATTTATGATTATAGCTAACTGTTGGCTTAACGTTGTATGAATAATGGTTTAGGTAGATGCCCGCGTAGAAAGTTGAAAATGATTTCGTTTTCTGTTTAGATTTTCTTCTTCGAATGTCTACGACCAAAAAAAAAGACGATGATTTCATGTGAATTTTGTTTGTACCATTGCAATTCATGAAATAAATTTGATGATTTTGTCATATTCCATGTGTTAATCAATCAGCAGCAGTCCATCTATCCATCAGCCTGTCTTTTTACACTGCTGGATATAGGCCTATCCAAGATTTCGCCTCTCTTGGTGGTTCTCTTGGAAGTGATGCCCATCATACTCTCACACGCTGGGCAGGCGGATTGGTGAGCATGGTGCCAAAACCCTCGCATCAGTGACACCAGTGCCCGTCACCAGTCTGTTTGGTTTAACGCCCGGCTAAAACAGTCTTAAACAATGTGGGCTACCTGGTCTTGCCTGTTTGGGAGCTGTCCTCTTATACTCTCCCTGAATAACTTAACTCGGGTGGGTTTGCCAGTAAGATAGTGGTAAAGTCGAGCCGCAGCAGTAAATAATATAAAAGGGAAAGTTTTTATATTTAAGTATTATTATAATTTCATGTTCTTTATTGTACATACACAGAAAAAGATAAAAAAAAAGCGTTGCAATTTAAAGTTGAACACAGCGGCGAGCTTATCTCTAAGATTGTTTGGAATGAATCAGTAATCTTAAGTGTACTTACTTATCTCATAACTATTATACGTAAAGATAGCAAAGGATAAAAAAATTATATTGAACATATTTTACAACTTATATATTAAACTGTAGCCTTCCGCCCATTGACTTGGCTTATGTCCCTTATGCAAGCGCAGGCGGAGACAGGGCAATTTCCACGGGCTCTGTGAAGGGTGCTTGGTCTAGATCTGGGTTAGGAATAGGCGTCCAGGGGTCCTCAGGTAGAGTAGGTAGAATAAGACTGGGCTGGTCAGGCCAGGCATAGAGACTGCACCACCTTTTGGCATCTCTGAAAAAATGTTATAATATCACTTAGCACAAGTATTACAGAAAGAAAAACAAATAATTTCACTACACCATGAAGTAATGGGATTTTAAAGGCTTTTGAACAAGTGTCATCCATCATGTAAACCACATGTACCAGTGTTTTGGTCCCAGGTCATGTGTCCCAGCAGTAGATGGGATAACTGAACTGTATGTTATTCAGACATAGCTTTGAAAGATATATTTTAACTTTGCCAGTGAAGTCTTGACTAGAGAACCCATTAATTGCTGCCTAACCAGTTATTTCTATTACATATCTTCCGCTCTTGCTCTGTAATGTCTTCCTGGCCTCTCCCCTTTTCTGGCATGTAAGTGTTACATATTGTTTGCAAAAACATTAAGCTAATTTACTTACGTTTCGCTCGTCACCAACACAACAGCAACATGAAGCCGCTCCTCCTTTTTGTACATTCTGTTGTTTTGTTAATTTAAACATCATCAGTTTTTTCATGGAAAATTGGTGAGGAAAAATCAATCAAAGCCATCGATCGGTCGGCGCTTACACACAAAATATTTTGTAGGTTATCCAAAAATGCATAGACAATATAGACAAACGTCATGAGGTCAGGGTTGGATTCAGACCCTCGGAAAATTATTGTCTATGGGATTTAAAAATATACTACTTGGCTAAAATTATACTACGTTTCGTTTTTCGTAAATTTTTGTTTTGAATTGAAATAAAATAGTCTATCTGTAAGTGAAATTTAAAGAAAATTTACTAAAAATATTCATAATTTAATAAAAGAGCCTATTTGTTGGTTAAATTAAAAAAAAAATTACTAAAAATATTCATAACTCACAGAAATTCCCTATATTATAGGGTAAATGTTAAAAAACAAAGTCTCAACCAATAAAACAAGTCGGTCGGCCTGAAGATAAAATTATGGTATTTTTACGTAGTATAGTTCCATTACAATACTACATACTACATGTCATGAAAATATGGTACATACAAATAGTATAATTATACTACTAAATCCAACCCTGCATGAGGTGTACAAACGCTCCAGCTGTTTTTGACATGAGCCAGCTGTTTTTGACATGAGGTGAGCGGACCGCCATTTTGAAAAAAAAAAAGTCATTAGGTGTATTTAGCCAGTGCGCAAATACGCTACGCTCAACTAAATAATTAATAAATTTTTCAATGCATGTGCTCGTAAAGGCTCGCTTTTTATGCATCAAAACCGAACAAAAAGTCGATTATTTTGCCCTAGGGCTTTATTATTATTATTTTTTTTAATTTATTTACAATGGTTGGCTAACCTGCAGCCTTTCCTGTGTACCATAGATGTTATACTTTTTTTTTCCACTGTTTAACGGCTCTGGATACAGTCCTTTTGAGCCAATTATAATTTAAAGTTCACAAGATTATATTTGTTTTCATTTCCTCACACCATGCATTGAAAAACGTAGTATGATACACGGGCGTAAAAGCAATAAATTACTCGGTTACGTTTAAAACACTCGCTACGCTCGTAATTTATTCCTTTTCGCCCTAGTAGCATAAACTACTATTACATACCCTGCGTTCAGAAATAGAATTATATCGCTAAAATCGATTACGACAGTATGAAGTGAATGGCTTATGATCCATTTTAAATCTATTACGGACCGCAGGGATACACTACACCTAGGCTACGTTTCAAAACGTGTGAGCTTCGTGCGAAATTTCACTCGTTTTTAAGAAAGAGACAGAGCCATATACTAGAAAGAGAAAGAAAGATCTAGTTTCGAGACGCTTGCAAGTGATTCCCGTGAGAAAAGCGTTTTGGAACGGTCTGGAGTAACACACATCAAGTAAATACATATCTAAAATCAAAATAAATTAAGCACACACATTATAAATAATATAAGCACACTGCGTCCACGAAATCGTCGTCCATCTCCTTTGTTGTCTACCAGCATACTGTGGAGAAAAGAGTTTGCGAAGCATGTGTGGCAGGTGCGCCAAATGTGTGTACAAAGTCGTCGAAGAAGTGTGCAAATAAGTGGACACATGTCTGGCGCCGGCTTCTAGAATAATACTGGCGCCAGACATGTGCCACTTATTTGCACACTTCTTCGACGACTTTGTACATACATTTGGCGCACCAACAAAGGAGATGGACGACGATTTCGTGGGCGCAATGTGCTTATATTATTTATGTGCATGTAATTATTTTTTACATGTGCAACAAAATATATCGAAAATATATGTATATACATGGTTCCCCTTGCAGCAACTCAATAAATTCTAGGACGCATTCGTTACTCCAGTCCATTTTGAACGATCGTAGTGTCTCACACTGTTGAAGATATTATTTAGCTCATTTATAATATTTGTACTGTTATTATTTTGTGGCAACCCAGAATTTGACTTTGTCTATTCCTAGCTCTAGTCTAGTATCTATGCTTCCTGTTTAAGCATGCCTGCTGCCATCTTGTTTTTACCGTGTCCTTCTCATGTGCATTATTACAATGGCTACTGTTAAACTATTATCGAGTCAAGTTACTTATTAAATAAATACGAAATCCACAAATTCACGTCTGTGTTTTCACTCTGCTGAATCCCTGATTCAAGAGGTTATGGCCCCAGAGTTCGTCGCAAGTGAATTTTGTTGTTGTGTGTTCGTTTTAAGCTTTCGTTGATTCTTGTGATTAACAGTTTTGTTTTTCCCATCTTGAACAATGGCTTTGAAGTTGGATAAAGTGAGTGTCGAAAAGTTGGAAGGTGATAGAAATTGGATTTCCTGGAAATTTGATGTTGACCTTCAACTCACTTTGCTGATGCTGAAAAGGTGAAGCAATTTGTGGACAAAGATGCTATCGCTCGGTATATCATCGGTTCTACAGTAGGCGAAGAGCCTAAACAGCATATTCTCACATGTAAAAGTGCCAAGGAAATGTGGGATACCTTGCATTCTGTGTATGAACAAAAGAATGAACGAAGGTTAGATCTTCTTTATTGTGAGCTGTTTTTGTACAAAAAGGATGAAAATGACAGCATTGCGATGCATGTGTCAAAGCTACTAAGAATTTTTCAGCAATTGAACAATGAGCTGAAGTCGGAGAAGAATGAATTGCCCATGTCGTTGTTGCTAAATCGCATTCTTAACACATTGCCGAATGAATACTTAGAATTCAAGAATGCTTGGGAATCTGTGCCTGCTTCTGAAAGAAATGTCACTGTTTTGACTGAACGTCTTCGATTACATGAACAGCGATTCAAGGACACACAAGGTGTTACAACTGATCCAGGAGTGGCATTGTTAGCAAACAATAGTAGTGTTAAGGGTTTAAAGGAAATTACAGCAATAAAGCAACATGTCATTATTGTAAGAAGAAAGGCCATTTGAAGAAAGACTGTTTCAAGTTAAAGAATAAAAATGTAAAGAATAAAGATGTCGGTCAGGCATTTATGTGCAATGAAAATGATTTTGAAGTTGCTGGCTGATTGATTCTGGTGCATCACATCACATAACCAGTCACATGGAATGGTTTCAACAATATACAAAATTTGAAAAACCTATACCGCTGAAGTTAGGTGATGGTAGTGAGATGCTGGCATACGGTGAAGGAACCATTCAAGTGGAAATGTCAGTTCAAGGAAAATGGAAAAATGGTGTCCTTAAGAAAACCTGGTATGTTCCGAATTGTAGTCAGAATTTATTCTCTTCAGGTTCAGCATTAGAGAACAATTTACTGGAGTATGCTGATGCCACTAAGAGATTGTTCACAAACTCTAATAAAGAAACAGTTGCTGTTGGAATAAAGTCCACAGGAGGTTTATACCGTTTGTTGATGCGAGTAGTATATATTACCTAAGAACTCCTGTTTGTGCACTGTCAAAGAAACAGATCTTCAAGTGTGGCATGAAAGACTGTGTCATCAGAATTTTAGGCACATTCAGAGATTTTTGAAGAATAAAGGCATATCAGTTTCATCTACAGAAAAAGAAACTTGTGAAGGCTGTATGTATGGAAAAATGACTCGTTTGTCATTTAATTCTAGAGAAGTTCGAGCATCATCACCTGGACAAATTGTGCATGCGGATGTATGTGGTCCAATGGCAAATGCCTCGATTGGTGGTAGTAGATATTTTGTGGTGTTCAAAGATGATTACACGAAATATAGACAAGTCTATTTTTTGAAAGAGAAGAGTCAAGTTAAGGATATGCTCTTCAAATATCTATCGGAAGCAAAAACTAATAACCACATTGTTCAGGAATTGCTCACTGATGGAGGAAAGGAATTTGTGAATAAAGAAGTAGAAAAGATACTTAATTCCTTTGGTGTCAATCACAGAGTAGTGATGCCCTACACGCCGCAGCAAAATGGTTCTGCAGAGCGTGAAAATCGCATTTTGGTGGAAGCTGCTCGTAGCATGCTGTACTCTCACAATTATGATAAAAGTCTATGGGCTGAAGCGGTTAATACAGCAGCTTACATACTAAATCGAACTGGCCCAACAAGCATTGATGATAAATCTACACCTTACAGGTTGTGGTTTAAAAGAGAAGCTGATGTAAGTCATATTAAAATATTTGGCACTAAATGTTTTATGCACATTCCAGATCAAAAGCGAAGAAAATTTGATAAAAAAGCTGTAAAAGGAATTCTGGTGGGATATTGTGGTGATAAGGATGGTTTTAGAGTGTGGTCAGAAGAAAGAAAATTGTTGTTGTCTAGAGATGTCAAATTCCTGACAGAAAACACATGTGTTGATCGATTCACCTACTCAAATGATGTGAAGAAATTAACTTCCAAAATCACCTGCAGTTGTTCAGAAGCAAACTACTGGTACCAAGAAGCTGCATCCAGTTACTGAGAAGCTCCCACCTATTACTCAAAGTATCGAGTTGCCTTTTGATTTCAATGAAGATGGAGTTCAGATGGAGCAGGTTTCATTTTTGCATGAATCACCCTTGTCAGTGGCTTATGAACCTGTTGTTACTGACCCTGTCATTCGAGATGTGGAAGAGTGTACAGATAGTGAATTGCAACTCTATGATGAAGCTTGTTCGGGTAACATTGAAACTCCTTTTGTTGACTGTTCTTTCGAGGAGAATTTCTTTGAAGAAGCTAAGTGTTCACCACCTGATGATCCGTTAGCTAGTGAGAACTATGTAATAAGTGAGTGTGAAAATGACAAAAGATATCCGGTGCGAGATAGAAAGAAAAAGGACTTTTCTGATTATTACATGTACTCTTGTGTCGAAACTAGTGATGAGTGTGTTGACATAAACAATTTACCCGAGTGTTGGCAAAGTGCTGTAGATGATGAATTGTCTTCTCTTAGAGAAAATAATACATGAACTCTGGTAACTTTACCACCTGATGTAAAACCAATTGACAGTAAATGGGTTTTTAAGATTAAGAGAGATAGTGAGGGTAATATTGTCAAATACAAGGCCCGCCTTGTTGCTAGAGGATATAATCAAAAATTTGGTATTGATTATTTTGATACATATTCACCTGTTGTAAGATCTAGCACTTTAAGAATTTTGTTTTCGTTGGCTGTTCAATTTGATTGGTTCATTGACCACTGGGACGTAGTTACTGCATTCCTTCATGGAACCCTAAATGAAGATGTATATATGTACCTACCTAAAGGACTTCCTAAAGAGAATGATAATAAAGTTTGTAAATTAAATAAAGCTTTGTATGGTTTAAAGCAAGCTGCTTCCAGTTGGAATAAAGAAATACATAATGCTTTGATAGAGCTCAAATTTAAACAGTCAAAACATGAACCATGTGTCTATATTTTAAAGGAACAAGAGCTTTATTTAATATTAGCTCTTTATGTAGACGATTTTTTTTTGATTGGCAACAATGTTATCGCTAAAAATAATATTTTGAATGAACTTCAGAATAAATTTAAACTGAAAGAACTGGGACCAATAGAACATGCTTTAAGTTTAAGAATTCGTAGAGAAAAAGATCAAATGTTTGTAGACCAGAAAAAATATATTGAAAAGGTTTTAGCTATGTTCAATATGACTAATTGTAAATGTGTAAATTCACCGATGTTGGTTGGCAAAAAGTTAAATAAAGATGAAGGTCAAATTGAACCAAACATTCCATACCAAAGTCTTATTGGAAGTATGATGTATATTGCTATTAATACAAGACCAGATGTACTTCATACTGTCTGTGTACTGTCCCAGTATAATAATTGTTATAATCATGAACATTTTGTTTGTGCAAAAAGAGTGCTTCGATATTTAAAAGGCACTATTGACTTGTGTTTTGTATATAAAAGGTCAAGCCCTTTTATATTACATGGATATGTAGATGCTGATTGGGCAAATTCAGAGGACAGGAGATCATATTCCGATCATGTTTTCAAACTTGGCAGTAATGTCATTTCTTTTGAAAGTAAAAAGCAAAATTGTATTTCTCTTTCTTCGACAGAGTCGGAATATGTTGCCTTGTCTCAAGCCGCTAAAGAGGCAATATTCCTGAGAAATTTAATTAAAGAACTCTATGGTTGATTGTCCAGTTATTATATACAATGACAATCAATCATGTCATAAAATAGCATGTAATAATATATTGAGTAACAGAACAAAGCATATTGATGTCAGGTTTCACTTCATTCACAGTCACAGTCATTAATTCTAAAATAATTATTAAATATTTGTGAAGTGATAAAATGGTGGCAGATATATTGACAAAAGCCTTGCATGGACCTAAGATTAAAAATTTTATTCACGATCTGTCACTAAGCAAAAAATGTTAAGTTTCTTTTTAAATAATGTTTTTATTTTGCATAAAAATTTGTTTTAATAGTCAAAGTCTGGTTTGAGGGGCCGCGTTGAAGATATTATTTAACTCTTTTATATATTTGTACTGTTATTATTTTGTGGCAACCCAGAATTTGACTTTGTCTATTCCTAGCTCTAGTCTAGTATCTATGCTTCCTGTTTATGCATGCCTGCCATCTTGTTTTTTACCGTGTCCTTCTCATGTGCATTATTACAATGGCTACTCTGTGATGGCTACTGTTAAACTATTATCGAGTCAAGTTAAATACGAAATCCACAAATTCACGTCTGTGTTTTCACTCTGCTGAATCCCTGATTCAAGACACACAACCGTTCCGTACAACAGCGCTCGCGCAACTGGTCTTTGCAAATAGTGTGGCAGGCTACGCACATATTTGAACACATTCCTTTGATGTACGCTAAAAAACCGATACCGCTCGGCAAAGTTAGTAATACTTTATATTCTCTGGCAAAGTGCAAATCTGTGTACAAACTTTGGAACACATAGACAAAGTCTCGTGCCACACAGTGTGTCCACTCGAGTGTGCAAATAAGTGGACACATGTCTGGCGCCGGCTAGGAATACAAATAGAAGCCTGGCTAAAATAATACGCAGAGAAATACACCTATCCTTGATTTTTTTCACGACATTCTAGTGCGTTAGAGAGAGACGGATATGTATTAGTTATTTAGATAGGTTGTCACTAAAGTAAGGTTTTTAATTCGAGGAACTCCATTGAAAGATAGAGTGTTTCCATTATTCGAAAAATAAAAATAGGGAAAGATATACGTCGATATGTCGATATTGAAATTTACTGCGGCATTACGTATGGTAGTAATGCGCGTTTACGAGATATTTCAACAATCGAGATAATCACCATCAATCAAATTTACAATCGAGATAAACGTCCATCTTTTTGATCGGTTGAATGATCAAGACCGTTTTCGATTGTTCCAAGATACTCGATATGATCCGTTAGTAATTTAGTTATATAAGCATGAAGTTTTATTCGTAATGACTTTACGAATAATACATTTTGAATAGTGGGTTTTTATAATAATCGATTCAAATAATAAGCCACCGAGAATAACTATTCTAGAGTGCGGGTCAGAAAATAGGTAATACGCCGTTATATTGGCATTAACGACGTCTTTACGACATGATTGGATAAAATATAATTTCATGTCTTTAGATTGGATGATATAAATGCAACCAATATAACGACGTGTTACCTATTTTCTGAACCGCACTCTACGGTTGATAGTAGATACCTACACGACACGAGTTTTTCATTTTATTTACAATGCAATGCATGGATATGTAAATGGTAATCGCCCATTAACGCCCTCTGTACCCAGGCGGGTACAACTCTATGATGCGTGACTGTGTTTTGTTTATACGTGGTACTTTAGAAGTGACAGGTTATTTTTATTCTATATGGTTGGAGCAATCTACGAAAAAAAAATATTGAGGGTGGCTAGAAAACAAATGTCCGACATTTTACTTCGTTTTACGGATTGTGAACTGATTTAGTAAGGTAAGATATTTATTCGTGTTCTTATTATAAATAATAACAAATTTCGAATAGTGTTTTATTATTACGTATTATAAGTCTTTACTTTTGCATATTATATCGTTAGAATAACAATTTGTTGAGATAAAAGTGCATTAGACTTCGTTTTTCCGCACTGTACCTGCTGATGTACAATGGGCGCTTGTGTACTAAAATTACTAACATTTTACAGGTGTATTCAAAGGAACTACAATGGCTAACCGTCGCGTCTTTACAAGTCAAAATAGTTATTCGGGACTTGAAGAAGCCTTGGAATCCATAATTGCTGATGAAAATGATGATGTGGAGTACGACGTCTTGTTGTTGCCACCAAATCCAGCTATTGTAAGTGATGAAGAAGAAGGTTATGAAGATGACTTAGCTTGTAAAACTCTTCCAAGAGACGTACCAGGAACAATTGAGGTATTTCCACTCCATCCTGATCATGATGTTTCGGATTGGGACGATAGTGATAGTGAGCCATTAGCTACTCATTCAAGATCTGCAAAACGAGCTAGAAATCAAGAATCGAATGAACCTGTGTGGAGAAAAACTGTACCCATTTATAGTTCAACCCAAGACGTTACCGATATCATTCAGCAACGACAAAAAAACATTGCTGAATCTTTGAAAGATTACAGCCCTGTGATGTTATTTGAAAAGATATTTGATGATGCGGTTGCAAGCTTGATAGTGGAAAATAGCATGAAGTATGCTGGTCAAAATAATAGACACAATTTTGAGATTGATAAAGCTGATTTGAGAAAATTTTTGGGAATATTGATTCTTACTGGATATCATGAACTGCCTTCCGAACGTGCATACTGGAGTTTGGATGAAGATCTTGGTGTACCATTGGTCGCAAATTGTATGTCACGTAATCGATTTTTAGATATCAAACGCAACCTGCATTTCGTCGACAACTCCCTTGCGGAAGGTTCAAATGATAAAATGTTCAAAGTAAAACCGTTGTGTGAACTTATACAAAAGAACTCTTGCCAGTGGGGAGTTTTTCATGAAAACTTATCTGTAGATGAATCTATGATAAAATACTTTGGCCGTCATCCCGCCAAGCAATACATAATGGGAAAACCTGTACGATTTGGTTATCGGAATTGGGCTGCAACAAGTTCAGACGGCTACTGCTACACCTTTGATGTATATTGTGGTAAATCTACAGAAGTTTCTGCTGATCCTCTAGGTTCGAGAGTTGTAAAGTCTTTACTGGCAAAGATGCCGATTATTCCCAATGAGCACATCGTTTACTTTGATAATTTTTTTACAAACTATCAGTTACTACATGATTTACGACTTTTAGGCTATAGAGCTACAGGTACAGTTCGAGAAAATAGAACTAAAAAGTGTCCTGTCATTGATGTAAAGACTATGAAAAAAAAACCAAGGGCGGAGTACGACTACCGTTTTGACACAAAAAACGAAATTACAATCGTACGCTGGAAGGACAATAATGTTGTCACGATGGGATCTAATTTCGATGTTATAGAACCTTTAGGGAAGGTAAAAAGATGGTGTAATGAACGTAAACAAACGGTGGATGTCAATATCCCGAGACTGTTTGTGAACTATAACAGCGGAATGGGCGGCGTCGACCAAATGGACCAATCGATCAGTCTCTATCGAGTAGCAATAAAAGGAAAAAAATGGTGGTGGGTAATCTTTACCTACCTCCTGGATATGGCTATTTCAAACGCTTGGCGGCTGCATGTTTTGCTCAGCAAGAATACAGACACACTCTACATGGATCAGTTATTGTTCAGACGCACGATTGCTCGATCTTTCCTTCGTCCGACGAAGACAAAAACCCGTCCTACATCATCTGTAACACATGATCTTGCTCAGAAAAATGACGGTCACAACCCAGAACGCATCGAAAATCCATTGCGATGTGTTATTTGCCACAACCGCGTTCGTTGGCGTTGCGAACTTTGTTTGAAAACATTATGTGTAGAACGAGCATGCTTTGGACAATTTCACTCCTAATCCGCCCATTGTACTCGGTCAGGTACACGCCTGTAATAAGTAAAAAAAAAACGAAAAAAAAATATTTCTTTTTTGTACCACTTCTTTAGTCCATATTGATGCAATAAATACCAAGTTCTAAGAATTTTCACAAGTCGTTTTATTTTGGGCGTTAATGGGTTAAATCGAGGGAGCTGACCAAAATAACAACGATAAACCATTTATTTGCTGGGCTAAAGTCATCAAATTGGCTGTAACCATCGCCTGTAACACCTTCTGCATTTTTTAGTTCTCTGAATATTCGTATCATGAAATACCTATATATTTTTTTATAAATAAATATATAAATATTTAATAAATACTTATATATTAATATATTTTTTAACAAACCTGACAAAACCAGTATTTTATGTTGACAATTACTGAGATTTCGTTACGGTTTTAAAAGATTCGTTATCGATTATTATAAAATTGCAAGTTTTTATTTTCAGTAATAACTGTGAAGCGTGTGGATTTTTTTTTTCTCGAAAAGTTAGTGTAAAAGTGTAAAGTTATATTTTTGTTAAATTTTGCGTCACTTGACCGTTTGAGTTTTCGAGTTTAAGAAACGCCATCAATTTTATTATATCGATAAGAGTTGCACCGGCTGAAAAGTGGCAAAGTTTTGCTTTTCGAGTTGTCAAACGAGTTCCTCGAATTAGAAATTCTACTTTAGTTCGTTACTTTGCTAGTTATGTAACAATGGTACCGATTCGGTGAAGCACATCTTAACTTATTTGACAGGACTAAACTTAATTTAAGCGTTCTGTCCTTGTCTTTTCGATTAAGAAAGAAAAAACAGGACGTTTAAAATAAGGTAAGTCCTGTTAAATAAGTTAAGACGCGTTATGCCGAATCGATACCTTTGTCGATTTTTGACTACGATAAATAAACCAAATCTAAATGAACCACGACC
This sequence comes from Ypsolopha sequella, assembly GCA_934047225.1. Classification (NCBI taxonomy): domain Eukaryota; kingdom Metazoa; phylum Arthropoda; class Insecta; order Lepidoptera; family Ypsolophidae; genus Ypsolopha; species Ypsolopha sequella. The sequence continues at coordinate 12,359,723 of OW204011.1, forward strand.
AATCTGCTTACCACACATTATATCGTATCAAAGGGTGAAAAAAAAGAGAATTCAGGAGGCACCGACCTTCCTGGTGACATCCTCTTGCTATGGGAGGAGGCCACGAGAATGCGGATTAATAGCAAAGTGGCCTCTGTCTACCCCAGTGGGACAAGTGTTTTATTGTGTAAATAAGAAATTAATAAAAGGATATCTTTCGTTTAGCATCATATTTTATATGAAATATAAATTACAATATCATAGGCACGTAGGTACATAAGTTAAGTACAAAATTGTGCTTTTTTCTAGTATGAAAACCAGATTACTATGCCAAAGTAACAAAAGAAGAAGTAACGAAACGAGAATAATTTATGTTTTGAAATTTATTCATCACAGTAAAAACAATAATTGTTTTATTTAAATTCAACTCCAATGTAACTTAGAATATTCACTTTCAAAAAACAACAATGGTTTATGTAGATATTAACAAATTACCTGTAAAATCCGGTAACAAAAACTGAACAGAAATTAAGCAATAGGTAGGCACGTGTACACTCTAAGAAGCCATCTAGCAGAGAGAGGTTGCTCAACAAAATGGCGTACTTAAATGTCACGTAGAGTGTTGCCAAAAACTAAAAATATCAACTTATTGGTATATTTCACAAAAGTAATATGCTAAAATTGGTAACAAAAGAGGATGTCACTTTTTGAAACTTTTCTGGGACAAGATTAAAATGTGTTTTTTGAAAATATAATGCACTAGTCTCTTCTCAAAGATAATATGAAATGAACCCTGACAAAAAGGTTAAAGCAATTAAAATCAAAAGATACGTAGGATACGTTTGAACTTTTAGAAATATTAGCGATCAAAGTATCAGTAAGTCGTATGGGACACGTGACTTTTCATACATTAAAATTTGGGAGTGTTTTTTATTTACTTATTCAATTTTAATTAATATATAATTATTTTAGACATTCATTATTTTTTTCGCAATCAAAAATAAATAAAGAAAATCACACCGTCTATAGTTAAATACTGTTAGACCATTTTATACACAATAATGATAAACAACTTTGTGGGACAGCAAAAAAATCAAGTTACGAAAAAAAATGAGAAATGCTCTTATATTTAGTTAAGTAGATAATTTAGAGGAACTATAGTTCTTTTAGTAAAAAATACTTCGTGTTTTTTAAGTTTCATGTATTATTTATTCCTTTATAAAAAATAAAATAAATAGTTCGTCAATCTTTTAAGAGACGTTTGTGTAATTTTACATTTGCTGTCAATGTTACAAGCAACGACTTAATTTCTTCCCTACAATGTCGGGAAAAAATGTGAGGGCAACATTATTTAAAAAAAAAAACTATGCAACATACATCTCTCACTAAGGGTACGTTTCGTAACGTGTGATTATCACTCTGAGCGATGCGAATTTTACCCTGCATCGTTCAAAATTCGACCCGAGTGAAACCGAGGGTAAACGAACTGTTACCTGACAGTTGCGCTAAGTGTTTTGAAACGCTTTCGAGAAATGTAAATATCGCACTGACAAGTGCGATTTCTAACTCTGTCTGAGCCTCAGAATAAGGAATACAAATAGAAGCCTGGCTAAAATAATACGCGGAGAAAGACACCTATCCTTGATTTTCTTGCGACATTCTAGTGCGTTAGAGAGAGATGGATATGTATTAGTTTTTTCTTAATTAGGTAGGTTGTCACTAGTTCGTTGCTTTGCTAGTGATGTGACAATGTCGATTTTTGACTACGATAAATAAACCAAATCGAAATGAACCACGACCAATCTGATTACCAAACAATATATCGAATCAAAGTGTGAAAAAAAAGAGAATGCAGGAGGCACCGACCTAATAATAAATTAATATTCTATTCTAATATTCTATTCTATTCTATTCTAGTGACATCCTCTTGCTTTGGAAGGAGGCCAAGAGAATTAATAGCAAAGTGGTCTCTGTCTACCCTCGTGGGACACATGTTATATTGTGTAAATAAGGAATTAATAAAAATTTAGCATAATATTTTTTATTAAGTACAAATTACTATATCGTAGGCAGGTAGGTACATAAGTTAAGTCCAAAATTGTGCTTGTTTCTAGTACAAAAAATGCTGTAGCTTGTATCAGAGATACAACCGTAAACTATTTAAGTGGATACCTTTTAAGTCGCCTCTTAACTCAATCAAATAGATGTTCGTTGATGTCGCGTCTTTGTTCAATCAAGGAGAAAGGAATTAATCGCAACAATAGAAATAATAATAATCATAGACTTATAGGATTCGTAATAATAATATTATGTCAATGATGAGCGATGACAGCGCAATTACTACAGAGGTAATTTCAATTTTTTTTATTATTTCTATCAAATAAACATCAACTTATCCTGAATAATAACTAATAACAAATAATGAACGATTAAAATACCTAATAACCTGTAATAAGAAATCAAATTATGCGCAGTTCAAGTCAATAAGCATTCCCAAAATTAATTTCACGATAGAACTACCCTGTCAAAGTACTTTTATTTTCAACCACTAAGTACGAAAATGTCTTGATCTGCGGAATTTCTTCGTGAAGTTGATCACGGAAGTAACGTACAAGTTCTGAACAGGCCTTTCAGAACGATTTGCGAACATAGAAGTATGCACTTTTCTACACCACAGACATCCATAGGTACTGGTTCTGTTGCCTAAATTTGAAAAATTATCGAGTTAATATACTATAGTATAGTACAAGCACGTACCTACAAACAAGATTAATAATGCAATTATACATAATTATTTAAAGGTTACCAATGTGTCTGTATCTGGTAAATATAACGTCGGTAAAGCATCTGCTTTTAACCGTCTCCATTTTAAATTTTCGTTTGGTCCAAAAGAATCCGGCGTAAAGTGTTTCGAACAAATATGACTGCTTTTTTTATATGCCCAATTTGGTCTAATTATTCGTCTAAGCCATTCACTTTTTAATTCCTCCATTTTTGGAAATCTGCAACAAAAAAATATAGCGATATTTATTCGGCATTATTTTTCTTTTAACTCGCGCTGCAATTAATCTGCGGTAATATCCTTTATGCACGGCTGCCACGGGAACCAATGTTCGATAGTTCGATCACTATGCAAAAAAACATAACCTCTAATAGTCGGCAGAAAATCTATATAAAACAGGCAAATATCGGTGTAGAATTGAACACGAGTATGATTTACAAGAACTACTATTATTGTTACTGAGTTTTAGGTATGATCCTGCAACTTATTAACATAAAAACTAACTATCAGAACTCACCGATGAAATGATATTGCTTCATTGTTGTTTTCTTTTCTTCCTGTATGCGATTTACAGCCTTCAATCGCACAAGACATTTTATTACAATGTTAAAAAAACAATCAACACAAACAATAATAAATCACACTTTCACGAATTTTGAGAGGAAGAGCACCAAAATATTTAATTTCTCTCGGTGAAGCTGTAAACTTTCGCAAAATGCATTAAGCCGGCGCCAGACATGTGTCCACTTATTTGAACACTCGAGTCACGGGCCCAAATCAAGGAACAAAATATTTCGGACACGTATTTTGACTTTTTTTTTTTTTTTGAGAAAATGATACATGACATTTCTCCCACTCCTCTCCTCTCCTACCCCGGCCTTCTCCTCTAGATCAAGACGCCATTTTGTTTGTTTGTTGTCGTTGAGAATATCGAGAAATTGGCGTAAAAATATTTTTTCGTGCCATTTACATTAAATACTTACTGTTTCTCTGTGACGGTGTGATTGTAGGAATGCGTTATCATAAGTGTTGTGTGCCGGGATGCAATAATACACGAAAGGACGTTAAATTGCATAAATTCCCAAATTCTGAGAGAAGACTCAAAGACAAATGGAAATCACGTCTTTTGGACGATGCTTACACAGCATTATTTACTGCTAAAGAAATAACCAGTCCATCAACCAGCCAACCAGTTCATTCTGGTAAGAATGACTAGTAAGAATAAACTTGCTACCTACTTATTATGTGTAGTATTAATAGGTATCTCATTTTAACACTAATATTCATTGTTATCTTTATATGTCCACAGAGAATTATTATCCAACAGCTGATCATAGCTATGCCAGGAAGAGGCACAATGAACATTCATATGCCGCGTTAAATCTTGAACAACCTCCACAAAAACAAAACTATTCACACCATGGGAACTTCAACAGGTACCTACCTACTTACATTTATTTTGGTCAGAGTAATTGTTGTTGATGCTAATCTTGTTATACAGTTACAGTGGATTAACTAATCCAGGCATTTTGTATTGAAATTGTAATTGTGTTAAGTATCACAGCGATTGGTGAATATGCACATATAGGGATAAAGAATTGCATGGGGAGCAGCAGCAGGCTTTTGAGAGAGTATGTATCTATCATTCTCCTTACACTCTCTGTACAAAATAAGCTTACGTCCGTTCGCTGCTCCGCAATGGTATGGGTGAAGACGGACTTATGCGGCTTATGAATTATTATTATATACATTAATTTTTGTGAGCTAAGCCACCTTGTTTATATTATAGTGTTGGCTGAACTGAAGATGTTAAGAATTTTTATAATTTTTAGATCACACACCATTATAAGCACTTGAGCCTGCTCAATTTGAACCGAGTGTGACTTCTATTGAAACTCCTCCAATTATGAAGAACCAAAAAGGTGTTGCAAGTTTTCAACACGATTATCGATATTCAGGTATAGTTAAATTGACTTATTATATTTAAAATCTTTATACCATATTATATAGCATTATTATATTTATCATGTAAGTTTTTTCATGTGCATGTTTCTTAATTAAGAGCACTCACCCGAACTCCCCATTTGCACTTTTCCCTGATGATATACTTATTGATTAATATTATAATTAAATATTTGATTTTTTACTTGCTTCTATCCTTTCAGTTCATTTATTTAGTTTGAAAATTTTAAGTTTACAATTTTTCATGCTGTCAGGTATTTGTTTTTTTGAATATTTTTTCATTTCTTGTGGTTTATTTGTTATCTTTTGTGTATTATTGTTGCGTGTGTAAATAAATAAATTATAATTTATTAACAATTTTCAATTATTTTCAGAACCCTCAACATCAAAATCATTGGAAATAACAGTCAGACTGGCAAATTTTAGCTGGTGTAATGTCATTCATTAACAAAATATTAAGAGGCGCAGATGTATTTCGTTTGGAAAATGTCAAAAACTTGCAGCATATGCAAGCAAAAGCTTTACTTAAATATAAAATAAAAAAATTAAAAAGGTAATAAAATAGATAAAGATTTGTTTTATTTCGTATCTAATTTTGTTTCATTTAAGGACTAAAATGCACAAAAGTAGGAAAAATCGTAAGGTTTTCCAACTTTTGTGCAATTTTAGTCCTATGAAAAACGAAAGGTCTGCCTCCCTGCTTTTTTTTTAATATGGCTGTTTAGAGTTGGTGTCTTGGCCTACACAATAAGATGTGAATAATAAAAAAAGTGATATATCGTTTTCCCCCAGCCAATCAGGAGGCAGAAGACGTGTCTGAGGTTAACTACAGGCGAGAGGGCTATCTGATACGTAGTATCCCTCTATAATTTGTGACTCGAGTGGACACACTGTGTGGCACGAGACTTTGTCTATGTGTTCCAAAGTTTGTACACAGGTTTGCACTTTGCCGAGCGGTATCGGTTTTTTAGCGCACATCAAAGGAATGTGTTCAAATAAGTGCGTAGCCTGCCACACTATTTGCAAAGACCAGTTGCGCGAGCGCTGTTGTACGGAATGGTTGTGTGAGACACTACGTGCTTGATCGTTCAAAATGGACTGGAGTAACGAATGCGTACTAGAATTTATTGAGTTGCTGCAAGGGGAACCATATATATATATTTTCGATATATTTTGTTGCAGATGTAAAAAATAATTACATGCACATAAATAATATAAGCACACTGCGTCCACAAAATCGTCGTCCATCTCCTTTGTTGTCTACCAGCATACTGTGGAGAAAAGAGTTTGCGAAGCATGTGTGGCAGGTACGCCAAATGTGTGTACAAAGTCGTCGAAGAAGTGTGCAAATAAGTGGACACATGTCTGGCGCCGGCGAGGTCTGAGCACCGTTAAAATTCGCCTGACAGTTGTCATTTCGGAGTTTTCTCGGGATTCGGACGAATTTTGAAAATAGAATTCAACATTTCCGTACGAATTCGGAAAAATGTTTCGAAACTGTTTCGACAGGATTATAGCTTGCAAATGCAAAGGTTGCAATGCCATCCATATTAAAAGCAATAGGTATCGGTTCAATTCCTTCTTTATTAGGTACTTTACTTAATTTATTTATTTTGATTTGAGGTTATGTATTTACTTGACGTGTGTCACTCCAGACCGTTTCAAAACGCTTTTCTCACGTGAATCACTCGCAAGCGTTTCAAAACCAGATTTTTCATTCTCTTTCTAGTATATGGCTTTGTCTCTTTCTTAAAAACGAGTGAAATTTCGCACGAAGATCACACGTTTTGAAACGTAGCCTAAAACAAACAAAACACTGCTCATACACAACTTTTTCACCTAAAAGGTACCTTACTACTTAAAAGGTACTTTTAGGTACCTACTTATAAATTATAACAAAAATTACAGATTTTGATTTGCTAAAATACACGATGATAACAATTTGTGCATTTTGTTTGTCTATCGATAGAAATCTGACCTTAATTGATGTAAAGTACGGGAAAATTGTCGGTTCCTGCATTACTTCCGAAGACGATAAATTAGAGGTAAACTTTCATGATTTTGCACGAGTTTTGCAGTTTTCTATGATGTACGGTGCGTGTGCTTACAGAATGTGTTCAGATCTAGGTTAGGGTGTAGGCAACCTTTTTTGACACTCGGTCCGCGACTCGCCATATGCTTTTGGGATTTCTGGGTTGTGAACATTTTCCAAGTATGTTTTCCCATCAATAATCCCGTTATCTACTCATTCACTCCATCCAATCCAAATTTATGTTGTGGTACCTATTGTAAGCCTTGATAGTGAAATTTTAAATGACAAATACTCAAAACGATACAATTGTTTAAAAGTAAATTATAGAATTAACACTCCAGGTAATAATCAGTTATAAACTCACACTGGGTTGAGTTTCCTACCTGGGTCGCAACACTAATTTGTTTAAAATTCATTTTGCGTTGGAACCCTAGTGTTCCTGCCAAGAACGGGGTCTGTAACGACCATACTTCTGCATTTTTAAATGCTTGTAACTCTAGGTAGCAATCCTAAACGCCGGGGCAAATGTAAAAATTAACTGTCACCCTTTCTACGACCACCAGAGTGAAAACGAACAGCTTGAAGTCGTTCATAAACATTGTCAAAACTGTAACATTCACTTTCGCAGTTAAATTTCACGTTTACCGAGGGGTTTACAAACGCTACCTTAGCGTGTATTTGATTTGGGGAATGTTTTAGATTCATTTTATGAATGAGTTACTACTGGGATAAGTTACACATAAAATCAAAATTTAGGCAAATAATAAATAAGGAGATAATCAGCAATCAGCGCTTATCAGAAGTTCACTGGCGAGCACTGCGCGCTTAATATCTTCATTACAACTTATTATTGTAACAATACTTTGTTCTAAAATGCAGACCATATTTTCACTTAAGATTTAGATTTATTTATTTCTTCTACCAACAGAATAAAATACATAATGACATTAACTAACATTTGGACTCGTATGCGTTCCAATTAGAGGCGGATACATCATTCTCATTACACCAACATAAGTTTTCTTTAACTTTTATGAGTACATGCTTGAAGTTTACAAAGCATCTTAGTAATATTAAAAAGTAGCTTTCACCTGCGGCTCCGCCCACATGATATTCGTTATTACGTCATCCTTTTTTCCAAGGAAACAGTGTTTTTTTTATTCGGGATAAAATGTACCCTGTGTTAACTCAGGGTATAAGCTATCTCCACTCCAAATTTCATCCAAATTTGTCCAGCCGTTTAAGCGTGCAGATGTAACAAACAAACAAACTCACACACACATACACACACAAACTTTCGCGTTTATAATATTAGTTGGATATCAGCAACATAAAAATAAACCTTGATAATGTACAAAATTTACAAGTGCTCCTAACTATTGACAATAAAAAATAAAAAATAACATGCAATATTAAACTTAAAAACTTATAGACAAAATTAAATAATTAATTTAAAAACAACTACAATCAATAATTTAACTCTTGATATAGATCTGTGTACTACCGGGTGTTTGTGCCAAATTGGGACTGAGCAAGTGTATGATGTCATAATTTTTTGTATAATTTTTTTTTTTTCTGGAACTACATGTGGGGTATCAAATGAATGAGAGTAATGAGCTAATTGTAAAAATATACTACATTTTAACTATTTATAACGTTACTGCCACTCCTTACAAAAAACAATAAAACATTTTCAAAACATACCAAGAGCCCTCCTCCAGGTAATAAATGACTGAAGACATTTTTGTGAAATATACGCGTGGTAATTTTGTTCCTTTTATCCTCATGACTAATGTAATGAAAGCAAAAAAATTAAAAAAGTTATAAAGCTTAATAGTTTCAAAATTCTGTTCGCTCATACTTAGTGGGTGTTGAAAATGTTTTTTACGAAGGTGTGGTTGAAATGTAATAACGTAGTATATTTTTACAATCAGCTCATAAAGCCCTTACATTTGACACTCCACACAATAAGTCTCAGAAAAAAAATTCATACAAAACAAACAGTGCAATTTGAAGTTACAATTTAGAAGAACAAGTTTCTTTTTTCTGAAACCTTACGTATGGGGCTTCTTTATGAGCTGATGAGGTACCAGCGTCGAACTTTGTTTTTACTGACTGGAAAAAAGATGAAAAAAGCCCCACTTTTTCCAATGACTGTACAGAACAAACTGTACAAACTGCCAGATTTCTTTTTTAAGAGTAACCTTTTGTCCTTCTTCTCACAATGACAGTGTCATGCTGGTACTCGATGAGATAGGGTTACCGACTGTACCCAGATGGTATAACACGGTAAAATTATGGGAATCAACACTCCTAAATTGAGTTGAGCTAGTAAAAATTGTATTACTTCATACCGTTAACGCTTACTAAATGACGATGTTGTTTGCAAATATACTGCAAGTATTATTTGAACCAATCAAAATATTTTTTTTAAAAAACATAAAGGAATTATAAAAGTTATTATAAATAAAAATTTCATCATTTTTATAATAAATCAAATCTTTGAAAATAAATAATCAATTAAAATTTTCAGTTGATTAGCAACATTACATGAAACTCAAATTAATTATAGACCTTCAATTTTATGACTAATAAGACTGATGGGTGTAAAAACACCAGGTTGCAAGTGTATCTTCGAAGTACGTCGAACCTACGTTTGCCCCACCCACACTCCCCGCGTGTTTGAGGGCTTCTTTCGACTTAGGAGCATACACGGAATCTCTTAACAAAGTGACGAATCTTACTGTTTTCAGTACCTCCAATGTTTGCAAAGAAAGCAGCCTCTGCAAATATGCTGGGAGTGCAGCGCCAAACTAAAGAACTTCCATCAGTTTATATCTACTTCTCACCAGTGCATGCGAGTACTGAACACCTATTTGGAGGCTTCTACACAGGTAACGTTGCTATACTTCTACACAGGTGCCGTTGCTATACTTCTACACAGGTGACGTTGCTATACTTCTACACAAGTGACGTTGCTATACTTCTACCCAAATGACGTTGCTATACTTCTACACAAGTGACGTTGCTATACTTCTACACAGGTGACGTTGCTATACTTCTACACAAGTGACGTTGCTATACTTCTACACAGGTGACGTTGCTATACTTCTACACAAGTGACGTTGCTATACTTCAACACAGGTGACGCTGCTATACTTCTACACAGGTGACGTTGCTATACTTCTACACAAGTGACGTTGCTATACTTCTACACAAGTGACGTTGCTATACTTCTACACAGGTGACGTTGCTACTTCTACACAGTTGACGTTGCTATACTTCTACACAGATGACCTTGCTATATTTTTTATTATTACACTACAAGTTCGCCTTGAACACAGCACAAAAGAAAGACAGCACGAAATTCATACCATAAGGGTTCCTATTTCTCATTTTTTAGTGCAGAACGCTAAAAAGCTTCATTTTGTGTTATATTTCAGACCTTACCAGCAACAACATCAAAGCTATACATAACAAATACAGAAATAGTAGACACAAGTCCAAAATATAAAGAAACTAAAACAGAAGACATTGCAGACATAGACGCAGAACCAGTATATGAAGAAATTAAGACAGAAGACATGGCAGATATAGACGCAGGGCATAGTCTATTATATGAAGAAACTAATACAGAAGACATGGCAGATATAGACGCAGGGCATAGTCTAGTATATGCAGAAACTAATACAGAAGACATGGCAGATATAGAGGCAGGGCATAGTCTAGTATATGAAGAAACTAATACAGAAGACGTGACAGACACTGAAACAGAAGATGTGACAGACACTATAGACATAGGTCCAATATATAAAGAAACTGAGACGGAAGACATGCCAGAGACTTTAGATGTCAAGATGGAGAATGATCCACTTGAGGTTAGTAAGTTTTCCCATTAAACTCGATAAACCGTTTACGGATATTTGGTTTGGTTTTTAATATATTTTTTTATAGATGGGGCTCTCTTAATATCATGCATTATTTTGGCTATTGTCTCGCTGTAAGTAACGGGAGTTGAGTTAAGCTGAGCGGTGATCATATACAGGGCGTCCCACGGCTATGCCACATGGAGGGAAAGTATCTTAAATATTGTAGAGTGAACATTTTACTGAAAAAAGACATTATTTTAATTTAAGAAACAATTTAAAATGCATTCATAGATTTTTTAAATAGCTACATGGTTGAACCGGGAATCGAACCCGTTACATGAGAAAAACAAATACCCTGTAGCTTTATCATACCGATCGAAAGGGCTCATCATAAGGATTATTTTTTGCTAAATAACATAGTGTCAGAAATAAAAGGAAGACCATGAATTTTAACATTTTTAATACAAATTAATCAATTTTTCTCGTGTAGCGGGTTCGATTCCCGGTTCAACCATGTAACTATTTAAAAATCTATGAATGCAGTTTAAATTGTTTCCAGACATAAATCCCCGAGGGGTTGTCAGAGGTGTTCCCGAATGTGAACTGTGAAATGCAAGTCACAATCCACACTCGGCACTCCCGCGTTTCACCGACGATTATTACGCCCTAACGTGATGGGTGGTGAGCCCTACCGCCGTACTGCGGGCACAAATACACTTATTTTAGTGCATGCAGGTTTCCTCACGATGTTTAACTTTGCCGTTCAGCAAGTTATAAATATTAGGTAAGAATATACTACGCATATAATTTCCGAAAAACTCGTTGGTGCATGCGACACCGGGGATCGAACCTGGGTCTCAAGATCTGGCTGATACCTATATCAAGTAGTTAAAAAATTCGGTGTTCAGGTATGGTGGAAAAATTCCTCGGTCCAAATGAGAATCTTGGTAGCCTTTTTTATTTATTTATTCATAGGAAGGTTAACAGACAAATAGGTACAGTAAAATATTAGAATAAATAACTAAATGCCGATGAAAAAATTTCACCTAATGGATAACAAAATTAAATAGAAGTGAGCCGTAGGGGAATAACAGTTTAACTGACAGTTTTAGCTTACAAATACTACATATAATATAAAATTTTAGTTTAAGTAGAAATAAACAAATAACATTTAAGAAAAGATAATTATGTTGAAAGAATTTATCTACTCATTTTTTAAGTTTAAGTGTTAAAGCTCTTTTGACTGATTGATGTGCTTGAACAAAACAAATCTGTGTCAAGCGGTATATTATTGAAAAGAACTCGCTCTTGATAAGAATGCATTCTGTCTATGTCTAGTATTGCATGAATATACATATAGAAGTTCAGAGTGTCTCATAGTCCTTTTATAAGACCTGAGGTTTAGTAATGACAATATTCAGGGCTATCTACTGATCCATTGGCGATGCTCATAAGGTAGCAAATGTCTGAGATATCGCGTCTTACAGACAGCCCCCGATCTACATTTTCAAAAAGGGGGGGCAGAGTGCCAATTTGCCGCCCTCTAGGCAAAAATATTCAACAAATAAAACACCAACATTTTTACAAAATCATTTTTTTTTTTACGATAACTAAGAACTGTTCAGTCAAAAAATATAAATTATTATTTTAATCCATTGCTCTGTCTTCAGAATTTTCGGACTAATTTTTTTTACTAAAATCATACATATTTCTGTGAATTTTTTTCATATGCTCTTCAGTTAGCATTAAATTTTTGGTGAATTTAACAGTATTTTTATTTAGTAATCATTTTTTCTTAATTCTTTTGTTTATTCTATGTATTTTATGTCAGACAGTAGATTTAATGTTTTTCAATAACCATTCTAATGTTTTCTACTGTTTTTTTACGGTCCATTTGGTGGTGGTTGGATAATGTTGGCAACACTGCGCGCGCGCCTCGTTCGTCTTTCGTTGTTTACTTGAAGTGAATCAATCACTTCGCGCGCCGCGCGTCTTTTGCTCACAAATTACTACTAATTATTAGAATAATACAATTTCTCTCGGGGGCATTTATCGCACATTGTGTGAAAGGAGGGCATACACAGATTTTTGTACTTGTACTGAGTGGTGACTGATGGGCGGCTGACTGCCCGCCCTCTTGTATTTGCCGCCCGGGGCAAATGCCCCTCCTCGCCCCTCCCTAGATCCGGGCCTGCTTACAGATAGGGGAAGAAAATGATATCGTGTGCAGCGATGTTAATATTCAATAGAAAATTGATGGGCCTTTTAATCAAGGAACCTCAGGAATTTTGCCTGAGTACCCTCAATACGTGTTATATATTTTTCATATTGCGGATTCCAAACCTGAGACGCGTATTCCAGATGACTTTTGGCGCAGCTTTATCTGCCTCCCTTATCTCTAAAACTGGTGGACCGAAAATACGAAAAAATATGTCGATTATAGGTCATACCTGGCCAATTACAGATTAACTATAGCGATTAAAAAAAACCGGCCTAGTGCGAGTCAGAAAAATATGTCGATTATAGGTCATAACTGGCCAATTACAGGTTAACTATAGCGATTGATGAGCCTTTTAATCAAGGAACCTCAGGAATTTTGCCTGAATACCCTCAATACGTGTTCTATATTTTTCATATTGCGGATTCCAAACCTGAGACGCGTATTCCAGATGACTTTTGGCGCAGCTTTATCTGCCTCCCTTATCTCTAAAACTGGTGGACCTAAAATACGAAAAAATATGTCGATTATAGGTCATACCTGGCCAATTACAGATTAACTATAGCGATTAAAAAAAACCGGCCTAGTGCGAGTCAGAAAAATATGTCGATTATAGGTCATAACTGGCCAATTACAGGTTAACTATAGCGATTGATGAGCCTTTTAATCAAGGAACCTCAGGAATTTTGCCTGAATACCCTCAATACGTGTTCTATATTTTTCATATTGCGGATTCCAAACCTGAGACGCGTATTCCAGATGACTTTTGGTGCACTTTCCTTTATCTGCCTCCCTTATCTCTAAAACTGGTGGACCGAAAATACGAAAAAATATGTCGATTATAGGTCATAACTGGCCAATTACAGATTAACTATAGCGATTAAAAAAAACCGGCCAAGTGCGAGTCAGAAAAATATGTCGATTATAGGTCATAACTGGCCAATTACAGATTAACTATAGCGATTAAAAAAAACCGGCCAAGTGCGAGTCAGAAAAATATGTCGATTATAGGTCATAACTGGCCAATTACAGGTTAACTATAGCGATTGATGAGCCTTTTAATCAAGGAACCTCAGGAATTTTGCCTGAATACCTTCAATACGTGTTCTATATTTTTCATATTGCGGATTCCAAACCTGAGACGCGTATTCCAGATGACTTTTGGTGCAATTTCCTTTATCTGCCTCCCTTATCTCTAAAACTGGTGGACCGAAAATACGAAAAATGTGTCGATTATAGGTCATAACTGGCCAATTACAGATTAACTATAGCGATTAAAAAAAACCGGCCAAGTACGAGTCAGAAAAAATATGTCGATTATAGGTCATAACTGGCCAATTACACGTTAACTATAGCGATAAAAAAAAAACCTGCCAAGTGCGAGTCAGACTCGCTACCTAGGGTTCCGTATTGTGGATGATAAATTTTGTCATTATTTTTCGTGAATTTCTCATTCGATTTATTTTTCCTGTAATCTTTACGTAAACACGTAGGTATTACCATGATTTTTTTCATAATTTTCAGTTCACCAGTTTTGGAGATACGGAGGATAATACATTATTTTATAGTTTTTCAAGGATTTCTCGAAAAAGGTGCAATGAAATATGGCCAAACTATATATTTTTACAATCAGCTTTTTAATACCTACGGTTATATGTCCATATTGTATTTATATATATATATATATATATTTTATATATATTTTACTTATTTTTTAATATTTTTAGTTTTTTGCAAGATCTGTGTGGGCTAAAGGTACATGAAACAATAAAGTATGTCTAGTCCGTTAAAATGGTGCTCGTAGTTGCAGCACTAGAGTTCTTAGATCTGAGCAGTCAAGATTGTGTACAAACATTATGTCAAAAAGTGTGCGCCTATCCTCCCAAAGCTATAAATTTATGGTGCATGCAAGAGTCATTGTAATCAATGGCCGAAATTCCTATACCTTAATTGCTAAAAGATTTTTTTTTTATTCTTTTTTTAGGGAATATACGCCATTTTGGGATATAGTTTTCATTATTTTGGTATATAAATTAACCATTATTTTTTATCATTTGTTAAAGAATTATCCGATATGACGTCACTTGAGAATTACATAATACTGATTGTGATGTGTGATTGCTTATAAAAAAGTGGTCTATCTACTCATCTACTGTCCATCTGTCAAATCAGTTGGAAGCAAATTATTATAAATTTATCTTGATAGCAAAGGATACATTTCTAAACAGCCACTTCTCAAGTGACGTCACACGCAGACAAATGGAAGTTACAGCTTTTTCGTAAAAATATTCATCATCATGAGGTTTTTTAGACCAAAAATTCCAAAATACAGCATGTTAAACCAAAACTTCGAAATGGTTTTCGAATTAACACACCTTTACATAATTTAATCTATGCGAATTAGAACGGAAATAGTAATATTTAAAAAATCTTTTTTTAATACATTCAATGCCGCTTTTGTAATTTTCATAATAGGTGTTCCAAATAAGGTGGGTGGACCATGTGTCGCAATCATTACTAATATTGCGATGTATCTATCTTCAGCCTGGATTTGA
Organism: Ypsolopha sequella; assembly: GCA_934047225.1. Taxonomy (NCBI): domain Eukaryota; kingdom Metazoa; phylum Arthropoda; class Insecta; order Lepidoptera; family Ypsolophidae; genus Ypsolopha; species Ypsolopha sequella. The sequence continues at coordinate 12,375,120 of OW204011.1, forward strand.
CTTCCTTTTTTAAATATATTATGTATGTGTGGGTGTAATCTATGTATGATATGAAGCTTGTATATGTGTGTAACTCTAAAAAAGATTTCTATTTTCTTTCTCATCTCAGCACATCATCTTCAGAAGATGATGCTGCTGGCGGGACTTCTATGTCCCTAGAGTGTCCTCCAAACCACCCCTTTATCGACACCCCTGACCTCCAATACTTTCTTGTATTAAACTTCTTCCAGATAAATTCTCAAGTCTTAGTCAGAGACTTACCTGGATGTCCTTTATACGTTACCCAAGAGCAGAATCAATCCCTGTCATCTTGTCGATCGGATTCTGCCTTCTTGCTCACAAGTTAAACGTTAAATTTCTCACAACACACAAAAGAACAAGTTACTTCTTGCAGTCTCAAAAACCGCCATTTTTGTTCTAGCCAGTGCTGCCACCTCTCGGCGACCAACGATAGTTTCTTAATGTCTATGCTCATGACGTTCCGTTTCCGTTGTTTAATAAAATACAACTCAAAAAATCGCAATTCGCGACACCATGGAAGGCCACGCTCCTTTGAAGGCCAACTATTGAAAAGTCGTAGTTATTGACATGTAAACACACATTTTTTCTGCTATACACTATCCATCCATCCAACTCAAGGCCACAGATTCGGCGGCGAGTCGTTCGCGCCGCTATTGTGGCAGTGCGATCTCACGCTTCGTAGACTTTGGTCGTCGACGTTATAGTTATTCGTGTACACAGCAAAACGTAAGTTTTTAGTTAAATAACCTATTATTATCTCATATTTTTTTACTGTGAATTGTCGTACAAGGATATGTTTATGGTACTAAAGAAAAAAAAATTGTTTTGCCTCGATTTAAGTTAAAATATTGGTAGTGTTCCTAGGAAAGCCGGTGGTTCCTTCTAAATTCTAAATTCGTAGCGGGGGCGATGAGTCCTGCACTGATTCTCCGCAATTGTGAATGTTGTGCACTTCCCCCCGGTCAGTCAGTCAGTCAGTCAGGTGGTTCCTTATAAGGTCAATCAAAAATTTGACGGTTGGCCTTGTTAGGGTACATGGGCCTTACAAAGAACATCTACAAACCATGAACATATGAACAGTTACTTTTTAGTTATAAATACGTACTATTACAGTTAAAACAATGTTTTATATTTATAATATTTTTATTTATAAGGGTTATTAAACTTTTTAACTCATATTGAATAGACATTTTTTTCAAAATTATTTTGTTTCTAGTATATATTTAAATTTCTTTTATGGAAAGGTTTGGTCTGAAAATAAACTAAACTAATTTACATGAAAAGCAACGAATACCTATAAAAAATATTTCCATGTTAAAAACGGTGAAGTGTGTGATAAAGTAAGTATGTGATAAGTTATATGTAAGATAGTCATAAGATAGTCTGTCTATAACCATACTTTAAGCAAAAAAACTTTACAACAATAAGCCGGTAATTGATTAAATTTTATGCGTATAATTTCAGATTTCAAGAATGTCGGAGTCAAAACCTAGAAAAAGAGGTAGTACATGGGATGAAGACAGTTTAAGACGTGCCATGGAAGCAGTACAGAATAATCAACTTAGTGCAACTGCTGCAGCGTTTAAGTTCAATATTCCAAGACGCACCCTTAGAAACCATTTAGCAAGCGGTAACAGTACTAAAATAATTGGGAGGACAACTATTCTCACAAAACAATTAGAAGAAGATTTATCGCAGCGAATCAAACGTTTTGCAAAAATGGGTGTACCACTTACGGCTAAATTTATCAGGAAACAAGCCTTTTTATTTTGTGAGAGGTTTAAAATCAAGCACTCGTTCAATATGTCAACAAGAATAGCTGGACGCAAATGGCTCAAAATATTTTTGGCTCGAAACCCATCAATATTAAAAAGAAAACCCCAGCTAATGAATCCAGCTAGAGCTCAAAAAATTAATAAGCTCATTGTGAAACACCATTTTGAAGAAGTGAAGGAACTTTATGAAGAGCTAGACAATATTGCACATCCAGAACGCTTGTATAACATGGATGAAAAAGGGTGTCGCGTTACGGTCCACAAACAAACTGTAGTTTTGGCTGAAAAGGGGAAGAACGTTACAATAGCGATGTGCGTAAATGCTGTGGGTATTGCTATACCACCCATGATTATTTTCAAGGGAATTAGGCGCAAATCAGAATTAGCATCAAATTTGCCACCTGGAACAAAGGTAAGCATGGCACCCAAAGGCAGCATGACCAGTAGCTTATTCGTAGAGTTCATTCAACATTTAGCACAACATAAAGTACCTGGTAAGTGTCTGCTTATCTTTGATGGCGCACAGTATCATTTGTCATATGAGGATCTGGAAGAAGCAGATAAAAATAATATAGTACTATACTGCTTACCTTCGAACACTACGCACGAACTCCAACCTCTAGATAAATCAGTGAATCGGTCCTTCAAACATCACTGGGATGAAAAAGTTTTGAACTACCTGTGTAATTCTCAAAAGAGAACTTTAAACAAAGCTGCATTTAACAAATTTTTTTCCAAAACATGGCCAAAGTGTATGACTCAAACCAATATAACGAATGGATTCCAAGCCACTGGTTTATACCCCCTTGATCCTGATGTAATACCCGAAGATGCTTATGCTCCTTCAATTGTAACTGAAAGACCTTTATCGGAAACGTTACAACACCAGATCGACCAACCACTTATATCTGTTTAAGCCTCGCCCCCTGTGTCTGAATTTAAGAAAGTGTCAGAATTGTCACCTCAGTCTCTGATAGATGAAAGGAGGTCAGCTCATGTTTCTAACGTCTCTTCAATTTTTCCTTCAACTTCCGAAGAGAAGATAGTACCGACATCGCCAAAATTTTCAGCTGCAACAGCAAAAAGAAAACCAGTTCTTGTTTCTTACAGTTCTTCAACTGATGCTTCAGACTTAGAATTAGATATTACGGTCAATGATCAGTGCCGCCCTATGCTGCTTAGTTCAGTAGACTGTTTCAACGTTGCAGATACGAAACATGACCCTCAACCATCTCTGTACGATTATCCTCTTCCGAGTACGTCCGGCCTACAACAAAATATCGTCTGTTCTAGCTCTGAATCTGATCTTGATTTGAATCTTAGTGAATCATTTATCAAAGGTAACTGCACGACTAAACTTCAAGTTTCGGATTTATACACTTCTTCGTCATTTGATGATGATCTCGAGCAGAAAGGAGAAATCACTCCAAAAAAACGATTAATACAAAAGAAAAGCTCATTAAAACAAAAGCTCAACTAAAGAATCATGAGACTAGATCTTCGGATGACGACGAGGCGTTAATTAACCTAATAAAGGATAAAAAAGAATCGTTTCATGCTTTTTTGCCTGCTCCAAACTACGCTACGATAAAGTCTTCACGTCCACGGCGAAAAGCTATTAATTATAAGGGACAAAATAGTGAAATATTTATTCAAAACTGAAGAAAAAAAGAATGAGATAAAGCAAGCGACGAGTAAGAAAAAAGGAAAGTCTACAATTAAACGAGACCAAAAAAAGAAAACCAAAAATTTCAAATTATTCCGTAAAACGGCTAAAAAGAATAGTACAACAACAAAACAGTTAAAGATCGAAAATAGAGATAAAGAAAAGTGCAGAAGGTGAAGAAAAGCAATGGTACTGTCACGTATGTGGCGAGAGTAGAATGGAAGACATGAGACAATGTACCGAATGTCAGAAGTGGTATCACGAGGAGTGTATGGGTCTCACTAAAAAAGATCTAATATTTATATGCCCAGACTGTGATTAAAATATTCAAAATTATTGTCTTTTTTAGTTTCTAAGTTTGTTTTCGAATAAAATTTTGATTTTTTTATAATTATTTTCGTTTTTTAATCTTAAGAATCGTTGATTTTAAACATTCCTGATTTCAAGACTGACTAAGTTTGTAATAACTTAGTCTGTAGTGTTTATTATTTCATTATAATGCATATAAAAAAGTCATTGATAATTGTTAGTTTGGCCTTCTTAGGAACATTTTGGCCTTACAAAGAACGGACCCATAAGAAAGCCATTTTAGGTTAAAAAAAAGTTTTTAATTTCATTATGAAACGCGTCGGCAAGTTATTTGATGTCAATATAATACTCATTACTACTATTTTTAAATAATTTCCATTAATATATTCTTAGTTATACGATGGTGTTCAAGTAATGTTCGTTGAGTTTTTTATAAATAATAAAAATATATTGAGCAGTTAATGTTTCGCTTAAATGGAAGAGCTTATTATGGAGTTTCATTAAAAGCGGGTATATTAATTGTTACAACTCTATTTTTAAGTTGAACGACTGATGTATAATATTGGCCTTGTTTGGAGCCGTGTTCCTTGCAAGGCCATTTAGAAGAGCTTAATAAAATTTAAGTTTATTAAATAGTGATTAAAGCTAGGTTAAAAAAAAAGTGATTTATATAGTACACAATAAAACAAAGTATTACTTGATAATTTGTTTCCTTCATTTATCCAGTTAATAAACGAATAAAAAGTGTTTACTCGTTAGAGTGGCCTTCCATGGTCCACCCACCTTAGAACAGCTGTACTACACTATGGGAGTATGAGTAATAAAGAACTTTGTTGCAGCCCAAATCCGTAAAATCACGAGAGATTCCTAGGCTCTTGAAAGCTTTGTCAATTATATTGACAAAATGATGGTCAAAAGTTCAATTAGATTCAATTAGAACACCTAGGTCACGCACCTGCTGTACTTAATTAATTTCAGTGTTTCTAATGGAGTAAGCAAATATAGCAAGTTTTAGTTGACGTGTAAGGTGACTTAGTTGACTGACATGCACTTTGAGATGTTATTATGCTTATTCTATTCTTACAATAGTGCTCAGAAAGTCGTTCAAGGTCTTCCGGGAGTCGCAGACAATCAGAGATACTATATTTTTATATACTTTAGTGGCGTCTGCGTAGAGGAGAAATTTTGCGTAATGAAAGCATTCAGATGTAGGTAAGCGACATACAAGACAGGATCGAGAATCGAACCTTGTGGTATCCTTGAAGTAATTTTGATGAAGCTAAACTTATTGTGAGCACTCAGCACCACAGCTTGACTGCGATTTCTAATATTTTAATTCATCTACCTGAGTAGGTCGCACACAAATACCAAGGTGCTGCAGCTTCCTCATGAGGATGACATGATCCACGCGGTCAAAAGCTTTTTTGAAATCCGTGCAGACCACGTCAACCTGACCACGGTTATCCATGCCTCTAGACACGTCATTGAGAAAAACAGCAAGATTGATCCCAGCAGATCTGCCCTTGAGAAATCCATGCTGTTACACGGAAAGCTAATTACAGATGGCGCTGGCATAGGTACGCCCAATAATATTTATTGTTCTGTGGGTCAGGCTATGTCAAACTTTCTTTTTGTGTCCTACTGTTTTTCTCCAATATATAGCATTTTTTTTAAATCCTCTTATCACCTGTATTCCAATATGTTATATATTTGTTATTGTTATTATTTTATTCATTTTCCATGTGGGGTTTTTCAGGAATAAATTAACAAGGCACATAGAGGCATAATTCCAAGAAATTAATCGAAAATAACAAAAAACTACGCCAAAACCATATCAATGTACTGAAATGACAGATTTTCATGGCTGGATCGACGATGTGCCCTCTACAGGGATAATTTGGCAGTGTGAATCACCATTGAGTAGTAAATAAAATTGTGGACAACTTGTTCCACCACCTTACTGAGAACGTTTTAGATTGAAATAGGCCTGTAATGTTGTATAGCTGACTTTAGTCCCTTTTTACAATTTGACAAATTTTTGAAATAGACCTCGTAAGCGTAACAAAAATGGTTTAAACGTGACAACTTTGATGGTCCCCTATTTCGTTACATACATATACTCACGTCTTTCTCACAGAGTCGTAGGCAGAGACCACAAATTTCCATCAGCTACGATCCAGACACACCTGTGATGATGATGTAGTTTATAAAAACGCCACACAAAAACGTACCCCCAAGCTCAGTGAAGCGTGGCGTATCCTGTGTACGGCCTTAAAGTCTCACCAGGCTGAAAGTGGAGCGTCTATAATAAAGGAAATATGTAGTGCTTTTGGAGCTGACAGACAAGATAGCGGGGACAGAAAGTGGGGCATTGTTGGTTGGGGGCGATGTTGTGATAGATAATTTTGCATCTAGATTAGCCTGGTCGTCCTTGAGCTATGCCAAAAAGTGGCCACCAAAACTGCAGCATATTTAGGTTATCCATTTTTTTATTGAGTATTAAAACCATAACGCGTCTTTAAATGATTACGATAACCGACAGTACTTTCACCTGTGCTAGGGAAAACTTCATACACTTGTTAATTTCAGACTGAACTTGACAATATTGCTGACAATAACTTTGGGGAAGTTATCAAGAGTGACATTAGAGAAGACACTTGCACATCAATAGACTTGGAGATGATAAAGCAACAAGTAGTACTGTGGCGGGTGATCCTCCACAGACTGCCCAGTAACATTGCAGACAACACCATGTCATCAGGTAAGTGTATGTCGTTAGACTTGGAGCTGATGAAGGAATAAGTAACATCGCGTCAAATGATCCTCCACTGACTGCCTATTGACACTCTACCAGCCAACACCATGTCATCAGGTAAGTATATATCGTTAGACTTGGAGCCACGGAGCATTGGTGTATGAATGGAGCCATGTCACGACTAATACAAAGTTGCGGAAGCCGAAAACTGGCGATAGTACTCGTCCATACGAGCAACTCTCCGTGAAAAAGAATTGAGAGATCGAGAAAAAAATCTGTTGCTTCACACATTTTGGTCGGGTAGGTACCTATGTAACTTTTCCATAGAACATAAGATTTTTTTTCGCGATTCGAGAGTAGGCTATGTAGTAAAAGTTGTTCGTATGGACAAGTACTATCGCCAGTTTCCGGTTTCCGCAACTTCATCTTAACACCCCGTATATGCCTATAATAAGCCGATTCTGAAGACGATTATTGCAAAACTGTTCACCTCAATTACGTATTATTGATCGGGATAGCCGACCAGTTTCAGCAGATTCAAACTGCCTTCTTCTGGGCGAGGCTAAGCAGGGCTTCCCATCAGAGTTAATAGCATACGTACTCCCAAACGTTTCCCAGAGACCACTGTCCACAAAAACCCCTAAACCAGAAAAGGTTCCTAACATAAGAACTAAGTAATTTCATATATCATTCACAACAAAAAATCTAAATTATGAAGACCTAAACATGGAATTGTAAAGAATGTGAGAAATTGTATGCAGAAATCTCGTTCATACCTGTACCTAAAATCCTGTAGAAGTGGAAAAGTAAGAAGAGAGAGACAAAATATGATGGTGTGGCACCCGTAGCTCGCAGTAACTATAAAATCTAGATTTTCTCAAAGACTTTTTGTTAATCGAATATAAAGCAGCACAGCTAGACGTAGAAACTCTAAAGGTCCTAAATTTTGGATAGGAATAAGGGATGTATATGTTACCGGCCAAACCCGATTTTAGGACAAACTAGTTTTTCCTAAGCCAAACCAGTTCATCCTGCGATAGGATAAACCGGTACAGACTAGGCTCAACTGGTCTTTCCTATGGCCGATAGGAGAAACTAGTTTAACCTAGGCGGAACTGGTTGAGCCGAATATGAATAAGTACACTTCAGAATAAACTAGTTTGGTGTTGGATTTAGTATCGTTTGGCAGTTGTATGGAGTTTAAAGTAGTTAAAGCTGGCAGAGGTGGGTTCCCCGATTATATCACTACCACACTTATTACAAGGTAATGCACATTTATCGAGAAATTAATAAAATTTGTTTCTAACCTCAAATCAGGTAAAAGGCAAAAACGAAACCTGAAAATGGCAATTGACAACCAAATTGTCAAACCATAAATGAAACAGAACGTAAAAAAAAAAGTTGTTTTATTGTCTTTACTTAGAAATACTGCTCAGAAGGTTATTGTACCCCCACTTCATGGTTAAAATAGATCGAATCTGAATCAGAGCAACCCGACTCTATACAGTCTTGTGGCTACTACCGCTAGAGTGTATATAAAAAGCCGAAGGCGCGAAGGAAGGGAAGAGCCCCCGCCTGATGTAACAAAGCTCAGCTTGTAACAAACAAAGTCAGCCGAAGCTGCGGAGGCAAACATAGTGCCTGTGCTTTGTTACGCAAGGGCGAAGGGGCTGCACTTCCCGCAGCGCCTTAGCTGATGAAGAAGTGAATTTATGACATTAAAGTGACTTCAGTATCGATAGGTTCAAATGGTTCAAAATTCGACTTATGCACTGTTAGGTTCAAGATTAGAAGAAGGGGGTTTCTGCACCCCCACCCCTATATTATAAATATAACCTGAATTTGTTAATTACAACCTCAAAAAAGTAAAAAAGTATTCGCTTAAACATCTTTGACTAGGCACAATTAGTATAGATTAGGCCAAACTAGTTAATCCTGAAGTGTACTTATTCATATTCGGTTCAACCAGTTCCGCCTAGGTTAAACTAGTTTCTCCTATCGGCCATAGGACAGAACAGTTGAGCCTAGTCTGTACCGGTGTATCCTATCGCATAAAGGATGAACTGGTTTGGCCTAGGAAAAACTAGTGTGTCCTAAAATCGGGTTTGGCCGGTAACATATACCTATATACTATTCTTTACATAAATAAATTTTGACACAAATAATTGATATATAAAGCTAATTCGCGTTCGTGTTTAACACTGAAAATGTATTGATTACTTCACTCCCGACACTCCATTTTAGAGCTCTGAATTACAAGCGCGCACGTCGCTAATATAAATTAGTTCAGAATCGACGCTAAAACTTTATAACACAAACAAAGACGATACTTCGACGCGATTTCTTATAAACGTTCCGTTCCGTCCGTATGAGTGAAAAAGAGCCAGACTTCAGATGACCTCGCGGGTCCACTCATAACCTGAGTATCTTTCGACTACCTATGACCTAGGGGTGTTTATTTTAATCTAAGAAACCAAACTACGCGACGTGTTTCCTAGATCGACCTGTCTACAAGCGTCCCTGTAATCTGGGGGCACGGCAGTGCCCCCGCCGAGTCTCGCAAAAAAACGCGGAACGGCCGTACCATCCTTTTCTCGAAGCAACTCACGGCACTTTCAACCCCCCTGTATCTTCGTTCTGGGTTAAGCTAGAAGTCTGAAATTTCAGTAACCAAGAGAACTTACTGATCCTACTTCTGACCCCAAATTACAACTTTGTACCTATATTTGATTACGAAATATCTCAAGTCAAAGTTCCCTTATTTTGTCACTGACTGACTGACACATCATCAAAAGTCTAAAGGTGTTCTAGCAGGCCTACAAACTTGAAAGTTTGCATGCGGTTAGTGTTAAGTGTACATTGCAACAAAAAAATATAAAAATGTTATTTGCGGTTGGTAATTTAATATGTCCATACAAAGTCTATACAAAATGTATGTTTCCAGCTGCATCTATAAATTTGTATGACACTAGATGACGTTGGTGGTATGCTGCTTTGCATTAAAGACATCTACCACGAAAAATTCTACCTCGTGACGCTAGATGGTAAAAAGTGTAAAAAAATGTATACCTTTATTTCCGAAAATAGAGCAAGTATATAGATGCCATAGCAACATTAAGGCGACAAAAAACAAAGCGATAAAACGGTAGCGCCTGACAAACAATTCGGTACCTTTTTAGTACGGAACCCTAATTCTCATTATTTTACTTTAAAGTATTTACTACAGACTGCCCAAAGTTTAAACTTGTACTTGTATGTATTACCGTTCTAAAGATAGAGCCTTTGTTATAATAATCTGTTCCTTGGGTAAGGAACCCTAAAAAGGGTGGTTTATAATGTTCGACACATTCACAATTAGTCTATTTAAAAAGAGAATATCAACATTTCGTAATTAAGTCACTAAAAAAACGGTAAAGTGCGAATCCGACTCGCACATAAAGGGTTCCGTACCCCCACACAATACGGGTACGGAACCCTAAAAGTAAATTGCAACAACATAGATGCCATAGCACCATCAAGGCGACAAAAAACAAAGCGATAAAACGGTAGCGCCTGACAAAAAATTCGGTACCTTTTTAGGAAGGAACCCTCATTTTTATTATTTGTTATTTTACTTTAAAGTAGTCTGCCTAAATTTTCAACTTGTAGGTACTTGTATGTATAACCGTTCTAACGATAGAGCCTTTGTTATAATAATCTGTGCTTTGGGTAAGGAACCCTAAAACACATTTAGTCTATTTAAGAAGAGAAATATCAACATTTCGTAAATAAGTCGCTATTAAACCGGATAAGTGCAAGTCGGACTCGCTCACGAGGGGTTCCGTACTATCATCACACAATATGGGTACGAAACCCCAAACCATTATGGTGAATACCAACAATAAAGTTGACATAGCAACATAAAGGCGACAAAAAACAAGGCGCTAAAATGGTAGCGCCTGACAAACAAATCTGCACCTTTTGAATAAGGAACTCTAACATTCATCTGCCCAAAATTGTTGTATTATAAAGATAGAGCTGAAACAAATAACGTCGAATAATTGGACCCACCTTGGATTTCCATTTCATATTATTATTTGCCGTGATAGAGGACAAAGTAACATATATTATGTGAAAATATTTACGCGCTATATTCACCTATAACGGCTGAAGCTGTAGACCCCTGTGATAGATGGATAGACAGCGGAGGCTTAGTAATAGGGTCACGGAACCTTAGGATACGGAACCCTAAAAATCAAGGTAAAAGGTTATTTATTCAGTAAAGCTTACAGGAAAAATAAAGCGGCTAATGTTGTATTATTTGTATATGCATCCTCTATGATGTAGGTATAACGAAATGTCTTTGTACTCGTGTGTCATTGAATAAAGACCAGGTTTAGACATAATAATTTACTCTGTGATTTAGACTGACAAGCCTGCCTTTCACTTCATGGTCAAAAGAAATATTAACCTGCCTGTTGCATCTAATTGTGGATAATAATAATAATAACTTACCGTAAAAATGAATATTGCAATGTAGCCTGAAATATTGTCCACACCTAGTTGTCCCTATACCTGGAGATGGTTCATATTGGTTCCATTCTTTGTCATTCTCTATGTATGAGAACATTGAGTCGTCGTATGGAATTAGGTTTGCGGTAGTCGAGTATGTGGTAGCGCATTGGGATGAAATGCAACTTTATACGTGTGACGAGCGTGGAGACACATTAACGCTGATCTGTACTCGACAAGATGAAAACTACCACCTACGGTTTCGTATCCGAACTTATGGCAGCCACTTCTTTGTATCCATTTACTTTCGAGGTTTACAAAAATGGCCGTTTGAGAGGATCATTTAGTGGCGATCCTGGGACGCCAGTGAAACTTTTACAATTCTCTAGTAGTTTCTTAGGTGGTCATTATGAAGTGCTCCTTCCCGATACTAGTTTCTCTGGAGTATGTCCAAATGATCAGTTAAAGGGAGTGGGCTTTAAGAAAATCCGTTGCTGACGTGAAAGAAATATTACCCGAGAAGAAAAAAAGGAGGACTACCTACAAAAAGAAATGAGATCCCATCAAAAACATAAAATGTACAAAAATGTCAAGTCTCGCAATGCAATCGTTCCACCGTAAAAAGTTGTGAGATCTTATGTAAAGCCAAGTCTGTTATTTTAGTTTGTATGGAAGCACCTTTTCATTTTAGTTAGTATGGGAGCACCTATTGAACAAATGTATCATTAATTGTTTCTTAATTAGTTACCTACCAACATTAAGTGACTGTATTAATATTAGTCATCTTTATTTCTCTAATAAAATATAGTGACTTGGCAATCGCAGAGCACAAATAAAGCGCTGATGCGTAGAAATATCTTCTCAAATCGCTAAAAAATTGGTATTAGGTAGATACGAGTTGTATATGTTGCTGTGCGATTGCGAAGTCACTATATTTTATTATAGAAATAAAGATGACTAATATTAATACAGTCACTTAATGTTGGTAGGTAACTAATTAGGAAACAATTAATGATACATTTGTTCAATAGGTGCTCCCATACTTACTAAAATGAAAAGGTGCTTCCATACAAACTAAAATAACAGACTTGGCTTTACATAAGATCTCACAACTTTTTACGGTGGAACGATTGCATTGCGAGACTTGACATTTTTGTACATTTTATGTTTTTGATGGGATTCCATTGTCCACTCTTTCTTTGTCCCCACGCACAGATTTTCCCAGATTTCGCACAGTTTTAAGCTCCGCCTTCCTTCCAGACACATTATTTCGTAAATGAATTAGTTGTCAAACCCTATTTGAGGCTTGTTTAGCTAAAACTCAATAAAAACAGTCCAGAGTGTAAAAGACGTTAAATTTCAAACCTTTTTCAACTCGATCTACAATTATCTATGGAAAATAAGGAAATAAACAATTAAATATAGTATGCTGAATAATTTATAGTCCAATTACTCCTATTACAATCTTATGCAAATTATTTTGAACCTTTTTGAATGTCATGAAATCGATTAATTGAAAGAACATGAAGTAGAACACCTTTTATTTTATGTGTTTGTGTTCTAACTAATTTAACTATTATCACTTCATCAGACCTAGCTTCCGAATATGAAATAACATTTATGATTCAAGGTTTTAAACAAATTTTGTCAATAATCACACACCACCTCCCCGACATTCGTAGATCTGTGGCTTCTTCCAAGATTTGACAAGTTTCACAAAAAATACAAACATGGTTTCAACATCATAAAATTTGACACATTCTCTAGGACCATACTTGTGTTTGTTTTATTGCATGGGAACTTTAAAAAAAATCGTACTGGCGCCAACTGCTAAGTAAAATATACATGAAAACGCCTTTATGCCCTGTAGCTTGACCCTTGCGACGCCGTGAAATAACGTGGCTAATACGTCCCTGTTTCTTCACCTTACTTTGGGCTGTTATTACTTGTTTCTTGAAAAGTGTATTCAATTTTATTCAAAATTTAACTTAAACATCAAGGCATACGAACGAAAATCAATTAAATTACTAGTGTTTTGGTAACGCCTCTTATTTAGATGGGTTGGGCCATAGCCGTCTCGAGACGGCTATGGTTGGGCCCATTTCTAAACTGCCGATCCTCACGTCATAAAAATAACCAATAAATTAGTACAAAGCAATTTATGATTTCTGTATGAATGAAGAAACTTCAGTTGTTACAGTTTGTACTCTAAGGCGCCGAAAGTCGTCTTAAGAGTGAAAACCTCGTAAGGGCGTTTTAATGAATTTCATACGAGGAATAATAAATACAAAACAATAAAACTATTTTCGTATAATTTGCCATCCGAGGTTTTCACTCTTAAGGTGACGGTATATTTAAGGTACACAAAGCGATGGATGTAGAAATAAAAACATATAATCTTAATATTTATATATATGTATATGTATATATAATTAAATGAGTGACAAACTAAACGTTATTTAGTGTTTGTTTAAACAGTCTGGGTGATTTTTTTTTATATAAATCAAGATATAAATAGATATAGAATCACGACTAGGGTTGTCTTCTTTTTTTCTGGATTGTAAGGAACTTATGATCAAAAAACTTATTAAAAAAAACGGCCAAGTGCGTGTCGGGCCAAGCGCAGTGTAGGGTTAGGGTGTAGGGTATAGTTGCTCTGCACAACATGCGGACTTCTTCTCCAAGTACATTTTAAAGTTTGTCGACGAATAGAGATCGCACCAAACTTCTAGTACGCTCGGAAGTTGCTCTTCCCAAGAACGGCCCATACATTTTGTTCCTGCTGTTGTGAATCGCCCCGTGTTTAGAGGGGACTAAAAGTTTGGCGCGATCTGTACTCGTTAACTTGTAAAGCCTACGTAGCTGTGACAGTTTTCCTTTTAATTTCGTTATTTTAACTACTGCCGTAATTTTTTCACGTCTCCAAATACAACCGTTTCGCTGGCAGGGGGGGGGGATACTTGACTCTTAACAAAAATTAACACTTTTAAGCTTAATATTTCGCAAACGGAACCCTGGATCGAAAAATAGTCTTCTCACACCCCCGATATTTTTAAATTACCTATCCAACGACATCCCACACTATGAGATAGACGAGAAAAAAATATGTGTAGGGGAGGTACCCTAATAAAAAATCTTTTTCAAAATTCTACTGTCCCACTTTATCGGCGTGATAAATATGTATACCCATGCCAAATTACAGCTTTCTAGTACTAATACCAGGCTAAGCCGCGGACAGATAGACACACAGACGGACATGGCGAAACCATAAGGATTCCTTGTTGTTGGCTACGAAAACAGTAAAAATTGTCTATGAATTTCTTAAAAACGAACTCAAACATAAGCTCAAACAATTTTATTGAACACTAGCTTCTGCCCGCGTGACCTACAGGAAACAAATGACATTTTTTTCTTCAGAAACCAACATTATAAACGCTCTCACTCCCTCTCAATTGCATATACAATATCTGACGGTTGTTGTATTGTTGCAGGTGTTCCAGTTACAATATGTGATGACGCAAGTAATAGTCGGATTGAAGCAATAAAAGATGTTCCGCTTGTTGAAGCTCCTCATGAAGTCACAGATTGTATTTCAAAGCAACAGACGACGAAGGAAAATGGAGAAAACCTTTCAAAGAAAAATAAAGTCGTTAATAAAATAAAAACTGTGTTCAAAATACTGGAGCAGAAAAAAAGGTGTTCTTTAACTTACATCTGTGATCATTGTCAGCAAAACTTTAACACAAAAATTAAATTGCAGCAGCATATATCCATTCATTACGGAGTTTCAGAAGCAAATCTCTTATTTCAAACTCGTAACTACAAATGTGGTACAGTTCAATCGTTAGAAAAACATTCAAGACTCCACGATGAGAAAAGGCGTTATAAATGTAATTTGTGTACGTACAGATTTAGTAGAAAAGGACAACTAATGAAGCACTTTCAAACGCACACGGGAGAGAAGCCGTATAAATGTGACATGTGCGTCTATGCGAGTAACTATAGCGGTAATTTAAAGAAACATATGAGAACACACACGGGAGAGAGGCCGTATAAATGTGACATGTGCGACTATGCGGGTAACTATAGCAGTAAGCTTAAGATACATATTAGGAGAAAACACACGGGTGAGAAGCCATATAAATGTGACGTGTGCGACTATGCGAGTTGCGAAAGCAGTATGTTGAAGATACATATGACAAAACACACGGGAGAAAAGTCATATAAATGTGACATGTGTGACTATGCGAGTGGCTATAAAAGTGTTTTGAAAGTACATATTACGAGAAAACACACAGGAGGGAAGCCATATAAATGTGACGTGTGCGACTATGCGAGTCACCAAAGCGGTAGTTTGAAGATACATATGATGAAACACACGGGAGAGAAGCCATATAAATGTGACGTGTGCGACTATGCGAGTCACCAAAGCGGTAGTTTGAAGATACATATGATGAAACACACGGGAGAGAAGCCATATAAATGTGACATGTGTGACTTTGCGAGTCGCGATATCAGCAATTTGAAGAGACATATGGGAAAACACACGGGAGAGAAGCCATATAAATGTGACGTGTGCGACTATGCGAGTCACCAAAGCGGTAGTTTGAAGATACATATGATGAAACACACGGGAGAGAAGCCATATAAATGTGACGTGTGCGACTATGCGAGTTGCGAAAGCGGTACGTTAAAGAAGCATGTAAGAAAACACACGGCAGAGAAGCCACATAAATGTGACATATGTGACTTTGCGAGTCGCTATAAAAGTGATTTGAAGGTACACATGAGAAAACACACGGGAGAGAAGCCATATAAATGTGACATGTGTGACTATGCGACTTACCGAAGCATTCTTTTGAAGATGCACATGAGAAACCACACGGGAGAGAAGAAATATAAATGTGACGTATGTGACTTTGCGAGTCGCTATAAAAGTGATTTAAAGATGCACATGAGAAAACACACGGGAGAGAAGCCATATAAATGTGACGTGTGCGACTATGCGAGTTACCAAAGCAGTAATTTGAAGGTACATATGAGAAAACACACGGGAGAGAAGCCATATAAATGTGACATTTGCAACTATGCGTTTAGCCGATTCTCTCATTTGAAGAGACATATGAAAAAACACACGGCATAGAAGCCATATAAATGTGACATCTGTGACTAAGCGTGAAGAGAAAGCGGTAGGTTGAAGAAACATATAAAAACACACACACTACACAGGTGAGAGGCCATATAAATGAGACTTATGCTAGTACAGGTGTCACAAAAGTAGAAGTTTAATTAAACACAAGAAACGAATCTGCACATATCTGCGCCCGAGCATGCTTTCATCTACCCCACGACCCTGGGGCAGTCTCCAGATGACCGACTGGATAACTTGGTGCGTCACCACTTCTCAGTTGACGCACTGGGCGTCTCACTGGCCATTTAAGTCAGAGAAGAAGACCAACGGGCGGTAGCGACCTTTCAACGCACCGTCCGCCCCGTCGACAACCACTACGAAGTCGGCCCCCCCTGGAAGACTGACGACGTCGCACTGCCGTCCAACCACGCTCACGCCGTCACTCGACTGCGTGTCATCGAGCGAAAGATGGACCGGAACCCGAGCTTCAGCTTGGAATACTCGCAGCAGATCTCCAACTTGCTCAGTAAGGGCTACGCACGACCAGCAGATGGAAGCGAGAGCAACAGCCCACTTCAATGGTTCCTGCCACACTTTGCCGTGAGAAACCCAAACAAATCCGGCAAAGTGCGCCTGGTCTTCGACGCAGCAGCAGTCTCCTAAGGGGTGAGCCTCAACAGCCATCTGCTGGAGGGGCCAGACCTGCTGAAATCTTTGCCAGGCATCCTCTTTCGATTCCGGGAGAGACCAGTGGCTGTCACCGCCGACATCCAAGAGATGTTCCTCCAGGTGGAGATCCGAAAGGAGGACCAGCCAGCGCAGATGTTCCTATGGCGAGGCACCAACCGTACGCGCTCGCCATCCCAGTACGTGATGACTTCGATGAGTGTGCGAAATCACAACGCACAGCTGTACACAAGCACGCAACCTGACGCGTTGCGTGCCATCACCGAAAGCCATTACATGAACGACCTCGTGAAGAGCTTCTTCACTGTGGAAGAGGCCCGGCAGACAGTCAGCGAGGTGAACGCTGTCCACACTCAAGCCAGCTTCAGCTTCAGCTAAAACGCCAACTCCGAACGAGCCCTGGCAGATGTTCCTGCCACACTCCGAGCACGAGCCCCTACGGAACTCGGGGGCAAGCATTGTACTAGGGTCTTTTCGGGGGAGCTGTGACATACTGCACACACTCAAATTGTTTATGTATTTATGTAGGTCACTTCGTGCACGTCACGCACGTAATGTATAAATGTTGGAGTTTTATATCAATAAAGTTAGACCTATTACTGACTTCATAATGTGTTTATCTTAACCCAACATCCTACCTTCACATGGCGACCCAGCCAACTTGAACCCAATTGCTCAAGATCGAAGACCGAAGACTATCCCACTATGTGTGAAGAACTCCTAATTGAGCTACACTACATACACTCAGACGTCGTTCCTGATATTTTGTTGTAAACATACAAGACATGATTTCGAGACATACCAACCAGCGCACTCAAGGAGACATTATCATCATCAGACATCAAGGAGTGAGCATCAGCATATCATTGACGGTTATAAAGTCCAGGGTATAGCCCGTCCAGAAGAGGTGTCCAGGGTTATCCCGGCTGAATCAATGTGGATGACCACACGACGCCGCTACAAGACAAGATATCCGCTACGAGGTTACCGTCGTGCCACTACGATGCCACTACGATGCTTCGGAGCCACTAAGTTACACCATCAATATCATGCATAGTAAATAAGGTATTTATAAGGATTCATTTCTATAGGCTTAGCCGTGAAAACTATATATACTTTTTTTTAATTTTTCCATATAATATGTTTAATAATTTAGAAGCTTTTGAGGACTTCTTATTAAAAATAGGCCCCGAGAGGCGATTCACTAGTCCAAGTGCTAAGACTAAATTTGAAGAATCTGAGCTCATTTATGGGAAGTTTACCTTCTGTTTTAAATAAAATTGATGACGAGATTGAAAATTCTGAGATAAGCAACCTAGATAAGCCCTTTATTAGTTTAAAAATCGAGCAAATAACAAAAAATATTTGCAAATTATACAATAGCATAATAAGTCTGAATTCCTCTTTAGTAGAAAAAACTAACAATCAGCCTATAAAAATTTATGGTTTTGATATTAAAACTGCAATTGCCCTGTTGCTGGTTATGAACGGACAGGAGCAAACAAAGCAGTTAATCGATAGTATCCAGTTGTACAGTTCTATGATCAATGACACAGCAAAACATCAACTCATTGACTTTGTTTTAAAAACCAGGCTCAACGCTAGCGCCAAATTGCGACTAAAAACGTCGTACCCTTCGGTTGACGAGTTGATTTTGTCTATGACAATTAATCTCATTCAAAAACGGTCGGCCGTTTCAACCTCAGAATAAGGAATACAAATAGAAGCCTGGATAAAATAATACGCGGAGAAAGACACCTATCCTTGATTTTCTTACGACATTCTAGTGCGTTAGAGAGAGATGGATATGTATTAGTTTTTTTCTTAATTAGGTAGGTTGTCACTAGTTCGTTGCTTTGCTAGTGATGTAACAATGTCGATTTTTGACTACGATAAATAACCAAATCGAAATGAACCACGACGAATCTGCTTACCACACATTATTATCGTATCAAAGTGTGAAAAAAAAGAGAATGCAGGAGGCACCGACCTTTCTGGTGACATCCTCTTGCTTTGAAAGGAGGCCGAGAGAATAAATAGCAAAGTGGTCTCTGTCTACCCCCGTGAGACACATGTTATATTGTGTAAATAAAGAATTAATAAAAGGATATCTTTCGTTTAGCATAATATTTTTTATTAAGTACAAATTACTATATCGTAGGCAGGTAGGTACATAAGTTAAGCCCAAAATTGTGCTTGTTTCTAGTACAAAAAATGCTGTAGCTTGTATCAGAGATACAACCGTAAACTGTTTAAGTGGATACCTTTTAAGTCGCCTCTTAACTCAATCAAATAGATGTTCGTTGATGTCGCGTCTTTGTTCAATCAAGGAGGAAGAATAGAAATCATACTAATCATAGACTTATAGGATTCGTAATAATAATATTATGTCAATGATGAGCGATGACAGCGCAATTACTACAAAGGTACTTAATTTAAATGTTTTTATTATTTCTATCAAATAAACATCAACTTTTCTTGAATAATAACTAATAACAAATAATGAACGATTAAAATACCTAATAACCTGTAATAAGAAATCAAATTATGCGCAGTTCAAGTCAATAAGCATTCACAAAATTAATTTCACGATAGAACTACCCTGTCAAAGTACTTTTATTGTCAACCACTAAGTACGAAAATGTCTTGATCTGCGGAATTTCTTCGTGAAGTCGATCACGGAAGTAACGTACAAGTTCTGAACAGGCCTTTCAGAACGATTTGCGAACATAGAAGTACAGTAGCCGTCAATAGAAATTGTGGACTATGTAAACAAAGCGCCATGTTGTCTTTGTCTATGAATAGGTGAACTATCTAGAGATGGGTAAGTATATGATTAAAATATGTTAGGTGCTTAATTAGTTTTCTTTATTTGATTCATCGCTAAAATATTCTGATGAATCGCTAGTCAAATCGCCCACGTTAATTACAAATGGTTTCGTCACAGCGTCGTTGGCCGTATCTATTATCCCATCCAGTTCTTTAATTTTTTCTTCTACTTTTAGGACATGAGCTACACATTTTAGAGCAACGCTGGAAGATCACACAGCTCTCGATAAAATCACACACACGTTTATGTCAAAGATTATGAAGTAACGCTGTTAAAAAAAATGACGGAATTCAAAGACAATACAGATTCGATGAGAAAAAAATATGACAGCAATCTCGACGCAGTACAGAATTGACTATTGATTCTATGATTTTCCGTAATTAACTGGTGATTATTGAATATTTCATGATGAAATACAGTGAATGACTGGTAAGACTTGATGCTTCATGATTTGGAATAATGTTCAATGAGACTCCGTGACAGAACCTTGAGAAAAATTGAGAAAACGGTTTGTTTACATAGTCCACAATTTCTATTGACGGCGACTTTATGCACTTATCTACACCACAGACATCTATAGGTACTGGTTCTGTTGCCTAAAATTGAAAAATTATCGAGTTAATATACTATAGTATAGTACAAGCACGTACCTACAAACAAGATTGATAATGCAATTATACATAATTATTTAAAGGTTACCAATGTGTCTGTATCTGGTAAATATAACGTCGGTAAATCATCTGCTTTTAACCGTCACCATTTTAATTTTTCGTTTGGTCCAAAAGAATCCGGCGTAAAATGTTTCGAACAAATATGACTGCTTTTTTTAATTGCCCAATTTGGTCTTATTATTCGTCTAAGCCATTCACTTTTTAATTCTTCCCTTTTTGGAAATCTGTAACAAAAAAATATAGCGATATTTATTCGGCATTATTTTTCTTTTAACTCGCGCTGCAATTAATCTGCGGTATTATCCTTTATGCACGGCTGCCGCGGGAACCAATGTTCGATAGTTTGCCACACGGACTTTAGTACATCACTGTGCGAAAAAACATAACCTCTAATAGTCGGCAGAAAATCTATATAAAACAGGCAAATATCGGTGTATAATTGAACACGAGTATGATTTACTAGAACTACTATTATTGTTACTGAGTTTTAGGTATGATCCTGCAACTTATTAACATAAAAACTAACTATCAGAACTCACCGATGAAATGATATTGCTTCATTGTTGTTTTCTTTTCTTCCTGTATGCGATTTACAGCCTTCAATCGCACAAGACATTTTATTACAATGTTAAAAAAACAATCAACACAAACTGTAACCGCTGGCTACAGAAATGCAGAGATGATGAAAGAGGATGGATGGGTTGACACGAGAGAAGAAAAGATTGTGGGGAACAATGTGGGTGCGCTGACCTGGTTGGAATGTTTCGATGTGCCGGCTGAAATGTGCCGCGTGTCGTCTCCTCTCGTTGGGCTGATTGATGACAGGGCTGATCTTGAACAGGGATGTGCAGAATGTCTTGAAGTAATACACAGCACTTATATGTTCACAAGACACGGTGAATACGCGAGATTGTTTGTATCGGCGGCACGAATGTGTACACATGTGTCGTTCTCTAGAGAGTTCAGACGAAACAGAATGAAGCCAGCGCCCGCGCGCGCCTCGACCGGCGCGCGGCGGGGAGGGGGTGGTCGTTCGCGCGTGCGCGCGCGAATCACACGTTATGTTCGAACGTCACGCTGGTAACGTAGCGTAGCGTGAACATCCTGGGGGGGCCGGGGCTGCGGCTCCTCTTGAGCTGAATCCAACGGCAGCCTGGCTATCTTGAACACAGGTCGTCGCAGATTTCCATGAGCTGTGTCCAGATCCACAACTCGTATCACTCCATCCTTGCCAGGTATCGTGCGGAGAATTCTTCCCAACTTCCATTGGAGCGGAGGCAGGTCATCCTCTTTGATGAGGACCAGTTCACCCACTTGAGGAGGGGAAGAAGGGGAGAGCCATTTGGAGCGGGTTTGCAGGGTATGGAGGTAGGATCTGGACCAGAGAGTCCAAAAGCGCTGAGAGAGCGCTTGAATGAGTTGAAACCGTTTAAGAGCAGATATGGGTCTGTCGTCAAAAGACTGCTCAGGTAGAGCGGTGAGCGGACGACCAATAATGAAATGTCCGGCCGTGAGAGGTTCAAAGTCCGTAGGGTCGGATGAAATTGGGCAGAGGGGTCTTGAGTTGAGTACAGCCTCAATTCGAGCCAAAAGGGTAGAGAATTCCTCAAAAGTGAGGTGCTGTTCACCTATCACGCGATAAAGTAGTTGCTTGGTGGATTTTACGTTTATTTCGTGCAGAGCGCCGAACCAAGGCCCTTTAGGCGGGTTCAGTAACCAAGTTATGTGCTGATTCGCGAGCTTGTGAGTGATTGCATCATTGTTTGACCTGAGGAAGTTCTGAACTTCAATGAGTTGATTCCTAGCACCTACATAGTTTGTGCCGCAGTCTGAACGAATGAGAACCGGAGTACCGCGACGTGAGATAAAACGTTGCAATACCGCAAAGAACGCTTCCGTTGAGAGTGCAGAGACTGGTTCCAAATGAACCGCCTTTGTTGCGAGGCAAACGAAAATACAAAAGTACGCTTTTATGAGTTTCGCGTTCCGCAACGTGCTGGATTTAACGAAGAAGTGGCCAGCAAAGTCCGTCGTGACGTGACTAAAAACTGGCTGAGGAGTAACTCTGTCTACTGGGAGATCAGCCATGAGCGGAGCCTTAGGTTGAGCGCGGCACCGGAAACATCTAATACATTTAAACACGCGGTGTCTAATAATACGACGAGCGGACAGAATCCAGTACTGCTGGCGTAATATGGCGTGTAATGTGTCAGCTCCAGGGTGGCAGTGTATTGTGTGATAGTGATCTATAATGAGATCTACGAGCGGACTTGAACTGGGTAGAATGAGTGGGTGTTGAGCGTCATACCTAATTGACGCGTGAGAGAGACGACCACCGACTCTCAAGAGGCCGTCCTTTATGAAGGGCGAGAGACGCTGGAGCCGAACGGGACAAACTTTATCAGTCTGGATACGATTAATGTCTTCAGCAAACTCATTGTGCTGAACAGAGCGGACCCAGTGCAACAGAGCGTCCCTGCGTTCATTAGCTGTCAACGGACCAGAGCGCCGAGCATCTGGGCTGTGCCGACAATTGAATATGAACCTTTGAATACAAGCCGTCACTCCGACGAGCTTGTCAAGTGAGCTGTAGCGAGTGAGCAAGTCCAGATCGATATCTGGGACTGCTATGTGTGCTGGTACTTTTTTGGGCTTAAGGCCTGGGAGAGCATGATGGCCTAGAGCGGGTGGCATCTTGGGCCAAGTGCAGGTAGGTTCTTTGAGCCAACTGGGTGACCACCAAAGGTCATGAAGTGAGAGAGACTGGGCAGACATGCCTCTGCTTGCACAGTCAGCAGGGTTGAGGTTTGTGGGCACATGCCTCCACGTATTGCTAGTTGAAGTAGCTGTGATCTTAGCCACTCGATTGGCCTCGAAAGTCTGTAATCGGTGAGGTGGGTATTGAGCCATGCCAAAACTATTGTGCTATCTGACCAGCATGTGTGTGTTTGAATGGGTATATGAGCTGACAGTTGGGCTGACACTCGAGTCATGAGCTGAGATAAAAGAGTCGCGGCTGACAACTCCAATTTCGGGATTGAGAGACGAGTCTTTATGGGTGCGACCTTGGACTTGCCAATGATTAGGTGTACATTGACATGTCCAGTGGTATTGCGCTCATGAAGGTAGATAACGGCACCAAAGCCAGCCTCTGATGCGTCCGCGAACCCGTGAAGTGAGTAAGTAGACGTGGGCTTGTACTTACAAATGTGTCGAGGTAAACGGAGGTTTGAGAGCTGAGGAAGATCCTCTGAGATGTGTTGCCACTCTGTGTGGACTTCTTCAGAGATAGGCTCATCCCATCCTATTTTCAGAAGCCAAAGCTTCTGGAGAAGAATCTTTGCGCGGAAGATGACTGGAGTAACCCAGCCATTGGGGTCGTAGAGAGACGCTACTGTACTGAGAATGGAGCGCTTTGTGACTTGAGCATAAGTGGGCAGAGAAATGCGATAAGTGAACTCATCAGTTTGAGGAATCCACTGTATTCCCAGAACCTTAATGGAATTAGAGTCGGGACTGAAGTCAAAGTCCTTGGGCATGTCGCACTGGTCATCTGGGAACCGTTCAAGGAGCTGGGGCGAGTTGGAGGTCCATTTACTGAGCTGAAAGCCACCTAGGGCGAGTAACTCGATCAGTTCGCTTTGGAGCGACTGAGCAGATTCTACAGAATCTGCACCTGAGAGAATGTCGTCCACAAATATTGATTTGCGGAGGACCTGAGCAGCGTGGGGGTAGCGATGACCTTCGTCATCAGCCAATTGGAGTAAAGTGCGGATGGCATGGTATGGGCTGGACCTTAATCCATATGTGACGGTATTAAGGGCATACGTGAGCAAGGGCTGGTCGGGTGAAGACCGCCAGAGAATGAGTTGAAAACGTCTTTGCTCTGGGTGAATGAGTATATTTCGGAACATCATTCGGATGTCTGTGCTGAAAACTTGTGAGTGGATCCTGAAGGACATGATAATGTCAACAATATCTTGCTGAAGAGCTGGACCTGTATGAAGACAATCATTTAGATTGACGCCGTTTGAACTCTTACAACTTCCGTCAAACACGCAGCGTAACTTTTCTGACCCTGGCTTGAATATGCCATGATGTGGGATATAGAAATGGGATTTATGAGCAAAGGTATTGGGGTGACACAGCGACATATGTCCCAATTTTATGTAATCTGACATGAATTCTACATATTTCGAGCGGAAGGGCGGGTTCGCTTGCAACTTCTTCTCTAAGTTGAGAAACCTGCGCAGTGCAATAGCGTGAGTGGAACCTAATGTCGGCGCGTTGTGCAGAAAGGGCAGTGTAACCACATATTGACCTGATGGTTCACGAGTAGTTGTGGTGCGGAAAATGTCCTCACACTGATCCTCTAATGGGCTGGTATGCTTGTAGGTTTGGGGTTCCTCGGATTCCCAAAACCTCTCAAGACTTTTGTGAATGTCATGAGTGGAATGCTCTGAGTCCGTGTGAGAGCCGACAATGTGAACTGAGTTGACCTGATTCGTGGGTGAAGTATGTAAACTTTCGAAAGGTCCAATCAATGTAAAATCAAATATCGTGCCGAAGGCTATAGGCTTGCCAGGGCCGAGCGAAACCTTGGTTCCGTCTAACACTTGACCAAGAACGTCAGATCCCAGTATTAGATCAACCGGAGCTGGTGTGTGATATTCTCGATCAGCAAGAGGAATCGGTGGGTGACCTGTTAACTGAGCGAGATCTGGAACCTTTTCCAACGGTAGGTACCCAGTTACGTTCTTCAATATATGGGCTGTGGCCGTGATCATAGGTGTGTCACGGTGAGTAGGTCGGCATACAATTGTGATTGATGCCTTTGAGTCTTGTGTGTGCTGATTTCCAACTCCTGCGATTTTTAGAGATGTATGTTTCAATGGCAAATTTAAAATTGTGGCCATGCGCTGAGAACAAAGAGTCAGCATACTTCCACAGTCTAACAAGGCTCGTGCTGAGTGAAATTGACCATTTACGTCTGCTATTTTAAGTGAGACGGTTGGCAACAAAATTGGTGTGTTAGTGACGTTCACTACACGTTGTGCGGAGTTACAGGAATCTTCTGTTGGAGTTGAAGTCATTGAGTGAAAATGAACTGAGTGTGTATGTGATGAGTGAATGTGTGATGAGTGTGCTGAGTGTGCTGAGTGCTGGTCGTCCTCGCCTTCATAGTGCTCTGTTATTGTAGGTAGTCACTGTTGACTACCTACCCGAGACCTACTTGGCGATCGCGATTGAGTGGGCGAGTTGGGATGGGACGTATATGCCTGTGTAGCATGTGCCGAACGGTACTGAGGCTCATGCGCTGAGCGCTGTCTGGGCTGCTCACGTAGAGACGGAGGCAGCAAATGAGCAGATGATCGTGTCGGAGACATGGCCCCATGACGATGCAGTGAAGTGTGGTGGTCAGACCGCCCACACTCCTTGCATGCACGTGTAGACCTGCACTCGTTCTCATAATGAGGACCCAAACAGCGTCGGCACCGGTTGCGTGCGTTCACAAAGTCCCACCGACCTTGAACCGGTTGGTTATTAAATCCTGGGCATGCGATGAGTTTGTGTCCCCTATTCCTGCAGTATGGGCATGGCATACCACCAGTAGGGGAAGAAGGTTGAGCCGAATAATCCTGTCGGCGAGTGGGTGATGGGGATGATCGGGCCGAGTAAACTGGCGCTGTCTCAAATGCCATAAATGGTTGACGAATAGGACGGGGGGAGCGATTGTCCTGCCGAGGAGTTATGGGGCGGAACTCTTGATGAGCCTGGTAGGGCTGACGTGGAGTACCTCGAGTGGGTTGAAGCAGCTTATTGAGCTGAGCGAGCCTTTCTGACGGGCCGAGCCGTGATGAAGAAGGAGCCTCCTGTGACGCAAGGAACGATGACTCATTCTCCTTGCAGCATGCGTGCTCTTCCAGAAACTCAATGAGGTTCTTGAGCGTGGGCAGAGTTGCACGAGATCCGTACTTCCGCTCGAAAAGAGTGCGGAGCTCGCCTTGTAGTTTTCGCACCACCATTGACACGAAAACATAGTCAGAATCCTTCATGGGCAGATCCAGATTGCGGAGAGCGCTTTGCGCTGAGATAAGCGGAATTAAGAATGATGTGCGGATATCCGATCGCATGTGGATGTGCGGAAGGTTCATTATAATGTCCACAAACCGGTCAATGAGTACACGACGATTGTCGTAACGCTTGGTGAGAATTTCCATGGCTATGGGATAATTCTCGTTGGTAGGGTAGAGGTGTTTCACCATATCGTGTGCCTCACCCTTTAGGGTGCCTAACAAGTAATGCAGTTTGACAGCATCCGAGACTGTAGCCATCTCACTGACGAGGCTCCTAAAAACGGCAATAAATGAGGGCCATTCTTCAACGTTCGAATGAAACTCGGGTATGGGTATTTTTGGTAAAACACCAACGGGTGTACCCGAGCTGAGGGGCTGCGTCTTGTCCGGAAGAGCCGATTTTTCATTTAACCTTTCAAATGCCACTAGGATAGCATCATAATTGCTAAGTGCCGACTGAAATTTTTTTGTGTAGGTTGCCTCAGTTTCGTCGGACAAATCCTCATCGTCAAGGATCTCATAATATACGTTCTCTAACTTAGTTTTAACGCTTTGTATGTTTGCGTAACGAGCGGTGAAGTCCGCCACAGAATAAGTTTTTCTGTCGCCTGCCTCTACCGCCGCACCGATCTCCTTTAACAGAACTATCGCCTTTACGGCCTCACGAAACATCGCGGCTTGTGATTTCGAAGGCATCCTAATTTTGTTAAAGTAGGTGGTTGATTACTAAGACAAAATACGCACCGAGTTTGAGCTGAACTATAAGAGCGGACGTACAACCAAAATAATTAATGAGACAGATGAACAGAGCTGAGACACTTGCGCGGATGAAGTAACAATGACTATGTTCAAACGGAATACGGAACTATTAAATAAACACGAAAGAGAGAAAAAAAAAAAAAATTTTTTTTTTTTAAACAACCTGTATATGAGCTGATAAACCAACGTGGAACACCCTATATGTGTACCATAAACAATAAAAGGCAGACAATAACAGGATAAAACTGTTCGGAAAACTTTTACCGTAACACAAGATTACCGCAACATAAAATATCGGAAAGGGCTGATCAACTTGTTCACCAAAATGTCATAACAGTATATTTACAACAAAACATCAGTCGTCGAAAATTCTATTTATAGAATAAAATACCTATATACTGCCTCGAACTCGTAAACAACAAAGAATGCGTTTACCTCGCAGAAATCGGATCTAAATGAGCGGACAATCCAATGATGCAATGTATACGTATGTACTCAAAATAAAACGAAATAAAACGAAATAAAACTCGCACCAAAAAAAAAAAATATCTCGCAAAATACGTAAACTATTTTGGGTTTAATAAGGAAGTATAGTGGACTGTAATAAACAATTGGGCTGAATGGATATAATTATATTATCTGAGCTGAATAATAATAACAAACTGAGTTTATTCTGTAAAGGGGCGGGGGGGGGGCCGGTTCTATACCGATAAATGGAATTTTCTAGGCGGCGGTTCTAATTACCTACCCGCAATAGGTATTCGAGACCACAAAATATTTTTTGCCGGGAAAGGGGGCAAAATATTTAACCGAGTGAAAATGGACTGTAAATCGACGGGGGCTGGTTCAAACAAAGTTACGGGCCGGCGGGGGGAAGGCGGGGGGTGATATAAACCAAAAATTTTCCGCTCGACGGACCAAAATTTTTCTTGTATTGAAAATGGACTGTAGGGGCTGAAAAGGGGCTGGTTCTAACGGTTCGAAGGGCCAAAAATGTTCGAAAACGGTCTCGAAGGATCAAAATGTAACCGCTGGCTACAGAAATGCAGAGATGATGAAAGAGGATGGATGGGTTGACACGAGAGAAGAAAAGATTGTGGGGAACAATGTGGGTGCGCTGACCTGGTTGGAATGTTTCGATGTGCCGGCTGAAATGTGCCGCGTGTCGTCTCCTCTCGTTGGGCTGATTGATGACAGGGCTGATCTTGAACAGGGATGTGCAGAATGTCTTGAAGTAATACACAGCACTTATATGTTCACAAGACACGGTGAATACGCGAGATTGTTTGTATCGGCGGCACGAATGTGTACACATGTGTCGTTCTCTAGAGAGTTCAGACGAAACAGAATGAAGCCAGCGCCCGCGCGCGCCTCAACCGGCGCGCGGCGGGGAGGGGGTGGTCGTTCGCGCGTGCGCGCGCGAATCACACGTCATGTTCGAACGTCACGCTGGTAACGTAGCGTAGCGTGAACACAAACAATAATACACTATTACAATTACAATAATATTATAAACAATAATAACACTTTTACGAATTTTGAGAGGAAGAGCACCAAAATATTTAATTTCTCTCGGTGAAGCTGTAAACTTTCGCAAAATGCATTAGACATTTCAATGCCACCAAATTAAGATGTGATGGACGCAACGAACGATATTACAACACATGGATACAATGATGAGACATATTTAATTTGATGGTATTATAATTTTGAAAATACATCCAAATTACATCCGTCTGACATTTGTTTGGTTCAATCTAGTGACACACCAGGAAAAAATATAAAGTAAGTGCGGTCCGTCGTTTCATTCACTCGTACACAGGAGTAATTTACGTTAGATGAGTACAATGGCTAATGCCCAGTTCTTAGTTTAGCCAGGCTTCTATTTGTATTTCTTATTCTGAGGTTTCAACACAGTCGCAACTTTTTCAAGCCAAACAAGGACGTCAGTCGATTGATACCTTTGGTACCCAATAAGAAGAGTTGATGGTCAATTTTAATTTAGCTCAAGCGGAAAATTATGAGAAAACAGTTGTAATTTTGCGCCCAATCAACGAAAAGCTCGCGATCAAGTGCTTTGCTAATGGACTTGAAAATCAACGACTAAGTACTATTATAGCATCACGACAGTTTAACTCGCTTCCTGAGGCAATAAGAGCTGCTGCTGATGAAGAATCTTTAAAAATAAATAGTTATGATGACCAAGTGATGAAAATTCATCAACCTAAGGGAAGATATAACTCTGAGTTTTATTCTCAAAATCGAGGTCATTTCCACAATCGTGATTTTCATAATAATAGGAATAGGTTTTCCTATAATAATCAGGTTAACAAAGCTGGGTCAAATCGAGGACAGTGGTTTTCACAAGGCCGTGGCCACGTTTCACAACGTACATCACGTTTCGCGCCGATTCAGCACACGACCGTCGACGGAACTGTTGACCCAGTAGTATCGGCGACGACTTAACAAGCAGAAGAACGCGGAAATAACGATGAGTTGTTTAGTAATACGAATGCTGACCAGTTTTTTCGTTCTTTCTAGTAACTTTGTGTTTAATTATAATAATAGTAATTTTGTCACTTTTACATTAGAAAACGGAAACTGCATAAATTTATTAGCCGATAGTGGCGCTACAGTCTGCATCCTTAAGTACGAATGGTTGTGCAAATACCCAGAATTATTAAGTAAGGTATGTCCCGATAATATAACTATAAAGGCTGTTAGCGGTAAATTAGTCTCAGACGGATTTATTTTTTTACAGTTACGATTAGGAGGAATTACTTTTTTTACGGAAAAGTTTTATATTTTTAGAAATTACATGTTCATCAGATGGAATACTAGGTGAAATTTTTTTCCAAAGTTACAAAGCTCTTATTGACTATGAAAATAATACACTGAAACTATCAAAAGATGGCCAAAGTATATCGTGTTATATTAATCATAGTTATAGACATGCCATTCCAGCGCGTTGTGAAATAGTTAAACTCATAACTACTACGTATACAGTGACGCGGTTGTCTTATCAAATGAGATCAAAAAGGGGATTTTTGTAGCAGGAATGATTTCAAAACCTGAAGATGGGTTAATTCCGGTAAAAATATTAAATACAACAGATAAAGAAACAACTGTGGATTTCTCGGACTTAGAAATATTTTCCTTAAATTGCTTTGACGTGTGTAACTTAAGTAATGATAAAATATCCGTCAAGAGAATTAAAAGTTTACTGAACTTGCTAGATTTAAATTATTTAAATACTGAAGAACAAAATAGCATACAAACTATTTGCGCCAAGTATGCAGATGTTTTTCACCTGCCTGGAGATGAGTTGTCGGTTACTAATTTAATGCAGCATTAGTATATGCATGCGTATAGTAAACCTTATAGAATTCTACATGTCTTAAAAGGTGAAATGCAAAGGCAAGTCAAGGAAATGCCTAAAAAAAAATAAAAAAAATAAACGTTTATTTCACATGAACATTCATACATATTTGTGTATAATTCTACCAAACTACATAATAGTTTGTAGGCAGAAAAAGCTCCCTTTTACTTTCCACTTGTTTAATTTTCAAGTTTTAGATTTTAATTAGAACAAAAAACAAATAAATAATCAGTTATTTCTCTACTTCTATGATACAATTTTGACTTTAACTTGATTTAAGAGATGTTTTTTTAGTTTTGTTTTAAATATAGGTTTACTACTTAAGCTTCTTATTTCATATGGTATACTGTTGTGTATTTTGGGTACAAGATATTTTCTGTGCTGCTGGCCGTAGTAATTTGTGACTCGAGGTACAGTAATTATATTTTTTTCTCTTTTCCTATGTAACAGTGGGTTATTAACAGGAAACTTAAAATCCTCACATCCATAACTATCCAAAGCGATTAGCATCGATACCTTTTCATGGACTGGCAATATTTCACATTTTAAAAACAAGTTATTATAATCTTTCTTACATTGAGTTTTTACCTTTTGGTCAACTAATTGTTTTAAAAATCTAATTTGAATTGCTTTGACTTTCTCTAAATATGACCTGAACGTTCTCCCATAAGTGCTCAGTCCATAAGAAAGTATGGAGTCCGTCAATGCGTAGTACACTGTATATAGTAATGCTCTGTTTGTGAAGTACTTGAGGTGGTGAAATTTTACAAGTACTGCTCGCAATTTTTCGCAAACCAACTCAACATGACTTCTCCACGTAAAGTGGCTGTCTACAGTAAGCCCAAGGATAATATATAATGATATAATAGAAGAATCCACATCCGAGTAGTCAAGTCCAGTTCTATTGGTCCCAAAAAAGGCTGATAAATTCAACGAGAAAAAGTGGAGGTTAGTTATCGATTACAGACAATTGAATAACATAATACAATACGATAAATTTCCCCTTCCGAACATAACAGATATTTTAGAGTCACTGTCAGGGAGCATATATTTTTTGAAATTAGATCTGTCCCAATCGTACTACCAATTATCATTGGAAGAAGAATCACAAAAATGTACAGCTTTCACTATTGACAAACAATATCAGATGAAACGCTGCCCCATGGGTCTAAAAACCAGCCCTAGTGTATTTTAAAGGCTAATTACTATAGCCATGTCTGGACTAAACAACCAAAAGTATTTTATTTACCTCGACGATTGCGTAATAGTTGGAAAAACGATGACTAATCATAATAAAAATCTAATTTCTATTTTAGAGAGACTAAGACAAGTAAATTTAAAATTAAATCCACTAAAGTGTGAGTTCCTACGAAAATACATTGTTTATTTAGGTCATAAAATAACGTCGGAAGGCGTTTTTCCCGACCCAAGCAAAATTGATTCATTGCAGAATTATCCTAAGCCAACATGTGTGGATGACGTCAAGCGTTTCGTGGCCTTCGCTAACTATTACAGGAGGTTTATTCATCGGTTCGCTGACATTGCGCATCCATTAAATAAACTAAGCAAGAAAAACGCAACTTTTGATTGGAATAGTGCATGTGATATCGCATTTTAGAGACTTAAGAGAGCTCTAATACATCCACCAGTTTTGGAATATCCAAATTTTTCCGAAGATAACGTTTTTCAATTACACACGGACGCATCAAAAATTGGACTAGGGTCCGTAATATCTTACCAAAACGGGAAGGTTATAGCTTATGCCAGTCTCAGTTTATCACCCGCAGAATCTAAATACCCAATTATAGATTTAGAACTACTTGCTATAGTTTGGGCGGTAAAACATTTTAGGCGGTATTTATATGGTAGAAAATTTTAAATATTTACGGATCACAGACCTTTAGTTTATCTTTTCGGTTTAAAAGACCCATCTAGTAGACTTAAAAAATTCACACTATATCTTGAAGATTATGATTTTGAAATAGCATACATTCCAGGTCGAAATAATGCGGCTGCAGATGCACTGAGCAGAATACCATTAACATGCAAAGATCTAAAAAATATGAGAAGTCAAACCATCTCAGTATTGACGGGTGCACAGTCTAAGAAAAAGGACGAACATTTACCGGACTTACCTAATCAGATTTCTAATAATAATAATAATAATAATTTAGAACAACCTATTAGCTGTCGAACTATTAAAAATACCTTACGATATGATAGAACTAGTTTTTTGCAACGGTGACAGAATTAAAAAGATAGAAAATATTGGAAAAATTTCATTCGAAAGCGAAATATTTAACTTACGTACCTGTAGTGGACTGTATTGAAACTTCTTTTAGATTTTTCTTCGTTTATTTTTCTTATTCTTCTTGTAATGCTCAGAACTGAATGACAACCCGCGGGTTAGGCCCGCCTTATATACTTGCCGTTTTGCACACGGCACTAATCTTATATCTATTTCTTTCTTACATATATGTGCATCCCTGTCCAAGGGCTCTATCCAGAAAACTCGTCATAATTTATTTATTCTTATAACTAGACATTATGTAATATTTTTCCCTAATTCTATATGTTATTCCTAATCTATTAACATTTATTTATTTGTTCTAAAATCATAATTTTTATGTTAAAAACGCGAAAAACATTTTGTTGTGTCTGTACGGTAACGCCGCGCTAGCATACCCTAACTCTTCGTTAGTTCCTTTTCGTTGCCTGCAGAGGGCGTGTGAAGTTGACCTTTGCTGCACCCGTCGCTAACAGTCTCCCCGCCGTGCGCAGCACCATCCTTCGGTCGCGACGATGCAGGAACCAGCACGATGATCCGTGACACCGGTCTCCTAAATGTTCCGCCAACTGTTCGGACTTCGACGATTCTTGTTCTTCCGTCAGGTCCTGGTATCGTCTTCGTTACTTCTCCTCTAGGCCACAGGTTCCTTGGCAGCGTTCCGTCCGCGATGAGTACGATGTCTCCTTCGGCGACTGCTGTAGCTTGTCGGAGGCCTCCGCGACGTAGAAGTAGTTCTGGGAGGTATTCCTTCATCCATCTGTGCCAAAAGTGGTCTGCAAGGCGCTGCGCAGTTCTCCAGTCCGCCTTCCCAATCATTACTTTGTCGTCGAATGTTCCAATGACTGGGGCTCCGTTTGATCGTCCCAGGAGGAAGTGGTTTGGCGTTAGGCTTTCTTCATCTGCTGGATCGGTGCTCACGTTCGTCAATGGTCTGGAGTTAACCATGTGCTCTATTTCAGTGAGCAGTGTGTGCAGTGTTTCTTCAGATGGCGCCTTCTCTTTTAGCGTAGCGTAGAGTGCAGTCTTGACTGTTCTGACCATTCGCTCCCATGCTCCTGCCATGTTTGGTGCTCCTGGCGGTACGAATTTCCAGCGAATTCCTAGGCCTTGAATCTTCTGCTCTGGGTCTTCTTTCTTCATCTTCTCGAACTCTTCTTTCAGCTCACGTTCTGCTCCGACGAAATTAGTTCCATTGTCGCTGTAGAGGGTAGCCGGTGTTCCTCTTCTTGCTGCCATCCTCCTCAGTGCCATGATCATGGAACGGGTGCTGAGTGTTTGCGCCAGCTCTAAGTGTATTGCCCTTGTAGTGAGGCAAGTGAAGAGTACGCCCCAGCGTTTTTCATTTCGTCGGCCTATGGTGATCTTCATTGGCCCAAAGTAGTCAACAGCGGCGTATGTAAATGGTCTTCGATGATGTTGTAGTCGTTCTCCTGGTAGGTCTCCCGTCGGTGGTCTCTGCGGTGTGTTTTTCTTCATACGGCACCACTGGCATTGATGAATCAGTTTTCTGATGCTGGATCTCATCCCTGTGATGTAGTATCGTTGCCGTAGTTCGTTCATCACCGTCGCATGGTTTCCGTGGTAACAGCGTCTATGATAATCTTCCATAATCAGGCGTGTGATTCTGTGTCTTCCTTCCAGCACTGCGGGTTTCTTCACAGTGTCTTGTACGCCAGTAACCTTTTCGATGCGGCCTTTGACTCGGAGTACTTCTTCCTCATCTAAATAGACTTCGAATCTGCTGAGTTTGCTTGATTTCTTCAATAGTTGATTCTTCTTTAGGTTATTGATTTCTTCGCTAAAGCAGTCTTCTTGGCTCTTCTTTATCAAAAGTATTTCTGCTCGTCTTATGTATGACTCGTCTATCGGTAAAAATTTCTTTTCTTCTATCTTCTTGGGCTGCGAGATCCTTTTCTTCTTCTCTTTTTTGGAATAGGGTTTCCAGTTCTTGTCTTCATGTGCGGCCATTATGATATTCTTCTTTCTGCAGATGTCGATGAACATGAGAACTCTTGCCATGGTTTTCAGTAGTTTCTTCCATGTTGAGAAGCGCTCTTCATCTGGAGTGGACGGTTGTAGACAATTAACGGTTGCTACTCTTTCTATTTTCTCTTCTCCTGTTGGCTCCACCTTGTTCTGGAATCTGTTGATTGGCCAGTTCTCCTCTGTTGTCTGCAGGAAGGATGGTCCGGTAAACCACGCAGATTGTTCGGCGAAATCTCTTGGAACACCACGGGTGGCTTCATCGGCTGGATTCTGTTTAGTAGGGACCCATCTCCATTCTTCTGGTTTGGTAAGGTCTTCTATTTCAGCCAATCTGTGCGCCACGAAGGTCTTGAATTTTCTTGGCTCTGTCTTGATCCATTGTAGTACTGTACTGGAGTCTGACCAAAAAACTTTCTTCTTTATTTCTAGGTCTGTTTCTTCGGTTATGCTTCTGGCCAGCCTGCTGCCAAGTAAAGCGGATTGCAGCTCAAGACGTGGGACCGAAATTGGCTTCGTTGGCGTGACCTTGGCTTTCCCTGCGATGAGCACGACTCTAATGCTGCCATCTTCTTCAGTGGTTCTCCAGTATACGGCGGCTGCGTATGCTTCCTCGCTGGCATCTACGAACGTATGAAGCTCTCCATGGGTGACGGTCTTCGTTAGGCTTCTTGGGATTCTCAATGTTCGGAGTCTTGTTAGTTCTGCCAGATAATTCTTCCACGCAGGTATGATTTCGTCTCCAACTTCTTGATCCCATCCAATTCCAGTCTTCCATAGTTTCTGAACTATTTTCTTCCCTTGTACTAGGACCGGTGCCAATAGACCAATTGGATCAAAAGTGGACATCACGGCGCTCATGACTTGTCTCTTCGTTGGCTTCTTTTCACCGTTGAGGATGTCTGTCGGAGTGTTCCTGAGAGTGACGTTGAAAGCCAATGCATCTTCTTCTGTCTTCCATAATAATCCCAGAGTTTTTTCTTCGGTTTCTTGCGTCAGCTTAACTTCAGTCTTGTTTTCTTCTGTGGTTATTTGTTCTAGAAGAGACTTTTCGTTGCTCGCCCATCCTCGGAGTTGAAAACCCGCCTTCTTGTGGATGTGATCGACTTGTTTGGCGATTCTTGCAGCTTCTTCTTTTGAGGTGAAACTCTGGAGATAATCGTCCATGTAGTGATTTCTGACGATTGCTCTGCTTGCTTCAGGGTATTTGTCGCTGAATTCCATTGCGTTTTTATTCTTGACAAATATTGCAGTTGCTGGTGATGAGGTCGCTCCGAAGATCACCGAAGTCATTCTATATTCCTTTGTTTTGTCATTTTGATTTGTCCACAGGAATCTGAGGCTGTCTCGATCTTCCTCTCTGATCTTGATTTGTAGAAACATCTCTTTGATGTCTGCCATAATTGCGATGGGTTTTTCTCGGAAGCGAACTAAGACGCCGAACAGGGATTGCAGCTGATCTGGTCCTGACAGCAGCGCGGAGTTCAAACATTTTCCTTGGAAGCGTGCCGCTGCGTCGAAGACAATTCTGATCTTCTTCTTTGTTGGATGAATTACGGCGAAGTGCGGTAAGTAGAATGTCCTCTTGTTCTCATTCTTTGGTGGAGGGGCTTCTTCGGCGTATCCGCTGTCAATGAGATGTTGGATCTGCTGTCGATATTGAGTCTTCATTTCTTCGTCTTGGTTCAGCTTCTTTTCTATTGATTTCAGTCTTCTCAGGGCGTGGGTGTGATTGTTCGGTAGTGTTTCTTCTTTGCTGGCCCACAGCAGTCCCGTTTCAAATCTTCCATCTTGAAGTCTTCTTGTGGTTGTGTTCAGAATCGTCAGAGCTTTCTCTTCTGGGTCAGTGCTCGGTCGTTTCGGTTGTACTCCTAGTGCGTCGATGCTGAAGTGATGCCTTATCATTTTCTCTATCTCATCTTCGCTTCTCTCTTCCATGCAGTGATTGACAAAGTTAACTGGAACGGAGATGCCTGCGTGAACGCCATGGAGTACCCATCCGAGGTTTGTCTGTGAGGCGACAGGTTGAGATGGTCTTCCTTTGATTATCTTTCTGCTGACGATAAGATCCCAGTTGTCTTGCCCAATGATCATCTTGGGTGCTTCAGGTGCGAAGGTGATTTGTTTCTCTATCTGCTTGAGATGTTTGCATGCTTCAATATCTTCTTTCTGGACTTGCTGGAGTGGCAGCTTCAAGTCTTCTATAGTTCTCACGTTGGTGATGTTTCTCTTGTCGCTGCGATGAAGTCCTCTTATCTTCAAGTCGACTCGTAGGGAACTGAGTGTGGTGACTTTACCGCCGCCCACGGTGCTGATGCTCAGCCTCTCTGGTTCACCCCTGACTCCTATCTTCCTGGCTACATCACTGTTTAGCATAGTGATGGTTGATCCCTCGTCCAAGAGTGCCAGTATCTTCTGAGAGCCCTCGGGTCCGTAAACTTCAACGGGAATGATCTTGAGATAGGCTGTGAGTGGCGCTGCGACGGACAGTACTGCAGTGTTGACGGTCTCCTCAGTTTTCTTATCTTCTATTGGTTTCTCCCTTTGTTCTCTGGGTTTCTCGACTTGTTCTTTCTTCTCTGGGTTATGCAAAGTAAGGTGATGGCTTCTCTTGCAGATCTTGCATGGTGGACTGCGGCAGCTTGTTCTTTGGTGACGCTTTCTCAGGCAACGGAAACAGAGTTTGTTTTCCATTGCCATCTTCCATCTTTTCTCGTTGTCTGCTGCTATGAATTTCTTGCATTCGTGTGACCAATGTTCTTCAGTGCAGAATATGCAGGTCTTCTTTTTCTCTTCTTGTACTGCAGCAGTGGTCTCTTCTTTCTCTTCCTCGACGTGATGTGTTTGTGCGAAGCGTGTGTTCGATCTGTTGAAGCTCTTCGTTTTCTCTACTTCCACTGGTGTGTATGGTCCGCAGAGGTCTGCTTCCGTACTGAGGAACCGGTCGATTTTGAGGAGTTCTGGTTCTTCATGGTCGGTGCACCTCGCTCTGAAGTCGTACCATCGGTGCTTGGTGATCGGTGTGAGCTTCTCGATAATGCTTCTGCACATCTCAGGTGAGTGGAGATATTGCGGCATTGAAAGCGCCTTGATAGTCGCCACGACGTTGTTGACGCGACTAGCGAAGATGCATGTGTCTCGTGGGTTCTCGTTCAGTGCTGCATGTTTCTTGATCTTCTCCATCTCGGCCAATACTATCGCGTCGGGTTTCCCAAAGCGTCGTTCTAATGCTGTGATGACGTCCTCGGGTCGTGATGTTAGCATCAGCAAACTCTTCACAGCTTCTCTTGCCGGCCCAGTGATGCTCTTCCTCAGCCTTGCCATGTTCTGTGTTTCGGAGTACAGGGCTGTGGTCTCTCTGTATTGTTTCTTGAATATGAGCCATTCTTCAATGTTTCCGCTGAACGATGGTAGATCTTGCGTGTATGCGTGGAGTGCGACTGGTTGACGTGATGCGCTGTTCTGTGTTGCTTCTAAAATTGCATCAGCCAGGATCTGTATGTCGCTCTTCTTGGTGTCGCTTCTCATTTCTTCAAACGGTGCTGTTGTCACGTGGTCACGTGGCTTCGGCTCCATAGAAGGTTGAGGTTCTTGCGGCATGTCAGGTTCTTGATTCTTCATAGTGTCGTCGATCCATCGCTCTACATTTATTGATTTCTCCAGCTCCAAGACTTCGTCGGGTTCTTCTTCTGAATCAAGAGCCAACAGTTCTGCCTGTGCCCTTATCAGCTCCGTTCGAGCTTTTTCTTCTTCAAGCTTCTGCATGGCGAGTCTGTATTTGGCCTCAGCTTCAAGCTTTCTGCGACTACGGGATGACGTCGTCGATCTTGCCACGGTGGTATCTTTCCACCCTAACGGTGCACGGTGGGCTCCAGCGGGCGGTAGGATTCGTTCTTCGTGTGTCGTGGTGTGCTTCGTAGCTTCGGTTTCTTTGATGGTGCTTGCAGTGGCTGAAGGTGTCACGGAGCATGCGGGCGGTGCAGGGGGTGCGGGCAGCGCGGGGGGTGCGAGCAGCGCAATACCCTCGGTCGGGTGTGCGGGCCTCTCGGAGTCTGACGGCGACGCGGGATTCTCGAAGTGTAGTATGCCTGTAGCCTCGACGTCAGTAGTGCCACCGGTGGTCGTACTATGGGTAGCCGTTGGCGGGTCGTGAGTCGTCCTCAAGGCAGCTCTTGCATCCCTGTCCCTCGACGTCGTGGAGCGTGTGACCGGCATTGTTCCCGGGATCTTGATTCTCGACGAAAATATTCTTCCTTCAGTGATCCGGCTTCCGAAGGTCCAAAAACTGTAGTGGACTGTATTGAAACTTCTTTTAGATTTTTCTTCGTTTATTTTTCTTATTCTTCTTGTAATGCTCAGAACTGAATGACAACCCGCGGGTTAGGCCCGCCTTATATACTTGCCGTTTTGCACACGGCACTAATCTTATATCTATTTCTTTCTTACATATATGTGCATCCCTGTCCAAGGGCTCTATCCAGAAAACTCGTCATAATTTATTTATTCTTATAACTAGACATTATGTAATATTTTTCCCTAATTCTATATGTTATTCCTAATCTATTAACATTTATTTATTTGTTCTAAAATCATAATTTTTATGTTAAAAACGCGAAAAACATTTTGTTGTGTCTGTACGGTAACGCCGCGCTAGCATACCCTAACTCTTCGTTAGTTCCTTTTCGTTGCCTGCAGAGGGCGTGTGAAGTTGACCTTTGCTGCACCCGTCGCTAACAGTACCATCGTTATCAACGATGTTTCTAAATTCCCGATCATTATCTACTCCACAGGTGTTAGTGAGGGACTTAGATTGTTTTTGTAAGAGATTAAATATAGAAGAGTTGCACATTGTTAAAAATCAATGTAATGCATCATTAATAAAAATAATTGCAAGCAATATTAAAAAGATACAAACTATGTTACCGCGCCTAGTTATTACTAAAGATTTAATACGCATAATTGATAAAGATAACAAAAGGGTTATTCTGAACGATTTTCACATTTTACCTACCACTGGAAATGCGGGGGTAAATAGAATGTTAAATAACATAAAAAGATTGTATCTTTGGCCAGGCATTACGAATGACGTACAGGAATTTGTAAAACATTGCAAACAATGTCAATTACATAAACACAGCAATAAACAGGTTAAAGAACCTATGTTGATAACGACAACTGCCAACGCAGCATTTGAGCGGGTTAGTCTAGACATCGTGGGCCCAATACCTGTCGATAATGTAAACAATAAGTATATACTCACATTGCAATGCGATCTTACGAAGTTCGTGGAGGCATATGCTTTGGAAAAGAAAGACACGGAATCAGTAGCAAAAGTATTCTTTACCAAAATCAATAATTACTGACATGGGTAGCGAATGTAAGCGAAGTAATGACCAAAGTGTGCTCTTTGTTAAAAATTCAAAAACTTCATTCAACTGCATACCATCACGAGACTTTAGGCTCCTTAGAAAATTCTCATAGGTGTTTAGGTGCATATCTCAGAATTCAATGCGAAAATAATAATTCTGACTGGAGCAGTTAGTTACCCTACTGGTGTTTCTCGTATAACACCACCGTGCATTCAGAATTGAAATTTACGCCTTAGGAACTGGTATTCGGCAAACTACCTAACCTTCCTTCCAATTTAACGTCGTCTGTAGATCCTTTATATAATTTTGATGATTACCCTGTACAGGTTCAGATAGGTATTCAATACAACACTATTTCAGTATACACACTGTTTGATAAAAGACGCTCGTTGCTACCACAAATTGTAGCTTACAAAAGTGCTAATATTTCTGACCAGTGACGGGCATCGGCGTCACTGGTGCGAGGATTCCATAACCACGCTCAGACACCACTAATTGTATGCTAAAGGGCGATATTAGCAGCTGGAACAGGGGCCCATAAGCTGTCCCAGATCTATACTCTACAAATATCTTATATTCTACAAAAAATATGTACAAAGCGTCCTACCAGACAGTTGTATGATGACGTCATCCACTGATCCTCGCACGAAGACCCTCCACGTGGACTCCAAGGCGTGTCGGTGCCGTGACACATTGATCACCTTCCACGATGAATCTAAACACAACCCTCCTACCCCGGGATGCATCCAACCCAGAAAAAATGGTAAATGACAAGTCCACTTGTCGCACACCGCGTGGATATAGGTTATTTCACACATACAGGAAATACACTCAAAATGGTCTTCACGCCAAAATATCGTCAGCCCTTGACCCACTAATGTTCTTTACGATGTCCACATCGATTTGCCGTTAATATCCCTTAATATAATTAAAATTATGGTCGACCGCGACCCCTTTTCCAAAATCACGTCTTTTCCGAGACATTTGACAGCTCCAAGTCCATAGACAAAATATATAGACCATTGATGGATACGTTCCGAAATATACATTTTATTCTGAACACACACGATGCTCGTGCGGCGGCCGGCGGAGCGAGAGAGAGAGCGGCGGCTCCTTCCTACCCCCACTCTCCTCACCAGCATACGTGGTTATATTTATTATACGTTACATCTGCCTTTTACAAAATTTTAAAAATATAAATTTTTCTCCACTTTTAATAACTATAATACAATAATCAAAAATTGAACTAAACTTGGTTTTACTAGACACATATAATTTCTAAATCAAATATACGATTCGTTAATGACAGCTTCTACAAAAATAAGTTTAAACTTCACTCTATTATTCAATAAGAGCGTCATTTTTATCCATGATATCACCAGAACTATTCTTATCTGTGCAATCTTTCCACTGACCTTCTACTCGTTTTCGGTGTACTTTGTTTCTACGTAGCTGTTGCCCTTTATCATCATTTTTTTAGTTCTATTTCATTTCCTTTTTTGTTGATTGCGGTGTGTGGTGCGTCATTAAAGGTCGTGGATAGTTTATTCCCTTTTATCATTTTTTTAACATACACCTTTTCTCCAATACCAATAGTTGATTCCGCTGCATGTCTCTCATGTTCTGTCTGCATATACTTTCCCTTTAGATTTCATTTCTGTGTCTCTGTCCTTTGTCTCTAGATCTACATCTGCAAATTCTACACCCACAACAGATGGTATTCTGTCTCTAAATTGGCGCCAGTAAAAGAGCTGGAGATTTACAAGTGATCGATATTATACATAGTCAGATACTTAAGTAAATCATCCTACCAATTGGACTTTTGACTATGGCTTATTCGTAGTCTTTTTAGTAAGTATATCGCGGATTTGTCTCTTAACTTCGGCATTCTGTTGAGCTAGAAAATTCTGAGCTTGTAAATTGTCGACCATTATTAGCAGTGATACTTACCAGGGTGCCTAATCGTAAAAATGTCTAGTATACATGTGGTGTGTGAAGCATCAATACTTTTAGTAATTTTTACCTCTTTATAGCGACTGAAATAGTCTACAATTACCAAAAGATAATGTCCGCTAGGCAATGGCCCAAAAAAATCGATGGCTTCGTCAATCCAGAGTTGTACTGGAAGTTCTCATCTACGCCTATGCTTTATGTTTAGGATTAGGTTACGAGAGTTTAGAGCACAGACAGCTCCCAAAACTTTTGATTTCAGGCTGGAAGGAATAACAACTTTATTCCCACGTAAAAGCAAATTGTCTCGGAAGCAAAGTTCATGTTCAAAGACTTCTAGCTAACTCAATTTCTCGGTCTCTCTAACAAGCCCTTTTCAGTTGAGCCAAAGGGATAGCTATGAGACAAGCCTCATCTACAAATAAATTTACATTATTGTCATCATTAAACGGACGAGGTGATTGGTCGTCAGTGCTCAAGTCTGAGGTCAAGTCAGTCTCAAGTCAGTGGTCGTCAGTGTGATGTTTTTCTTTCCAGAGCTGTATACGATTTTATAATTGTATGACTGTAACCGTAAAACCCAGCGCTCAATCCTCGCATACGGTTTATAATT
The DNA here is from genome assembly GCA_934047225.1 of Ypsolopha sequella. Taxonomy (NCBI): domain Eukaryota; kingdom Metazoa; phylum Arthropoda; class Insecta; order Lepidoptera; family Ypsolophidae; genus Ypsolopha; species Ypsolopha sequella. The sequence continues at coordinate 12,417,876 of OW204011.1, forward strand.
GGGTCCGAAATGACCTCGAAAGGTTTGTGGTCACTTATTAGCTCAAAACTGTCCTTTTTAAACAAATGTCAAAATATTAAAACGCCCAAACTAACGCGAGAACCTCTTTCTCGGTTTGAAAGTAACGTTTTTCGCGATCTGTGAGGCTTTGTGTGAGGCCCGTACGCGATTATTCTTAGCCCACTTGTGCCATGTTGAACTAGCACAGCCTCTAATCCTACAGGAATAGCATCAGCAAGAATAATAACTGTGAAGCATACTTAAAAAGGCCATGTGTTTTTTTTTTTTCGAAAATATTGTGTAAAAGTGTAAAGTTATATTTTTGTTAAATTTTGCGTCACTTGACCGTATGTATGAGTTTTCGAGTATAAGAACCGCCGTCAATTTTATGATATCGATATGAGCAGCACTGGCTGAAAAATGGCAACATTTTGCTTTTCAAGTTGTCAAACGATTTCCTCAAATTAAAAACTCTACTTTAATAAAGAAGGAATTGAATCAATGTACCTATTGCTCTTAATATGGATGGCATTGCAACCTCTGCATTTGCAAGCCCTAATCCTGTCGGAGCAGTTACGAAAAAATTTCGCCATGTTGAATTCTTTTTTCAAAATTTGTCGGAATCCCGAAAAACTCCGAAATGACAACTGTCAGGCCAATTTTATCGGTACCCAGACAGAGTAAGAAATCGCACCTGTCAGAGTGACATTGACATTTCTCGAAAGCGTTTCAAAACACTTAGCGCAACTGTCAGGTAACAGTTCGTGTATCCTCGTTTTCAGTCGGGTCGATTTTTGAACGCTGCAGGGTAAAATTCGCATCGCTCCGAGTGATAATCACACGCACAAATTATAGAGGGATAATCACACGTTTCGAAACGTACATTTAATGACTTTTTTTTTCAATATGGCGGACGGCCCACCTCATGTCAAGAACAGCTGGTCGCGTTTGTTATTGCTATACTATACACACCTAATCTGCCTAAACCATTATTCATCCAACGTTAAGCCAACTGTAGTCATAATACTCCTAAAGCAACGTTTTAAAATACACCAACAGATTGCATTGAAATCGTTGACCAATTGTTGCCAACTCTATTGTAATATTTTCGTTGAAAATTCCACTGAATTTTTGTTCTTACCTGTAAAAAATGTAAAATTTTATATTTTTGAACATGAAATCCGATGGAATTGTGCAAATACATTAACAGCGTCATAAAATGATGAAGTTGTGCGACTGACGTATATATTTAGATATAATATTTTTATACAAACTTCTTAATAATCCGAAATTACTACGACAGATTCTCATTCGTGTAATTCGTAGGCGTGAAAGAAGCTGTCTTAAGTAATGTATAGGTACCTATCTTTTTTCGATTGCAGTGGGTAAAAGTAGTTATGACTCTAACAGTTTTATTAGACGAAGTTTTAAGACTTACAACGAAAGGTGCGCTTCAATGGATTTGTTTTGTAACAGTTTAAATTTTGTTAAAAAAAATGTAAAAAATAGTACATGCATATTATTATGCACATAGCGCAGCGTGCGTAAAGTGGTCATTTTACGCACGGTGTGCTTTAAAGTATAAGTTTAGTTATTTTAAGTTGTTGAAGTGATGATATTATATTTAGTTAAGTATTTAATTTAGAGGAACTATAGTTCTTTTAGTAAAAAATACTTCGTGTTTTTTAAGTTTCATGTATTATTTATTCCTTTATAAAAAATAAAATAAATAGTTCGTCAATCTTTTAAGAGACGTTTGTGTAATTTTACATTTGCTGTCAATGTTACAAGCAACGACTTAATTTCTTCCCTACAATGTCGGGAAAAAATGTAAGAGCAACATTATTTAAAAAAAAAATAAAAGCTATACATAATACATACATCTCTCACTAAAACCAGCGTTGCCAGACCGTCCCAAAAGGGACGATTTTCGTCCCTTTTGGCAACGAACCGTCCTTGTTTTGTCCCTTATCGTCCACCGTCCCTTTTCGGACTATCCAAAATTTTCATGTAAAGGATATGTTTGAACGCATTCAGGAAGCAAGCTGACAACCGTATAATAAAAAAAAACAAGTGCATCAGAGCTGCGTTCATAAATTCGGTGCCATGACACAGACTCTAATGCTGTCTCCTTTGCACGCGCGGCAATATATGAGGGGTATAAAAGCAAAAACGGCACTGTCCATTTTGGATCAAAATGGACTATGAATGCCATCTAGTGCAGACACTGGAAACTAGTATAGCCATTGCTTGAGTTTACATGCAATGTAGGCACTGTCCCATAGAAAAACGACCTTAAGCATGGAGTTGAGAAGCAAAAATGACACTGTCCAACAACATTTAGATGCAAAGGCAGCTTAGTCCATTTCAGCCAATGAGGACGCTTCATTTCCAGTAGAACAATATGGTTGCTGTGCTTGTTTTAATGGAAGACCTTGGTGATTATCTCACAGTTTTAAATGGTTTTAAAATGTTTAAAGGTGTTTAAAAACATTAAAATGGAGGTGAATGTAGCTCAAGTAGATCCGAAACAAGCTAGGAAAAGACCAAGGAATCCCACAAATTGGGATCGAGCAAAGAAAAAGGTAGAAAGGTTGGTACGTCTTTCCGTATGAATTTGTAAAGACAACAAAACAAGTTTGATAGCAGATATTATTCTTTAATATTTTCAAGCTCAAAAATTTACTCATTAATATAAATAAAATATGTGTGTGTTTTATCTGGCTGTGGGACGCATACACGATGTTGATTTTGTTATGTTTTTACCAAAATGGTAGACGTAAAACGCCGTTATCGATCATCAAGCTATGAATTATTTTTTGTTTTTATTTTTAGGTGATTTTGTTTCTATTTTATGACTGAATATAAAAACTGACTAATAAAAGTATTAATAACACATGACACTTTTTATTTCCTCTAATTAAGTATGTACCGACTTTTATGCTGACTATACTATATCCCCATTCCAATGTGACCGTGCTTAGATGCAAATATGGCACTGTCCTTGTACTTAAATGCAAATCTGGCAATGACCACTGTTGAAAAGCACAATTGGCATTGTCCTTCAATATTTTCAATGAAATTCAAAAATGTTCAATGTGGACCAGCAATATTTTCATTTATTTACTTATAGAAAACTCAAGGGACTGTAACAAGCGTGTTTTATCGGACAAAACATGATTAAAAGATGATGAGATTGTTTTTCGCTTATTTGACTTTGTGGCTTGCAGTGGACAGTGCCGCTTTTGCTTTTATACCCCTCATATATGATATGCTATCCTGCTATCAGTATTGGAACCTGAGAATAGTGTGAATAATTGAACGCAACTCGATAAAGTTGCAAGGTTGGCAATCTTGACGAAAATGTATATTGACAATTCGTTCACCGCGCCAAAAACACAAAAACAGAAATTGAGATTTATAGAAAGAATTTGAGGGAAAAAAAGGCGTTTACCGGTATAAGTGAATAGTTGTGCCGATAGGTGGTTTGCTGTGAGGTCAGTGTGCTTTTTCTTTTCGAAAGGTACGTAATCTGTAATTTAATTTTGAATTTTACTGGTGTATGGATGAAGTTAACTTTTTTACAACCCCCCCTTAACTCTGAAAGTATTGAACCGAAAAATATGAAAAAAATTTCAATTATAGATCATAACTGGCCAATTGCAGAAAAACTGTAGCGATTGAAAAAAAGTTCAGCAATAATGAGAAATATAAATAAAGAAGCAAAATAAATAAAAAAAAATATTTTATAAAAATACAATATGGGTATCAAATTGTGGGTATTAAAAAGTTGATTATAAAAATATATACTTTTATTATATTTACTGGCACTGGTTTCGAGAAATCTTTAAAAAACCCCAAAAATATGTATGTCCTATCTCCAAAACTAGTGGACCAAAAATATGAAAAAAATAATGGTAATATGTGTTTACGTAAAGATTACAGGAAAAATAAAGCCGTTCAGAAATTCACGAAAAAAAAATGACAAAATTAAATTTATCATCCACAACACGGAATCCTAGGGACGCGAGTCTGACTCGCACTTGGCCGGTTTTTTTTTTTTCATTATAGGTAATTAAATAAACTAGTCATTTTAGTTTAACTTTAATTTGACGCATAATTGGAAAACCGTCCCTTTTTTTCCAAAATCGTCCCTTTTCAGATGGCCTGTCGTCCGAAATTGGAAGACCGCACTGGCAACACTGACTAAAACAAACAAAACAATGCTCATACACAACTTTTTCACCTAGGTACCTACTTATAAATTATAACAAAAATTAAAGATTTTGATTTGCAAAAATACATGATGATAACAATTTGTGCATTTTGTTTGTCTATCGATAGAAATCTGACCTTAATTGATGTAAAGTACTGGAAAATTGTCGGTTCCTGCATTACTTCCGAAGACGATAAATTAGAGGTAAACTTTCATGATTTTGCATGAGTTTTGCAGTTTTCTATGATGTACGGTGCGTGTGCTTACAGAATGTGTTCAGATCTAGGTTAGGGTGTAGGCAACCTTCTTTGGCACTCGGTCTGCGACTCGCCATACCTAACCTATCTATTGGCTTGCTTCTGGGATTTCTGGGTTATGAACATTTTCCAAGTATGTTTTCCCATCGATAATCCCGTTATCTACTCATTCACTCCATCCAATCCAAATATGTGTTGTGGTAGGTACCTATTTTAAGCCTTGATAGTGAAATTTTAAATGACAAATACTCAAAACGATACAATTGTTTAAAAGTAAATTATAGAATTAACACCCCAGGTAATAATCAGTTATAAACTCACACTGGGTTGAGTTTCCTACCTGGGTCGCAACACTAATTTGTTTAAAATTCATTTTGCGTTGCAACCCTAGTGTTCCTGCCAAGAACGGGGTCTGTAACGACCACACTTCTGCATTTTTAAATGCTTGTAACTCTAGGTAGCATTCCCAAACGCCGGGGCAAATGTAAAAATTAACTGTCACCCTTTCTACGACCACCAGATTGAAAACGAACAGCTTGAAGTCGTTCATAAACATTGTCAAAACTGTAACATTCACTTTCGCAGTTAAATTTCATGTTTACCGAGGGGTTTACGAATGCTACCTTAGCGTGTATTTGATTTGGGGAATGTTTTAGATTCATTTTATTAATGAGTTACTACTGGGATAAGTTACACATAAAATCAAAATTTAGGAAAATAATAAATAAGGAGATAATCAGCAATCAGCGCTTATCAGAAGTTCACTGGCGAGCACTGCGCGCTTAATATCTACATTACAACTAATTATTGTAACAATACTTTGTTCTAAAATGCAGACCATATTTTCACTTAAGATTTAGATTTATTTATTTGTTCCACCAACAGAATAACATACATAATGACATTAACTAACATTTGGACTCGTATGCGTTCCAATTCGAGGCGGATACATCATTCTCATTACACCAACATAAGTTTTCTTTAACTTTTATGAGTACATGCTCGAGGTTTACGAAGCATCTTAATAATATTAAAAAGTAGCTTTCGCCTGCGGCTCCGCCCACGTGATATTCGGTATTACGTCATCCTTTTTTCAAAGGAACAGTGTTTTTTTTTTCGGGATTAAAAATGTAATTTCATCCAAATTTGTCCAGGCGTTTAAGGGTGCAGATGTAACAAACAAACAAACTCACACACACATACACACACAAACTTTCGCGTTTATAATATTAGTTAGATATCAGCAATATAAAAATAAACCTTGATAATGTACAAAATTTACAAGTGCTCCTAACTATTGACAATAAAAAATTAAAAATAACATGCAATATTAAACTTAAAAACTTATAGACAAAATTAAATAATTAATTTAAAAACAACTACAATCAATAATTTAACTCTTGATTTAGATCTGTGTACTACCGGGTGTTTGTGCCAAAGTGGGACTGAGCAAGTGTATGATGTCATAATTTTTTGTATACATTTTTTTTTTTCTGAAACTACATGTAGGGTATCAAATGAATGAGAGTAATGAGCTAATTGTAAAAATATACTACATTGTAACTATTTATAACGTTACTGCCACTCCTTACAAAAAACAATAAAACATTTTCAAAACATACCAAGAGCCCTCCTCCAGGTAATAAATGACTTAAGACATTTTTGTGAAATATACGCGTGGTAATTTTGTTCCTATTATCCTCATGACTAATGTAATGAAAGAAAAAAAAAATTAAAAAAGTTATAAAGCTTAATAGTTTCAAAATTCTGTTCGCTCATACTTAGTGGGTGTTGAAAATGTTTTTTACGAAGGTGTGGTTGAAATGTAATAACGTAGTATCTTTTTACAATCAGCTCATAAAGCCCTTACATTTGACACTCCACACAATAAGTCTCAGAAAAAAAATTCATACAAAACAAACAATGCAATTTGAAGTTACAATTTAGAAGAACAAGTTTTTTTTTTCTGAAACCTTACGTATGGGGCTTCTTTATGAGCTGATGAGGTACCAGCGTCGAACTTTGTTTTTACTGACTGGAAAAAATATGAAAAAAGCCCCACTTTTTCCAATGACTGTACAGAACAAACTGTAAAGAAACTGTACAAACTGCCAGATTTCTTTTTTAAGAGTAACCTTTTGTCCTTCTCACAACGACTGTGTCATGCTGGTACTCGATGAGATAGGGTTACCGACTGTACCCAGATGGTATAACACGGTAAAATTATGAGAATCAACACTCCTAAATTGAGTTGAGCTAGTAAAAGTTGTATTACTTCATACCGTTAACGCTTACTAAATGACGATGTTGTTTGCAAATATACTGCAAGTATTATTTGAACCAATCAAAATATTTTTTTTAAAAACACAAAGGAATTATAATAGTAGTTTATGCTACAAGGGCGCAAAGGAATAAATTACGAGGACGATTTAAAACACGAGCGTAGCGAGTGTTTTAAACGTAACCGAGTAATTTATTGCTATTACGCCCGTGTATCATACTACATTTTTCAATGCATAGTGTGAGGAAATGAAAACAAATATAATCTTGTGAACTTTAAATTATAATTGGCTCAAAAGGACTGTATCCAGAGCCGTTAAACAGTGGAAGAAAAAGTATAACGTCTATGGTACACAGGAAAGGCTGCAGGTTAGCCAACCATTGCAAATAAATAAAAAAAAATAAAGCCCTAGGGCAAAATAATCGACTTTCTGTTCGGTTTTGATGCATAAAAAGTGGGCCTTTACGAGCACATGCATTGAAAAAATTATTATAAATAAAAATTTTATCATTTTTATACTAAATCAAATCTTTGAAAATAAATAATCAATTAAAATTTTCAGTTGATTAGCAACATTACATGAAACTCAAATTAATTATAGACGTTCAATTTTATGACTACTAAGACTGATGGGTGTAAAAACACCGGGTTGCAAGTGTATCTTCGAAGTACTTCGAACCTACGTTTGCCCCACCCACACTACCCGCGTGTTCGAGGGCTACTTTCGACTTAGGAGCATACACGGAATCTCTTAATAAAGTGACGAATCTTACTGTTTTCAGTACCTCCAATGTTTGCAAAGAAAGCAGCCTCTGCAAATATGCTGGGAGTGCAGCGCCAAACTAAAGAACTTCCATCAGTTTATATCTACGTCTCACCAGTGCATGCGAGTACTGAACACCTATTTGGAGGCTTCTACACAGGTAACGTTGCTATACTTCTACACAGGTGACGTAGGTATACTTCTACACAGGTGACGTTGCTATACTTCTATACAAGTGACTTTGCTATACTTCTACACAAGTGACGTTGCTATACTTCTACACAGAACACAGCACAAAAGAAAGACAGCACAAAATTCATACCATAAGGGTTCCTATTTCTCATTTTTTAGTGCAGAACGCTAAAAAGCTTCATTTTGTCTTATATTTCAGACCTTACCAGCAACAACATCAAAGCTTTACATAACAAATACAGAAATAATAGACACAAGTCCAAAATATAAAGAAACTAAAACAGAAGACATTGCAGACATAGACGCAGGACCAGTATATGAAGAAATTAAGACAGAAGACATGGCAGATATAGACGCAGGGCATAGTCTATTATATGAAGAAACTAATACAGAAGACATGGCAGATATAGACGCAGGGCATAGTCTAGTATATGCAGAAACTAATACAGAGGACATGGCAGATATAGAGGCAGGGCATAGTCTAGTATATGAAGAAACTAATACAGAAGGCGTGACAGACACTGAAACAGAAGATGTGACAGACACTATAGACATAGGTCCAATATATAAAGAAACTGAGACGGAAGACATGCCAGAGACTTTAGATGTCAAGATGGAGAATGATCCACTTGAGGTTAGTAAGTTGTCCCATTAAACTCGATAAACCGTTTACGGATATTTGGTTTGGTTTTTAATATATTTTTTATAGATGGGGCTTTCTTAATATCATGCATTATTTTGGCTATTGTCTCGCTGTAAGTAACGGGAGTTGACTTAAGCTGAGCGGTGATCATATACAGGGCGTCCCACGGCTATGCCACATGGAGGGAAAGTATCTTAAATATTGTAGAGTGAACATTATATTTAAAAAAGACATTATTTTAATTTAAGAAACAATTTAAAATGCATTCACAGATTTTTTAAATAGTTACATGGTTGAACCGGGAATCGAACCCGTTACATGAGAAAAACAACTACCCTATAGCTTTATCATACCGATCGAAAGGGTTCATCATAACATAAGGATAATTTTTTGCTAAATAACATAGTGTCAGAAATAAAAGGAAGACCATGAATTTTAACATTTTTAATACAAATTAATCAATTATTCTCGTGTAGCGGGTTCGATTCCCGGTTCAACCATGTAACTATTTAAAAATCTATGAATGCAGTTTAAATTGTTTCCAGACATAAATCCCCGAGGGGTTGTCAGAGGTGTTCCCGAATGTGAACTGTGAAATGCAAGTCACAATCCACACTCGGCACTCCGCGTTTCACCGACGATTATTACGCCCTAACGTGATGGGTGGTGAGCCCTACCGCCGTACTGCGGGCACAAATACACTTATTTTAGTGCATGCAGGTTTCCTCACGATGTTTTCCTTTGCCGTTCAGCAAGTTATAAATATTAGGTAAGAATATACTACGCACATAATTTCCGAAAAACTCGTTGGTGCATGCGACACCGGGGATCGAACCTGGGTCTCAAGATCTGGCTGATACCTATATCAAGTAGTTACAAAAATTCGGTGTTCAGGTATTGTGGAAAAATTCCTCGGTCCAAATGAGAATCTTGGTAGCCTTTTATTTATTGATTTACTCATAGGAAGGTTAACAGACAAATAGGTACAGTAAAATATTATAATAAATAACTAAATGCCGATGAAAAAATTTCACCTAATGGATAACAAAATTAAATAGAAGTGAGCCGTAGGGGAATAACAGTTTAACTGACAGTTTTAGCTTACAAATACTACATATAATATAAAATTTTAGTTTAAGTAGAAATAAACAAATAACATTTAAGAAAAGATAATTATGTTGAAAGAATTTATCTACTCATTTTTTAAGTTTAAGTGTTAAAGCTCTTTTGACTGATTGATGTGCTTGAACAAAACAAATCTGTGTCAAGCGGTATATTATTGAAAAGAACTCGCTCTTGATAAGAATGCATTCTGTCTATGTCTAGTATTGCATGAATATACATATAGAAGTTCAGAGTGTCTCATAGTCCTTTTATAAGACCTGAGGTTTAGTAATGACAATATTCAGGGCTATCTACTGATCCATTGGCGATGCTCATAAGGTAGCAAATGTCTGAGATATCGCGTCTTACAGACAGCCCCCGATCTACATTTTCAAAAAGGGGGGGCAGAGTGCCAATTTGCCGCCCTCTAGGCAAAAATATTCAACAAATAAAACACCAACATTTTTACAAAATCATTTTTTTTTTTACGATAACTAAGAACTGTTCAGTCAAAAAATATAAATTATTATTTTAATCCATTGCTCTGTCTTCAGTTGAAGGAACTTTATGAAGAGCTAGACATTATTGCACATCCAGAACGCTTGTATAACATGGATGAAAAAGGGTGTCGCGTTACGGTCCACAAACAAACTGTAGTTTTGGCTGAAAAAGGGAAGAACGTTACAATAGCGATGTGCGTAAATGCTGTGGGTATTGCTATACCGCCCATGATTATTTTCAAGGGGATTAGGCGCAAATCAGAATTAGCATCAAATTTGCCACCTGGAACAAAGGTAAGCATGGCACCCAAAGGCAGCATGACCAGTAGCTTATTCGTAGAGTTCATTCAACATTTAGCACAGTTTAGCACATTTCAGATTGAAATAGGCCTGTAATGTTGTATAGCTGACTTTAGTCCCTTTTTAGAATTTGACAAATTTTTGAAATAGACCTCGTAACAAAAACTGTTTTAACGTGACAACTTTGATGGCCCCCTATTTCTTTACATACATATACTCACGTCTTTCTCACAGAGTGGTAGGCAGATACCACAAATTTCCATCTGCTACGATCCAGACACACCTGTGATGATGATGTAGTTTATAAAAACGCCACACAAAAACGTACCCCCAAGCTTAGTGAAGCGTGGCGTATCCTGTGTGTGACGTCTTTTGAGGTCGCCACGACGGCCTTAAAGTCTCACCAGGCTGAAAGTGGAGCGTCTATAATAAGGGAAATATGTAGTGCTTTTGGAGCTGACAGACAAGATAGCGGGGACAGAAAGTGGGGCATTGTTGGTTAGGGGCGATGTTGTGATAGATAATTTTGCATCTAGATTAGCCTGGTCGTCCTTGAGCTATGCCGAAAAGTGGCCACTAAAACTGCTGCATATTTAGGTTATCCATTTTTTTATTGAGTATTAAAACCATAACGCGTCTTTAAATGATTACGATAACCGACAGTACTTTCACCTGTGCTAGGGAAAACTTCATACACTTGTTAATTTCAGACTGAACTTGACAATATTGCTGACAATAACTTTGGGGAAGTTATCAAGAGTGACATTAGAGAAGACACTTGCACATCAATAGACTTGGAGATGATAAAGCAACAAGTAGTACTGTGGCGGGTGATCCTCCACAGACTGCCCAGTAACATTGCAGACAACACCATGTCATCAGGTAAGTGTATGTCGTTAGACTTGGAGCTGATGAAGGAACAAGTAACATCGCGGCAGATGATCCTCCACTGACTGCCTATTGACACTCTACCAGCCAACACCATGCCATCAGGTAAGTATATATCGTTAGACTTGGAGCCACGGAGCATTGGTATATGAATGGAGCCATGTCACGACTAATACAAAGTTGCGGAAGCCGAAAACTGGTGATAGTACTCGTCCATACGAGCAACTCTGCGTGAAAAAGAATTGAGAGATCGAGAAAAAAATCTGTTGCTTCACACATTTTGGTCGGGTAGGTACCTATGTAACTTTTCCATAGAACAAGATTTTTTTTCGCGATTCGAGAGTAGGCTCTATAGTAAAAGTTGTTCGTATGGACGAGTACTGTCGAGAGTTTCCGGTTTCCGCAACTTCATCTTAACACCCCGTATATGCCTATAATAAGCCGATTCTGAAGACGATTATTGCAAAACTGTTCACCTCAATTACGTATTATTGATCGGGATAGCCGACCAGTTTCAGCAGATTCAAACTGCCTTCTTCTGGGCGAGGCTAAGCAGGGCTTCCCATCAGAGTTAATAGCATACGTACTCCCAAACGTTTCCCAGAGACCACGGTCCACAAAAACCCCTAAACCAGAAAAGGTTCCTAACATAAGAACTAAGTAATTTCATATATCATTCACAACAAAAAATCTAAATTATGAAGACCTAAACATGGAATTGTAAAGAATGTGAGAAATTGTATGCAGAAATCTCGTTCATACCTGTACCTAAAATCCTGTAGAAGTGGAAAAGTAAGAAGAGAGAGACAAAATATGATGGTGTGGCACCCGTAGCTCACAGTAACTATAAAATCTCGATTTTCTCAAAGACTTTTTGTTAATCGAATATAAAGCAGCACAGCTAGACGTAGAAACTCTAAAGGTCCTAAACTTTGGATAGGAATAAGGGATGTATATGTTACCGGCCAAACCCGATTTTAGGACAAACTAGTTTTTCCTAAGCCAAACCAGTTCATCCTGCGATAGGATAAACCGGTACAGACTAGGCTCAACTGGTCTTTCCTATGGCCGATAGGAGAAACTAGTTTAACCTAGGCGGAACTGGTTGAGCCGAATATGAATAAGTACACTTCAGAATAAACTAGTTTGGTGTTGGATTTAGTATCGTTTGGCAGTTGTATGGAGTTTAAAGTAGTTAAAGCTGGCAGAGGTGGGTTCCCCGATTATATCACTACCACACTTATTACAAGGTAATGCACATTTATCGAGAAATTAATAAAATTTGTTTCTAACCTCAAATCAGGTAAAAGGCAAAAACGAAACCTGAAAATGACAATTGACAACCAAATTGTCAAACCATAAATGAAACACAACGTAAAAAAAAAAGTTGTTTTATTGTCTTTACTTAAAAATACTGCTCAGAAGGTTATTGTACCCCCACTTCATGGTTAAAATAGATCGAATCTGAATCAGAGCAACCCGACTCTATACAGTCTTGTGGCTACTACCGCTAGAGTGTATATAAAAAGCCGAAGGCGCGAAGGGAGGGGAGCCCCCGCCTGATGTAACAAAGCTCAGCTTGTAACAAACAAAGTCAGCCGAAGGCGACCAACAAGCCGAAGCTGCGGAGGCAAACATAGTGCCTGTGCTTTGTTACGCAAGGGCGAAGGGGCTGCACTTCCCGCAGCGCCTTAGCTGATGAAGAAGTGAATTTATGACATTAAAGTGACTTCAGTATCGATAGGTTCAAATGGTTCAAAATTCGACTTATGCACTGTTAGGTTCAAGATTAGAAGAAGGGGGTTTCTGCACCCCCACCCCTACTTTGTAAATATAACCTGAATTTGTTAATTATAACCTCAAAAAAGTAAAAAAGTATTCGCTTAAACATCTTTGACTAGGCACAATTAGTATAGATTAGGCCAGACTATAGTTAATCCTGGTGTATCCTATCGCATAAAGGATGAACTGGTTTGGCCTAGGAAAAACTAGTGTGTCCTAAAATCGGGTTTGGCCGGTAACATATACCTATATATTATTCTTTACATAAATAAATTATGACACAAATAATTGATATATAAAGCTAATTCGCGTTCGTGTTTAACACTGAAAATGTATTGATTACTTCACTCCCGACACTCCATTTTAGAGCTCTGAATTACAAGCGCGCACGTCGCTAATATAAATTAGTTCAGAATCGATGCTAAAACTTTATAACACAAACAAAGACGATACTTCGACGCGATTTCTTATAAACGTTCCGTTCCGTCCGTATGAGTAAAAAAGAGCCAGACTTCAGATGACCTCGCGGGTCCACGCATAACCTGAGTCTCTTTCGACTACCTATGACCAAGGGGTGTTTATTTTAAGGGGAACGAAAATACAAACAGAAATAAAATTTCTGATGCTTTCGGATGATTTTGTTGCAATAATTAGGTTACGTATAGCCATAAAAAAAATACATGTTTTTGGTTGAACTTTAAGGTATTCATTTTCCACAAACCACGTTAATCGATTCATATTTGTACTGTCAATGAATTTTTTTGTAACCCTCTATTGCACACTTCTTATCGATTTTGTTTCAGGTATCGCTTTCGCGATTTTGTTGGTTTTTTTTTAATAAAATTAGTGTGAATGATATCTATTCATTTTCCAAATACCACGTTATTCGGGTCAAAAAAAGCACCCCCTTTTTCCAAAAATACGTAAATCCACTGATGCAGTCAGCGGCAGCAAGATATTGTCAGTCTACGCCTAGCGTTGGCGCCCGTAAGACGTGGAATCTGTGCCCTTTTTTGCAAGCTATAAATATCTCCCAAAACTACTTCAAAACACATTGAAATTAATTTTATAAAGTAATATTTCGAGGAGCATCATATTCCTGCCGTTAAAAACTCAACAAAATATGCGTATGAGTGATTTAGCTACATCGTGCCATAGTCATAACAACAAAACTGAATGAATTTGGATTGAATTCATACTTTTATGCGGGAAAATAATATATGTTACTCTAAAAGAATAATTTTGTGATCGTTATTGAAACCCAAATTAATTTACTTATACTTACTGAGATCTGTAACAAAGGTCAATGACCTTTTCGTGAAATTACCCTCTAGTATTGGCTCACCATTTCAGGTCCAATAAGTGAAGTTTTTTGCAAATTATATAGGTACACTTACTTGGGATAAATCGCCAAGCATTTGAAATATAGAAATTTATTTTGAAATATTTACAGTGCATGGCAAAATTATTAGATCGTAGATAATACTGTCGGTACATGTTCAGGTTCTGTTACGCAAAATGAAAACAATGAAACTCTTTTAGGATTAATTTGTTATCCCTATGTTTGTCTGTCTGTCCGTTTGTCTAGACAATTTTTTCTGGGTAAAATTAATAAATACCAATATTAACGGCCCTCTATAGAGCTGTAAAAACATACTTTTGACGTTTTTATTTATATTACGTTTTAGGTCTTTACGTTTTTTTTTTTACGTTTTTCATACAAATTTTCTCACTATGAAAATGTAGGGATGAACACTTGAGATAATATTTTGCATTTAAAAGTCAACACAGAAAAGAATTGTTGAACAAATAATGTAAAAAATATGAAAACCATGTTGTTCTATTCTAAAGGGATTAATTATCTACTGTTCAATGTGGCGATATCTTTGTATATTTTTTTCCTTGAATTATTTTTTACTAAGATAACAAATAGTTTAATACAAGGTTTTCCTTAAGAGGTCCCTTTACCCCTGTATTTTTCTTAAAATTCATACAATAGGTATAAACCGAATGTGAAGTCTACAGCTTATTTTCTTCATATCTTTTTTCATGAGTATATTCTAGTGACATCTAACTACGTCTCTATACAGCCCAAAAAGCAAAATTTGATAAAACACCATCATAATAGCTGTCAGGATATCGTCAATATTGCCTCGTTTTTACGCAAAGTTTAACAAGTTTGTATATTTTTATCTATACTGGAAATAAAAAAGAGAGAAATACTGGCGTCGTTCATGTTAAGATGACTAAGTGTTCTGGGGCCAACCCTGTTCCTAATTTATATTAATAATTTGTGTGAGCTTCAAATTCAAAATTGTAAAGTTCTTGTTCAAGGTAAAACTTGGAAAGATGCAGATGCACATGAGCATGCTGGACATGCTATAGGGAGTGTTATGAGATGGTTCTCCGTTAACCAGCTAACACTTAATGTTGACAAATCCCAATTCATTACATTTACTGCTAGAGCTTCTAACCAGCCCCCACTTGACTCGTTCCATCTTAAAGCCCATAGTTGCAATCGCTTTGGCCCGGAACAAAACTGTCAATGTTCCAATCTAAAGAGATCTGATAGTGTTAAATATCTAGGTGTTTTAATTGATAATACTCTAAGCTGGAAACAACACCTTGAATACCTAAAACCCCGTGTCAGGAAACTAATCTACATATTTAAAAACCTTAGATCATGCGCCGACCAAAAGACTCTTCTAATGGTTTATCATGCCCTAGCCCAATCCATCTTAACATACGGCATTGCTGCATGGGGAGGTGCTGGTATCTCATCATTTCTCAGCATCGAGAGAGCTCAAAGGGCTATCCTGAAGGTAATGAATTCTAAACCTTTTCGATATCCGACCACACTATTATATCAAGAATGCAAAGTACAAACTGTAAGGCAGCTCTTTATTCTTCAAGTTGTTCTGAGAAAACATGCTTCTCTAGCCTATGATCCGAACTTTATAACAAAGAAGCGCCGCAATGACCTTGTCTGCAAAATCCCTTTCTTTAAAACAGCATTGGCTAATCGCCATTATCCAAGCTTGAGTGGCCGCCTATACAACAAATTAAACAGAGAAATTAATATTTACCCTCTTCCTCTGCGACAGTGTAAAATTGCCATCAAAGACTGGATTCAACATTTAACATTTAAGGAAACCGAGGATTTGCTCGACCCTCTAATCTTCCAAATTATAAAATAAATATAGCGAGGTATATTATACTATTAGTTTTATTATATACAAACACATCTTCACAAACACAACGCATTCATCCTCACACTTCAAACACATACCATTCACACATTACTCACCCTCATACTCAAATTCATACCTTTTTCTTCTATTTGTTATTCTACATAGTTTGCCTAATTAATTAATTCACCTTCTTTTTTGGAAAAATTAAAACCTAATGGTAATACTAACCCACTAATATGATATTATAAGATTTCTATGTACCTACTAACCACATTCCTGTTTGTATTTTTTTGTAAATAATTATTACGCTAACACTTTGATCTGTATAATTTATAATATAAGAGGAGAAACTGGTTCCTGAATCTCAGTATTAACTTTTTGGGAGCTTTACAACAATTGTGACTTTGTGTATGAAAATAAATACTTTTTATGTTTATGTTTAAAAAGTTTACACACTTTGCTAACTATAAACAATTACCGTTTCATGGAAAACTGTTTTGACCTGAAACCATTTCACAAATTCAATTAACTTATTTTGAATATCTTGTCATCTTGCACTTCTTGATGAGGAATACAATTTCAATAAGTAAAAATACAACTTTTAGTTAAGAAAACTTATAATTAAAAGTCTGCTGTATGCATTAACATATTTTTAATTATATTACAATAGTAATAAAATAATTGGCTTATCCGTCGTCGTGATACCAGCCGTAAATTTCTTAAATAATCTGATATCACGCTTATGGAAAACCCAATCGTTTTGAAGATACCATAATATCATTAAAATATGTTTATGCATATAGCAAACTTTTAATAATACATTGTCTTAGCTAAAAGTTGTACTTTACCGTTATAATTATTTCTTAATATTTTGTTACAAATTCGGAGAAATAGCCCTTAAGGAAGTGTTGGTCTCTATATTTTCATAAGGAGAAAATTTGTATGAAAAAGTTAAACAAAAGGCCATAAAAACGTTATAATATGTATATTTTACAGGGCTGTAAATATTAGCATTTATTGATTTTACCCAAAAAAATTGCCTAGACAAACGGACAAACAGACAAACATAGGGACAACAAATTTATCCTAAAAGAGTTTTGCTTTTTCATTTTGCGTAAAGGGACCTGATCATTTCAAACTATGATACAAATAAATTTCTATATTTTAAACACTTGGCGATTTATCCCAAGGGTAAACAGGTGTCCCAAAGTCAACGCTTTCCCTTGGACGGCTGGTAGGCTAGCTCATGACTGACCAGAATATCAAATTATGACCTCAGCAAAAAGTAGATAGTCTTCGAGTTGATGGTACTTTTATAAATTCGAATAGATTTTTGAGAGTCAAAGCTAACCAGTTCTAAATTCTAAGAATAAAATTTTTGTTGCGCAACTCTGAATAGTCATGCTATTGATAAAGTCAAAAATAAACCTTGAAATGCTGTAACATCAGGAAGAAAAATATAAAACCCAATTTATGAGCAATTTTTTGTAATTACGTTAGTTCGATACCACACCCTGAAAAAAAATGTCCTATGTTAGTTTTGCAAATTGTCTTAAATAACGGCTCATCAAATATTGTTTTTCAAATGATCTGGCATTTTCTGTGTATTACTTTTGAAAAAAAAGTTATTGCTATTTTACTACCAAAGGAGCTGCGTATTTTTTAAAATAATTAGAATTTAGAATGAAAGAGTGGCGGGCAGTAAAAATATTTGACGTTCATTAGAAATGCCATTTAACACGCGTTAGAGTGAGATAAATAGTGACGCTATTTAAAATGAGTTGGAATGAGATAGTAACGCAGTTAAACGTGGTTGAATGAGAGAGGCATAATTGATATAAGCTAAAGTGAGATAGATAGTGACGTGGTGCATTCCTTCTGAGAATACTTGTTAGTTTCCACTTTTTGTAATAACAACTTTAGTAAAAATTTTTTGTAAAGAAATTTTTGGTCAAATTTATTTTCCCGCAAGTGTAAAACCAGCTCAACGGGCGAAAAATATTTAAAGAATGGGTAATGGTGACAATTCACCGTCACAATATTATTATGTATCTCTAAAGGAGTGTCTGAAATGTTCCGAGGGTCAACTGATAAATCAAACACTCAAAAAACCACTTTTAGCCGACCATAATAAATTTACGTCCCGACGTGATAGCAAGTAGGATCAATGCCGTGTGACGATGATCGAAATACACTAATAAATTAGATAAAATAAAATACGTATTATTATTATTATTATATATTATTATTATTATATATTACATATTATTATATATATACGTATATTAAATACGGTTTTTGTTTTGGCTATGTCATACTCTTAATCTAAGAAACCAAACTACGCGACGTGTTTCCTAGATCGACCTGTCTCCAAGCGTCCCTGTAAATCCACTGTCTACTCTTTCTTTGTCCCCACGCACAGATTTTCCCAGATTTCGCACAGTTTTAAGCTCCGCCTTCCTTCCAGGCACATTATTTCGTAAATTAATTAGTTGTCAAACCCTATTTGAGGCTTGTTTAGCTAAAACTCAATAAAAACAGTCCAGAGTGTAAAAGACGTTAAATTTCAAACCTTTTTCAACTCGATCTACAATTATCTATGGAAAATAAGGAAATAAACAATTAAATATAGTATGCTGAATAATTTATAGTCCAATTACTCCTATTACAATCTTATGCAAATTATTTTGAACCTTTTTGAATGACATGAAATCGATTAATTGAAAGAACATGAAGTAGAACACCTTTTATTTTATATGTTTGTGTTCTAACTCATTTAACTATTATCACTTCATCAGACCTAGCTTCCGAATATGAAATAACATTTATGATTCAAGGTTTTAAACAAATTTTGTCAATAAACACACACCACCTCCCCGACATTCGTAGATCTGTGGCTTCTTCCAAGATTTGACAAGTTTCACAAAAAATACAAACATGGTTTCAACATCATAAAATTTGACACATTCTCTAGGACCATACTTGTGTTTGTTTTATTGCATGGGAACTTTAAAAAAAATCGTACTGGCGCCAACTGCTAAGTAAAATATACATGAAAACGCCTTTATGCCCTGTAGCTTGACCCTTGCGACGCCGTGAAATAAGGTCGCTAATACGTCCCTGTTTCTTCACCTTACTTTGGGCTGTTATTACTTGTTTCTTGAAAAGTGTATTCAATTTTATTCAAAATTTAACTTAAACATCAAGGCATACGAACGAAAATCAATTAAATCACTAGTGTTTTGGTAACGCCTCTTATTTAGATGGGTTGGGCCCATTTCTAAACTGCCGATCCTCACATCATAAAAATAACCAATAAAAGTAGTACAAAGCAATTTATGATTTCTGTATGAATGAAGAAACTTCAGTTGTTACAGTTTGTACTCTAAGGCGCCGAAAGTCGTCTTAAGAGTGAAAACCTCGTTAGGGCGTTATAATTAATTTCATACGAGGAATAATAAATACAAAACAATTTTCGTATAATTTGCCATCCGAGGTTTTCACTCTTAAGGTGACGGTATATTTAAGGTACACAAAGCGATGGATGTAGAAATAAAAACATATAATCTTAATATTTATATATATGTATATGTATATATAATTAAATGAGTGACAAACTAAACGTTATTTAGTGTTTGTTTAAACAGTAATTTTTTTTTATATAAATCAAGATATAAATAGATATAGAATCACGACTAGGGTTGTCTTCTTTTTTTCTGGATTGCAAGGAACTTATGATCAAAAAACTTATTAAAAAAAACCGGCCAAGTGCGTGTCGGGCCAAGCGCAGTGTAGGGTTCCATAGTTGCTCTGCACAATATGCGGACTTCTTCTCCAAGTACATTTTAAAGTTTGTCGACGAATAGAGATCGCACCAAACTTCTAGTACGCTCGGAAGTTGCTCTTCCCAAGAACGGCCCGTACATTTTGTTCCTGCTGTTGTGAATCGCCCCGTGTTTAGAGAGGACTAAAAGTTTGGCGCGATCTGTACTCGTTAACTTGTAAAGCCTACGTAGCTGTGACAGTTTTCCTTTTAATTTCGTTATTTTTACTACTGCCGTAATTTTTTTCACGTCTCCAAATACAACCGTTTCGCTGGCAGGGGGGGGGATACTTGACTCTTAACAAAAATTAACACTTTTAAGCTTAATATTTCGCAAACGGAACCCTGGATCGAAAAATAGTCTTCTCACACCCCCGATATTTTTAAATTACCTATCCAACGACATCCCACACTATGAGATAGACGAGAAAAAAAATATGTGTAGGGGAGGTACCGTAATAAAAAATCTTTTTCAAAATTTTACTGTCCCACTTTATCGGCGTGATAAATATGTATACCCATGCCAAATTACAGCTTTCTAGTACTAATACCAGGCTAAGCCGCGGACAGATAGACACACAGACGGACATGGCGAAACTATAAGGATTCCTTGTTGTTGACTACGAAAACAGTAAAAATTGTCTATGAATTTCTTAAAAACGAACTCAAACATAAGCTCAAACAATTTTATTGAACACTAGCTTCTGCCCGCGTGACCTACAGGAAACAAATGACATTTTTTTTTTTCAGAAACAAACATTATAAACGCTCTCACTCCCTCTCAATTGCATATACAATATCTGACGGTTGTTGTATTGTTGCAGGTGTTCCAGTTACAATATGTGATGACGCAAGTAATAGTCAGATTGAAGCAATAAAAGATGTTCCGCTTGTTGAAGCTCCTCATGAAGTCACAGATTGTATTTCAAAGCAACAGACCACGAAGGAGAATGGAGAAAACCTTTCAAAGAAAAATAAAGTCGTTAATAAAATAAAAACTGTGTTCAAAATACCGGAGCAGAAAAAAAGGTGTTCTTTAACTTACATCTGTGATCATTGTCAGCAAAAATTTAACACAAAAATTAAATTGCGGCAGCATATATCCTTTCATTACGGAGTTTCAGAAGCAAATCTCTTATTTCAAACTCGTAACTACAAATGTGGTACAGTTCAATCGTTAGAAAAACATTCAAGACTCCACGATGAGAAAAGGCGTTATAAATGTAATTTGTGTACGTACAGATTTAGTAGAAAAGGACAACTAATGAAGCACTTTCAAACGCACACGGGAGAGAAGCCGTATAAATGTGACATGTGCGTCTATGCGAGTAACTATAGCGGTAATTTAAAGAAACATATGAGAACACACACGGGAGAGAGGCCGTATAAATGTGACATGTGCGACTATGCGGGTAACTATAGCAGTAAGCTTAAGATACATATTAGGAGAAAACACACGGGTGAGAAGCCATATAAATGTGACGTGTGCGACTATGCGAGTTGCGAAAGCAGTATGTTGAATATACATATGACAAAACACACGGGAGAAAAGTCATATAAATGTGACATGTGTGACTATGCGAGTGGCTATAAAAGTGTTTTGAAGGTACATATGAGAAAACACACAGGAGGGAAGCCATATAAATGTGACGTGTGCGACTATGCGAGTCACCAAAGCGGTAGTTTGAAGATACATATGATGAAACACACGGGAGAGAAGCCATATAAATGTGACATGTGTGACTTTGCGAGTCGCGTAATCCGTAATTTGAAGAGACATATGGGAAAACACACGAGTGAGAAGCCATATAAATGTGACCTGTGCGACTATGCGAGTTGCGAAAGCGGTAGGTTGAAGATGCATATAAGAAAACACACGGGAGAGAAGCCATATAAATGTGACGTGTGCGACTATGCGAGTTGCGAAAGCGGTACGTTAAAGAAGCATGTAAGAAAACACACGGGAGAGAAGCCACATAAATGTGACATATGTGACTTTGCGAGTCGCTATAAAAGTGATTTAAAGATGCACATGAGAAAACACACGGGAGAGAAGCCATATAAATGTGACGTGTGCGACTATGCGAGTTACCAAAGCAGTAATTTGAAGGTACATATGAGAAAACACACGGGAGAGAAGCCATATAAATGTGACATTTGCAACTATGCGTTTAGCCGATTCTCTCATTTGAAGAGACATATGAAAAAACACACGGCATAGAAGCCATATAAATGTGACATCTGTGACTATGCGTGAAGAGAAAGGGGTAGGTTGAAGCAACATATAAAAACACACACACTACACAGGTGAGAGGCCATATAAATGAGACTTATGCTAGTACAGGTGTCACAAAAGTAGAAGTTTAATTAAACACAAGAAACGAATCTGCACATATCTGCGCCCGAGCATGCTTTCATCTACGCCACGACCCTGGGGCAGTCTCCAGATGACCGACTGGATAACTTGGTGCGTCACCACTTCTCAGTTGACGCACTGGGCGTCTCACTGGCCATTTAAGTCAGAGAAGAAGACCAACGGGCGGTAGCGACCTTTCAACGCACCGTCCGCCCCGTCGACAACCACTACGAAGTCGGCCTCCCCTGGAAGACTGACGACGTCGCACTGCCGTCCAACCACGCTCACGCCGTCACTCGACTGCGTGTCATCGAGCGAAAGATGGACCGGAACCCGAGCTTCAGCTTGGAATACTCGCAGCAGATCTCCAACTTGCTCAGTAAGGGCTACGCACGACCAGCAGATGGAAGCGAGAGCAACAGCCCACTTCAATGGTTCCTGCCACACTTTGCCGTGAGAAACCCAAACAAATCCGGCAAAGTGCGCCTGGTCTTCGACGTAGCAGCAGTCTCCTAAGGGGCAGCAGTCAACAGCCATCTGCTGGAGGGGCCAGACCTGCTGAAATCTTTGCCAGGCATCCTCTTTCGATTCCGGGAGAGACCAGTGGCTGTCACCGCCGACATACAAGAGATGTTCCTCCAGGTGGAGATCTGAAAGGAGGACCAGCCAGCGCAGATGTTCCTATGGCGAGGCACCGACCGTACGCGCTCGCCATCCCAATACGTGATGACTTCGATGAGTGTGCGAAATCACAACGCACAGCTGCACACAAGCACGAACCCTGACGCGTTGCGTGCCATCACCGAAAGCCATTACATGAACGACCTCGTGAAGAGCTTCTTCACTGTGGAAGAGGCCCGGCAGACAGTCAGCGAGGTGAACGCTGTCCACACTCAAGCCAGCTTCAGCTTCAGCTAAAACGCCAACTCCGAACGAGCCCTGGCAGATGTTCCTGCCACACTCTGAGCACGAGCCCCTACGGAACTCGGGGGCAAGCATTGTACTATGGTCTTATCGGGGGAGCTGTGACATACTGCACACACTCAAATTGTTTATGTATTTATGTAGGTCACTTCGTGCACGTCACGCACGTAATGTTTAAATGTTGGAGTTTTATATCAATAAAGCTAGACCTATTACTGACTTCATAATGTGTTTATCTCAAGGTGATATACCGTGCTAGCAAAGGTCCCCGTTACTCCAGGCAGAAAGACCCACAGTGCGAAAGGGACGGAATCGGGGAAAATTGTCAAAAAGTCGGTTTTAAATTAATGCAAAATTAACTAAAATAGCTACGAAAAATTCCATAACCAGTAATTTAGGTGTAGTTAAAACCCATCTAAATATATATTTTTCAAGTCTGTATGCTATCCTAATTTGTCAGAATATCAAAAAAAAGTGTAAATTTAGACCTGATTTCAATAATTATTTCTATCGAATGAAATTTCTCCTATCCCGTTTCTGATAGACAAAATCTAGTAAAAGGTCCCAAAATTGTTATACTAATTTATTTTACTTGGAACTTCATTAAAAGAGCAGATAAATAACTTCAAAAAGTGTCAATTTCCACGGCATAGCCCCTTAACCCAACATCCTTCCTTCACATGGCGACCCAGCCAACTCGAACCCAATTACTCAAGATCGAAGACCGAAGACTATCCCACTATGTGTGAAGAACTCCTAATTGAGCTACAGTACATACACTCAGACGTCGTTCCTGATATTTTGTTGTAAACATACAAGACATGATTTCGAGACATACCAACCAGCGCACTCAAGGAGACATTATCATCATCAGACATCAAGGAGAGAGCATCAGCATATCATTGAAGGTTATAGCCCGTCCAGAAGAGGTGTCCAGGGTTATCCCGGCTCAATCAATGTGGATGACCACACGACGCCGCTACAAGACAAGACATCCGCTACGAGGTTACCGTCGTGCCACTACCATGCCACTACGATGCTTCGGAGCCACTAAGTTACACCATCAATATCATGCATAGTAAATAAGGTATTTATAAGGATTCATTTCTATAGGCTTAGCCGTGAAAACTATATATATATTTTTTTAATGTTTCCATATAATATGTTTAATAATTTAGAAGCTTTTGAGGACTTCTTATTAAAAATAGGCCCCGAGAGGCGATTCACTAGTCCAAGTGCTAAGACTAAATTTGAAGAATCTGAGCTCATTTATGGGAAGTTTACCTTCTGTTTTAAATAAAATTGATGACGAGATTGAAAATTCTGAGATAAGCCCTTTATTAGTTTAAAAATCGAGCAAATTACAAAAAATATTTGCAAATTATACAATAGCATAATAAGTCTGAATTCCTCTTTAGTAGAAAAAACTAACAATCAGCCTCTAAACATTTATGGTTTTGATATTAAAACCGCAATTGCCCTGTTGCTGGTTATGAACGGACAGGAGCAAACAACAAAGCAGTTAATCGATAGTATCTAGTTGTACAGTTCTATGATCAATGACACAGCAAAACATCAACTCATTGACTTACTTTTAAAAACCAGGCTCAACGCTAGCGTTGATATAGTTATGATGACCAAGTGATGTGTCTCAATTGATTGGTGTTGAATCTACCCTTTCTCGGTGGACAATGAACAAAGTAAATTAATAATATTTGCATCTGTATGAAGAGATAAACCTACCGTTTGAATTTTTTCGTAAAACCTCGTTTCAATGAAATTGTATTTAAAATTATTTTTTATATAAATACCTACTCCACCATGTTCATTTTTGGCATCTTTATGAACAAAACTATCCATCCATCCATCAGCCTAGTTCGTCCACTGCTGGACATAAGCCTTTCCAGGACTTTACCACTCCCGGCGGTCATCCTGGAAGAATTGCCCATGCTCACATACGCTGGGCAGGCGGGTTGGTGAGCGCAGTGCCGGAACCCTCGCACCAGTGCCGCCGCTGCCCGTCACCAGTCTGTTCCATATAAGCCCCGCCTATTAGGGATGGATAAACTGCCATCCATCGTTCCCAGGCATGGTGGGCCACCCGGTTTTTTTCCTGTGATCTGTAACTACTTAGCTTGTGTATCAAGTTATTACGAAAATTCGGTGTACAGATTCACCCGATAATCGTGTGGAGACGTCGCTGATACTTGCCAAGGCACGAGTGGCTCCACTCAAGCTCACCTCAATTCCTCGTCTTGAGCTTCAAGCTGCCGTCATGGGAAGTCGCATGGCAGCTACCGTCATAGATGAACATGACATCAAACCTGAGTCGAAGACCTTCTGGACCGACAGTAAAAAAGCTCTCACTTGGCTGAAGACTGAGTCCAGATCCTACAGACCGTACGTCACACATCGCATCGCAGCTATAGAAGAAAACAGCGCAGTAAACGAATGGCGATGGGTTCCGACGAAATTGAACGTCGCAGACGACGCCACTCGAGATGTACCCAGCAACTTCAACACGAATGGTTTAAGGGGCCTGACTTTTTACGAGATGACCCCTCCTCATGGCCAGCAGTGTTATGTTGTGGACTGTATGGTATTAAGATTTTTCGAGCGTCGTTGTGTCTTTGCTTTGAAATGTGAAAAGAGAGCACCAAAGGAAATTGGACGGACTTACAGATAGTTGATGATATTGATGTTCCTGGTTATCTCTGCTGCTGGCTGGGGGCCCCCTGATCAATCCTGGTGCTATGTACACGCATAGTTCACTAAATTATATATTATTTTATAATAATATTTAGACTGTATTACAGCGAGGTTTTAACATGTTGCGTTTGGATCGGTGAGTGAATGAGATCCCGAGGAATGAATGGATTGAATGGGAAAGGGAATGAAGTGGATTGGTGGTGCTTTTTAAATTCGATAAATGAAGTCTTAACAAGCAGAGCGACCAACACTCAGTCAACCTACTGGTGAAGAGAAAACAAATTATGTCACTGAAAAGAAGAAGTCAATACAACTGAAGAACAGCATACCAGACAGCAGCAGATTCTCAAATACAACTGAAGAACAGCATACCAGACACCAGCAGATTCTCAAATACAACTGAAGAACAGCATACCAGACAGCAGCAGATTCTCAAAATGGGAAAAACTCCTTCGATCTACAGCCAGAGTTTTTCAGTCCAACTCGTCCAATGAAACAAATAAACTTGTATTAATAATAATTTATTATATTATATATTTTCGGTCATCAATCGATCCCAGGCATAACCAGGTTATGTACTCGTATAATAAAAAATTATCAAAACTCGAAACAAAATCATCAAAAATCATATATTTTAAAACTTAACAAATAAGTAAGCCACATAATTAATATATATAACGGCCACGCACGATATAAAGCATACATAGTAAAGGAGTCTACACACCTAACCCACCGACAGTCCGGCGGCGGCTTGGCTTGGCAAAAGGAAAGAAAGCTGAAGCTTTGTCAGAGTAAAAATATATTTATAGAGTAGTGAATTTTAGTAAAACCATAGACTAAGTATTACTACGTATAGACCGACAACTCCCATACATCAAGGCGTAACAAATTTTTTATGCGCTTTTACGACAGACACTAGGTGTCGCCAATTGTTGCAAATAAGCATAATTTGTTTAATTGGCTGCAAGTAAACTGTCATGGTTACCAAGTAAACATGTGGCTAAGTTGGCAATATTTCAGCGCCATCTATTATCGAAGTGGGAATTATTTTATGTTATGTGACATCGCTGTGCCACTACCGTCAAGAATCGGTCTTTTTTAGCATCGTGTTCGTAAGAGGATTTAGCAACGCCATCTAGATTTCGTTAGAATTTTACACCTTTTTTGTGGCTACAAACTGATGTATGGGAACTGCTAGTCTATACGTAGTAATACTTAGTCTATGGAAAAACGCTCTGATACAAACTCACCCACACAGACGCGTGCTCTACATGCAGTCTAAGCGAAGTTCGGGAGAGTCTCCATGCTTCTGCGTGTGTGAGTTCGCATCTGAGCTATAATTCTACTAAGATTGACTACTCTATAAATAATATTTACTCCGGCTGTTTCGGTGGGCTTTGGTGGGTAACTCCTAAGCTTCCTTGAAACTTAGCTCACATCCTAGGGATTCCAAACGTAATACCATATCACACAAAGATTTCAAAAGTACCTAAAGATAAGCCCTTACCGTAGTATGACAGCACCAAAATGTTTCCACCTTTAAATGGGTGATGCTCACACGTTTGGAATCAGTGCTCATCTGAAC
Source organism: Ypsolopha sequella (assembly GCA_934047225.1). Taxonomy (NCBI): domain Eukaryota; kingdom Metazoa; phylum Arthropoda; class Insecta; order Lepidoptera; family Ypsolophidae; genus Ypsolopha; species Ypsolopha sequella. The sequence goes on from OW204011.1 coordinate 12,445,390, forward strand.
ACAGTGATAGTTGGACGCCTTAAGTGCACTTAAAGTTTGGAGTTTTTACTAATTTAGTTGTTTGATCAATTTGCTGACCATATGTAGACAAATTGCGCACTCATATTGTGTATATTAACGCACACATTCAAAAACAATGCAATAGATTTTGGGTGCCAGGGCTCATCTAAGCTTTTGAAATCTTTGGTATCACATAATTAACGTAAGCATATAACCAAAGCCGCGGATTTTAAACCGAAGTCGATTCCGATTTTACCACTTTTACCGCCTCGGATATTTTGAGGTCTTTGGGCTTGTTCACAGTTAAAACCATGGTATGGTTCTGACTCGGTCCAACTCCATTATCAACTATGCAGGTGTAGTTCCCAGCGTCTTCCAGCCTCGTGTCCTTGATGAGAAGGCGTTTCCCAGCCGTGCGGTTGTGACGCGTCACCCGGTCTCCTGGCAAGCCGTTGACGTCCTTCCCATCTTTGAACCAGTCCGGGTGGGCTAGGGGACTGGAAATGTTATTTATATTTAATTTTGTAAACGGTAGAACGCTAGTTACTAAAAGAGATCGTATAACATGAAGTGCATACTGGCTGCTATGCCATTTTGTAATATGTCGCTTGTCAAGATTTTTGCAGTGAAAACTTCTTTAGGCGCGCTGAGCACTTTTTTGTGGGCACTGAACAAGACTGAGGCGTCACGCTCGGCTATGTAACGCTCGTTCAGGTAAAGTCGTCTTGAATCGAGTAAGGGAGTGAGAGATATATAGCTAACGCTTCTCTGGTATACTCGCTCGGTGACCGCCTTGTTGAAGTTTTCACTTTACTTCTGTCGTGGGGTCTTAAGCAGACCCCTTTTTCCCCTGTCTATCAAAATATTTTCTCGTTAGCTGTCTACATTTTATTTTTAACCATCTAAAAATACAATTGTTTTTAAGGCGCTTTTTCCCAAAAGAGTGACTCTCTGTCTTTTTCTTTACGTGTAAGGAGTAAAGAAAATAACCACACTTTTGTACTAAAACTTTTACATATCGCCTTAACAAGTTGGCATACGCCCAGAGCCCAAACGGCTGACGTTAGAGACACATTTTTGGATGGTAGGTTTCGTGGTGTAGGTAGGTGTGCCCCACCCTGAGCTCATGGCTGGCTACGCCCATCCTATGCCCAACAGCGAAGGAAAACGGCGAAGGAAAATCACTGCATGCCCTAAAAGCGTGTATTGTGACCAAAGTACGGCTATAAAGCACGTTGGAACGTAAAAATCGTCGGTGAAAAGAGAGCGTATACGAGTGTCGATTCGCTCAGAAACGCCTCTGAGGGTTGCCAGATATTTTTTGATCCTGTAAGGGACAAATGCTAAATTTCGCAAAAAAAACGGGGTTTGAAATTTTTCCCCGAGACAAATGAAAAACATGTATTTTATGTTCTTATTTTTATGTGCTTTTATTGCTAGTTATATTTTAAAGAAGATCGTTAAGTTTTAATATATCTTTGTTTGATTTTTCATAATATATTTTATCAAATCCGTGGTACGTCAGTCCATTTTAATGCCATCTGCGAAAAAATCCTCTCTACAAAACAATTGGAACTAGGGATACTGAAGATAAATGATATAATTAGAAAAATGTTAGGAATTTCATTCCTGGAAAACCTTTCCATTATTTTCTTCCACTTCTATTATTGCACCTATACTTTGGCATCAAACAACGTTGCAATTTCCAGGCTTTTTGAAATATATTGAAGTAATTCGGTCATGCGCGACGCGGTGCCTAATATGTTGAAATACGGGACACGTCTGTCCCGGCGGGACGTTTAAAACTATTCCTCAAATACGGGACGTCCCGGGAAATACGGGACGTCTGGCAACCCTACGTCTGACCCACCTTCGGATATGTGTCACAACGATATATTATTTTTTGTCTTATTTTCAAATAACTTGTGTTAATAGGTATTGTTAATTGTTAACAACATTCTTGTATTACCTATTATATATTCTAATATATATTGTAATATAATAGGTAATACAATACTACATTATTCCAATATTAATACAATACTTAACATAACACATAATTATTATCATATTAACGCCGATTCTGAACGCTTTAATTGTAGTCTTAAATGTAAAAAAAAAAATTTAGCTCTCAAAGCTAAATGTGAGTGATTGACTAAAAAGGGACCTCAAGGGAAAATAATTGATTTCGAGTAAATCGCGTTTGAAGTTTGAAGTAGAAATAAGTTTGTGTAGCTGTGTGTATTAAGGTGTAATTTCTACAAAACTTTCTCGGGTCACAAAAACAAAACTACGGCACCTAAAAATATGCTGGTTAGACCAAAACAAAGATAAAAGACCATAGATTCAAAAATTCAAAAAAAAAAAAACGTTTCCAATCCCTCAGGTCCCTTTTTGGTCAACCACTCACAAATACATTTCATTGCAAAATAGTCCCAAACGTCAGTCGCTTAGCATAAAGTGCATAAATTAACTTTTTTTTTTTTTTTGTTTCGAAGCTAAAATTTTGAAATACCTTTTGGTATGTGGCAATTGACGCCAATAGTTGAGTATTAGTGGAGTTTATAAAACATAAGTTTGAAATTTAATGCACAATTAGTCATGAACTGGTCCAAACAAAGTTAAAACAGCATTTTAGGTTGGTTTTTAAAAGATCATGACTAATCGTGTAAATACAATCTCAAACTCTTGCTTTATAAACCTCACTAATATTGAACTATTGGCGTCAATTGCCGCATACCAAAATGCTTTTCATATTTTTATTTCATAACAAGAAAAACAAAGTTAAGTTATGCAGTTTACGCTAAGCACTTTAGAAAATTTTTAGTTTTGACAGCAATAAGGCGATACGTAAAAGTTTCAGTGTCCCTGTTACTCCATATGCGAAAAAACCCTCAGTGCGAGTGGGACGGATTCGTGGAAAAGTAGCAAGAGTTTTTATTAATATAAAATATACTAAGCTATTTTGTGAAAAAGATTTTCAAGGAGACTTTACGAATACATAATATCCACATTTTGAATGCAATTTCACAATGAAACTAGTTAGGATTGCAGAATTACAGGAAAAAATAAAACAATTTAGAGGTATTTTTGGAATTAAATTCTATAAATTCATTGAAGCCTCCAGAATCGGCGTTATTAAGTGCTTACCTATGAAATGTCTGTTTTGTATGGAGAATTTGAAGAAAACTAAATTTACCGTACTAAAATTTTAATTTTTTTTAGGAGTGACAAATCCAATCTTTCATTAAGGAATATTTTCACATTTTTATTAAACTAGACAAATAACGATAAAAAAAATATATATGCAATACATATAATAAATATATGCCTAACTTTGCCCATTCGATTAGTCTTGCTAAGAAGAAGGGCAAGAAACTTGGCAAGATCATCTCTTTTTTTTTTTCATAATATTAGTTACAAGTAAATGTAAAAAGTAAGCCTATACTTTAATTGAATAAAGAGATAGAAAATACGCGAGAGCATCTTTACCGAAGAGGACCTTAAAATGGAAATTAAGGGGATCCACAATGCTAAACATCAGTTTTGGATTGGATTCAGTTCCGTCAATGTAGATAGTAAAAATAAAAAAATGGCTGGTTTTTTGACTCAAGATAATTATTAATTACATTTTATAAATAAACAGACTTTCAGGCTTCTTTTAATTGTATTACTTTTAAAAAGCATGAATTTCACGAAAAAAGCGATTCAGTTTCCATATTTCAAAATCAATTGAAACGAAACCAACACACGCAGAGACTAACTAGAAAAACCCATATTTATTACATAAAGAAATTATAGTTAATGTCCTAATGTAGCCGCTATTTCAAAATATCTGAAGTTTTGCGTGCGCGGCATCTAATTAGAGCAGGATAGACATTTAAGGCGCTCTTATCCCAGAAGAGTGACTCTCTGTCTTTTTCTTTACGTGTAAAGAGTAAAGAAAATAACCACACTTTTGTACTTTTTCGTTGTTTTTATCGGTTTTTAAATTGTTTAAAAATAAGGGATATGTTTATTAAAACCCATTTACGTGGTCGACCTAGAAAATTTGAAGAGCAATATTACCAGATATGTTTCGTTAATAAAAAAGTGGAATTATGGAGATGGCATGATTTGAAAGGTCTTATTACATGCTGTGTTCGTGAATTATTTCTATCGAGCAAAGTTTATCTGACCGTGTAACACATGCGTGGAAGACCTAGATAAAAAAAATACGCAATATATACGTAGTTCGATATATTGCGTATTTTTTTTTGGAAGTTTTAGACGATATTTGAAAGTTCTATTTGACTTTGAAATTACTGATTTTGGGATAAGAGCGCCTTAATACACAAAAGCGTTAGAGCAGGACTACATTTTGGCATTGTGCAGCCCCTTAAGTATAATACAAATACAATTTAATACAAATTTGTGAAATAAGATCCGTAGAAAGAGCGGGTCTCCCTAAAACAGGTTGTAAAACTTAAAAGGGGAGTCCCACCCCCTCAAAACAAGACTAGACAAATACTCTTTATTGTACACCAAAGTTAATAAAATAAGGTAAAAGAACAAACTTATGAGAGCAGGTAACAAATGGCGGCCTTATCACTTATTGCGATTTCTTCCAGACAACCTTTGGGTGGAAATTAATCGTTGGAAAAAATAACGCGAAGGTGGTGCACAAAATAAATAATAATAATTAAATGGATAGCAAATACCTAAAATAAATATACAAGTTTAACATTGTACATACAAATACATATAATACGATAAATGTATACACTAATATATAACAAAAAACCTAAATATTGTAATGTAAATAAAGAATTTTTGAATTTGAATTTAAGTCTAACTTACGTTCCGCCATAGATGCAATATATCTCAGTTGTTTGTCCTACAACCGACACCATATCTGGGCTGACATACTGCTTCACCAGTGCTCCATCGTTCTTCTTGTCGTCTTTCGTGAGGTTGGTAATTATGGCCGCAGCAAGAACTACAGGGTCTTTCGCTTCTGGATACTGAGATAGGCACACCCATTTGTAGTTTTCATTTGCATCCTCCTGAGTGACATTGGAGAAGTAGAGAGTCCCTTCCGGGGATTGGGTTATGCGTTTAGACAATACTCGGTCTCTGCGGGTGGGGTCTTTAATGTCTTCAGTTACCCAGAATACCTCCGGGTTGAGAGAACAGTTAGGTTTGGGACACTCTAGTTGAAAGGGACGGCCTTCTACTGGAGAAAAGGTCTTTGGTTCCACGCTGGGTACCGGCTGACCAAAAACTGTAAAAATAAAAATGTTTTTGTTTATGTATCGAATACGTAATTTCAGGTGGTAGAGCTGATGCCGGGCTCGACTGTGGAGGTACCACCATCTTACTTGGAGACCCCCTCGAAGTAATTCGGGGGAGAGTAAGAGGACAGCTCACAGGCAAAAAACCAGGAGGCCCACCATGCCTGGGACCGATGGATGGCGGTATATCCATCCCTAATAGCCGGGCCTTATATGGAACAGACTGGTGACGCGCAGCGGCGTCACTAGTGCGAGGGTTCCGGCACGGCGCTCACCAACCCGCCTGCCCAGCGTGTGTGCTGAGTATGAGCAATTCTTCCAGGATGACCGCCGGGAGTGGAAAAGTCCTGGAAAGGCTTATGTCCAGCAGTGGACGAACTAGGCTGATGGATGGATGGATCGAATACGTTAAGTAGTTTTGGTTTTATGTCGTTGCAGTAAGGTTGATTTTTGAATGAACAGACCGTAACATCATGAACAGTGTCAATTTTTAGGGTTCTGTACACGGAAGGTGCGCGTTTCTTTAGCTCTTAGCCGGAATGAAATAGAGCTGAAATTTTGAAATGATGGGTACCAAAATTCAATTTTTAATATTTTTTAAAGAATTGTCGGCGCGCCTGGTCGATGCCTCTGGTGACCCAAGAGCTGGAGCTTACCTCGGTCAGAGGATCAGCTTAGCGATCCAACGAGGTAACGCTGCCAGCGTCTTGTACCCTCCCCGACGGCGACGACTTAAGACTGTACCTGAGCCTAGAGCATGACCAACTCCAGCGGGTCTACCGCGTAATTCTGATTTTCATCAACATCAACTTGAGATTGAAATTTGTCGTGCGTGCAACGACGCCCGCCTAACATGCCATCTCTTTTGCAGGCGCTGAATTTCGCATGCATTTGCTTGAAGTTGATACAAATCAGAATTACGCGGTAGACCCGCAGGCTATCTAGGATTCGTTTTAAGAAATTCGGACTCTCCTTGTATTGAAAAAAAAATATTTGGTTTATTAATCTTTTTTCTAGGGACCTTACGTATAAAAAATGTACTAAGATTTATACTTTTGTCAAAAAAAAAATGTTTTGCAACCTCTTTTTTGTGGTTTTCAAACGTTCGCTTCAAGAACGCGGTTAAGAGATCAACTTGATTTTTTTTTTCATAAAATAGGTAATAGAAATATGAAGGTATATCACCTAAATTCAATATTTTTTTCCCTACAAAATATTTCAGTATCAGCTAAAAACACACCAATTTGTTGTTTCGCTGCGTGATCACTAGCATTACGCGTCCAAGAAAAAGAGGCCAAAGAGCCAACATATAATCGCCTCTATGAAAAGCGAATAAAGCCTTTGCCATAAGACTTATTGTGCTGGACGGGTAATAAAAAAAGTTGCTAGGGTATGCCATCCTCAAAACATTTTTTATTTAATATAGGATATATATGGTTTACTTTGCTAAATTTTAGGATGTACATATTTATTGATAGGTAATTTTAATTTAGAATAATTTTAGTATTGTATTGAAGTTTGTTATATATAGGGTGGAAAAAATTTAAGGGCCCTGGAGGGGAGCTACCTTAAATCGTTTAGTTAGCTCATTTTACTGAAAGGAAACATTCTTTTATTTTTTAAAAGAAACAAAACTGCCTTCAAATATATTCTGAAATTCGCTTGTCTCACCCGGAAATCGAACCAACTAAAAATTAAAAAAATAAACCCTCACTATTTTATCATACGAATCGGTAGGATTATTGTTCAGAATAAAATTTGTCTAATAAACATTTGGTCTTACACTCATCTGTTGTATGAGATACTCATGAAATTAAATATTTATTACAAGTTCTTTGTTAACAATACCTAGTACTGTTCACTTATAACAAGTAAATGAAACGTTCTAATTTTCTTATCTCTCTTACATCCAAAGACGTCGTATGAAGTACAAGCTTGCTAATGTTATTTATCTTAAGTACCTTGTTGAAGACTTCAATAAGAAAATCGTTAAATGGTAATAATAAATGTATGCAGAGCACAATTACTTCTTGCACTAGGCGTACTGACGAAAAGTTTAAAAAAGGAATGTATTTTTTTTGCAACGCGGAGCAACAAATTTGAAGTTCGAACCATAAATTTCGTTCGAAATTAAAATTTTGTTTTGTTTTGCCTTCATTCCGTGCTGTCATTGTGTAATAATGGCGTATAATTATTACTTTACAAGTGAACAGGACTGGGTATTGTTAATAAAGAACTTGTAATAAATATTCAATTTCATGGGTATCTCGTACAACAGATGAGTGTAAGACTTTAGTTTAGTAGAAAAATTTTATCCTGAACAATAATTCTACCGATTCGTATAATAAAATAGCGAGGTTTTATTTTTTTAATTTTTAGTTGGTTCAGTTCCCGGGTGAGACAAGCAAATTTTAGAAGATCTTTGAATGCAGTTTTGTTTCTTTTAAAAAATAAAGGAATGTTTCCTTTCAGTAAAATGAGCTAACTAAAGGATTTAAGGTAGTTCCCCTCCAGGGCCCTTTAATTTTTTCCATCCTGTATAGTTGTCTGTGAATTTGAGCAAATACATATTGAATTAAAAATGTAATAATATTTTTCATAGATGAAAACAGATCAGAAAAAAAAAATGTTTGTTGTCATTGTCTAGAGCTCATTGAGTAGAGTATAAATATATATATATATATATATATATATACAAGGTGACTTTTTCATCATCGTCCAAATTTATACTGGAGGCTTGGTAATCATAATAATAAAAATTCTTTATTGCACTTATAAACATAGTACACAAGGCGAACTTAATGCTAATTAGCATTATCTTCCAGTTTACCTTTGGTGAAGTGGATAAATTAGGGTAGTGCCGGAAAAGATGATAAAATGATAATTAAATAGGTACAAGCTTATAAATAACTAAATATTAAATAGTAAAAAGTTTACACAATATTAAAAACCATTACTTACTAAGCAGTATCAATAGTATATAGAGGTATATATTATAAATATATAAAATATAAAATAGATATATATTTCTATACAATAAATACACATATACATACATATTAATATATAGATACACATTTAAGACAAGACTCTAAACTCGTGCAAAAGAAGAAACAAAAAAACCCGATTAAATAGTTTGCGTTTTAAGAAAGTGCTGATGAACTCTATTTTTAAAAACTGCTAGTGATAGAGATTCTCGTATCCTGACCGGTAAACCATTCCAGAGACGTATTGCGGAAATTGTGAAAGAACTAGTAAACATGTCAGTATTATGTGTCGGAGTGCGCAGAAGTGAACGGTTCTCAGGTCGCTGAGAGCGGCCAAGAGAATCGAGAAAAACAAACCGCTCTTTTAGATAAGGAGGTAAGTGATCAGCATCATGAATCGATAATAATTTTTGTGAAATTCGTATAATGAAATTTCGACTTCCCATAGTAAATCACTCGGGACTGGAACTGAATTTATATGGGAAGCCGAAATTTCATTTTACGAATTTCACAAAAATTGTTACTGATCAAAGATACTGATCACTTATCAAGCCTCCAGTATGAATTTGCACGATGATCAAAAAGTCACCTTGTATAATATTTGTTATAAAAATAATAATTTACTTACGCATACTTAAAGCCGATATAAACACAATTATTCTTACTGCGTGACTCATAATTCAAACTTTTTAATCGAATTCGTATAGATCACAAAACCTGAACGCGTCCGTTCCGTAGATTAACGCGGGAAAATGTGAACTGTCTTATTCAATGTAGAACGGGTATTTATATGAAAATATTTTGCACAAATCTATTCATACTAGGGCGTGAGTGGAATACGTTACAATAATAAAATACATAGGTAGGGATTTACTCATACAAGGAAAAGTATGTTATATGTAATGTTATATAGAAATATATTTCAGGGGCCCTGAATACAATCTTTTGTCTGTCTATACATTTGCGATTCACGTATCTGGTTTATGTATTTTATTATATACTATAAAAATAAATAAAAAATAAAATAAAAATCAGTTATTTCAGAACTGGGTTCTAAAAAAAACAACATCATATTTACACAGAAAAATACAAAAATGTCACAAACAGTATGTCAATAAAATAAAATAAAATGTCAATAAATAATAAATACTATAACTTTGCTTTAAAAGTTTATTAGGATGTAGTCTAGTTATTTATTATTTAAGTACTATTTTCATGATTACCCCTTTTAAATAGTATGGCACTACCCTCAACAATTTCCTCATTGCCAAAGGTTAGTTGGTAGAAAATACTAATTAGTATTAAGCTCGCCTTTGTACGATAATTTTATTCTGTGCAATAAAGAATTTTATATTATTATTATTATTGAAAACCAATAAACGGATTTGGATGAAGTTTCACAGGCCCCGTACAAAGCTAAATAACTAAACAATTTATTAAATATATTGTCAGTTAATTAATGAATAAAACGATGAAATAAAATTAATAAATAATTTCATAATTTTTCCATACCCATGTAGGTAAAGTTACTCTCAGCTTACATTGGACAGACTGACAGAGTACACAATAAATAAATAAAAAAATGATAGAGAACTAAAGACATTTTTATAGATCTGCTGAATAGGTTTTCATTGAGTAGATGATTTCATGATTAGATGAGATGAGATCTCATTCGATGGTGTTTCCAAGTGTGAACTTTCGCTGTCTAAACTTGTATACCCTCTTTTCACCGACAACTTTTATGACCCAACCGTCTTATATCCGTACTTCAAGCACGGAAATGCTTAATTTATTTTACACCTTTTTTTCATACAATTTTTAGGTAAATGTATGAAACAAAACTTTTATTGAAATTTTATTCAGGTCTACTATTAACTTATTAGAATACTACAGAGCCCTCAGAGCGTGCGAGAACTACTCGCACTTGACTGCTTTTTTTTCCCTTTAAGTTTAAAACAGTGTTCAGCAGTGGCGTGTATAGAACTTTTTCCGGAAAAGCAACCAGAAGGTCAAGTTTGACAATAAAAAAAATTTAAAAAAATTTAAATACTTAATACTTTGAAAAAAAAAGTTGGTATGAAAATTTTCACTCTAAATTTAAGGTAGGCGTCATACAAACTTTCTTTTTTCAAAGTGTTATTTATATTTTTTCATATTTTTTTATTGTCAAAAAAAGTTTTATGCACGCCACTGGTGTTCAGAGCGCGGACAAAGTCGCGGGCAAAAGCTAGTACTTTTTCAATATATCGGATTTGTACCTAAGTACCTACCGACAGTATTTCTTATGTGTCACATATTTTACTACCTATGTATATCCCCGTGTTTTATTACATATGCCGTAGCACCAGTTTAAAAACGGTTGTTTATATAAACGTCTAGTTTGGGATGAATAGAAATCCCACGGTCAAAATTTGTCAGTACAGTCAAACTATCGTTGAGTACCAACGATATTCCAAAGTACAGTCAGCAAAAGAGATAGTTACCAGGTCCAGCGGAAACAATTAGATCCTTAATACCACAGGAATACTTGGTCAATAAGTGCACTATTGATTTTGGCGTTATATCATATGTTTTTTTTTTTGCTTACTTACAAGAATAATTATTGTAAATCTGCTTAATCAAATGTCTAGAAACAGAAACAACAGAACTACACTGGTGGACATAAAAATCGACTCAAGCATTGTTGCCCTACATTCAAGGGAACAACCCAATCATACAAACATAAACATATGAAATATATATATCATTTTAAAAATATAGGCCTCCACCTTTGAATAAATGCATTTTGGTTTAAAAGTATTCGCTATAGAGGACGTGAAATTCATTTAATTAATTAAAAACTTTTTAGGTCAATGAAGAACCGGCTGCAAGCAGTTATAAGGGCTAGAGGGGGGAACACGAAGTACTAATGTTAAACTTAATTAATGAATAAATTAATGATTTTGTAAAAGAAGGTTTTTTTTCACTTTTTCGCTATTTGATTATTTCAATATTTATTAATCCATCACTTGAAAAAAAAATACAGCTTGTATAGCAAATACTTTAAGACAAAAATGCATTTAATCAAAGGTGGAGGCCTTTACCTTTAAAATGATATGTAATATATTTCATATGTTTATGTTTGTATGATTGGGTTATTTCCTTAAATGTAGAACAACAATGCTCGAGTCGATTTTTATGTCCACTAGTGTATTTTTAAATAGCAAAGTTTTCAGAAACAAAGTAAAGAATTTTAATGAATGCCAAAAGTGGCCGTTTTGAGCAACAATTAAAATTTTTGCTCATAGAAGACGTTGTCTATGAAAACTATGCTATTTAAAAACAGTTCATTGATATTTCTAGACATTTAATTGAGCAGAGTTTCATTTATTATTCCGGTAGGCAAAAAATGCTTTTTTTTATAAAGTGGCAGCACTTTCGCAGCTCGATATTTGTCATTACGAATATCAACGGAAACGACATTGTAATAACGTTCATATCAGCGCGCAATGCAAAGTGGCTGTTACGACCACAGAACAGTTACGACGCTCGCTGCGTCCTTGATAGGGCGAAATAGGAGAAAAGCTAGAGACAAAAAAGAATTTAATTAATAATTGTGGGTTGTTGTTTTTGACCTAAATTTTACGCCACCCTTCATAGTTATATTTAAAAAATATATTTTTCTTTTTCTTTATATTTTTTATAATATTATATAATTATTTTACATACTAAATATACTACATATATATACTTTATCGCGTACATACTTTAAAAAAATGCTTTTTTTTTAGCTTATAGATAATTTATTCTAATTTTAGAAAAAGAAAACCGCATTAGATTTTGTCAACTACTTAAGGAGATAGAGCCAAAAACAAAATTGGCGGGAAAAATGGGCGGGAAAAAAAGGATTCGCCAATAATTCTACAGGTTAAGTATTCTTCATCTCATCAATCACTGGTCAATGGGTCGTAGGGTCAATGCGTTTGCGCTTGGCCTGGTTACTTATCTCTTTTGCTGACCGTATTTTACTGTTTAATATTAGAAAAACTTCCTTTTCCTTCCAGGACACGGCGCATATTCAAACTGTCGCTCTTAATTTGTAAACAGGCGTATCTCTTATACAGGATGCTTGGAAATTCGACCTATTTCCTGAAAAGAGTTATAATAGAGATAATTTTCAACAAATTGAGCCCTATCAACTAGGGGTTAAAAAGTTACGGAGGTTTTTAAGATATTTTTCAAACTTTCAGACTGGTAACCAAAAAAATATATATTTTTAAAATATTATTTTTATTATAAATAATCATTTCCTTTCTACAGGCGTAAAATCCTTTTGTTATTTGTACTTTATGTGTATCTTAGATTTTAAGCTTAAATTCTTGTAACTTGTACTGTACTCCCTTCTTGCGAAATAAATTAATATTCTATTCTATTCTATCATAGATATTATTAGGATATTTAGTAATTTTATTTTTAATTAAATAATATACTTACAAGTGGAATATATTTACCTAAAAACTTAAATAACATTAAAAACTTAACTAAAGATGACCTAAAAATAAAAAATCTAACAAAGTAAAACTTAAAATAATTACAATAAATAGAAAATGCTGGCCAGATCGCTGCCGTCGTTGGGAAGGGTGCCCAAAAGGCTGGCGGCGTTGCCACGTTGAATGGCCAAACTAATTCTTTGGCCAAAGTAGCTTCCAGCCCTTCGGTCACCTGAAGCGTCGACCAAGCGCGACGAAATTTCTTTATAAAGTCGCCGCGCTTCCGAACCCCACGGCCCAAGAGTTTCTACAGCAAAAGGCACAAATATGAAGCCCTCGCCAAGGGCTCCATATATGCGCCTTTTTAAGACTTCAGCTTTTGCGGCTGCCGCGCCTGCCCTTATTGCGGTCACTTGGACATGGGACTGTGCCAATGTGTCAACGCACGTTGCGTCCCATATCAGTGACCGCCCGTTTTTCCAAGGAATGAGCGTCATTCCGTCGGGCCGTCTGCCGTCATCGCGTGCTATGCCCTTTGGCTCTAATATAGCCGGCACACTGGCACTGGCAAGGGCCCGACGAATGACGACTTAGGATATTGTGTTTTTTCTCATATTTCATGTTTTAATCAGTGTTCTTATTTAGTATATATTTGGAAACCTAGATATTCTGTAATGCAATCGGAATAAATACACACTACTTTAAGAATATCTATGATTCACAAATGGTTTTGGTATTTCGTTTGTATGAACTAGGATTGATCCGCCGGCCTCTTAATTTGTATGCGCACGAGTCGGACGGGAAGTAATGTCCAAGTAAGAGTCTAATAAATGATACAAACAAATTTTACTTCTTTAAACTATTATTAAGAGGCTATGCGAATTTTATTTTTGTCACTGTCACTCCAAGCGTAAAATCGCGCAGTGCGAGAGGGCCGAATTCAGGGCGAAAGCGAAAAATGTTAGTTTTATAATTTTTATAAAAAACTAAAATAGCTAGCAAAATTTCAAATATCAAATCTCTAGATATTGTTGAAACACGCCTAATAAAATATGTTTAAGTTCTGTATATGGTTCCTATTCATCAAACGAGGAGAAAAAGTGTGTTTGAAGACCTAATTTCAACAATAATTTCTATCGAGAAAATGTATCCAAACATGTTTTCCAATTTCAAAACCCTAGATTATATAGTCAAAATGCATACACCAGAAACTGATTATAATTTTCTGCGTATTTCATGAAATACACAGAAAAGAGACACCCGTATTTTTTTCGCATATCGCCTTAAATATGAATATATATATCCTACAGGAAATAATGACGGTAACACCAACAATAAGAGCGCAGCTCTTAAATTGTATAAAATACAATAATATAATGAATAATAATATTATGAATGTAGATACATTGTTAAATGTGTAAAATAAAATCTTATACTTAGAAAGTAAAAATAATAATATGTGATTAATTAGAAACAGACGCACTACAAAGTTGATCGGAAATTATGATAAGCTGAATTAAGGCGACGACGACGCGAAGAATTGGCACTTTTTGTAGTCGTTTTACAACGTTCAGTAGGAAGCTACTAGTTTGATAAATAAGTATAACATTTTCGGAACCTTTTTCAAGATTTCTGCTACACAGAAGCGCGAATAAAAATCCTTCACTCGATATAAATAATTATTAAAATGAGGTCTTCAAACACACGCTTACTCATAGTTTGACAAATAATTATCATGTACAGACCCAAAACATATTTTATTACATGGGTTTTAACAATATCTACAATTTGGTAGTTAATTGGAAAATTTTTTAGTCATTATAATTTTTTTATATAAATAAAAAAGCAATTTTTTATGTTTCTCCTAAATCGGGCCCTCTCGCACTGCGCGTTTTTCCGCTTGGAGTGACACTGCCCGTTGAAAACTCGATGCCTCCTTTTTGAAATTATTTATCTGCTGTTCAAAAGAAATCCCAAGTTAAATAAAATGTTAACAGTTTTGTAATCTTTGTCTACATTTTGGACTATCAGAAACGCGATTGGAGGAATTTCACTCGATATAAATAAATTTGTTGTTGTTGGTGTTGCTGTTGGTCTGCGACTTGGACTACAGCTTAAAGAGCCACATCGTTGCTCTTGCGGTGCTGACGTTGGCCGTGTGGGGCTCCACGGGCTCTCTTGCCGACGAAGCGCTGGCCACCATTCCCGGCATGCGGCTCTCAACGATGTTATCCGTCGGGCCCTTACGTCAGCGAGCGTGCCATCGGCCTTAGAACCACCAGGATTGGCACGCGATGACGGAAAGCGGCCGACGGAATGACATTAGTACCGTGGAAACGTGGGAGGCCGCTGGTGTGGGACGCAACATGTGTCGATACACTAGCGCCCTCCCATGTCAAACAAAGCAGTAGAGCCGCTGGCTCGGTGGCGGCCGCAGCTGAAGACCTCAAGCGGCGCAGGTATGATGTTCTCAGAAACAATTACCTATTTGCGCCGTTTGGGGTCGAAACGTTGAGTTCGTGGGGTCCCGAGGCGCGTAGTCTTTTTAAAGAAATTTCTGCGCGCCTGGTCAACGTCACGGGTGACCCACGGGCTGGCACATTCCTCGGGCAGCGATTAAGCTTAGCATTCCAGCGTGAGAATGTCGCCATCATACTGGGCAGCTTGCCGCAGAGCAGCGATTTGGACGAAGTTTTTTATTTATAATATAGTTTATTTTTTAAGGTGTTTTAGTTTATTTTCAAGGATATTTTTAGTTTAGTTTAGATGTATTTATTTTAGTCCTTTTTATTTTTATTTGAATGTTATTTAAGTTTATTGTTGCAGAAATAAATATTGAAATGGGGTCTAAATTTACACTTTTTTTGAAATTTTGACAAATTGGGATAGCATACCAGACTTCAAAAATATATACTTATTTAAATGGGTTTTACTGGTTATGGTAATTTTCATCTCTAGCTATTTTAGTTTATATTAATTTAAAAACGACTTTTAATTAATTCTAGCCTGTTATGATCTGTTAATCTTTTTGCTTTTAATTATTTAAAAAAACAGATTATAAATATAAATGAAAAACTAGTAAATACTATCGATATATATTTCGACCAACTTGTGGTCGTCGTCAGTCGAATGAGCGGTTTTCCGGTTGTTTTTTTTTCTTAGTTCTTAGCTTTGCCCTAGATGGCGCTGTCCATGTCACCATAGATAAAATCTGTTTCGTAGCAATCAATGTCAAAGTGATTTTTCATTTGTTTGGATTCGGTGCAAATTTTGTCTTTGATTCTGTTGCTAAAGAATACGACAGTGCCATCTAGGAATCTTATTTAACACTAAATTTGACATAAGGAAAAACGCTCATTATAAGAAGAGATAAGAATAGATATTTGACATGATAATATAAAGACAGATTTTTGACATTTACATACTCAATGAAAAACTTTTTTGAAAAAACCTTAATTCTTAACTATTGGAAAGGGGTGGGAGAATAACAGTAAGATAAGTTGCGAGAGAGAATGTTTGTGAGGAGGGGATGAAAGAGATGACGAGTGTATATCTGTTACGATCTGTTAATCTTATATTTTTATATTTAGAAAAAAAGGCACGCGTTAGACTTATTTTTAACCGACTTCAAAAAGGAGACGGTTCTCAATTCGACTGTACGTTTTTTTTTTTTTTTTTTTTTTTTTTTTGGCGTTGTTACTCCATAACTCCGTCATTTCCCACCCGATTTGAACAATTCTTTTTTTGTTTGAAAGAGTGTACTTCCAGGTAGGTCCCATTTTGGGTTTGGTCATGATCTGATGAAGGTCTTCAGAGATAGGCAGTGGAACTCCTCAGAAAATGACAGCATATCTCTCGAAATTGAGGCAGTCGCTATGTACTTGGGTGCTGATTACAAGGTATTACTTGAAAATCGATATTCTTCCACCTGACCTTCGATCCTGGCTTCATCAACATATTCACCATAGAACTCTTCAACGGATCAGAGCACATAACTCGAGATTGCGGCAATCACTGCGTTAGGGTGCTGATTCAAGGGTATTACTTGGAGATTATCAGAATACCCACCTGACCTTCGATCCTGGCTTCATCACCATAGAACTCCTCAACGGATGACAGCACATAACTTTAGATTGCGGCAACCAGTTTGTGTTAGGGTGCTCATTGCAGGGCATTGCTGAAAATTGCCAATGTACCCACCTGAATTTCGATCTTGGCTTCATCACCGTAGAACTCTTCAACGGATGACAGCACATAACTCGAGATTGCGGTAATCATGTTGTGTAAGGGTGCTGATAGCAGGAAGCTACTCAAACATGGCTACTTATACTCACTTGTACTTCGTTTGATATTAACACCACGTTTGCAAGAACTACCTATACCTCACAATTTAACCCAGTAACACTAAAAAATGTGAAATAAAATAAACTTTTAACAAAAAAATAGCAACCGACTTCAATAGTAACAGCAGTCATTCACTAAAAAGTTAATAATAATTCTATAAAGACCGATGGTACCGAAGCAACACTTTTGCCGACTTCTTTCTTCCTGAAACATTATGTTATCTAGAAGTCGGCGTATTTCCTACGATATAGCAACATAGAAACCAATATAAGAACGCCGACTTCTAGATAACATAACGTTTCAGGAAGAAATAAGTCGGCAAAAGTGTTGCTTCGGTACCATCGGTCTTTATAGAATTATTATTAACTTTTTAGTGAATGACTGCTGTTACTATTGAAGTCGGTTGCTATTTTTTTGTTAAAAGTTTATTTTATTTTAAAAGAGTAAGCAGTGTGAGTAAAAATGTTACAAGCGCCAATATTGGTGCATATTGGATTATTGGTAGGTTATAAGTCGAGTAATTTCAGACAGTTTACAAAATGTCTGTTTATCTACTGAACCGCAACACTGTCGCAAGTATCTAAACAAAAACAAAACTTCCCTCGCGGGATTCCCTGATGCCCGAGTTAAGGAAAATTTACATCATGTTTGTAAAATTTACATCTTTGTTGTCCTTCAAGGTGTCGTGACGAAAGATACGTTCAAAATGGCGGGCGATATGAAAAAAAAAACGGCCAAGTGCAAGTCTGACTCGCGTACCTAGAGTTCCGTATTGGGGATGATTTTAATTTAGCCATTTTTTTGTGGATTTCTCAACCGCTTTATTTTTCCTGTAATCTTTACGTAAACATATATTACCATGATTTTTTTTCATATTTTTCGGTCTACCAGTTTCGGAGATAAGGGGGGGACATAAATATTTTTATGGTATTTTAAAGATTTTCAGAAACCAGTGCCAGTAAAAGCAAATATTTTTACAATTAGCTTTTTAATATCTACAATTTGATACCCATATTGTATTTTTAGGATAATATTTTTTCTCACTTTTGTTTTGGAAATATTTTGAACAATTACAAATTTTTCATATTTTATTTTACACCGTGTTATGTGGGCAAATTAATGCTATTTTTGTGCCAAATTTCATGTCTTTATCTTTAACGGTGCTAAAGTTATGAGACTGTGACATACGGACGGACGGACGGACAACGGATTCTCACCATCACCTTTTGTACCTTTTAGGTACTACGGAACCCTAAATATCAAGTTGATCTCTTAACCGCGTTCTTGAAACGAACGTTTGAAAACCAAAAAAAGGGGGTGGAAAACATTTTTTTTTTACAAATGTTTATAAGTAGAATCCCTGGATAAAATATCAATTAATCAAATATATTTTTTTCAATACAAGCTGAGGTCTCAACACAACTCGACAAAACTCGTTGGTTGTTTTGTGATTGATATATAGTTAATCTAAAAATGCTATAAAAATCTCGTTTAACCAGGTCCTAGATACCGTTAAAACCCATCTAATAAAATATAATTGCAGTCCATATGTCATTCTAAATTGTCAAACCAGGAGAATTCTAGAATAAATATTTCTATCGAGCCGAATTTGTCCAATCGCGTTTCAGTTTAACTGATCCCTAGAAAAAGAAACAGGTTTTAACATATTCCAATCAGCCCGACGATATCAAATAGACGAAACTAGTCGCAATAATTAAAGAAATAAAATAGTGGAACTCGTACAAGAAGACTTTGATTAGTGTTAGAATGAAGTTCCATCAAGGGTCACACCTTACAGTATAAATTATTTGAATAAAATATCCTTAAGAGTCTACCTGGTAACAGTTCTCGCAGCAAAAAATATTTTCTATTAAGAGGCTATGCGAATTTTATTTTTGTCACTGTCACTCCAAGCAAAAATCGCGCCGTACGAGAGGGGCGGATTCAGGGCGAAAGCGGGAAATGTTAGTTTTATAATTTTTATAAAAAACTAAAATAGCTAGCCAAATTTCAAATATTAAATCTCTAGATATTGTTGAAACAAACCTAATAAAATATGTTTGAGTTCTATATATGGTTCCTATTCGTCAAACGAGGAGAAAAAGTGTGTTTGAAGACCTTATTTCATGAATTATTTCTATCTCAGAAAATGTATACAAACATGTTTTCCAATTTCAAATCCCTAGATTATATGTATAGTCAAAATGCATATATCAGAAACTGATTATAATTTTCCGTGTATTTCATGAAATACACAGAAAAGAAACAACCGTATTTTTTTCGCATATCGCCTTAAGATATTATCAGCTAATTATACAAGTAATAACTTTTCAGGCGAAGTGAGGATACTTACAACAAAGAATTCTTAGAACTTGATTTGTTTAGGCATAGTTTACATTCATACAAGCTAAGTCGAACATTGTCTGACGAATAACTCTTTAAATAAAATATATTTTCAGTTACCTAATTAAGATTACATAATTAATATTACATAAGATTTGTAAATTATCACGTGAAGTGTTAAGGTGATATGTAAAAGTTTTAGCGTCCCTGTTACTCCATATGCGAAAAAACCCTCAGTGCGAGAGGAACGGATTCGTGGAAAAGTAGAAAAAAGTCGGTTTTTTATTGATATAAAATGTACTAAAGTTGCTATCAAAATTTCGTTTAAGCAAGTCCTAGATATCGTTAAAATTATATTTTATTAGATGGATAAAATATAATTGCAGTCCATATGTCATTCTAAATTGTCAAACCAGGAGAATTGGTGCTGAAAAAGATAAATATTTCTATCGAGCCGAATTTCTCCAATCGCGTTTCTGTTTTAACAGATTCCTAGAAAAAATATTTTTTTTTTCAAAATAATACATTATTTACTGAAGTAGATATGCACGTTCTTAAAGTGTCGATATTTTTTTCGTAGCGCCTTAAGTTCTTATTACTTATTTATATAAATAACTGAATCTCCAAGTCCAATAGTAACTCATAATATTTGTATAGGACTGTTTGTATCCGAAATAAATCAATAAACTGAACGTGCCAGACACTCTTTGTGTACCTACATAAATAGGAGGAAAATATGTAAAATGAAGCATAGAGATAGCATAAATTATACTTTACTACCTATGTGGAACGCTATTCTTATTGGT
The DNA here is from genome assembly GCA_934047225.1 of Ypsolopha sequella. NCBI lineage: Eukaryota > Metazoa > Arthropoda > Insecta > Lepidoptera > Ypsolophidae > Ypsolopha > Ypsolopha sequella. The sequence goes on from OW204011.1 coordinate 12,465,612, forward strand.
TCCGGTTAAACCAACAAAAACCAGGGTTGATTTAAGATTTATTTTTAAGCACACTCTAGGATACATTATTCACACACACGCTTTCTACTGCCATAGACTAAGTATAACTACGTACTTTTTTTTTTACAGCAATTTGTTTTTCCATGTTAATTGCAATTTATTTGTTGTTTAAATACAGCATATGGTACATAATATACACAAATTACATTAATATGCACAGCACAGGTGGTAGAGCTGATGCCGGGCTTGACTGTGGAGGTACCACCATCTTACTTGGAGACCCCCTCGAAGTAAATCGGGGGAGAGTAAGAGGACAGCTCACAGGCAAAATATGGGGCAAAATATTGTATTTTTATAAAAAATGTTTTTTTTTATTTTACTTTTTTATATATTTCTCATTTGTGCTCAACTTTTTTTAAATCGCTATATTGTTCATTGGCCAGTGTAGTTGGCCAGCTAATAAGCTGGCAGCTATGATGTGTAATCGACATTTTGTCATATTTTTCAGTATACCAGTTTCAGAGATAAGGGAGGGGCATACATTTCATGTGGTTTTTTAAAGATTTCTCGAAACCAGTGCCAGTAAATGTATATATTTTTACAACCAAAATTATAATATCTACAATTTGGTACCCACATTGTATTTTTGGGACAATGTTTTTCACTTTTGTTTTGGTAATATTTTGAAAAATTTCAAATTTTTCATATCTTTTCATATGTGGGCACATTAATATTATTTTAGTGCCAAATTTCATGTCTTTATCTTTAACGGTGCTAAAGTTATGAGGCTGTGACATACGGACGGACGGACGGACAACGCGGTCTGACCATAAGTTTCCTTTTTTGTACCTTTTTAGGTACTACGAAACCCTAAAAAAATGTCATTTGTTTCCTGTAGGCCACGCGGGTGAAGCCGCGGGCAGAAGCTAGTCCTGTATAATTAAGGCGCTCTTATCCCAGAAGAGTGACTCTCTGTATTTTTCTTTACGTGTATGGAGTAAAGAAAATAACCACACTTTTGTACTTTTTTGTTGCTTTTATCGGTTTTAAAATTGTTTAAAAATAAGGGATATAATATATATTAAAACACACTTACGTGGTCGACCTAGGAATTATTTCTATCGAGCAAAGTTTATCTGATCGTGTAACACATGCGTGGAAGACCTAGATAAAGGTTCGAACTATATAGCGTATTTTTTTTTTGAAGTTTTAGACGATATTTGAAAGTTTTATTTGACTTTGAAATTACTGATTTTGGGATAAGAGCGCCTTAAGGTGATATACCGTGCTAGCAAAGGTCCCCGTTACTCCAGGCAGAAAGACCCGCAGTGCAAAAGGGACGGAATCGGGGAAAGTTGTCAAAAAGTCGGTTTTAAATTAATGCAAAATTAACTAATATAGCTACAAAAAAATCCATAACCAGAAATTTAGGTGTAGTTAAAACCCATCTAAATAAATATTTTTCAAGTCTGTATGCTATCCTAATTTGTCAGAATATCAAAAAAAGTGTAAATTTAGATCTGATTTCAATAACTATTTCTATCGAATGAAATTCCTCCTATCGCGTTTCTGATAGACCAAAATCTAGTAAAAGGTCCCAAAATTGTTATACTAATTTATTTTACTTGGAACTTCATTAAAAGAGCAGATAAATAACTTCAAAAAGTGTAAAATTTCACGGTATAGCCCCTTAATAATATATAACAAAAAATAAAAGCGAATCGCATCCATCTCGCAAGTCTGTTTATATGGATACTCAATACGGTGTTATTACAACTTGGTCTCTCTGGTAATATAACAATTTATACACGGTGTGCCAAAAGCTGCTGACATTTTCTGGAGCCACATACTGATCACACTGAACAGAAATAAGAAAAGAGTTCCGTTGAAAAATGTAAAACTTTTTTAAAGCGAAGTCCTGAAGTCTTTACATATTAAATTGCCGTTTTCTATAGAGAATTTGAAGGAAACTAAATTTTCAGTATTTGCATTTTTTTTATCAATGACAAATCCAATTTATGTTATTTCTTTTGTGTATGAATCAGACAACATTAAGCTAACTGCAACATTAATTTAATATTTGAAAAATGTCAGCTGTAATAAATTATTACGAATCTTATCATGGAAATGGATGGCATTTAGGATGAACTGTTTTTGAAGATTTAATTTTTATAATGAATTGTCTTCAAATAAAAACAAAATTTAATACGTAGATGTAAAACCTTGAAATCAACTTTCAAACAAATAATTAAAATAGCTATTGAATTACAGGAATTATGAACTCATGATTATGTACGAAAATTTCGGCAATTTCATAGGTAAAGACTTATTATATAGACTCCTCTCCGTCAATCCACTCGTTTTAAGTGCCTTAGGGGCATAAAGTACGTCCGCTGTTTTCGACCCGATTTTAACCCCCCCCCCCCATGTCCACCACTGTCCGTTTTTTAAGACAACCGCCCCCCCCCCCCCCTTTGGATGTCCTTTTCTGCTAATGTTACCCCAAAATGCGTGTTTTTTTGTACATATCATATCATCCATTCCTATTCGCGAGTAAAAAAAAATTGGGCGTCCATACCGCGCAGACCCCGCCCTCCCACGTCTGCTTGTGTCCGGTTTGGGGTACCCCCCCACCTTGGACCTCTTTATGGATGGCCCCTTAGCGTCTAACATCAACATCTATCGCTATCGCTTTGAAAGGTACCATTATTGGCTAAAAATGACGTGACCCGCGCTTACCCTACAAGAAACAGCTAAAACCAAATTTCTCAGTACGGTAATTACAGTTAACGGGACACCTGACGCTAGAACATCAACAACACCAGGTTTTCAAGGGTTCATTGGAAAAAACTAGGTCTCTCCTCATATTGAAGAAAATATATTTGATTTATCGATCTTTTATCTAGGGATTCCACCTATAAACAATGTTTTAAATTTATACTTTTGTCAAAAAAAAAAAAATGTTTTCCACCCTCTTTTTTTTGGTTTTCAATTGTTCGTTTCAATAACGCGGTTAAGAGATCAACTTGATTTTTTTTATATAAAATAGGCAATACAAATATGAAGGGATGTTATATTTTTTTCCAATATTTTTTTCCCTACAAAATATTTCAGTATTAGCTAAAAACACACCAATTTGTTGTTTCGCTGCGTGATCACTAGTATTACGCGTCCAAGAACAAGAGGCCAAAGAGCCAACATATAATCGCCTCTATGAAAAACTTAGACTTATTTTGCTGGACGGGTAATAAAAAAAGTTGCTAGGGTATGCCATCCTCTAAACTGAAATCTCGTCTTCTTCATTATTTCCAGTTTTTTTTTTTAGGTTTTTGCAGAAGAATATTTTTGAAAATAGATATGAACGTGATTCACTTCTGGGGTTTTCCGAAATATATCTTGAGTAAAATTATTATTTTTACCTTTTTATTATTAATTTTTAATCAACCAAAACTACATTAATATATCTTCTCCTATAATATATATACAAGGTGACTTTTTGATCATCGTCCAAATTCATACTAGAGGCTTAATAAGTGATCAGTATCTTGGATCAGTCTAACAATTGTGTCATATGTTGATGATTTGATCAGAGCAATCGACTTAAAGTCACAGGTGGACGGTATATATACCGATTTCACGAAGGCGTTTGATATAGTCTCACATAATAAGATAATATCTAAACTCTCTAACTACGGAATATCAGGTTCTTTGTTGAGATGGTTCAAGTCATACCTGAGCGACCGAGAACAATTTGTAGTGGTAAACGGCTACTCATCCCACTCTTATATTTCGACATCAGGCGTCCCGCAAGGCTCGCATTTGGGTCCATGGTTATTTAATGTTTTTGTCAATGATATTGCTGGCTGTGTCAGTAGCAGTAAACTGTATTTATTTGCCGATGACCTAAAATTGACAAAAACTATTAAATGTATAAATGACGTTCGGGACTTGCAAAGGGATTTGGATAGTGTGACTGCATGGTGTGAGAAAAACGAAATGCAATTGAATGCTCAGAAATGCTACCACATCAAGTTCACGCGAAACAGGCACATTGTGCAATCGAAGTACAATATTAGTGGATTTGATCTAAAAGAAGTATCTAGCATCAAGGATCTTGGTGTCTATCTCGACTCTAAATTGACTTTCTCTGACCACTTTGATCACATCATCTCTAAATCTGCAAGAATGCTGGGTTTTGTCATGCGCAACGCAAAGGTGTTTAAATGTGCAAAAACTAAGATACTTTTATATAATTCTCTTGTTCGCAGTCACTTAGAGTATTGCTCTGTGGTATGGTCTCCACACTATGCAGTGCATAAGTTACGTATTGAACGCTTGCAAAGAAGATTTCTCTGGCATCTAACCTACAGTTGCGGACTTGGCAAGAAGCTTTCTTCATACGAGAAGAGACTAAGTTATTTTAACATAGACAGTCTAAGTGACCGCCGTAATATACTTGACCTATCATTTCTGCATAATATTTTGAATAATAGAATAGACTGCCCGGACCTTTTATATAAAATTACATTCAGAATTCCTTACAAATATCCCCGTGCTCCTATTAAGTTGTTTTATCCACCCTTTTCTAGAACCGTCCTTGGTAAGTCCGCTCCGATTTCCAGACTCAAACACCTATAATTTGATATGCAACAACTGCGATATCAGTGTAAAGAATTCAAGTAGATTTAAACTTGCTTGTAAAGAAGCTTTGATAAAACTAAAATAACTTTTTTTTATATTTTCTAGTTTAAATAATTTAGATTAACTTAAAATTAAACAAAATTGTAAAATTATCATTATTTCTAATGTAAATTAATATGTATTTTGTTAACATTTAGTTTATAAGGCGAGATAAATTAATCATTTGCATGCTGTGATTTCTTTAATAAGTTAGAAGTTAAGCATTTAATTAAGTTTGATTTGTGTTTGTATTTAAGGCTTACTAACTACTAGAAATCCTAATAAAGAAAATAAATAAATAAACAATTTTTGTGAAATCCGTAAATTGAAATTTCGGCTTCCCATAGAAATTCAGTTCCACTCCCGAGTGAATCACTATGGGGAGTCGAAATTTCATTTTACGAATTTCACCAAAATTGTTATTGATCCATGATACTGATCACTTACCAAGCCACCAGTATGAATTTGGACGATGATCAAAAATTCCCCTTGTATATTTTTTTTTTTCATGTATTCATATACACATCCTGTATGAAAAAAAGAGTGGGGATAGTTATTCCGTGTCATTATATTTTAGTTTGAGTTTATTGTATCACTTTGATTCGATCTTGATACCCACAGCTACCCGTTGGTACCCCAAAATGCGAATATAAAGAAATTACCGAAAATTTATAGCAAAAACAAAGCTATGAAAATAATTTACTGAGATCAAAATGTATGGAAAATGTCATCTCATCACGATTGTGGCGGCTATTTGTTCATGTAAGTTTTTTAAGGCGTATGACCACGCTAAATAAGCAACTCGATGTGTGTCGGTACAAATATCAACGGAAACGACATTGAAATAATGTTCATTTCAGCGTGCCTTGAAAAGTGGCTGTTACGACAACCACTGCGTCTCCGGCTAGCGCAAAATAGGAGAAAATAATACTTCTCACATGGACGCCATGAACGGAAAAAAAATTTTGAACTTGAATTTTTTAGATCTAAAAATTTCCTATAATTTGGTGAAATGATAATTAAAATCTCTTTAGGCGTTTGGGAGGAGTAAGAGAATTATGTGAAACTTTCGATGACTTTCGATTTTTTTTTGTCAAAACTTACAATAGAAAAACAGTTTATGAAAATTAAAATTTATTTTTGACTCTATAATGCCTATCATATATTTTTATGAAAAATTTTGGACCACCCGTGTGAGAGGAGTAGGCCTTTAAAGACAGGTCCAAATTGCAGTTGGCGTATCCATTCGCCTTAAGTGGATCCTTCTTTGCAGTGGCGTATTTTAAGATTTGGCGCCCAGGCCCGGTAGCATAGTGTTTAATCGCGCGCGACGCGGCTTAGTTGAATCACAGGTGCAAGGAGCATGACAAACTGTTTAATCGCAAAAACATCGTGTCACGCTCCTCGCACTTGTGATTCAACTAAGTGGCGTCACGCGTCATTAAGGCGATATGCGAAAAAAATACGGGTGTTTCTCTTCTGTGTATTTCATGACATACACGGAAAATTTCAATACATTTCTGGTATATGCTTTCTGACTATATAGTCCCATCAAAAACATAAAATTTACAAAAATGTCGAGTCTCGCAATGCAATCCTTCCACCGTAAAAAGTTGTGAGAAAATGTTGATATTTCTCTTCTTAAATAGACTAAATGTGTTTTAGGGTTCCTTACCCAAAGCACAGATTATTATAACAAAGCCTCTATCGTTAGAACGGTTATACATACAAGTACCTACAAGTTGAAAATTTAGGCAGACTACTTTAAAGTAAAATAACAAATAATAAAAAATGAGGGTTCCTTCCTAAAAAGGTACCGAATTTTTTGTCAGGCGCTACCGTTTTATCCTGTTTTATCGCTTTGTTTTTTGTCGCCTTGATGGTGCTATGGCATAGATCTATGTTGTTGCAATTTACTTTTAGGGTTCCATACCCGTATTGTGTGGGGGTACGGAACCCTTTATGTGCGAGTCGGATTCGCACTTTACCGTTTTTTTAGTGACTTAATTACGAAATGTTGATATTCTCTTCTTAAATTGACTAATTGTGAATGTATCAAACATTATAAACCACCCTTTTTAGGGTTCCTTACCCAAGGAACAGATTATTATAACAAAGGCTCTATCTTTAGACTTTAACGGTAATACATACAAGTACAAGTTTAAACTTTGGGCAGTCTGTAGTAAATACTTTAAAGTAAACTAATAAAATTAGGGTTCCGTACTAAAAAGGTACCAAATTTATCGCTTTATCGCCTTGTTTTTGTCGCCTTAATGTTGCTATGGCATCTATATGGTTGTTATTTACTTTTAGGGTTCCGTACCCGTATTGTGTAGGGGTACGGAACCCTTTATGCGCGAGTTCGATTCGCACTTTAGCGGTTTTTTTTTCGCACTTTAACGGTTTTATTTTTTATTTTTACTACTTGCTCTATTTTCGGAAATAAAGGTATACATTTTTTTACACTTTTTACCATCTAGCGTCACGAGTTAGAATTTCTTGTGGTAGATGTCTTTAATGCAAAGCAGCATACCACCAACGTCATCCAGTGTCATACAAATTTATAGATGCAGCTGGAAACATACATTTTGTATAGACTTTGTATGGAAATATTAAATTACCAACCGCAAATAACATTTTTATATTTTTTTGTTGCAATGTACACTTAACACTAACCGCATGCAAAATTTCAAAATTACAGGGGGGTTGAAAGTGCCGTGAGTTGCTTCGAGAAAAGGATGGTACGGCCGTTCCGCGAGACTCGGCGGGGGCACTGCCGTGCCCCCAGATCTAGGGTTTTGAAAATGAAAAACATGTTTGGATAAATTTTCCTCGATAGAAATAATTGTTGAAATGAGGTCTTCAAACACACTTTTTCTCCTCGTTTGATGAATAGGAACCATATACAGAACTCAAACATATTTTATTAGGTGTGTTTCAACAATATCTAGAGATTTGATATTTGAAATTTTGCTAGCTATTTTAGTTTTTTTAATAAAAATATAAAATCAAACCAACTTTTTTCTCTTTTGCCCTGAATCGCCCTCGCACTGCGCGATTTTTCGCTTGGAGTGATAGTGGCAACAATAAATTTCACATAGCCTCTTAAACACTATGCTACGAATGCTGGGCCTGTAACGTTTGCTGTCCCATAAATGAACGAGGAAAAAGCGAAATATTTCTATAATAAAATAAAACGAAATCCAGCAGTGTGTTGATGTGGGCTGGAAACGAAGATAATGAATGAAAAAACTAAAAAGGCCATACAAAGAAATAAACACCATTTATTCAACATTTAAGTATATTTTTTTCCATCGACATGTTTAGGGTTCCGTAGTACCTAAAAGGTAAAGGGAACCTTTATGGTGAGACTCCGTTGTCCATCCGTCCGTATGTCACAGCCTCATAACTTTAGCACCGTTAAAGATAAATACATGAAATTTGACACAAAAATGGCATTAATTTGCCCACATTATGAAGGTGTAAAAAAAATATGAAAAATTTGAAAGTGTTCAAAATATTTTCAAAACAAAAGTAAGCAAAATAAAAAATATTAGCTTAAAAATACAACATGGGTATCAAATTGTAGGTATTAAAAAGTTGATTCTAAAAATATATATACTTTTAATATATTTACTGACACTGGTTTCGAGAAATCTTTAAAAAACCCCCTTATCTCCAAAACTGTTGGACCAAAAATATGAAAAAAATCATGGTAATATGTGTTTACGTAAAGATTTCAGGAAAAATAAAGCGGTTGAGAAATCCACGAAAAAAAAATGACAAAATTAAATTTATCATCCACAATACGGAACCCGAGTACGTACGCGAGTCTGACTCGCACTTGGCCGGTTTTTTTTAAATGACAATATTAAGTCAAAAAGCAATACAAATAATTGGCGCCCAAAGCTGAGCGCCTGCCGTGCCGCCCCGGGCCATCCATGGCCCTTTTGGCCCTAGGGTAAATACGCCACTGCTTCTTTGTTCGCGTCTTGTCTAGGGAGCCTTTCAGAACTCGTACCTACGTCACTTACGGATGATGCCTGGGTTGTCAATAAATTTTAAAACTTGCATGCGTAAAATAAAAAAAAATACTTCATTAATAATTTTAAATCAATTAAGTTCAATTTAAAAATTTTAATACAACGAATCAATTTAGAAGTTATTTATTTGCCTCTTGCCAAAATACAAAGTTATGACGTCCCTTCTAAGTATTTTCATTCAAAAAATCGTTTTTGATGTTTCATAAAAGGTTGTTGATTTGACTAACAGTCATCACACCTAATATTTTTCCCAAGACTCATAAAGCTTTCACAAAAAGAGTTAGGGTTATAGAATTTGGCCTTGTAGAGTTAGGGACTTGGCTCTACATGAGATCTGATAACTTTTTAACAGTGAAAGCATTATGAGTCTTGGCAACCTACCTTAAGTACATGAAATGTTTTTGGTGGGATATAATTTACAAATTTCACAAAAAGAACCTTGATACTGACCACTTACCGAGTCTTCCGTATGAATTTAGCTATATAAATATGGGAAACTATTAATCAGGCAAATAAAAATATAATAATATATTCGCTTCGCTCGGCGTCGCACCTATTTTTTGACTTTTGGTTAAATATTTTCGATTTCATAATATTTTATATGGAATAAATACCAATAATAATAATAATATATTTTTATATGGACTAAATACCAAAGCCTGCGACTAAAAATACTGAGTGGGCGAATTTAAAGTATAAAATCGAAAATATTTAACAAAAAGTCGAAAAATAGGTGCGACGACGAGCGAAGCCAGGAGGAGCGTGTTAGGTCTACATGTAAGATAAAATAAGGAGCCGAGCGAAGCGGAGCGGAGCGAGGCGACGTCCCTAGTTTTATTACTTAAAATTAAATTGTCACTAAAATAGAAGATTGTTCGCCTGAGAATTATTCAACTCAACTCAAATTTGTATTTTCAAGTCGCCGTTTTCAACATTTATATTCGCCCAGTCTTTCGTCCACTTAATATTTTTGACATCTTAAATTTGAATTCATATTCACTCGTTTAAATACTACCCTATAAATAGATGTCACCTTGTATGCGTTTAAATCATTTCTTTTTCCAGGTTTACCACTCGGTGCTTCGACACCTTTGACAAGACACAATCCCGTTCAAGGACAGCCTTTCCGCCTGCCGTGCCCGGTACCCTTACGCCCCAAGCCCGACGTCTACTGGGTCACCCAGCACCCTTGGGATCCCTCGGTCATCTACAATGTATTCATCAAAATCCACTCACCGTTTAACCATGACCGTATCAGCTTATTCAACGACGGGAGCCTGTATTTCAGTAAAGTGGAGCCTTCAGACGTTGGGCAGGACATGAAATATGTCTGCTATGCTAAATACCCCGACAAAGATGATCCCATTGCTCTTGCTCAAGCCTGTCTTTATTGATGACTTGCTTATGCCGGGCCTGTATACAGGAGGGGAGATTTTGCTGTCGCAACCCCTAAAGCTTTGGTTTTTGAAAAATCCAAAATAATTTTACTGCCTATAATAATAATAAAGGAGTAGGGATATGACGACCCCATCGCCCTCTGGTATGTTCATCAGTACGTCCAGTGCAATCAGTCACCGCAGGGCGGTTTGTGGCGTACCGATGGTGAGTGGTGACACCACGGACCCTACCCCAGGGGACATTATCACACAAACATACACACAGCAACACACCCCCGCCTCTGCGCTTGCCTTAAACAGCTGGCCAGAGGGGAGATGTAAGAGAGACCTATGCTCCAGGTTGGAAGTGTAAAATGTCATAATGCCGGAGGCACTTGACTATATAAGGATCTTGCGCCCCGCAGACTCACCTCTCAACAACCTTAGCTGCTAACGGCTATCCTGCTTGATAGTTATCAAGCAGCAAGTCACCATCTGCCATACTTAAATTTGTGAGAGATTTTCGAGGCAGATGTCCGTTATCTCACTCTATAAGCCTGTTATCCGGCCCATTTAGCATCCCACCCTCATAGCCCACTCCAAGTCTCTTCCTTCCTGGCAATAGTTTGACAACTGTGGGGGACTGTCCGTAAGTGTATATCAATGATACATTGAGGGAGAGGCCCCCATGGATGCAGCCATCTCACATTTAGATTAAATGGTACTAAAGGCCTCTTCAATTTTGGCTTCGGCCCTATGAATGCCTTTCAAATGACCGGGTCCCTATGGGCTCGTGACTGAAAAGTGTACCTACATAATAAATTTCTTTATGGCGCAAAACTTACATGCTAATTACATCAGTTGATGGGGCACAAAAATACAAACAGAAATAAAATGTCAGCTTTCGGAGGATTTTGTTGCAATAATTAGGTTACGTATAGCCATAAAAAAAAAAAAAATTCTTGGATGTACTTTAAGGAATTCATTTTCCACAAACCACACCAGCAAGCTCTTTGGTTGAATCTTGTTATTTTTGTCACGTTTAAACAAACTCCTCAACATTTTATTTCAACATTACTTCGGGTTGAATCAATGATAAGTTTTCTTATTGTTGTAACATGTTTAGCATATAGTTTTAACATGATAGGCATGTTGTTTTGACATGCTTACATGTTGTTTTGATGTATAATTTTTACATGTCTATCATAATGTTTTTACATTACTTGCTTTTTCAATCAACAGTCTGCTTGTTAAGTTATCTTGTTGAATCTGCATTCTGTACTTGTTAAGTTATCTTGTTGAATCTGCATTCTGTACTTGTTCTTACCACAGTAAGCTTAACGCTGCGCCGAGCGTAGAACGATTAGACACCTCGCTTGTTCTCTCGTGGTCGTTTTTTATCGTGGTGGTTTTTATCGTGGTGGTTTTATTGAATTTAACAGAAAAAAATCATATTTAATTTACCAGACAAAATTTTAAAAATGTGAAACGGCCCAATTGTATTTTATAACGTTTGTAATTGTCTTGAATTGTGGTGGAGACAAAATTCGTCAGTTAAGTTATTGAAATGACTAAAACCCCAAAACCTTTTTTAGATTTTGGGCCTACTTTAGATATATTTGTTTCTTACACCATGAGTTATTTTTAATATTCGCTGCGGCGGGAGTGTAGATACATTCTCTGTGATAATAAATATATATTTTATTTATTTATCATTGAAATATTATTCAATAAATCAAGTTAACAGTGACTGTCGTCTTAGATTATTTTGCTCGGCGCCCTCTTAATATTTCATAGTTTTCAACACTCGCGAGTTTTGGGAGGGGTTCGTTTCGGCCCGTTTGTATGAAGATAGAATACTGTCTACTTCCTTATACTGTGACATTACTTACAAATTGTACTGAAGTGTACATTATTATTATACAAGTGTACATATCGAGGGCATCAAGCTGAAAGGGCGTATCTACAAAAATATAAAAGTATCGTCTAGTTATTTATAAATATTTTTCTTTAAATTTTTCCTTTGCCTTTTCACGTTATAGACTTGGGCATAATAGTACCTTTAACCAGTCGAGCAACCGTTACTTTTTCAGTACATCATAGAGCTAATAAATATGGAGATTCGCCCAAAAAAGTCGGAAATTACGGATTTCATAAAATCTGTAGATACGCCTTTTCAGTTTGATGCCCTCGATATTTACCTCATGCTCATATATTTTACTTGTAGATATAATCATTATTAGTAAGGTAGTAATAAATCAACTCTTGTCGTAGACAGTAGTTTCATTTTACTAAGAATCCTCTTCAGTATGAAACAAAACTGCAAAATTAAGTTGGTTGTGTATTCGGGGACGTAACCACTAAATTAAGTTGGTTGAGTATTCGGGGACGTAACCTTAAAACTAATTTAAGGTGGTTGAGTATTCGGGGACGTAAACTTAAAACTAAATTAAGTTGGTTGAGTATTTGGGGACGTAACCTAAAAACTAAATTAAGTTGGTTGAGTATTCGGGGACGTAACCTTAAAACTAATTTAAGTTGGTTGAGTATTCGGGGACGTAACCTTAAAACTAAATTAAGTTGGTTGAGTATTTGGGGACGTAACCTAAAAACTAAATTAAGTTGGTTGAGTATTCGGGGACGTAACCTTAAAACTAAATTAAGTTGGTTGAGTATTCGAGGACGTAACCTTAAAACTAAATTAAGTTGGTTGAGTATTCGGGGACGTAACCTTAATACTAAATTAAGTTGGTTGAGTATTCGGGGACGTAACCCTAAAACTAAATTAAGTTGGTTGAGTATTCGGGGACGTAACCTTAAAACTAAATTAAGTTGGTTGAGTATTCGGAGACGTAACTTGACAACTAAATTTTAAGTCGATGTTTGCAGTATTTGTTGTTCATAAATACATCATAATTATATTAATTATGGTACATAATATACAGAAATTACAAATTACTGGCTACTTTAGTCCTTGAGATAGACCCCGTAACAAAAATGGTCTAAAAATAACAACCCTGATAGATTTCCTTATATATGAAGATCAAAAGGGAGATGTTTTCATGCTTAGGCTACAGAACCTACCATGTACTAAAAAAAAACAACAAAATTATTCAATACAGGAACATTTATTATTTTATTAAATAAATTGAAGACATTAAAATATTAATTGATTACACGTTGATATTAACTGAACCCCTTAATGTGTTAACTGCTTTTACCCCTTACCCCTATATATTTTGTTAAATAAGTGAAGCATCTATAGCTAATATACAACCTTTTTGGATTCATTTTAAATAAATTGGGTTTATTTCAAAATCACCACAAACGCATACATATGGGCAAATCGCTCCCCACGGAAGGAAAACAAGTGGCAGTACAAAAGAATCAGTGCTGCCATCTGTAAGGAACTAATTTGATACAGAATAAAGACTTGGTTAAAAAAACTGATTATTGTAATGTTTTTTATAAAACAAACTAAGGTATTCGAGCTGAATTTGAATTAATTCACACTGCAGACTCGGTAAGTGATCAGAACAATGACGTCTTAGCGGATTTCCCCATATGAAGTTTTGACTCCAAAACAAATAGAGTTTGAGTGGCGTGCACAGAACTTTTTGCTGGAAAAGCAAACAATTGGTCAAGAACAACAATAAAAAAATAATAAAAAAATTTAAATATCACTTTGAAAAAAAAAAGTTTGTATATGAAATTTTCACTCTAGGGTAGACATTGTCTACCCTGGCGTCATACAATTTTTTTTTTCAAAGTGATATTTAAATTTTTTCATATTTTTTTTATTGTTGTTCTTGACCAATTGTTTGCTTTTCCAGCAAAAAGTTCTGTGCTGGCCACTTGGAAATTCATTCTTGTTTAGCAAATTGCTAAACAAGAATGAATTTCCAAAAAAAAAAAAACGTGTCGTTGGATCGAGTCTCCAGTTTGAATTGGCTGTAAATGAAAGCCACAATAGGTTTTATGAATTGTTTTGTTTGGATAGATGTAGACAGATTAGATGGAAGCTGCTTGATCGTTACTCTCAGCTTAATCATCGTGTCTGGTGACAGTGATGGGAGTGCCATCCTCCGAATGGACCTCAGGCTCCACTGCAGCTGCAACAATAAATACCTTCATGACTTATTGCATCCCTTGCCCCCGTTCAGAAATAAAGGCGATACCAAAAAAAAAAACCGGCCAAGTGCGAGTCAGACTCGCGCACGAAGGGTTCCGCGCCATTATCTATAATAATACAGATCGCGCCAAACTTCTAGTCCGCTCGGAAGTTGCTCTTCCCAAGAACGGCCCATACATTTTGTTCCTGCTGGCTGATGCGAATCACCCCGCGTTTAGAGGGGACTAAAAGCTTGGCGCGATCTGTACTCGTTACCTTGTAAAGCCTACTTAGCTGTGATAGTTTTCCTTTTAATTTCGTTATGTATACTACTGCCGTGATTTTTTTCACGTCTCCAAATACAACCGTTTCGCCGGCAGGGGGGGGGGGGGGGGACAGTTGACTCTAACAAAAATTAACACTTTTAACGGAACCTGGATCGAAAAATTACCCCCAATATTTTTAAATTACCTATCAAACGACACCCCAATCTAAGGGACAGACGAGAAAAAAAAATCATCCCCACTTTACGTGTAGGGGAGGTACCCTAAAAAAAAAATCTTTTTCAAAATTTTACTGTACCACTTTGACGGCGTAATAAATATGTATATTCATGTCAAATTACAGCTTTCTAGTACTAATAGTCTCTAAGCTAAGCCGCGGACAGAAATACAGACAGACAGATGGACATGGCGAAACTATAAGGGTTCTTTGTTATTGACTACGGAACCCTAAAAATGGTGTTTTTTCGAATCCATTTAGTCCACTATAACGTCATCTACGTATTTCATTTTTGGGTAAATGTTTATTGAATATTTGATTAAGATTCTCACTGAAGTAAAACGCGATTTGATGAAATTTTTTCGATAGAATTTAATTCCGAAAAGACCTCTAAATTGTTTTATTTATTTTTCATGTAATTCTGAAATCCTAACTAATTTCATTGTGAAATTGCATTCAAAATGTGGATATTATGTATTTGTAAAGTCTCCTTGAAAATCTTATTGAGAAAATAGCTTAGTACATTTTATATTAATAAAAAACCGACTTTTTGCTACTTTTCCACGAAGCCGTCCCACTTGCACTGAGGGTTTTTTCGCATATGGAGTAACAGGGACGCTAAAACTTTTACGTATCGCCTTAACAAGAGCAATAGAACCCGTGTCGAGTTTATGAACGCGCCCTTGATATCTATACATGAAATCACACTGGGTTGGGTTTTCTACCCGGATTGTAACAACAATGCGTTCAAAAATCAACACGCGTCGCAATACCGACCGTTCAAAAATTACAGTGTCGATCATTACACTAGTGTTGACTTTTTGAACATCAACTCTGAGCAGGGTTTGCATAGACTCCAAACATCATTTGACATATATTTATGTTAGATTTATATTAAATATAAGGAAAAAATTTCATCATTGCAACCCTTTGAAGGTGACATATTTATAATTGCAAAAAGAAAAAAACATTAAAGATAAAAATCCATTTCTCTATTATATCATACCATAAAGTGGGCCGTTTATAGCGCCCATTTTTTTTTATGACTGGTTGTTTAAATATCTTTTAGTTAGGCAAAAATACTGCGTGTTAAAATAAAATTGCGGAAACCGAACTATACGAACAACTTTTACTATGGAGCCAACCCTCGAATCGCGAAAAAATCAGCTGTTCCATAGAAAAGTTTCATAGCTACCCGATCAAAATGATTTTTTGATCATTTAAAATGATAAAAAAACAACAGATTTTTTGACGTGATGTCGCAGTTGCCTTCTTTCTCTTACTTACTGCCTTTCATAGCCACCCGACCAAAATGTATGAAACAACAGATATTTTTTTCTCGATTTTCAATTTTTTTGCACGGAAAGTTGTTCGTATGGGATGGGCAAGTACTATCGCCAGTCATCGGCTTCCACAACTTCATCTTAACAACCTGTATTATGCTTAATTTTGTTTTTTTTTGGACTCTATCGATATTACGTATTGTTTACACATTTAAACAACTCTTAATGTGAAAACTGTTGCATGGATCGAATTGACATTGGACATGGAGGTAAAATACAATTACTACAACATTAGATAGCCGAACTTTAGTATATCTTGTTAAAGTAGGGCCACCTAGTGATGGCGCCTATGACGTTTAAATGCCTACAAAAAGCAAGTGTGAATAAAAAAATGTAATACTTCATTGTTGATAGTGATGTACTACTTGTTTCGGTTATTATTTTTCGATTTGAATGTTGTGTTTGAGATCGCCAAGTTACGCAATAATATTTAATTAAAAACAAAACAATGACGAAGTTAAACTAAACGAAAATAAATGATAGTAAAATACTTTTCGATTTAGATATTTAAACAAGTCTTTTCAACTTCGCTCGAGGAGTTGAAGGGCCCCCTGAGCTTGGGGGCCACGGGGCACTACACCGCCTAGCCCTCCGGTAGCTACGCCACTGGGTTTGGCACATTTTTTTTGTATTACCTATTATGTTGAATGTTGAATGACGTGTCTAATGTTGAGTAAACTCACACTTGATTTTTATTTTTAAACGAAATTTGAAATGTACCCATCACTAAATGCAGCTGTCATAAGTGCCATCACTCAAGGGCCCTACTTTAGGAGGAATGGAACAGGTTTAGCAAGGACCGTATTGAAGCACTCACCCCCCCTCCAACCGATGGTGATGCTATGCTTCCTGTCAGTTTGACTATCGCCGGCATTATCAGGTGACGCTACTGGGGCTGAAATCATACAAATCAAATTAAATTTGTATTATAGTACAAAGTCTTGCAATATTCGACAAACTAGAAATACTTAATTGATTATTGTCATTACAGCTTGGCAAAAAAAGAGTTTGGAAAAAGAAAGGGTGCTGTAAAAAAAAAACAGATATATACTTACTTATACCACTTATACCACACATGTGATTACACCAAATACTACGACCCAACCAAAAATGGTGTCGATTCGGTGTAACACGATTTGAAATGGCTAAACTTTCTGACTTTTTCTTTCTGTATCGAAAAGACAAAGACAGGGCGCTTAAAATAAGGTTAGCCCTGAAATAAATTAGGTTGTGTGACACTGAATCGACAAAACTGTATACAATGACCAATATATTTATTTCCACCTGTTACCGCGTCAAAATCTTTTTTGCCAAGCTGTAATTTTGAATACGCCCATTTCATAAGGGACGTATGTATGTCAACAAAAGAGATAAGGAACCAAGACCGGCGCAAACAATTTGATAGGTGAGTGATAGATGACTGAGTTGAGGAATACTTGGTCAATGCAATTACAAACGTGCACTATTGATTAAATAATTTTTACCTCATTAATCACTCTCCAGTGATCCAGGGTCTAAGAACCAAAGTATTTGTGCTGGGCCTGGTTACTTATTTTCTTTTGTTGACCGTACACCTCTAGTTAGAACAAAATGTACGGTAAAAATCGACAATCAAATTATGTAACTTTATACATTACACGCAACTTGCTACAACCAATAAGACTTTATTTACTTAGGATTCGTTTAAATACGTGTGATCCTGGTGCGAATTTTTACTCGTGTAAAAGAAAGAGACAGCTATATACTAGATGGAGAAAGAAAATCTGATTTTGAAACGCTTGCCTGGGATTTCCGTGAAACGTCAAAGTCAAATTAACCTCTAATGTAGTTCAAGGGCGGGAAACCGAAGATGCCTATTCTAGTCGCTTGGAAAGAAAAATAAGTGTTTTAAACTAAAAATATGACTTTACAACCCTACAGAAATGTTGCATAATTTTTTTAAGATTCGAATTTTGTGCAAAATCTGGGAGCACACCGAATTTTGAATTTTTAGGCGAATTTTAACTGTACCCAGACAGTGTTAGAAATCGCGCTTGTCAGTGCGATATTCACATTACTTTTTACATTTAGTTGTTGTAATTAATATTATGAAAAAAAGACAAGATCTTGCTAAATTTCTTGTCCTTCTTCTTAGCAAGACTAATCGAATGAGCGGAGTTAGGCATGTGTTGCATGTGTGCGTCTATTTTCGCTCCGTCATCGAGTCGGTCTTCTGTAGTATCTATTGCATATATTTATATTATTATTTATTCCTTATTCCTATATATTTAATTTTATTCAGGTGTATTTCCCTGTATATTTCCCCATATTATTATTGATTACATAAAACTGTTACCTATAGACATAGATAATTTAATTATATTACATTAAAACCGACCTGTAATAAGTGTATCTGATATACCTACATTACATAAATAAATATATTTCATTTCATTTCTCGGAAGCGTTTTAAAAATCTTTCGTGCTGTAGCGGTTATCTACAATTTATTACATATATAACATACAATATACATACATAACTAAACTAAGTAAGTAAGTATAAAAGTATTATAAATAATATTATATTCAATACATAAATATACAAGTAATTATATTTAATAAACAATATAAACTATAAATACATAAGTAATAATATAAGATCAACAATATATAATTAATAATATAATATCAACAATATATAAGTAATTATAGCTAAAACAGGACGGACTGACTTACCCTTCACGCCGCAGAAGTCGTGATGCTCCGTTCCTGAGTACATACCTAGCTGCAGCGTCCACTAGCCGAACACGCTGCCAGCCGCGTGACCAGGGGGGCGCCGCCGCACGGACCGCGTAACAAATATACTTCGCGAACCCTCGGCCGCCGCCTCGCCTACCTGTTGCTTGGTGTGCACGCGCACCCCCCTACCGCAGGAGTCCGCGGGGCCAGGCATGCACCAGCGTGCGCTTGGACTGCAACGAGCGATGCACCGCGCACGGGCCGCGGACCTGCAGTCTCGCCTCCAGCTTCTGCCGTCGTAGACACGTACTTACTTGCCTGCCGCCGCTAGCTTTGCTTTGCTTTGTTACGTGCTTAAAATTATTGTTTACTCCTTCTTATAGTTAGGTGTTTTATTGTGTGGACTTATAACAAGTTTGTGGAACCTCAGAATAGACATTTTACCTGAACTGTTAAGTGGTTTCATTGTGAAATATAGTTATCACCACCAACACTAAACCTACAGTGCAATCGTCAGATTACAGTTCGTTTCACTCGGTCGATTTTTGAACGTTGCAGGGTAAAATTCGCATCACTCCGAGTGATAATCTGCTTCTCTCGATCCTTCTTAGCAGATGTCTACGTGATACAAGAAACATACAGTCTAAATTGAATGTTCCTAAATCCAGCCGTTTGGTCTAGCTAGGCGTTGATAGATCAGTCAGTCAGTCAGTCCATCCATCAGCCCGTATTCGTCCACTGCTGGACGTAGGCCTCCCCAATATTACGCCACTCTTGGCGGTCCTCAGTCATCCTCATCCAGCCGCCACCCGCAACGTCCTTCACATCGTCAGTCCAGCGGACATGAGCGCGGCCTGTACTAAAACCTGGCTGTAATCGATCAACCCATTACCCCATACAGCTCTAACTGAACTCCGTCGAATCCTCCCAATAACAAACCACTTACAACCTACATAGCTTAACGCTTGGTGCTTAATAGAAATGATTTTAACAGATATATGGCCAAAGTGTGATCGTCAGATTAGAACCTTACGTCGCGCCTTAAGTAGAACCCAAGTTTTTTAAAAGTGATTCAGAGATAAAGTTAGTTAGACAAACCCTTATTAAAAGTTGTATTCCGTTATAATAATAACTACCTATTATCAATCATAAACAAACGTTAACTTGAAGCAATTTAAGAGCTGTGCTCTAGCCAGGAGACTTCACTTTATTGAATGAATAAACATTAACTTGAAATAATATTTAAGAGCTGTGCTCTCATCAGTAGTCCACATTATACTGAAAGATTAATTTAAGAGTTCAAACTTCAAAACTTATGAGCATGAATCCAAATAAAGAGTGTTTATCTGTCTGTCTTTTAAGTACAATATATGATTGCTCTCAGAAACAATTTTAGTCCCTAGCACTATTAACTTTTAATGTCCTGAGAAGGTTAGATAGCTAAAGAGAGATCTCTAGCTGAGGAATTAAAGTTAAAAGAACTTTGAGGTGACACAACAGCTGTAATTTATGAAAAATATTTGGTTGAATATATTTTAGGATAATTGGTGTTTTATTTAATCTCATTTAGGCATTTCTCAGCAAATATAATGTACAGTAATTAACATTGGCTTTCCAAACTAGAGATGTAAAGTTCATAATATAGTACGAACAAAACCATAGTATCAAAGTTAGACGGTTGTTTGTTTTAAATGAAACTTAGTTCTTTGAATTAAGGTACATGTTTTATAAAATATTATAAACATAATTTACTAAAAATAAATTAGAAAAGATGTTGAATCCATCAGCACGTGTCTTAATCATACCAAAGACACAATTCATCATATGGACATCTTTTTATACCATTACCAGACTCAATACCAGTTACCTAATTACCGTACCTTCATTCATGTGTACATAGGTTTCATTTAATGAACCCCTTACATGAAAATTAGCCAATATAAATTACCTTATATAAATGAATTTAATAGGCAACTATCTACTTTATACTAGTAGTTTTATCTTTATATAATTGTAAATGATGGGTAAGAATTACTTTCAATCCTTCACAAATCACAGCCATTTATGTAGTCCATTTTATACCTACTGAATAGAATAATTTCAATATAAGTAAGTACTTTTGATTGAGAAACCTGCTCTAGGTAAAGTAGTAATAATAATACTAATAGAACTTAGTTTTTGTTCCATAGATGTATTTATTTATTTCCAACGACGAAGATACAACTTTTACTACCCCATATTTGGTGTATAGTAATAGTTAAGGCCTTGTTTGCCAGACAATGGAAAACTTTTATGCAAACAAATACATCATTTGTATTTTAAGTTTATTGAATATTGATAAAGATTGAAATTATTCTTATTTCTTGAATAAAATCTCCCAGAGCTATTTCCACAGTAAGTAAATAATTTAACAGTCAAATGGGTATTAAAATCAAAGCCATTTCTTATTTCACCTAAGAACTTTCTTCTGGATAGTAAGTACTAACCAAACAATGCCGTCAAGTCACTGCACTCTATTTTTGGACTCTTACAATCAGATTATTTGATTTGATATGTAAAAGGTTCTTATTTATTGATAAATATAGATTCAAATCATTTCAATTTAGTTTTCACTAAGAACTAACCTTAAGAAGGGTTTGGTAGGTACCACAGTTATGACCTTTTGTAGTCCAGAATACATTTCATCAACATGAATTCAAAATCAAGACTTATGTAAGCTTTCTCTATTATTTAGGCATATTCTTGTGCCAAACTCAAGCCTCGTTATTTCTTAAAAGAATTTCCTAAGTAAGTACATCATATTTAGAGATCCTTAAGTGGTGAAACTCAAATGTTTTCTAATACTGATATCATTTCATATTTATTGCCAATATCAAAGCCTTATGCTTTAGTATTAAAAATTAGGGTTCTGTGGGTTTATAAAACCATCTTTAATAAATAATGAACCTAGTCAACAAACAACACTTATTCCTGAACCACTAAAATATAATTTTCAGAGATCCCTATGTACTTGGAACCTTATAACCTAAACCAACCTAAATTTACTGACCTATTTTTCCTAAACAATGATGAAGGTTACCTGATACCTCCCACTATGTATAATTTCTCAAAAATAAATTATTAATACACTAACAGTAGACTTTATTTTAGAATTTACCTGCCTAACATTTGGCCCTAAAATCAAGTATTCCTAGGCTTTCAAATGTGTGGATTTCAAGGCTAGAGGTCCGTCACCTCACATTTACAATTAAACGTGTGTGTGGTTGCATATTGTGCTAGCAAACACCATACAACCCCTCAACTAATCGACAGAAAGACGCGGGGCAAGTTGAACCCCTGTGTGTGCCTAACTCCCTAAAACTTTGCCCTACTCAGACAGGAGGTGATACAGTAAAAAGGACTTCACCCCGCTGGCTGGGATAGCCTATATGATCATGTGTATATATAAATATATAGATATGAGACCATGACTAGCTCAGTCAGATGACAAAGGTTAGAACAAATCGCAGCCTCTTCACGGCTCGGACGCTTTGCCATAAACATCGCCTTTCATGGGGGATGTGTTTCCAGTATGTAAAACTGGCGCAAGGCCATCCCAGACGCTTGCTTCCCTCCAGAGGAGGTTAAAACTAGGCTCTGTCGTTCACACCAGTAGGTGACCCGAGCCTTAGCCCAGTGCGACATCCGCTCTGTAAGCTCCCTGCCTGACTCTTCAAGATATCCCAGCGACTAGCCCTATGCCACATTGTCACCCTGGTACATCTTCCCGTTTCCACGTCCGGCAATACTAAGAAGAGACCATACTCCCTGCCCTCCCCATCAACCCCTGAATCGACCTATGCACTACTACATTATTTAAGTATTTACTTTAATTTCGGAACTTGAAAAGACGATTATCGAACCCTTTACATATCGCGGAATCTAGCTCGTTCCTCGTTCACCCTATACGAATTCAAACGCGTCTGTGTCAATCTCCGAGTCGGAAAAGTCAAAAACTATTGACCATAACCGAATCTATTTACGATAAAAGGGCATACAGCCACCTAAAAGCTAACGCGAACGCGAAATGACCCCGTGATCAAACGAACAGATAGATTGACACATTCCGTATTTTAATCGCAAGTTCCGAAAACAAAATTACTATTGAAGCAGAGAAAACCCTCCCGTAACAATACTCTGAACTTGGGACTTCACCTTGAGACTTCTTGACAGCACTTCGACGATGGTATAAAAATATCTGATCCCCAAACCGCTTTTCCATGACCTTATATACTCGGTTCCGTTCTCTCCGTTCTCACCGTTCTCACCGTTCTCTCCGTTCTCTACGTTCTCTCCGTTCTCTCCGTTCTCTCCGTTCTCACCGTTCTCTCCGTTCTCACCTTATTGGAGTCAACCTAATGCATATTGTTACAAGATCCATTTTCCTATGAAATCCTCGCCGTCCTTTTGACGCCAATAAGAAATCGACCAAAAGAGACAAAATTATTACAGATATAAGAGCGAGTGAGATGTGTATACAGCAACTGCCAGTGCCGCTGTCTCGTCTACATTGCAATAACTTACAGCTTGCTAGGGTTCACGCATGAATGGAAACCATCATGTTTGAAATTGAAAGTTTGTTTTTAATCTATTTAATATTGGTCCGATTGCTTGGCCGGAGGTTTAGTTTACTGTATTTATTATTTAAAATCAGTAATTTGACGCGATCGATTGCAATTTGCTTTATTTATTTAAACGTAATTTATTTGATTACATACAACAATCTTCCTGTCCATTATAAGAACATTTATTTGTGAATTGAGACGTGAACAGATGAGATCCGATCTGTCACAGCTCTACGCTGCGCTTTGCTGTATATGGTCTCCATTCCAATGCCTACGGCCCCAACGGTTATCACGTCGGCGACAAATATAGCCAGTCCACTGCCATTTCAACTTACTGATTCGGTAGGCTATGTCGGTCACCTTCGATCTCTGACGGATATTTTCGTTTCGGATTGAAAAAAAAAGTCAGTCAGTCACTCAGATTTATTTTCTCTGCGGTCCGAAATAGAATTAGAATGGATCATAAGCTATTCACTTCATACTTTCGTAATCGATTTAAGCGATGTAATTCTATTTCGGACCGTAGGGTAAGTTGAGTTGAATATTTTTTTACTTTTTTTTAAAATGAAGTGAGTAGGAAAAAATATAAACTTACCATCCCTCCAATGGAAACTCACGCTGTGTTTCTTGTCACTCTTGTCTTCTATGTTGCTCTCTGGCTGAATTGTTGCTGAAATTTGAACAATTTTATCAAAATAAAGTTAATTATTTTTCTGAATAGAAAAGATAATAAAACTGATTCTGGAGGCCTTAATTTTAGTTTTAGTGCTGTCAAAACATCTTCATTGTAAAATCGTACAGAAGCCAAATTACTTTGGAAAATTTATGTTTTTGCAACCCTAAATCTAAAATTAAAGCCTTCAGAATCGGCTTCATTATAGAATTAAATGAAACTCGAGGATAATTTATATTGTAGATATCTAAACAAAGTACAAACGGCTTAGCTCATTAGATACCATGATCGGGTATCAGCATTTTCCATAGACAAAGCACAAAATAACCACTTACAGAAGGTTCACTCCGCATAATTATCGAAAACAGGCGCACGCACACATAGACGCGTACTTACGACGATTTTGGATGAGTCAATGCCAAAAAGAAATTCTGCCGAGATCATCATACGTACGCGTCTATGCATGTGTGCGTGTGTTTTCGCTCCGTCATCGAGTCGGCCTTCTGTAGTATATATTTTTTGGGCAAAGGGGGTATTTTGTCTATGGCATATTCAGTGTGAATGTGAGGCGCAATAAGGCAGTCTGAATGTGCTGAAATTGGTCGGCTATCCCAATCTACCTATTACGTGTTCATTACTCTTCTTCAGTAACCCCTCTTCTATTTTTATTACTGATATTGCTTATACAACGTGTAACAGAAAGGTGTAACCATATTTGAAGAGCTTATTCAGTCAATGGTGTAGAACAACTTTTACTATGAAAAAAAACCTGTATCTCGAAAAAAAAATTCACTGTTTCATAGAAAAACGCAATGCCGCTCGGCCGAAAAGTATGGAAGGGCAGATATTTTTTTGAGATTTCAGGGTTGGCTCCATAGTAAAAGTTGTTCTATACCATTGACTGAATAAGCTCTTCAAATATGGTTACACCTTTCTGTTACACCTTGTATACATATTTTACTTATGTAATAATTAAATTATTATTTCCCTTTTTAACTTTTTAAATTTTTCGGATAGTTTTTGAAGATGCAAGTGAAGTGAATTATATCTACAAATTTATAAACTTACCAGCCCTCCAATGGAAACTCACGCTATGTTTTTTGTCACTCTTGTCTTCTGTGTTGGTTCCTGGAAATTATTAAAACTTTATCAAAATAAAGGCAACTTGTTTTCTGAATATGAATGGAAAAGATTTCAATTATATAAAGTTATAGGTAAATGTGTACATATTATAGCAAAAGTTTTTTTTTCAATCTGAAATGTACCACATCACTATCCGCAGTTGTGATAGGTGCCATCACTCGATGGGTCCACATTAGCTGGTCTCTTGGTATTGTAGTGAAGTACATAACCAGGTGGTAGAGCTGATGCCGGGCTCGACTGTGGAGGTACTACCATCTTACTTGGAGACCCCCTCGAAGTAATTCGGGGGAGAGTAAGAGGACAGCTCACAGGCAAAAAACCGGGAGGCCCACCATGCCTGGGACCGATGGATGGCGGTTTAACCATCCCTAATAGCCGGGCCTTATATGGAACAGACTGGTGACGGTTCCGGCAACGCGCTCAACAATCCGCCTGCCCAGCGTGTGTGAGTATGGGCAATTCTTCCACGATGACCGCCGGGAGTCGCAAAGTCCTGGAAAGGCTTATGTCCAGCAGTGGACGAACTAGGCTGATGGATAGATGACATAACAAGAGCATGTACATTTAGAACTTTTGCTGCCGTGTTGTAATGAGGACGTGGAATAAGAGCATAATTATAAATTCTTCTCATTCTCCTCACCTTCCTTCGGCAGCCACAAGACGTGGTGTCTGGAGTCAGTTTCTTCGTTCTTTATCGGCTCCACGTTGGCTGTAAAATAATAAATCACTTTGATTGGTACAAGAGACATTGTACATGTTTTTTCCTACTATGTATAAGTTTGTTTAATGTCTATCGTGTGCAATAAAGAATAAGGTATTTATTAGAACTTTTAGTAAAATTCGAATTATATTCTTTATTTAAAAATAATAGAAAACTAAAGAGGATTGAAAAACTTAAAAATCTCTGTGGTTCGAACGTCGAGAATTCGCGAGTTATTGGGACGTAATAATCAACGGCGAAATGTACGTGGACAGTCAACAAAAGAGATAGTTAACCAGACCCAGCGCAGTCAGACCCGTTTGATCCTTAAGACCCACAGTTGAGCGATAGATGAGATGTGAAATACTTGGTCAATACATACACACATGCAATATTGATTTAGTATTCTTCATCTTATAAATCACTCGTCAGAAAGTGTTGGCGCTGGGCCTTCCCTGGAATTGTGTAAAAAACATACAATTTCAATTGTCATGCTGACTTATTTGCTTGGGCGAACAGCAGTTTGACAATTGAAAACGTACGTTTTAAGTTGTCAAATGTATACGATTTTCTTACACAATTGCACCCTGGTTACTTATCTCTTTTGTTTGTTGACCGTACTAGTGTCGACTGTCATTTTCACACACCCTCGGCGATTCATGTCGTGACGATACATAAATAAATAAACTAAAATTAAACATAAATAAGTTAGTAACAAAATAATCTTATTATGTAGGTTGCCGCTGCCGCACGGCAGAGTGCCAATAACGCTTGCAGCGTTGCCTCGCTGTATGGCCAAGCTGGTGCGTTAACCGATAAACTCCTGCACATCGACCAAAAGGGTACGCAAGCATTGGTAACCTGAATATAACCGTACCTCCTCTGAAGTGGAAAGTCCAGTGTATTCTGCCATCATGGACTGCTTCTTCGTTGTTTGGAGATTCCAAGACAGCTGAAAAAAAAAAGTTTGGCATTTTGTGACATTACTCCTTTGCCTGCGGCGTCACCTGCTTAAAAAATCAGCGCGCGGCAGCGCAGCCGTAAAGTTCTTGTCACGAAAAAAGTCCCGCAGGTGAAGGCATTTTGGTTCATATTACAATGGAAATAAAAACCCAACTGTGGACTTCTTTTGTGACATGCCCCTCTATTATGACGTATCTTTAGTTGCCAACTGGACTGGGTGCCTATCATCAGAAAGATAGATAGTAACTGAACTTTCAAAATTGCCGTTAGTAGGTATTGAACTATTTACGAACTGTGACGTCACTTCAAGTGCGAACATATCCTTAGACAATCGGAATTCGATAGTATATCTATGTTTTTAAAAACGAACGTTTTAATCGAAAAGCAAGGACTGCGACGAGCTCCAACTTCCCTTCACTGGACCAGTTTATGTGTCAGAACGCTGAAGCTGTTCGAGCTGTCCTGGCTGGGCTGACTGACCGGGGGGAAGTGCACAATATTCACGATTACCGAGAATCAGTGCAGGACTCATCGCCCCCGCTACGAATTTAGAATTCAGAATTATGTCTTTAATGATAGGCACCCAGTCTAGATGGCAACTAAAGAAACATAATCGGCGATCGAAGCGAAAGGATTGGGACGTTTTCTTTCTGTGTTGAGAAGTCACCATTATTGTTCACGCGGATGCTTACCTAGTTATAATAATTGTTGTTCTTAAGAACCCGCTTCGAATCGTATTTCATACATATCTAAAAAACATAATAACTCGCGAAAGTGGAACAATTCAATCAAGTAAATTTTAGGCTTTCATTTAGACGGTCAATATAAAGTGGTGTATGTCCCTGATTTTTTCACAAACATCGCGTTAAAGACCAGAAAAATATTTAAAATAATGGGTTTTCGCCCTAAGATCGAGTACTTTTACAAGGCTTCGTTAAGTGACTTATGAACATTTAACAAGAAAACCAAGCACATAAACCAGTTAGAAATACGAGTATCATCAATATTCTAATTAATTAAAACAGAATAAAAAATATCAAGTAATCGAGGCACAATTAAGGTATTCGGAAATAATCATTATTTCCAACGCAAATGGCGAGACTCGCTCAGCACAGTACGAACGGCGTGGAGCAAAGCGTGAGGCGCTTGTTTAGACCAGCCAGCCAAATATGCGCTTTATTGTCGCGATAGGTACGTCTCGCTTCGCATCGGAGTTGGCGTCGTCCTGCACCGGGTTCTTAAGGCGACTATTCTTGTGAAAATGTGAGATTCGACATTTTTGAATTTCGAATACGTCGTATCCTGTCGATTTGGGAAAAAAAATCCTTAATCTAAGGTACCACCCCAAGCGTTTTTTATAACAGACTAGAGGCTTGCGAGAGACCGACAAAAATGGCGTGGAGAAGAAGAAGCCCAAATACACAACAGTGGATGGATGTGGGATCAATGATGATGATGATGATGATGATGATGATGATGATGATGATGATGATGATGATGATGATGATGCTGATGATGGTGGTGATAGTGGTGGTGTTGATGATGATGACGATGGTGGTGATGATGATGATGATGATGATGATGATGATGATGATGCTGATGATGGTGGTGATGGTGGTGGTGTTGATGATGATGACGATGGTGGTGATGATGATGATGATGATGATGATGACGATGGTGGTGATGATGATGATGATGATGATGGTGATGGTGGTGGTGGTGATGACGACGACGACGACGACGACGACGACGACGACGACGACGACGACGAAGATGGTGGTGATGATGATGATGATGATGATGATGATGATGATGATGATGATGGTGATGGTGGTGGTGGTGATGGTGATTAAGTGATTTTGTGCATTTTACGATTTTCCCGCCTATTTCAGTGCTAGTAGCTGCAAAAGATGGCGGCGCGCAATGATCTTCTATTATAATAGGTCTTTACATATGAAATTGCTGAAATTTTGTTATAGACTCATGAGTTCACAATTCTTGTAATTCAATAGCTATTTCCATTTTTTGTTTTTTGTTTGAAAGTTGACTTCAAGGTTTTACATCTACGTATTAAACTTTGTTTTTATTGTAACCAAAATTTCAAAAACAGTTTGTCCTCAATGCTATCCATTTCCATGATAAGATTCGTAATATTTTTTTACAGCTGACACTTTTCAAAAATTAAATGAATGTTGCAGTTAGCTCAATGTTGTCTCATTTATACACAAAATATACAGCATAATTTGGATTTGTCATTCATAAAAAAATGCAAAAATGTTAGTACTGAAAATTGAGTTTACTTCAAATTACTTCAAATAGAAAACGGCAATTTCATTATGTAAATACCTAATATTAAAAAAACCTCATTGGTGGCGCATAGCCACGGACAACACAACAATCTCTATTGACGTTGGCTCGCGCATGATCGCTATTTTTGACCGCATGCGTTCGCAAGCGCCACGCCTCTATGGCAAACCATATCTCCTCAGTTTCAAATACGAGTATCTATGGTCACATATTTTGATAGACAAACTTTAGTATTTTGAATGAATGACACAGGTTTAGCAAGGACCTGAAGCACTCACCCCCCCTCCAGCCGATGGTAATGCCATGTCTCCTGTCAGTTTGACTATCGCCGGCGTTGTTAGATGGCGCCACGGGAGCTGAAATCATACAAATCATATAGACTCGACCACAGACCGCTCTCTGTTAGGCGGGCATCGTCGCCCGACAATCAAACTGAACGAAGCCCAAGTACAAGTACGTAAGCATCGATTCGATAGGGATGTTTACTGTCAAATTAGTTCCGCATAGAGGGCACGGTGTGTTTGTGTCTGTTAGCTTGTCAGTTCACATACAAATAATTGAATAATATCCTTTTTTCCATTGAAAAGTTTAAGCAATGGGTGTTTTGTGTGGCTTTTGGATGTAAAGGAAAGGGAACTTCAAAATTTTCTAGTGATGTAAGTAAAGTTAGGAAAAAAGCGGGAAAAGGCATTGAGGGTACTGAACCATAAATCGTGTAGTTATGTGCCAATAACTTTAAAGAATCTGATTTCGAAACAACTTCAAAGACAACAGATACAACAAACAACTTTTCAAACATTGTGTTTCGTAAATATTTTATCCATATTTTATGTATTATTTAGGTACATTATTCACCAAATTACTACCCAAAATAATATCTATCAGCAGTAATCAGCACAGTGCCAAGACACAAACACTCAGCGCAAAAGCTTTTGGTTATGTTTCCAATTGACAATACCTACACTCGACTATGACCCCTTTTAAGAGTAACATTTTCCCTGCGTTCCGAAATAGAATTACATCGCTAAAATCGATTACGATTGAATGAGGCGAATGGCAAATAAGCCATGGGTGAAGCAATGGACCCTGCGTTCCGAAATAGAATTATATCGCTAAAATCGATTACGAAAGTATGAAGTGAATGGCTTATGATCCATTGTAATTCTATTACGGACCGCAGGGTGAGTTAATTCATTCGCATGACTTTTGTGGCTCACGCGTCGGAGGTGAGACGGATGTGAGCGTTGAACGGAATGGAAAGTCAAAAATGATGTTCGTGCATCATTTGAAATTTTCTATCAAGACAAAATTTTGGAAAAGTTCTTGCTTCTTGTTGTGGTTGTGGAATTCTTCAAAAGTTATTGATATGGAAGAATGTATGTTTGTTAATGTATTTGTAGAGTAATTAAATAAAAATATAACTGATCGAATCATTGTCATTTCGATAAGCAGTTCATACACGTTAACGTACCGCTGTAAATATTTCACATTCTTACCATCTTTCCATGAGACAGTGATGTGGTGTTTTTTGTTGAGCTCTGCTTCTGAAAGGCTGGCTGCGTCTACTGCGGCTGGAAGAGGAAATGTACGTTAAAGGCATGGGCACTAAATAACCACTTACAGAAGGTTCACTCCGCATAATTAGCGAAAACAGGCGCACGCACACATAGACGCGTACGTATGACGATCTCGGTCGAATGCCAATAAGAAATTCTGAAGGCCGACTCCATACAACGAGCGAAAACAGACGCAACATGCATAGACGCGTACATACGTATGATCTCGGCAGAATTTCGTATTGGCAATCGACCGACTTAGACCGAGATCGTCGCACGTACGCGTCTATGTGTGCGTGCGCCTGCTTTCGCTAGTTATGCGGAGTGAACCTTCTGTAAGTGGTTATTTTGTGTCGGAAGTATCCTTTTCTAAAATTAAGTATCATAATAAAGCCGATTCTGAAGTTTAGTTTTGTGCTGTCAAAATCAAATTTGTTTCATAGCAAAATAGTTCTATTTAGTGTTAGGAGTAAGTAAGTAAGTAAGTAAGTAAGTAAGTAAGCTAAATTACTTTGGAAAATTTCCAGTTTTGACAGCACTAAAACTATAAAGCCTTCAGAGTCGGCTTTAAGGGGCTCCACAATGATAAACATCAGTTTTGTATTCGATTCAATTCCATCAATGTAGATCAAAAAAATTTAAAAAAATATGCCGTGTTTTTTGACTCAAGCCAATTATTAATTACACTTTAAAAATAAACATAATTTCAATCTTCTATTAATTACATAACTTTTAAAAAAACATGAATTTCACGAAAAAAACTATTCAGTTTCCATGTTTCAAAACCGATTGAAACGAAACCAACACACGCAGATACTAACTAGAAAAAAACATCTTTATTACATAAAGAAATCATAGTTAATGTCCTAATGTAGCCGTGATTTCAAAATAACTGAAGTTTTGCGTGCGCGGCATCTGATAAGAGCAGGATAGAGATTCGAGTTAAAAAACAAACGCGTTAGAGCAGGACTGAATTTTAGCATTGTGCAGCCCCTTAGTACTGAGGGTGAATGGACCGATTTGCATCGTCTCGCTAAATACAGTATATAATAAGAATGTGCGATACCTTTTTTCCAGGACACAGAAAAGGAATGTTTTCTGTCACTTCCCTCATTCGGTTCGTTGGTGCCGATGGGTTCTGAAACAATTTTCAAAATCAAACAATTACTTTAAGCCTCGCTTCCGGCGAATGAAAAAAACAGAAGACTAATTTCTAACAAAGTGTCATACGAAAATGGCACCAGAGACTAAAAAACCGGCAAAGTGCGTGTCGGGCCACGCGCAGTGTAGGGTTTCGTAGTTGCCCTGCACAATATGCGGACTTCTTCTCCATCTAATACAGATCGCGCCAAACTTCTAGTACGCTCGGAAGTTGCCCTTCCCAAGAACGGCCCATACATTTTGTTCCTGCTGATGCGAATCGCCCCGTGTTTAGTGGGGACTAAAAGTTTGGCGTGATCTGTACTCGTTAACTTGTAAAGCCTACCTAGCTGTAATAGGTTTACTTTTAATTTCGTTATGTATACTACCAACCGTTTCGCTGGCAGGGAGGGGGACACTTGACTCTAACAAAAATTAATACTTTTAAGCTTAATATTTCGCAAATGGAACCCTGGATCGAAAAATGATCTTCTCACACACCCAATATTTTTAAATTACCTATCCAACGACATCCCACACTAGGGGATAGATGAGAAAAAAAGACTTTAAATGTAGGGGAGGTACTTATTGCAGCTGATAATCTGCAGATTGCAATGGTGCACAAAATAAGGAAAAAGTGAAAAAAAAAATACTTTTGTCGGCAGTGGCCATGACTGCCTAACCTGTTTTTTTGTTCAGTTATTGCTACCTAGGTACTTGTCAAATTGATTAGTATTGCTGATTTTCATGCTTTTAACACTATTTACACCTTTTTTATACTGAAAATCAGTGTGTACTGCTTAGTTCGCGCACTTTTTCCGTACTCGACCGAACTGTGGACAAACTCACGTGATTTCCAAGAGACAGTGACGTGATGTTTCCTGTCACCACCTACAGCAGCTGCGTCGCTAACTGCAGCCGCTGCATCGCTAGCTGGTTGCTGGTCATCGACTGGCTGGGCGTTGCCTAGAATGATCACAAAGTTACGGTAAGTGAAATAATTAGATGTCAAGAAATTATAACCTGTTAATAAGATACACTACATCGTTACGACATAATCTCGAAGGGGTGTCGGGAATGTTTCTGAGTGTGGACTGTCACTTTTCACCAATTTTGACGTCCCCACGAGATAGTGAACTGACTTATCGCTATACTTTGTGCACAACACAATATTTAACGCCAGGGCCACAGCTTCAGGCTTCTGGCGGCGCTCCTTGCTGCGCTTCCAGGCGCTTTTTGCGACGGGCTTTGCCCTGCCACGACACCCGTCGGCGCCTTGACCGCATCGGATGTATAGCGCGCTCGCTCGCTCAAAACGCTCGACACTAGGTTCGTCCTGTGCGCTCGATCACTGGCGCGGCTCCCCGCTTTCCCGCAAACCGCCGCCGTCGCGAGAGCGCAAGTCACTCGATGCCAGACAAGACGCGCGAGCAGCGACCCATGGCTGGATCTATACAACTTCATACATTTGTTCTGTCCACCGCAAGAAGAACCGCTTGGCGCGCCTCTAGAAGCCTGAAGCTGTGGCCGACCGGTTAGGCATATTTTCTTCACGGTAAGTGAAATAATGTTACAGGTCGCGGCAGTAAATAATGCACATCGTATCGTAGTGTCATCTATGTACCAGTAAAAGTCACCCTAAATTGAAATTAAAAGCTTCATACTCACACAAATAAACGGCACAAGCAAATAAAAATATACGAAGGCTGAAGTCCATTCTGATTACCTGGAAATATGTAATTTATCAAATTAAAAGAATTCTTTTTTGCAACGAGAGGATACAGTGTGACAAAACTCTTTTGGCGGGTGGATTCAAGTTTATTTTGCACGGGTGGATCCAGAGGGGGGGGGGGGGGCACAGGGGGGGTACAAACAAAACAAGGAGCTGGGAGATTAATACGATAATATCAAACAGGTAATTTTTCTTGTATGTCATTGATTAAGATTCAATCCCAAAGATACATAAAGTGCTATGGGGGACACTCCTTACCTGTCTGGCACTTGTACCCCCCCAGAAATAAATCCTGTATCCGCCTTGGTTCTTTTGCCCACGTTTTGCACATTTTACGCCAGGGCCACAGCTTCAGGCTTCTTGCTGCGCTTCCAGGCGGTTTTTGCGACGGGCTTTGCCCTGCCACGACACCCGTCGGCGCCTTCCACCGCATCGGATGTATAGCGCACTCGCTCGCTCAAAGCGCTCGACACTAGGTTCGTCCTGTGCGCTCGATCACTGTTTCAACCGCCCGCCTCCCCACACACCGCCGTCGCGAGAGCGCAAGTCACTCGAAGCCGGACAAGACCCATGGCTGGCTCTATACAACTTCATACGTTTGTTTTCTCCGCCGGCGCCGTCGCAAAAAGAACTGCTTGGCGCGCCTCTCGAAGACTGAAGCTGTGGCCGACCGGTTAGATCTTAATATTTGGTAGATAGGTTCCTTATGCCACACAGGCACCCGCTAAGAAAGGATTTTGTGTAATTCAAATTAAAAAGGTGTAATACAGACAAGCCCGTAAAATCCGTTTTTAGGCTTCCGTAGTACCTAAAAGGTACAAAAGGAACCTTTATGGTGAGACTCCGTTGTCCGTCCGTCCGTCTGTCACAGCCTCATAACTTTTGCACCGTTAATGATAAAGACATGAAATTTGGCACAAACAAAAGCATTTTTTGCCCACATATCACAGTGCTAAAAAAATATAAAAAATTTGAATTGTTCAAAATATTTCCAAAACAAAAGTGAGAAAAATAAAAAATATCCTAAAAATAGAAGATGGGTATCAAATCGTAGATATTAAAAATTTATTGTAAAAATATATACTTTTACTATATTCACTGGCAATGGTTTCGAGAAATCTTTAAAAAAAAAACACGAATTTTCGAACCGAAAAAATACTAACAAAATTAAATTAATCATCCACAAAACGGAACCCTAGGTACGCGAGTCTGACTCGCACTTGGCTGTTTTTTTTTGTTGGTGACAGTTGGTTGACGTGTCAGCAAAATATTTTTTTACGGTGATATGTCTTAAACACAGTAACACAATTTTAGATTTTTGCAAACCAGAGATTTCGGGGGGGGCGTACGACAACCAAATCCCCCCCTAAATACAGAATGTTGACGTTTACATTCGACGAGTTTATCGACGAGCCAAAAGAACCTTGTCACACTGACCTTTGTATGAGAAAAGTAAAAGCAAATCCGTGCAAAACAGTATTTATATGTTTTGTAACAAAAGAGGCTCTGTATTTTAGATACTAGGATTTTGCCTGCGGTTCCGCCCGCGCCGTATAAGGTGCCTTGAATTTATGCAGCCAAATTCATACAGGAGGCTTGGTACGGATCGGTATCACGGATCGGTGACAATTTTTGCTAATTTCGCAAAGTAAAATGTTGCATACCATAGTAATTGACCCGGGGCTTGGCTTGCGTTTGTTATGATCAGGTAAAACGTACCAGTTTCACAAAAAGTGGTCGTCGAACCTTGATACTGAACACTTACAGAGTCTCCAGTATCACTACATAGTACACTGAGAAAAAATTCTGGTTTCGTTAACCTGAATATAGTTCATTTAAACAGAAAACATTGTGATTTACCTATGTGACGTCTATATTTATTGTTCAGTTTACTTATTTATTGTTCAGTTTACTTGAACAATCTAATGTAGACAATAATTCAAGTAAACATAACATAATTCTGTTTTTGCTAAACAGGTTTTCTTTACAAAACAATCTGGTAGTATTGTAAAAATATTTTTTCTCCGTGTAGTATTTATTCGTCCATGATAATATAAAACAAAGTCCCTTCCCGCTGTCTGTATGTCCCTATGTATGCTTAGATCTTTAAAACTACGCAACGGATTTTGATGCGGTTTTTTTAAATAGATAGAGTGATTTAAGAGGAAGGTTTATATGTATAATACATGCCCGTGCAAAGCCGGGGCGGGTCGCTAGTGATTGTACAATCAGTTAAAATCAGAAATTAATGTCTCCTTCAGCTTTTCTCCGACCTGATAAATAACTGATCAGCTCAATTATTTTAGAATAGCGCAGTGATACAACTGGAACTTTTCTAATGCCGGCGCCAGACATAGCTTCAAAGATTTGCACACTTCTTTGACGACTTTGCAAAACTTTGAAAACACATACTTATAAACACATATTGACGCACCTGCCAGAACACTTTTCTCCACAATATGCTGGTAGACAGCAAACAAGATGGACGACGATTTCGTGGACGCAGCGTGCCTATACAAGGTGACTTTTTGATCATCGTCCAAATTCATACTAGAGGCTTGGTAAGTGATCAGCATCATGAATCAATAACAATTTTTGTGAAATTCGCATAATGAAATTTCGACTTCCCATAGTAATTCACTCCCAGTCCTGAATGAATCACGATGGAGAGTCGAAATTTAATTTTATGAATTTTACAAAAATCGTTCTTGGCTCATGATGCTGATTGCTTACCAAGGGTCAAGTATGAATTTGGACGATGTTCAGAAATTCACCTTGTATTATTTATGTGCATGTAATTATTGTTTACATTTGCAACAAAATATATGGAAACCTCCGAGAAGAAGGCGCGAATGGATTTGTGAAATTTATAACTCAACAACGCTCGCGCAACTGGACTTTGCGTGAGTGTGGCAGGCTACGCAAACATTTGAACACTTTCAACATTGAACGCTTTGATGTGCGGTAAAAAACCGATACCGCATGGCAAGGTGCAAATCTTTGTTTAACGGGACACCTGACGCCAGAACATCAACAACACCAGGTTTTCAAGGGTTCATTGGAAGAAACTAGGTCTCTCCTCATATTGAAGAAAATATATTTGATTTGAAAATGTCTTTTATCTAGGGATTTCACCTATAAACAATGTTTTAAGATTTATACTTTTGTCAAAAAAAAAATGTTTTCCACCGTCTTTTTTTTGTTTTCAAACGTTCGTTTCAAAGACGCGGTTAAGAGATCAACTTGATTTTTTTTTATAAAATAGGCAATAGAAATATGAAGGGATGTTACCTAAATCCAATATTTTTTTCCCTACAAAATATTTCAGTGTTAGCTAAAAACACACCAATTTGTTGTTTCGCTGCGTGATCACTAGTATTACGCGTCCAAAAACAAAAAAACAAAGAGCCACCATATAATCGCCTCTATGAAAAGCAAGTAAGGTCTTGGCCATTAGACTTATTGTGCTGGACGGGTAATAAAAAAAGTTGCTAGGGTATGCCATCCTCTTAAACTTTGAACACATATTCAAAGTCTCGTGCCAATCATAGCAAACAAACGAGTGTTCAAATAAGTGAAGCGATATCTGGCGCCGGCATGAAACATTCTTCCTTACAGTGGAAACCACATACAAATCATTGAACGAGTGAGCGAAACGAACGAAGTTCTCCGAGTCTACTTGAACAATCCGGTGTTTGTATGTGTGTATGTATGTATGTTTGTCCGACGATAACTCGAGTATCGTTGATCGGAACGCCATGAAATTTGGTAGGTGAGTAAATGAGACAAAAAGCATTTTTAAGTTCGAACATGAGCCAAATCGGTCAAGATCGAATTGCGAGTTCACAGTTCCGGGCGAACTACTATAGTTACTTCGTATATCGTTACAAGAGAACACACCTATAAATGCAGACTAACAATCCATCATCCATCCATCAGCCTAGTTCGTCCACTGCTGGACATAAGCCTTTCCAGGACTTTGCCACTCCCGGCGGTCATCCTGAAGGAATTGCCCATACTCACACACGCTGGGCAGGCGGGTTGGTGAGCGCGGTACTAGAACCCTCGCACCAGTGACGCCGCTGCCCGTCACCAGTCTGTTCCATATAAGGTCCGGCTATTAGGGATGGATATACCGCCATCCATCGGTCCCAGGTATGGTGGGTCTCCTGGTTTTTTGCCTGTGAGCTGTCCTCTTACTCTCCCCCGAATTACTTCGAGGAGGTCTCCAAGTAAGATAAGACTAACAGATAGACAGATATAAATTATATATTGTATTTTATATGTATAGAAAAGATAAACAAAGGGCCTTATTATTCGGCTCAATCACGTGAAACCTACTCGTAACTCCATTGAAATCATTGTCGTCAAAAGTCAAGAAGCGATCGAAAATAATCGTGAAGAAATTAAGAAACCCTCCACCGCCTTCAATTCTGAAAAACATTTATTTATTTATTTTCAGTTACAAGTACAATATTTTAACATTATTCAGTACCATGAAACCATGTTTGGTTTGTCTTGGTCCTGGATTCTACGATACATTAAAAAAATATAATTTAGGTAACGAGTTAAGGCGATACAAAAAAAAATGGGGTTTTTTCGAATCCATTTACTCCACTATAACGTCATCTACGTATTTAATTTTTTGGTAAATGTTTATTGAGTATTTGATTAAGATTCTCACTGAAGGAAAACGCTATTGGATGAAATTTTCTCCATAGAATTGAATTCCGAAAAGATCTCTAAATTGTTTTATTTTTCCTGTAATTGTGAAATCCTAAGTAATTTCATTGTGAAATTGCATTCAAAATGTGGATATTATGTATTTGTAAAGTCTCCTTGGAAATCTTTTTGAGAAAATAGCTTAGTACATTTTATATTAATAAAAAAACGATATTTTGCTAAAAGTAAAATCAAGACGCATCCGTCCCACTCGCACTGAGGGTTTTTTCGCATATGGAGTAACAGAGACGCTAAAACTTAAAAGCCAACTTACAAAGATACAAATATTTTCTAGATATGACAAAGATACCAGTGACAAAAGTAGACATTTAAATTAAAATGAAAGTTTTTAATTTTTCATCGAAAATATTA
Organism: Ypsolopha sequella; assembly: GCA_934047225.1. Lineage (NCBI taxonomy): Eukaryota > Metazoa > Arthropoda > Insecta > Lepidoptera > Ypsolophidae > Ypsolopha > Ypsolopha sequella. Next base: position 12,504,296 of record OW204011.1, read on the forward strand.
CGATTATAGTCCTGAACATAACCCGTACTTATAGGTAGTTTTCAAAATATTTTATATATGTAACGTCTTGCATAAAAATAATAATAAAAATAATACTGATTGGAGGTAGGGGCAAAATTCGGTTCGAAGACTGCTATTTTTATTTTGTTTTTTCTTTTTATACATGAAATTTTTATTTTTACTATATAAACAAAATTGTAGCTTGTTTCCATATAAATGTAACATAATTTGTTTACGGAATTTTTAAGAGGCTATGCGAATTTTATATTTGTCACTGTCACTCCAAGCGAAAAATCGAGCAGTGCGAGAGGGGCGGATTCAGGGCAAAAGGGAAAAAAGGTGGTTTTATATTTTTATTAAAAAAACTAAAATAGCTAGCAAAATTTTAAATATCAAATCTCTAGATATTGTTGAAACACACCTAATAAAATATGTTTAAGTTCTGCATATGGTTTCTATTCGTTAAACGAGGAGAAAAAGTGTTTTTTTCTTCGATAGAAATATAGAAATATCTTCGATAGGTCTCCACCTCATTTCAACAATTATTTCTATCGAAGAAAATTTATCCAAAAATGTTTTCCAATTTCAAAACCCTAGATTATATAGTCAAAATGCATACACCAGAAACTTATTGAAATTTTCCGTGTATTTCATGAAATACACAGGAAAGAAACACCCGTATTTTTTCACGTATCGCCTTAATGCATAATTATTTGGTTTTAGTCAAGATCATGGCTCGATGCCACTCAACAGGTAATGATATGTAATACAATATGTAATGCTATTACCATAATTACAAAACAATGCGTGCCGCTTTATAACAACATCGTTATTGTATGCAGTATTTTCCTGTGCTTGCTGATCTTTTATGGAGTTGAACCTATTGAAAATCAACTACTTATTACGATCGTTTAGCATTCATCCAAAAATAGTCTTCAGCCTCTGTTTACTTGGTTTTTAGGGTTCCCTCTAAAAAGGGACTCCACCACAGATGTCAAGATATTTGCTTTCAGGCGTCCCCCCTCAACATCATCATCAATTTCATTTCATTTTTCATTTATTTATTTCACAAGCATTCATATATAATAAAACAAACGTAACACTAATTAAAAGATTCAACCCTTAAATGCATCTTGGGTCGAAAATGGCACAAAGGAATTATAAAGTTTTTTTTTTTTTTTTTAAAGTTCATTCATTTATTTTCCTTTGTTTTTTTTTATATTTTCTTGCATTTTGGCGGGAAAATCGTTGAAGAGAGCGTTTGGAAAAAAATCTAATAATTATTCTGCTTGCATATATTTTTATAGTTTTTTTGATATTAAAGTCACAAAGAACTTTACAAGTACCCAATAAAAAAAAAGAAAAACTAAAAATTTTTATTTTATATCTGGTTTTTACTTGTAAAAACCCCCTTTAAACCAAGAAATATTTTTTTTTTATTTTTTTCATATTTTTTTGGTATTTTTCTATCACTGTTTTGAATTTCATACAAAAATAAAATCTCATGCATTTAAGGGTTAAAAAAAACTTATTTCTACAATAATATACATTTATGTTAATGTCAATTATATGTTGAAAATTTTATAATTATGTCACAATAAAATACAAATATATACTCGTATCATTCGTCACAATTCATCAATTTTGTACAGATTCCTCTCAAACAAAAACTGCTTTAATTTGTTTTTAAACAAAGTATGACTTGCAATAGTCTTTAACTCCGTAGGCAACTTGTTGAACAAGACAACTAATTGATATTATACCGTGTGCAGTGTTTAGAAATGTCTAGTTTAGGGTTAAAGTTATTTGTTAAGGCCTTGCGTCTAGAGCTAAGCCTAATTAGCCGTTCATCCGCCGTTTATTCTTAGAAAAATCCGTGAGAAGCACGAATATATACGGACTTGGAGCAGTTAGTATTCCTAGTTTTTGGAAATATTCTCGGCTTGACTCGGTTTGCTGTATTCGAACCATCGTACGAATAGCTCTTTTTTGAATAACAAAGGCTTTTTCAATGTTATATTTGTAACTGTGTCCCCAGAATTTGATAGTATATCGAAGTTTTAACTCGACCAAAGCATAATATACCATTTTCAATTCCTTTATGCCAATAGTATACATGCAAAAAAACCGGCCTATCAACCGTAGCTATGGACAGGACAACACAACATATTATCTCTGTTGACATTGTCATTGGCTCTCGTATGAGGCCTATTATTGCCCTCATGCATTCGCAAGCGCCACGCCCCCATATCTCCTGACATATGTAGACACAGGGTACGGTCATCAGATCACAATAAACAACAATTTTCCACTATAAAAACCCACAATTCGGCCATGTAATGGACCTCAACAAACGTCAAAAATCGTGAGGAAAAATTGTCTGTCAAACGTGATTGTGCAGCTAACTTCAGGCCACTATAAACCACCATGGAATGTTCTATGGTGGTTAGTTTATTTGGTTTATTCTGCTTATTTACATAACTGACTTATCTACGATAGCTGAATGTGTTTATTTGGTTTAAGGCGTATGACCACGCTAAATAAGCAACTCGACGTGTGTCGGTACAAATATCAACAGAAACGACATTGAAATAATGTTCAATTCAGCGTGCCTTGAAAAGTGGCTGTTACGACAACCACTGCGTCTCCGGCTAGCGCAAAATAAGAGAAAATAATACTTTACACATGGACGTCAAGCACGAAAAAAAAATTTTGAACTTGAATTTTTAAGGTCTAAAAATTTCCTATAATTTGGTGAAATAATAATTAAAATCACTTTAGGCGTTTGGAAGGAGTAAGAGAATTATGTGAAACTTTCGATGACTTTCGATTTTTTTGTCAAAACTTACAATAGAAAAACAGTTTATGAAACTTAAAATTTATTTTTGACTGTATAATGCCTATCATATATTTTTATGAAAGTTTTTGGACCCCCCGTGTGGGAGGAGTAGGCCTTCAAAGACAGGTCCAAATTGCAGTTGGCGTATCCATTCCACACCCACAGTCTAGTTTCAACAAGGCGTCTAAGCGCGTTTTCTTCTTGCTGTGTCAACTACAATATCTATCTCCGCCCCGCGGGTCTACCGCGTAATTCTCATTTTCATCAACATCAACTTGAGATTGAAATTTGTCGTGCGTGCGACGACGCCCGCCTAACATGCCATCTCTTTTGCACGCGTTGAATTTCGCATGCATTTGCTTGAAGTTTATACAAATGAGAATTACGCGGTAGAGCCCCCGTTCCTCGTTACGCCAGGACCACAGCTTCAGGCTTCTGGCGGCGCTTCTTTCCGCGCTTCCAGATGGTTTTTGCGACGGGCTTTGCCCTGCCACGACACCCGTCGGCGCCTTCCACCGCATCGGATGTATAGCGCGCTCGCTCGCTCAAAGCGCTCGACACTAGGTTCGTCCTGTGCGCTCGATCACTGTTTCAACCGCCCGCCTCCCCGCACACCTGCGTCCCCAGACCGCAAGTCACTCGAAGCCGGATAAGACGCGCGAGCGGCGACTCATGGCACAACTTCATACATTTGTTCTCTCCGCCGGCGCCGTCGCAAGAAGAACCGCTTGGCGCGCCTCTCGGAGCCTGAAGCTGAGGCCGAGGAGTAAGCGCGTTTTCTTCTTACTTTGTCAACTACAATATCTCCGCCCAGCTCTGAGAGTACAGCCTGACTGCGACGTCATCTGTGACTAATTTTACGCCCGCTTTCTGTTGGCTTTCAAGGAATGCTGGCTTTGCCAGTGAAAAGTTAAAATAATGGCTTGCTCGATAGTAGTTGCTCATCCATCCATCAGTCTGTGTTCGTTCGCTGCTGGACACAGGCCTCTCCAAAATTTGCCACTGTTGGCGGTTTTCAGTCCTCATCCAGCCGCCACCCACAACGTCTTTTCTTCGGTCCAACGGGCACAAGGTCGGCGACAAATATGTATACATATGTATACATGTTTGAGGAAAATTATGTCGTAAAGAAAGCTATTAACATTCTAAATTAACCAAGAGGGAGAGGACGACCACCATCAACCTGGTGGTCCAATATCGAGAAGGAAATTAAAGACCCAGAACCTGCCCACAACAACAACCCGGGATAGAATATCCTGGCGCCGACATACGAGGAGGCCCGACCCCAACTGAACTGGGAAGAGGGCTAGAGATAGACGAAGTAGTACGTATTATGTACCGTGTAATGATAGTCACCTAAATAAATTTAAAATAAAATAGATGAGTTTGGTTAGATTATATGTTTGTTTTTAGATAAGACAGGAATCTCGGTGTACTTACCAACCCTGACAGATTTTTTATACACCTTTATGCTATAAAAATGAATGTTTTCGGTAATAAAATAAATAAATTAAAAATTTAAAAAAGTAGTTATCATGTCACTTACCTCATGGCCGGTTTCATCGACGTCGTAATACGTCCCTTTCATCAGCAAGGATACAATTTACGAGGGCATTTCGGTTGACATGGCCTTGGCGTTGGGAATGAGGGGGGCGTGGGGCAGGTGGCAGGTATCGGGGGACATCTTGGACACGGTGGGGGACATGGTTGAGGGACTGGTTGGGGGCACTTTGACTTTTTAGGAAATTTCGGTCTGCGTATGGGAGGGCACGGAGGTGGTTTTTTATGAGATTTGGTGGAAATTCTCAAGGTTTTTAGGAGGTGCTTGCAATTCATTGTAAGGGATTTTAGGAACGCGTGAAGGGAAGTGTATCTACGTATTTTGGAATCCTGTATATAAAATTAACACATTTATTGTTTCTCTATGAATTTTAGTGGATCAAAAGCAGGTTAGAAGCATTTCGTTCCTTGTTCCCACCGATGCTTTACTTTATCGAAACAATTAAACTACTTTGATGTTAGTTCGAATTTTACCACACTTTTTACAATCCGAAATCCATGTTTTATTCAAGAGAATTTTGCACATGTTTCTAGTAAATTTTAATTCAAAAATCACGAAATAATTTTTTCGATGGGTATGATTATGTATGTGATACACGAAAGAATGCAATGTGTCAAAACAAAAAACGAAAAAGTTTGCTTGTTGCCTGAACTTTTTTGTACAAGCTGTCAAGAGAACGAATGCTGTACAGCCCGCTGTTCTAGCTCCCTATTAAACGATTTTAACGGGATATTTCACTAAAATCGACACTTTTTGAAGTTGTTTACCTTCGTATTAGAAGAAGCCACTGGTTTGATAAATTAGTACTTATATAAAATTATTATTACATACGGCTTGAACACTCACGTGTGATTGTTGTTGACTATCGGCTGCGAGTGCCCGTTTGACAACGACGGTGAACGCCGCGTCGTCGTCCTAAGAACGACACTCGCCTTGGTAATGGCGAAATTGTATCGGTGAAACGGTTGGCATATAGTCAACAACTATTACACGTGAGTGTTCAAGCCGTATGTAATAATAATTTAGTATGTTAGCTCACGCGAGTTTTGATAATATTATAGTACTATACATTTTGGAACCTTTTTCTATTTTTTGCTAGTTACAGAAGTACGTAACGGATATGGCTTGGGGGCGTGGCGCATGTCGCTAACTTGCGGTCAAACTGACCTTATATACACGAGCGGCAGCTATGCGCTCCGTTTAGTGGCTAAACAGATGCTGAGAGCATTACAATGTTTCAGAATATTTTTAAAATGCCTATTTGTTCAGTGAAAATCTGCAAAAATAGGACAATCACAACAAACCTTAAGACAAGTGTCGTGTCCTACTACCGGTAAGTAAGCAATTATTTCACTGGATCTATTTTTAAACAATTTTTTTAAATAAATTTTCGTTATCTTTTCCACGCGACGTGGCTTTTGAAACGTTGAATTTAATGATACGCAGTATATTTCGATATTATCGATATCGATAATGTAAAATGTGAAATTTTTGTATAACAAATGCCTTTATCCACGTCTTATATGTTACTTTACAATATTTACGACATCAAGTAGTTTCGTAACCAAAAGCTTGTTTAAAGTTTAAAGTAAACGAATTATTTTAAATTGTATAATGAATTATTTTAATGGAGATAATAAATATTTATTCAAAAAAGGAGTTGACCCTCTAAATCAGGGGTCGGCAACCGGCGGCCCGCGGGCCGCATGCGGCCCGTAGACTATCTCGGTGCGGCCCGCAAGCCTGAGGTCCGTAAGAAAAAAATACCGAAGCAAAAGGCCATATAAATTCACTAGAATTTATACGGCCATGCTGCTGGGCCATGAGAGTATTCTTGAAAGCTCGCTCCCACGCGGGGTGATAAAAATGTACCTCTATTTCATTTCTTAAGAACTGTTTATCAAGACTGTGATGTTATGTATTGTTTCTACCGAAAATAAATATTTGCTGTACTTATTCAATTCTTGGCAATTTCTTTTGCGTTTATCCGCCGCACGTGCTGCGGCGGGCGGCTCCTTTGAGACAATAGGCGGGGCGGCAGTCTTTGATTAGACGCAGGTGTGCGGCGGCGAAAAAATTCAAAGCGACCGGTTTTAGTTAAAATCACAGCCGCGCGAGGCTCTCGCCACATTCGGTTGTGGAAATTCGCCGGAAACTCACGTCTCATCTGGTTGCTAGCTACGCGTTTCGTTTCACCTTTCTTCCCTTCGCTGATAGCTTCTCACGCACGACGTATGAAGTAAGTTGTATGCACTCGCGAGCATTTTGTTTTATTTTATTTACTGCTTGTTAATGTGAACCTTCAGATTGATGGGTAAATGTTATAAGGACGGGGATAGTAGTTACATGACATGAAGTTAGTTACGAGTGTGTCATGTTTTAATTATTATTTGAATGTGGAGTTGAATTTGTAGGTGCTAACTGGAACATATAATTTTACAACGAATTTAATTTTTTTCATTATTGTTACAGAATAATTATATAAACATGGCTTCAAGAAAAAGGAAGATAGAAGAAGAAAAAAGAGTTTTTAACGAATTATGGACAGAATTATACTTTTTTATCGAGTTTAAAGGAAAACCGTTATGCTTGATTTGTCAAAAGAGTATTTCTGTAGTAAAGGAATATAACCTGAAGCGACATTACGACACTGAGCACAAAGCTAAATTTGACTGTCTTGAAGGAGAAATACGGAAAAGGAAAATTTCCACTTTGAAATCGTCATTACAAAATCAACAAAACATATTTAAGGTTGTGGCAGACAACAGCGAATCGAATGTTCGGGCCAGTTACAGGGTAGCAGAGATTCTTGCAAAAAGTGGACGTCCGTTTACCGATAGTGAATTAGTAAAAGAGTGTGTCTTAGCTATCGCAGAAGAAATATGCCCAGAGCAGAAAAAAATGTTTGAAAGTCTTAGTCTCTCTGCAAGAACTTGCACCCGACGTACTGAAGACTTGGGTGCTAATTTGTGTGAACAACTCAGGGATAAGGCGCAGTCTTTCGACTGCTTCTCTTTAGCGATGGATGAAAGTACGGACGTGTCGGATACAGCACAGCTACTCATATTTGTACGCGGCATTGACGAAAACTTTACTGTTTACGAAGAGCTTGTGAAAATTTGCAGTTTGAAAGGTACAACTACGGGAGAAGATTTATTTCACCATGTGGAACAAGCTCTGGATTCATTGCAATTAAGCTGGGAAAAGTTAACAAGTGTCACTACCGATGGAGGCAAGAACATGAGCGGTCAAAACAAAGGTGTTGTTGGGAGAATCATCAGCAAAGTGAAAGATTCTGGATCTACTGTGCCATTGATTTTTCACTGTATTGTCCATCAAGAGGCATTGTGCTCCAAAGTTATATCCTGGAAAGAAATAATGGATACTGTAACATCCACTGTTAATTTTATAAGAAGAAATGGGCTCACACACCGTCAGTTCCAAAAGTTTTTGGAAGATCTGGAAGCTGAACATGGTGACGTGGTTTACTACTGTGAAGTGAGGTGGCTCAGTCGAGGTGCCGTTTTGGAACGGTTTTTTGATTTGAGGAAAGAAATTGGCAACTTCATGGAGATGAAAGGAAAGCCAGTAGAAGAGCTTACTAACAAACAGTGGATTATCGATCTTGGTTTTTTGACTGATTTGACTAAGGAACTGAATCAGCTTGATAAATAAATTGATTTGCGATATGTATACAGATGTAAAGTCATTTGAAATGAAACTGAAACTGTTTATCAAGCATATTGATGAAAAAAAGCTTGACCATTTTCCTAATTGCAAGAAAGCCGTGGAAGAAGCTGGAGATAATTTTGTGTGGCAAAATATTACAATGAGAAACGTATTAACACAACTACTTACAAACTGAGTTTGTAAATCGATTCACCGACTTTAAAAAGAGCTCCCTTAACATGGAAATATTCCAAAACCCTTTTGCAATTGATATTAGTGAGGTACCAAGCAATTTGCAAATGAACATAGTAGATTTGCAAAGTAATAGCACACTTAAAACGGCATTTAAGGAAAGCACTGACTTGATACAGTTCTACGGAGGTTTGAGTTCTGAAAACTTCAAAGAATTGAAAAAGTTTGCTCAGCAGATAATAACTATGTTTGGTAGTACATATTTGTGTGAGCAGACTTTTTCAATTCTCAACTACCGCAAAAATAAGAATTGTTCGCGGTTAACGGATGAACATTTAGACGCGATACTGCGCGTGTCTACTACTAAAATGAAAGCAGACGTTAAAAAACTTGCAAGTCAAATGCAGCCTCAAAAATCTCACTAGTTCTTACTTTTATGTTAGTATAGTAGTTCAATTAAAAAAGACATAATTGTATGAATATATATGCGTTTTATTTCAAATATTAAAAATACATGCCCGAACATATAAATATAAGTGCGGCCCGCACTGATACTCTGGCAACATATGTGGCCCGGCTATAGCATAAGGTTGCCGACCCCTGCTCTAAATGTTTAAAAAATAACATTAACAATACTTTTCTATTGCACTGAATTTTCATCGACGCTACTACTTATTGGGCACTACTTTCTTATCCATGTCCGAGGCGACAGGTTCAAGTTCCACCTACTTTCTGTAAGTGTGCAAACAATAGTAGTTTATGCTACAAGGGCGCAAAGGAATAAATTACGAGGACGATTTAAAACACGAGCGTAGCGAGTGTTTTAAACGTAACCGAGTAATTTATTGCTTTTACGCCCGTGTATCATACTACATTTTTCAATGCATAGTGTGAGGAAATGAAAACAAATATAATCTTGTGAACTTTAAATTATAATTGGCTCAAAAGGACTGTATCCAGAGCCGTTAAACAGTGGAAAAAAAAGTATAACGTCTATGGTACACAGGAAAGGCTGCAGGTTAGCCAACCATTGTAAATAAATTTTAAAAAATAATAATAATAAAGCCCTAGGGCAAAATAATCGACTTTCTGTTCGGTTTTGATGCATAAAAAGTGGGCCTTTACGAGCACATGCATTGAAAAAATCATTATCATGTCAAGAATCTACTTCTCACAGAAGCAATATATTCCTGGCGATTTTAGTGTCAGTAGAAAAAGTTGCTGGGGTTTGATCGTTCCAAAACGATCTCATTTGAGGTTTTGGAACTAATCTGACAGATAGTACTGACGTATCTATTTCTGTAGTTAGTTATTGTTTATGATAAACAATAGAACCGAGAAAAAATATATAAACTATTTAGTACTTACGTAAATTTTTTACTCATAGCAAAATGTATTTTGAACTCAGAGATTTTGAACGCAACTGTACTAAAATAGACATAATGCTATCGTAGGATTTGATTTTTCATAAAGTTTGCAAACTGCGATGTAATTGCGATACAAATAAAAAAAGTAGGCATAGTGCGATCTAATGTATGGTGGTTTCAAAATGTTGGCATTGTGCTACTGATTACTTGAAAATACTGAAAAGTCAACTAAGCGCGAAAGTAGGCATCGTGCTACGAAATCATTATCTTCTACTTCATCGGATTACATAAAACGTTTTGGAACGCTACATATAAATAATAAAACTGCAATATATTTTTGATTTTCATTTTTATTTAAAAATTCACCAACAAATCATAGAAATACCTAATTTTAAGTACTCCGATTCACGACACAAATTCATAATGAGATAACAATATTTCATTTTATTGAAGAAATTGTAAATTTACCTAAATAACATCCTATCATTAAGGAGGTTACAGACAGTCACAAATAGTCTTTGGCAGGCCAACGGTAGGATTCAAAGGTTGGTTGTGTTTTCCCCTTACAAATTACTTATCATTTAAGAGTATGGCATACCCTAGGATCTTTTTTTATTACCCGTGCACCACAATAAGTCCAATGGCAAAGACTTTATTAGCTTTTGATAGAGGCGATTGCCTATATGTTAGCTCATTGGTTGCTTTTTCATGGACGGGTAATACTAATATACACGCAGCAAAAAAACAAATTGGAACCCTCTAATATATGAGGTAAACTCAGTTGGTGGACTTTGCTTAAAAGCTACCGGGGCATAGATATCTTATAACAAGTCCCTTACATAATTGCCGAAATTTGCCAAAAGTTTCTTACAAATTGACGAGTTCATAATTTCTGTAATTCAATAGCTATTTCAGTTATTTGTTTTTTGTTTGAAAGTAGATTTCAAGGTTTTGTATCTACGTATTAAATTTTGTTTTTATTTACAGTCTGATTATAAAAATTAAATCTTCAAAAACAGTTCGTCTTAATTGCCAACCATTTCCATGATAAGATTCGCAATAATTTTTTACAGCTGACACTTTTCAAAAAAAAAAAATGTTGCTGTTAGCTTAATGTTGTGTCATTGATACACAAAAGAAATTACATAATTTGGATTTGTCATTCCTAAAAAACATGCAAAAAAGTGTTAGTACTGAAAATTGAGTTTCCTTCAAATTCTCTATAGAAAACGGCAATTTCATATGTAAAGACCTAATATTATAAATAGAGATCAGTGTGCCAGCGCCTGTACGCTTACTTGCGGCTGTCTGTACTTCCAAATTACAGTAGGTCCACAATTTCAAGCGGGTCTGAGTTCCATGGTAGCAAATGTGCCCTCATTTTGATGATTCAGTATATTCAATATAAAAACTGCAACCACATTAGCCTGGGTCTGTCCGTACGCCTGTTTGACTATTTTTGTAAATAAATAAAGTTATGAAATTGAAAGTCCTAACATTTTTCGTAAATACCATAGACTACGTATAGACTAGCAGTTCCCATACATCAGTTTGTAGCCACAAAAAAGGTGTAAAATTCTAACGAAATCTAGATGTCGTTGCTAAATCCTCTAACGAACACGATGCTAAAAAAGATCGATTGGTGACGCTAGTGGCACAGCGATGTCACGTAACATAAAAATAATTCCCACTTCGATAATAGATGGCGCTGAAATATTCACTGTTAGTGTTGCCAACTTAGCGCCATCTAGTTTTTCTTGGCAAAACTATTATAGCCACATGTTTACTTGGTAACCACGACAGTTTACTTGCAGCCAATTAAACAAATGATGCTTATTTGATACACTTTGCTACACCCAATGTTGTAAGGGCGCTTAAGAAATTTGCTACGCCTTGATGTATGGGAGTTGTCGGTAATACTATGTAAAATAAAGAAAAAAACTTTTGACTTAATATGAGGGCAGACTGTACCAGACCATAGATATCATTCCCAAACTGTATATCTAACTTACCTCTTAAGTAGTCATATTTACATTAGAAAACTAATATATAAAATTGCATTTTTAACAAATCACAACACTGTATACAAGAACAAAACCAATTCGCTATTAAAAATTCACGCTTTTATAATCTGTCATAACAGCGCCAACCTTCGGAATTGAAAAATTATAAAAGCGTTTAGTTTCAAACAAAACATTAATGTATCATTCATTAAAACATAATTATAACATTTCGTTGACAATATGTACCGTTTTGCCGATCAACGGCTGTCACATTGATTTCATAGAAAATTCTATAAAGATGAAGCCTAACTGTCGAAATATGAGACTGAAACGGAAAAGAGCGGCAAACTGAAAAAATCTTTGGCTGCGTTCAGTTTGATCGTCGGACGGACTCAGACGACGCCCGTTTAAATATCTAGTTTGAAATAATTGGTCATATGTACGGAACCCTAAAAGAGCGAGGCCTGACTCGCACTTGCCTGTTTTTTTACTAATATGACCACACTTGCTAGACAAGTTCTCTCTCTATGTGAGAGAAATCTTCTAAAATGAAATTTCACAAAAATTGTTGTCAATTCATGATTCTGATCACTTACCAAGCCTCCAGTATGAATTTGGACGATGATCAAAAAGTCACATTGTATACATAAATAAAACTAATAAACAAACATGAAAACATACTTAGAATAAATCGTTAAACACAACATCACTTAAAGTTCGACCAAAACAAGCGATATGATTGGTCTGTGTGCGCGATAAAACACGTGACAAACGAAGTCACACGTTACCGTGCTAAGAGTGGAAGATAGCATAAAAAAATTCAACGAGTGCAAAAGAGATTGCAGGCGGGCGTCGTCCGACGATCAAACTGAATGCGTAGCCTTGGTTGTAGTAACCGATGATAAAGAGATCAGATGAATTTCATCCATAGACGCTATGCCCCCTTCAAGTAAATGATCTCCAAATCTAGTCCGTCAAGGCTAGATTTGGTGATCATTTACTTATTTTAGTATTCACTATTAGTTTTTGGTAAGAGTATATGGAATATCAAACTTTATTTTGGTGGTCATTACATAAAGTGAAATTGAATCAACCGCCCCAATCCATACTGGAGTCTCGGTTAGTGATCCGGGACAATGTTTAAGGACCCTTCTGGTGAAAATGGAAAAAAAGTGTTTTGCTCCCGTACTGCCTGTACTAGGAATTGTATGTCCAGTACGTATAACAATTTTTTTTTTTTTTAAATTTCGGAAATGTGTGTCATTAATCCTTGTTCAGCGTAATTCTCATTTTCATCAACATCAACTTGAGATTGAAATTTGACGTGCGTGCGACGACGCCCGCCTATCATGCCGCCTCTTTTGCACGCGTTGAATTTCGCATGCATTTGCTTGAAGTTGATACAAATGAGAATTACGCGGTAGAGCCCCTGATCACTAACCCAGTCTCTGATATGAATTCGGGTGGTTGATTAAATTTTACCTTGTATTTGATCCCAAAAAAACAGCCTCATTTTTCGATAGCCGGACTTTAACGCTACTTGCGATGTAAATTTCATATTTTTCACCGAGTGTTATTTGACAGGAAACTTTTAATGAAACTTTCTCATACTGAACAAATATGGAAAGAAACATGATCGTAATGCGCAAACTGGGCTTGTCAATACAAAACCACAGTAAGAATTCAAAATTATTAAGGAAAAGTGTTTTTTTGTCATTTGCGCAGATACCTAAAATATGTTTTTCACCTTACTAGCTCAAAAAGTGCGCCTCTATTGCTTAAAACCAGTGAGAAAAGTCAATTTTGCTCACTCAGTGAAAAAAGTAATTCCAATTTAGAACGCTGCAAATTGCAAATTCAACTTCTTATGCCGCCTCTTTCAATCAAGGGCGGCCATAGATATTTTAATAATACGAGTGTGTCAGTTAATTCGTATGAAATTATCTTTTCTTACATCTTGCCTTTTCTCGCTAGTGAAGTGAAAAGTTGTGTGTGTCACACGAGAGCAAAGTGATTTGTTTCTCGTGCCTTTGAATTCCGAGCAAGCGAAGGATTCTATAATTTGAATCACGAGCGTAGAATCCTGAGCGTAGGGAGCCAAACTCGGCACTCGCAACAAAAATTAACTTTGCTCCCTTGTTGCACAAGTCTTACAAGTGCAAGTTGTCAAGTGCTTACTGATTTAAATTTAATGTGCGTGTTTGAACTTTGTGCAATAAAGTATTCACATGAAATTCTCCATTTTAAAGCCGGTATGATTTAACCACAACCCTATAGAGACGCCTTGATGGACTCCAGGATGAGCTCCTGCAAACCCATGCAACAGCCGTCCCCTCTTTGTAAACAGTGGAATGCATTTTAAGAGTATGACTTACACTAGAAACATTTTTTATTACCCATCCAGCACAATAAGTCCAATAGAGCTTTTGATAGAGGCGATTATATGTTGACTCATTGGCCTCTTTTTTTTGGACGGGTAATACTAATAATCACGCAGCGAAACAACAAAATGGAGGGTTTTTAGCTAATACTGAAATATTTTGTAGGTGAAAGAATATTGAATATAAGTAGACACGCTTGACACGTGTGACACGCTTGATATATTTATTACCTACTTTATGAAGAAGAAAAAACCAAGTCGATCTCTTAACCGCATTTTTCAGCGGAACATTTAAAAACCAAAAAAAATTGCTTGGTAATATATTTTTTTTTAGGCAAAAGTGATTGCTTGCAAGTAAATTCACTTAATAAAATATCAACAGATCATATACATTTGTTTTAATTTAAAGAGTAAACTCTTACGTCTTTCAAGAAACCCTCGAAAGTCTGACGTTGTTGATGTTTTAGGCTGAGTTAGAGGATTAAGTAAACTTTAAAGACTTAATTTTTGCAGATTTGTTTCTAAGGCTGATATTAAAGCCAATTCTAAAGGCTTTAATCTTAGTTTTAGTGCTGTCAAAGCTTAAAATCTTCCAAAGAAATTTAGGTTCTAATTTTAAGACTTAAGGACTAATTTGCATCGAAGAAAATTTAGTTTTGACAGCACTAAAACTAAAATTAAAGTCTTCAGAATCGGCTTTATTACATTATCATTCTTGTCGTTAAATACTGGCTATAGAAAATAGACCTGTAATAAGTGTATCTGTTATAAATGAATATATTTCATTTCATTTCATAGACAAATTTTACAAGATGTTGTAAAAAAGGATCCAACATTCATACAAAACTGTCAAAAAACATTTGATGTCAAATTTAAAAACAAAACATTGATAAAAGAAAAATTATCGTGTAATATCAGCCTTAGGGAGAGTTCTTCAATATAGTCACAAATCACTATACAACGTGTAACAGAAAGGTGTAACCATATTTGAAGAGCTTATTCAGTCAATGGTATAGAACAACTTTTACTATGGAACAAAACCTGTAACTCGAAAAAAAAAATTCTGTTTCATAGAAAAATGCAATGCCGCTCGGCCGAAATGTATGGAAGGGCAGATTTTTTTTTTGAGATTTCAGTGTTGGCTCCATAGTAAAAGTTGTTCTATACCATTGACTGAATAAGCTCTTCAAATATGGTTACACCTTTCTGTTACACGTTGTATATGGTTATATTGAAAGCTACAAAAAAAAAATAAGGCACTACGAAAAAAAAATTACACTTTAAGAACTTGCATATCTATTTCAGTAAATTTTGTATTATTTTGATAAAATAGTATATTATTTTTGGATTATTTTTCTAGGGATCTGTTAAAACAGAAACGTGATTAGTGAAATTGGGCTCGATAGAAATAGTTATTGAAATGAGGTCTCTTTCGACACCAAATCTCCTGGTTTGACAATTTACAATGACATATGGACTGCAATTATATTTTATTAGATGGGTTTTAACGGTAACTAGGACCTGGTTAAACGAAATTTTGATAGCAACTTTAGTTCATTTTATATTAATAAAAAACCGACTTTTTGCTACTTTTGCCACGAATCCATCCCTCTCGCACTGAGGGTTTTTTCGCATATGGAGTAACAGGGACGCTAAAACTTTTACATATCGCCTTAACCTGTACACTTGTAAACCTGTACAATATAACAAATAAATTGTACTATTACCAACTTTGTAGCGAGCTGGTAGCGAGTCACTCGCATAAACCCGTACGGGTTTCAGAGGGACGGCTTAAGATTGTTTTTGCTGTAATGTTGATAAATAAATGAAATAAAAAAAATAGAAAACCTGTCATGTACACCCGGTATTATATAATAATTAGGGATGCAACGATTACGAAGCGGTGCATCGTTTTGCATCTGTAATCGTAATAATTACGATTAATAACGAAGCGATGCATCGTAGTAAGAATCGTAACGATTTATTAAATTTAAAAAAAATTGTGGCAACTTCTCCAATGCTCCTAGGGAGGGCTAAGGGGTCATCATCATCACCGATTCACCATCATTTCCATCATTCATAAAACAAGAAAAGGAGTACCTTAGACATGGCTGTATGGCCTTAGTTCCCTTTGCCATCCCATAAAGTAAGAAATTTAACAAAATTTTTAAATTCTTTTTTTTTCGTTTATCGCTTTTATTGAAATGAATTGACTATGAAACCACATTCTGAGGATTATCTGACACATTTTTTTTAAATAAACGTAATGCATCGGTTATCGTAATAAATATCGATTAGTTTCCTAATCGTAATCTTTATCGTAATGGCCGAATCGTTGCATTCCTAATAATTATTAAACCTAAGATGAAATTTTGCATCGCAAGTGGCGCCCCCTACACATACAAACAGCACAAAATAGATAGTACCAGAAAACCGACTCGGCGACGGAGCGAAAACAGACGCACACATGCATAGACGCGTACGTATGATAATCTCGGCAGAATTTCGTATTGGCATTCGACCGACTTCATCCGAGATCGTCGTACGTACGCGTCTATGTGTGCGTGCGCCTTCTTTCGCTAGTTATGCGGAGTAAACATTCTGTAAGTGGTTATTTTGTGCAAACAGTAATTGGTTTTAGACTTATTATCATACACTATTGATGTAGCGCAGGCGCAAGTGTCCAATTGTCATGGACATGTAAATGAGGTAGTTAAAAATAGTTCCACGATGATTGATGGATGACTCACCAAAGTCATCCAGTTGTAAAGCACAGAAAATACTTTGCGACTTGCATTCTTTAGATATGTGCCGAATTCCAAGCGTAGAAAATACAAAACAACTATCGACTGCATAAAATTGAAACTGATTTAAAAGATCGCTTTAGCGAGACGATGCAAAACGGGTCCTTCCCCCGACTGACTCTAGACACTAAAGGAGCCGCCGACCTTGGACTGCTCGTGATCTTAATGATAACCATGTACGTTGCATTTTTTAACAGGAAGCATCGTTTTCAAAATTTAAGTATCATAATAGTGAAGGTGACAATGAGCGTTTTGATCGTTGTTTTCTTTTTCTTAGTTCATAGCTTTCCTCCAGATGTCGCTGCCCATGTCACCATAGATAAAATAAGTTTCGTAGCAATCAATGTCAAAGTGGTTACAGCTTGTCTAACAAGTCATGAAATTGAACTAAAATTGTTTTTACTGGTAACACCTGATTTCCCGATACAAAAAATCTCAGGTGTTGCCATATTAATTCTGTTTTGGCAAAGAAAGTGGCGCCTTTATTTATTTCACGACTTTCTAGACAATCTGTATAAGTTTGTTTGGAATCTGTGCAAATTTTGTCTTCGATTCTGTTTCTAAAGTAAACGACAGCGCCATCTATGAATCTTATTTAACACTAAATTTGACACAAGGAAAAACGCTCATTTACCTGTCAAACATGGCGAATTGGACACGTCACCCTAAACGCGAAACAATTGACAACTATTGCCCAACAAATATCTCCTCCTTCATCATCATTAGCCCATCTTTGTCCTTGTGTTTTTTCTGGTGCATTTTGAGTTTGCTCCTGGTCATGAACCGCTTCTTACAGACCTCGCACTCGTGCTCTCTCTGGCCAGTGTGCGTTTTGACATGCATCACCAAGTTGTTCTTTTGTGAGAAACTCTTCGAGCACAGTTCGCACTGGTACGGCTTGTCGCCGGTGTGAATACGGACGTGTCGGTCTAACTCCACTTTCCTGTAGAACGATTTCTCACAGTCCGTGCATTTGAAAGGTTTTATACCTGGAACGGTAGGAATAAGTTTCGTGTCACTTTTTAAGGTATTGTACACCCGAATGGGGCCAAACGGCAGTGGCGTATTTACCCTAGGGCAGCGTTTTTTAACCTTTTTTGTCCACGGACCCCTTAGGAAATCAAGAACAATTTTAAGGACCCCCTTAATAAAAAAGCAGCAATAAATTTCGGACCATTTATTTTAGTTCTACAAATTACAAAAAATATATACTTAATGAGAAGGTTGGTGCTGCTTTTTTGCAACTAAATTAGTGATATTTGGGTTTATATTACTACTGAGTTGTATTCTCAAATAGGATTCCACTTTTAATCTATTTCTGTACTTGTTTTTAATATACACAAGAGCAGAGAATGCCTTTTCACAGAGGTATGTCGTTGAGAAAAGCAGTAAGCAGTAGTATTTAAGATACTTTTGGTGGCATTTATTTATGATTGTTAAATGGTCCATAGATTAGGCTGCGGACCCCCATACATATGCTCGGGGACCCCCAGGGGTCCGCGGACGACAGGTTAGAAAACACTGCTTAAAACGGGCAGCAGCACAAAATAGATACTACCAGAAGGCCAACTCGACGACGGAGCTAAAACAGACGCACACATGCATAGACGCGTACGTACGATGATCTCGGCAGAATTTCGTATTGGCATTCACCCGAGTATCTTCGAGATCGTCGTACGTACGCGTCTATGTGTGCGTGCGCCTGTTTTCGCTAGTTATTCGGAGTAAACATTCTGTAAGTGGTTATTTTGTGGCGGCAGGCTGCGAGGGGCGGCACAAGCATTTAAGAATTAGCTATTCTTAATACCTATAGAAACTGACTTAAGGCTCCAGTCCCCTAAAAATCAGTATTCTTGCAGAATTATCAGAAAAGAAAGATTTCATTTTAGTTAGTAAGAAAGCAATAAATAAAATACATTTTACGTTAATCAGACTCCTTATAAACCCATCAAAAACACAGGTCATGATAGTTGGCAGCAGGGCTCTCATAGACAAAATGGACCTCAGCTCACTTCCCCCAGTCTGTTTAAATAGCACACCTCTTAAGTTCTGTAAATCTGTAAAGAATCTGGGGCTCCATATCCAGAACAATATGTCATGGGACCTGCATGTCTCTGAACTTAGCAAAAAGATCTTTGGATCTATACACTGTCTTAAACGAATGCAAAGATTTTTACCACATTCTGCTAAGATCATGCTGATTAACTCACTCTTGCTCCCCATCTTAGACTATGCCGATGTCTGTTACCCTGATCTTACTGAAGGATTGTTAAATAAGCTCGATCGTCTCCTTAATTTATTCATACGGTACATTTTTGGCCTCCGTAAGTACGACCATGTGTCGCAATCCCGTTCTGATCTTAACTGGCTTAATATCCGAAATCGACGTAACGCTCATATTTTAACGCTTCTTTGGAACATCCTCAATGATCCCCTCTCCCCCTCTTACCTGAAAGAAAGTTTCGTTTCCCGTGATTCCCTTGGTCGCCTTCATCGCCCAGAGAACCATTTACTTTTGTGCACCACCTCACATAAAACTGACATGTTTACAAATTCATTCACAATTTACGCAATACGTCTTTGGAATAGCTTACCACTCATCATTCGAGAGTCTTCATCAATAGCTGTTTTTAAAAATAGAGTCATGCAGCACTTTTTACATATGCAAAGTAATTAATAGCACATTTACTTTATCAATCCTTGTATGAGTTTTGAATCATTCTCTTAATTGCATATTATATTTAAATAATATGTATTTGTATATATGTATGTATGTATTTTTTATTATTTGTATTTTATAGTAAGTACATTTGTTTTATATGTAGATTATGTAGATATTATGCTCCGTTTGTGTATACGAATATTTTAATGCCTCTGTCATTAAGGCATTTAGTATTGTTTCTACGATACCTTTCCCGGCACTACCCAATAACGATCCACAGCACCAAAGGTTAACTGGAAGACAATGCTAGATAGCATTAAGTTCGCCTTCTGTACAATTTTTAGTGCAATAAAGAATTTTATTATTATTATTATTAATTTATAGTGTGGAATTTGAAGATTTCAAAACATATTTTTTCATTTACTTTAATGCTACTTTTAATAGGTTTTTTAGGCTTTAAACATATCTCTATTAATGTTCTACGCGTTGAGAGTCTCATTCATGCACACGTCACGTAAAAATTATGACAAAAATTTATTCAGATAACATTTATTCTCATATCTTCGATAATAATCTTATCTGGTTACTGTTTTGGATAATGCTTTAGTTTTCTTATTTTGAGTGCTTTAAGTAGTTATAATTTTATGAATTCGACCACTGCTAAAATATTTTTTTTCTACTAGAAAATTATCGTTTAGCGTAGTCAAATTTCAAACACGTAGAATAGAACTATAAATAAGTGAAATGAAAAAAACGGTATTTAAAAAATTATTTTAAGAACATTTATCAAATCGAAACTTATCGAGAGTTTAAAAGACAAAACGCGTCGAAATTTCCTTCAGTTTCGCTGGGACATCGCAGCGTTCAGACGTGTGTTCAAGAACAGGCAGCTGACGAAGCCGCACCGGCGCTTATTGGATACAGAACCCATTCGCAAAAAGGGCCAAAAACAATCTATGTTAATTGTCGGATTATAAATAATACTCTTATGACGATGTGTGTGGCCATGGATGGATGGTGAGATTGGGTATGTAGTGGACTCAGTGTGATTATTCAAGAACTCTTGAATAAGAAAGGCTTAACTTTCATTATAGAAGTTGGGGTTTCGCCAACAAAAGGGCGATTATTTAGGGTTCCATAGCCCAAACAAATTGAGAACCACTGCTGTAGCGTACTTAAAATTATTTCTAAGACTATTATCAGTGGCGTGCATAGAATTTTTTTCCGGAAACGCAATCAGAAGGTCAAGTTTGACTATAAAAGAAAATATGAAAAAATTTCGCATTCGTCGCAAGTTCAAATCCTGGCCAGAGGTTTTTTTTTTATATTTGTGTTCCTTGAAATTTGCTTCTAATTGATCCTGTCTAGTATTTAAAGCGATAGGTGTAGCTATAAAACCTAATCTAAATTAGCTTTGGTACAATTTTTTTGGAATTAACAGCACAATTAAAAAAAAAACTGTCATCACTTTTTCGTCCTGATTATCATGGTGTTCAAATCCAAGGGCTTGGGCTCCCCTACCAATCTACCTTGCCAGTGTTCTACTCAAGGCCAGATTCAGAGGTCTGAATGCCCTGGGGCAACAAGGGAGTGGAGGCCCCTAATTATTCTTCAAATAGGTTAAAAAAAAAATCATTCATGTGTTTCAACAAGTCTTGCGAGATAAATATAATTAAATAAATATTTGTAAGGAAGAGTTATTCTTTTATCAGTTCTTGAATACATATTTTTAACCGACTTCAAAAAAGGAGGCGGTTCTCAATTCGACTGTTTTTTTTTGGCGTTGTTACTCCATAACTCCGTCATTTCTGAACCGATTTGAATAATTCTTTTTTTGTTTGGAAGAGTTTAATTCCAGGTAGGTCCCATTTTAGGTTTGGTCATGATCTGATGAAGGTCTTCAGAGATAGGCAGTGGAACTCCTCAGGAAATGACAGCATACCTCTCGAAATTGAAGTAATCGCTTTGTACCTGGGTGCTGATTACAAGGTATTACTTGAAAATCGACATTCTTCCACCTGACCTTCGATCCTGGCTTCATCACCATATTCACCATAGAACTCCTCAACGGATCAGAGCACATAACTCGAGATGGCGGCAATCACTGCGTTAGGGTGCTGATTCAAGGGTATTACTTGGAGATAATCAGAATACCCACCTGACCTTTGATCCTGGCTTCATCACCATAGAACTCCTCAACGGATGACAGCACATAACTTTGGATTGCGGCAACCAGTTTGTGTTAGGGTGCTCATTGCAGGGCATTGCTGAAAATTGCCAGTGTACCCACCTGACCTTCGATCTTGGCTTCATCACCGTAGAACTCTTCAACGGATGACAGCACATAACTCGAGATTGCGGTAATCATGTTGTGTTAGGGTGCTGATAGCAGGAAGCTACTCAAACATGGCTACTTATACTCACTTGAACTTCGTTTCATATTAACACCACGTTTGCAAGAACTACCTATACCTCAAAATTTAAGCCAGCAACACTCAACAACTAAAAAATGTGAAATAAAATAAACTTTTAACAAAAAAATAGTAACCGACTTCAATAGTAACAGCAGTCATTCACTAAAAAGTTAATAATAATTCTATAAAGACCGATTGTACCGAAGCAACACTTTTGCCGACTTCTTTCTTCCTGAAACAATATGTTATCTAGAAGTCAGCGTATTTCCTACGATATAGCAACATAAAAACCAATATAAGAACGCCGACTTCTAGATAACATATTGTTTCAGGAAGAAAGAAGTCGGCAAAAGTGTTGCTTCGGTACAATCGGTCTTTATAGAATTATTATTAACTTTTTAGTGAATGACTGCTGTTACTATTGAAGTCGGTTACTATTTTTTTGTTAAAAGTTTTTAAACATAATGTTGCATATCAACAGGTTTTGTTAAAAAAAATTAATTTTATGTTTGCATGGCCTAAGTTTTTTTAGCTTTATTCTGTAATAAAAAATACAAAACTACTTGCGTACGCCATTGCATGGCAAAACATAGAAGAAACAAAATTTATATGAACACAGATGACTTGAATTGATTTGATTTGAAAAAAAAAATTGCAGCTTCTATTGTAATGGCCCTTCTCTTGTGGAGGCGCTGGGGCTGCAGCCCCGGTTGCCCTCCCTTAAACCCGGTCCTGGTTCTACTGACCTGTGTGCTGCAAACTGTGGTTTGACAAGTGTGCCAGTTGGGTGAACGTCTTCCCACAGGAGGTGCACATGTAGGGGCGCTCTCCTGTGTGCAAGCGCAGGTGATTCTTCATCTGCTGTGGTCTGAAGTGCTTCCCGCAGTGTTCACATGGGATCGGCGGCTTTGGGGGTGCTCGGTTGACGCGTCGCTTCCTGAAAGTTTTGCAACAGTGGTCTGATTATAAAGGGGCAATTACTGGCTGGTGTATCTTGTAGAATTCAGCATTTTACAATTTGCTTAGGCCAAGGGTCTTCAACCTTTTTTAGCTGGAGGGTCAATAATCTATTCCAGGTCTGTCAAAGTGCCGCACATTACCGCACGTAAACATACCACCTCAACAATATAAGCATATCTGAGTACTCAAGATACTTGAGATCTTCCTCCTTGATGTGGTCATCACCAAGTATCTCCCATCTTAGGCTAGAATATATGAAGCATTCTCCTAAGTAATGTTTACTAGTTTCGTCCTCGCCACAGTGCGGACACGAGGGATCCTCCTGTACCTTCATTATTGACAGATGTCTGTTCAGCCTGCAGTGGCCAGTTAGAATTCCTACCAACGTACTTAGGTTGACTCTGCTTAGGTTAAGAATATACCTTACTTTTTTGTAGACTATAGTCGAGAGAAACATCTTCGACTGTCGGCAGCCCTCAATGTTCCTCCGTACATCTGCTGATTCTTCTGACGTTTGCAGGAATAGGAAGCCTAGGTTCGGGTCCTATGAACCTGTCCTCTGCACCTTCTCTAGCTAATTCGTCTGCTTTTTTGTTACTTTCAATGCCTGCATGCCCTGGGACCCAGGCTACTATTATTTCAGTTTTTTCACCTAGCTTATTGAGCGTATTTTTACACTCTCTTATCAGAGCCAATTTATTCACTTGATTTTTAAGTGCAAAAAGTGCTGCTTGTATAGTTTAGTCATGTCTTATTACAAAGCAGTTCTAAAGCCAATGTGGACCTATGGGAATGAGTTGTGGGGCACTGCAAGTAAATCAAATATTGAGATCATGCAAAGATGCCAAAATGCCATCCTCAAGAAAATTGTAAATGCTCCCTGCTTCACAAAGTCCATGGAAATTCATGAATACCTTGAAGTACCAAAGTGATTGAAGAAATACAAGAACGCAATGTGAAATACAAAGCCCGCCTTTTGTCTCACGTAAGCAACCTAGCAACAGATCTGCTAACTAGTAATACTGACGTGGGACGCCTGAAGAGGCACACAATCCTGGGGCTGCATAACAGGAATAAGACTGATAAAGATTGTTTGATAGCTGTATCAACCAACCCACAAGCTCTTTACCCACAAAATACCTGCTTATGGTCAAAAGACTGATCGCAAGTGGTCCAAAAAGAGAAAAAAAATGTCTTATTTTGTATAGGGGCATACATATGTACTTACTTCTTGAGTTGAGGTTTAGCATCATTTTCGTCAGATGATGACAATTCTATGGTTTCAACTTCAACTTTCATTGATGGAATGTCATTTGTTATTTTTGCTGCATCTGACATTATTTGAGATCTATAACAGATATACATTCAATCACTACATAGT
Source organism: Ypsolopha sequella (assembly GCA_934047225.1). Classification (NCBI taxonomy): domain Eukaryota; kingdom Metazoa; phylum Arthropoda; class Insecta; order Lepidoptera; family Ypsolophidae; genus Ypsolopha; species Ypsolopha sequella. The sequence continues at coordinate 12,528,528 of OW204011.1, forward strand.
ATAAAACAAAGTCGCTTCCCACTGTCTGTCTGTCCCTACGTATGCTTAGATCTTAAAACTATGCAACGGATTTTGATGCGGTTTTTTTTAATAGATAGTGTTTCAAGAGGAAGGTTTATATGTATAATACATGCCCGTGCGAAGCCGGGGCGGGTCGCTAGTAATGAATACAACGTGAAACAAGGTAAAACTCTTCCAGTCCTGAATTTTTGAGGTTTAATAGAAAATGTAAATCTTTAAAGCCTACGTTTAGAAGCAAAGCTGTTCGGGTAACACTCGTCTCGTAAAAAATGGATAAACCTATGTAAGTGATCATGAGTCTGAATTAAAGGTAATTACGAGCTACACTCTGTTAAAAACGAAGCTACAACAGTTCCTATTAGGGAAGTGCTTTTACGATGTAGACGAATTGTAATGTTTTAATTTGTTGACATTAATATGAATGGATTTATGTTTTATTTTTTGCTTTATATTTATTTTTGTACTTAATAACATGTTTTTGAATGTGTATTTTTTTTGTCATAGTTTTTGTTTAACTTTGTACACAGTATTTTAGTTTCTAAGGATTAATATTCAAATGCAATATTTATTGTTAAATGAATTAAATAAATGAAATGAATGATCAGGAGAAATGTTATATGTTGTTTATTCATACGCATTTGTGCCTTTTGTCGTTTGATGAGGAGACGAGTGCGCCTCAAACAGTTGTGCTTCTATACCTGCAGGTCTGTCTATCTGCCTAATTGTCAGCAGTGGCGTGCATTGAACTTTTTTCCGGAAAAGCAATCAGAAGGTCAAGTTTGACCATTAAAAATTAAAATAATTAAATTAATAACACTTTGAAAAAAATGTTTGTATTACGCCAGGGTAGGCACTGCCTACCCTAGAGTGAATATTTTCATACAATTTTTTTTTTTCAAAGTGTTATTTAAATTTTTTCATATTTTTTTTATTGTCAAACTTAACGTTCTGGTTGCTTTTCCGGAAAAAAAGTTCAATGCACGCCACTGTTTTTCAGGTATAAAACACGGCCTTCATAAGCAATAGCATAAAAAAAAGCTGTTTTTCATATTGCTATAAAAAAATATTTTTTATAGACACCGTGCGTAAAGTTGGCATTTTCCGCACTTGTACTATAAAAAATTATACGAAACTCGTGCGAGAAACTTTTTCTCGACTCGTGTGATTGCAGCACTCGCTTTCGGCTCGTGCCGCAAACTCACACTCGTCAGAAAACGTTTCATCACTCTCGTATCGTAATGTACTATTTTACTTCACTCCAGTCCAGTTCACTTTATGTCTAGTTCTGTGAGTTCTGTCTACATGTATATTCCGATTCCACGAGCTCAATTCACCAAGTCTGCTGTCGAAATTATCAGTACTTACAGTTTTTGGGTTCAAATAAATGATCGTTTACTATTACTATAGTAAGTTTAAAATTTTGTATCGGGACAAGCTATTTTAAATTCAGGAATTAAATTGCTAACAATAGATTGTTTTTCTTGAAAAAAGAATTCCAACTTACTGCTCTATAACGACTAATTTTAACAGTAGAAGTGTGAAAAATCAGCTGAACATTCCCAAAGAACTGAACCCAGATAAGGCTGTCTTAGTTCTCCTATACCAGACGAAACTATACTTGTGAATCTGTAAGATGTACAAAGTAATCCGATCTTTTTAACTGTGCACATTGAGCTGTAAAAATTGGTATAGAATTCAAATCCTGTAAATGGTAATTTTTACAGTTCAAAATGCACAGTTAAAGAAATTGGGTTAAAGTAATAAATGTTGAAGTTTTGGGCCAGAGAGTCGGTTAGAGGGCATGATACTGGACTTGAAAATTATTTGCTTTGCGGCGACACAAGTCTTTTTTCCCATAGTGCCCAACCGGTGTAGTCAGATTAATTGAGATTTTTGTGCGGGGTGGAAGGAAAGAAGTTATGATGACATCAGGCAAAAAACAAACTGTTCAACTACTCACTGGCCTTGTAACTATAAAAAATAAGAAAGAGCCTCAAGGACTCCGCACTCAAAACCGGCACTTGTCTTGAAAATTATGAATACAAACAGGACAATGGACACACAGAATTATCTCAAATTGTCAGTTGAAAAATAAATAGGTAACCTTTCTATTTGTTTACAAACATCCTGACATTGGAAATATTGTTTATAAACACCGAATTATAATCCAAAACTGGACTAGCCCAAATCAGCCCAATAATCAATAGTCTTTGCGTCGACATTTTTAGTAGAGAGGCACAAAAAACATGCAAAAAAATGTTGCATAAATTTTTCTTTAAAAACTTAACTTCCGTTAAAAAACTTACCCCGTAAACTTAGTACACGGAAAGAAATGGATATTTCGTTGGTAATTAAATTGTAATTATCCTTCAACAATACGTACTTTCCTTCATTTTAATCAGGAAACTTTTTACAAAAAAACCTGTATTTATCTCAAACAATAAAAAATGACAGGCGTAAAAATGTTGCCATAATTGGTAATTTAAAAAAATGGAAAAAATTAAGTTAAAAATGCCAACGTTTAGTTATTATTATTATTATTACAGCTTTATTATCCACTTAACAGTTCTTAAAATATATACATCTAATTATAATTATTTCTATTAATTTCTTTGCTATGTGGCCCCTCTCTATGGGTAAAAGCCTCCTCCATTCTTTTCCACCTTTCCCTGTCTTTGGCTGTATGCATCCAACTTTTTCCTGCAATATTTATTATGTCATCGGCCCATCTCTTCTTCTGTCTCCCCACATTTCTTTTGCCATTTGGGCCCTGCCATTTAGTTGTTTGGTAAGTCCATCTTTTATCTTTGTACCTTGACAGGTGCCCTGCCCAGTTCCACTTCTGTTTCAAGCTAAAATGTAGAGCATCTGTTAATTTGGTTTTCATGCGGATGTCTGTGTTTCTCGTTTTTTGGATTTTTCTAAGTTTCAGAATACTTCGTTCCATTGCATGCTGACAAGATGAAATTTTGTTTTTTACTTTTTCAGTGAAGACCCATGTCTGGCTAGCGTAACTTAAGCTTGGGAGAATGCAAGAATCCATTATTGTCTTTTTTATGTTGAGGCTATACTTCCCTTTCAGAATTTCTTTTTGGGCCCAGTACTTCTTCCAAGTTGTACTTATTCGTCTGTCTATTTCGTTTTCATTCATTTCATTCGTTTAGTTACTGCAAAGTAAAAACATGATAACTTCCAAATTAAACAGCAATGAAGCATTCGTAACTTTATACAAATTGGGCTAACCTCCAAAAACTCACAGACGAGTGAGTGACGGAGATACTTATCAATAGTAAGCATCGAATATAATTATAAATAAGTAATCTGATACTTATGGAATAATTTTTAGCATAATGTGCTGTATAGTAATATCGGCATATTATCGGCATAGAATAGGGCCATTTCATCCCGTGTAGGGTTGCCAGATGGAAAAATTAAAAAGGAGGGCAAATCAGTGCTACTAATCAAAAAAAGGAGGACATACTTAAATAAAACGGCACATACCTACTTCATGTGTTTTTTTTTCAGAACTACCTGTTTAACTACTATTTAACTACCTATTTGTATGTTTTGCCAGTGTAACATGTGTGGTTTTGCGTATAGTACAAGCCCAATGAGTGAATGTGACAGCGATAGTGCAACTCCATGTGATAGAAATAGGTCCATGAATCGCATATATAACTATCATATATACGTGTGGGTTAACAAACCGGTGTCGGCGGTGCTCGTAAAATTTTAAAAAGGACAATTGATAGGTGAGGGAGGACGGGAGGACAAATTGTGAAAAAGGAGGACATGTACTCCCCCATAGGATACCATCTGGCAACCCTAATCCCGTGGGTGTCGCACGAGAAGACTACATTGGCGGATACAGGGGGAGGGGCCGGATCGGCGGACACAGGGACACAGTATAAGCAAAGACAGTAGGGAAATTGAACCGAATTCCTGAGTTAAATACCTACGCGCCACCGAAGCGTTAGGGCTGTCGCTCACTCATATCATTACTTGGGTTTTTCGAGATACGATAAGACTCGTCATCGTCATATCAAAATTAAAAATAAGCATTAACTTATCTTAAATAATAAATAATGAACGATTAAAAAACGTAGTAATAATCTGTATTAAGAAATTAAATTATCCTTCCCTAATGAGCAGACCAAGTCAATAAGCTTTCCCAAATTTAAAAAACTACCCCAAAAGAACTACCCCGTCAAAGTATTCTCAAACACTAAATATGAAAATGTCTAGAACAAGTTCTGAACAGCCCCCCCTATACGAGACGCGACCATGGAAGTATTCCCTTCAAAATAACCACGAAGGAACTGGTTGAATTACCAATCACCCTGCTAATAGAATAATAAAAAAGACAAATTACTTTTGCATCAGGAATGTTATTTACCTGTCAAATGTCAAATTTTTTTATGCGGTCGGGTAGCGCTCGGCAAACCGATCACTAAAGTCGAAACCGCAACTCGCTAGGACTTACGGTTCGGGAGATATGGCCGATCAAAGTTTTGGCAATTTTTTTTTTTTTTTTTAGACTTTTTATTTTTTTTATTTAAGATCTCGTCGAGCCCTTTTCTTAGAGTACCATGAACATGGGTCTAGCTCCAGCCGTTTGGGAGATACGGGCCGTTAAAGTTTTGACACCGGGGGGGGCTAGATCTCGGCGAGACCTTTTCTTAGACACCCATCAACATGGGTCTAACTCAAGCCGTCTCGGAGATACGGGCCATTAAAGTTTTGACATTTGAAAAAAAAAAAACTTTTTTGTCACCCTATGGTCGGACCCCTAGGGATGTACCACCTTCCGTTCCGAAGATATGGCCAAAACAAAATTTTTTTGTAACAAATTTTAGAAAAAAAAAAAAATCCCATCCCTAGTGACCGGGGACATCCCTAGGAACTGCGCTCGCTCGCGCTTCGCGCTCGCGGGCTTGTTCCGGCGAACTTTCTGTCAATAATGTCAATTTTTCCCATCCCTAGTGACCGGGGACATCCCTAGGAACTGCGCCCGCTCGCGCTTCGCGCTCGCGGGCTTGTACCGGCGAACTTAAATACTGGTGGCTTGGTAAGTGATCGGTATCATGCATCAATAACAATTTTGGTGAAATTCGTAAAATGAAATTTCACAAAAATTGTTACTAATCCAAGATACTGATCACTTATCAAGCCTCCAGCATGAATTTGGACGATGATCAAAAAGTCATCTTGTATATACCTACTTTGCAAAATAAACTATTTTTTAAATTTGAATTTGAATTTAAGACAGAAAGATAGACAGAGAGACAAAAATTGTAGTTTTGGCCTCAGTACAAAAATATTTACTAATAAATAACTCGTTAAATTTTAAATTTCATAAAAAATATTTAATGTACAGATAGACATGACTTTTTTTCTACTATAGCTAAAGATAGATGATTGTTTACGTAATGATTGCCCACGGTAACTTCCTCCACATTTACTCTGACCCATTCCAGCAAATTCTATAATAGCGGAGTTGTATACCATAAATATATTTACTCTGAGACATATTCCGCATATTCGTCGTATCTGCCGTTTGATTGAAAGTACCGCGCGCCTCTCCACCGATTGGTTGGCTAGACTTGCTTGCGGCGGCGACGGCGGCGACAACCGACAAAAAAGTCAAATTCAAATTCAAAGAAACCTGCTTTTTGTTCTGACAAGCGTACTTAAATCTATTAACTATTTATTTTGCCCTGGTAACAGACAGTATGAACATACATAAAAAGAACGCGACAATTTCAAAAATTTAATTTGTAATGTAAGTAGGTACTACTCTTGAGTGATATTTTTTAGTCTTACCTTTGGACATCAGCCGGAAGTTTAAAATAGGCGATTTCCTTTTTTCGTGACGAATTTAGGCATCCAAATGCGCAACAATATCTTTGCGACATCGTGTTCAGGTCGGCACAGACTTTACAAACGCCACGTCCTATCACCCGCTTAATAATAATGTACTCTGTGGCGTACTGGCAAGGCAAGCGCGGCGCGGCGCCACAGCGGCCCCAGCGATTGACCCCCCATGTCTGCTTAGACGGCGTGTAGAGCACGCGTCTGATGTCTGAGGCTCGAATCGGAGCGCTTACAGGTAGTTTCCCTACTGTCTTTGCTTATACTGTGACAGGGATCTCAGAGTTGGTTCCGAATGTGGATTGTGGAATGCAATCAAAGTGCACACTCGCACACCTGCGTTTCACCGACGATTATTACATCCCAACCAACGTGATGGGTGGGTGGGAGCCCTATCGCTGTTCTTCCGGTACAAATACACGCTTTTTAGGGCAGGCACGATGTATTACGCAATACAAATAGCACATAAATTCCGAAAAACTTATTGGTGCATGCATGCCCGAGCGGGGATCAAATCTGGGTCTCAAGATTGAGAGGCCAGCGTTCTACCGCCGTTTATTGTTTAAAGTCACCGAGTATAGGTTAGGTTCAAGAAAACTTCGTTTATAATTTGAATCAATTTAATATGTTGATACATATACTTACATTATTAAAATATTAAGTACCTAAATTATTATAATTATATACCTATATGTAAGTTACATAAATATATTTATTTCTAGAAATAGTACCTACCTATCCACCGTGAAATTTAAGTGGTTTTAGAAACGAAAACTGATGATAGCACTCATCGATACGAAAAACTTTTACTATATACCGTGACAAACCTTTATTCCCATAGCTTAACTTCTAAGAATTTTTTTTCTGTGAATATACGCCATTTTAGGGCATAGTTTTCATTATTTTGGTATATAAATTAACCATAATTTTTTTATGATTTTTTTAAGAATTGTCCGATATGACGTGACTTGAGAATTTTAGACATCATACTGATAGTGATGTGTGATTTCTTATTAAAAAAAGTGGTCTGTCTCTGTCTGTCTACTCATTTGTCATCCAGCTGTCAAATCAGTCGGAAGCAAAAAATTTATCTTGATAGCAAAGGACACATTTCTAAACAGACTTTTCTCAAGTGACGTCACACGAAGGCAAATGGAAGTTGCAGTATTTTCGTAAAAATATTCATCATCATGAGGTTTTTTAGACCACAAGTTCTAAAATACGGCTTATTAAACCAAAACCTCGGAATGGTTAACGAATTAACGCACCTTAACATAATTGAATCTAAGCGAATCGGTGAAAAGAAACTTGTTCGAGGAGGTATTTAACATTTCCAAGGAACGCTTGATTATTTTATCGCGGTTTGTGAGTTGGTTACATACGTAACAGAGGTTGTCTGGAAGAGATCGCTTTTAGTGATAAGATCGCCAATTGTACCCAACTACATGTTATAAAACAGATTTTTTTTTTAGTGTGCGATAAAGAATATTGTATTGTTTAAGTAGGTAGTAAAAGTTCTCCGGATAGAGGAGTACAATCACCAGTTTCAGCTTTGAAAACCAGTGAGATCACCGTGCTGATACTAAAACCCTTCACAAGTGAGAGATGAGGTGACGAATACTTGATCATAGGATCATAGTGATTCCAGGGGGCGTAGCATAGTGTTTAATCGCGCACGACGCCACTAGTTGAATCACAAGTGCGAGGAGCATGACGTACTGTTTAATCGCAAAACACCGTGTCGTGCTCCTCGCACTTGTGATTCAACTAAATGGCGTCGCGCGCGATTAAACACTATGCTACGCCCGCAGCACCCGTACCACAGTCTTTAATAGTGCACGACGCGACTTAAGTGAATCAGAAGTGCGAGGAGCGTGACATACTGTTTAATCGCAAAAATATCGTGTCACGCTTCTCGCACTTGATTTAACTAAGTCGCATCGCGCGCGATTAAACACTGTGCTACGGGTGCTGGTTAGTTTAGTTATCTCTTGTTGACCGTACATATATTAAAAGGTGACATTAATTTATAATAACAAATTTATACTGAAGACCCGGTAAGTGCTCAGTATCAAGACTGTATAAATTAATGTGACCTTATACTTACTAACATTATTTTTTATTTTATAATTCGCGTTTTTAGCCAACGCTCAGGCAGATACAATTGTAAGTAGAAAGACAAATATTGTATGAAAAAATTCCTCGGTCCAGGATTTCAACTTGCGATTTCTTGCTTACAAGGCGCGTACTCTTCCAACTGAGCTACCGAGGTACTCACTTGGACCATTGAACTTTGCCACCCTATGTTTGTCTTTTTTTGTTCGTCTAACATGACTTATGTCATAAACTAACACTTAATTAACAATAATACATTATGTGTGAATACCTATACTTATGTAAAGCCTGACCAGGAAAATAAAAACCTGCTCATTTGCTTTTATGATTTTTATTTTATGATTGCAACACTCTGACAGCACACACGAAAAAAGAACACCACACTTTGACAGCAGCATAATGACGTTTTAAAGTTGAGGTTGCGAGTAGAAAAAATTTGTTAAAAATTAATTCCGCAATATGGCGAGGTTTTTTATTTTCTTGGTCAGGCTTTACATACAATTTTTTTTTTATTAATACGCACCTACCTCAACTATGTATCAAACCTACAAACTAAGATTCAGAAGGCACACATTTTGCGAAAGTCCTACAGTTTCGTCGTTACTCCTTGACGATACCAACTTTGATGGGGACTAGGCATGGAACATTTCACAAGTAGCATGTGAAAAATCATATGAAATGCGTTTTTATATGTCATTGCTACCTTACTTCACTAACAGCCAGTTGTAGAAAGGGTTATTAAGTTTAATTAACCTTTAAAGTTGATGCCAACCCTTACATTGTTCTTGACAAAGAAAGTGACATTTTAAACTTTCATTAAACTTAAAAACCCTTTCTGCAACTGGCCTCTAGTCTATTAAAAATCACAGATCATTCGCATAGAAGAGAGAGCAAGCGAGTAGGGCCGAATCATACTACATCGGGCGTGTTAGAAGGAGGAAGGCATATTTTGCAGATTAGTCGCTACACTAAAAGGGACCTGTATGACGCATCGGTTAACTTTGTCCTTGACTAACGAATGAAAGTATTTAAAAAATAAACCTTCAAGATAGATGCCGTAAGAAAATTGTAGCAAGTGTGACATTAGTGCATTATTGCACATGAGAAATCATTGTCTGTGAAATTTCACATGTGAACTCACTGGGAAAATTTTAAGTAATTTCATTAAATGAAAATGAATTAAGTGTAGCAATCATTCCCATGCCTAATAGGGACTTCTTTTATGAGGTTCACTATATCACGCCTACTCTCGAAAGACATTTGAAAGCCATGTTATTGCAAAAAAGAGTATGAAAAAATGAGGGCGCTATACCAGATACCACACTTTGGTCACACTACACAGTACGAGCGAAACTGTATACCACGACCAAAATATTTATTTTCGCCTGTCACCAGTCAAACGCTTTTTTGCCAAGCTGTACAGGGCTGCGTTCAGTTTCACAGCAGGAAAGCATATACAAATTTAACGCGTGCAAAAGAGATGTGACGTACGGCGCACAGTGTTTTAAAAACCAAGCCAAGGCAGTAAAAATGTCCAACTTTGATATTTTTTTTTTTTGTAAAAAAATTGGCACGTGGGAGTTTTACTCACATCTCTGTATCGACCCATGGCCTCAGTTTGAAATGTCTGATTTCATAGGTCTTTAAAACACTGTGCGGCGGATGATCAAACTGAACCCAGTCCAGATATTACAGTATATTTCGAACAATTTATTTTGCTCAAGTCATCAATTTAGGATATATTTAGGTTTCACAGTTTAATTCACGTTTGTGGCTAATCCAATCGCTTTTGCATAAAATTAATTTAGTTACAAATCTTAAAAATAATAATAGTAGAATTGACAATATAAAATACAATATTATCAAATTAAACAACGTAAATATAAAACAGTCATTTGTCATAGTAAAATTATTGGTTTACAGTCAAATATTTCAAAAAGGTTTAGATGAGCCCTGGCACCTAAAATCTATTGCATTGTTTTTGAATGTGTGCGTTAAGAGGCTATGCGAATTTTGTTTTTGTTACTGTCACTCCAAGCGAAAAATCGCGCAGTGCGAGAGGGGCGGATTCAGGGCGAAAGCGAAAAATGTTAGTTTTATATTTTTTATAAAAAAACTGAAATAGCTAAGAAAATTTCAAATATCAAATCTCTAGATATTGTTGGAACACACCTAATAAGATATGTTTGAGTTCTGTATATGGTTCCCATTCGTCAAACGAGGAGAAAAAGTGTGTTTGAAGACCTCATTTCAACAATTATTTCTATCGAGGAAAATTTATATAACCATGTTTTCCAATTTCAAATCCCTAGATTATATAGTCAAGATGCATATACCAGAAACTGATTATATATTTCCGTGTATTTCATGAAATACACAGAAAAGAAACACCCGTATCTTTTTCGCAGATCGCCTTAACATAATGCCGACGACGCGCGCACACTTATGAGTGCGCAATCTGTCTACCTACGGTCAGCAAACTGATCAGACTACTAAAGTTGTTAAAATTATTAACTTTAAGTGCACTTAAGGCGTCCAACTATCACTGTGTTCAGATGAGCACTGATTCCAAACGTGTGAGCGTCACCCATTTAAAGGTTGAAAAATTTGGTGCTGTCATAGTACGGTAAGGGCTTATCTTTACTTTTGAAATCTTTGTTTACAGTCGCCTTCAGGGATCGCACAGGGCGACAAACAGGAGTAAGTTGCCAGCTGCCATTTCTTGATTTCAGCATCAAAAATACTGGTTTAAGATGTTTGGCGGGACTATGCTTGGTTTAGGTGCTCTGTCTTTTTCTTTCCGTATTGGAATGACAAGGACGGAGCGCTAGAATCGTGTTTGGTCCTGTCAGATCTGTGGCACCGAACCTACACCAATATCTAGTTTCGCAAGTAAACACAGAGTCTTGCGTCTTTTTCTTAGTATTGTTTTTTATAAATTGATTATCATGTTAGTTTCGTAGTTGACATTTTATTATAAAAACTAGACACAAATTTAGCGAGACGATTAGGGTTGCTAGATGGTCGGGATTGTCCCGACATTTCATATGATGTCCAGAGTCCAGACAAAATACAAATTGTCCCGACAAATAACAAATAACAACGGTCGGCGCACAAAACAATACTTTTTGTTGTAATTACTTTAATTTTAATAATAAAAAAATATTTTTTTGATTCGTAATATTTATTTGTCTCGACCATAATCCCAAAATCCCAACTTTGAAATTTTGCCCAGATATTTTGGTTTTCCCATCTGGCAACCCTAGAGACGATGCAAAGCGGGAGCGGGTCATTCCTCGACAGACACTTGCCGCCGCGTCAAAGAAAATGTCGCCGTCTCGACTCTCGACACCAAAGACACCGCCGGCCTCTGACCACTCGTAACCTCGTACCACGTGATTCTGATTTGTATGAACTTCAAGCAAATGCATGCGAAATTCAACGCGTGCAAAAGAGATGGCATGTTAGGCGGGCGTCGTCGCACGCACGTCAATTTTCAATATCAAGTTGATGTTGATGAAAATCAGAATTACGCGGTAGACCCGCTGAGCCCCGTACCATGATAATCATGTTGCATTTTACAACAGAAGCCATACATGTCGGAAGTATCGTTCTCTAAAATTGAGTACCATGGTAGGACTGCTTTGCATAGTCTTCCTAAATAAATAGCATAGTTTTTGGCTGGGAGCGTGGTAGATATTTATTGTGATTTTATTTCAACAAAAATTAAAGAGTAAAGACTTATTTGTCGTTATTAAGATTATAATATTTATATATATTTAGGTTTTATATATATTTATTATATTTTTTATTATTATTTACACATTTATATTTATATATATTTAAAAAAACACATTTAGAGAGATATATTTCGAACTATTGTTCGGCATCAGTCTTGTAAATAATTATATATATCATATATTTAAATATATATGTGTAAATAATGATAAAAATAAAATAAATAAATATAAAACCTAAATATATATAGATTTCATTTCAAATGTGAAGGATCTATCTTTAGTAAACAAAAATACAAACTTATGGCATTGTTGCATTTGAAGTTTCTAAAATCAGCAATTACTCGTCTGTAATGATTTAGGCTACGTTCCGAAACGCCGTAGTAAAGGTAAAAATTAACTGTCACCCGTTCCACAACCACCCGAGAGAAAACGAAGAGTTCCGAACAGCTCCGAACAATGAGCGTTTTTCCTTGTGTCAAATTTAGTGTTAAATAAGGTTCCTAGATGGCACTGTCGTATACTTTAACAACATCATCAAAGACAAAATATGTACAAATTCCAAACAAACGAAAAACCACTTTGACATTGATTGCTACAAAACACATTTTATCTATGGTGACATGGACAGCGCCATCTGTAGGAAAACTAAGAACTAAGAAAAAAAATAACGAGAAAAACGCTCATTATTTAGGCTACAATCCTAAACCTATGGCGTTTAGGATTGTAGCCTAACCTACCAAGTAGTCCACAAACTACGGTTCCAGCGTGATTACATTACGACTAACATTCGAGCATGACCCTTTTAAATATATCAGAATCATCGTGAAACATTGTAACAACTATGAACGTTTCAAACGCGCTTAAGTTTATTTTCGCAATGCCATATGAAAATAACCTCAAAATAAAAACGATTTATCATAAAAAGTTATTAAAAGATGGTGTCCGTTTTAAATGGATAGTCAAACTGTGTTATTTTGAATTTGTTCTTTATCATTGACCACAATATAATTGTGTACTCTCTTAAGGCATTTTGCTTATGGGGAACTGACCGTCTTCTTTACATTTACCCCGGTGTTTAGAAACGTAGCCTAAATGTACAAATTTTTCATTTTAAATATACACAAATTTATTACCAACTGATGCTCAGCCCAGTGGGGCCCGAAATATATCCTTATTATTCTGTTATTTGTGTATATTTAAAATAAAAATATATAAAAGATGCTATAAAGGTCAATACAAATTTATTTAATTAATCTACAATTATGATTCTGATAAAGATCTCATGTCAAGAACGGTAAAAAATTAATAATAGATTTTTCTTAACCATTACCACAGTATAAGGAAGTAAACAGTATTCAATCTTCATACAAACGGGCCGATACGTACTCCTCCCAGGGTTGGATTTCGTAGTATAATTATACTATTTGTACCATATTTTCATGACATGTAGAATGTAGTATCGTAATGGAACTATACTACGTGAAAATACCATAATTTTATCTTCAGGCCAACCGACTTGTTTTATTGGTTGAGATGCTTTGCATTTAACATTTACCCTACAATATAGGGAAATTCTGTGCGTTATGAATAATTTTGGTATTTTTTTTTTAATTTCACTAACAAAATCAACGAAAAATTAAACGTAGTATAATTTTAGCCAAGTAGTATATTTTTAATTCCCATAGACAATAATTTTCAGAGGGCCTGAATCCAACCCAGACCCCTCAAAAAACTCGGTTTAACTCAGTTTACGACAGTCGCGGTCGCACCGCTGTTAAGTACGCACGTTGCCGCGTTGTCACTGTAAGCTGCTCCCGCGCATTTTCGTAAATTATGACACGAAATTATAGAATATGTTGTGCATTGTATGGCTGTTTAAATACAACTCTATTGGACCCAGAACTGACATTTTTTAGACGGTAGTCTCCTCAGCCGGCAAGGTAAGACTATAAAAATAACTTCATGAAAAGATAATGCGACAATTTAATATAGCATTATCAAATACTTAAACAGTCAGTTGGCAGCCCTAGCGCGTGTTTATGCACCGAGCGGCCGTAGGTATTGATTTCAAGGACACCGCCCAGTTAAACTACTGTCTACTTCCTTATACTGTACCATTACTATTAACTTAAATTTATATTATCTTGTAATAAGGTTTTGCTGAATTGTAAGAACATTTTTAAAGTTAAGATTAAGATTGAAGCTGTCTGTGTTTACAAAATTAAATAAATAACATGATTTTAAAGAACTTAACATGTTCCTACACTGGTTTCCAAGAGATAGCCAAAGATCAGTAGGAAGACCAAAGCAGCGCTGGTGCAACGATATTATTGAGATAGCCGGACCAACCTGGACGAGATTGGCCCAAAACCGGAAAGACTGGGCTGCTATGGAGGAGGCTTTTACCCAGTTCTGGGTGCCCAAAAAGTCCAACAAAACTTAATGAAAATAAAAATCAATTATATAATTAAATAATGACATATACATTCACGTAATTATCATGGTATCATTTACATTTTAATTTGCATTTATTATTTTTTCTTGTATATCTATTATAATTTTATACTTAAACGTTAATAATCAATAATCAAATCAATCAATCATACTGACTTATTATCATTCCAATTGTAATTTTGACTTTTATTGTAATTCATAAATGCTTTTGTTTTAACTTAATTATTGTAAATATAATCAATCAGATATAATATGTATTATGGTAAAATTTTAAAATGAAATACTGTTAGATTGTAAGGATTTTATGTAAAATTATTGTTAACATTTGAATGGATGCAATGAAATTTATTTCTTTTGTAATTTTGTTTTTGGGAAATAAAGCTTATTATTATTATTATTATTATAACATGTTTTATATAATTTTATTGTCTGTAAATACTTTAATATGTTTCTATGTGTAATTTACTTCTGTCTTTTCCATGAAATAAATAAATAAATATGTCATAAACATATACGGAACCTGTTAAAATGAACGCAGTAATAGTTTTTTTTTTTATTGTGTTGGATGACAAGATTTTAGTTCCCATTTTTGTCGTAGCGTTGTCGGGGTGTCGCCTCTATCCTATTGTTTTTTAGGGTTCCTATATGTATAACCCGGAGCATTAAAGAAAGGAATCTAAAATGGCGGCATGTACCTGTGATTTTATTGCTCAGTGATACAGACAGCATAAAAAGTTGTACCTTTAATATTTTTTTTGTAATATTTTTGGTCTATTTTAATATACAAGGTGAAATTTAATCAACCGCCAGAATTCATACCGCAGACTCGGTTAGTAATCAGGAACAATGTGTACCGACACCACCGGCGAAATTAGAAAAAAAAAATTTTTTGCTCCTATACTGCCTAGACTAGAAACTGTATTTGAACTAGTCCAGTTCACATAGCAAGAAAAATATATTTTTTTGGGATTTCGCATAAAAGGGTCATTTGATCTTGATCCAGCAAATCCAGACTATTTTTTTTGCATGCAGTACGCAGGTGTGCGACTGAAGACAGATATACTGTGCGAGTGAGAGGGGATGATGATGGGCGCCACCTAAGATTCCTTTCTTTATTGCTCCGGGTTATACCTATTTTACAAAATACAGTATTTAGATTGGAACTTTGATTTAAAAATTCTTTCACCATTACAAATGGTTAGATTCTTCACTTGGACTTAGGCTTTGTTCTGGGACGGGCAGTTCTCTAGGAACATTAATTAGGCTAGTGTATATTAAAAAATTACTCGCTTCATAGGAAAATGCAATACCGCTCGGCCGAAATTTATGGAAGGGTAGATGTTTTTTGAGATTTCAGGGTTGACTCCATAGTAAAAGTTGTTCTATACCATTGACTGAATAAGCTCTTCAAATATGGTTACACCTTTCTGTTACACGTTGTATATACAGGGTGGAAAAAATTTAAGGGTCCTGGAGGGGAACTACCTTAAATCCTTTAGTTAGCTCATTTTACTGAAAGGAAACATTCCTTTATTTTCAAAAGAAACAAAACTGCATTCAAAGATATTCTGAAATTCCGTTGTCTGACCCGGGAATCGAACTAACTAAAAATTCAAAAAAATAAACCCTCGCTATTTTATTATACGAATCGGTAGGATTATTGTTCAGAATAAAATTTGTCTAATAAACATTTGGTCTTACACTCATCTGTTGTACGAGATACTCATGAAATTAAATATTTATTACAAGTTCTTTGTTAACAATACCTAGTAATGTTCACTTGTAACAAGTAAATGACACGTTATAATTTTCTTATCTCTCTTACATCCAAAGACATCGTATGAAGTACAAGCTTGCTAATGTTATTTATCTTAAGTACCTTGTTGAAGACTTCAATAAGAAAATCGTTAAATGGTAATAATAAATCTATGCACAGCACAATTCCTTCTTGCACTAGGCGTACTGACGAAAAGTTTAAAAAAGGAACGTATTTTTTTTGCAACGCGGAGCAACAAATTTGAAGTTCGAACCATAACTTTCAACATTTTTAAAATCGATAAAAGTATTCGTTCGAATTTCAAATTTTGTTTTGTTTTGCTTTCATAATGTGCTGTCATTGTGTAATAATGGCGTATAATTATTACTTTACAAGTGAACAGTACTAGGTATTGTTAATAAAGAACTTGTAATAAATATTCAATTTCATGGGTATCTCGTACAACAGATGAGTGATATGTCACCGGAAAATAATAAGAATCGTAAGTTGATCAAATCACTAGGTTAGGTTAGGTTAATTTATAAATTTCCGTGAAAAAACCTGCCGTGAAATTATAAACTACCTAGTGAATTGATCAACTTAAGATTCTTTCTATTTTCCGGTGAAATCTATAAGGTATACAATATCATATTGAAGGTGGTTTGGACATGTAGAGAGAATGAATGAAAGTAGAGCGACGAAAGAAATTTCTGATGCGCAAGTGGGAAGGTACAGCTCGACCAGGCCGCCCTAGAAGGACGTATGCTGACCAAATTGGCGACATACTGAAGAAGGGCCATGTCAAAAGTACCCGGAATAGAAGAGATTGTATGACTAGATTGATGGACGTGGATCGTAGCAGATGGTAATCCGTAGTCTCTGCCTACCCCTCTGGGAGACAGGCGTGAGTGTATGTATTTAAGCAGTTCAATAATAGAAAATAGTTGGTAAATTTAGCCCTTAACTACTTACCCCCTATATTTGTCACATAACCACCTACCTGCGGTCATAGAGACCGCTTGTCAAATGTCAAAAATCTTAGTAAATAGTTAATACTAATATTATTTTCATACATGTTCGTATCTAAAGATCCACATAGCTAATTTAAAAGCAATAAAATAATTGACTAACATAAAACACAAAATCAAAATCACTTCTAAATTGTAAATTCAATGTACGGTAGACACATGAGATTTACATAGAGGAAACGCCGACTCGCAACCTTTTTTGCTGACCTGCAGAGGATTTGCGCACGCATACACCTGAAAGGTCCATAGACGCACAGATATCTATGGCTTTCATTGGCCGAATAAATCGAAAAACAAAACCCGTTGCGGTCTCCGAGACCGGTTGCAGGTAGTTAAGGGTTAAAACAAAAAAACGTTCACCGGCAGAAAGACAGCATCAATCCGATCGAAACTTAAATTCACATTCAAACAATTCAGCATTTTTCTCAGTCTTCGAACAACATAACCTCCTTACCGACCTCCACGACATCTTCCGAATCGCTAGAAACTTCCACGGCTAACGAATTCCATTTCGGCTTTCCAGGGACTTGCATCTGCGCTTGCGCCATTTGAGCCAACGCTTTGTTCAATTTCCTCTCATGCTTTTTAGCGTGCAAGTTCAGCTTACTATTCGTTATAAAGCCCTTCTGACAGACTGAACAAATATGAGGCCTTTCGTTTTTATGCGCCTTTACATGCATCACCAAGTTGTTCCTCTGGGCAAAACTCTTTGAGCATATATCGCATTTGTGCGGTTTATCTCCCGTGTGTATCTTTTCGTGCCGCTCAAGTTCCGATCTCCTGTAAAATGCCTTGTTACAGTGCAACGCGCTGCAGTGGTACGTTTTCACCCCTTTGTGTACTAGCAAATGGTCGCTCAAGTGGCCGAGTTGCGTGTACCGCTTGCCGCATTCCGTGCACAAGTACGGCCGCTCCCCAGTGTGGGTGCGGAGGTGTATTCTTAACTGTCTCCGGGTCTTGAAGGAGCTTTGGCAATAGTCACATTTGCTTAGTTTCTCTGGTTCAGTTGTTTCTTTCTCTTTTCTGTAACATAAATTATAATAAATGCATAGCTGCCGTGAAAGGTGGCACTGATATCGAAGCTGTAGGTTGTCAACTTCGTGCCTACCGCGCCCACGTGGTATAGGGGTTGGCGGGCGGGGTCTCGGAGGGGATGCGGATGGTGTGGCGGGAGGGTGAGCGATGGGGCGGACCAAGGCGGATGGTCAGCAAGGGCGGATCCAGCCTGCAAGCCAGGGGGGGGTCACAGGCTCTGAATTAGTCCAAATATATAATAAAATGTTGTGCAATTTTAGGTAAATTTAGCGTGTCTGTATAGAAAAAATTTGAAGTAGGCCCAGGGGGGTCATGACCCCCATAACCACCCCCCCCCTGGGTTCGCCGTTGATGGTCAGTCGCCGGGGAAGTCACCGGGATCTCTTTTGTAGACTCTATGATATTTTAAAGTTGTCAATGTCATACTTGTGTACTTGGAATGCCTTGCGCACGGCCCTGCACACTAAGGCCCACTTGCAGCATGATCGAGAAAAAATCCTTAACCCTCGGGTTAACTAACCCAAGGGAAGAGTTAACTAATCCGACATTTCATTAGTCCTTCTTCTTCTTCTTCTTCTTGGTGGGCTCGGTTTCCGCACCTAGTCTCTTTTTTGGACCTTTGTGCGTGGAAAAGTGTGGGGCCGTCTATTCTAGCCAGCCCAGCTCACGCCAAAATCCCAAGAGGCGACCTAGGTCGCCACAGGACTGGCGGAGCGTCCTCGGTTCACCGAGGATCTTAGCCCGTTGTGTGCTGACTCCTACGCAATCTACTGTCACGTGGGTCGGCGTTTCTTCGACCTCCATACAAGCTCTGCATAGAGGGCTGTCCGTTAGACCTATAATATGTCTGTTAAGGTTACTGTGTCCTGTGATTAGCCCTACCATCATGCGAAGGTTGGATCTATTAAGACGTAGTAGTTTCTTTGTCAGACGACGGTCCACGGTAGGGAAAACCGCTTTCGTCTGTCTGCAGGCTGTCATGCTTGCCCATTGCTCAGCATGTTGAGAGCTGGTTCTTTCACGCAGCCATGTTCGTATCTGGTTAAAGGGCAAGGGAACCAGGGGTTCAGCACCTACTGGTTTTAACCTTGCGCCTTTTTTCGCCAGTTCATCTGCTGCGTCGTTGCCCAGCGATCCACTGTGTCCTTTTATCCACTGGAGGGTTACATTATTATGACGACTTACCTCTTCCAGTTGATTAAGACATTGTAGTATTAGCCCAGAGTTTACCGTGGTCTTGCTAAGGGCTCGTAGTACCGCCGTGCTGTCAGAAAGTATCCTAATATTGAGGCCTCTAGCTTCCCTTCTGAGTACCGCGCTTGTCGCCAGGATAATTCCGATGCATTCCGCTTGGAAAATCGTATTGTGCTTACCCAAGGCTGTTGATTTGTAAATGTTAATTTCGGCTGAGTACGCTCCGGCCCCAGTACCCTCCTCTGTTTTGGAGCCATCTGTATATATCCTTACCTCGTGGATATTAGAGTGGTCTGCTGGTTCCTCAAATAATTGAACGTTGTAATGTCTATTAAATACATGTTTTCTAGGGATTCTGTCACACGGCGCGTCCATTAGTGGTTGGTGGGACAAGGCCAGCCCAAGAATGCGCGTGTGTGGTGCCCTGTCGTCGCTTTTCCACTGTCTGGAAACTGAGTCTGAACGTAGCAGCCGCCGCCTCCTGTTGTATAAACAGATGTAGCGGCGGGATGTCCAGAATTATCTCGAGGGCCGCGGATGCAGTGGTTCGCATGCAACTTGTGGTTAGCATACAGGCAAGCCTTTGGAACTTTAATAGTTCTTTCTGTACGTAGCCGGCGTCCATCCTGGGCCACCAGACAACGGCACCGTACGAGACCATTGGTCTTATCACTGCTTTGTAAAGCCAAAGCATTATGTTTGGGCGTAGTCCCCATTTCTTACCCAAAAGGCGTTTGCACTGCCATAATGCTATGGTTCCCTTTTTCAGTTTGATGTTCATATGTTTTGTCCAATTCAACTTACTATCAAGTGTCATACCCAGGTATTTGACTTCAGTTGATAGGGTTAAAGCAGTGCCGAAGAGTTTCGGTAGTCCCATGTTCGCCAATTTTCTCTTGTTGGTGAACAGGACTAGTTCCGTTTTTTTCGGGTTCACTGTTAATTGGTACTCCTCGCACCATTTTTCAACGACTTTGAATGCACCACAAGTTAACTAATCCGACATTTCATTAGTCCTATTGCACCATGATAATATTCAAGCGGGTTAGTAAACCCAAGCTAAGCGATTGTTTGACATTAGACATTTATTTAGAATGTTACCATAAAGTAATTAGTTGCAACCAATGTATCTATATAATTTCATTGGAAACAATACAATTTAAGTCAAACTGGTAACATTACTTCGCTTACCTGAGTTTAACTCGAGATGAGAGTGGGGTTAAATTCTGATGACTTTCTCTTAGTTTAACCTGAGATTTTGATTGGTGCAAGAGAGCTTTTTCTCAACCCTCTATTTTTTGACTTAACCCGAGTTAAAGTAGAGTTAAGAACATGCTGCAAGTGGGCTTAAGTCGCGTGCTACCTCGTAACCGCCAACCCCTGTACCCCGTGGGCGCGGTAGGCACGACGTTGACAAGGTATCGTCGGATTTTTTATTCCGTCCATCCATCCATCCATCAGCCTAGTTCATCCAATGCTGCAGCCGTAACATGCTCTTATCGCGGAACCACTTGACATTTGTATGGAATCGATTGAGATCATGTGTAGTGAGGACTCAGAGCCGCATGCGACGCGACGCTATAACGCGGTTCTGACTGTGATCCGTTTTGCGCATCAAAGTATTAACGCAATTTGATAGTTTTGTGCCACATCAACGAATTTCATGAATTAAAAAATCGGAACAATTTTGACGCAAATCGCGCTATTTTCTTAAGAGCGGTTTCGTAGCCGGATTGTAAAGAACCCGCCTTTTTTAAATTAATAGAAACAGAACACTTAAATTCAAAGACTCAATTGATATTCAACAAAACCTTATTACGTATGTATTGTGCATGTTGCCATCGCAAAGTTTACATTGGTTTATGTAAATTTGAATTAAAACTGGTTTTTACAATCTGGCTGCGAAACCGCTCTTAAGACTTCAAGTGAATTTGAAAAAAAAAACACGGAATTTGTTTGTAATTCCAGTTGTTATTTTGAAACATGACTCTGTGGTGTTTTTTTTCTACTTGGCAACATTGAATCTTTCATTAACATCAAATTCCGAGAAAAGATGGACCAAAAATGAGTCTTATTTTAGCAGATTCCAATCACAAATAACGTTTAAAAAGAAGATACGAGAATATTATTATCCTCAAAATAAGTGAATTAAAACCATCGAAAAAACCCTATTATAAGAAAACTATGTACGTCGCGATCTCGAGAGAAGTTAATAAATATGTGGCAAAGAAATGTCAAATTTCGAGATAATGAGCCGCGCGTGTGTTTTGTCATGCTAGAACCTTCGACCAAAATAAAATGAATGGACGGGCCTTGTCTTTACAATTTGCTCACTCATAACGAGTCTCAGCAATTGGATATATACTTCAATACCTTATGTTTATTTTACTTTTTGCACTTTGTAAATGCACAAGAAGGTATTTTTTCGTCAGTTATTTGGATGGCATGTAATAATAAGCGTACGTGTCACTCTTCTAACAGACAGAGACAGAGATGAAGTGAGAGCCGGCGCTCACTTTACAAACTTCAAAAATCTGTACGCTATGACCCGTCCATTTATTTTATTTTGGTCGAAGGCTAGAACCCCATTGTCTAGTGCAGGTGTCTCCAAACTACGGCCCCCGGGCCAAGACCAGCCCGCGGTCGCTGGCCGGACATATCCGGTTTCTAGCCCGCTATTAGTTTATTTAAATTCACAAAATGATGATAACAACGTTATGTTATTTATGATATATCAAAACTCACGACCGAAATTAATAGAAACGTTCATGCGTTTTGTCTAAAAGTGGCGATATTATTAGAATGTTATTTATAACCCTATTTCAAAGTGTGTACAGCACGCGCTTCGGCTAGCTCCGTCTTGCCCGAAATCCCAACCAAAATTGCGAAGTACACGAATAATATCTCACTGACCGGCTGTCAGTCACTCAGTGAGATATTTGCGCATCAAAACTACAGTATATTGGTATGATGAACTATCTAGGTCTTGGCCCTCAGGACTAAGTGGAGGAATCAATGTGGCCCTTAGGCTAAAAAGTTTGGAGACCCCTGGTCTAGTGTACAAAGTACAGTACAGTGGAGAACACATTGGGCTATGAAGGCTTCACAATAGGGACCAATGTAGTACTGCAAGTGTATGACTTGATGTCATCTCCACTGTACTGTACTTTGTACCTATCTTATATCCTTCACTATAGGGACTAATGTATATAGCAAGTGTATAGCTTGATGTTATCTCCACTGTACAAATAGTTACTTTTTGCATGTCGGTGACGTGTCGACGGGTTCCGTCTCGCTATCATCCTCCTCCAGTTTGACGATGGGTATCAACACTGCGAAGTCGGACTGTATTGTGGTATACTTGGTGCAATCTGGAAAAGATATCTGTTAGGTGTAACATGTTACTTGAAATATATTTATTTATGTAATTATAACTTATACACACGGTTTTAATGTAATATATTTAAACAATATATGTCTTATAGTTTTATATAATAAATAATAATATGAAGATATACAAAAAAATAAAGGTACGGTTTACTTAAATTTAATAAAATAATACACTTGAATAAAATAAAAACCGGTCAAATGCGAGCCGGACTCGCGTACGAAGGGTTCCGTACAACTATCTATAAAAACGGCAAAAAAAAATTGTATGGGAGCCCCCTTAAATATTTATCTTATTCTGTTTTTTAGTATTTGTTGTTATACAGACATACATCATGTGTGAAAATTTCAACTGTCTAACTATCACGGTTCATGAGATACAGCCTGGTGACAGACGGACAGGTGGACAGACAGACAGACGGACAATAGGGTCCCGTTAATAAGGAATAAATAATATTATAAATATATGCGATCCATCCATCCATACATCCATCAGCCTGTTTTCGTACACTTTCCAAAATTTCGCCACTGTTGGCGGTCATCAACTAGTTGGTTGACACCTACCCCCGGTTTCTGAAAGGCCAATCAAAGTTAACAGTAGATTAAAAAACTTTAACCGCAAATAACGGTGAAAATAAAGCATATATGAAGTCTGAATAGTGATGAATCAATAATTAACTTAGTTAATTTTTGATTTCAATGTAAAATTCCCACTTTTTCTGGCTTAATCCGCAGATAATTATTTTTTAATCTACTGTTAACATTGATTGGGCTTTCAGAAACCGGGGGCTAGTATCGTAAGGGCGCGTAAAAAATTTGCTACGCCTTTGATGTATGGAAGTTGTCGGTCTATACATAGTAATACTTAGTCTATGATGCGCTTCATATAATAAATACATGCCTAACTTCGCCCATTCGATTAGTCTTTCTCAAAAGACCAATGCACTTACCTTGCTCTGGTGCTTGCTGTTTTCCAGTCACCTCTTCTTCATTTAATTTTATATTTGTATCCAATGATATCTCTTCATGTTTTCTCTTTATGTGCCGAACAAGGTTACCCGTCCCATATCTTGGGTTATGTGTTATTACATGTGAACAGTAGTTGCATGTAGCTAAATTTCCAACCTGGGTGAAATGACTCCACGCGACGCTTTGTTTTGGAGGTGACATGGTTGAAACTGAAAAAAGAGATTATTGTTCTTAACTCTTGAACACTATACTTGAAATAAATATATATATATATTGCTACATAGAGCATTTATTTTATTTTTATATTTTGTTTAATTAAAACAGTGTATAAAACTTATTTTCGAAATATATTTCGGCCCACTTTGGGGCCGGCATCAGTCGAATTAAAAACAGTAAATGACATAAAATATATACAACCTTATGACTAATGAGTTTAAATGAATGACATTTGAGTATGAATAAAAAATATATATACAACCTTATGACATAATTATGAATGAGCTTAACTTACTTTAACAGAAAAAATAAAAAAATGTAGAGGCCACCCTGCGGGTACTTCCTGCACTTCGGGGTAGCGCAGGAAGTACCCGCAGGGTGGCCTCTACATTTTTTTACTTTTATTTTTATTTTTTCTGTTAAAGTAGGTTAAGCTCATTCATAATTATGTCATAAGGTTGTATATATATTTTTTATTCATACTCAAATGTCATTAATTTAAACTCATTAGTCATAAGGTTGTTTATATTTTATGTCATTTACTGTTTTTAATTCGACTGAAGCCGGCCCCAAAGTGGGCCAAAATATATTTCGAAAATAAGTTTATAGCACACTGTGCTATAAAAAATTATACGAAACTCGTGCGAGAAACTTTTTCTCGACTCGTGTGATTGCAGCACTCGCCTTCGGCTCGTGCCACAAACTCACACTCGTCAGAAAACGTTTCATCGCTCTCATATCGTAATGTACTATTTATACACTGTTTTAATTAAACAAAAAATAAAAATTGAATACTATACCTATTTTCAAACTATACTAATACTATTCTAGGTTCTAGCCTAAGATGGGAGATACTTGGTGATGACCACATCAAGGAGGAAGTACTTGGTGATGACCACATCAAGGAGGAAGATCTCAAGTATCTTGAGTACTCAGATATACTTAGATTTATTAAAAGAAGCGGAAGATTTGAGAAGGGAACGCCCCTGGGACATTAGGATACCCAAGCTCAAGCAATGGGAATCGTATGGAATAGCTCTAAACAGAGAGCAGACTATCCCCCTGAACCCAGCAGGCGTCCCACATCAACATCATCATCATACTATGGAAAAACGGTACTGTCAACAGAGTTACCGCCAAGTTTAGCTGAAAATTACAATAATCATGAAATATTATTTGATTTGAAAGAACTGTTTATCTAATATTTTAATATTTAGCAAAAAGGTATGCGTGAACCTTTCTTTGGTCAGAGTGTCGATAAGGGGGCACAATTGGCATAGATTAAATTATGTTAAGGTGTGTTAATTCGAAAACCATTTCGAGATTTAGGTTTAATAGGACGTATTTTCGAAGTTTTGGTCTAAAAAACCTCATGATGTGGAATTTTTTTACGAAAAGGCTGCGACTTCCATTTGCCCTCGTGTGACGTCACTTGTTACTCAGCTGGATGACAGATCAAATCAAATCAAATCAAAAATTCTTTATTTACGTTACAAAATGTAGGTTTTGAGGGGGTGGGACTCCCCTTTTAAGTTTTACAACCTGTTTTAAGGGAGACCCGCTCTTTCTACGGATCTTATTTTACAAATTTGTATTAAAATTAAAATTAGGTCTTGCTTAATACATAGTGATTAGGTGTACACGACGAGACACGCGCGCCTCTAGCGGCAAATATGTGAACTACGCGAATTTAGGGTATAGTTGCGCGGCGTTACCTAACAGACGCATTTTCACACATTTTCGCGTTTTTCATGAAAATATCACGGACTTTTCATGTAAATAAGTATGTAAATAGCATAGTATTAAGTTTAGGAAAATAAATAAATTAGTCCCGTGTGTTTATTTACTCGGATAGCTGTAACATAGTACAGGCATGAATAAGTAGATAGAACAGCTATCCGACTCTGAATAAATAAGCATTAAAATAGCTTAGTAAATAGAATACAATAAATAGTTACAAGGTAATATTAAGAACTTACAGAATAAAGATAATTTGCTATGATTGTTTCATTGATACGCCTAGCTAGGTCTTAGAGTAAGACCTAGGTATAAGATAGGCTATACATCGATCTAGGTACTTAGGTATGCTAGAAAATACCTAAGTAGTCTATAAATAGGCATAACAGCATGATATATTAGCGGTACGACGGTGGGAAGCAGACTGAGGACGGTTGGCCATAGAGGGCGCGTATTTATACTCCTGAGGTGGGGGTTGAGGAAGTATAAATACCCGCGCAGCACATTTTCGGCCGCCAGTCCGCTCCCAGACGTCGTAGCGTAATCATCATAGTACGTATGTGTAGACCTAAGTATCTAGAATAAGTTAGAGATAAGAATTAATTGTAAATAGGATGATAACGAATGAATAAACAATAAATTAGTGCTCCAGGGGGTGAGGTAGAATGCCTATGTGTGCGTACAGAAAAAGTGCTATAACAACGGGTGGAGCGCCGTCCACATTCATTCACATTCCGAGCAGTATTCCGAAAAGGAAATAGAACAGTAGAAGATCTGGCACTCTACCTAGTTCCTGGCTGCACTCCTTGGGTCCACAAAGCGGTGTTTTTGTTGGCTTTCACAACCCGGCAATCTATTATAGTGCAGTACGGCCCGACCCCACTGAGCTATCGTGAGGCTGTGCTGCACATTAGGTATTTATATAACGAAAAAAAAATGTGTGTGTATGAGGGTTTATGTTGTGAAATAATATAATAATATAACTACAAGAGAGTGGGTGTCTTGTGTGTGAGAGAGAGGATGTGTGTGTGTGTGTCTACAGATGAGTAGACAGACAGAGACAGACCGCTTTTTTTTTATAAGCAATCACACATCACAATCAGTATAAAGTCTAAAATTCTCAAGTGACAAGGTCATCGGACAATTCTTTAAAAAATCATTAAAAAAATAATAATTAATTTATATCCCAAAATAATGAAAACTATGTCCTAAAATGGCGTATACTATCTGAAAAAAAATGAAAAAAAAATCTTTTAAAAATTAAGCTATGGGAATTGCTTTTTAATAGAATAAGCAGTGTGGATAAAAAAAGTTGATTGGCTCTTATACACCATACAGTTTTACCAACTACACGCACTGTGTTCTCCATGTACAACAAGACCTGTGCAGGCAACAGTGTGGTGAAGCTTGAGCGTGTGGTAGGCAGGGTTGCCACCTTTCAAAAAGTTTAGGCCCGGAGATTTTGGAAAAGTTGCATTTTATTAAATTGATTTTTTAAATCATATTTTTTGTTAATTTGTGATTCAGAAATTTGAGATCTTTTCTTGCTCTGTTTTTTACAAGAACATTAAAAAGTTCTTGGAAGTTGTAAAATGTATCTTTACCATTAACTCTGGTTTCACCATATCAACTGATACTAATGTGACGGGCTGTTAGTAACTCCCGGCTCTCACTCGCAATGCCCGGTCCGACCCGGAAATAAACAGCGTTAACCCATAGCCAGGACAAGCACCACTCCAACCCCTAGACTCCGAGTCAAACCCGAAGGGTTGACAGCCCTAATGGTAGGCCTTTTAGATCATTAACATACAGTTTGTGATGCAGTTTTACTGTTACTCAGATGATTTTTGCTGCAAGGTTTAGTGTATAGTACGAGGAGTTAAATTTTGCGCGGATGGACCCGCGAGCAAGATGACAAACATTAAAAGTAAGTAATTCAGCATCAATTTTGGTAAAAGGGCTAATAATGCATTCAAATAGGTATATAAATCGACACAAAAACTTACATGGATGATCGTTCGACAGGCTCCAGTAATGTTACAGAGAAATATATATATTTACACTGTATTCGCTGAAGGTAGGAAAGATGAGATGATCCTGTCTGTCTACAATTAGTTACATACAACAAAATATTCCTAAAAAACAACGTCCAAATCCAAAATAACCCAGCTCTTGCCACTTCTATTCTAAAATTTCTTTTGCTTTTTTTTTTTTATTAATATTTTAACGGCTCTGGATTCTTGTCCTTTTGAGCCCGTAGTTATTGTTTTCTTTTTTCTTCTATCACTTTCACATCAATTTTATCAAAGTTTATTTACAGTGTTAATAATAAATTTGTACAGGGGTGTAAAGTATTTTGGATCGGCCAAAAGATCTTGTAGGAGGCGCGTTGTTGTTGCCGAGGAACTTAAAAGTTCCTTGGTTGTAGCAGATTCACAAATATCTTCGAGTTCTGTCACAAGAATAACACCGCGTTCCGAATGACGACGTAATCGATTTTATCGCGTCAACAGCCATTCCGAGTCAGTGTTAGCGCGATAACGATAGCCCTACAATGGCCGCTATGACGTCAAAGATGACATCATGAACGACGCCATGTTGTGCTATCATCGTCCATGCTTTAGAGCGTTTGCACTGTGAGCGATCTATGAAAAGTGACAGCCGGCTGGCGGCAATTTTAAAAATAATTTATTTGGAGCATAAGAGTTTATTATTAAACCATGATTCAAAGATTGAAGTTAGAGGAAATGCCTTCTTGGACCTAGTAAAGTAGTATACCCTTTGTATTCACGTAACGTAAAACAAATTCATACAAATTCTGTCACTTTCAAGTGTCAACGTCCATGTCGCGTTCAAATGCGTTCCGAATGGATCATAAGTTTAAGCAGTGATGGACGCCATTGTCCATTCGGAATGACTTGATGGGCGTGAGAAGTTTGATGGTAGTGTTGGCACTATTAGTGTCATGCGGAACGCGGTGTTAGTCTGTGAATGCCAAACTGTTGACATTTGAATACTAGGTGGCTCAAATCAGCGTTTTCCTCATCGCAGTAAATGCATTTGGAGTCTTCAACCAGTTTAAGTCTGAATAGGTGAGTACGGGTTTGGCAATGACCGAATCGCATTCTGTTTAGAGTCGTGACATATTTTCTGGAATTCACTGCCTTGTTTCTGTGGTACCAAGGTTGGGCGGGCGGGTTTTTTTGGATCTCAGCGTACCATTTCCCTTTTTCTTTGCTTACTTCTTTCCAATAATTAACCCATAATGATTTCAGGTTCTCTGTCAATTGAGTGTGGAAGTCAGTAAATGGTATCTTAAGGTCCATGGAGTGGTCTTCATCGCAAGGATTTTTAGCTGTTTTATCAGCGATTTCGTTTCCGGTGATACCCTTATGAGAAGGTACCCACATGAGACTTATACTCTTACCACTAATTTTTAAATTATATATTACATTTCTTATGCTATAGATCAAATAATTGAGGTTATATTGAAATGGGTTACTTTCTAATGCCAATAATACACTTAAAGAGTCAGAAAAGATCATGACATTGGAATGGTCAATATTTTCAGTATGTACAAGTGCTTGGTAGATCGCATAACTTTCAGCTGTAAATATACTGCAATTCTTATCAATCTTAAAACATTTAGTTAGCTTTTGTTGGGGGTCATAAAAAGCTGAAGTTACACTATCATCCGACTTTGAACCATCAGTATACAGTGAATATAATTGGTTTTCTGATAAGAATTCCAGTAAATCATTTTGGTTTTGGATAGTGTTCTTATGTACAGTGATATTATTAATTAGTATGTTAAAATGATCAGCCTTATAAATTGGCCAAATGTAATTTTTATACATATTTACAGTTATTGATTTGAGGTGAATTATAATTCTTAATAGTTCAGGCACATGACCAGATAATAGTTGTGTGCTATTTATATATGAACCCAAGTTGTTTGTTAATATATTCTGTTGTGGAATTATTCTATCTAAAACACATCTATATTCTGAGGATAATAATTTAAGACAAAATCTCTCAGCTATCTGCAAGCGTCTGAAATGTAGAGGAGGAATGCAAGTCTCACACTGCATGGCGTTTATTGGTGTTGAACACATGGCACCTGTTATAATTCTTAAAGCTTTATTCTGTATGATTTCTAATTTGCGTAGCAGTGAGAGATTTGCATTCATATACGCCAGTGAACTATAATCAAAGTGACTACGTACTATACTCTTATACAGCATTGATAAAATTTTTGGATCAGAACCCCAATGTACCCCAGCCAATGACCGTAGTATATTCAGGCCTTTTGAAGCATTTTGTATAATGTGGTTTACATGGTCATGAAATGACAATTTTTTGTCCAGCCAAACACCTAAAAATTTCTTTTCATGTAGCCATGGCAAAGGTTTTCCATCATATTTTAAAGAATATTTGTCTTCATCATTATATTTCTTAGAAAATATCATTGCACCACTTTTGTCAGCATTGATATTAAGTTTAAGTTTATTAGAATAGTAGTTGTGAACCTGTACAAGCGCATTGTTCAGATTATTTACAGCTACATTTACATTTGTATTTACAGTATATATTAACAAGTCATCTGCAAATTGCAGAAATTTTATGTCTTTTCCGGTCAAATACTTATTGATTTGACAAGTGTATAAGTTATAAAGTAAGGGAGAGATAGTAGCACCCTGCATTGTACCTTTATATACAAATCTAGGGCCATGTATGATGTCATTGTATTTGAGATACATGCTTCTTTCATACAAAAAGTTAAATACCCATTTACAGACTTTTCCCGGTATTTTCAGATCACTCAAAATCTCAGTGAGGACAGTTGGATTGACATTGTCAAAAGCACCTTGCACATCCAAAAAGGCACAAATTGTTGAAGAATGACTGAAAAAAGAATTCTTTATGTCTGAGACGAGTGATGTGAAGTTTTCTGTGGCACACCTCCCTTTGCGAAAACCAAATTGTTGCTCAGGTAATAAGTTATTTGATTCTATATACCAATCTAGTCGGACTTTCAACATGTATTCAAAAATCTTACCTACACATGATGATAATGATATAGGTCTGTAGGAATTGTAGTCATTGACAGGTTTATCTTGTTTTAGGATAGGAATAACACATTGAGTTTTCCAACTGGTTGGTATCGTTTGGGTGTCCCATAGTAAATTAAAGATCTGTAAAAGGGTTTTTTGTGCATCTGGGTGGAGATTTCTGATCAGTTTATACGAGATGTCATCAAGGCCAGGAGTAGTATCTTTCCTAGATTTAATTGCTCCTAGAAATTCCTGCCAAGTGAATGATTCAGAAAGAAAACGGCTCCTTATACTTCCGGGTTTATTAAAAAAATGTTCTAATAATATTTTATCTGTTTCTTTTTCAGGTGGGGACGTTGGTGCATATTTGTCCAAGAAGGCTGGTATCCAATCATCATTTTTGGAAGATTTAAATGCAGCAACCCGTTTAAATTTTCTAATATAATTCCATATAGTACTGACTGGTGTGTATCTATTAAACGATTCACATAGCTTTACCCATCCACTTTTCTTTTTTTCCGAAAGAAGACGTTTTTTCATTGCATCAATTCGTTTATATGCTATATAATTTTCAAGACTTGAATCTGATTTAAATAGATTTAGAGCATCTTTACTTTTTTTAACAGCTTCTAAGCAATCACTGTCCCACCAAGGAACAGGTTTTTTTCTATAAATATTTTTAGCTAGAGATGGTTTTGTTTTTGGGATACATATGTCTTTGATTTTAGAAAGGGATTCACAGAAAAGTTCATAAGTATTTAGTGGATTTTCAAAGTTAATGGTGAAATTTTTAAAAGTTTTTTCTGATTCAGATTTAAATAACGACCAATCAGCTTTATTATAGCAGTAGCGTTCAGATGGCGTCCCAGTCTCGTACTTTTGTATCGAAGTCTGTATGTCTATAATAGTGGGAAAATGATAACTTCCCATACAGTCATCGTGTACTTTCCATTGACACAATGGAGCAACAGATGGACTAATACAACTTATGTCTATAGCTGAAGGATTGTGATTATGCCTCCCCACTGTTGTTGGAGAGCCAGTGTTTAATATGCATAGATCTATTTCATCCAATAAGTTAAACACATCAGTACCTCTCGATTTTGTTGTCTGACAGCCAAACGCAACATGATGTGCATTTAGGTCACCCGACAATAATGTAGGTTTGGGTAGACTATTTATTATTTGTCTTAGTTTTCTGCATTTAAATCGACCATGTCCAGGAGGAGCATAAACACATAAAATGGACAGATTACCAACATCGGTAGACAAAGTTATTGCAACAGACTGTAAATATTCATAAAATGGTGTTTGGACAACAGAAAATTTCAAAGAGTCTTTTATCAGGATTGCTACACCATGAAGACCTTTACTACCATTTTGATTGATTAAATTATAACCTGAAATGTAAAAAGTGCTGTTTTCTTTCAACCTTGTTTCATTGAGTAAACAAATGTCTATGTCATTTTTATGCAAAAATTGTATGAGGAGTGGTTTTTTTCGTATAACACTTTCGATATTGAATTGTGCAACTCTAATATATAACTTATCCATTTTTTAAAGTATCTGATAAAATTTCTTTTATCACCGATAAAGTGATTGGCCTATTGCTATTTCCAATTGTGACCAGTGCTGCAACCAATCCCTGCAGAATTGTTTCATTTTCCAGAATTTTTGTAACGAAATCATCTTTTTGTTCATTTTCCTTAGTAGATATTTTTTCCTTTGCTATTGTATTTTCTTTTATTTTCATGTCATTTTTTTTGGGTACTACTTTCGACACTGTTTTTTGTATATTTTTCTGTGAATTATTTTCTAGTGGTGTGTGGACATTTTTTAGTGGTGGAAAGTCTTTTTTGTAATTTTTTAATAAATTTTCAGGTTTTGGGCTGGCCAAAGCATGGGCATAGTTATTTTTGTTTCGTTTTTCTTGGATTTTGGTAATTTTTATAGGGCAATCCCTCGAGACGGCTAAATGGGCTCCTCCACAATTAATACATTTTACAGTCGCTTCTTTTGAGCAACAGGTGAAATGATGCTCTCCTGCACAAATGGAACATGTTTGTAATGATTTACAATATTTAGCACCATGATTAAACTTAAAGCATTTGAAGCATTGCATCAGCGGTGCATTATATTCAAATACTTTAAATCGGAAAATGTCCAGGTATACTGAGTCTGGTAATACATTACTTAGAAAGGTTACACTAACAGAGCCATATGGCACTATGGCTCCATTTACCTTCCTTGTAAAACGCCTTACTCCGACAATCTCATAGTCCGATGTCAATTTTTTAAAAAGTTCCTCATTACTAATATTAGTCGGGACAAATCTCAATACGCCTATCACTTCTACCTGTGAGGCAGGTATATAAGCCCTCATGTAGTATTTGTTCAAAAAGTCATTGTTCACTAAAAAGTTGTTGGCATTGTTGCACTGCGAAAATGTTACACCAATTTTTTTCGCTGTAATTCTTCTCACTTCCTTGACTCCCTTGATATCATTTTTGAAGAGGCTAGTTGTCATCAAAGGATTCTTGTTTCCCAACTTTTCATCATCCTTGGTACTTTCAACAAAGACTGTATACTCCGTACTCACCTGGTTTTCCGGGAAAATTCTAGTATAACCGGGTTTTAAATATGGTTTATAAATTATTGAGTCCTCGGTATTGTCTAAGAGAATCACTCTTTTATCAACGCTGTTGTCTTCTCGCCCCCTTTTTAGGCATGGGGGAGATGAGTCACTTATTTTTCCAGGGGCCTCAGCCCCCGGAGGGTCTTTCATTTTAACCACTTATTTATGCTATTTATAAGATTTTTACACTATTTACAAGAAGAAACAAGTTGTTTTTCATATCAAAATTACTATTTGAAAAAGCTCTTTGAAAATTCCCGCCTATTCAATTTCTTTTGCTTTTTTTTTTTTTTTTATTAATATTTTAACGGCTCTGGATTCTTGTCCTTTTGAGCCCGTAGTTATTGTTTTCTTTTTTCTTCTATCACTTTCACATCAATTTTATCAAAGTTTATTTACAGTGTTAATAATAAATTTGTACAGGGGTGTAAAGTATTTTGGATCAGCCAAAAGATCTTGTAGGAGGCGCGTTGTTGTTGCCGAGGAACTTAAAAGTTCCTTGGTTGTAGCAGATTCACAAATATCTTCGAGTTCTGTCACAAGAATTAGTCTGTGAATGCCAAACTGTTGACAATTGAATACTATGTGGTTCAAATCAGCGTTTTCCTCATCGCAGTAAATGCATTTGGAGTCTTCAACCAGTTTAAGTCTGAATAGGTGAGTACGGGTTTGGCAATGACCGAATCGCATTCTGTTTAGAGTCGTGACATATTTTCTGGAATTCACTGCCTTGTTTCTGTGGTACCAAGGTTGGGCGGGCGGGTTTTTTTGGATCTCAGCGTACCATTTCCCTTTTTCTTTGCTTACTTCTTTCCAATAATTAACCCATAATGAGTTCAGGTTCTCTGTCAATTGAGTGTGGAAGTCAGTAAATGGTATCTTGAGGTCCATGGAGTGGTCTTCATCGCAAGGATTTTTAGCTGTTTTATCAGCGATTTCGTTTCCGGTGATACCCTTATGAGAAGGTACCCACATGAGACTTATACTCTTACCACTAATTTTTAATTTATATATTACATTTCTTATGCTATAGATCAAATAATTGAGGTTATATTGAAATGGGTTACTTTCTAATGCCAATAATACACTTAAAGAGTCACAAAAGATCATGACATTGGAATGGTCAATATTTTCAGTATGTACAAGTGCTTGGTAGATCGCATAACTTTCAGCTGTAAATATACTGCAATTCTTATCAATCTTAAAACATTTAGTTAGCTTTTGTTGGGGGTCATAAAAAGCTGAAGTTACACTATCATCAGACTTTGAACCATCAGTATACAGTGAATATAATTGGTTTTCTGATAAGAATTCCAGTAAATCATTTTGGTTTTGGATAGTGTTCTTATGTACAGTGATATTATTAATTAGTATGTTAAAATGATCAGCCTTATAAATTGGCCAAATGTAATTTTTATACATATTTACAGTTATTGATTTGAGGTGAATTATAATTCTTAATAGTTCAGGCACATGACCAGATAATAGTTGTGTGCTATTTGTATATGAACCCAAGTTGTTTGTTAATATATTCTGTTGTGGAATTATTCTATCTAAAACACATCTATATTCTGAGGATAATAATTTAAGACAAAATCTCTCAGCTATCTGCAAGCGTCTTAAATGTAGAGGAGGAATGCAAGTCTCACACTGCATGGCGTTTATTGGTGTTGAACACATGGCACCTGTTATAATTCTTAAAGCTTTATTCTGTATTATTTCTAATTTGCGTAGCAGTGAGAGATTTGCATTCATATACGCCAGTGAACTATAATCAAAGTGACTACGTACTATACTCTTATACAGCATTGATAAAATTTTTGGATCGGAACCCCAATGTACCCCAGCCAATGACCGTAGTATATTCAGGCCTTTTGAAGCATTTTGTATAATGTGGTTTACATGGTCATGAAATGACAATTTTTTGTCCAGCCAAACACCTAAAAATTTCTTTTCATGTAGCCATGGCAAAGGCTTTCCATCATATTTTAAAGAATATTTGTCTTCATCATTATATTTCTTAGAAAATATCATTGCACCACTTTTGTCAGCATTGATATTAAGTTTAAGTTTATTAGAATAGTAGTTGTGAACCTGTACAAGCGCATTGTTCAGATTATTTACAGCTACATTTACATTTGTATTTACAGTATATATTAACAAGTCATCTGCAAATTGCAGAAATTTTATGTCTTTTCCGGTCAAATATTTATTAATTTGACAAGTGTATAAGTTATAAAGTAAGGGAGAGATAGTAGCACCCTGCATTGTACCTTTATATACAAATCTAGGGCCATGTATGATGTCATTGTATTTGAGATACATGCTTCTTTCATACAAAAAGTTAAATACCCATTTACAGACTTTACCCGGTATTTTCAGATCACTCAAAATCTCAGTGAGGACAGTTGGATTGACATTGTCAAAAGCACCTTGCACATCCAAAAAGGCACAAATTGTTGAAGAATGACTGAAAAAAGAATTCTTTATGTCTGAGACGAGTGATGTGAAGTTTTCTGTGGCACACCTCCCTTTGCGAAAACCAAATTGTTGCTCAGGTAATAAGTTATTTGATTCTATATACCAATCTAGTCGGACTTTCAACATGTATTCAAAAATCTTACCTACACATGATGATAATGATATAGGTCTGTAGGAATTGTAGTCATTGACAGGTTTATCTTGTTTTAGGATAGGAATAACACATTGAGTTTTCCAACTGGTTGGTATCGTTTGGGTGTCCCATAGTAAATTAAAGATCTGTAAAAGGGTTTTTTGTGCATCTGGGTGGAGATTTCTGATCAGTTTATATGAGATGTCGTCAAGGCCAGGAGTAGTATCTTTCCTAGATTTAATTGCTCCTAGAAATTCCTGCCAAGTGAATGATTCAGAAAGAAAACGGCTCCCTATGCTTCCGGGTTTATTAAAAAAATGTTCTAATAATATTTTATCTGTTTCTTTTTCAGGTGGGGACGTTGGTGCATATTTGTCCAAGAAGGCTGGTATCCAATCATCATTTTTGGAAGATTTAAATGCAGCAACCCGTTTAAATTTTCTAATATAATTCCATATAGTACTGACTGGTGTGTATCTATTAAACGATTCACATAGCTTTACCCATCCGCTTTTCTTTTTTTCCGAAAGAAGACGTTTTTTCATTGCATCAATTCGTTTATATGCTATATAATTTTCAAGACTTGAATCTGATTTAAATAGATTTAGAGCATCTTTACTTTTTTTAACAGCTTCTAAACAATCACTGTCCCACCAAGGAACAGGTTTTTTTCTATAAATATTTTTAGCTAGAGATGGTTTTGTTTTTGGGATACATATGTCTTTGATTTTAGAAAGGGATTCACAGAAAATTTCATAAGTATTTAGTGGATTTTCAAAGTTAATGGTGAAATTTTTAAATGTTTTTTCTGATTCAGATTTAAATAACGACCAATCAGCTTTATTATAGCAGTAGCGTTCAGATGGCGTCCCAGTCTCGTACTTTTGTATCGAAGTCTGTATGTCTATAATAGTGGGAAAATGATAACTTCCCATACAGTCATCGTGTACTTTCCATTGACACAATGGCGCAACAGATGGACTAATACAACTTATGTCTATAGCTGAAGGATTGTGATTATGCCTCCCCACTGTTGTTGGAGAGCCAGTGTTTAATATGCATAGATCTATTTCATCCAATAAGTTAAACACATCAGTACCTCTCGATTTTGTTGTCTGACAGCCAAACGCAACATGATGTGCATTTAGGTCACCCGACAATAATGTAGGTTTGGGTAGACTATTTATTATTTGTCTTAGTTTTCTGCATTTAAATCGACCATGTCCAGGAGGAGCATAAACACATAAAATGGATAGATTACCAACATCTGTAGACAAAGTTATTGCAACAGACTGTAAATATTCATAAAATGGTGTTTGGACAACAGAAAATTTCAAAGAGTTTTTTATCAAGATTGCTACACCATGAAGACCTTTATTACCATTTTGATTGATTAAATTATAACCTGAAATGTAAAAATTGCTGTTTTCTTTCAACCTTGTTTCATTGAGTAAACAAATGTCTATGTCATTTTCATACAAAAATTGTATGAGGAGTGGTTTTTTTCGTATAACACTTTCGATATTGAATTGTGCAACTCTAATATATAACTTATCCATTTTTTAAAGTATCTGATAAAATTTCTTTTATCACCGATAAAGTGATTGTCCTATTGCTATTTCCAATTGTGACCAGTGCTGCAACCAATCCCTGCAGAATTGTTTCATTTTCTAGAATTTTTGTAACGAAATCATCTTTTTGTTCATTTTCCTTAGTAGATATTTTTTCTTTTGCTATTGTATTTTCTTTTATTTTGATGTCATTTTTTTTGGGTACTATTTTCGACACTGTTTTTTGTATATTTTTCTGTGAATTATTTTCTAGTGGTGTGTGGACATTTTTTAGTGGTGGAAAGTCTTTTTTGTAATTTTTTAATAAATTCTCAGGTTTTGGGCTGGCCAAAGCATGCGCATAGTTATTTTTGTTTCGTTTTTCTTGGATTTTGGTAATTTTTATAGGGCAATCCCTCGAGACAGCTAAATGGGCTCCTCCACAATTAATACATTTTACAGTCGCTTCTTTTGAGCAACACGTGAAATGATGCTCTCCTGCACAAATGGAACATGTTTGTAATGATTTACAATATTTAGCGCCATGATTAAATTTAAAGCATTTGAAGCATTGCATCAGCGGTGCATTATATTCAAATACTTTAAATCGGAAAATGTCCAGGTATACTGAGTCTGGTAATACATTGCTTAGAAAGGTTACACTAACAGAGCCATATGGCACTATGGCTCCATTTACCTTCCTTGTAAAACGCCTTACTCCGACAATCTCATAGTCCGATGTCAATTTTTTAAAAAGTTCCTCGTTACTAATATTAGTCGGGACAAATCTCAATACGCCTATCACTTCTACCTGTGAGGCAGGTATATAAGCCCTCATGTAGTATTTGTTCAAAAAGTCATTGTTCACTAAAAAGTTGTTCGCATTGTTGCACTGCGAAAATGTTACACCAATTTTTTTCGCTGTAATTCTTCGCACTTCCTTGACTCCCTTGATATCATTTTTGAAGAGGCTAGTTGTCATCAAAGGATTCTTGTTTCCCAACTTTTCATCATCCTTGGTACTTTCAACAAAGACTGTATATTCCGTACTCACCTGGTTTTCCGGGAAAATTCTAGTATAACCGGGTTTTAAATATGGTTTATATATTAATGAGTCCTCGGTATTGTCTAGGAGATTAACTCTTTCATCAACGCTGTTGTCTTCTCGCCCCCTTTTTAGGCATGGGGGAGATAAGTCACGTATTTTTCCAGGGGCCTCAGCCCCCGGAGGGTCTTTCATTTTAACCACTTATTTATGCTATTTATAAGATTTTTACACTATTTACAAGAAGAAACAAGTTGTTTTTCATATCAAAATTACTATTTGAAAAAGCTCTTTGAAAATTCCCGCCTATTCAATTTCTTTTGCTTGCTTGCAGGATTGCCAGATGTGATTTCTCAAATTCCCCCAGATTCAAAAGAATTTTTTCCAAAATGAAAAAAGTTATTTCAGAAAAGCTTTTTGAATTATATAAGCGCTTCGCCAACAAACTGTATTGCAGTTTGGCGATCTTTGTAAAATTTTATAAAATGTATTATTGTAAAAATAAACCAAATAAAAAAAAAAAAAAAAAAAAAAAAAAAGTTTTTCCGAAAAAAATTTGATTTCAGTGGAATTAAAAAAAATTACCAAAAAAAATCTGACTGAACCTTAAATTTATGTTCTTAATTTTATTAACATGCATAGAACAATGTTGTTTTCATCAAGTAATTGTAATTCCCGCTTGAAACAATAAGGAAAATAAATTCAACATGTTTCAGATGTAAAAATAAAGGGCATCTCAACCCTCATCCTAAATCTTGGTAATAAAACGGCTTTATCAAAAGAACGCCTGTATGACTTTCGGCTTCCCAAATCGGTATATAAAATCTAGCCATTTATATTTAGTCCAGTATTTACCAAAAACTGCTCTTGATGACTACTTGACCACTACTTGACCGACTGACCCAGTAACCCTTTATAATTTGTGGACTGAGCTGACTGACCGACTGATCTTTTTTTTTGTTCATTGATTTTACGCCACTGGAATAAAATCTTTTAGACCGCATCTTAAACTTTTAATGCGTTTCATAGAATTCAGCCATTCGAATATGTAAAGTTGTTGTCTTAGGTAGATATTTCAGAGATAGATATTTCATTCTTAGTTAACTCCAAATTTCCCCAACATCAAATTTTTATCCCCAAACTTTTCCCTAAGTATCAAATTTTTTTCCCAAATTCGCAAATTCGCGAAAAAACACCCAATCTGGCAATGTATAAAGGAATACACATTTGCGTTTTGCTACTACGTTAGTTATGTTGGTAAAATAGAGACTACCTTCAAAATATGTAACTTTATGCAATCAACAAAACAATACTGGGTGTAAAATTAAATGAATTGCTATCTCTAAATTAAACTAGGTATACTGGCCCTCTAAAAAGGCCGCTTTGGATGAATTATATTATGATTCTGTTGTAATGCCGTCTCTTTTGCACGCATGAAGAAACCCTGACTCTAAACTTTCAAATCATTTCATGATTCACCCAAGTCGGCCTTTTTAGACTCTGATCATAGTAGTAAAAGCAGTAAATAAATTTACACCTGTTATACATATTTGTACATACATACATACACGCGTGTCTCCAAATGGGTTAGGCAGAAACTTTATAATTTATATAAATAATATAATATAATAGGTATCCATCTGCTACGATCTTGGCAAACCTTTTTCTTCCACATGCATCAATCTAGACATTCTAGCTACAAAGTAGATATTTTTAGGTTTTCGTACCAAATATGGAAGAATGGAACTCTTATAGTCTGTCACAGCTCATAGCTAGCCCGGGAGGTAGCGTTGCATTTTAGGGTAGTGTTTTTACGCCAATCGATTGTCATCTATTTCGATACAACTGGTATACTAATAAGTGAACCCAGCGTCAGCTGACGCGTCCGCGGTGGGTGTGGGAAGCTACGAGAGTGGTAATAATATAAATAAAAAATTAAGTAATAATACACCGGCTAAAACATTTTTATATACTTACCTAAAGTTGACATCATAGCAAGTTGAATAAAAATGTATTATTACTTGCTAATAATAAATATCATTATATAATAAATTATTATACGTTTTTTACTTGTTTTAAAAGAAAATTCATTAGGGTCCTTTCTATTGAACTTGGCAACTTTTTTACATGAAAATAATTGACTATTCGTCGGTGAAACGCAGGTGTACCAAGTGTGGATTGTGACTTGCATTTCACAGTTCACACTTGGAACGCCTCTGACACTCACTCGGGGATTCATGTCGTGACGATTTCTTTTTTCTATTTGCCATTTCTTATTATTAATAATTAGGTTACCTACCTAAAAAAAATTGTGCAAAGTTTCAGCCTGATCTGTTCAGTAGTAATCGTGCTTAAATATATTAGTGTAACATAGTTCACGTATTTTTCAAATTTCTATTACCGTTCATTAGTGGTTCCGATTGATGGTGATCAGGCGACAAGGCGAACTTAACTTGGCACCTATAGTCTATTAAACTACATATATCTAAGCGTCTAATTAAGTTGGTTCGATATAACTTTTGAGTTTCTATGTTTCCTGGAAGTGGTTTAGGTTTTGTATGAGTGAATGAGTCATTCAATGAAAAAAATCCTAGCGACCTAGCTGATTTTGGTATCGATAGTTGATCTCGTAGAACTAATCAGTGAACCGACCGTCAGCTGCTCAAGTAGCGGTAGGTCTGGATGTAAGAGTCTGCGAAAGAGGTAAAAATAAATATAATAAGTAATAGTACGCTGGCTGAAACTTTTTTATAAGCAGTTGATATCATAGTAAGTTAAAAAAATCATTAGCTTCATCGTCGGAGGATTATGCGTCAGCTGCTCAGATGAATTTGTAAAAATATTCGTTAAATAAAGTAATACTATACCGGATGAAATTTATCGAGTGATAAAAGTCAATTCTGAAAGTTATCAAAACTCAATTTTTTATTTAGTAATTTAGCTTCTATTCCTTACAGAAAAGGACAATTTTGCAATCACGAAAATTTAGATTTGACAGCACTAAAACTAAAATTAAATCCTTCAGAAACGGCTTTATTGTTTACATAATAAAAAATGTAAAAACAACAATCAGCTGCTTGTACCGTGGTAGAAAGACTGTGAGCTGACGCATTAAAGGCAAAAATTATTCGAGCATTGCTACTACGCTCATTTCTTATTTCGTATTTTTGTTATGTAAAGAATCACCTCGATAAATTTTGTCAGGTGTACGATGACTTTATTTATTCAGGCATTTTTTTTACTCAATATTATATCAACTGTTTATAAAATAAAAAGTTTCAGCTAGCGTACCATTACCATTTTTTTTTACCACTATCGCTATCTCTAAAACCCAGCTACTTGAGCAGATGACAATCAGTTCACTGATTATTTGATTCAATTATGAACCCCTCTCTCTACGATGCAGCTGATGATTTTTTTTTTCATTATGATGTCAACTGGTTATTAAAAAAGTTTTAACCTGTGCACTATTACTTTGCATATTTTTCACAAGTTCATGCGAGCAGCTGACGCATAATCCTCCCCTGCACGATGTAGCTGACATTTTTTTTAACTTATTCTTACTTCTTCTTATTAATATTGCATCTGAAGAGGAGTTAGACACCATTACAGAAAATGGAAAAGTTTTTTTAAATTTTTAAATAAAAATAAATATGTTAATATTAATAAATAATATAAATATGATTGAAAACTCCTCTCACATTTATCATCCTCAGTGTCTAAAATTGAACTTTTTATACATGTAATTTTATCACATTTTGTAATATTAAAAAACAATAAAAAAATACTAAATGTAAATATTTTCAAAATCGCTTTCTTGTGGTTGGATATGAGGCTATTACATATAATTTTAGGTACATTTTACAAATAATGATTCAACCGTATCATATCTGGAGGAGCCCAAACTCGGTACATATGTTTTGAAAATGATTTTTATTTTAATTTAAAACAAGTGACTGAAATATAATGATGTGATATATTTTTAGAGTTCATTTTTAAATTTCATTAAATACCACACGATAGGTTTTAGCACAATTTTTTTTTCTATACTTACAAAAAAAGGATGACGTCATACATCCTCTCCTTACTTGTTTTTTTTTCGTGCTAACGGGTCAGCGGTCAAATTGATTCGTATGGCCTAAAGATCAATCGTTCCGATTATCATGCTTTTAACCTTTTAACACCATTTGCATTTTTGCAGCTTTTTACTGAATTTCGGGGTGTATTGCTAGAAATATAGGTACCTATGGCTTTTTCGTTTGCAACGTTACCTCCCGAACTATAACCACTCCACATACGCCCACATGAATCATCTTTTTGCCTCACTTTGGAGAGATCGGTTGAAGGAAACAAAATAATTTGTAGTTTTTTTTTTAAGTTTCTGCCTTTCTTTGAAAGTCAAAGAGTAAACAGCAAAATAATTGTCCCCTCTCCGAGGTTCATAACATCAAGGGATAAATACGAAAATACCTTGATCTGCAGAACTTCTTTCGCGGCATTCATTCTACATAAACCAACCAATTTAAAAACAAAAATCATATTAATCGGACGGTATCAGTAAGGTACCAAATAAATTTAACTTCCTAATGTTATTCCTCAACTCAAAACCTCTTGTAACGACCTCCTTATTCATAACCTAAGAAAATGAAGAAGGCATAAAATTACAAAAACATATTTGAATTGTTGTGCCATCTTCATTTGATCGCATAATTTAGAATTAGGTCAAAAGGCATGACATCATAACGCAAGAAACACGAAGCTTATTTTAAAAGTGACGTTAGGTACATACCTACTAGTTTCTACATTGAGTTGAGTATTTTGTGTTTCTTTGTAGACAACACGTACCTAGTGCTAAAGTGATATTTCTTGAGAAATCGTGCAAAATGTCTTATCAACAAAGAAATGCCGGTAAGTAGAGTTACCATTTTCCTTTCATTTTGTGTCCATTTAATTTGCAATAGCCAAAAATAATTATTGGTTTAAATATGGGTACCTACCTATGAATTATAAATTGCCTGTCAGGCAATGATATTCTAAATACACCAAGGTGATAAGAGTTAATTTTCACTTGATTATCGCTAAAATACCAAGGTAAATAAATAAGTAGGTTAGTACCTAATCAGTATGATTTTTCTCAAAGCTCATACGAGTTATTATTGATAGTATTTTAATACTAGAAAATTATATAGGTAGGTAGCAATAGCAAGATTTCCAATTCTAAATCCTGAATTCCTGTTTTCCCGTA
Organism: Ypsolopha sequella; assembly: GCA_934047225.1. Classification (NCBI taxonomy): domain Eukaryota; kingdom Metazoa; phylum Arthropoda; class Insecta; order Lepidoptera; family Ypsolophidae; genus Ypsolopha; species Ypsolopha sequella. The sequence goes on from OW204011.1 coordinate 12,572,194, forward strand.
GACAAAATGCAGACAAACAGCTGTTTTAATTTCAGGGTGATGTCATATTTGCGTTTTGTTATTGCATACGTTCATAGCTGTCATTCTTTATCGTTCAAAGGGTTACCAGAGTTTTTTTCACGTAGTAAGTCTTTAGTTAGAGCATCCGATTCTGAAGGCTTTAATTATAGTTTTAGTGCTGTCAAAACTAAATTTACTTCTTAGCAAAATAGTCCTTAAGTGTTAGGAATAGAAGCTAAATTACTTTGGAAAATTTTAAGTTTTGACAGTACTAAAACTAAAATTAAAGCCTTCAGAATCGGCTCTATACCAATTATAATGGTCTAAGAATAATAAGTCCCCTGTCAAAGTACCGTTTTTAGGGTTCCGTACCCAAAGGGTAGCCAACGGGACCCTAATACTAAGACTCCGCTGTCCGTCTGTCTGTCTGTCTGTCCATCTGTCATCAGGCTGTATCTCATGAACTCATGAACCATGATAGTTAGATAGTTGACATTTTTACAGATGATGTATTTCTGTTGCCGCTATAACAATAAATAATAAAAAAAACAGAATAAAATTAATATTAAAAGGGCTCCCATACAACAGACATGTTTTTTTGCCGTTTTTATAGATAATGGTAGGTACGGAACCCTCTGTGCGCGATTCCGACTCGCACTTGGCCGGTTTTTTATCTGAGATTTTTATGATTAATAAACAAATAAATACGAAAATGCCATAAGAGCAGTTTCGCAGCCGGATTGTGAAAAACCCGCCTTTTTCTAATTAATCGAAACAGAACACTTAAATTCAAAATATGCTTAATAGTTATTCAACAAAACCTTATTACCTACGTATTGTGTATGCTGCCATCGCAAAGTTTCCATTGGTTTCTGTAAATTAGAATTTCAAAAATGTTGAATTTAAAATACTTGAAACTTTAAAATGAGTTTGAAAACAGATAAAATTGGGATAATAATAATAAAGCCTTTATTTCCGAATTTTCCATTTTTACATCTTGTGTCTTAAATGAGATTTGTAGATGAGAAAATATAAAACTATATAAAAGTATTTTTTTTAAAAAAGAAAGTTAAACATCTTAAGACTATAAATTGCACTTATATTATAAAATATCTCTTAATTCGGTTTGCCTTCCGGCATAGGCCTCCTCCAACTCTCTCCATTGTTTTCTGTCTGCCGTTACTCTCATCCAAAGTGGTCCTAAGGTATTTTTTAGGTCATCCTCCCATCTTATTGCTTTACGACCTCTGCTCCTAGTGCTGCCCCTTGGGTACCATACTGTCACCAGTTTACTCCACTTTTCCTTCTTGCTTGGATAAGCCCCCCTTAATCTTTAACTCAACATATTTTGCAAGCAAGTTATTGTAATAACATTAGTAAGAGCGGTCTCGTCCATATACTGGTTTATATTAACTTAACAGGGGAAGGACTACATACTGTTTACATAGAACTTGTTTTTATAAATAAACTATTCTGTATTTTTCTATGTTTTGTATCGTTGGGTTAATTTCCACCCCAGCTAATTATTACTTATACTATACAAGGTGAATTTTTGATCATCGTCCAAATTCATACTGGTGGCTTGGTAAGTGATCAGTATCATGGATCAATAACAATTTTGGTGAAATTCGTAAAATGAAATTTCGACTCCCCATAGTGATTCACTCGGGAGTGGAACTGAATTTCTATGGGAAGCCGAAATTTCAATTTACGAATTTCACAAAAATTGTTACTGGTCCAAGATACTGATCACTTATTAAGCCTCCAGTATGAATTTGGACGATGATCAAAAAGTCACCTTGTATATATTTACAATACAAATTATTTTTTTTCCAGCTAAGTTACATGTTTCTTCTTTTAAGTATTCTCAGATTTCTCAGAAAGATTTTTAATCTAAATTGATTATTTTAAATAGCACCGGGCGCCCTCTGGTGAAAACTAAATATAAGATCCCGTAGAGCGGAGAAATTCTAGAATGTGTATATTATTTAAGTGCTAAGTTAGGTTTGACTTTTTGTTTTTTTTTTCTGTATGGGAGACCCCCTGAGAAGTTTTTATTTCAAGTAACAAGTAAAAAACTTAAATAACATATAAATAATGACACATTTTTTTATAAAACTAACTTAAAATGAAATGAAATATAAAAAGAAAAATACCAACCTGTCTGTCTTATAGCGGTCTCTAGATCAAATATAATATGTGAGACAGATCACCGCCATCATCGGGGAGAGTACCCAATAGGCTGGCGGCGTTGCCTAGCTATATTGCGAGGCTTATTCGCTGACCAAAATAGGTCCCAGCCCTTGGGTCTCCGGAAGCGTTGATCAACTTCAACGATTTTTTTTTTCTTGTATTTAACACTATGTTTTAAGTAAATGTAAAACTAACACTTTTAAGGAAATAAATTATGTCATAAGTATAAAGCACTATTTTCATGTTTACTCCTTTTTAAATAGTATGGCACTACCCTCAACAATTTCCTCATTGCCAAAGGTTAGTTGGTAGAAAATACTAATTAGTATTAAGCTCGCCTTTGCACGATAATTTTCTTCTGTGCAATAAAGAATTTTATTATTATTATTATTATTATTATGTCTTAAATTCTCCCCCAGGTCCTCTTCCCCCGCCGGCGCTGACAGACAAGCTGCGTCTGTACCACGTGGACATGAACCCGTACGGACACCGAGTACTGCTCATACTGAACGCGAAGCAGGTGCGATACGAGGTCTGCAGGCTCGACCCGCTTCGGCTGCCGGAGTGGTTCCGCGAGAGGAACCCTAGACGTGAGTTTATACACTTTACTGTAGACCAGCCATACTCAAAGTGTGCTCCGCGGAGCCCAAAGCCTCTGTGTGGGCTCCGCGGAAATGAATGATTTTGATTTGATTTATTATTATCACTGGTAACGTACATAGGTAATATTAACTACATAACACAATATTTCGACTTTTACAAAATAAATTAAAAATAAAACATAAAACTTAAAATATTAGTGTTACATGACTTGTTAAAAATTAGTAAAAAATTCTCAGTTTATGTACTTGTGCTTCAGATTTTTAACAAAACACAAAACTAAAAGCCGTACTAGTTTATGAAATAAACTGTTTGGCGGTCAGGTAGCATGCTTTATAGATAATTCCTTCAGGCCAGTTGAAAGTAGGTTTTACAGTCGTTTAGTGATTACGTGAGATAATTTAGAATGTGTTAATAAAATATATTTTAAAATTAAATTAAGATTATACAGTTTGATACTCGTCATAATGGAAAAAAATAAAGTTTCAGAGTAAAATTAATTTCTAAATATTCCAACATAAAGTTAAAAAAATCCAACTAATTTGTACCCAACTTGCAAAAGCCCGAAAGTATTTCCAACGAGATTCTCGATGCAAATGTTTATCTCAAGTATTATTAATAAAGAGTACACACAAAACCCTTTTTTTGAGTATTTTGGGGCTCCGTCAAATATTTTGTTTTGCAAAAGGGTTCCGTCCCCAAAAAAGTTTGAGAACTACTGTAGACCAATCCCAAACAAAAACCAGTGGTCTAGGAGGCGCTGAACAAAAACACAACTCATCTCAACATGGAAATGGTTTGCTTCTCTTTTTCTTATATAAATCTAGTTTCAGTTACTTAATTAAGTCAACGTCTCGCTAAGCTACAGCTGTTGCGTTTACCTAGAACTGGTCAAGTCTAAGTTTGATGTCGTCTGGCCAGTGTCGGATTAGCCCATAAGCAAATTAAGCAACTGCTTAGGGCATCACGTCTCGGGGGGCACCACAAACAGCACCGATACAATATTTTCTAGCCTGTGAGCTGTTCTCTTACTCTCTCCCGAATTACTTCGATGGGGTCTCCAAGTAAGATGGTGGTACCTCCACAGTCGAGCCCGGCATCAGCTCTACCACCTTAACCTGGTGGTTCGTAGTGGCCTGAAATTAGCTACACAATCACGTTTCACACAAATATTTCAAAAGTTTATATGAGCTCTGGCACCTAAAATCTATTGCATTGTTTTTGAATGTGTGCATTAACATAATGCCGACGCGCGCACACTTATAAGTACGCAATCTGTCTACCTACGGTCAGCAAACTGATCAGACTACTAAAGTTGTTAAAATGATTAACTTTAAGTGCACTTAAGGCGTCCAACTATCACTGTGTTCAGATGAGCACTGATTCCAAACGCGTGAGGGTCACCCATTTAAAGGTGGAAACATTTTGGTGCTGTCATAATACGGTAAGGGCTTATCTTTACTTTTGAAATCTTTGGTTTGACAGCAAATTTTTCCCAACGGTTTATGACGTTTGTTGAGGTTCATGACCGAATCGTGGGTGTTTGGAGTTTATATCATAACCACTCCCTTTGTGCTTCCAGTAAAGATCCCCGTGCTGGAGATCCCGACGGAGGACGGCGACAAGTATCTGTTTGAGAGTGTCGTGATCTGCGACTACCTCGACGAGAAGTACCCGCGGAACCCGTTGCATTCCAAGGATCCGTTCAGGAAGGCGCAGGACCGACTGCTCATTGAGAGGTTCAATGAGGTATGTTTGTCCCTTTTTTAGGGTTCCGTAGTACCTAAAAGTTACAAAAGGAACCTATATTGTGAGACTCCGTTGTCCGTCCGTATGTCACAGCCTCATAACTTTAACACCGATAAAGATAAGTACTTGAAATTTTACATAAAACTAGCATTAGCTTGCTCACTAAACACGGTGTAAAAAATTCAATTGTTCAAAATATTTACAATACAAAAGAGAGAAAAAAATCTCTCACAATTCCCAATATCTCTCTCATTCCAAATATCTCTTACAATTCCCAATATCTCTCTCTTTCCCAATATCTTTCACAATTGCCAATATCTCTCTCATTCCCAATATCTCTCACAATTCCCAATATCTCTCTCTTTCCCAATATCTCTCACAATTGCCAATATCTCTCTCATTCCCAATATCTCTCACAATTCCCAATATCTCTCTCATTCCCAATATCTCTTACAATTCCCAATATCTCTGTCATTCCCAATATCTCCCACAATTCCCAATATCTCTCTCATTCCCAATATCTCTCACAATTCCTAATATCTTTCTCATTCCCAATATCTCTCACAATCACCATTATCTCTGTCATTCCCAATATCTCCCACAATCCCCAATATCTATCTCATTCCAAATATCTCTCACAACTCCCAATATCTCTCTCATTCCCAATATCTTCCACAATTCCCAATATCTGTCTCATTCCCAATATCTCTCACAACTCCCTATATATCTCTCATTCCCAATATCTCTCACAACTCCCAATATCTCTCACAAATCCCAATATCTCTCTCATTCCCAATATCTCTCACAACTCCCAAAAGCTCTCTCATTCCCAATATCTCTCACAATCCCCAGCTCATCAAAGGCAGCCTGGAATGCTTCGATACAAACTTCGCGTTCGGCGGTGACCAGATCATTCAGACGTTAGATGTCTTCGAGAAGGAGCTGGCTTCCAGAGGTACGTGTCCACAATAACACGACAGCTCTTATCTACGTCGGAATAAAGGTGGTAATCGTACAAAAAGTTACACGTACAGATCGGGTTAAAACAGAAAACGCGCCTGAAATTATTACAAAGTATGAGAAAGATGGAAAACACTTGAACGAAACAAAAGGGAAGATACGGTACCCAGCTTCCCGGATGTGCACCTACAAATACTGTTGAAGCTCGTCGTTCGTTCCCCTTTATCGTCTCTTTATTGTCGCTTTGCATTTTCTTATCCCTTTACTTTTTGTAGCACTGATTTGTTCTCCTTTTTCATTTTTTCCATCAGGCAACCCTATATCGCAGTGCTCAAAATCGAATGTGTTGAGGTTGAGTTGAGGTTGAGACATAGAGTATATTGAATAGTCAGACGCTCGACATCGCGGCCGCGCTCATGATGTCGCCGTTAGCGTGAGAAAGAGGCCACACTAGTACATTGTCATACAAGGCTTGTTCAACGAGCCGTCGGCGGTTGCGTTCGAGCCGCCGGCAGTCGCGCACGACGTGTTGAAGAAACCAAGACATCACGGCCGGATTTAGGGGAGGGCAACCGAGGCTACAGTGGCTCAATAGTGGCTCCGCCAATAAATTAAAAATATTGATTTTAGTGGACTGTATGCGAAGCGTCAAAATGGCGAACTATACTGGCGTGACAAGTACTTATAAAAATTTGGAAAGCTTGTTATTAAACAAGTTTTATCACACAATTGCCAAAAAACACGAATTATAACAATAAAATAATGTTATTGTGGGTATTCTTAGTTTAGTTTTTTTGTTATAGTAATACATATGAATATTAAAACTACAAGTAATACATATGAGCACTTATGGAAACAGCGGGTATATGATCGATCTTGAATCAAAGAAGGTGCCTCTACTTCGTTGTTTCCCAGGGGCATCCACATCCTATAATGCGGCTGTTGCGGGCAGAACAACCCGCCGGCCGACTGCAGACGTCGGCCAATTCCTGGCAGGCAGTGACCACTTTCCCACCCCTCGTGTAGTGACTCATCGGATAACAATGCCACCGCCTACCCTCGCCCCTGCCTCAGCCACGGGAGACCCACCTTCGCGCGTCGCTACGCCCGCACCGATGAACCTGTTCCTTTTGTATGAAAGGGCCTACGAGCCCTACGTCATTCGTTAGTTGACACTTAGTAGCACCAGCGAACGGTCATAATAAATCTATTGTCGAGTCCTCACTCCATTAGTTTTATTGTCAGCTAGCCCTGCATACCTTGAATTGAGTCTTCGATTCCTCGGTTCTATTTTGCCAGCCACCCAGCCTACATACAGTCGACTTAGTTTCTGTGGCCAACAGCGGCTCTGCTAGACCTAACAGAAGTTAGCTGTCACCTGCCCTGTGTTTCCCCGCGCACCCCACTCTTGACTCGTCGCTCCAAGAATGCGCAACCAACACTTGCAAACCTAGCAAGTGAACTGAAAGAGTGAATCGTTCCAGGTACGAACTACTTCGCCGGTGACTCCCGCCCTGGCATGTTGGACTACATGATCTGGCCGTGGGTCGAGCGGCTGTACCTCGTGCGGTGTGTCAACGAGAACGGGTTCGACGAGAAGAGACAACTCTACCCCAATTTTGTGAGTTGATGCTGACATGAACATAATAATTATAGTTCAGGAACTATAATTCCGCGGATTAAATTTTAATAACAATTGAACAATAGAGGCACGGGCCGGTAACTCATGACTCACGGTCATGACTATTCATAAACTGTGAACAGCTAATGTTGATACTTCTAATTGTCTTACAAATAACGAAGAGAATCGTAAGAAAAAAAGTCACTTGTATACCCAACATTTTTATTTAAAACTACCCACACTGGGTTATGTACGAAATATGCAATGTAATAATCAGTTTCATACAAATTTTTGACACTTTCAAGGGAATCAAAACGGCAGTTCCCGTTGACTTAGAAACTTAAAATTTTGTTTACAGGCAGATCTTACAGCACACACGTAGGAAAAAATTTTAAATTTACAAATATTTAATTATTTAGGAAGTTACATTGATCAACTCGATTATATCTAAACATAGAGTTTAATAGATCGTAAGTGTCAAGTTAAGTTGGTCGATCATAACTGCAAGGGGAATTATTTACCTTTACCATCATTTTTACTGTACTGTACCCGTGTTGTGTGGTGATACGGAATCCTTTGTGCGTGGCTACTTACCCAAATTGCTTTTATGGGAAAGAAAACCAAAAGCTTTTAAGGTAGAGGATGCTGAGTGTTTGTGTCTTATCACGCTCTTGTAAAAGACGCTGATAGATGTTATTTTTGCATTCCACATTTCGAAAGACTTTTGTGCCTTTTTTTGTTGGTGTATTCGTCATATATTCGCCCGGTTGAAGTAGGAGCTAAAGAAAAGATATGCTTCACTGCGAGGAAAGAAAGGAGACCTTATCGTTCAAGTTCTCTTTCCTTTACATCCAAAAGCCACACAAACACCAATTGCTTTAACTTTTCAATGAAAATAAGAAATTATTCAATTATTTGTATGTGAACTGACAAGCTAAGATTTTAGATTTTTTTAGATTTTTATTTATTAGGAACACCAACATCTAGTACATAAGTAAATACATTGTAAAATTAAATATACATTTTTAGTTATATGCCTAGACAATTAAAGGTGAACACAGCATGCAATACAATCAGGATACAAAGTAAAAAAAAATTATAAAATGTGTATACCGCAAATTACTTAAAATTTGCGTTACAAATTATTGGTTGAGTTTATAAGAAAATATTAATTATGTTTACATCAAATTAATAAAAATTTATGAAACAAAATAATTTACAATAATAATATATATTCAAATTAACAGAAACTTATACTAACAATTGAAGTAATATTATTTACAATAGATATTTACAAAGTGAAGGTCATTCAATTAAAATAGCTAACACAAACACACAGTGCCCTCTATGCGGAAGTGGCGGAACTAATATGACAGTAAGCATCCCCATTGACAGACGTTCTCATTTACAGGCGGACTGGGGAGACCAAATGCACCTGGACGAAGTAGTGAAGAGACATGCTACCACCCCGAAAGAGAATTTTGAATATTACAAAAATGCAAAGGCCCAGTCTATGGGATACTATCTGTAGAACGCTATAAAGCGAGACGTGGCAAGGCGATTCACAGTAGTACAGAGTATTACTACGTATAGACCGACAACTCCCATAGATCAAGGCCTAGCAAATTTTTTACGCGCCTTTACGACGCTAGGTGTCGCCAAGTGTTGCAAATAATTTGTTTAATTGGCTGCAAGTAAACTCTCATGATTACCAAGTAAACATGTGGCTGTAATAGTTTTGCTTAGAAAAACTACATGGCGCTAAGTTGGCATCACTAACAGTGAATATTTCAGCGCCATCTATTATCGAAGTGGGAATTATTTTTATGTTACGTGACATCGCTGTGTCACTGGCGTCACCAATCGGTCTTTTTTAGCATCGTGTTCGTTAGAGGATTTAGCAACGCCATCTAGATTTCGTTAGAATTTTCTATACGTAGTCTATTCGTAGTAATACTTAGTCTATGGTATTTTGATACTTCAATTTAGAAAACGATGCTTTCGACATGTATGACTTCTGTTATAAAATGCAATTATTATGGTACGACAGTCAGGTCACGAGCAATCAGAAGCCGGTGGCTCCTTTTGAGTCGAGACTGTGGCGGCATTTGCTTTGACGCTTTGCATCGTCTCGCTAAACGTAGTATAGTGCAAGGGAGAAAGTAAACATCGAGTTGAGGTTTGGCACCACAAGAGTGTTTTTTAGTGTCATGGGGATTTGCTCACGCACACAGGTTTGGCCCGCATGCGTGGCACCCGAAAATGTACCTTTTCATATTTTGTTATGAGGATCTTGCATCAATCACTGTTACTCCATGCGGAACGACCCACAGTGTGAGAGAGACGGCTCTAGAAACATTGAAAAACGGTGATTTCCTTCACAAATTATTTTATTTAAAAAAAAAACTAATTTGTTCATTTCAGAGATAAATAAGTTGCAGGTGCAGGTTTCAATCCACAATTTTTCATTTCGTGTTAGGTACGATAGTAAAAAATCCGTCCTTGTATGTTTATGATGCATCTTTTTCAATATTATTTTTTATTCATTAGTTTTAGAGAGTAAGAAAAAAATTTAATGTGTAAAAATATGGGCTGAAAAGCTACAATACCTTTGCCTAGCAATAAATAAAAAAAATTGCTGTCGATGTTACGTGTCACTGACATTTAATCTCAGAACAATATAGTTCTCAGCATTTGATATATCATGCTCTATGGTCAAGCCGTAGAGTTCAAAACAATAGAGCGACGGGTCAAGCCATTTTCTCAGAGGAATATTTCTATGGCAATTTTGTTTTCTTTTTAATACAAACAGAAGGCACGAGAGCAATATTATTTTGTTTAAAAGTTGATTACTTTTCGGGTTAATCGTTTGAAATGTTATGGATTTCACGCTTGTGTGCCAATCCCGCGTGCGTGAGGAAGTACGCATGACACTAAAAACGCTATCAAGGTGAAATTTAATCAACCACCCGAATTCATACTGGAGACTCATTTAGTGATCAGGAACAAGGTTCAATAATGAAAAATTCCTATAAGAACTGACTAGTTCAAATACAATTCCTAATATAGGCAGTACGGGAGCAAAAAAAAATGATTTTTCGTATTTCACCTGAAGGTTTATTAGCCATTTTTCCTGATCACTAACCGAGTCTCCGGTATTAATTCGGGCGGTTGATTAAATTTAACCTTACATGCAATTTCTTTATTGGTATTTTTGGAGCTTCGAAAAATTATTCCATTGTTGGTAGTCGAGATTTTTTTTACAGTTTAATTTATGCTTGTGGATTTATAATGAAGCTACCATGATATAATTAAAAAAAAAAACAGTTATTGCATAAGTACATTATTTGTATACCTTGTTTAGCTGGAAGATATTTTTTTTTGTAAATCAAGGCATTTTGGTTCGTGTTTATTATTTATTATGGGGTAATAATAAAAGCTCCGAAAACTAAATTAAAAATGAGTATGATCAATTTATGAATGTTTACTGCTTTAAATACTAATCTACCGAAAACTTATGTGCTAATAAACGAAAACTACCGAAAACTACCGAATGAAATACTGAAAATTCCGAAAACTACTGTCAGCTATTTTTATCGTAGATCTCTGAATATATATATATTTTTTAATGTTATGAATTCTGTTAAAACTAGAGACCGCGCGTCGCTCCGCTCCGCTTCGCTCGGCTCGTCGTCGCACCCATTTTTGTCTTTTGAGTCATAGTTTTGTTTTTTCGGTAAGTTCTTTCGGAAGTTCACTAATTTATTCGGAGGTTCATTATTTAAACCAGGTGGTCGTGAGAAATTTTAGTTTGCTATGTTTAATTTATTTTGTTGGTAGATGTTACACAGTTAAATTAGTATATTTTTCGATAACTAATTTTGCCGCTGCTTAGATAGTATAACAGTGTGCAGCAGTTCGCTGGGATTTGATTTATTTTTCGGAGTCTTTATTATTACCCTTTATTATGTGTTATACAATTTCATATTTGTTTTAACTAGTAATCTTACCGCTACCTAATTAAAACGGGAATTCTCTATTGAGAAGCAAGGGCGGGTACATTTTTTGATTTTAGGGAGGCGCATTCTGACAATCACAAAGTAAAAAAAAAGTTTTTAGGCTCCTTAAGCCTTGAAGTGCTTCTGTAAAACCTATCTATAGATTGTATACCTATGCTGTGGAAAAGTGTACCCGACTCTAATCGAAAGGTCGAGTCAAATGTATGTAATTCTCCGTGTTTTGGGGGACCATGGCCCCCATGCTCCTCCCCTATATCCGCTAATGTTGAGAAGTGATTGTTATTACCATAGACTAAGTATTACTATGTATAGACCGACAACACCCATACATCAAGGCGTAGCAAATTTTTTACGCGCCTTTTCGACGCTAGGTGTCGCCAAGTGTTTCAAATGATTTGTCTAATTGGTTGCAAGTAAACTTTCATGGTTACCAAGTAAACATGTGGCTGTAATAGTTTTTCTTAGAAAAACTAGATGACGCTAAGTTTGCAACACTAACAGTGAATTTTCAGCGCCATCTATTATCGAAGTGGGAATGATTTTCATGTTACGTGACATCGCTGTGTCACTAGCGTCACCAATCGGTCTTTTTTAGCATCGTTTTTTTTAGAGGATTTAGCAATGCCATCTAGTTTTCGTTAGAATTTTACAGCTTTTTTGTGGCTACAAACTGATGTATGGGGACTGCTAGTCTATACGTAGTAATACTTAGTATATGTTATTACAAAGGTGCTATTTAAAAATCATTTAATAACATTCATTCTACAGGAAATGTTTTTTGTCCGTCCATCTCTGTTCCATATTACGTGGAGTCTTTTTCAAAGTTATACAACGTGTAACAGAAAGGTGTAACCATATTTGAAGAGCTTATTCTGTCAATGGTATAGAACAACTTTTACTATGGAACAAAACCTGTATTTCGAAAAAAATATTTTACTGTTCATAGAAAAATGCAATACCGCTCGGCCGAAATGTATGGCAAGGCAGATTTTTCTTTTGAGATTTCAGTTTTGTCTCCTTAGTAAAAGTTGTTCTATACCATTGACTGAATAAGCTCTTCAAATATGGTTACACCTTTCTGTTACACATTGTATATATAAGGTCTTTCAATTTAAATGGAAAGTAATTTAGGAGGTGATTCAGCATCGTTAATACATCACATTCCACTGAAAAGTACTTTTTTTTGCGCGAAATTTTTCTTCGCTTGTCCATACAAACTGAGTCAGCTGATCGGACCACTTTGTACTGAGAAGTGAAAAAAAAGTTCGCGCAAAAAAAAGTGCTTTGCAGTGGAATGTGATGTATTAACGATACTGAATCACCTCCTAAATTACTTTCCATTTAAATTGAAAGACCTTATATATATAAGGTGTAACAGAAAGGTGCAACCATATTTGAAGAGCTTATTCAGTCAATGGTATAGAACAACTTTTACTATGGAGTAAACACTGAAATCTCAAAAAAAAATCTGCCCTTCCATACATTTCGGCCGAGCGGCATTGCATTTTCCTATGGAGCAAGTAATATTTTTTTCGTCATACACGTTTTGTTCCATAGTAAAAGTTGTTCTATACCATTGACTGAATAAGCTCTTCAAATATGGTTACACTTTCTGTTACACGTTGTATATATATATATATATTATACATGTAATAGTCGCACAAGTAAATTTTATATTTTGTGTTTTTAAAACTATGAAATCTCTGACAAAATAAAAATGTATTTGAGCTGAGCCATTGTTTATCCAAGATATATTTATCTTTATGCGAGAAAAGGTACAAAAGTGACGACGCATAGTTAGAGGGAGAAAGATATACAAGCGGACCAATGAGCGGAACTCCCGCGCTTTTTCTTTTTTGGCATAAATATTTGAAAGGCCAAATTGTTTTTTGGTTATGATTAAACGCCAGTAGTTTAGTGCAAAGTGCATAACTTAACTTTGTTTTTGTTGTTTATAAATTTAAAATAAAAAACTTTTTGATCTGTGCCATTTGACGCCAATAGTTCAGTATTAGTCAGGTTTAAAGTAAGAGTTTGAATTTGTATACACATCCATCCATCCATCAGCCTAGCTCGTCCACTGCTGGACATAAGCCTTTCCAGGACTTTGCCACTCCCGGCGGTCATCCTGGAAGAATTGCCCATACTCACACACGCTGGGCAGGCGGGTTGATGAGCGCGGTGCTGGAACCCTCGCACCAGTGACGCCGATGCCCGTCACCAGTCTGCTCCATATAAGGCCCGGCTATTAGAGATGGATATACCACCATCCATCGGTCCCAGGCATGGTGGGCCTCCTGGTTTTTTGCCTGTGAGCTGTCCTCTTACTCTCCCCCGAATTACTTCGAGGGGGTCTCCAAGTAAGATGGTGGTACCTCCACAGTCGAGCCCGGCATCAGCTCTACCACCTATAACTGTGTACACAATTAGTCATGATCTTCTCCAAACCAACTTAAAATGCTGTTTTATTAACATTGTTTGTTGGACCAGATCATGACTAATTGTGCATTAAATTTCAAACGCATGCTTTACAAACCTCACTAATACTGAACTATTGGCGTTAACTGCCACATACCAAAATGTTTTTAAATTTCTAACTTCCAAAGAAGAAATACTAAGTTAAGTTATGCACTTTGCGCTAAGCGACTGACGTTAAACGCCATTAAAACACGTAGAGGAAAAACATGAAGCAGAAAAAATTGTTGCAGAAGGCATTCAAAGTTACCAGTTAGTCATTTTTTTTGTTTTTTTTGTTTATAACTTTAGTTTGTTGATTAGGTATAGTAAATCTATCTTTACATATTTTATATGGAACTCGATCACTTCGCAACACCTTTGAAGTAGGCATTAGTTTGGGCTAAATAAGTTATTTTATGTAATTTTTTTTTTGCATTTAACGAAATATAAGTAACGCAACTAATATTTATTTGGTATTTAAATGGGGAACATTAACCGCATTTAACATAAAATAACACAAAAACATAAAATAATTAGGGCCGATTTTTCAACGAGATATACAGGGTGTTAGAATGAAGTTGCGGAAGCCGGAAACTGACGATAGTACACGTCCATACAAACAACTTTTACTATGGAGCCAACTCTCGAATCGCGAAAAAAAATCAGCTGTTCCATAGTAAAGTCATAGATTCATAGATTCATTTATTTTAGTACATAGGCGAAGCAATTCGCACTTATACAGGTCAAAATTTACAAATATGTGTACACAATTGATAAAATAATTATTAAACAACATTATTTCTTGCATGAGTAATAATTATGTACTCAAGTCAATACATAAAAAGTATAATTAGCTGTTTATAAGCTAGACATAAGCTAAATTATTATTACATACGGCTTGAACACTCACGTGTTGTTGACTATATGCTAACCGTTTCACCGATACAATTTCGGCATTATCAAGGCGAGTGTCGTTCTTAGGACGACGACGCGGCGTTCACCGTCGTTGTCAAACGGGCACTAAGAACGACACTTGCCTTGATAATGCCGAAATTGTATCGGTGAAACGGTTGGCATATAGTCAACAACAATCACACGTGAGTGTTCAAGCCGTATGTAATAATAATTTAGTATGTCAGCTCACGCGAGTTTTAATAATATTATAGTTAACCTTTACGGCAAGGTTTGGCTCAGTGCCCGTTTGACAACGACGGTGAACGCCGCGTCGTCGTCCTAAGAACGACACTCGCCTTGATAATGCCGAAATTGTATCGGTGAAACGGTTGGCATATAGTCAACAACAATCACACGTGAGTGTTCAAGCCGTATGTAATAATAATTTAGTATGTCAGCTCACGCGAGTTTTAATAATATTATGGACATAAGCTGTATATACATATATATACATACATATAAGCTGTTTATAAGAAGTTACATAGCTACCCGACCAAAATGTATAAAACAACTGATTTTTTTTCAACTTCGCAATTTTTTTTCACTGAAAGTTGTTCGTATGGACGAGTATTATCGCCAGTTTCCTGCTTCCGCAACTTTGTCGTAACACCCTGTATAAATGAAATGATAAAATTAACACTTAGCACTATAATAATGTCGATTCCGTGTAACACACTTTAACTTATTTGACAGGACTAAACTAAATTTAAGCTCTCTGTCTTTTTCTTTCGGTATCGAAAAGACAAAGACAGGACGCTCCAAATAAGGTTAGTCGTGTCAAAAAAGTTAAGGTGATATACCGTGCTAGCAAAGGTCCCCGTTACTCCAGGCAGAAAGACCCGCAGTGCGAAAGGGACGGAATCGAGGAAAATTGTCAAAAAGTCGGTTTTAAATTAATGCAAAATTAACTAAAATACTCGTAGCTACAAAAAATTCCATAACCAGTAATTTAGGTGTAGTTAAAACCCATCTAAATAAATATTTTTCAAGTCTGTATGCTATCCTAATTTGTCAGAATATCAAAAAAAGTGTAAATTTAGACCTGATTTCAATAATTATTTCTATCGAATGAAATTCCTCCTATCGCGTTTCTAATAGATCAAAATCTAGTAAAAGGTCCCAAAATTGTTATACTAATTTATTTTACTTGGAACTTCATTAAAAGAGCAGATAAATAACTTCAAAAAGTGTCAATTTTCACGGTATAGCCCCTTAAGTCGTGGTGCACCGAATCGACACCATTATAATAAATTTGTGGATATATTAATAATTTGCAATATTCCGCTTAACACTCTTACCATGCTATTCAAAATGCAGACTCAAGCACCGCCCGCCCTCCCGCATAAAGTCATTGAGTGTGCATTTTGAATAGTATGGTAAGAGTATTAAGGCGTTATGCGAAGAAAATACGGATGTTTCTTTTCTGTGTATTTCATGAAATACACGGAAAATTTAAATGAATTTTTGGTATATGCATTTTGAATATATAATCTAGGGTTTTGAAATTGGAAAACATGTTTGGATAAATTTTCCTCGATAGAAATAATTGTTGAAATGAGGTCTTCAAACACACTTTTTCTCCTCGTTTGACGAATAGGAAACATATACAGAACTCAAACATATTTTATTATGTGTGTTTCAACAATATCTAGAGATTTGATATTTTAAATTTTGCTAGCTATTTTAGTTTTTTTATAAAAAATATAAAACTAACATTTTTCGCTTTCGCCCTGAATCCGCCCCTCTCGCACTGAGCGTGTTTTCGCTTGGAGTGATAGTGACAAAAATGAAATTCGCATAGCCTCTTAAGCGGAATATTGCAAAATATTAATATATCCACAAGTTCATGATGGACTTCCGCAAAGTAACGCATTTTTCAATAAATTTAACCATTATAATACTTTTAGTACAGTGGAGCACTTGCAGTGCGAAATTAGCCCCTACAGAGAAGAATATACGATAGGTACAAAGTCCAATGTGTCTTACTTGATGCGGTCTCCACTGTACAAATGATTTTCAAAAATAATGGTTTCCACGATAAACTGTTCATAGAAAACCAACGCAGAAGAGAGTCCGTCGGTTAGTTGATATTTCTAGACATTTACTTGAGCAGATTTTCAATGACTATTCTAGCAAATAAAAGATGTTTTTTTTTTCAAAATACGCAGCACTTTCGCATGTTGTAACGCCTTAAAAGAACGCCCTAATTGTTATACTAATTTTTCTAGTTAGTAGAAATGGTGTCAGTACTTAAACGCTAAAACAAAAAAAAAATGAAATTTGAATACTCCGGCAAGAATCACAAAATTATTTTACTTTTGAAGTGTAAACTTTAGTCTCTTTTTGGTTAAAAAAATTGTTTTAATTGTTTTTAATGTTTTATTTTTCTGTTTTTATTGTGCTTTTTTATAGATCTTATATGTATAAGAGTCACGTTTATTTTATACTTACTGCTTTTGCACTTAAAATTATTTAAATATAGATCATAATTTTTGATAAGGTGTAAAGTGTTTAATATTTAGTTTAAGACAAATAAAACGATTTTTCGTAAACAGTAAGGTATTTTTATTTCCATCCATCCATCAGCCTAGTTCGTCCACTGCTGGACATAAGCCTTTCCAGGACTTAGCCACTCCCGGCGGTCATCCTGGAAGAATTGCCCATACTCACACACGCTGGGCAGGCGGGTTGGTGAGCGCGGTGCCGGAACCCTCGCACCAGTGGCGCTGCAGCCCGTCACCAGTCTGTTCCATATAAGACCCGGCTATTAGGGATGGATATACCGCCACCCATCGGTCCCAGGCATAGTGGGCCTCCTGGTTTTTTTCCTGTGAGCTGTCCTCTTACCCTCCCCCGAATTACTTCGAGGGGGTCTCCGAGTAAGATGGTGGTACCTCCACAGTCGAGCCCGGCATCAGCTCTACAATTACCTATGAAATTGCCGTTTTCTATGGAGACTTTGAAGGAAACTCAATTTTTAGTACTAAAATTGTTCCATTTTATTAGGAATGACAAGTCCAAATTTTATAATTTCTTTTGTGTATAAATGAGACAACATTAAGCTAACATCAACATTAATTTAATTTTTGTTACGAATTGTTACGAATCTTATCATGGAAATGGATGGCATTTAGGACGAACTGTTTTTGAAGATTTAATTTTGGTTATCAAACTGACAATAAAAACAAAACTTAATACGTAGATGTAAAACGTTGAAATCAACTTTCAAACAAAAGAACAAACATTGGAAATAGCTATTGAATTACAGAAATTATGAACTCATGAATCTGTAAGAAAATTTCAGCAATTTCATAGGTAATGAAATTTCACAGGTAAATAAATAATCTAATATTGAGCTTCTTAATCAAAATCTCCGTCATTCCTTGTCAAAGTTACGCTTCAAAATGTCATCGACATCGTTCAACGTTATGAGATTTGTAGGCCTTCCTTAAGCGCACAGCTGCTTTGCAACTATCACCCGTATACTAACTTTCATAAAGTTGAAAATCGCTTGCGCCAAAATGCGCGCGAAACGATTCAGAACGAGTCTAATTTTAAGATTAAAATCGACCAAAATTATAATATTGCTTTTAAGTCATTTTTGAACTTACATTTAAACTTACAAGTAAAAAAGATTTTCGTATTGATAGTAAAATATGACACATAAAAATCAAATAGATTAAACACAAAATCAAAGAAACACTCAAAAAGAGACTTTTAAAAAAATAAAATCTATCGAGCGAAAGTTTTCCAATTAGGTAACGCTACTTGCAACGTAAAGATAAAGGTGTGAAAAAACATATATATAAGTTTCATATTGATTGAGTCTGTGGTAGATCCAGTACAATCGTTCAAAAACTGTTGAAAAGGGAAGGCCTCCTCTTAACTTTGTTTTTCTTGTTATGCATTCTGTGCTAAGCGACTGACGTTTAACCGATTTGGGGACAGTAGTATTTTATTCTGTGACAGTAGTCCTCAGAACAAAAATATTTTGGTTCTAATGATTTATTCGCGCACCCAGATAATATTTTTTTCAATGCAAGTGCTCGTAAAGGCCCACTTTTTATGCATCAAAACCGAACAGAAAGTCGATTATTTTGCCCTAGGGCTTTATTATTATTATTTTTTTATTTATTTACAATGGTTGGCTAACCTGCAGCCTTTCCTGTGTACCATAAATGTTATACTTTTTTTCCACTGTTTAACGGCTCTGGATACAGTCCTTTTGAGCCAATCATAATTTAAAGTTCACAAGATTATATTTGTTTTATTTCCTCACACTATGCATTGAAAAACGTAGTATGATACACGGGCGTAAGAACAAGAAATTACTCGGTTACGTTTAAAATCCTCGTAGTTTATTCCTTTTCGCCCTAGTAGCATAAACTACTATAAATAAAACTAATCATTAATCTGTTGATCTCATTTATTAAAAAATACAATAAAAATGCACTCCATTTTCGTTACAATCATCCAGGGGGGTAGTCGTAACCCCGTTGTCCCACCCTGCGCCTACCTATGAGCTTCCCCATACGGTGCTCTCGATCCAGTCGAGGTGGCTGGTGATCCTGGTGTAGACCCCCGGTGTGGTGGTCCCGCACTGTCTGCCGAATGAGGTTATGCCTGAGGGATACAAAACTGCATGAAGTCCCTATTCTCGTAAACTCGAATTTTTAATTCAGTGGAATTATGACAGTTCAAGGAAAGGGATGGAACTGTGCAAGTAAGCGAGATGAACTGTATCGTTTCTCCTTTACTAGCACAGCGCCATCCCTTTCCCTGAACTGTCATAATTCTACTGAATTAAAACTTAGACTTTAGCTATAAATCTTGTAGCGCCTGGGCCTGTAAGATTTTCCGCCCCATAAAATAACGAGAAAAAAGCAAAAATCTTTCAATTATAAAATGAAATGAAATCCAACAGTGTGTTGATGTAGGCTCAGAATGAAAAAACTAAAAAGGCTATGAAAACACCACTTCTTCAATATTTACATTTTTTCTGATGGCCAAATTAGTTACAAAATTCGTCAATGAGAGTGTCATAATTAATTAATTTTGTCAAGTCAGCTTCTATAGGTAATAAGAATAGCTAATTTTTAATTGCTTGTGCAAAACAACAGCCTGCCGCCCCGGGCCATGGCCCTTTTGGCCCTAGGGTCAATACGCCGCTGTGTTAAGATAAAGTTGCGGAAGCCGGAAACTGGTGATAGTACTCGTCCATACGAATTACGTTTACTATGGAGCCAACCCTCGAATCGCGAAAAAAAAGGGTTACATAGCTAACCGATGAAAATGTATGAAACAACAGATTTTTTTTTCTTGACTTCTCTAATTCAGTAATGCCCATCTTTTTACTTACCAATAATTCGGTAATGCCCATTTTTTACTTACCAGTAATTTGGTAATGCCCATCGTTTACTGACCAATATTTCGGTAATTGGTGTGTATTTATGTATATATATATTTTTATTTTATTTTATTGTTATTTGTACATTTATTGTTGCTTGTACATTGTGCATCACCTATCGAAATTTATGTTTAATTGTAGATGATACAGGATCAGCTGAAAATCAGCGCTGTGTAGACATTTTTTAACATGCTCACAGCATATGCTGAGCTGTCTCCTTTTTGTTTAATGTATTTTTGTGTTTAATTATGTTGTGTTACTTTTATATGTTTTTTTAGACATAAACTTTTTCTATTTCTATTTCTATAATGCCCAACTTTTACTCACCAATAATTCGGTAATGTCCATCTTTTTCAGTAATTGCCTGTAGAGGTCCTCCTGAGTCACCCTGAAACAATTAAAGAGAATTTAAATTTCCCTTCAAATAAAGGGAAGTAAAATGACCCTTACATTAAAATAGAAGGATTACTGAACCCAGCCCCGGATCGACATATTTTTACAGGGGGTCCAAAAGGCCAATTTGGCGCACTTGGAAATAAGAAAAGCGTATGAGCGTTCTACACCAAACAACAAGTTAAAAATTAAACAAACATTATTTTTCTATTTTAGATCATCTTTTATAGTCAAAATTTATTTTATTATTCAGCAAATCAACACGTAGTAACTGAATATCAGCAATTATTTCTCCCGTTACTTGAAAATGTAACTGTGTTTAGTATGAAGTTTCGATACCAGACTGGTCGACGACTCGGTCCTATTGCAGGTATACAGACGTCAAAACTTATGAGGGCGTAGAGGGCCTCTAGAGACCAGTGAGCTTTGGCGTATTTACCCTAAGGCCAAAAGGGCCATGGCCCAGGGCGACAAGCTGCGAGAGGTAGCGCAAGCAATTAAGAATTAGCCACTCTTAATACCTATAGAAGCTGACTTGACAAAATCCGTTAATTATGACAGTGTCATTGAAGAATTTTTTTACTAATTTGTCCATCAGATAAAATGGAAATATTGAATAAATGGTGTTTATTTCTTTGTATGGCCTTTTTAGGTTTTCATTCCTTACATTCTTAGTCCAAACCAACACTGTTGGGTTTTATTTTATAATTGACATATTTTTGCTTTTTTCTCATTAAACCTTACATGCCCAGGGCGCTAAGTCTTAAAATACGCCACTGTGGCAGTGAGGTCATGATTTTGCCGCCCCCTGGCCTTGCCGCCCAGTGCGATGGACCCTACCGCCGCCCCTAGATCCCGGGCCTGATTGAACCTTACCACCGAGTGTCAAGTATGAAGAAAGTTACATTGTACTGGATTTTTGGTTGATGAGAAGCAGAAAATTGGTGATAAAATGTGATAATGGAGACCACCCTGAAATTGGGAAAAGTCGAATTTTCGAAGAGTCAATAAAATGTATTCAATAAATTGTTAATAGATTGATTTGTTCAATAAAATTTATATTGTTTTGTTGTTTTAATTTATTTTGTTTTTTTTTTTTTGTAATTATCGTGTTCTCTGTAGCTGTCTAGTATTGTTAGTAGATTTACTTATTTTAATAATATTATATTGTATAACGCAATAGTTTTTAAACTGTTATACTTTTTAAATAAATAAATAAATGTTGGTCAAATGAGTATACAATATAATAGGGTACAATTGGCGGTCTTATCACTACATAGCGATCTCTTCCCGACTACCTTTGGATGGAGGGACTCTTAAGAGGCTATGCGAATTTTATTTTTGTCACTGTCACTCCAACCGAAAAATCGCGCAGTGCAGAGGGGCGGATTCAGGGCGAATGGGAAAAAACTTGGTTTTATATTTTTATTTAAAAAATTAAAATAGCTAGCAAAATTTCAAATATCAAATCTCTAGATATTGTAAAAACACACCTAATAAAATATGTTTGAGTTCTGTATATGGTTCCTATTCGTCAAACGAGGAGAAAAAGTGTGTTTGAAGACCTCATTTCAACAATTATTTCTATCGAGGAAAATTTATCCAAACATGTTTTCCAATTTCAAAACCCTAGATTATATAGTCAAAATGCATATACCAGAAACTGCAGGTCTACCGCGTAATTCTGATTTTCATCAACATCAACTTGAGATTGAAATATGACGTGCTTGCGACGACGCCCGCCTAACATCTCTTTTGCACGCACGTTAAATTTCAATCTCAAGTTGATGTTGATTAAAATCAGAATTACGCGGTAGACCCGCTGATTGTAATTTTCCATGTATTTCATGAAATACACAGAAAAGAAACACCCGTATTTATTTCGCATATCGCCTTAAAAGAAAAGAAAATGTGTAGAGAATAAATAAATAGATACAATTTTTCGAATAAACAAATAAACAAAATTTATCCTAACTTGATTAATTTTTGCAAAATTTATTAAATATAAAAAAGTTACTTAAGGGGCAGTCCCTGTGGATCACCGGCATATAGCATGTTGTCAGTACCTGGCAAGCATCACGCAGTCCCTGTGGATCACCGGCACAGAGCATGTTGTCCTGTAGTTTTATCACACTGGCGAAGGACTTGGCACATTCCTCGTTCGGCACATAATTCAAACTGGCCTTCAGTAGCACGTTGCTGAACTTAGCGGATACTGGAAATGAAAATATAACATCGTTATGCTAGATATCAAAAGAGGAAGTGTTAAGTTTTGTTTCTTTTAATGAATAGCTTGTGTTTTTTTAAAAGAATTATTGTTAAAATGAGCTGATTTGAAGTATTATTTGTAGTGATGCAACGAATACGAATACGAATATTCGTATTCGCCGAATAGTAGACATTTACCGAATATTCGTATTCGGCGAATACTAATACGAATATTTAAAAACTAATATATTTTTACGCAACTCTATTTACTGCAGATTTAAAAAACGCGCGTAAAAATATGACGTGTGCAGAGGCCCTTAACCGCAACGACGACGCGACGGGGAGTCCCCGGCCATAGTTTATATAATTATGCGGCTCCGGGAGTTTTCCTCTCAATTCCATTACGAACCATGGATTGATTCATTCATTCCTTTCCTTTCATTCATTTAATTTGTCAGTCGTGAGCACAAGTCAAGCAAGAGAGTATCGTTTTATTTATTTTCTGAGGTTGCTGCGAATTTAAAGAAGTTGAAGTTGAATTGAAAATGTCTTCTCGTAAACGAGAACAAAGTGACATATGGAAACACTTCGATAAATTACCTAGTAAGTATATATGGTCTGTATTTCTTTTGTATCAACAAAAAGTTTGATAGTAAGTAAGTAACTTAGACGAACGTTAGTAATGGCTGCATCTATGTAGTACTAGACTTTCTAGACTAGACTGCTGATCCACTGGCCTCTTGGCGAGAAGATGTCCATTTTCCAAGTCTGATAAAACTCGCCCAAAAATATTTTTCACTGAAGCCATGTACAGTCGCCTCGGAAAGACTTTTTTCAACGGCTGGGAACAACCAGACTGAAAAAAGAAATCGCCTCATACCAGAAAATCTACAAATTTTATAATTTTTAAATAAAAATTTGCCTGTTGTAAATGTTAATTATTAGAAGAGTAAACATTCATCAAATAAATAAGTCTTTTATTATCATGGCGAGATATTCGTATTCATATTCGTATTCGCCGAATAGTAGTTTTGATATTCGTATTCGTATTCGTATTCGTAAAAGTAGTATTCGTTGCATCACTGATTATTTGAGAATGGCAACACTTGGCGTGCCGACGCGGTGGGTCGCTCAACGATTGGACCACGACACGGGTATGATCTCATGTCGTGGGCCAATCGGAGAGCTGGATATTCCCGCCTGATCTGGAGGGGTCTTGGCCAGGGACCAGGGTTGGATTTCGTAGTATAATTATACTACTTGTACCATATTTTCATGACATGTTATCGTAAATACGTAAAAATACCATAATTTTATCTTCAGGCCGACCGACTTGTTTTATTGGTTGAGACGTTTTGCTTTTTAACATTTACCCTATAATTGTGGCATTTACTCTCCCTGCTACTTTCATGCGATGCTGTAAAAGACAGTAAGTCCAGTAATTGGCTCGAATTTATGCTCTCTGACGACATGTTACGTCGAGTCAATGCCAAGGACGAAGTTCCGATCGATGAATTGGCTGAGATAGAAATCCAGTTGTCTCAATTTTATTGAATTATGAATGCTTCTAGTAAATTTTTAAAAAATTTCACTAACAAATAGTTAGGCTATTTTATTTCAATTCAAAACAAAAATCGACGAAAAATGAAACGTAGTATAATTTTAGCCAAGTAGTATATTTTAAATTCCCATAGACAATAATTTTCCGAGGGTCTGAATCCAACCCTGCCACGGACTGAAAAATCGAGGCATAGGCATTCGACTTTTAGTGATAGAGAGCTCATCTCTGTATAACTTAGAGAATAAATGAGTAAAATTATACTTGATAGTTTTGAATTTTAGCGATGTAGACACAAGCGGTTATAGAAGATACGGTGTAATAAAATTGTTACGTCATGTGTATTACCATTTATAACAAACTGCCACAAAATATACTAGATCTCCCATCGTTGAACATATTGTATAAAACTAGATTACGAAAATGGCTTCTAGAAAATACCTTCTATTCGCTCAAAGAATTTTTAGATTGCTAGTACAGTGGAGACCGCATCAAGTAAGACACATTGGACTTTGTACATATCTTATATTCTTCTCTGTAGGGGCTTCGTACTGCATGTATATAGCTTGATCTGGTCTCCACCGTACTAGTAATATTTTGTGTTTGCTTGTGATTTTGCATGTATCCTCTCTTGTCTGACTGTGTGTTGTTTATAAAATTATGGTATCCTTATTCTTGTTGCGACCAGCAACATTTTTACACGTAGGAACGGCACAAGCAGGCATAATTTAATTTAATTTGTTACTTGTTACGCACGTTCTTTTATCCGACGCTCACAGAGAGACTACTTGTTTGAACGTGAAACTACTCAATTTATGAGTAGTTTTTGTAGCTTCAGTTTTAGGCGCGTTCACGCCTTCTGTTCTTTATTTATTCTATGCCGACCGGTTACGCGGTAGACCCGCTGCTTTGATTGGCTTGTTTTTCTCGCGCTACTGTCAAAGTTCGTCGCTCTAAAACGCTGTCGTTTGGTGGCGCTTGTTCATACAACAGGCCTACTTTTCAGTTGATGATATAAGAACGTTCCGTATCTACCTCCTTTAGTTATCTATGTTTAAATAAAAGTTTGTCTATATATTTGTTTGGTTTGTTTAAATATAGGCTTAAGGCGCTTAAAAACTTCCCTTTTTTTACTTTGCGATAAATCTTTTCAGAATGGCCCCCCCAAAATCAAATCCTGATGCACTCCAACCATGAACAAGCGCCCAGGTGACCGCGTATTAAAATATTAAGGCAGGGAAGGTTTTGGGGGGTTCAAATCCCCCTCCCCCCCCCCCGAGAAGCCTTAGCCAACCCACCGTTTAACTTTAGTATGCTACATTTTCAAAGATTTTCAAGATTCCTTTTATGGTAAAATAAAGTTGTCTCTTGTAGAGAAATCAAACACCCCAAAAGTAAATTCTTGGCAACAGCCGCTTTGGGTACAAATTCAAATTCAAATTCAAATAGTTTATTTTGCAAAGCAGGTATAGATATATACACTTTTTACACGTCAAATTTAATCTAATAAAGAAAATATATGTAATAAAATAATAAATGTACATGAACTAACTTAAAGGTTTATTTAATTTATGTAGCAATATATTTACGATTAAAATGATAGGTAAAATATATATTATACAAGGTAAAATCCAATCAGCCGCCCGAACCCATACCGGAGACCCGGCCAGGGACCAGGAACAAGGTTCAATGATCACCAAGCACCATAACCGTACAGCACCATAAACAACCATTCTCACCATAATCTACAATACCGAATCCCGTGACTATGAGGTTCCTGGCAGGCACTTCCAGCTTCGTCATCAGACACCCTGGGTGCACCAGGTTTGTCATCGGTATTTGTTTCTTTATTCTGCAATGGAAAATTTACTAATTAAGTATAACGAAAAAATGTGATCTGAATTAATCTAATACAATTATCACTACAAGTATAAAACAAAGTCGCTTCCCGCTGTCTGTCTGTTCCTATGTATGCTTAGATCTTTAAAACTACGCAACGGATTTTGATGCGGTTTTTTTCAATAGTTAGAATGATTTAAGAAGAAAGTTTTTTTGTATAATACATGCCCGTGCAAAGCCGGGGCGGGTCACTAGTCATAAATAAAACAAACATATAACACGTCACGTCGGCAATATCTCGACTCCTCAAATGTATGCGCTTACTCCCCCCCCCCCCCCCCCGCTTCGCTCTTCACCCCGGTCTCGTGTCCGTTAGTACTAGCCTTAGAGCATGATGTAGTACGTACTGGAACACCCCCGACACTCCATACATTTCCGCCAATGGGGATACACATTGCCAAAATATCCCTGTAGGTGGCGCATCGTCGATCCGTGAAAATCTGTCATTTCAGTACATTGTGATGGTTTATTTATTTTATTCATAAACAAAAATCCACAGCAAGTACATTCAGATTTCTTAAACATGAAGCGTTTTTCTCGTTGTTTTTTTTTTCTTAGTTCCTAGCATTCCTCCAGATGTCGCTGTCCAATCTGTCCATGTCACCATGTATAAAATATGTTTCGTAGCAATCAATGTCAAAGTGGTTTTTCGTTTGTTTGGAATCGGTGCAAATTTTATCTTTGATTCTGTTGCTAAAGAATACGACAGTGCCATCTAGGAATCTCATTTAACACTAAATTTGACATAAGGAAAAACGCTCATTGTGCCAATAACGGATTTCATTATGCTAAACACACATACTTATATACTCACATACATAAAAAATTGGAACATAACAATTATAATATGATTCAATTATATTATTGATTCGCAAAGAAGACTCCGTATTTATAATTCAAAGGTTTGTTATTATGAGTATGTTGAGTGTCGGGTGATTAGAGGGTGTGTGTGCGTGTGTGTGAGTGCGTGTCTCATCTCATTTTGTGTAGTTTTTTGAGAATTTCGATTATTTTCTTGGAATTATGCCTTTGCATGTCGTACCAGGTTGCAGTTGCTTAAACCTGTTTCTGACTTTACAATCGAAAAGATCTCCAAACAATGACTTATGCGCATTCCCCCACTACTTTTGCTCGTGCCTCTAAAACCGTACCGATGTGGGCAGACTGTTTTTCGTTATCTTCCTTCACCGACATACATACCTGATCAAAGCTATGTCGTTGTGTAGTTCACGTGGCCTGCGTTTATACTCGGGGTGGACGAACAACTCGTCTATCTCGTAGTCTGTCTCGCTCTTGTTCGTCACGTGGTCCATGTTGACCACGCCCACTCTCACTACCACGGGTTGCCTAACGAAATACAATCAATTATGTAAGTAAATCAAAAATATTTTCAAGAAAGTATACTTCAAATGTCTTGTGAGTAACCAAACCAACACATGAACTTTGTTTATTTATAATAAGCATAGATAGTCGAATCTTTGACTGGAACATTAATTATATGCCTACTTTATATATTATTAACTTGTATACATAGATGAGCACATACTGATTGGTACTTATTTTCTTTGTATATTTATTGTACCCCTTAATGTTTTATTACTAATGTTTATATAAATAATAGTTGTATTACAATGTAACTAGTGGTATAGTACGTTTCAAATACCAAGGCCCCATTGCACTTTAGACGGTCATTAGGCGTTAACAATCGGATTAGTGATAACAAAAGATAAAGTACGTTTCAAATACCAAGACCCTATTGCACTAGAAACTTAACAATGGGGCTCATAATGTTTGCCTTTTGTTATCTAATATATTGTTAATGCCTAATGACCGTCTAAAGTGCAATGGGGCCTTGGTATTTGAAACGTACTATATCTATGTAAGTATTTACTTTAAAATGTCGGAAGTATGTGGCATAATAACAGCATTGTAGTCTGCATTCAACTGCATACTGGCTGCAATACACGCTGAGTCAGAGCTTTTTTACCCAGCACTTCAAGTTTGTCTGTATCTACTTAAAATGTTTTTTTTGATTGTGCTAAGTAAATAAAGATTATGTCTATGTACATTTTTATCAAATTTTGATTGACATAGCCAAATACTGGAAATACTCAGTACCAAAGTGATCTGTACCACACATTTCAGGAGATTTGCTTTAGTACTCTATTTGTCCGTGTTTAGATGTCTCCTCGTTTCCTCCCACTTATTTCACGGATATAAACACAAAAACTATAAGTATGACAAAATAATTAGTTTGGCCATTCAACGTGGCAACGCCGCCAACCTTTTTGGCACCCTTCCTACCGACACGGCAGCGATCAGAGCCTAAGTATGAAAACATCTCCGTATAGTTGCGTTTCAAACTACATCAAAATCGTATGGAATCTGGGAAACCGCTCCAAGCGGACGGTAGCGGAACTAACAGCTACGTATGGCAACCTAAGTTTAGTTTCAAACGCAAAGATATTTTCATGCTTAGGCCATAGACTAAGTTCTACTACGTATAGACCGACAAAGGCGTAGCTAATTTTTTACGCGCCCTTACGACACTAGGTGTCGCCAAGTGTTGCAAATAAGCATAATTTGTTTAATTGGCTGCAAGTAAACTCCCATAGTTACCAAGTAAACATGTGGCTTTAATACGAGTAGCTTTGCTTAGAAAAACCAGATGGCGCTAAGTTGGCAACACTTACAGTGAATATTTCAGCGCCATCTATTTATCGAAGTGGGAATTATGTTAGTTACGTGACATCGCTGTGCCACTAGCGTCACCAATCGGTCTTCTTAGCATCGTTTTCTTTAGAGGATTTAGCAACGCCATCTAGATTTCGTTAGAATTTTACACCTTATTGTAGGTACAAACTGATGTATGGGAACTGCTAGTCTATACGTAGTAATATTAGGCTACTGCACTCATGATGAATGTTGGTGCCACTAGGCTCCCTCCACTCAGGAACTCAATAAGTCTATATCAACCTCTCACCTGGACCTGACACTAGTGAAGCAATGTCCCGCACTCATGACGAATGTTGGAGACACGATTGTTCCCCCACACAGGAACTCTACTGCACCCTTTTTCTCACGTTCTTCGTCTAACGACTTATAACCTATTGACACCTGAAACGAGATGTTTCTATTGTAGTGAAAATCTGTACACATGTGGAAAGTTGAGTTGGGTCACATAGGGCCACAGGTCACTTAGTCCTTAGACAACTTAGCAACAATATAGGACAAGTGAGATTTTTTTCTGCCAATGTCGGGATGTCGCGGCGGCGTAATGCGAGTGAAAGGCTTCGCCAAAGTAAAAAAATAGACACTTTTGGAACTTGCATACCTGCTTCAGTAAATAATGCATTATTTTGATAAAATAGTATATTACTAGCTTTTGCCAGCGGCTTCACCCGCGTTGAATAAGGTTTCGTTAATGAGGTAAACAAAGGAACATGATTTTACGAGCTTATGACTTTATCGTCAGCCCAAGCTTCAACGGAAATCCTCAATTATCCTTTTGAGTTGCCGTTTCCACCTTCCAGTGCCATTATCAGACCCTAGTCACTATGTTTTACATGGTTTTACTAAAGTACTAATCAAGACCAATCAAATAAGCCCGAATTCGAAGGGTCTGCTGTTGTCCGTTGAGGAGATATCGTATCCACCTTCCAGTCTCATCATTAGAACCTAGTTACCATATTTTACAAAAACACTCATTAAGACCGACCAAATAAGCCCAAACTCGAGAGGTCTGCTATTGTCCGTTGAGAAGTTACCATATCCACCTTTCAATTCCATCATCAAACCCTGAGACGTTCAGGTAGATACTGTCCTTTCACAATATTTCTTTATATACAATTTTTTCACTAATTCAGAAGCGGGCACTAAAATAACCAGGCTAGTTTGAGAGCCCACACGTGAGCATGCCACATAAAACTGGAAACAGTCCTGGCGCAATAGGGCTGCCATCATCTAAATTGCCGACAGAGGACAAAAACTTCAAAAACCCCGGACATTAAGGTAAAATTGCAGTTTTTCCCCGGACACGCCTAAAATAAATATTCTAAAAAAAAAGAAGTTTTTATTTAACATTTTATTCATCAAATATTTTTCATTCAACATTAATAATTATTCATTAAACAATAAATATGTTATATTGCCGCGCTGGAGTTGGCTTCGATGCGGTTTACGAACGAATGAATTATTTGCTTAGATTTGTTTTTATTTATTGATTATCCTTCAATTAATTGTGGTTACGCCTGACACATATAGTGTCCGGGTTTTACCCGGATCTTTTTCCAAATCCTCCCCGGACGGTCCCCGGACGCCCTCCAAACTAGGACAAATCCGGGGAAACCCGGACGGATGGCAGCCCTAGGCGCAAATCAACTCCAGCAAATTTCAAAGTTTGTCCTTGTGACTTGTTTATAGTAATCGCGAAACAAACCTTCATTGGGAACTGCAATCTTTTAAATTCAAGCGGAAGGTCATTTAGGATTAATGGTATGCGCGGCACGAAGAGCTGTTACTTGGAGTCTAGTGCCATTGCACAATTTTGGAGGCCGTATATTTCTAAACAACATGACTGGAACATCTACACGCAACATAAGACACGGAAGACCCGGCGGATTTAGAGAGTTTAACAATTCAACAGGATAATTTACCTATTTGATTCGTCTTTTTCACGAGAATTATCTCCAACACAATTAGTAGGCCAATAATAAAGACTTTATTAGCTTATGATAGAGGCGATAATTGATTAGTTTTTTAGCCTAATTGTCTTGGACAGTCAATACGTACATGGTATGGAAATTCCCCTGGCTCGGCTTCTACTCCACCCAAAATATACGAATCTAGGGGCGGGGGCAGTTTGTTGACCATCTTCTCACATTCTGAAAAAATAAGCAGTAAAGAAGGTGACTTCGATGGATATAGCCCATAGATTTTCAAAAGGAGGCGTGACGTCATGTAAAGGGGGGTACGAGGCACTTATTTGTGCGAAAAGGGTATTTGTAGGAACAAAACTAATGAGGGGTTTTCAAAGTCAAATTAAAAAGGAAAAATTAGTACCGAACGACTCGATAGATGGTGCTTGTACTAAAAGTGTCAATAAATGTGTTTCTGGCAACACTAGATTCATGTATTATTGCTAAGATCTATTGTTCTTTCCATAGTGAATTCTTAGGGAAACTGTGTATTTTTACAATTAGCCACAACGCATGGGCTGATCATGTTGAAAAATGAATGAAACACCAAGTAGAAAACAACACCATATATACACAACAAAATAAGAATATTTTTGTGAAGGGTGTTGTTGGATTTGACACTTAACTTGAAATTTTTTAGCCCACAAAATATTGCTGCCCACAGATTAAAAAATCTTTGATTTTTGACACTTGATAGCAGGGTAACGCCATCTATGTTTACCTCTGAAAGCTTGATCAAGGTCAGTCTGGAAAACCTCTCATTAGGTACAGAAATACAGTTATACTACGTTTAGCGAGACTATACACTTGCAGTACGACATTAGCCCCTACAGAGAAGAATATAAGATAGGTACAAAGTCCAATGTGTCCTACTTGATGCGGTCTCCACTGTACCATGATAATCATGTATGTATCTATGTAAATACTTTATTGCACAAACATAAACAATGTACAAAGGTGAACTTAGCGCTAATTAGCATTCTCCACCAGTTAACCTTTGTTGATGTGGAGAGTTCAAGGGTAGTGCCAGATAAGTTTATCAATTAACGAAATCATATATGTATACTGTATAGGATATTTAAGTAAACTGATAAATAATCACGAGACTTTTATGATGTCCATTTAATATTATTCTTAAGGGGCTGCAGAAGCAAAACTGCGTTTACAGACGTTTTTAAATTGGTTTAAACTTTCTACATGAATATTACAAATCTTTGAAAAAAAATATATCACACATATTGACCCATGTCCCGTAATTGTGATGTTTTAAAATCTTAAAAGCAACGAGAAAATAAATAGTTACCTTTAATAACCTTTCAAATGCTTTAAAAAACTGATAAATAGTTTAAACTTTTTAAATTCAAAAGAGACAAGGTTAAAACTTATACACACACACGAGCAATACAAAAATCTAACACAATGATGTTTAAAACTTTAAAATATGAAAAGCATTATTTTCTCTATTTTGCGCTACTCGGCGACACAGCGATCGTCGTAACAGCCACTTTGCAATGCACTCTGATATGAACGTTATTTATATTTCGTTATTGTCGATATTTGTACTGACATATTTCGAGCTGCTAATTTAGCTTACAAGCCTATTAAGTCGCATTTATAATAGCATTTAGCAATTAGCACCTGTGTTTACTATCCCGTGTTAATTGGATTGGTTGCTTACTATAATGATTTAATAAGTTCACAAGCTATTTCACATAGTGTGCTATCGTGGAGATTGCCGCTGACCTACAACTATTGCAGTGCGGGCGATAAGTTGGACGGCGGGCTTTTCTTCGATGGCACATTTTAATGTCTTGCTTTGTTTAAATATTTACTTATAATTCTGTTGCAACTATGGATGAAAGAGCGAATTTCTCCTACTAGAGGTGAAAACTTAAAAGGAGAATTCGGCAACAAAAACTGTTAAATATGTTATAAATAAATGATTTTGATTTTTGATTTTGATTTGAATAATATTTATGTATTAACCTACATAAATTTTAGTAGCTATATGTACAATTAAAGCCGATTCCGAAGACATTAATTTTAGTGTTAGTGCTGTCAAAACTTAAATTTTTCCAAAGTAATTTAGCTTCTGTTTTCAACACTTATGAACTATTTCGCAATAAAGAAAATTTTGTTTTGAAACGGCTTTATTATCAACTCATAGTCATAACAGAAAAAAATGAAAATGAAAAAACTCCAGGAGGACATGTGAATTTTACAAGTTATACAACGTGTAACAGAAAGGTGTAACCATATTTGAAGAGCTTATTCAGTCAATGGTAGAACAACTTTTACTATGGAGGCAACCCTGAAATCTCAACAAAAAAAATCTGCCCTTCCATACATTTCGGCCGAGCGGCATTGCATTTTTCTATGAAACAGGTAAATTTTTTTTTTGAGATACAGTGTTTGTTCCATAAAGTTGTTCTATACCATTGACTGAGTAAGCTCTTCAAACATGGTTACACCTTTCTGTTACACATTGTATAAGTGACTGATTATGTAGATGTAGATAGATAGTGTTGTAACGACAGACGATAGCCGGGAAACTGTAAATGTTAATGTTGGCAGCACTAGTCGCGAAGGAACTCGTGAGTGAGCGGGACGAGAGATGATGACGGTGTGGGAGGAGATAGCAGTGATGAAAAAAGAAGGAACGATGGAGAAATTTGTATACACCGTGTAATGATGACCTGCTCAGAAAATGAAACCACGTATAGGGGATGTTATGAGGGTTCTTTGTACTAAATTTCATTTCGACATTCCTATTAATACATCTACAAATTAATAATTAATTTAGTTTCGCTCACAAGTGCAACGAACTAACCACGTTTTTTTAACAGGCTTAAAAAATGCGATGTTGCCGCTGCGTGCAGGTAACTGACATGTAGTAATACTGGAAGGGAAGGTGCACACTTGGAACACGATTTATTTTGTTCGAGAAAACAAATTTCTGTAAACAGAAATATTTTCTCGAAATTGTTTTTTTTATGGCTTTGTAGAGGTATTCCCTACATGTGGTTTCATTTTCTGAGCAGTGGGTCTACCGCGTAATTCTCATTTTCATCAACATCAACTTGAGATTGAAATTTGTCGTGCGTGCGACGACGCCCGCCTAACGTGCCATCTCTTTTGCACGCGTTGAATTTCGCATGCATTTGCTTGAAGTTGATACAAATGAGAATTACGCGGTAGACCCGCAGGTGTTGGTGCCAGCCGGGTACAACAGAAAGGGGAAGATTTGTCACAGAAGCAAACGAAGTGAGTACCTAATATTGTTCTCATCACATAGAAACACATAAGTCGAGGCATGGGATGGCTATAAGGGGAGATGGGAGGCCGGCCATGTAGGGACACAAAGTCCCGAAGCTGATTGTTTACTCACAAGAAATGTACGATTATACAACATACGTATATGCATATACTGGGTGTAATGATGACCTGCTCAGAAAATGAAACCACATGTAGGGAATACCTCTACAAAGCCATAAAAAAAACAATTTCCAGAAAATATTTCTGTTTACAGAAATTTGTTTTCTCGAACAAAATAAATCGTGTTCCAAGTTTGCACCTTCCCTTCCAGTATTACTACATGTCAGTAACCTGCACGAAGCGGCAACATCGCATTTTTAAGCCTGTTAAAAAAACGTGGTTAGTACGTTGCACTTGTGAGCGAAACTAAATTAATTATTAATTTGTAGATGTATTAATAGGAATGTCGAAATGAAATTTAGTACAAAGAACCCTCATAACATCCCCTATACGTGGTTTCATTTTCTGAGCAGGTCATCATTACACGGTGTATAGACGTCGCATAAATGACAGAAAGACTGATCAACATAGATCCTAGGCAAACGATATTTGCATAATGTAATTTGCAACAAGTGTTGATAGACTCTGTTTTAGAAGGTAGAGATAGGATTGTCGAATGTCTAGGGGAAGACTTCCACAAGCGGATTGGTGACACTGTGAAAGAATTTGTATTTATGTTGATGTTGTATTCAGGAAATCAGAGGAGCATAGCTCTGCTTGGTCGCTGAAGGCGGTCTCGAAGTTAGGCAGGAGAAAAAGGACTGTTGAGAGCTTTATTAAGGGTCGGTTGCGCCAAACATGCTCTCGCGTTTGGACAATTTAGCATATTAAAACAAAATATTTTTAACAAATAAAATTTGTGTAAGTAGTAAAAAAGTTGAACTACATTATAATTTTCCAGATTTGACACAAGTATCACAAGCATCGGGAAAAAAAATCTGAAAGATCATTAAAATCACGAATCAATAAAAAGACTGCTAAATATTTTTTTCTTTTGCCTTGTTGTTATTATTTATTTATTTTCAATATCCTTAAAAATAAACTAAAACACCTTAAAAAATTAGACTTAATATGTCAATGTAGCCGATTCTAAAGGCTTTAATTTTAGTTTTAGTGCTGTCAAAACTAAAATTATTCCAAAGTAATTTTGCTTCTATTTATAATATTTAAGGACTATTTTGCAATAAACAAAATGTTGTTTTGTTTATTGCAAAATAGTCCTTAAAGTTTTTAGTTTTAGAGCTGTCAAAACTAAATTTTCTTCATCGCAAAAAAATCCTTAAAGTGTTAGACTTAGAAGCTAAATTACTTTGGAATAATTTAAGTTTTGACAGGAATAAAACTAAAATTAAAGCCTTTAGAGTCGGCTTTAT
Organism: Ypsolopha sequella; assembly: GCA_934047225.1. NCBI lineage: Eukaryota > Metazoa > Arthropoda > Insecta > Lepidoptera > Ypsolophidae > Ypsolopha > Ypsolopha sequella. The sequence goes on from OW204011.1 coordinate 12,607,597, forward strand.
TATGTGATGTGACAATGACCTTAATTACTTTTTTATGTAGATACGTTTCGTTTTACGATCTCAAAATTACATCCAAGTGAAATAATCAAAAAATTACGTGACGTTCCGTTCCTTGCAGTAACTTACCAAGTTCAGCGCCATCTATCCAGCGACTAGGGAAGAGTAAAAAAAAAAGAAAAGAAAATCCCTCACTCACCAATCTCCGCCCGCCTCTTCGTTTTCTGTTCGTTGATGCTGTCAATCGGGAACCTTTGCTGAGTATTCGGGCCTGCTCCTCTTTGGCTCTCCGTGGTTGTACTGACGGGCTTGTTGTTAGCGATAGTAGTAGTTTGACGTGTAGGTGCCGATAAGATGAATAACTCGTCATCATCGTCTTTAAAATAAGATTTAGTTTGTATTACTTTATGTCAAATTCGGTGACTTTTAACCTAACCTTAATAATTTAATATATTTAATACAAAAATAATCCTAAAGAAATAATTATAAAAAGAAAATTGCCTCTAGATCACTGCCCTGCGGGAAAGTGCCCAAAATACTTGCTACATTACCTCTCTGTATGGCAAGACTTATACGCTGGCCTAGATAAGAGCCAGCTCGCCGGTCGCCGCTAGTGTTCACAAGCTTTACAGAGAGGTCCGTGACAAGCTGACGCGCCTCCGGACCCCATGTCCCCATTGTCTCGACCCCAAAAGGCGCAAACATGTAGCTTGAACCTATTGCCACATATCTACGCCTCTTGGAGAGCTCAGCAGCGGCCGCCGCCGAACCAGCAGCCCTACTGCTTTGGGAAACATGAGAGGGCGCCAGCGTATCCACGCAGGTTGCATCCCACACGAGCGGCCTCCCAATGTGTCGCATGTTGATAGACTCTGTTTTTGAAGGTAGAGATAGGATTGTCGAATGTCTAAAGGAAGACTTCCACAGGCGGATTGGTGACACTGTGAAAGAATTTGTATACATGTTGATGCTGTGTTCGGGAAATCGGAGGAGCATAGCTCTGCTTGGTCGCTGAAGGCGGTCTCGAAGTTAGGCAGGAGAAAAAGGACTGTTGACAGCCAAACATGCTCTCGCGTTTGGTCAATTTAGCATATTAAAACAAAATATTTTTAACAAATAAAAATTTTGTACGTAGTTAAGAAGTTGAACTACATTATAATTTTTCAGATTTGACACAAGTATCACAAGCATCGCGAAAAAAATCGGAAAGATCACTAAAATCACGAAAAACGTAATTTGGCGTTGCTAACAGAAAACAACTTTTTTTTTGTTCCAAATTGAAATATATTTTTTTGCTTAAAGAGATCAAAGTACCTTATTCATATAATATATTAATATTTTAAAAGGTACAAAAGGAACCTTATGGTGAGACTCCATTGTCCGTCCGTCCGTCCGTATGTCACAGTCTCATAACTTTAGCACCGTTAAAGAAAAAGACATGAAATTTGACACAAAAATAGCATTAATTTGCCCACATATCACGATGTAAAAATAAAAATCAAAAATTTGATATTGTTCAAAATATTTCCAAAACAAAAGTGAGAAAAATAAAAAATATTAGCCTAAAAATACACTATGGGTACGTAGTAATACTTTATATTCTCTGCTATGGGTATCATATAGTATATTTTTACAATCAACTTTTTAATATCTACAATTTAATACCCACATTGTATTTTTAGGCTAATATTTTTTATTTTTCTCAGTTTTGTCTTGTAAATATATTGAACAATCTCAAATTTTTCATTTTATTTTTACATCGTGATATGTGGGCAAATTAATGCTATTTTTGTGCCAAATTTCGTGTCTTTATGTTTAACGGTGCTAAAGTTATGAGGCTGTGACATACGGACGGACAACGGAGTCTCATCATAAGGTTCCTTTCGTACTTTTTAGGTACTACGGAACCCTAAAAATATTTGATAAAAATACAATATGGGTATCAAATTGTAGGTATTAAAAAGTTTATTGTAAAAATATATACTTTTACTATATTTACTGGCACAAGTTTCGAGAAATCTTTAAAAAAAAAACAAAAATATGTATGTCCCCCCCCCCTTATCTCCAAAACTGGTGGACCAAAAAATCTAAAAAAAATCATGTTAATATGTGTTTACGTAAAGATTACAATAAATCCACTCCCCACTGCCGGAGCCCTGTGTCTACCCACCCACATGTAGACCCACCCAGTGCGCCAACGTTGGCGAATCCCATCTGTCCAACACATGCGCAGGATGACGTTGGCACTGCCGCGGATGCGACCTAACAACGAGGCGCAGCGTTTCCTATGCTGGCTCTACACATCAGCAGACGCATCGGCAGATGCGATCTGCCTATGCATCCGCCGATGTGTAGAGGGGGTGATTTGGTCGTCCGTGGTAGGTATTTGACATCTGCAGATGCATCTGTCACCGATTCGTCGTTTGTCGGTTTTTGTGGCACGGATCAAAGAGATTCGGCACGCACGCGCGGTGTGTGTCGTCCACACAACTGCCGACGCATCAGTTGCTAATGAGCCGCGAGCGAGGTAGTTTTATCGTACTGGCTCCGTGTTATTATGGCGGCAATGGACACGACTGAAACTTTTAAATTCATAGAGCTTTAGACTTCCACAGCCCAGTGGAGGTCCCGGGTTCAAATCCTGACCGCTTCAAAATTTTTGTTTCATGGTTCCCTTTTTCACGTTTTTTCCCTGACATTTACTTCTATAATCCACTTACTTAGTTCTGTTTCTGTGTATCGCTAGCATCCACCACCTTCTCCTTTGCCATTTCTTTTTAATCACTGTATTTCGACGCACACACAAATAGTAATTAAAAGTGCCAAATAAATATATAGCTGCGGCAGCTACGGTCTCCACGTCCATTTCGTGCATGCGTGTTGCGTCTGTCGAGGTTTAACACAGACTGATCGACCTGCAGACGCAGTCAGATGTGTGGACGCCTCGCGGTGATCCATCTGCTGATGCATCGGCGGACTTCGCAGATACGTCGGCGTACGCATCTGATGATGTGTAGAGCCAGCATAGGATCGTAGGAAATCCATCGATCCTTGCATCCGCAAACATGCCTGAGGCACTACAATACCGCGGCAGCCCCATCACCACCCTAAACGCGTTGTTGTACTGGACGTTATTGGTCTTCGAGCTACAAAAGCTTGAAGACCCCCGCTGTAAAGTAAAATCTACAAATTAAAAAGCCTTACCTTCGCTTTGAGCAGATGATGTTGGTCTTGTCTGGGGTGGGGGAGTCGTTGTTCTTCTTGTTGAAGGGGGACGGGTCGGTCTTGTGGGTGGGGGTGGGGCTGGAGCTCCGGCTGGGGGTTGTGTTGGTCTTGCATTTGAAGGTGGTCTCTGTGGTGCTGCAGGTGGTGCAGGTGCTGCATCTGGAGCTGTAAAAGAAGAGTTAGAATCTAGAAGAAGAATAACAAAGTTTTTCTAACTGAGGTTGCTGCTGTACTTCCAATGTTAATATTGGTGTAAGTAGTAAATAGTAAAAAGAAATTATTAGTAATCTATATAAATATATAAAACAAAGTCGTGTTAGTTACACCACTTATAACTCAAAATCGGCTGGATCGATGTTAGTTATCTCTTTTTTTATGTATTCTTATCCGCTCCGAATAGCAGAATAAGTAATAAAATATCGGATAAGTTATCGAATAACAATTAATTAATTAATTAATTTTACGAATGCAAACAGCATGTGGTGCCATCTGTTGACAAAACTACGCATATAAAAGAAACCTATTTATCTAGCGTTCTGATATCATAAAATAACATCTAAACCCCAAGTTTTAAAAATCGCTTAGTTATTCCAAGAACTATTATTTCTGCATATATTCAATACCCTACGCTAAGCCTAACAACGGTACTGAAACTACTACATGGGTCCCTGCCATTCTTCTTTCGCAATGGCAAGCAATAAAAAATTCCTAAATTAAGTTTAACTAAAGTTAACACGATATTATTAGACTGTTAGACGGAACGAAGTTCGCCGGGTCAGCTAGTTAAAGATAAACCGGAAATAAATGAATACCTAACTTTAAATGAAACCACATAAAGATGGCGGTACGATTTCACAAATCTCAACGTCTTCGGCAATACTTATCATTTATCATTTACAACACTTGGTACCTCGTCATTCTCCTCCATCCATCCATCAGCCTAGTTCGTCCACTGCTGGACATAAGCCTTTCCAGGACTTTGCCACTCCCGGCGGTCATCCTGGAAGAATCGCCCATACTCACACACGCTGGGCAGGCGGGTTGGTGAGCGCGGTGCCGGAACCCTCGCACCAGTGACGCCGCTGCCCGTCACCAGTCTGTTCCATATAAGGCCTGGCTATTAGGCATGGATATACCGCCATCCATCGGTCCCATTGATATTAAATTAAATTTATGATTATTGCAAAACGGCTCACCTCATTAACTATTTTTGATCGAGATAGTCGACCAGTTTCAGCAGATTAAGACTGCCTTCTTCAGGGCGAGTGAAGACGACGAAGAGCCGATATTGCGCCTCGCACTGGTCGGCTATCCCGATCAAAAAATAGTCATTGAAGTGTGCCATTTTGCAATAATAATGTTTTAGATTATATATGTTTTTATTGCGAAATCCATCGCTTTGAATACTCTAATTATTAGAGTAAGCAGGAGGTCGCAGGTTCAAATCCTGGCCCGAGGAATTTTCTCAAAAATATTTGTGCTTTTAAATTTGTTTCTGATTGATTTCTAGCTGGTAAAGCACTCTAATAATAATGACCAATCACAGAGCGCCATTCTCTCAATGGCCCAATGAGAGTACAATCCGTCTTGTACACACTTGTCTGAATTTTCCATGCGTAAATTATGCCGGAAAAATTATACTTTTAAATAATAAATACAATGCACTTTGCATTAATAAAGTGCCAATAACTTGATTTTTACCGTGTAATAAAAAGGTACTTTTCGAGTGGATATTCTAATAAGTATAGTTTTCTCAAAATGATGGAATTAGAAATAATAATAATTAGAGTATTCAAAGCGATGGATATCGCAATAAAAACATATAATCTAGTTAATGATAACTGTGAATGCAACAAGTATTGTAGCGACGACAGCGCCATCTGTTCAGAATGAGGAATTTTTCCACCATATGTTATTTCACGCCTTCCTCTGAGCAAGGCGTGAAATCACATAACGCCCTCGTGAGCGTTCAGTATGTGCATTACAAGCTGGTTATCAAGTAGTAACAAAAATTCGGTGTACAGATATGGTGGAAAAATTCGTCGTTCCAGATACGAACCTCGGTAGCGCGCCTGTCATGTAAGCAGGAGGTCGCAGGTTCAAATCCTGGCCGGAGGAACTTTTTCAAAAATATTTGTGCTTTTATATTTGTTTCTGATTGATTTCTAGCTGGTAATGCACTCTAATAATAGTTAATAATGTTTTATCCTCAAGTTTAATTTACTCAAATTTATTCATGGAAGGAGTAATTAGTGAGGAATTTAGTTTTGCAGATTTGTTTCATACATTTTGTGGATAAAATTAAGTTTGTACCGTATGTTAAAATTTTATTCAAGTCCACTAAATTATTAGAATGCTACGGAGCCGTCAGGGCGTAAGACCTAATCGCACTTGACCGGTTTTATTCAGCCCTAACCAGACTTTTGTTGTATGTTGTTTCGTTCGCTGGTGATTAAATTAGAATTTGTCAAAACTTTTATGCAGTTCGTTATTAGAAAACAGCAAGTTATTGAAAATGAAAAAAGAAAAAAAATATTTTATTTCACATAAACAGTTTTACAATTCCCATAGCTTAATTTTTTTTTTTCTTTTCAGAGAATATACGCCATTTGAGGACATAGTTTTCATTATTTTGGTATATAAATTAACCTTAATTTTTATGATTTTTTATAGAATTGTCCGATGACCTTGTCACTTGAGAATTTTAGACATTATACTGATTGTCATGTGTGATTGCTTATAAAAAAGTGGTCTGTCTCTGTCTGTCTACTCATCTGTCATCTAGCTGTCAAATTAGTCTGAAGCAAATTATTATACATTTTTAAACAGTCATTACTCAAGTGACGTCACACGAGGGCAAATGGAAGTTGCAGCCTTTTCGTAAAAATATTCATCATCATGAGGTTTTTAACCTTAATTAAGTTAATTAAACCTAAATCTCGAAATGGTTTTCGAATTAACACACCTTAACATAATTTAATCTATGCCAATTGAAGCAGCATTCAGTGGCTCCGAGACTAGACCATGGAGAGTCCATGGAGAGTCCATGGTCTAGTCTCATGGGTGCCGGAAAAGTTAAAAAGTTAGTCAGATGCCAAAGAAACCTCTTTTTGAAGCAAAGCATATTCTATACTGATCATACTGAAATTTTTTCAAAGAAACATTACCGAGCAAAAGAAAAAATAAACATTTATGTTGCGTAATAGAGCATTATGTGGTTTCATTTTATGCTATCACTTTAATTAATTAATATTATTATGGTCTATTTGCAGAGTTAATAATAGGTCTTTACCTATGAAATTGCCGTTTTCTATAGAGAATTTGAAGGAAACTCAATTTTCAGTACTAACAGTTTTGTTTTTTTTTTTAGGAATAACAAATCCAAATTATGTAATTTCTTTTAAGACAACATTAAGCTAACAGCAATATTAAATTAAAGTTTGAAAACTGTTAGCTGTAAAAAAATATTACGAATCTTATCATGAAAATGGATGGCATTTAGGATGAACTGTTTTTGAAGATTTAATTTTGGTTATCTAACTGACATAAAAACAGAATTTAATACGTAGATGTAAAGCTTTGAATTCAACTTTCGAACAAAAAACAAATAATAGAAATAGCTATTGAATTACAGGAATTATGAACTCATGAATCTGTAAGAAAATTTCGGCAATTCATAGATAAAGACCAAATACACTGGCCTGCAAAACTAAGTACTACACTTTTTAAATTTGATTTTTTTCTAAACTATAGAAGTTAGAGATTAAAAATAAAAAACGTTTTATAGCAAATTTTATCAGCTTTCTTTGAAACTATAGGGAACTGTAAGGACAACTTCACTATGTGATTATTTTAAATCTCTAACTTCTATAGTTTAGAAAAAAATCTAATTTAAAAAGTGTAGTACTTAGTTTTGCAGGCCAGTGTATATCTACAGTAGAGCATCTTAGTACAACGCTCTAATTCGAGCTCACACACCCACACATATGCGTGCTCTACACACACCGTCTCAGCGAGGTTCAGCGGAGTCTCCGCATAAATTTCGCTGAGACGGTGTGTGAGGTCGAATCAGAGCTATAGTACTAACTAACTATAGATATATTTACATATGAAATTTCTGAAATTTTCATACAGATTCATGAGTTCATAATTCCTGTCATTTAATAGCTATTTCAATGATTTGTTTTTTGTTTGAACTTTGATTTCAGGGTTTTATATCTGTTTTTTTATATTTTTTTTATATATGCCGTCGTGTCGCACAAAGGCGCGATCTAACTCACCCATACCGCGTACTCTTCTCTCCCTCAACGCTCTTCTAAACGCCAATCAGGACTGTGATCTGTTTGCTGATGGATGGCAGAAAATATTGTCAGAGTGTTTGTGTTTTTGTGAGAAGGCCTGTTTCTGACTTTATGTGTTATTCTTATTTATTTTAGTTGATTGTACCATTTTGTGTTTGTGTTACTATCTTTAATTATTGTAATTGGTTTGTCCGTTTTAATTAAAGTAAATAAATAAATATCTACGTATTTTTTTATTTTTTATTATCAGTTTGATTATAATAATTAAATCTTCAAAAACAGTTCGTCCTAAATGCCATCCATTTCCATGATAAGATTCGTAATAATTTTTTACAGCTGCCACTTTTCAAAAATTTAATTAATGTTGCTGTTGTCTCATTCATACACAAAAGAAATTACATAATTTGGATTTTTCATTCCTAAAAAAAATGCAAATATGTTAGTACTGAAAACTGAGTTTCCTTCAAATTCTGCAATTTCATATGTGAATACCTAATATTTACTGTGCTGTTGGCTTGGCTGTTGGCTATTAGTTAGTAAACAAAATAACTAGTAATATATTGATGTTACTAACCGAATCGGTCGCGGATGCCAGCCTCACCCTTACCTTCGACACAGCAAACTATTTCTGATAACCCTTTGAATCCACATCTTCTCAGTTTGTGGAAGCCATCTTTATTTATGCTCCTGAAAGTAATTTGAAGGCAATAAGGCATGGGCATATTATAAGGTGACTTTGGTTAATGGAGCCACAAATAATATCTTAATACTACTAGTAATACAGCCAAATTCATACTGGATACCTTGTAAGCGATCAGCTCAGACCAAATAAAAAGTGAAGTCGTAGCGATGTCAACACTGAAGCACAAAATAGATACTACCAGAAGGCCAACTCGACGACGCGACGGAGCGAAAACAGACGCACACATGCATAGACGCGTACGTATGATGAACTTGGCAGAATTTCGTATTGGCATTCGACCGAATTCATCCGATTCCGAGATCGTCTTACGTACGCGTCTATGTGTGCGTGCGCCTGTTTTCGCTAGTTATGTGGAGTAAACTTTCTGTAAGTTGTTGATTTATATAAAAACGGCTCACCTCAATACGTGTTATGATCGGGAAAGCCGACCAGTTGAAGGCAGTCTAAATCTGCTGAAACTGGTCGGCTTTCCCGATCATAACACGTATTGAGGTGAGCCGTTTTTATATATAAATCATGAATTATCCTCAAGTCTCATTTAATTCTATAATTCTGTAAGTTGTTATTTTGTGACTGAAGTGAGACCGGTTTCGTAACTTAGTGAGTGTTGCCGCGTTAGTTAAAGCCAAGACAGATTGCGCATGTGTGAGTTTGAAGACGTGTATGAACACGAAACTTGTGTCGATTCGGTACAACTAGACTTATCTTATTTGACAGGACTAACCTTATTTCAAGCGTCTGTCTTTGTCTTTTTGATACAGAAAGAAAAAGACGGAACGCTGAAATTAAGTTTAGTCCTGTCAAATAAGTTAAAACTTGTTACACCGAATCTACACAATTCCCATAGCTTAATTTCCAAAAGTTTTTTTTTCATAGAATATTCGCCATTTTAGGACGTAGTTTTCATTTTTTTTGGTATATAAATTAACCATTATTTTTTTTATGATTTTTGAAAGAATTGTCGGATAACGTCACTTGAGAATTTTAGATATTATACTGATTGTGATGTGTGATTGCTTAAAAAAAGTGGTCGGTCTCTGTCAGTCTCTCATCTGTCATCGATCTGTCAAATCAGTCGGAAGCAAATCATTATAAATTTATCTTAATAGCAAAGGAGCAAAGTACACATTTCTAAACAGCCATTTTTCAATTGACGTCACATGAAGGCAAATTTGAAACTTTCAATAATCAAGACAAATAACACGGTCCGAATCATGAGCTGGCTTTCACATCGTTAGCTAGCTCACAAATAACGGACCAGTCATCGCTCACGCTAAATTCACTCATGGCTTTTAGCGATGTAATTCTATTTCGGAACGCAGGGTAAGTATGTATATTTTGTACTGTACCTTATAGCTGGAGCACACTGTAGCACAAGTTTGCAAACTCCTGTGTAGCCGAGAGGTGACGTACATTCATCTTCAACTGAAAACAAAACATTTCATATTAACCAAGTGAGGCTTTTTAAGGCTATTTAAAATTTCATGAGAGCCAAAATTGCATCAATTCTCGACCTGAGAAACCCTAAATAAGTCCCTATGTACAATAATTGGGAAGAACATATACTTAGTTTATGTAAACGTGTGAACAGCCCCCCTATTCTGTATCTTTAGTTGCCAACTGAACGAGGTGCCTATCATCAAAAACATAGATAAAAACTGAAATTTCAAAATTGCCTTTAGTGTGTATTGAACTATTTACAAACTGTGTGGTCACATCAAGTGCGAACATTTCCTTACACAATCGGAATTCGATAGTATATCTATGTTTTTGATGATAGACACCCAGTCCAGAAGGCAACTAGAGATACATAATAGGCCCGCAGGTTTATGTTTGCCTTACGCCTAGGGTTGCCAACCGTACTTTAAAATAAAGTATCTTACGCTATTTTGGGTCCCTGTACTTTATACTTTTGAATACCAATAAAGTACGTGAAAATACTTTATTTCAATCTTTCAATAAAATTAGACGTAAACTGAAAACAAAAACAGAGCCGTAAAGAAATCCAAGGAAAAATGTATGACTTCCTTCATTGTGGATGATATTTTTATGTTGTGCGTTTGTGTTTATGCAAATAGCACAAAAAATACAGTTTCACAAAAGGATTTGAGGATGTTAGTATGTAGTCTGGCCTTCCTAGTTCCTACCGCCCGCAGCTACCGTGACATTTTTTTCAAAAAAATCTTTGAACTCCCTTGAATAAAAAATACTTTTTTCTAAAAGACCGTACTTTTTATTTACCTTCCCTGAAATCATATCTACTTTATTTCTTCTAAAAAAAGTTGGCAACCCTACTTACGCCAGGGCCACAGCTTCAGGCTTCTGGCGGCGCTTCTTGCTGCGCTTCCAGGCGGTTTTTTCGACGGGCTTTGCTCTGCCACGACACCCGTCGGCGCCTTCCGACCTTCCTTCATCCTTCGGATGTATAGCACGCTTGCTCGCTCAAAGCGCTCGACACTAGGTTCGTCCTGTGCGCTCGATCACTGTTTCAACCGCCCGCCTCCCCGCACACCGCCGTCCCAAGAGCGCAAGTCACTCAAAGACGCGCGAGCGGCGACCCATGGCCGGCTCTATACAACTTCATACTCTTCTCTCCGCCGGCGCCGTCGCAAGAAGAACCGCTTGGCGCGCCTCTCGAAGCCTGAAGCTGTGGCCGACCGGTTACGTAGGATTGATCCTTAGATACGGTATTGTGTTACAGTTATAGACATTGATAAAGCCTTAAGAACCCGGTGCAGTACGACGCCAACTCCGATGAGAAGCGAGACGTATCGTGTCAATAAAGCGCATATTTGGCTGGCTGATCTAAACAAGCGCCTCACGCTTTGCCCCACGCCGTTCGAACTGTGCTGAGCGAGTCTCGCTCTTTGCGTTGGAAATAATTATTATTTCCGAATACCTTAATTGTGCCTCGATTACTTGTTATTTTTTATTCTGTTTTAATTAATTAAAATATTGATGATACTTCCAAGTGGTTTATGTGCTTACTTTACTTGTTAAATGTTCATATTTTAGGGCTAAAACCCATTATTTTAAATATTTTTTTGTGAAAAAATCAGGGACATACACCACTTCATATTGACCGTCTAAATGAAAGCCTAAAATTTATTTGATTGAATTGTTCCACTTTCGCGAGTTATTATGGTTTTTAGATATGTGTATGAAGTACGATTCGGAGCGGGTTCTTAAAAGTACAAAAAAATGTGTCCGGTGTGTGTGTAGTCTATATTAACAACTGTTTGTATGGAAGCTAAGTGAAATTCGTAACTTTTTTTCACTTCCCCCCATACAAATTGCCCCGATCAGCTGACTGGTCCAGTATGGAAAGGTGAAAACAAATTTTAAGAATTTCGCTTAGCTCCAATACAAACAGTTGTTAATATAGACTAGTACTACCTATGTTTTGAGTTTCGCCAGCTAATATTATTTAACCTTATATATTGAATATTTTTGTAACATTATAAATGAAATGGGTTGTTATACCTTCTGCCTCTCTCAAAATATATACGTTTAGGTGGGAGTGGGACAGTGTGGATGTCTGGTTGTCGGTGTACAGGGGCGGTTCCTTTTCGTACTAAAATAGTTGTTTAAATTATTGGCATCAGAAAAATGTTTACGTGGTATTCATACTTCTGAAAATAAAGTTAATTATTTCATTTTATTATTTCATTTCGTAATGGAAAAGTAATTTTCCCAAAAATGCATGTGCAGATCCTGATATTTTTTTTTCAAAAATATGAGTTAATACAGTTAAGAGCCGGTTAGCAGATGGATGGTTAAAAAATGCAGGAACAAATAACCCAAGTTATGATATGAGTGAGCGACAGCCCTAACGCTTCGGTGGCGTGTAGGTATTTAACACGGGAATTCGGTTTAAAGTCCCTACTGTCTTTGTTTATTCTGTGCCCAAGTTGGCCTTTTTAGATCCCCAGGAGTGTTCGTCATCATCATAAACTGTATGCCCCTAAATTTCATTTAAAACTATTCAGTAATAATACTTTTTATACGTGTATAAAGTTGTATAATAATTTGAAATCATTACCGAATGATTTCAAAGAATACCATAAGTCATATTTTAAAAGCAGGCTTTAATTAAGTATATTTATTTCATTTTTATTTTACTTTATTTTATTAAGAAACAAACGGTCACTTATAGAATAAATAAATAAATTATTAAATTATTATTATTATTATTATGAATTATGAATAGAAATAATTACAAAGTTCAAGAAAATGAACTAACAAATAACATATTAATAGACCTATAGTCCCCTGTAAAGAAATGCTTACATTCCATTGAGCTGAAAACACCTATTATAAAGAGATTTTATTTATAACAATTTTAGATTATTGATGAGATTTCTTTTCGAACATTATTTCTATAAGAAGTTAAATAATTTATCAGATCAATGTTATTTATAGCTTAAATAAATTTCTCGACCAATGATACTTGGTACTTTTACTACTTTAAATGTAGTTAATATATATATATATACACTTAATAAAATAAAATTCAAGTTATTGTGAGATATATTTCGGGCCCTATCCTGGGTCCGGCATCAGTCACAATGAAATTGACAAAAATAAATAAAAAAATATAAAATCTAACCTAAAAAAGTATCCAACCTAATAAAAAGTATGTATGCGTGCTATCGAAGAAGCCACCGCCGCTAACCTGCTCCTGTTATCATATGGCTAAAAATCGGTCCAGCAGACGCTCCCCCGATAGCACGCATGGTATCTAATGGGTGGCGCCATCACATTGCATCGCTGCGCTTCTACATAATAGTATTTGCTGAGCTGCGCAACGACGAAACATGGTGACGTCTACTAGTTTTACTACTTTAGATACTTTTTATTGTACTGGAAAAACCCTTTACGGAACAGGAAAATTGAAACAAATACTCAAAATGGGATTCCCATAAGATATTCAGTTTAGACAACAGGTACCCATGAATAAATATGAACCTAAATATGTGCGTATACAATATTTTATGGGAATATCTAATGTAAGTTTATTGCAGTCAAGTCAGTAAGGCCTCATATGTGAATTTTATTTTTGTCACTGTCACTCCAAGCGAAAACACGCTCAGTGCGAGAGGGGCGGATTCAGGGAGAAAGCGAAAAATGTTAGTTTTATCATTTTTATAAAAAAAACTAAAATAGCTAGCAAAATTTCAAATATCAAATCTCTAGATATTGTTGAAACACACTTAATAAAATATGTTTGAGTTCTGTATATGGTTCCTATTCGTCAAACGAGGAGAAAAAGTGTGTTTGAAGACTTCATTTCAACAATTATTTCTATCGTGGAAAATTTATCCAAACATGTTTTCCAATTTCAAAACCCTAGATTATATAGTCAGAATGCATATACCAGAAATTTATTAAAATTTTCCGTGTATTTCATGAAATACACAGAAAAGAAACACCCGTATCTTTTTCGCATATCGCCTTAAGAAAAGTCTTTTCCGGGCTCGACTGTGGAGGTACCACCATCTTACTTGGAGACCCCGTCGAAGTAATTCGGGGGAGAGTAAGAGGACAGCTCACAGGCAAAAAACCAGGAGGCCCACCATGCTTGGGGCCGATGGATGGCGGTATATCCATCCCTAATAGCCGGGCTTTATATGGAACAGACGGTGACGGGCAGCGGCGTCACTGATGCGAGGGTTCCGGCACCGCGCTCACTAACCCGCCTGCCCAGCGTGTGTGAGTATGGGCAATTCAAAGTCTTGGAAAGGCTTATGTCCAGCAGTGGACGAACTAGACTGATGGATGGATGAAAAATGGTCTATATATTAAACATAATTTATCTACAATTACATTCTGATCGTGTTAGTTATAAAAATAAGTATTATTTGATTCGGTTACTTAAAGATCTTGAAACCATTTATTATATAAAAATATCTAGCTACTTACTTATGTAAGGTGAAATTTAATCAACCGCTTGAATTCATACTGGAGATTCGGTTAGTATGTATGTATGTAAATTCTTTATTGCATAAAATAAGTTTACAATGCAAAAAGGCGAACTTAATGCTAATTAGCATTTTCTAACAGTTAACCTTTGGTGATGTGGAGATTACAAGGGTAGTGCCAAATAAGTTAATTAATTAATTAATTTATAAATATTAACTTTTAATAATATCTGCATATTAATATAACATATAATATCTACATAAACATATATAAATACAAAAATATACATACATACAGGGTGTAATGATGACCTGCTCAGAAAATGAAACCACATGTAGGGAATACCTCTACAAAGCCATAAAAAAAACAATTTCGAGAAAATATTTCTGTTTACAGAAATTTGTTTTGTCGAACAAAATAAATCGTGTTCCAAGTGTGCACCTTCCCTTCCAGTATTACTACATGTCAGTAACCTGCACGAAGCGGCAACATCGCATTTTTTAAGCCTGTTAAAAAAACTTGATTAGTACGTTGCACTTGTGAGCGAAACTAAATTAATTATTAATTTGTAGATGTATTAATAGGAATGTCGAAATGAAATTTTGTACAAAGAACCCTCATAACATCCCCTATACGTGGTTTCATTTTCTGAGCAGGTCATCATTACACGGTGTATGTTAGTGATCAGGAACAATGTTTAATGAACCATCAGGTGAACATCGAAAAACATTAGATATTTTTATATAACAAATTCTCATTCTCATTCTCATTATTTCCACTGAGAATAACCACTGATGGTTATTCTGATACTACATGTCTATTTCCATTGCGTTTTTAAAATCGCGACGCCGACTTCACGGTCGCTTAGCAGACGCCGCAATTTCCTCTACCAATAGATAGGTACTGGCCACTGAGAATGTTTTTGATGGATTAATTGTCAACAAGTCGACAGTGATACGTAAACATTCTCTTGTAACCGGAACCTATAAATTTTTATAAATAAAATGGAAATTTCTGTAAAATTAACAGAGGAAAAGGAAGAATTTTGCTTTTCCAGGGACACGAGTACACAAGACATTGTGTATATAAGAACGGCAATATTTTGTGGCTTTTTCACGTCAATGACTATTGTGAGACGGATTTGCATAAATCTGGCAGTATCAGAATTTACATTCCAATGGAAAATGGAAATAATGAGACCCACCCAATAAATGGTTTCAGGCTTCCACAACTTCATCTTAAAACAGGCTGTATAAATGCGAAAGTGTGTTTTTTTGTTTGTCCTTCTTTCACGCAGCAACGGAGCAACGGATCGACGTGATTTTTTGCGTAGAGATATTAAAATAGGGCGGAGAGTGACATAGGCATATTTTATCCCGGGAAAATGCAACCGAAATCAGCGCGGACGAAGCGGACGACTAAGGGTAGTATTTAAACGAGTGAATATAAATTCAAATTTAAGGTGTCAAAAATATTGAATATAGCGTACTAAAATACTAAGTGGGCGAAAGACTGTGGGCGAATAAAAATGTTGAAAGCGACGACTTGAAAATACAAATTTGAGTTGAGTTAAATAATTCTCAGGCGAACAATTTTCTATTTTAGTGACAATTTAATTTTAATTAATAAAACTAGGGACGTCGCGTCGCGTCGCCTCGCTCCGCTCCGCTTCGCTCGGCTCCTTATTTTATCTTACATATAAACCTAACACGCTCCTCCTCGCTTCGCTCGTCGTCGCACCTATTTTTTGACTTTTGGTGAATTATTTTCGATTTCATACTTTAAATTTGCCCACTCAGTATTTTTAGTCGCACGCTTTGGTATTTCTTTCGGACACTTGAAGTCGCTAATTATATTTTTATTATATTAATAATATATTTTATTGATGTAATGATACAAAAAAAAACTGGTTAAAACTATCCTATAAATAAAATAAATCTATGATTTAAACAAAATTAAACTAATCTAAATCAATATTAACTAAAATGACAAAAATTAAAGATAAAAAACCCGGTCCAGCGGGCCTATTGTGTATCTCTAGTTGCCTTCTGGACTGGGTGTCTATCATCAAAAACATAGATATACTATCGAATTCCGATGTCCTAAGGATATTTTCGCACTTGAAGTGACGACACAGATTGTTAATAGTTCAATACCCACTAAAGGCAATTTTGAAATTTCAGTTTTTATCTATGTTTTTGATGATAGGCACCCAGTCCAGTTGGCAACTAAAGATACAGAATAGGGGGGCTGGTCGCTGTCCCCCAAATGTAATACGCACACACAGCCTACTCGGGATCTCGTAGGGATTTTGTTAAATTATACCACTTTGTTTTTTACTTTGACTTTTTGCATTATTTCTTTTTTCTATTTTCTTCCTAATTTTCACAATTATAATTCCCCGTACAATAATAACAGCGCCACAAACATATCTGACCTTTTACTAAGGCCACTGTAAAATGACCTCTATAATCAAGAAGTGACGTCACCGAGCTAGATAGGATTGCAACGCTCGATGGTATTTATTTAGGAACTAGCTTTTGCACGTGAAATAATTAGTTCAATTAATAAAGCAGTTGTAGAGTGCGTGAGTGGGAACCTAAGCGATTTCTTCAGAAACTTAATTATTCAGGGTGCCAAAGGCGATATGCAAAAAAAAATACGGGTGATTCTTTTCTGTGTATTTCATGAAATACACGGAAAATTTCAATAAATTTCTGGAATATGCATTTTGACTATATAATCCAGGGTTTTGAAATTGGAAAACATGTTTGGATAAATTTCCCTCGATAGAAATAATTGTTGAAATGAGGTCTTCAAACACACATTTTCTCCTCGTTTGACGAATAGGAACCATATACAGAACTCAAACGTATTTTATTAGGTGTGTTTTAACAATATCTAGACATTTGATATTTTGCTAGCTATTTTAGTTTTTTTAATAAAAATATAAAACCAACTTTTTTCCCCTTTGTCCTGAATCCGCCCCTCTCGCACAGCGCGATTTTTCGCTTGGAGTGACAGTGACAAAAATAAAATTCGCATAGCCTCTTAAGGAGAAAACATACTAAAAACCCTGACGTCTAGCGGGCGAGGCGGCGGAAGGGGGGGGGGTTGACGAAGGTCTCAATTTTAGGTTTTTCGCCAATATCTCAAAACATTTTAGCGAAAAATCTTCTAAGATGAAATGAAAGCCTATAACATTTTCTATAACTTTGATTCTACAAAGTTTTTCCATACTCCCATCCGTTTTCGAACTAAACGCTCTAAACGGTTGGGCACTGTTTAGAGAAATTCCGTTGATTATCGAACTTATTAATTGTTAGAACTAGTGTTAGGATAACTGTAAAAATTAGATTTTCTGTGATATTTTAATTATTGCGAGGTTTGTTTTATCATTTGTAATTATACGTGTAACAGAAAGGTGTAACCATATTTGAAGACCTTATTCAGTCAATGGTATAGAACAACTTTTACTATGGAACAAACACTGTATCTCGAAAAAAAAAATTCAACTGTTTCATAGAAAAATGCAATGCCGCTCGGCTGAAATATATGGAAGGGCAGATTTTTTTTTGAGATTTCGGTTTTGTCTCCATAGTAAAAGTTGTTCTATACCATTGACTAAATAAGCTCTTCAAATATGGTTACACCTTTCTGTTACACCTTGTGTAAGAAATTGTATGTCTACACATATGAACATCGTTGTAAATAATTTATCATTGAAACCACTACTAGCATTTTTTATGTAACCAGGGGATCTAAAAAGGCCGACTTGGGTGAATCATAAAATTATTTGAAGGTAGGATGGAGTCAGTTTTTTCACGCTTGCAAAAGAGACGGCATTAGGACAGAATCATAGAGCCTTTTTAGATGACCAGGGGATCTAAAACGGCCGCTTTGGGTGAATTATATTATGATTCCGTTCTAATGCCGTCTCTTTCGCACGCGTGAAATAACTCTGACTCCATCCTGTTTTCAAATCATTTTATGATTCACCCAAGTCGGCGTTTTTAGATCACCAGTTCAATATCCACTATTTATATAATTTTGTACAAATAATTTTGGGTGGAAAAACCCAAATTTAATGGTATATTAATGTACAAAATAAGGATTACCGTAAAAGTGTGAGTTATTACGAGGTTTGTTAGGGTTCCGTAGTACCTAAAAAGTACAAAAGGAACCTTATGGTGAGACTCCGTTGTCCCTCCGTCCGTCCGTATGTCACAGCCTCATAACTTTAGCACCGCTAAAGATAAATACATGAAATTTGGCACAAAAATATCATTAATTTGCCCACATATTAGGGTATAAAAAAAATGAAAAATTTGAAATTGTTCGAAATATTTCTAAAACAAAAGTGAGAAAAAAAAAATTGTTAGCCTGAAAATACAATATGGGTATCAAATTGTAGATATGAAACAGCTAATTGTAAAAATATATACTTTTAATATATTTACTGATACTGGTTTCGAGAAATCTTTACAAAAACCCCAAAAATATGTATGTCCCCCCCCCTTATCTCTGAAACTGGTGGACCGAAAAATATGAAAAAAATGTCAATTATAGATCATAATTGGCCAATTATAGGAAAACAATAGCGATTTAAAAAAAAAACAGTAGTTATGAGATTTATGAGTAATTTTGTGGTTTTTTGAAGATTTCTCGAAACCAGTTTCAGTAAATAGTGTAAAAGTATATATTTTTACAATCAGCTTTTTAATATCTACAATTTGATATCCATATCGTATTTTTAGGATTATACTTTTTATTTTTCTTACTTTTATTTTGGAAATATTTTGAACAATTTAAAATTTTTCATATTTGTTCTTACACCGTAATATGTGGGCTAATTAATGCTATTTTTGTGCCAAATTTCATGTCTTTATCTTTAACGGTGCTAAAGTTATGAGGCTGTGACATACGGACGGACGGACAACGGAGTCTCACCATAAAGGTTCATTTTGTACCTTTTATTTAGATACTATGGAACCGTAATAACGTTCATATCAGCGCGCACTGCATTACGACTTTACGATGACGTGAGACGTCGCTACATTTACGTCGAGATCTCAGAACACTTATTCTGTAGTCGACATAGATCTCCGGATAGCGCAAAATAAGAGAAAATAATACCTTTCACATTGCGTCCATGATAGCGCAAAATAAGAGAAAAAAATACCTTTCACATGGCGTCCATGATAGCGAATAATAAGAGAAAATAATACATTTCACATGGCGTCCATGATAGCGCAAAATAAGAGAAAACAATACCTTTTACATGGCGTCCATGATAGCGCAAAATAAGAGAAAATAATACCTTCCACATGGCGTCCATGATAGCGCAAAATAAGAGAAAAAAATAATTTCCACATGACGTCCATGATAGCGCAAAATAAGAGAAAAAAATACTTTCCCCATGGCGTCCATGATAACGAAAAATAAGAGAAAATAATACCTTTCACATGGCGTCCATGATAGCGAAAAATAAGAGAAAATAATAGCTTTCACATGGCGTCCATGATAGCGAAAAATAAGAGAAAATAATACCTTCCACATGGCGTCCATGATAGCGCAAAATAAGAGAAAAAAATACTTTCCACATGGCGTCCATGATAGCGCAAAATAAGAGAAAAAAATACTTTCCCCATGGCGTCCATGATAACGAAAAATAAGAGAAAATAATACCTTTCACATGGCGTCCATGATAGCGAAAAATAAGAGAAAATAATACCTTTCACATGGCGTCCATGATAGCGAAAAATAAGAGAAAACAATACCTTTCACATGGCGTCTATGATAGCGCAACATAAGACAAAATAATGCCTATCACATGGCGTCCATGATAGCAAAAAATAAGAGAAAATAATACCTTTCACATGGCGTCCATGATAACGCAAAATAGGAGATAAGTAATAATACTTTTCACATTTGCGCGATGGACGGAAAAAAAACATAAATAATTTTTCTCAACATTATTTTCCATTAATACCATTAAAATTGCGGTTCTAAAAAAATTACCAATTTTACTTAATTTTAGTCCACAAACAGCTTGACTTAGAACAACATTTTCATGCTGATTCTTATACGCGAGAATAATTTACGCCTAGATTTTTCTTAAAATTCCAAACGTAAAAACTGAATGTGTACTCAACAGCTTATTTTCTTCATTTTTTTTTATAAGTGTTATCTAGCGACATCAAACTACGTCTCTAAACAGCTCAAAAAGCAAAATTTGATGAAACACCATCATAAATCTGTCAGGATGTCGTGAATATTGCCTCATTTTTACGCAAAGTTTAGCAAGTTGTATAATTTTTATCTATACTGGAAATAAAAAAGGGAGAAATACAGACGTCGTTCATGTAAAGAAGACTTAAGTTTATACACTTTTCTATAAATAAACATTTACCATGTCATGGAAAACAGTTTTTACCTGAAACCTGGGGTTTTTGAATATCTAAGCCATCTCGCACCTCTCTATGAAAGATGGGTCGGAGTGCGGTGTGGGGGCAAGGAAACATAAAGATGTGTGCAAAGTTTCACTGAGATCAAAGCCATCAGGACGTCACAAACACCTATGTGTAAATGTGTATACATATATAGTATGCCTTAATTAGCTTTTTATTTATAATTACACAATATAACTTGAAATATATACAATAAATAAAAGAAAATTATAACTTGAAATATATTTCGGCCCTTAGTGGCCCGTCATCAGTCAAGTGTATATGTGTATATATAGGTATATATATTTTTTCACAACTTTTTAACATACCGTTTAAATTGGCGTGCACAGAACTTTTTGCTGGAAAAGCAAGCAATTGGTCAAGAATAACAATAAAAAAATATGAAAAAATTTAAATACGAGTATCACTTTGAAAAAAAAAGTTTGGTCTGGAAATTTTCGCTCTAGCTACCCTGGCGTCAAACAATTTTTTGTTTCAAAGTAATATTTAAATTTTTTCATATTTTTTTTTATTGTTATTCTTGACCAATTGCTTGCTTTTCCAGCAAAAAGTTCTGTGCACGCCACTGTCCGTTTAAGATAAATTACTTTATCAATAGAGCCATTTTCGGATGACGCTGAGAAGAGGCGCCACAAAGTAATATGATATGATTATCATAGGTACACAACTAAAAATACAAACAATTTTGAAAGTTATTATGTAACCTGACTCATTTAAAAAAAACTTACCCTCCAATTCTTGTTGTAAACTTAACTTAACTAATAAACAGCACAATAAAACCCTTGTCAACATTACTCCACTATTCGCCATTGTTTCAAACTAGGAACTGTCAAAGCAAAAGCATGCACATTTTTGCAAATTATAAAAGTAACAATATATGAACTTTGATTATCATTTTGACGTGAACATTTGCACTTGATTTTCTGAGAACACTTGTACACAAGCCAACGAGCATTTCTGCTAGGTATTTTCCTGATTGTTAATCAACTACATTTAACGGCATCACAGATGTTGCCAATCGAACTCTTGTGTCCATTGTTATAAGCACAATTATACCTTGATTCGTGGACAACTCGTGTGGTACAAAACTAACTTGTTTGTTGGACTGGTTTTGCAGTCGCACGACGAGGTTGATTATCTATCGCATTGTGTGTATTGCTTTTAAGAGCGATTTCGCAGCTGGGTTGTGAAATACCCGACTTTTTCTAATTAATCGAAACAGAACACTTAAGAGCGGTTTCGCAGCCGGATTGTGAAAAACCCGCCTTTTTCTAAAAAGAACAAAGCCTTATCAAAGTTTCCATTGGTTTTTGTAAATTCGCAATATGTTAAATTATTTTAAGGTGTGTCAATTCGAAAACCATTTCGAGATTTTGGTTTAATAAGCCGTATTTTAGAACTTCTAAAAACCTCATGATGATATTTTTAAGAAAAAGCTGCAACTTCTTGCCTTCGTGTGTAGTCACTTGAGAAACGGCTGTTTAGAAATGTGTCCTTTGCTATCAAGATAAATTTAAAGTAATTTGCTTCCATTTTGCTTCAGACTGATTTGACAGATGGATGCCCCGACAATTCTTTAACAAATCATTAAAAAATAATGATTAATCTATATACCAAAATAATGAAAACAATGTCCTAAAATGGCGTATATTCTCTGAAAAAAAAAATACTTATCCAGCTGAGCCCAGCCAGCGAAGCATTGTTTTTTTAAACTCATAAACCCCCTAAAATCGCCCTTATTATTTGCCTTGTGATGGCATTGTGATTATAAGCGCCATCTTTTGTTCGGTAGAAAAACATAACATCAGCACCATCTATCGGTGAGTAGGAAAGCGAAAGTCATCAATACTATTGACGGATGGATATTAAAAGTGAACAAGCCTCAGACCAATAAACCTGAGGAACAAGCACTATTGTAAAAAAAATGTTTTTTGTTTTAAAGTTGCCATACGCAAGGTCTTTTCCAGAAATAGCGGATATTTTTGTAATTTGTTTATAATTTTTGTAATTTTTTATAATAAATAAGACACAATAATTAATAAATATGATGGGAAAAAATTTACAAAATAAACAACAACAAAGCAATAAAGAGAAATTACTTAGGTGCATTAAGGTTGCGTTCTTAACGCCCGGACGAATGTAAAATTTAACTGTCAAACGTTTCACAACCACCAGAGTGAAAACGTATAGTACATACATAAACTTTGTCAGAAATGTAAAATTCACTTTGATAGTTTAAATTTGACATTAATTACCCAAGCGTTTAGGAACACTACCTTAATTTTAAAGGACTTTTTTACGCTGTTAACCTAGGTATCACTGACCTCTATTATGTAATACAACTACCTCTGGTCTGGCTTTATAATAATAATAATAATATAACGTTTATTGCGAGCTTCTAGGCCATACAATATTTTTGTACTGATTCAAAGAGCTGACTGTACTGGGAATTAAAATTGATACTTGTTCATTAATACCTAAAGATAGATAACGTCAGTTGTCTCATCTCTTACATTAGATCCGAGTATTACCGTTGGATTAAGGGCAATTAAGGGCTAGGTCTTTCGTATTGTTTTTAGGGTATTTTTTTTACGCGTTCGCATGGCAACCCTGCCGCAAAATGATTAAAAAAAGTTTACCGGCCGCTCCGCTCCTCACTCACTCACCTCACTTGTTTTCTTTTGTTTCGGAAATTTACAAGAAAATACGCTTATCTAGATCGTTTATTATTATTCAAGCATCAAAATGTCGAAAGCTCATCCACCAGAATTGAAAAAGTAAGTTCACCCGTAACCTTACGAAAAGCTAATGTGAGATAGCATCCTATAGAACCTAACCTCAAAGTACCTATAATATAGAATCCTGGCCCGGAATTATTTTCAAATACTTGCAAATGTGTTTCTAGTTGATCTTTTCTAGATTGTAATGCATTCCAATAATATTAAGAGTATCCTAAGCGGTGGATGTCGCTGTAAAAACAATCTTACCTATAATTCATGGGTCTGCTATTTTTTGCTTTTTATTTCTGGTTTACTGAGGCTTGAACACAAAGTTTTTCCTCTCCAGGCAAAGAAACTCATTCACGCTTATTTTACTTGTGTCCTCACATCTTTAAGCCTACGATTCATTGCTCTAAATTAGTAATTTTTATTTGAATATTTGTTATAGGGAAATACCACAAAACTAAGATTGAATCATGTCCTGCTGGTATAATTTTGGTAACCTATATGTTAACTCTCGTCTCATTTAATATTATGCCCCGTTATGATAACTTGAGATCTGGCGAGCGTGATGTAAATACAGTAGGCCCTAGCTAATCCAGACTTCCACTTATTCGGTGATCGCTGTAATATGGACGGGCGAGTGGGGTTGCGGGAAATCCAGAAGCAATGGGGGCTTTAAACTCTGCTTTGAAATGGGCTGAAGATAACGAATAAGATAATGATAGCGACGAAGTTTAGTTTCTCCGTCGATTTAGAGACTTGGAAGGAAAATAATAAGCAGTATGGTATTACAGACTTTTTCAAGATAAATTAAACTTTCTTAGTGTTTTTAATTGAGGCATGTGCTCGAATAACGCTGTATGATATATTCTGGCGAAAGATATCTAATGATGGAACAATGCTTATCTTTGAAACATAAATTGTTGTTTGATTGACTGCTGCTAAACTTCACTACTATTATGATTGTAAAACAAAACTCAGGTTGCAAACAATGCCAGTGTTGATGGACAGTATTTTTCCATCAAAATGTAACATACAGTGTTATTCGAGCACACGCCTCAATTCTCTGCATATGTACTTTTGTATGTATTGTCTGTCTTGTTTGTTTCACTTGTACTTTTCGATAAATAACTAAAGAAACCAAGGTTATACGTGTGTTATATTACCATTAAAATATAGCAGACCACAATCCGAACGCTTTGGTTATCCCCCAAGTGTTTTTTTGCCTATCCGGATCAGTGAGGCCCGCATGAGCGATCACTGTCCTAAGGCAAGCATTGCCTCAAGTTACTATAACCGGGTTGTATGTATATTATAGTCATATAACCTGTTATGAATAAAATAGCCTTTATTTCAGGAAATTACCAAAGCTTAATATATACATTATAATATACGGTATTTTTATTATTTATGTACATGTATATGTATAGTTTATTTAATTTATCAATATTTTAAAGTGTGTAATTTATTCTGTGCACTGCCCTTATACATTTCTATTTTAAAAGTTCTTCCATCCAAAGGCTGTCTGGAAGAGATCGCTTTCAGTGATAGGACCGCCAATTGTACCCTACTACTATTATAAAACTGTCCTTATTTCTGTTTTTTGGTGTGCAATAAAGAATATTGTATTGTATTATGGTAGTTAAACCTAAGTATCATATTACGTCTCAGATCTCTGTGTGCCACCTCCAACTGTACTCTATCCATTGCCACTCATCCAGAATGGTCCCAGGGTGTGGTGGATTTCATCCTCCCATCTTATCTGGCATACTCTTTTACCTGTTGCAAAATCATTCAACAAATCCTTAAAAACTTCTAGGTTCATGGACAAGAAGCTGTCTTTGAAGCTGAACGCTGGTCGTGGAGTGACAGGTGTGCTGCGAGGGTTCGACCCCTTCATGAACCTGGTGCTAGACGAAGCAGTTGAGGAGTGCAAGGATGGCCAAAGGAACAACATCGGGATGGTGGTCAGTATTACAACTTTTGTTAACACAATGGCTTGACCATTACTGCTACCACGACTA
The DNA here is from genome assembly GCA_934047225.1 of Ypsolopha sequella. Taxonomy (NCBI): domain Eukaryota; kingdom Metazoa; phylum Arthropoda; class Insecta; order Lepidoptera; family Ypsolophidae; genus Ypsolopha; species Ypsolopha sequella. The sequence continues at coordinate 12,632,962 of OW204011.1, forward strand.
ATGGAAAGCTTTGTTGTGACCTAAAGTAGGGCCACTGAGTGATGGCACTTATGACAGCTGCATTTAGTGATGAGGTACATTTCAAATTTCGGTCAAAAATAAAAATCAAGTGTGAGTTTACTCAACATTAAACACGTCATTCAACATTCAACATTCAACATAATGATACAAAAAGAAAAAATCAGTGGCGTAGCTATCGGAGGGATATGCGGTGTAGTGCCCCGGGGCACCCAAGAGATGTTTAAATATCTAAATCGAAAAAAGTATTTTACTACCATTTATTTTCGTTTAGTTTAACTTCGTCATTGTTTTGTTCTTAATTAAATATTATTGCGTAACTTGGCGACCTCAAACACGACCTATAAATAATGCGAAACTTTTTAAAAAAAAATCTTTGTTTCTATACGAATTCTATTGCACAATAAAGCAACATTCAAATCTAAAAATAATAACCGAAACAAGTAGTACATCACTATCAACAATGAAGTATTACATTTTTTAATTCACACTTGCTTATAAATAATTACGATACTTTGTAGGCATTTAAACGTCATAGGTGCCATCACTCAGTGGCTCTACTGTAGTATGAATAGTGTCTGCCCAGAAAGTGGGATGGTTAAAGTCCATGAAGTTCTTCTTCTTGTCGTGTAGTTAGTGACAAACCTGGTGTCAAGAGTTGTTCAGGCTGGCTGCCATACAGGCTTAAGACTAACGACCATTAATCTTTCAATATCAGCTGGAGCTAGGGTTGCCCGTCGGGATTGTCCCGAGATTTCATATGATGTCAAGAGTCCCGACAAAATACAAATTGTCCCAACAAATAACAACAGTTGGCGGGCAAAAAAAGTATTTTGTTGTAATTAGTAAAGAATATTTATTTGTCCCGACGATAATCCCAAAATACCGACTTTTTGAAATTTTGCCCTGATCTTGATCTTGGTTTTCTCATCTGGCAACCCTAGCTGGGACCAAAACCTTTTAACATTCCATAGACAACTCACAATTTTGTGACAGCATTTGTATGGAGGTTTGTGCGTGATGACGCCTCTTAAGGGGCTGCACTATGCTAAAATTTGGTCCCGCTCTAACGCGTTTGTTTTTTAGCTGCTCTAATCAGATGCCGCGCACGCAAAACTTCAGTTATTTTGAAATCGTGGCTACATTATAAGGCATTAACCATAATTTCTTTATGTTATAAAGATGGTTTTTTCTAGTTAGTATCCGCGTGTGTTGGTTTCGTTTCAATCGGTTTTAAAACACGGAAAACTGAATCGCTTTTTTCGTGAAATACATGCTTTCTTTGTACTATGGAAACTGCTTACGGTCGGCACAAGGCGCTACTAGCGATGCGCATGCTCTAAGGTGAGCGTCACCCATTTAAGGCGCTCTTATCCCAGAAGAGTGACTCTCTTTCTTTTTCTTTACATGTAAGGAGTAAAGAAAATAACCACACTTTTGTACTTTTACGTTGTTTTTATCGGTTTTTAAATTGTTTAAAATAAGGGATATGTTTATTTAAACCCACTTACGTGGTCGACCTAGAAAATTTAAAGAGCAATATTACCAGATATGTTTCGTTAATAAAAGAGTGGAATTATGGAAATGGCATGATTTGAAAGGTCTTATTACATGCTGTGTTCGTGAATTATTTCTATCGAGCAAAGTTTATCTGATCGTGTAACACATGCGTGGAAGACCTAGATAAAGGTTCGAACTATATTGCGTATTTTTTTTGGAAGTTTTAGACGATATTTGAAAGTTCTATTTGACTTTGAAATTACTGATTTTGGGATAAGAGCGCCAGGTGCAAACATTTTGGTGCTCTCATAGTACGGTAAGGGCTTATCCTTACTTTTGAAATCATGAACATACCCTTTCATATTGATTAATGTTCTTCTATCTCTTTCCTTCCAGGTGATCCGAGGGAACAGTATTATCATGCTCGAGTCACTAGATCGACTTTAGGGTTACATTCATTCCTTTAAGTGTAAGTTTTCATTTTCTCAATTACCATGTAAGCTGAAGTAACATGGATGGTGTAATTTAAGGTACAAATAAAGAGTTTGCACAAGTGTCTTCTTGTTTATCATTCAGCTTTTTTCCCATTGGCGAAAACGCCCAGGTATTCCGTATATTTGACCATTGACTTTTCGATTATATTAGGGTGCACTTTTATTTACACAGCATAGGTACGTATACAGGGTGCTTGGTAATTCGACTTATTCGTTTAAAGGGGTTATACTAGGGATCGAAAATGATAATTTTTTTTCAAGTAAAACACGTCGATATTTCAAAAATTACAAAATAAAAAAGGTTTTCTTTCCACTTAAGGCCTTTTAATAGTAAATACAGATGAATTTGTATAAAAGAAATAAATGTGAGTTATTTTGGATCGAAAAAAAAAAGCTTTGCAAGAAACGGTGTGCCAATCCAATCATTTGACAATCTATATAAACAAAGTGTTAATGGACCAATTAAATTAAGCCACATATTCTACTCATTGTATTGGAGTACTTTCAAAAAAACATACCAGCGCAAATGAAAAATAAATTCACCGTTCCATAATAACTTTAAGAACCTAGCTACCGCGTAAATGTTGTAAGGACATGTGTTTTTTTTTTCATTTGCTGTGTGTTGTTTCTTTGTGATATTTGTTCAATATGATCAGTAGAGAAGAGTATATGGTTTTATTTAAAAATAGCGTCTGTTTTCACCCTATACAAGGTGACTTTTTGATCATCATCCAAATTCATACTGGTGGCTTGGTAAGTGATCAGTATTATGGATCAATAACAATTTTTGTAAAATTCGTAAAATGAAATTTTGACTCCCCATAGTGATTCACTCGGAACTGGAAGTGAATTTCTATGGGAAGCCGAAATTTCATTTTACAAATTTCACAAAATTTTTTATTGATACAAGATACTGATCACTTATCAAGCCTCCAGTATGAATTTGGACGATGATCAAAAAGTCACCTGGTATAGCCTATAGGCTAGCCATGCTTCTAATTCCATGCTTGTAGGCATAAATTTTTAACAAACTGTCATATGCAAAATGCAGTTATTGTCTTCTCAACTCAAGCTAACCAAAGATTTATCTTTTTTTTTTCTTTTGATTCAAGTGTCGTCGATGCGCTCGATAAAGCCCGAGTAAAGCGTTTATAGGCTAAAAGAGTATTTTCCAACTTTTCTACATCATTTTCTACAGCCTGCATCTGTAATACGCGCTGCCGCTTGATCTCGCAAATCTTGCGAGATAACTATGCGTGATTGATCTTGCAATATTGGTGCGAGATCTCGGTATACCGAGATTGCATTCCCTACATACGACTGATCGGCCTGAAAGCATGCTCTCAGCGAGTGAGTTCCTCTGAGCATACTCGAAACACAGGCGCCCCGCCTACATGGCATATCCCCTCTGTTCTAAATCCGTGGTTGGGTCCAAAGTGAGTACCTATACCAAACTATGTACCTCGTAAAAGTGTTTAGGCACAAAAAACGCATAATATTTGAATGAAGATTCATAAAATTATTAAAACTCGCGTGAGCTTACATACTAAATTATTATTACATACGGCTTGAACACTCACGTGTTATTGTTGTTGACTATATGCCAACCGTTTCACCGATACAATTTCGGCATTATCAAGGCGATTGTCGTTCTTAGGACGACGACGCGGCGTTCACCGTCGTTGTCAAACGGGCACTGGCAGCCGCCGATCGGCGAGCTGCACGCATTCGTCGTCCTAAGAACGACACTCGCCTTGATAATGCCGAAATTGTATCGGTGAAACGACTAAGGGGTCATCTCGGCCACATAAAACTCGGACGCGTGTCCGAGTTGACATCTTTCGATTAAATAAATTTTATTGGGGGTCAACTCGGCAGACAGTGAAAGTTTGAGGTAGTTATGTACAGTCAACACAAGAAGTCCTTAGAAAATGTAATATGATTTAAATTCTCAAGACAACTAACTACGTGGCTTCAAAATAAAAACAAAATATCAATATTTAAATAGGTATATATTATAACAATCAACATCACAAAAATATGAACTAATACTTATACCTAACTGTAATTAATCTAATCACCAATAGATATAACAGAGTTTCAAGCATATGGCACTTATTATCTCTATATTGCTTTTAATTTTTTTTATAGTTTTATACGAAGTTTTATAGTAGGTATTTGGATCCAATCCTTTCTTAGATTGACTGTACTTTGTATGTGAGGCCGAGTTGACCCCCAATAAAATTGATTTAATCGATCTAGGCTAGGATAAAATCTAGGCTGCAGCCTTCGACCAAAATAAAATAAATGGACGGGCCACACACAGCGTACAGATTTTTGAAGTTTGTAAAGTGAGCGCCGGCTCTCACTTCATCTCTGTCTCTGTCTGTTAGAAGAGTGACACGTACGCTTATTATTAAATGTCATCCAAATAACTGACGAAAAAATGCCTTCTTGTGCATTTCCAAGTGCAAAAAGCAAAATACAGACTAACAATTAGGTATTGAAGTATAGTATATATCCAATTGCTTAGACTCGTTATGAGTGAGCAAATTGTAAAGACAAGGCCCGTCCATTCATTTTATTTTGGTCGAAGTCTGCAGCCTAGATTTTTGCACAAGTATTTGGCTCCGAATTTGCCAAATAAGGCACAAAAATAACAGCATCATAAATATTTTTGTCGTGAAGGAATGATCGATTTAGTCACTACCTGGAAAATATTTTAACTTAATAGGATGGCATACCCTAGCAACTTTTTTTATTACCCGTCCAGCACAATAAGTCTAAAGGCAAAGACTTTATTTGCTTTTCATAGAGGCGATTATATGTTGGCTCTTTGGCCTCCTGTTCTTGGACTCGTAATACTAGTGATCATGCAGCGAAACAACAAATTGGTGTGTTTTTAGCTAATACTGAAATATTTTGTAGGGAAAAAAATATTGGATTTAGGTAACACCCCTTCATATTTCTATTGACTATTTTATTAAAAAAATCAAGTTGAAACGTTCGCGTTTTTGAAACGAACGTTTGAAAACCAAAAAAAAGAGGGCTGAAAACATTTTTTTTTGACAAAAAACGTATAAATCTTAGAACATTGTTTATAGGTGGAATGGAATCCCTAAATAAAAGATCGATAAATCAAATATATTTTATTCAATATGAGGCGAGACCTAGTTTCTTCCAATGAACCCTTGAAAACCTGCTCTGCGTTCCGAAATAGAATTATATCGCTAAAATCGATTACGAAAGTATGAAGTGAATGGCTTATGATCCATTGTAATTCTATTTCGGACCGCAGGGCTGGTGTTGTTGATGTTCTAGCGTCAGGTGTCCCGGGCGACGTTGCCGCTCTGTACATCTGTCTGCCATTAATTTATATTAAGGCGCTACGGAAAAAAAATCGACACTTTAAGGACTTGCATATCTACTTCAGTAAATAATGTATTATTTTGATAAAATAGTATATAATTTTTGGATTCTTTTTCTAGGGATCTGTTAAAACAGAAACGCGATTGGAGAAATTCGGCCCGATAGAAATATTTATTGAAATGAGGTTCTTTTCGACACCAATTCTCTTGGTTTGACAATTTAGAATGATATATAGACTGCAACTATATTTAATTAGGAGGGTTTTAACAGTATCTAGGACCTGCGGGCCTATTGTGTATCTCTAGTTGCCTTCTGGACTGGGTGTCTATCATCAAAAACATAGATATACTATCGAATTCCGATGTCCTAAGGATATTTTCGCACTTGAAGTGACGACACAGATTGTTAATAGTTCAATACCCAGTAAAGGCAATTTTGAAATTTCAGTTTTTAGCTATGTTTTTGATAATAGGCACCTCGTGCAGTTGGCAACTAAAGATACACAATAGGGGGGCTGGTTAAACGAAATTTTGATAGCAACTTTAGTACATTTTATATTAATAAAAAACCTACTTTTTGCTACTTTTCCACGAATCCGTCCCTCTCGCACTGAGGAGTTTTTCGCATATGGAGTAACAGGGACGCTAAAACTTTTACATATCGCCTTAAGCGATCTTAGACCTTATTTGATATAAGGAAAATAATCCGAAATATTATTTTGTTTCCTAAAAATTTATAGGACAGGATCCAATGCTCATTTTATGCTTAATTTTCAAGGAAACCCAATAATTACATACAGTGTAAATACAAATACATGGCCTTAGATAAGGTGAAATTTAATTAACCAGCCGAATTCATAATGTAGACTTGGTTAGTAATATTTACGGGGCCTAGGGGTCATGACCGCCGCAAAATCATCCACGCTGATTCCAAAATCTCTTAAAACTTTAAGGATTATGAATATTTTGAATAGATTATAATGAAAAGCCATCCGACTAAAACCACTCATAGTTTAAATGCGGTATGGCGAGATCGCAAACTTATGTTACATTGCATATCTATACTGCTGGACATAAAAATCGACTCAAACATTGTTGTCCTACATTCAAGGGAATAACCCAACCATACAAACATAAGCATATATTTTTAAAAAATTTTCGCTATTTGATTATTTCAATATTTATTAATTCATCACTTAAAAAAAAATTACAGCCTGTATCGCAAATACTTTAAGACAAAAATGCATTTAATCAAAGGTGGAGGCCTATACCTTTAAAATGATATGTTATATATTTCATATGTTTATGTTTGTATGATTGGGTTATTTCCTTAAATGTAGAACAACAATGCTTGAGTCGATTTTTATGTCCACCAGTGTACATCACGCAACCGCACTACAAGCTGCTGAAGTTCAAGAAAATAATGCTTTATTTCACTTCTTCGATTTTTGTTATTTTAAAAGTTTTTTAGGCTATCCAATGTATTGGTATGGTAGGTAACAAAGGAAGCATGTATTCCCATGTTTGCATACCTATTGTAGCGTTACTTTTTAAAATAATGAGTTTTAGCTACTTCATAATCACGAACGTAATTTGGTCTGTTCGGCATAAATTTGGACTGCCACCAGGCAAGCCAAAAAAAAGAGGTAAATCTGGATAAAGAAACTGTATAATTTAACTTTAAAAATAACAAAACTGAAGTAAAAAATATGGTATAAAACACGATAATATCTGTAGAGTATTGGGTACTAAGTAATCTATAAAATCAACACAAAAATTATGCCTAATTCGTCTTATTTAGGATTTTGTTTTCCTTTAGCTTAAACGACGCATTTGTTCACAAAATAATGGATTTAAATTTGGATATCGAAACTAGTTTATAGGATCCCAGAAACTATGATTTCACGGAAGTTTTAATAACTTCTAATCCGGAAGAAAACGTAATATTAAGGTGTTAAGAGCAATCGTTATCTAGCTTTACACTAAGGAAGAAAATAATTGATGCTGGATGTCCAGACTACTGGATGTTAGGCTACGGGTACAAAAAACCTGGTAAGGGTGTCTTCGTGACTTAGGTGTGTCCAGTCTTCCTGGGAGTAGTCGATCAAGCCAAGCCGACTTCTGTTTTAATACCGGAAGCTTACCCCACCAGGGTACGTGGTCCGTATATCCGGCCTCAATAGGTACAACCGTACGAGATGGCGGGAGGAATTGAAGAAGAAATGGGGAAAACCCTTAAAAAACCCGAAGGGTCGCTGTAAAGAAATAAAACAACAGCGTCAAGATATGCTTATGAAATCTGGGAAAGGAAATTAACGTATTGGAAACGGGACCAAAGGGATTTTCAGAGAATGGAACCAAAATTACACAAAACTTACCAGGAAATGCAGAAAAAAACTGGCTTTCACAATATTTAGAGCAAATGTGCTCTGTTTCAAGAATCCAAATAGATTTCAAATTTTAAATTTCATATTTCTGTAGCAAATTTGTCTTCCTTGTACCACGATACTCTTTGATATGAGAAAAATAACAAAAAAATCTGACAAGATATTCCAAATTTTCGAATTTGAAAATTCAGTAAAGCAATCAACGATAAAGAAAGACTAAAAATATATGAAAAAGGTTGAATACTTGTAGCGAATGCTACACTATGTTATATATGTATATTGAAGCCGATTCTAAAGGCTTTAATTTTAGTTTTAGTGCTGTCAAAACTAAATTTCATTCAGAATCGGCTACAATATGTATGTATAACTATATTGTCATTAATAAAAAGTATTTATTGATAGGCACTTAAATAACATAAATAAAACGAAATTACACTTAAAATAAACACTTACTACAAAGAAAATGAAATAAAAAATAGCAACTTCAATAAAAAATATTATTTAAATCGCCGCCGCAGGGGAGGGTCCCCAGCAGGCTGGTGGCGTTAAAAAATATTCTATTGTTAAGGAAAACAAAAAAAACGAAAGCATTATGTTTAGTTCAAAATAGTGGGACCAAAAATGAATAAACTTTGCGCGAAAAAAAGTCTTAAAAACCTTAATAAACTATAATAAGCTTAAAATCTAAGATACAATTGAACCAACTAACAATGAATAACATTTTCGGGTAATATAATTTCGTTCTGTTACTTTTTTCTACACGCTCCCCCCCCCCCCCGTCCCCCGTCCCCCGTCCCCGAATCCAGGCCTGGACATTGGGACACGTTCCGTAATAGACTGCACTAATGTCTAACATATGGACTGCAATTATATTTTATTAGATGGGTTTTAACGGTATCTAGGACCTGCCCCCCTATTCTGTATCTTTGGTTGCCAACTGGACCGGGTGCCTAAAATCAAAAACATAGATAAAAACTGAACTTTTAAATTTGCCTTTAGTGGGTATCGAACTATTTACGAACTGTGCTGTCATTTCAAATGCGAACATTTCCTTAGACAATCGGAATTTGATATATTTTTGATGATAGACACCCGGTACAGTTGGCAACTAGAAATACATAATAGGCCCGCTGGTTAAACGAAATTTTGATAGCAACTTTAGTGCATTTTATATTAATAAAAAACCGACTTTTTTCTACTTTTCCACGAATCCGTCCCTCTCGCACCGAGGGTTTTTTCGCAAATGGAGTGACAGGGACGCTAAAACTTTTACATATCGCCTCAAAAACAGAAAACTGTTAGTTCCCCGAATGAAAGCTTGACTGGAAGTTTTGAAGAAAACAATTTTGCCATCCGGGCCCCTTAGGCTCAGTCCGACGCTGGACACCACTAGACATAATTAGATATTTGGACACTTTGTTTTTTGGTAGGTGGTAGAGCTGATGCCGAGCTCGACTGCGTGAAGGTACACTATCTTACTCGCAAACACCCCGAAGTTATGTATTTGGGGGAGAGTAAGACGACCTGGTGACAGTGGCGTAACTATACCGTTCGAGGCCCGTGGCAAATTCATCGGATGCCCCCCCCCATTATAAAGAAGCTGAAACAATAATAATAGTATTTTTTATTTTATAATTGAGTAGAGATTTATGTGTCGGTAGCTAGTCTGCCCTTATGCTTTAGTCAAAGGTAATAATAAATGTAAGGAGTTGTGATTCTCCTCTGACCGGGGGCCCCTTCCAGCTGGGGGCCCGTGGCATTTTGCCGACTTGCCACCCTGTAGTTACGCTGGCCTGGTGGCCCACCATGCCTGGAACCGATTGATGACGGTATATCCATCCCCAATTGCCGGCCCATATACAAAACAGCGGCGTCACTGGTGCGATGGTTTCGGCACCGCGCTCACCAACCCGGCTGCCCAGCGAGTGTGAGTATGGGCAACACTTCCAAAAGGACCACTAAGAGTGGCGAAGCCTGGAAAGGCCTATGTCCAGCAGTAGACAATACAAAACGTTATCTTAGACCGCCGTTTCTTAACCTGTGGTCCGCGGACCCCTGGGGATCCCCGAGCATATGTATGGGGGTCCGCAGCTTAATCTATGGACCATTTAACAATCATAAATAAATGCCACCAAAAGTTTTTTGGCGCCAAAAAACCTTCTCATTAACGTATTTTATACGAAAAAGTACATTTTTTTTGTAATTTGTAGAACTAAAATAAAGGGTCCGAAATTTATTGCTGCTTTTTTATTAAGGGGGTTCTTAAAATTGTGCGTGATTTCCTTAGGGGTCCGTGGACAAAAAAGGTTAAGAAACGCTGTCTTAGACCATCAAAAATTTTATCCTGCATTGATTCAAACTCTGGGCTCTTTTTAGGCTTGGTTTCAAATCTGAACAGTATCATAGTATAAAACAAAGTCGCTTCCCGCTGTCTGTCCCTATGTATGCTAGATCTTTAAGGGCCTTACTATTGCCAAATGGGTACTTTCTAAAGCCTACTCCTCGTTTATGGCCAAACCAAAAATAATGAAAAAATGTATTATGAATAATCAACTCTTAGACAACATATGCAACATTTTTCTTTTTCATACCACCAAAACTTCTGCATGAATTTTTTTTTTACTGAATGGTGTTTTTTGACCTCAAATTCTCTACTGCTACTGAGTGGCTTGGCCGATTGAATTCATCTATGCTTTGATACATAGATAAACTTTATAGCTATAAACATAACATAAGATTATTCAATCGAGTAATCACGTCCAAGTGAAAAGTATAATTTTCTCCTATTTCGCCCTCTCAAGGACGCAGCGAGCGTCGTAACAGCCACTATGAATTGCGCGCTGATATGAACGTTATTTCAATGTCGTTTCCGTTGATATTTGTAGTGACAAATATCGAGCTGCTAATTTGGCGATGGTAATCGCCTTAAGGCGATATGCGAAAGATATACGGGTGTTTCTTTTCTCTGTATTTCATGAAATAAAAGGAAAATTATAATCAGATTCTGGTATATGCATTTTGACTATATAATCTAGGGTTTTGAAATTGGAAAACATGTTTGGATAAATTTTGCTCGATAGAAATAATTGTTGAAATGAGGTCTTCAAACACACTTTTTCTCCTCGTTTGACGAATAGGTACCATATACAGAACTCAAACATATTTTATTAGGTGTGTTTTAACAATATCTGGAGATTTGATATTTGAAACTTTGTTAGCTATTTTAGTTTTTTCATAATAATTATAAAACTAAAACTTTTCGCTTTCGCCCTGAATCCGCCCCTCTCGTACTGAGCGTGTTTTCGTTTGGAGTGACAGTGACAAAAATAAAATTCTCATAAAACTACGCAAGGGATTTTGATGTGTTTTTTTTAATAGATGATTCAAGAGGCTTATATGTATAATACATGCCCATGCAAAGCCGGGGCGGGTCGCTACTAGTAAGAAATAAAATTCTTTGCTTATGTACTGTACATATATTTGCGCGGTTTTATCATTTTAAACTGTTTGCCGAGCTTGCGTAAATCAACTTATCCTAGACGACTGGGCTGATAGCGTTGTTATCTACCACTTGATATGTCGAGTGTATCCATTGACGTCAAAATAAGGCGGACTTTTTGCTAACAAAAAACTGAAGCACCCATAGTATGCCGATCCGCTTGTCCGCACGGGCCCGCCATGCACACATGCACATTATAGATAGCCGATTTCCATAGCTGATGCCGGGCTCGACTGTGGAGGTACCACCATCTTACTTGGAGACCCCTCGAAGTAATTCGGGGGAGAGTAAGAGGACAGCTCACAGGCAAAAAACCAGGAGGCCTACCATGCCTGGGACCGATGGATGGCGGTATATCCATCCCTAATAGCCGGGCTTTATATGGAACATACTGGTGATGGGCAGCGGCGTTACTGGTGCGAGGGTTCCGGCACCGCGCTCACCAACCCGCCTGCCCAGCGTGTGTGACTGTGAGTATGGGCAATTCTTCCAGGATGACCGCCGGGAGTGGCAAAGTCCTGGAAAGGCTTATGTCCAGCAGTGAACGAACTAGGCTGATGGATGGATTTCCACGGTAAATTCACTCACACACTTACAAACCGCCGACATTGCGATATGGGAACATACCATAGCATTAAAAAAAAAACTTTCAGCGGTTATACGCCATTTTTGAAAATGTTAATTATGTTATGTTGTGTTAATTCGAAAACCATTTCGAGATTTTGGTTTAAGGGTCGGTGTTCCGAGATTCGGGGTTCGGGGTTATTGCTTTTTAAGAAGGTAAAAATTCAAATTTCTGAACAAAATAAATACCACTTGTTACCTTACAAGATGAAGTGTAGGTTCATTAAAAAAAATCACGGCAATAATCTATAGTAACTTCAGAAAAAAAACAGGAATTTCAAGAAAATCTCTTGAATAGCATTGCAGCGCTACGGGTGTAACCTGAACTTGACATCCTGTTTTTTTTTTTTCTGAAGCTACTATACATTAGTGCCAAGATTTTTTTTAATGAACCTGTACTTCATCTTGTAAGGTAACAAGTGGTATTTATTTTGTTCAGAAATTAATATTTTACTATCTTAAAAAGCCATAACCCCGAACCCTGTTTTGCCCAATCTCGGAACTCCGACTCCGTATTTTAGAAATTGTAATCTAAAAAACCTCATGACGATGTATATTTTTACGAAAAAGCTGCAACTTCTATTTGCCTTTGTGTGACGTCACTTGAGAAAAGGCTGTTTAGAAATGTGTCCTTTGCTATCAAGATAAATTTATAGTAATTTGCTTCAGACTAATTTGACAGATCAGAAGACAGACAGAGACATAGGTACCACTTTTTTTTTCAAGCAATCATACATCAGTATAATACCTAAAATGCCCCAAGTGACGTCATATCTGCAAATTCTTTGAAAAAATCATAAAAAATAATTACCAAATTTTATACCATGATAATGAAAAATTATGAATACTCTCCGAAGAAAAAAAAACGTTTGAATTATATGGAAACATGTTATATTTTAATACATTTTTATGAAAGATAATAAAGCCAATTCTGAAGGCTTTAATTTTAGTTTTAGTGCTGTCAAAACTTAAATTTTTCCAAAGCAATTTAGCTTCTATTTCTTACATTAAAGGACTATTTTGGAATGAAGACAATTAAGACGAAACTAAATGGAACTGTCAAAGTTCATGTTACACGGAATCCCAAAAACTTATCGCTGCACCGAACCTTGAATCGAGTGCTAAAAGACAGAATCGATCGATTAAAAAAGTTACAACATGCAACTAATCGAAACACGTCCCTACATAATATCAACATAGCGTACAACATAGGTACCTACCTACTCACACTAATCACTTTATTATCTCTCACTCGCGCGCGTCCTCCGATCGCTCGCTCGCTCGCTCGCTCACGCTCATTCGGTAAGTGGCTAGCGGCGATGGCGGCAGTGCGTGCAGTGTTACGGACTAGTGGCTTATTTTTATTGTTATTCTTAATTTTAGACACCTCAGCGGTGTCGCCACCATGGATATTATCTGTGAGAATCAATGAGAAGACGTGTTCTAATTTTAAATGTGATTACGATTTGTACGTGCATGGATTAAATGTAAACGAGTGGTCGTTGACTTCCGCGCCGGGTATACGGGGCAGTGAATGTAGAAACTCGGACTTTTTGCTCGTGAAAAGTTTGGATTCGAATTCGAATTTCGAATTTGACGTTCCGAATTCAGATGAGAAGTTGTATTTCTGCGCGAAAGCAGATGGAGTTTGGTTCCATCAAGGAGACAGTTTATATTTGGAACCTACAAATGACGTCAGCTCGCGAACGGCGGGGCAGTAAGTACATTCGTAATCGGCTTTTGCATACCTAATTAATTTTTTATTTACCGCGAAAAATCCCTTCAGATTTCAAACCGCTTCATTTACAAGTAACCAAACCTTGTTTATCTACCCTATTCTCACATATAAAAAAAAAATCTAGTAACTGCAATGAGACACGCTCATTTTGGTAAACTTTGAAAATCTAGCAAACTTTCATAAAAATAAAAACAGTTTCATGCATAAGTACATTACATTGCATACTTATTATTATTTTTATTAATCCAACTTACCGTAATGCAATGTTAGATCACGTGTGTGTTGTGTGCGTCATTCCAGCAGGTCCTCTAAAAAGGCCGCTTTGGATGAATCATTATGATTTCTTTCTAACGCCGTCTCTTTTGCACGCGTGAAAAAACTCTTGACTCCATCCTACTTTCAAATAATTTTATGATTCACCCAAGTCGGCCTTTTTAGATCCCCTGGCCTCTTTATGAAATAGCGAAAATTATTCATTACGTATTTAAGAGGCGTTTATTAAGAAATAATTTTAACGGCCAAAATGTAACTTTTAGCTAAAAACATTATTGTCAAAAGTTTGTTATATGAATAATAGTAGTTAATGCTAGAAGGGCGAAAAGGAATAAATTACGAGGACGAGTAATTTATTGCTTTTACGCCCGTGTATCATACTACGTTTTTCAATGCAGTGTGAGGAAATAAAACAAATATAATCGTGTGAACTTTAAATTATGATTGGCTCAAAAGGACTGTATCCAGAGCCGTTAAACAGTGGAAAAAAAAAGTATAACATTTATGGTACCTACACAGGAAAGGCTGCAGGTTAGCCAACCATTGTAAATAAATTTAAAAAATTATAATAAAGCCCTAGGGAAAAATAATCGACTTTCTGTTCGGTTTTGATGCATAAAAAGTGGGCTTTTACAAGCACTTGCATTGAAAACATATTTTTAATGGTATATTACAATCTATAAAACAGTTGGCTTTTCCATAGTTGTGTTACCCAGCCGTAAATACATAAAATAATCTAATATCACGCTCATGGAAAATCCAATTATTTTGAAGCTACCATAATATCATTAAAAATTATGTTTATGCAAATAGCAAACTTTTAACAATAAGTTAGCTAAACGTTGTATTTTGGCCTTTATAATTATTTCTTCATATTTTGTTACAAATCCAGAGAAGCGATATGTCAAAGTTTTAGCGTCCCTGTTACTCTATATCCAAAATTATTGTCTATGGGAATTAAAAATATACTACTTGGCTAAAATTATACTACGTTTCGTTTTTCGTCGATGTTTGTTTTGAATTTAAATAAAATAGCGTATTTGTGAGCGAAATTAAAAAAAAATTCTAAACATATTCATAATTTCCTAAAATAGCCTCTTTGTTAGTGGAAATTTTTAATAAATTTAGCAAAAATGTTCATAACGCACAGAAATTCCCTATATTGTAGGGTAAATGTTAAAAAGCAAAACGTCTCAACCAATAAAACAAGTCGGTCGGCTTGAAGATAAAATTATGGTATTTTTACGTAGTATAGTTCCATTACGATACTACATACTGCATGTCATGAAAATATGGTACAAATAGTATAATTATACTACGAAATCCAACCCTGCTCCATATGCGAAAAACCTCTCAGTGCTAGAGAGATGGATTTGAGGAAAAGTAGCAAAATGTATGCACATGCACATATTAGCCAAGCTGTATATTTTTACAATCAGCTCTTTAATACCTTCAATTTGATACTTAAATATTTGTATAAAATATATATTTTTTTATTTCTCATTTGTATTCAACTTTTTTGAAATCGCTATAGTTTTCCTGTAATGAGCGTTTTTCTCGTTGTTTTTTTTTCTTAGTTCTTAGCTTTCCTCCAGATGGCGCTGTCCATGTTACTATAGAGATAAAATGTGTTTGTAGCAATTAATGTCAAAGTGGTTTTTCGTTTGTTTGGAATCTGTGCAAATTTTGTCTTTGATTCTGTTGCTAAAGAATACGACAGTGCCATCTAGGAATCTTATTATAACACTAAATTTGACATAGGGAAAAACGCTGGCTATAACTGTTTTTTTTTTATATTTCTTTTTAACTTTCGCTGTTCAGGCACCTTACTTACACTCGACGATTTTCATTGTAGGTAGGTATATTGCAGTTGTACCTAGCTCGCGTTAACATAGGTCGGTACCATCAATGCACATTTTTAGGGTTCCGTAGTACCTAAAATGTACAAATAAAGCCCCTATTGTGAGACTCCGTTGTCCGTCCGTCCGTATGTCACAGCCTCATAACTTAAGCACCGTTAAAGATAAAGACATGAAATTTGGGATAAAAAAAATAGGATTAAATTGCCCACATATCAAGGTGTAAAAAAATATATAAAAAATTTCAAATTGTTCAAAATATTTCTAAAACAAAAGTGAGAAAAATAAAAAATATCACCTACCCTAAAAATACAATATGGGTATCAAATTTTGATTGTAAAATATATACTTTTACTATATTTACTGGCACTGGTTTCTAGAAATCTTCAAAAAACCACAAAAATATGTATGTCCCCCCACCCCTTATATCCGAAACTGGTGGACCGAAAAATATGAAAAAAATTTCGATTATAGATCTTAATTGGCCAATTATAGAAAACTTTAGCGGTTTAAAAAAAGTTGAGGAAAAATGAGACATGAAAAAAAGAAATAAAAAAATAAAAAAAATATTTTATTAAAATACAATATGAGTATCAAATTGTTGGTATTAAAAAGCTGATTGTAAAAATATATAGTTTGGCTATATTTAATTCATCTATTTCAAGAAATCCTTAAAGAACCATAAAAGAATGTCTGTCCCCTCCCCAAATTGAATATTGAATATTGAATATCTCCAAAATTGGTGGACCGAAAAATATGAAAATGACGAAAAAATTACAAATAGGTACGCGAGTCTGACTCGCACTTGGCCCGTTTTTTCATTATAATTTAGCTTCTTTGGCCTGACATAGTAATAAATTTCTAACTGAATCGTAAATTTAGTAAACAATGAGTAATTAAAAGAGTAATAGTTATAAACATGCAAATGAAATGAGTAGGTACCTATTGGATGTCAATATAAGCTAAGCAATATCATTTCAACACTATATTCTGTCTCTTTCTTACTTGTTAATATTTGTTTTTATGAACGAGCCCTGTAAAAACCACTTAAGGTGGCTCCGTCGGAAAAATTAGCAACTCGATTCGTGGTGGTTGAAATATCGAACAAAACCAATGTATTAAAATAAAGTTCTTACTCGTATCAGCTCGCACTGCAATATGGCTGTTACGTCAGTCGCTGCGGCTGACAAGTGCGAAAATAGAGCGTTTTTAATTTATTTTATCTAAAATAAAATGAATTTCCAAGAACTGAGAAAACCATATCATTTAATATTATTTTGTGTAGAAGTTAATTAATTTTTATACTGTTTCCATAATAACTGTACCAGTTATATTTTTACAAGTGGACAAAAATCGAGAAATAAGGGTTAACTTAGAATTTTCTTGCTTCACTTCTGTATATTAAAATAAAATTCAGGAAAAACCACATCACTATGTGTATCATGTAGATTACTATGTATTTTTCTTCTATTAAAAAATGCTATAGTTACCGTATAAAATGGTTACAAAGTTACTCAGTTCAAGGTCGTTGGCGTTGGGAGAAACCCAAAATTCAAAATTCAGAAAGTTTATTTTGCAAAGTAGGTATATATAATACACGTTTCACAAGTCAAATTTTAATCTTACAAAAATATATGTAATAAAATAATAAATGTACATGAACTACTTAGATTAAATGTTTATTTAATTTATGTAGCAATATATATACGATTAAAATTATAGGTAAAATATTATTATACAAGGTGAAATCCAATCAACCGCCCGAACCCATACCGGAGACCCGGCCAGGGACCAGGACCAAGGTTCAATGATCACCAACCGAGACCCCAGCACGAATCCAGGCGGCCGACCAAATCCCATCCAATATACTACATAGTAATAGGTTACATACATGCCTACCTCCGCCCATTCGATTGCACCCTTGAATAGTTCGGTTCCTACTGCGCTTTCAGGCATGCGTGACACACCCCTCCTGAGCAAATCCAATCCAATCCAATCCTATCGGTCCACTGCTGGACATAGCCCTCTCCAAGGGCACGCCACATTTTTCTATCCTCGGCCATCCTCATTCAGCCACTACCGGCAATCTTTTTTAGATCGTCAGTCCAGCGAGCTGGCGGGCGTCCTACACTGCGTCTGCCTGAAAAAATAACGATGAATAAATAGTATGTTATTTAGCTATGTGAATTTTATTTTTGTCACTGTCACTTCAAGCGAAAAATCGCGCAGTGCGAGAGGGGCGGATTCAGGGCGAAAGGGAAAAAAAGTTGGTTTTATATTTTTATTAAAAAAAACTAAAATAGCTAGCAAAATTTCAAATATCAAATCTCTAGATATTGTTGAAACACACATAATAAAATATGTTTGAGTTCTGTATATGTTTCCTATTCGTCAAACGAGGAGAAAATGTGTGTTTGAAGACCTCATTTCAACAATTATTTCTATCTAGGAAAATTTATCCAAACATATTTTCCAATTTCAAAAACCTAGATTATATAGTCAAAATGCATATACCAGAATTTTATTAAAATTTTCCGTGTATTTCATAAAATATACAGAAAAGAAACACCCGTATTTTTTTCGCATATCGCCTTAAGACTGTACCTGAGCCTAGAGCATGACCGACTCTCCTTGTATTGAAAAAAATATATTTGGTTTATTAATCTTTTCTCTAGGGATCTTACGTATAAACAATGTACTTACTAAAATTTATACTTTTGTCAAAAAAAAAATGTTTTGCTACCTCTTTTTTTTTTCAAACGTTCGCTTCAAGAACGCGGTTAAGAGATCAACTTGATTTTTTTTCATAAAATAGGCAATAGAAATATGAAGATTTATCACCTAAATTCAATATTTTTTTCCCTACAAAATATTTCAGTATCAGCTAAAACCACACCAATTTGTTGTTTCGCTGCGTGATCACTAGTATTACGCGTCTAAGAACAAGAGGCCAAAGAGCCAACATATAATCGCCTCTATGAAAAGCAAATAAAGTCTTTGCCTTTAGACTTATTGTGCTGGACGGTTAATAAAAAAAGTTGCTAGGGTATGCCATCCACTCATTTTACTAGAATACCTATATCCTAACAGTCACAAGAATAACTCTAAACTGTTCAATGGAAATACCTACTTGTTGGCATTTCCTGCATGTTTTCCTTTCTACATGGTTTCTGAGTACACCACAACACGCCATCTTTGTTCAAGTCATTATTCCTGGTTATTATGTACTAATTTGTAAAATAAGATCCGTACAAAGAGCGGGTCTCCCTTAAAACAGGTTGTAAAACTTAAAAGGGGAGTCCCACCCCTTCACAACCTACATTTTGTAATGTAAATAAAAAATTCTTGTTTTTTTTTTAATTTTTTGGACTAGCTTTTGCCTGCGGCTTCACCCGCGCTGATTTAGTTTGAATTTTCCCGGGAAAAAAGTAGCCTACGTCACTCTCCGGCACATTAACTATTTCTATGCAGAAAATCACGTCGTTGCTCCGTTGCTGCGTAAAAGAAGGACAAACCAACAAACTAACAAATATGACACATAAGAATCAAATTGCTTAAACACAAAACCAAAAAAACACCCATTTTATGAGAGTATTTTCAAAAATAAAATCGTTTGATAACCCAAAAAAGAGGGTGGAAAACATTTTTTTTTGACAAATGTATAAATCTTAATACATTGTTTATAAGTGGAATCCCTAGATAAAAGATTGATAAATCAAATATATTTTCTTCAATATGAGGCCAGACCTAGTTTCTTCCAATGAACCCTTGAAAACCTGGTGTTGTTGATGTTCTAGCGTCAGGTGTCCCGTTAAGTATTTGTATCTCTTTTACCAAAAAATTAAAATTAAAACATAAAGTTGTGAAAATTATTCAAATTTAGAAAATAAGACAATGAAATCCTGTAAAATTGTATATTTCAATCACTCAGCTGGGTCCTTTAACTAATTGAGCACTTAAAATAACTAGGTAAGTACTTTTTTTATGCTTTACACTATTACATTAGTCACGCAATGGCCGACTATGTCCAAATACAAAAATACTGTCGTGTGACGTCACGCATCATAGATGTTAAACTCAGCCAAGCGTAGCATTACCATACCATGGGTTAAGGCGATATGTAAAAGTTTTAGCGTCCCCGTTACTCCATATGCGAAAAAACCCTCAGTGCGAGTGGGACGGATTCGTGGAAAAGTAGCGAAAAGTCAGTTTTTTATTTACATAAAATGTACTAAAGTTGCTATCAAAATCTCGTTTAACCAAGTCCTAGATATTATTAAAACCCATCTAACAAAATATAATTGCAGTCCATATGTCATTCTAAATTGTTAAACCAAAAGAAATGGTGTCGAAAAAGACCTCATTTCAATAAATATTTCTGTCGAGCCGAATTTCTCCAATCGCGTTTCTGTTTAACAGATCCCTAAAAAAAGATTCCAAGAATAATATACTATTTTATCAAAATAAAACATTTACAGTAGAGTCTTGATAATCCGAACTAGCAAAAACTAACCCCTGTTCGGACTCACGAAGCGTTCGGATTATAGTATGTAAGGAGAAAAAAAAACATTTTTATTCTTAAAATAGTGTTTAATTATATACATAGTTTAAGAGGTACAGTAAGCAACTATACTTACTTACAAGCAAGAGAAGTTGCCGACACTCCGTCCTTTAAACTGTCTAGTATGGTGCACTTTTCGGCTATAGTCAAAGTTTTATGTTTGCGTTTTGGTGTTGGAACCATCTTTATAACCTCAAAAAACACGCCGCGCACGAGTACAGAGCAGAAAAACGTGGAATGGACGCGCAACGTGGCAGTCGTAACTGCAGACTAATTAATAAACAACATAGCAGCGAGGCGAAGGCGAGGAAGTGGGGTGGGGTATGCAGTTCGGATTATAGCGACGTTCGGATTAGCCTGAGTACGGATTATCGAGGCTCTACTGTACTGAAGTAGATATGCAAGTTCTAAAAGTGACGATTTTTTTTCCGTAACGTCTTTACTCGTTTTAGTTTTACGGCCTCGTCGACCAATTAATTAATGGTGACCTCAGGCGTAATTATTTTTTTATTAAAATGTACTAAAGTTGCTATCAAAATGTTGTTTAACCAAGTCCTAGATATTGTTAAAACCCATCTAATAAAATATAATTGCAGTCCATATGTCATTCTAAATTGTCAAACCAGGAGAATTGGTGTCGAAAAAGACCTCATTTCAATAAATATTTCTGTCGAGCCGAATTTCTCCAATCGCCTTTCTGTTTTAACAGATCGCCGGAACACCTCTGACACCCTCTCGGGGATTCATGTCGTGTGTATATTTTGACTACCGAATAATAAATGAATCATTCAGCTCGAGCGGCCTGAACTTCAATTGAAATAAATCAACTACGATTACAGTTTCATTGAAAGCAATAAAGGGAATGTTTACAACAAAAAACCGGTCAAGTGCGTGTAGGACACGTGACCTGAGGGTTCCGTACCATTTAAATAGGTTAATATACTTAAATAGAATAGAATAGAAAATCGTTTATTTACAGTCACAATCACACACAACACAGAAAAAGAAGACATAAGACATGAAGAAAATTTCAAAATTTCAATAAAAAAATGAAAATTAAAACAAAATAATTTAACACTAAGTAACACTTAAAATTATCACACATTGAAACAGAACAAAAACAGTACATGTACTTAATCTACCTTAAACGCGAGTGAGATCGTGACGGCAAAAAGGTTCTGACTCAGCATAGTTTTGCAGACGGATCTGCAACGCTGGTTATTCTGCCAGAACCAGATAAATACATCGACCCATGCTCGTAAATAATTTAAACAGAACTTACAAACGTACCTATCTATCTATCTACAAATTGTATGAAACAAAAGTGCAAAATTAAGTTGGTTGAGTATTCCGGAACGTAACCCTAAATTTTGTTGTTTAACTACAGCATTTTTGGTACATAATATATATAAATTTTCAAATTCCTAACTAGTTTGGTCTTTGAGATAGACCCTATAACAAAAATGGTCTAAACTGAAACTTTCACAGCCCGCCATTCTTTATTTTTCAAGGTTTCTCCCAATGCCAACGATCTTAAACTGTGTAACTTTATAACCATTTTATACGGTAACTATAGCATATTTTAATAAAAGAATAGTAGTTACTAGGGCGAAAAGGAATAAAATACGAGGACGATTTAAAACACGAGCGTAGCGAGTGTTTTAAACGTAACCGAGTAATTTATTGCTTTTACGCCCGTGTATCATACTACGTTTTTCAATGCATAGTGTGAGGAAATGAAAACAAATATAATCTTGTGAACTTTCAATTATGATTGGCTCAAAAGGATTGTATCCAGAGCCGTTAAACAGTGGAAAAAAAAGTATAACATCTATGGTACACAGGATAGGCTGCAGGTTAGCCAACCATTGCAAACAAATTAAAAAAACAATAATAATAAAGCCCTAGGGCAAAATAATCGACTTTCTGTTCGGTTTTGATGCATAAAAAGTGGGCCTTTACGAGCACATGCATTGAAAAAATACATACTAATCTACATGATACAAATAGTGATGTGGTTTTTCCTGAATTTTATTTTAATATGTATACAGAAGTGAAGCAAAAAAAATCAAAGTTTACCTCTTATTTCTCGATTTTTTGTCCACTTGTAAAAATATAACTGCTACAGTTTTTATCGAAACAGTATAAAAATTTATAAACTTCTAGACAAATAATATAAAATGATATGGTTTTCTCAGTTCTTGGAAATCCGTTTTATTTTACATCAAATTAATTAAAAGCACACTATTTTCGCACTTGTCAGCCGCAGCGACTGACGTAACAGCCATGTTGCGGTGCGAGCTGGGGGTCTACCGCGTAATTCTCATTTTCATCAACATCAACTTGAGATTGAAATTTGACGTGCGTGCGACGACGACGCCCGCCTAACATGCCATCTCTTTTGCACACGTTGAATTTCGTATGCATTTGCTTGAAGTTGATACAAATGAGAATTACGCGGTAGAGCCCCTGATAAGAACTTTATTTTAATATGGTTTTGTTCATAATTTCAACCGCCACGAATCGAGTATTTGCAAATTTTTCCGATGAAGACACCTTAAGAGAAAAAAAAAAACAAACATATTTATACTTTACTCAATGAGTTCTAGACAATGACACCACAGATAGTACGGTTTTTCGGCTCCATTTTCATGTATCCCCCTGAAAAATTGCAATTTTTTTTTTTAATTCAATATTCGATATTTGGTCAACATTTTACTCGACCGACATAATAAATTTTCAGGGGCTCTATCGCGTAATTCTCATTTGTATCAACTTCAAGCAAATGCATGCGAAATTCAACGCGTGCAAAAGAGATGGCATGTTAGGCGGGCGTCGTCGCACGCACGACAAATTTCAATCTCAAGTTGATGTTGATAAAAATGAGAATTACGCGGAAGACCGGTCTCTATCTCATTCCGTCCAAGAGCTAGAGACCCGTGACATGCGGACGGACAGCGGAGTGACATTAATAGGGCTCCGTTTTGCCCTTTCGGTACGGAACCCTAAAACAATACTCTTAAGGGGATCCACAACACTAAACTCCAGTTAAGCATCGGATTCAGTTTCGTCAATAAAAAAAATTAAAAATTATGCTGTGTGTTTTTTTGACTCAAAACTTCGTTAATATTCATACTTTTAAACACTTTTAATCATCTAACAGTCAAATTAGTTTTAAAGAAGTTTGAATTGCACGAAAAAAGTGATTTAGCTCCTATATTTAGCTCCTATATTTAAAAACCGATTGAAACGAAACTAACATACAAAGATATTTGTGTCGATTCGGTTAACACGTTTTAATTTATTTGACAGGACTTAACTTAATTTAAGCATTCTGTCTTTTTCTTTCCGTATCGTAAAGACAAAGACAGGACGCTCAAAATAAGGTTAGTCCTTACAAATAAGTTAAGGCCCTTACTATTGCCAAATGGGTACATTCTAAAGCCTACTCCTACTTGGAGACCCCCTCGAAGTAATTCAGGGGAGAGTAAGAGGATAGCTCACAGGCAAAAAACCAGGAGGCCTACCATGCCTGGGACCGATGGATGGCGGCATATCCATCCCTAATAGCCGGGCCTTACATGGAACAGACTGGTGACGGGCAGCGGCGTCACTGGTGCGAGGGTTCCGGTACCGCGCTCACCAACCCGCCTGCCCAGCGTGTGTGAGTATGGGCAATTCTTCCAGGATGACCGCCGGGAGTGGCTAAGTCCTGGAAAGGCTTATGTCCAGCAGTCGACGAACTAGGCTGATGGATGGATGGAAGCCCCTTAAAACAAGCGTGCATCTTCTTTATAAAAAGAAAAACGTGATATCTTTCACTTGACCTTCAGTGACGTCATCACCACACATTTCAATACGAAAAAATACATTTCTTGAACGATTACGTCACTTCCTGTAAATACTAAAATACATAGAAAACCGGTATAAAGAGGCGAAAAATTGTATTATTGAAATTACTTACCTACAACCTGGTCACATTATCTCGAGACCTCGCTGGAATGCGAACCACCCGCCCCCGTTCTCCTTCACCTCCCCGCGCTCTGTATCTGAGCGCCGACGCGACGTGACGTCATCGACGCCAGGTCTCGAGATAATGTGACCGGGATATAAATTGATCTATTTATTCCAAAAAGCAGACAAAATGGCACATTAAAGTTTAAAAACAACCGAATTTTAGTATTATGTAGGTACTCTTCGTTTTATAGGCCATTATTCTGTTGCCAACTGTATTTTAACGATGAATGACGTCAGCAATCATCGCTGGACACCTCGATATCTTTTTATCGAATCCTAAATCTGGAAAAGGCAAATCGAATTTGCTTTGACGATAAAATTTATCGCTTATTTATCATTTAATAACCTACATAATACTAAACTATATATATTTTCATGATAAAACTCATTATGTTCTGATTGAAATTAAACATTAATTTTATTTCCCTTTTTTATTTATTTATTTACTTACTTACAAATGATTTTTCAAAGAATTGTCCGATATGACGTCACTTGAGAATTTTAGACATTACATGTGATGTGTGATTGCTTATAAAAAAGTGGTCTGTCTCTGTCTGTCTACTCATCTGTCATCCAGCTGTCAAATTAATTGCAAGCAACTTAGTACAAATTTATCTTGATAGCAAAGGACACATTTCTAAACAGCCATTTCTCAAGTGACGTTACACGAATGCAAATGGAAGTTGCAGCTTTTTCGTAAAAATATCCATCATGAAGTTTTTTAGACCACAAGTTCTAAAATACAGCTTATTAAACCTAAATCTCGAAATGGTTTTCGAATTAACACACCTTAACATAATTTAATTTAAGCGAATTGCGAGATGAGATTGGAAGTATGAAGCGCGCGCAACAGTGGTGCCTCGGACAGCAGCGGGTCTACCGCGTAATTCTGATTTTCATCAACATCAACTTGAGATTGAAATTTGACGCGCGTGCGACGACGCCCGCCTAACATGCCATCTCTTTTGCACGCACGTCTAATTTCAATCTCAAGTTGATGTTGATGAAAATCAGAACTACGCGGTAGACCAGCGGGCCTATTATGTATCTCTAGTTGTCTTCAGCCCCCCTATTCTGTATCTTTAGTTGCCAACTGTACTAGGTGCCTATCATCAAAAACATAGATAAATACTGAAATTTCAAAATTCCCTTTGGTGGGTATTGAACTATTGACAATCTGTGTCGTCACTTGAAGTGCAAACATATCCTTAGGAAATCGGAATTCGATGGTATATCTATGTTTTTGATGATAGGCACCCAGTAAAGAAGGCAACTAGAGATACATAATAGGCCCGCTGGACTGGGTGCCTATCATCAAAAACATAGATATACTATCGAATTCCGATTGTCTAAGGATATGTTAGCACTTGAAGTGACGACACAGTTCGTTAATAGTTCAATACCCACTAAAGGCAATTTTGAAATTTCAGTTTTTATCTATGTTTTTGATGATAGGCACCTAGTACAGTTGGCAACTAAAGATACAGAATAGGGGGGCAGGTTGGTCCTCAAGCGCGGCAACCGCAGCAACGGCGGCGCTCCACGTATTTGTCCGGCACCAGTGCTGCCAGATCAGCGCATTTTGCGGCAGATCTAACGCTTTTTTTGACCACTTAGCGCTCAAAATTCGTTTTTAGCGCATAGCGGAAAATCTAGCGCTATATCGGAATGAGTTGTGTTTCATTATTTTAGAACATTTTTGGAATCATTTTGGAAAATCTAGCGCTATTTTGAAATGAGTTTGTTTTAGTCATGATAACTCTACTTGCATTGATTTAATTAAGTATAAAATTACTTCATCTTCTTTTAAAAATTCTTTACGGCTCTATAAATGACGTATTTTTTTAAAAAGCCAATCAATTACAATCATCTTATATGGCCACCAATATACAACATAAAAGTAGCGCTTCTTCTAGCGCTTTTTATAAAAAAATATGTTTAGCGGAATCTAGCGCTTTTTTTACAGCGGAGTTAGTGCGCAATACTCAATTGAACCTGGCAGCTCTGTCCGGCACACACATGCTCGCCTCCCCCAATATTACCGAATTGTGGATTCGTCCCATAATTATTTTATAAAAAGCGAGTTCCCGCCTTACTCTCAGTTTATTATACCCTAGTTACCCCTACCATCCCTAATATAAACAGTGTTGGGCACATTATGAATTAATGAAAAGCAAAATAATTTATGTATATTGTAGCCGATTCTGAAGGCTTTAACTTTAGTTTTAGTGCTGTCAAAACTAAAATTTTATCGTTGCAAAATAGTTCATAAGTGTGAAGTACAGAAGCTAAATTACTTTGGAAAAATTCAAGTCTTGACAGCACTAAAACTAAAGTTAAAGCCTTCAGAATCGGCTTTATTATGTACCATATTTTTATGTGTATTTGTATAATTATAATGTATTTAAACAACAAATACTTAGATAAAATTAATTAATTTTGCAGTTTTATTTCATTAATTTTGTAGTTTGTAAGTTTTGTTCAAATTATTGAGGTGTATTAACTTTATTTCAATGTACGGAACCATCAGGGCGTGAGTTCTATTTGCACTTGAACAGTTTTTAGGGTTCCGTACCCAAAGGGTGACCAACGGGATCCTATTACTAAGACTCCGCTGTCCGTCTTTCTGTCCATCTGTCCGTCTGTCTGCCACCAGGCTGTATCTCATGAACCGTGATAGTATGATGTATTTCTGTTGCCGCTATAACAGCAAATACTAAAAAAGAGAATAAAATAAATATTTAAGGGAGCTCCCATACAACAAACGTGATTTTTTGCCGTTTTTATAGATAATGGTACGGAACCCTTTGTACGCGAATCCGACTCGCACTTGGCCGGTTTTTTATCGTTTAAGTCGATCGACGTCGCGTCGGCGGCATAGCTCAAGATCGGCTGAACATTAATAAATGATTGAAGAAATAGTTTATTTGATTTCTGATAATAGATTACAACGTTATTTAATCATTCATTAATCGTTATTAATTCTTTAGTTATTTGTTATTCATGATAATATTGATAAAGTTAAGGAAGAATCAAAAATTTTAAATGACCTCGTATTATACGAATGCCCTGCCATCCCTGACATACAATTGTCACGTTTAACGCACACGATGCAACTGCAGCGATGAACTCTGCAACGGGTTTATTTATTTTTAATTTACTTATTTTAAGGAAACACACAGTGTTGGGGTCCTAGCTCGGTGATAAATAAAGCAGTGGACTGTAACTTAGATATTTTTTTTTGTTTCTCAATCGTGGCCATTGATAGTGAAGAGAATTTTTGACAGATCCGGTGTTGCCAGGCTTCGTTCTTCCTTCAGTGTTTCCAGCTTATTATTAGATCCCCAACACACAGTACAAAATATATAATGGGAATTTAAATACAGAAACGTAGAGACCAGTTAAGTTCCCATAGACAGTAGTATATAAGCAAAAAGGTAGCAGCTTAAAATTAAAATGGAAACAATTTAAAGGGTTGCGGCGATGGATGTGTGTTAAGGCGATATGTAAAAGTTTTAGCGTCCGTGTTACTCCATATGCAAAAAAAACCTCAGTGCGAGAGGGACGGATTCGTGGAAAAGTAGCAAAAAGTCGGTTTTTTATTAATATAAAATGTACTAAAAACGCTATCAAAATTTCGTTTAACCAGGTCCTAGATACTGTTAAAACCCATCTAATAAAATATAATTGAAGTCCATATGTCATTCTAAATTGTCAAACCAGGAGAATTAGTGTCGATAAAGACCTCATTTCAATAAATATTTCTATCGAGCCGAATTTCTCCAATCGCGTTTCTGTTTTAACAGATCCCTAGAGAAAGACTCCAAAAATAATATACTATTTTATCAAAATTATACATTATTTACCGAAGTAGATATAGAAGTTCTAAAAGTGTCGATTTTTTTCCGCAGCGCCTTAAGGGCGTTATCCCTGACATTGAGCACCTCATTTTGCATTAAGGTGATATATCGTCCGTGCAAAGGTCCCCGTTACTCCAGGCGGAAAGACCCGCAGTGCGAGAGGGACGGAATCGAGGAAAATTTTCAAAAAGTCGGTTTTAAATTAATCAGATATCAGAAAATAATTAATACATAATTAACTTAAATAGCTATGAAAATTTCCATAACCAGTAATTTAGGTATTGTTAAAAGCCATCTAAATAAATATTTTTGAAGTCTGTATGCTATCCGAATTTGTCAGAATATCAAAAAAAGTGTTAATTTGTTAATTATTTCTATCGAGTGAAATTCCTCCAATCGCGTTTCTGATAGACCAAAATCTAGAAAAAAGTTTCAAAATTATTATACTTATTTATTTAACTTAAGACTTCTTTTGAACAGCAGATAAATAACTTCTAAAGTGTCCATTTTGACGATATACTCCCTTAAGTAGAACTGAACTCTATGATCTTTTGTTATAGTTTAAAATAGCGCTCCGGCCGGTTTTTTTTCTTAATGCTATATTTACTGTTAATTTTTATTGTTTGTGATTTTGTATGTACTTGTGTATTGTTTTTCTCGTGTCGGTAGTATCTGAAAATAAAAGTATTTTTCTTTCTTATTTAAATCCTGTATAATTCTTAAATGAGTGTTGCACGAAAATAAAATTCCCTTTGAGAAAACATCACTAACAAACTGTTCCGTTCAACCTAATAACCCAAAGACATCTACAACATTCGCCCCACAAAAATTAAAACCGAACTATTCCGGTTTCAACCGGAATTTTATTTCTCAAAATAAGTAGCGTCCTCCTTGCGTCACAGACACTGTCTACCGGTGTGTGACCGTTTTGGCAGAAAGCCCAGTTGTCTTTGCCAGTGTTTATGTTACCTATAATATAAACCTTAGAAAAATATACTCAAGCTTTTATTTATAAGGCCCACTTGCAGCATGTTCTTAACTCGGCTTTAACTCGGGTTAAGTCAAAAAATAGAGGGTTAAGAAAAAGGTCTCTTGCACCAATCAAAATTTCGGGTTAAACTAGGGTTAAACTAAGAGAAAGTCATTAGAAATTAACATGACTCTCACCTTGAGTTAAACTCTGGTTAGCGAAGTAATGTTACCAGTTTGACTTAAATTGTGTTGTTTCCAATGACATTATATAGATACTATACCTCATTGGTTGCAACTAATTACTTTATGTTAACATTCTAAATAATTGTCAAATGTCAATTAACCCGCTTCGTTATTATCATGGTGCAATAGAACTAATGAAAGTTTGGGTTAGTTAACTCTTCCCTTGGGTTAAGGGGTTAAGGATTTTTTCTCGATCATGCTGCAAGTGAGCCTAAGCGTCATTGGCGTTAACTCGTTTTAATTTTACGGCGTCGTCGGCCAATTAATTAATGGCGACCTCAAGAGTAATTATTCTAAGATGGCGACATAAATTATTGGATGGGAGAAAAATTATTGCATTGTTCACGACGTCTATCGAGGTTCGAGACTTTTTCGAGTTCATAATTAGGGTTCCGTAGTACCTAAAAGATACAAAAGGAACCTTTATGGTGAGACCCCGTTGTCCGTCCGTCCGTCCGTATGTCAGAGCCTTATAACTATAGTACCGTTAAAGATAAATACATCAATTTTGGCACAAAATTAGCATTAATTTGCCCACATAACAAGGTGTAAATTTTTTTTATCAATAATTAGAAATTGTTCAAAATATTTTCAAAACAAAAGTAAGAAAAACAAAAAATATAATCCTAAAAATACAATATGAGTATCAAATTGTAGATACTAAAAAGTTAATTGTAAAAATGTATACTTTTACTATATTTACTGGCACTGGTTTCGAAAAAATCTTAAAAAACCACAAAAATATGTATATCCCCCCTTATCTCCGAAACTGGTGGACCGAAAAATATGAAAAAAATCATGGTAATATCTGTTTACGTAAAGATTACAGGAAAAATAAAGCGGTTGAGAAATTCACGAAAAAAAATGTCAAATAAATCATCCACAAATCGGAACCGAGGTACGCGAGTCTGACTCGCACTTGGCCGTTTTTTTTAGTTAATACTCTGAGAGTCGTTTAGCAGGCGGATTGTAAAAAACCCGCCTTTTTGTATGTGTAATACTGAACATTTCAATTCTGCTCAATATAGTTATTCTACAAAACCTTATTACCTAGGTATTGTATACAGTGTGTCCCTCCCTCGTACAAGTGCACATCCGAAAAGGGGTGAAACTAGACCTTATTTTATCGACAAAAAATGTTCTTTTTTTTTAGAAAATCTTTGTTTTATTAATTTACGTTTTAAGGCGCTCTTATCTCAGAAGAGTGACTCTCTGTCTTTTTCTTTACGTGTAAGGAGTAAAGAAAATAACCACACTTTGGTACTTTTTCGTTGTTTTTAAATTGTTTAAAAATAAGGGATATGTTTATTAAAACCCACTTACGTGGTCGACCTAGAAAATTTAAAGAGCAATATTACCAGATATGTTTCGTTAATAAAAGAGTGGAATTATGGAAATGGCATGATTTGAAAGGTCTTATTGCATGCTGTGTTCGTGAATTATTTCTATCGAGCAAAGTTTATCTGATCGTGTAACACATGCGTGGAAGACCAAGATAAAGGTTCGAACTATATTGCGTATTTTTTTTTTGAGGTTTTAGACGATATTTGAAAGTTCTATTTGACTTTGAAATTACAGATTTTGGGATAAGAGCGCCTTGAATTTTTTTTTGCCTGCCATTAAGTTTTGCAGCGTGTACCAAAAATATTACGATGTTCCGCGGGCCGGTTCAAAAGTAGGGCCGCATTTGGCCCGCGGGCCGGGCGTTGCCCATATAATAATAATAATAATAATAATAAGAGTTTATTCCATATAAATGTGTACATTTATAAACTTACATACTAGATCATACACAGATTAAAAGAGTGTACACAAAACAATTTTGAGTGCCCTACTCCCTAAAAAAGGGCATAGCCCTGTAGTCTTAGGATAAGTAGTACTGCTCAACCCGAAAAATAGGTGACTAGCTAACACAATATTACTGTACATCTTGTATTGCATGTTTATAAAAAATATGTTGATTTAAAACTTATTTTTACTAATTTACTAAATTACATGTAATAATCAAATGTAAATTATGGCAAAAGAAAGAATATAATATAAAAGTAGTATGGTATACGTCAAGGAACTCGAGTAGCTAAGGGCCACCGTTTATTTACTAATACCATCACAGACATTGCGTGCCAGCGTTGCTTAGGGAAAGCTATAAATTATACTTCCAGAAGCTTTCGACTTTATGACCCAAATTTTCATCCATTACTAAAGTAGAATAACGTCTAAATGAGGGTAGACGATCAAAAGTAGGTCGGGTCAGTGAAATCTACTCCCATACTGCAAACAACAACAAAAGCGTTTTTATAAGTAACTACATTGTTTGACCGATGTTATGATATGACATTATAACACCGCAACTCTACGCTACGCTCTACGCTACGTTTTTTTGTTTGTGTTTATTTCGATAAATATTTGTACGCCAAATTTGGCAGATTTTTGAGGAATGACATATTTAATCATATTGTAACACCTAATTTTTAAGGACCAAAAGTCAAACAAATAAACTTTTCTATTCTATTCTATGATTGGCCAAATTTATTATAACACCGTGAAAAAGAACCAGTCACAAGCGATAACTTAAGTCTTAATTTCTTAAGCCACGCCCTCTTTCTCTTCTCGCTTCTGATTGGTCGCAGGCATCTACTGAGTATAATGACGTACATACATGGGTATAATGACGAGTATCACGACAGTATCATGACGAGTGTTCTTTTTCAAATTTTTCGTGAAATTTGATGGTCGTAGATAAAATGTTGTGTGGACATAATTATTAAACATTGGGACACTCATGCAGGTCTATTATGACACTAACTTCGTTCATTCCGTAAACAAGCACTCGTTTATTCTATCTCTCGAAGTACGTGGCTATAGTTGTAATAGGGCGTACAGTAATTTCTGAAACTGTTTACAACACGTAATTATTACTTGTAGTTCGCCCCGATTCGATCTTGACCGATTTAGCTCATGTGCGAACATAAAAATTCTTTTTGTCTCATTTACTCACCTACCAAATTTCATGACGTTCCGATCAACGATATTCGAGTTATCGTCTGACAAACATACATATAGTCCGTGTTTTTATACTTGACTTAAGTCATAAACAACAATGGCGTACCAATAAAATTTGACATTTCGTAGGGATGGGTAGCGATGCGCGATGACGGATATTTTTATCGATTGTCCCGATTAATCGCGATTATTTTTTCGAAGTCGACTAAATATCTCGCCGTCGATAAACGAATGTAAGTCGAACTTTCTCATTGTAAACCTAACTGTATTTTGTTTTTGTGCAATATTTATAAAGTCATTGTTTTACATTTTATATACCAATTTATATACAAATACAAATACAAATACAAAATACAAAATTATGTTTAATATAAGTACTAGGCATCCGCTAAAAATCAGCGCCATGGCCCTGTCATGACATTAAGCTGAGCGGAGACTTTTTTGGTACATTCTGTGCTAATTTTAAGTTTTAACTATAATTTAATATACCAAATATATATTATGTTCCAAATAAACATGATTCTATTCTATTTTATAATCGACAAAAACATTTCGTAATCTCGCATATCGTTCTTTCATTCACATTACGTCATCCCATCCCTAAAACGAAATATCAAACTCTTCTGTGAATTCATTTTGTCTGTGTACAGGAATTCCGTAAAAGTACGAGTTTACCTAAAAATGTTATTTAAAATGACAATTTAAAGCATTTTCAAATATGGTTACACCTTTCTGTTACACGTTGTATAGTCAAAATGCATTCCAGAAATTGATTACAATTTTCCGTGTATTTTATGAAATACACAGAAAAGAAGCACACTATTTTTTACATATCGCCATAAATTGTATTGCACGAATTATACTTGGCTGGTGACAAAAATTAGCAGTTACCTGTGTTTGAGGAACAACCAAGGTTATAGACTATGAGCGTAGAGTCTGTAACCCTATGTATCGAGTAACAAGATGGGACCAATTTGTAGTTGTGTAGAAAAAAAACTACATCAAAATAAATAGGGTTGGCTGAGCGCAACCTGCTCCATTTTGTTTTTGCTGACTGTACAAAATGTTCCAGGTTGCGCTCAGCCAACCCTGTTTATTTTGATGTAGTTTTTGTTTTTACACTTCTACAAATTGGTCACATCTTGCTGAAAACGATGCCGAATCGATTTTTTTAAATAAATCAATCTTTGATAAAATCAGATCGACTCACGTTAGTACCAAGACGCGCAAACCTTATTTTACTAAACACCTTTTGATACGCTCTATCGAACGTAGTAGGGCCCTACATGTTACTTATAGACGTGATTGTTTAGCGTAAGAACAATTTTTTTTTGCTGACTGTACAAAATACTCCTGCGGGCCTATTATGTATCTCTAGTTGCCTTCTGGACTGGGTGTCTATCATCAAAAACATAGATATACTATCGAATTCCGATGTCCTAAGGATATTTTCGCACTTGAAGTGACGACACAGATTGTTAATAGTTCAATACACACTAAAGGCAATTTTGAAATTTCAGTTTTTATCTATGTTTTTGATGATAGGCACCTCGTTCAGTTGCCAACTAAAGATACAGAATAGGGGGGCAGGTTGCGCCAGCGGGGGTTGGCAAATATAGGAAGGCCATAAATGTTACCAGGGGATCAGCCAGGGCCGCATATCATTTTTGTATTTAAATAAATATCATATTTATTGTAGTTTTAAACATTTTAAGTATTAACTATTAAAATAATTAATGCGATTTTTGCGGCTGCATTTGACTTACAAGTTTTTGCATTTTAAATCTGGAAATGCGCAGTATTGGGTCTAATTGTGCATTCTTTAACCGAAAACAATGCCTGCTTTTTTGATAGTTGAGAATGGAAAATATCTATACTGAAGCTGCTCAAACAAATATGTACTACCAAATATAATTATCATGCAGTAGTTGCGGGCCGTACCAAAGCGGTTCACGGGCCGCCGGTTGCCGACCGCTGCCTTAGCCAAACCTGTTTTTTTTTATGAAGTTTTTTCACATCTCCGAATTAGTAACATCTTGTTACTCCATACATAGGGTTACCCGCGGTACGCCCGTAGTCTATTACGCCGAATCTGATAAACTTGTTAATGATGTTAAACAAATTGTTTTAGCTGACTCAGAAACTGACTCATTCATTTCCCTGCTAGACCCGTAGCCAGGGGGGGGATATGGGTGTCTTATCACTAAGGTTGCCAACGGTACTATAATATACAAGGTGACTTTTTGATCTTCGTCCAAATTCATACTGGTGGCTGGGTAAGTGATCAGTATCATGGATCAATACCAATTTTTGTGAAATTCGTAAAATGAAATTTCGACTCCCCATAGTGATTCACTCGGGACTGGAAGTGAATTTCTATGGGAAGCCGAAATTTCATTTTACGAATTTTACAAAAATTGTTATTGATCCAAAATACTGATCACTTATCAAGCCTCCAGTATGAATTTGGACGATGATCAAAAAGTCACCTTGTATATATAATGCTATATCAACGAGCTATGGAGCGGGCTATGCTTGGGATATCTCTGATGGATAAAATCCGAAACGAAAAGGTGAAAAGTCACCTTGTATAGTATTGTACTATATCTCGGGTCTGCGTACTATATACTGTTGAAGAACTGGGGTAAAGTTTAGCGAATTGCTGTCATAAAACTACGATTTTTTTACTAAGGTAAGTGTTAGTTCCGAATTAGTGCATCCTACTTATATTTTTTTCTGTGATCGACACGTTGGTTTTCTTTTTTTCAAAATTACTTAAATCGATTCTGACTAGGGAAAGCAATCTTGCACCTAAATGTCAATCTCGGTATTTGCAAGATTTGAAAAAATCAATCTCTCAAGATCTCGGTATTAGCGAAATCTTGCACTAATAAAAATTCTTTCGAAAAAATATTGTTTGAACTACTGGTTAGTAAAAAAATTAAAACAAGATATCAATCCAATGATATGGGATGTATTTAAATATACTCATCATAGTTAATTATGTTATTTTACTGACCATAATGAAAAGTTTTCCCAAAGAAATACACCAGCGCAGATGAAAAAATAATTTTTTCTATACATAATAATTTTAAAAACCAACTGTAAATGTTGTATGGGCATGTGTTTTTTTTTTTTCAGCTAATAAATCTTACTATCTACTGAAATAGAAGAAAAAATCAACAGGAAAGCAAATCACACGATTAACCGACCAAATTCGAATGACTACATAAAAGCGGGCGCATAGTACATTGTGCCAACCGTCTTAAATTGGTAGTATTATAATTGAATTTTGGTGGCGTACAGGGTTTAAATACATATTTATTTACTTTTATATAAATATGTGACGTTATCAGAGAGTATGTAGATATCATAATGTTATTAGATCTATGGATAAAATCATTTTAAGGCGATACCAAAAAAAATGGGGTTTTTTCGAATCCATTTACTCCATTCTAAATCATCATCTACGTATTTAATTTTTGGGTAAATGATTATTGAGTAATTGATTAAGATTCTCACTGAAGGAAAACGCGATTGGATGAAATTATCTCAATAGAATTTAATTCCGAAAAGAACTCTAAATTGTTTTATTTTTTCCTGTAATTCTGAAATCCTAACTAATTTCATTGTGAAATTGCATTCAAAATGTGGATATTATGTATTTGTAAAGTCTCCTTGAAAATCTTTTTGACAAAATAGCTTAGTACATTTTATTTTAATAAAAAACCGACATTTTGCTACTTTTCCACGAATCCGTCCCACTCGCACTGAGGGTTTTTTCGCATATGGAGTAACAGGGACGTTAAAACTTTTACGTAGCGCCTTAAGGATTAAATGTCAGATTTATCGTCGAATGATAAAAAGTCAAGTATCTAATACATACTCGTAGATAAGGAGTTATTCGGCTTATGTATTGTGATCTACACATGTACTAATTATATTATATTATATAATAGTAGTTTATGCTACAAGGGCGCAAAGGAATAAATTACGAGGACGATTTAAAACACGAGCGTAGCGAGTGTTTTAAACGTAACCGAGTAATTTATTGCTCTTACGCCCGTGTATCATACTACGTTTTTCAATGCATAGTGTGAGGAAATAAAACAAATATAATTTTGTGAACTTTAAATTGTAATTGGCTCAAAAGGACTGTATCCAGAGCCGTTAAACAGTGGAAAAAAAGTATGACATTTATGGTACACAAGAAAGGCTGCAGGTTAGCCAACCATTGAAAATAAATTTAAAAAAAAATAATAATAAAGCCCAAATAATCGACTTTCTGTTCGGTTTTGATGCATAAAAAGTGGGCCTTTACGAGCACATGCATTGAAAAATTACATATGTACACATTAAAATTGACCAAAAACGCAGTCCACATACGCATCAATC
Source organism: Ypsolopha sequella (assembly GCA_934047225.1). Classification (NCBI taxonomy): domain Eukaryota; kingdom Metazoa; phylum Arthropoda; class Insecta; order Lepidoptera; family Ypsolophidae; genus Ypsolopha; species Ypsolopha sequella. The sequence continues at coordinate 12,669,773 of OW204011.1, forward strand.
AACATCGCCACACATGTGACTCTATGAACAACAACACTCTACCAGTACCGACCCACACACACACTCACAATTCGCCTTTCAACCATTGTCTTACAGTTCGCATCATTAAGGCCCTTAATATCGCCAAATGGGTACTTTCTAAAGCCTACTCCTCTTTTATGGCCAAACCAAAAATATTGAAAAAATGTATTATGGATTATCAACTCTAGGATAACATATGCAACATTTTTCTTTTTCGTACCACCAAAACTTCTATATGAAAAATTGTTTTAACTGAATGGTGTTTTTTTGGCTTGAATGTTAAAGTTAAACACCGTTTTGTAGTAACACAGTTACGGTGTTACTACAAAATGGTGTTTAACTTTAGACAGTGTTTAAATCTGTCGTTGTCACCTTTGTTTTCATATTGTAAAAGAGTGACAGCAACAGATTTAAACACTGTCTAAAGTTAAACACCGTTTTGTAGTAACACCGTTAATGTTTAAACGAGCAGCACTGGTTGGCGGAGGACGAGACGTCTCCAGAGCCGAGACGGGTGCGTCTCTGCTTCCGCCAACTGACGTCACACGTCACTCCTCTCATTTTTATAGCATGCAGTGTTTACCTGTTATTGGAGTTACACTCTATTCCTACTGTATAGTGCGCGCCAATCTTTTAGTCGCCTCTGAGTGAGTTACGAGTGCAAGCTTGCGCAGGTACAGTCAAGGAAACAATAATATCAACGGTTGATTATTAAATGTTTACTGCAAGTGGTAAGGTGTACTTGTTGTACCTAGCTATTTAATTATTTATTTATTATTTTAGTGCAATCTGAACTATAGAAATAAAACGCTTTAATATTAAAAATAAGTAAATTTATAATGTACAAATATAGACAAATACGTTGTTACTTTATTTAGAGATGTGAGACACCATCTATAAAAACTGGTTCCCTTAGATTTTCGTCCGAATCACTATCGTCTGTAGAATTTTGGTCCTCCTCAGTGTCGTCGTCGGGTCCATTGTCATTGTCACTAACTTCAATAATTATTTATTTATTATAAAGGCAACAGAAACAATAAACTATAACAAACAGATTCAACGATTAACTTAACGAATCATAGAATTTTTTCCTCGTAGGTACATTTCATGCAACGCGCGCGTGTATAGTGTACGGACGTAGCACTAACACTAACGCATAGTGTTGACACCTGCCGAACGGCGAGCGGGGGGTGTGGTGCGGCATGCAGGCGGGTGTGCTCCGCGCCCTCGCTCCTGTAACGTCCCCCTGACACCGTAAAACGGCTAATGCGTCGATTCTTGGGGCTATCTTCAGAGGCGACTAAAAGATTGGCGCGCACTGTACTTTAGTTTAATTGTATGTTGTAAAGTGTATCATCTGTTGGTAGACCAAATAAATAAATACCTAATTCTAATTCATTACCGGACCGGATGATGGTGGGTAGAACTAGGGTTCCCAACCCTCCCAGAATGCCCGGGAGACTCCGGGAATATTGTTCAACCTCCCGAGCTCCCGGGATGCAATACATTCTCCGGATTTTCTAAAATAAAATAATTGTCATTAACGAAATGGATAAATCACGCCAAACAAATAACTTAATGACGAAATAAATTTCGATTTTTCATATAAATCTTTTATGATTATTTGCCCAAAAACTGACAAAATTACATGCTTCCACAAAACAAAGCAAATTACAAAAATTACTTTTGCTTTTTTCACGTTCATATTTAAGGGGGGGGGCAAATCTTACAGGCCCAGGGCGCTAAATCTTAAAATACGCCATTGAGTATGGGCATCACTTCCAAGAGGACCGACCGCCAAGAGTGGCGAAATAATAAAAAATCGGAGAAAACCCTCTACTAATTTCCCCAGAAAAATGCTGTTTATTTAAGGTGGATGGTCCAAGGACCAATAACGACGACAGAAGTATTATTATTTAAAATTCTGTTACCTTTTTCCACACGTTCCATCAACTTTACACCCGCGAATAATCAGTTTTTTTACAAAGAAACATTTTTAGAATCTAATTTTGTTATTTGAAACTTTTGTAATCCAATGTATGAAACTTTTAAATTGCAAAATTAGACTGTTAAAACTTTTTGTTTTTAAGAAAAACTAAAGTTGATGGAACGTGTGGGAAAAGGTAACAGAATTAAATAATAATACTTCAAATTCAAATCCAAATATATTTCTGTCGTCGTTATTGGTTCTCACAAGTTTTTTATAAAAACTACCTTGAACCATCCACCTTAACATGAGAGGGACAAAACAAACTCCTCCACAAAACACTGTAATTGGACATGAACTGTCTGACCGAGCCATGTTGGTGTACAAACAATCATTTACCCACACTGAACGAAATGTGTGACCTCAATCTATTCATTCAACGACGCTGATAATAAAGCCGAGTTGACTTGATCAGAGTAAAAGTAAACCGACAAAATGCAGTTGGATGTTATTTTTATATGAATCTAGTGCTGGGGTCGGCAACCATGCGGCCCTCAAGGTTCCCAATCGCTGCATGATAGATAACTATGTTTGGTTGTACATATTTGTGTGGGCAGACATTTTCCATTCTGAACTAACGAAAAAGCAAGCATTGTTTATGTTTATTCTTAATGCACACAGAAAACTTAATTCTAAATTATATAATAAAAGTCATGTACAATGGCGTGCTTATCTCAATAATGAGATTTCTTCCAGCAAACCAAGGGTGATGAGGATATTTGAAATAAATAAGATATTCATATTGTGCACGGTAATACTTATACAAAAACAAGATTAAATTAATAGTAGATACCTAATTAGTTAAAAATAATAACAAACTACATTAAATTTACATGCCTACATAGTATAAATAAATATAACAATACATATTCAGTAAATAAATACACAATAAATTATATATATATACATACACCTACACGATACGTAGGTTGTCGAAGATAGTGCTCTTTTATTTTCCTTTTGAATACAATAGTTCTCAGTTAACGGATGCACATTTAGACCTAATACTGCGCATTTCCACGTCTAAAATGCAAGTCAAATCCAGCCGCAAAAATAGCATTAGATTTTAATAATAAATTTTGTTTTAATCTACAATAAATATAATACGAAATTGACTAATGCGTTATTTATTATATGTGGCCTTCGCTGATCCTCTGGTAATATTTGTGGCCCCTCCTATGTCATAAGGTTGCCGATCCCTGATCTAGTGGATCAAACTGCTCCACTTACCAAAGTACATAGCTGGCTCATCCAAGTTCACTTTGTCCAAGCGGACTTTATCGTGTCAACGCCTTGCCTATGGTAATTCAAGGCGATACCAAAAAAAAAGGGTTTTTTTCGAATCCATTTACTCCACTATAACGTCATCTACGTATTTAATTTTTGGGTAAATGTTTATTGATTATTTGATTGAGATTCTCACTGAAGGAAAACGCGATTGGATGAAATCTTCTCGATAGAATTTAATTCCGAAAAGACCTCTAAATTGTTTTATTTTTTCCTGTAATTCTGAAATCCTAACTAATTTCATTGTGAAATTGCATTTAAAATGTGGATATTATGTATTTGTAAAGTCTCCTTGAAAATCTTTTTGACAAAATAGCTAAGTACATTAAAACAGACTTTTTGCTACTTTTCCACGAATCCGTCCCACTCGCACCAAGTGTTTTTTCGCATATATAGTAACGGGGACTATACCGTCAAAATCGACACTTTTTGAAGTTTTGTATCTGCTGTTCAAAAGTAGTCCAAAGTTAAATAAATTACAGTTGCCACAAAATAACAGGCCCGTTTTGACAGATAAAAACGACCATAGAATATAACTTTACACGTAATAAAAGAAACCGTTAACAAATAATTATTAACTTATTGGGTTTAAAGAAAACAAATAAACGTTATTTAATTATCACGGAACATATTTCAAGTATTATTTTCACGCATATTCCAAAATAAAATGCAATTTTGAATTACTACCATAGAACACATATAATGATTACTACACAATGTCTCAAAAACAGTTACATTCTCAGTCAATTTTTTCTTAATTATAGTGTTGTAACTAGATAATCGCCTACTTTCACCGACTCAATTCGATTCCACGTGAAAATAATTAACTTGTTTTAATATTGATAAAATAATTGTAATGATCTGTAATTAGCTTTTGTGAGACCAGTACACACAAAGCCAATGTTAAATTTCCTTTTTTTTTGCAAATATGAACTTTTTAGATTTGAACATTTGCATGTATGTATTTGTAACGATGTCGCGTATACCGAAAAATATAATATAATAATTGTGCTAAATATGTAACATACCACTTAACTTTTAGACTTATAGTTCACAAAAACAAAAAATATATACATAAAAAAAATGCATTTATTGCGTGAAGTCTCATTTTTTTATTAATGAATTGGTTTACAGGCAAAGTTTTCCATAAAACATCCTATCAATAGATAGATTGGCTGGTTAGAAATATGGCAGTATTTTTTTTTATAAGGCAAGGAGCAATTTTTTCATCTTGAAGCCTACATTTTTTCTTAGTGGCCAGTATTTTATATCTATCAACGCACTGACCTCTATCTAATTTGAGGTCAGTGAAGTACAACATTACAAAATATTACTGGCACGTAAGAATTTCCATTTCAGATTCTTTGCGTAGAGAAAAAAAATAAAAGCTGGTTTTAGCACCCGAAATATCTTTCTATCACCACCTTATCATAATTTTCAATACATAAAATTTATATTTAACTATCCAATGGTTAATTAAATATTCTTCCTAGAAATTATAACCAAAAAACTTGAAAATATTTCAAACGATAACAAACCTTTTGTTTGGGATATTCTCTTCAATAATGCAAGATGTAAATTTACTATACTTTGACTTTAATGATCGATAATTACAATAAATATAATTAGTACAAGCGCCTGCGTGGCGGTGACGAGATGATGGTTCGCAATAATGACGGTCGGTTCTCGCGTCTATCGTCGAGGCTGAAATCCGGTCCGGGGCGGGGGGGGGGCAACCGTAGCTATGATGGTAGGATTCTCAACATGCCCCGCGGCGTTGAAAGGCTTGTCTTTCAACTCTTAATTACTCATTGGTAGTGGACAAATCTTGTTAAAGGCTCGCCTGGTAATTCCTTTGACGGTTTGCACATCTGCAACCCTGCTTATCCCATCCGATCCTGGATATGTTTTAATGATTCTCCCGAGAGACCACCTCATAGGCGGGAGTGAGTCTTCTTTGAGCAGGACTAATGTTCCCTCTGGAAGGCTTCCCTTTGAAGTGCGCCATTTGGTCCGTTGTTGTAGCTCGGCGACATATTCCTTGTGCCATCTTGACCAAAAGTGCTGTCGTAGCTGTTCTAGTCTTGCAAAGCGTGTCAGCCGGTTAGGATTGTCGTTGACAAGTGTAGGCGTTGGCAAAGCGGTTAGAGGTCGTCCCACCAAAAAATGTCCTGGGGTTAAAGACGTCAGGTCATGTGGGTCAGTCGATAACGGTGTCAGGGGTCGCGAATTTAAGACTGCCTCAATCTGTACGAGGACAGTATAAAGATCTTCGAAAACTAGATGGGCATTTCCTAACACTCTATGAAGATGCTTTTTGACGGATTTAACGCCAGCTTCCCAGAGGCCACCCATGTGAGCAGCGTAGGCCGGAATGAATTTAAAGTCGATACCTTCTTCGGACATATCGTTAGATAAAGAGTTATTGTTAGACTTTAGAAACTTGTTTAATTCATTTCGCCCACCGACAAATTGGGTTCCGTTATCAGTACAAATCAATTTAGGCTTGGAACGTCGTGCTATAAAGCGTCGTAATGTAGAAATGAAACATTCTTTAGTAAGATCGCTTACAAGTTCGAGATGAATGGCTTTAGTCGTGAAACAAACGAATATTGCGATGTATACTTTTTCTGTTTTACTACCACGACCTCTCTTATTTAAGGCTAATACAGGACCGGCGTAATCAATTCCTGTTGTTTCAAATGGGTATCCCGGTTTAAGGCGATGTTCAGGTAGATTACCCATAATTGGTTGGACTGGTTGAGCTTTGTAACGAAAGCAACGAAGACACGTGTGTACAACTTTTTTGGCTAAATTTCGACCACCTAGTGGCCACAATTGTTCCCTAACGGAGGATAAAAGCAATTGTGGTCCGGCATGTAACAAACGCGCGTGTTCGTATTCAAAAAACAACTTTGTCAAAATATGTTTCGCCGAAAGCAGGATGGGATGTTTCTTTTGAAAACTAAAGTCCCCGTTCCTAATTCGACCTCCTACTCTCATAAGGCCATTAGCATCGATGAATGGACTTAAAGACATTAATCGATTTTTGGATGAGAGCTGTTTGCCGTTCGTCAATGTTTCGAATTCTTCAAAAGATTCCTTTTGAGCGAGTCTAAATAATGCATTCAATGAGTTTTCATGTTCTGTTTGAGTGAAGGGTCCAAAATTTCTGCAATACTTGTGAATTCTGCAATTTGATATAAATCTTAAAACATATATCATTACCCGTTTTAATTTTGCCAATTTTGAAAAACGTTCGAAGTCAAAACCAGGAATTTTACCAGAAGAAGCAACGCAAGCAACAACTTGGGCTTCATCAAAAGTTTTATTAGGCCACATATTTTCAGGCTCTAACAAGAATTTTGGACCGTTCCACCACATCTCTAACTTCTCAGTTTGTGTGCAACTGATACCCCTACTCAATAAGTCTGCGGGGTTGTAGGCAGTAGGGACATGTCGCCATTTATAATGTTTAGTCATGTCAAGAATGTCTGAAACTCTGTTTTTAACGAATGGCTTTAATTTATTCGGGTGCGTTTTCAGCCAGCTGAGAACCACAGATGAATCCGACCAAAGGAAACAGTCCTTTACGAGCAATCGAGTTCCTTCAAGTACCTTCTTGAGTAGCTTTGCAGCCACCGAAGCGCCACATAGCTCAAGGCGTGGAATGGTAACTGCTTTAATTGGCGTAACTCGTGTTTTCGAGCAAAGTAAATGAACTTTGACTTGTCCGCTGCCATCAACAGACCGTACAAAGACACACGCTCCATAGGCGTCCTTGGAAGCGTCACTGAAGGCATGGAATTGTATGTCGACTGAACTGTCACATGCGACATATCTGGGTATGCGAATAGCATTAAGGCGCTGTAGCTCAGACATGAAGCTTGACCAAGATTCAACGACATCTTGTGGCACTGGATCATCCCATTGTAACTTGTGAAGCCAGAGTTTCTGAAGAATAATTTTACCAGATATTATAAAAATGCTCAGGAGACCTAACGGGTCAAAGACCTGAGAAATCGTTGATAAAATTTCTCGTTTTGTGACTTTGGCGTCACTTTTATCAGATTTAATAACAAAGTGTAATTCGTCTACCGAAGGTGACCACTTAAGCCCTAATGTGCTGGACTGATCATGTTCACTTAAGTCAACGGTAGGAGTAGTATCAATGTTAGATTCTACTTTGTCATTGGCAATTGGTAAATTTGACCTAAACTTTCGTAGATTGAAGCAACCATGAGACAGAACTTGTATGACACACGAGCGGATCTGCATCAAACCTTCAGCTGTGTCATGACCCGTAAGCAAATCGTCTACGTAAAAGTCTTCCGTAATAATTTTACGGATTTTAGGATCGTTACATTCATCGGCTAACTGCTTCAGGCAACGAACTGCCAGAAAAGGAGCAGAAGCAGTTCCATAGGTAACGGTGTTCAGCATGTAGGACTTTAACGGCTTAGACGGATCATTACGCCAGATTATTTGCTGCAGGTGTCGCTGGTCTTCATGCACAAGAACTTGGCGATACATCTTTTCGATATCTCCTGCCATCACGAAACGATATTGCCTGAATCGCAGAAGAATCGAAAAAAGATCGCTTTGTATCGTCGGGCCTACCATTTGCAGTTGATTATATGATATCCCGGAACTACTCGTCGCACTGGCATTAAAGACCGCGCGGAGTTTCGTAGTGCTGCTCTGTTCGCGCAACACTCCATGATGAGGCATAAAGTATGAATTTACAGGAGGGTTGTCTATGTCACTCTCTGTCATGTGACCGAGATTTTCGTACTCAGCCATGAAATCAGTGTACATAGCCCTAAGTTGAGGTTGGTTTTGTAGTCTTCTTTCTAATGACAAGAAGCATTGTTTGGCACGACTGAAAGATTCTCCTAGCTCTGTCTCTTTCCGTTTTAAAGGGATAGCGACAGAAAATCTTCCGTCTTCTTTACGTCTAAAGTTCGTAATGAAATTATACTCGCATGACTTTTCTTCTTCGGAATATGTTTGTTTCAAATCAGTCGAGTCTGGTATTTCTTCTAAAGTCCAGAACTTCGATAGCTGATCTTGAATGTCGTCGAACTTAGAAAAGTTGCACTTAATGTTATTCGCATTGCTAGGAACGCCAGTGGGTCCGGATACGATAAAGCCGAACACCGTTTCTTGTAAAACTGGACAGTTTTTGCCTAGCCGTAATTGATTGTTGCAGATAAGGTCCCAGAATATGTCTGCGCCAAGTAGCAAATCTATGCTTGACGGATTAAAGAATTCAGGGTCTGCCAACTGTATATGTGGAGGTATGTTAAGTGTTCTTGCATTAAAGACTTCATTTGTAGAATGAGTTATGCTTGGCAACACCAATAATGAAACATTGATTTTAAATTTGTTGTTAGTGGACTGTATAGTTGCATTGCATTGTTGATTCACTAACGAGACTGAATTATTGATTCCTGCGACAGAAAAGTTAGTGTTCTTAGATTTTAGACCCAATAAAGATAGAAGAGACGCTGTCATAAATGATGCTTGGCTTCCACAATCTAGAATTGCCTTTACTTCATGAGGTCTGTTGTTAACGTCTAAAATCTGTACCATAGCAGTCGCAAGAAGAACCTGACCACACTGCTTGCTAACGGACAGTGCAGTGGTTGTACGTGGTTCAGTCTGATTTGATATTTGCTCTCTATGTAGTAAACTATTATGTTTATATTTACAAATTCTGCAAGGGCCTAGCCTACAATATTGAGCGACGTGACCTGTTCGCAGGCAGTTGTTGCACAACCTCAAGTTTTTAACGCATTGGTCTCGGTCGTCTAAACTCATCTCCTGGAATTGTTCGCATCTATATATTGGATGGTCTTTTTTGCAGAGTAAACAGCTAAACGTTCGAGCACTTAGTTGAGTAGTGGCGGCTAGCCCTTTAACATTGCGTTGCGGTTCAGTACGTTTCAACCGCGGTTCGATTTTGTTTGTAATTGTGTGTGTGTTTGAACTACTAAGTTCCATCGTCTCCAAAAAATCAGCCCTCTTTTGAATAAACTTTTTTAATGTTGCTAATGTTATTGTTCCATTCTCATGTCTCCCTTTCTCTTCTTCCCATTCCCGCAAGGTACGGTCGTCAAATTTCGAAACTATTATGTATATTATTAATGTGTCCCAACCATCAGTAGATTCGCCAAGAGTCTTTAAAGAGCGCAAATTTTTATTATATGCGTCATAAATTCTACGCAACGACTCAGACGATTCTCTTTTGATCGGTTCTTCTTCAAAAAGAGCCTTAACATGAGTTTGTATCAAAAGTCGTGAATTATCAAAACGTTCGCATAAACTGTTCCACGCTGCAGAGTAATTCGCAGCACAAAACTCATAAGCTCTAATAATCTCAGCCGGGACGCCAAACAGGTTATCCCTGAGATAATGAAACTTTTGAATAGTGCTTATCGACGAATCACTGTGAATCAGAGATATATATGTATCGCGGAATTCTAACCAGGTCCCATATTCCCCACTATATTTTGGTACATGAATGGTAGGTAACTTTGAACCGCGTGTTTTTTTACTCGAATGTTTCACCATTTCATTATCGTTATCACTTGCAGACGAGAAGGATCCTGATGCAACTGATGAGTCTGCTTTAATTTTAGTCTGACATTTTATCGAAATATAAATATCTTTTCCTTTAGCCATTGCTGAAAACAGCTGATTTTCAAATTCCGATCTTTGTACATTTTGATCCTCATCGTTTGAAAGCAATTCTATTTTGCTTTGAACTTCATCAAACTGAGCAAAAAGCAAATCTATTTTCGATAAACGCAACTTTAATTCGATTGCTTGAGCTTGAGTACAACCCTCGATTTGTTTTAATGTTTCCAAATATTTCTCAAAACGTGTAAGCGAACCCTTTAAAGCACCTCTTTTTACTTTTAACTCATTTAATTGAGACATTCTTTACCTTCAACACAATTTCCAAGAAAACTAAATCTGATAAAAACTGTTAACTTAAGAGCGTTATGGCCATATAACGACAACAATGCAACCTACGTTATTAAAAATATATATTATTTTAATTATTATTCACTCCCGTATTGTTTGCTTAGCAAACAATAGGAATTAAATTAAATGATTTATTTTAATTAATTAAGCAAAATTAATATTTCCATATACAAATGAAAATAAAATGTTACTAAATTGAAAATAATGAATTTTTAATTGTATTATTTTAACACCAAATACTGTTTGATAAATATAAATTATTTTTTACTTTATAAATTTATTACGTTTCTTTCATTTGTCCGAAAAACTCTTAAGTAAAATAAAGTTACGAGTATATTTTTGGATATAGCTATTCCTCGTAAAATATGATTATATAGATGTTTGTATTTTTAATTCAATTAATTAGTAATTCTTTCTACTAGTTTTTAATGATAACTGTATGAAATTAGACAAAATCCGTAGTTACGTGAATTAATTGTGAGAAGGTAACAATATGTAGGTAGATACGCACAGATGCTTACTCTAAAATTTAACTGCGTAGTTAACTCGACTAGAATGGAATATTTTACGATATTACTTGTGGTTTTATTGAATTAGGGGTACTGAAAGACTTTAACCCTATAGAACTGATATTCTGGAGGAATTCACTGCACACCACTTGCCACTTGTTCACTTGTACACTTGTATCCGTATTCGTAAATATTTCGCTGGTTTTAGCAAATAATAATGTAATCCATAGGCGATGTCCGGTTCGTAGGCCCAAAATTATGTTTGGGATATTCTCTTCAATAATGCAAGATGTAAATTTACTATACTTTGACTTTAATGATCGATAATTACAATAAATATAATTAGTACAAGCGCCTGCGTGGCGGTGACGAGATGATGGTTCGCAATAATGACGGTCGGTTCTCGCGTCTATCGTCGAGGCTGAAATCCGGTCCGGGGCGGGGGGGGGGGCAACCGTAGCTATGATGGTAGGATTCTCAACACCTTTAATATTTTGAATCGATTTCTCGTGAGAATCGGTTGACCTAGTTACCGATTTGCATGGTTCACATCCATAGATACGTTACGATGACATATGTCAAAACGGACATATTACATTGTAACTACTGTAGTATAACAATTTTACCTTTTTCTAGATTTTGGACTATCAGAATCGCGATTGGAGGAATTTCACTTGATAGAAATAATTATTGAAATGAGATCTAAATTTACACTTTTTTTGATATTTTGAGACCTCAAACATTTATTTAGATGGGTTTTAACAATGCCTAAATTACTGGTTGTCGGCAATGCTGGCCATTATGTTTTGTAAATACATATTTATGGTTGTATTCTAGACATAAGCAAATTCAAAATTACTTCACTCACCGTTTGGCATTATTAAGGCGATCACCATCGCCAAATTAGCAGCCCGATATTTGTCACTACAAATATCGACGGAAACGACATTGAAATAACGTTCATATCAGCGCGCAATGCATAGTGGCTGTTACGACGCTCGCTGCGTCCTTGATAGACCGAAATAGGGGAAAATTATACTTTTCACTTGGACGTGATTACTCGATTGAATAATCTTATGTTATGTTTATAGCTATAAAGTTTATCTATTTATCAAAGCATAGATGAATTCAATCGGCCAAGCCACTCAGGAGCAGTAGGGAATTTGAGGTCAAAAAACACCATGCAGTAAAAAAAAAATTCATGTAGAAGTTTTGGTGGTATGAAAAAGAAAACTGTTGCATATGTTGTCTAAGAGTTGATTATTCATAATACATTTTTTCATTATTTTTGGTTTGGCCATAAACGAGGAGTAGGCTTTAGAAAGTACCCATTTGGCAATAGTAAGGCCCTTAAATACAATATTTTTCGGAATTTAATACATTTTTATCTGTTTTAAACTTAAAAACCTGCCTTTTACTGCCGTCGGCAACACTGGTAATGGAAATTTTCATGACTATTTCAGTTAACTTTGTATTAATTTAAAACCGACTTTTTCTAAATTTTCCCGATTCCGTCCCTCTCGCTCTGTGGGCCTGTCCGCCTGGAGTAACGGGACCTTTGCACGGACGATGTAGGGATTTTTTGCGTCAACTACTTACCTTTTCAGACGTTTATCTTTCCGTTGTGAAGACAGTTAGTTACCTTAATTGGACACATTTCACACAATAGATTTTACTTTTGAAAGTGACGCTTTTTTAAGTTATAAATACGTTTTATATCTGAAATTACGGTGCTATAACACGAAAACATGGTTTATTTTCCGTTGTCAAGACAAAAAAAAAAGCTTTTTTCTGAAAATATTTTTTTATGAATATCAATTCCGTTTAAAAAGCTAAAAACAAAATTATTCCGAGCTCCTATCAACGATACTCGAGTTATCGTCGGACAAACATACATACATACATACATACAAACGCCGTGCCGCGCCGGATTGTTCAAGTTTCAGAATAAGTTCAAAGTAGACTCAGAGAGAACATCGTTCAAAAAGATGTTATACAAAACGAATTGGTACTGACCAATTTTCCGCCATTCTGTCAGACATGACGCGGCTGTTCTATTAAAACCAGAGTAAACAAACAAACGCCACTACATTTACTTATATATCGATTAATAAATCGATAATCGCTTCAAGGTTAACACAATAAAGTCCAAATTGAGATTTTTACTGTTTGCAACACATTCATAGTTTCGGAAATTCGTATAGCTCATACAAATAGGTAGTATAAGTTTTTATCTATGGTTTTTTTTTTTTTTTCTTTTTATTTATGAACAAAAATCCACAGCAAATACAGTAAACATTAACTAAATATTACATCAGCTAATAGTGCTAATAACAGATTTCACTATGCTAAACAATAAATATACATAATTTTACACTAGGAACTAACATGGTAAAAAGTTTGTAAAAAACAAAACAGAAAAAGACGCAAGACGTGTTGTTTACTTACTAAACTAGATATTGGTGTCGATGCCGGGCCTTATATGAAACAGACTGGTGACGGGCAGCGGCGTCACTGGGTTCCGGCACCGCGCTCACCAACCCGCCTGCCCAGTGTGTGTGAGTATGGGCAATTCTTCCAGGATGACCGCCGGGCAGTGGCGTGCACAGAACTTTTTGGTGGAAAAGCAAACAATTGGTCAAGAACAACAATAAAAAAAATATGAAAAAATTTAAATATCACTTTGAAAAAAAAAACTTTGTATGACGCCAGGGTAGACAATGTCTACCCTAGAGTGAAAATTTCCTATACAAACTTTTTTTTTCAAAGTGATATTTAAATTTTTTCATATTGTTTTTATTGTTATTCTTGACCAATTGCTTGCTTTTCCAGCAAAAAGTTCTGTGCACGCCACTGCCGCCGGGAGTGGCAAAGTCCTGGAAAGGCTTATGTCCAGCAGTGGACGAACTAGGCTGATGGATGGATGGATGGATACTAATATTGTATGAACATTACATTAGTAGGTAGACAGATTGCGCACTCATAAGTGTGCGCGCGTCGAAATTATGTTAACGCACACATTCAAAAACAATGCAATAGAATTTAGGTGCCAGGGCTCATCTAAACTTTTGATATCTTTGCCTATGTAACGATTTATGGTTTAGTAAATAATGTATTTTTTTTCTACGAAACAAAAGGGACCAAAAAAAATGAAAAATAATCATGGTAATAAGCGATTACGTAAAGATTGCAGGAAAAGTAAATATAGTGGTTAAGACACTAAGGTACCGTACTCAGCTGAAACCGCGAATTGTTTGCCAGGCGCTACCATTTTGGCGGCTTGTTTTTGTCGCCTTAATGTTGCTATATGGAATCTACATTGTTGTTATTTACCATCATATTTTTGGAGTTCCGTACCCGTATTGTGTGGTGGAAACGGAACCCTTTCTGCGCGAGTCCAACTTGTGACGAGTGTGTGGAAGAGAATGCTAGAAGAAAGTATGTTAGTTAGTGCTTAAGGCGCTCTTATCCCAAAATCAGTAATTTCAAAGTCAAATATAACTTTCAAATATCGTCTAAAACTTCCAAAAAAAAAATACACAATATAGTTCGAACCTTTATCTAGGTCTTCCACGCATGTCTTACACGATCAGATAAACTTTGCTCGATAGAAATAATTCACGAACACAGCATGCAATAAGACCTTTCAAATCATGCCATTTCCATAATTCCACTCTTTTATTAACGAAACATATCTGGTAATATTGCTCTTTAAATTTTCTAGGTCGACCACGTAAGTGGGTTTTAATAAACATATCCCTTATTTTTAAACAATTTAAAAACCGATAAAAACAACGAAAATGTACAAAAGTGTGGTTATGTTCTTTACTCCTTACACGTAAAGAAAAAGACAGAGAGTCACTCTTCTGGGCTAAGAGCGCCCTAAAATAAAATTATGTATACATACAATATTTTAACGATTTGGTCTGTAATTACTGTAATGTTATAATATTTCGAATAATAAATAAATGTCTAAATGAAAATGTCCAAATTACCAATCTATATTGTATTTTGCCGACAAAAGGTAAATAAGTCCTATTTATTCCGATCACTGATAAATCTGACTATAGATAATAGCTACAGCTTTAAAAGTATTTTGCATTTCTGATTAGATAAACTGGAATATACTTCTCTGATGGATAAAATACGAAACAAAGATATCCGTCAGAAATCGAAGGTGACCGACATAGCCTGCCGAATCAGTTAGTTGAAGTGGCAGTGGACTGGCCATATTTGTCGCCGACGTGATAACCTTTGGGGCCGTAAGGCATGGGAATGGAGACCACGTACAGCAAAGCGCAGCGTAGGCCGCCCTCGTGCCCGCTGGACTGACGATCGGGTTGCGGGTGGCGGCTGGATGAGGATGACTGAGGACCGCCAAGAGTGGCGTAATATTGGGGAGGCCTATGTCCAGCAGTGGACGAATACGGGCTGATGGATACTTCAGTTGCTATAATAATTACTCGCCTTATGCCCGTGGCTCCGCCTTCGTTTATTTATCTCTGCCCCGTTTTCGGCTTGGGCGTTATTTTAATAACACAATTATAGCCTATATGTTGACCAAAATCACTACGATTATATTAAGGCGCTACGAAAAAAAATCTACACTTTTAGAACTTGCATATCTTCTTAGGTAAATAATATATTTTTTTGATAAAATAGTATATTACTTTTGGAATCTTTTTCTAGGGATCTGTTAAAACAGAAACGTGATTGGAGAAATTCGGCTCGATAGAAATATTTATTGAAATTAGGTCTTTTTCGACACCAATTCTCCTGGTTTGACAATTTAGAATTATATATATGGACTACAATTATATTTTATTAGATGGGTTTTAACGGTATCTAGGACCTGCGGGCCTATTATGTATCTCTAGTTGCCTTCTGGACTGGGTGTCAATCATCAAAAACATAGATATACTATCGAATTCCGATTGTCTAAGGGCATGTTAGCACTTGAAGTGACGACACAGTTCGTAAATAGTTCAATACCCACTAAAAGCAATTTTGAAAGTTTAGTTTTTATCTATGTTTTTGACGATAGGCACCCTGTGCAGTTGGCAACTTAAGATACAGAGTAGGGGGGCTGGTTAAACTAAATTTTGAAAGCAACTTTAGTACATTTTATATTAACAAAAAACCGACTTTTTGCTACTTTTCCACGAATCCGTCCCACTCGCACTGAGGGTTTTTCTGCATATGGAGTAACAAGGACGCTAAAACTTTTACATATCGCCTTAAAGAATACCGCATCCAAATCTGTTCAGTGGTTTCGGAGATGTGCGCGAACAAACAAACATACAGACAGACAGAAAAGAATTATAAAAATCGCTGATTTGTGTTTCATTACTCTTTTTTAGTCACCGCCATTGATGTACCTACCCAAAATGGTCACCCCCCCTTTCTATTTTTGTTACTGTTCTTCAATGTACAGACACACCAGGCTCTGCTGTTTTATTATATATATATTAACGGGACACCTGACGCTAGAACATCAACAACAGCCAGTGGCGTGCACAGAACTTTTTGCTGGAAAAGCAAGCAATTGGTCAAGAATAACAATAAAAAAATATGAAAAAATTTTAATCACTTTGAAAAAAAAAATTGTATGACGCCAGGGTAGACACCCTACCTAGAGTGGAAATTTCCAATACAAAAATTTTTTTTCAAACTGTTATTTAAATTTTTTCATATTTTTTTTATTGTTATTCTTGACCAATTGCTTGCTTTTCCAGCAAAAAGTTCTGTGCACGCCACTGAACAACACCAGGTTTTCAAGGGTTCATTGGAAGAAACTAGGTGTCTCCTCATATTGAAGAAAATATATTTGATTTATCGATATTTTATCTAGGGATTCCACCTATAAACAATGTTTTAAGATTTAAATACTTTTGTCAAAAAAAAAATGTTTTCCACCCTTTTTTTTGGTTTTCAAACGTTCGTTTCAAAGACGCGGTTAAGAGATGAACTTGATTTTTATAAATAAAATAGGCAATAGAAATATGAAGGGATTTTACCTAAATTCAATATTTTTTTCCCTACAAAATATTTCAGTATTAGCTAAAAACACACCAATTTGTTGTTTCGCTGCGTGATCACTAGTATTACGCGTCCAAGAACAAGAGGCCAAAGAGCCAACATATAATCGCCTCTATGAAAAGCAAATAAGGTCCTTGCCATTAGGCTTATTGTGCTGGAC
This sequence comes from Ypsolopha sequella, assembly GCA_934047225.1. Classification (NCBI taxonomy): domain Eukaryota; kingdom Metazoa; phylum Arthropoda; class Insecta; order Lepidoptera; family Ypsolophidae; genus Ypsolopha; species Ypsolopha sequella. The sequence goes on from OW204011.1 coordinate 12,686,769, forward strand.
GGGTAATAAAAAAAGTTGCTAGGGTATGCCATCCTCTTAATGATTATTTGTTCTTACTTGCCACTTGCTGAAAGGTGAAGGAAAACATCGTGAGGAAACCTGCATGCCCTAAAAAGCGTGTATTTGTGCCCGAAGTACGGCGTTAGGGCTCACCACCCATGACGTTACTTGGTATAATGTACAGCAGTACATATAGTCTATGTTTGCTACGAGTATGTCGTGCCCATCAGTAGTATACAGGTTAGGGTGTAAATGCAAAACCAAGAATCCCTTTAGGGTATGAAAGTATACACGATACTGATACGATTACGATAAAAAAAGTATACCATAAATTTTTACCAAAAATTATATTGTTATCTTAAGATCCAGCTACGCACTCTTATCAATGCAGTTCATTCACCCCGTAGTGCGGTAACGACCAATCACATTGAGTAATTATGTTCTGTGCTACTGACGCTATCAGAGGTCAACGACTAGCGAGAGTGTCCACCGGATTAGAGTATTTCAAGTTTAACAAATCGTGTTATTATGTGGTACTGCTACATGAAAAAAAATTACCGCTATTTTTTTTAAACACTGTATAATTCATACTAACATACCCTAGAAGGATTCTTGCCTTTGCTTTTACATCCTGTATAGTCTACTATTTATATTATTAGATATACCTATATATTCATTAAACCGATTGACCAAGTAACGCTATATGAAATGGTCGTTCGAAGTTGTGCATTCGACATTATACGGACCGAAAAGATGCATCTTCCTTCATTAAGGTGATATATCGTCCGTGCAAAGGTCCCCGTTACTCCAGGCGGAAAGATCCGCAGTGCAAGAGGGATGGAATCGGGAAAAATTGACAAAATGTCGGTTTTAAATTAATAAAAAAATAACTAAAATAGCCATGAAAATTTCCATTTCCAGTAATTTAGGTATTGTTAAAACCCATCTCAATAAATATTTTTGAAGTGAGTATACTACCCCAATTTGTCAGAATATCAAAAAAAGTGTAAATTTAGACCTCATTTCAATAATTATTTCTATCGAGTGAAATTCCTCCAATCGCGTTTCTGATAGACCAAAATCTAGAAAAAGGTACCAAAATTGTTATACTAATTTATTTAACTTGGGACTACTTTTGAACAGCAGATAAATAACTTCAAAAAGTGTCGATATTGACGATATACCCCCTTAAAGAGCGTGTGACTTATACCGATTTAGCGAGTTAAAATCCAGTGCTAACCCGCCCTGCAACATCAAATGCAATCCAGCGCTGGATCACGCCGTGACTCACTTCCACCATTTCAAACTACTACATAGTCATAACCTCACGACCCCAACGCTAATACACACGGACACAATTCAATTGACTCTGCCAGACTGTTTGTAAACAATATTAAATACAATCTCGTCAATTCCTTACGATGTAAGGAAAATAGCCTTCTTAGTATTCCCAAGCACAATTCTGCTGCTTATGGGAAGTCCTTTTCGGTCAAGGCCGTTCGTCTGTGGAATGATTTACCCACGAAGATACGTATATCGCCTTCACTGGCGATATTTAAGAAGAATTTAAAATCACATCATGAAGTTTCTTTAGGTTGGTAGTCTCACTTCATCACTCAGTCTATTGATATTTTTATATATAGTATATATTAAGAGTATATTAAGTAGTTATTATTATTTTTTTTTTTAATTTATTTGTATGTATACGATATGTATGTATCAAACATAAAATATATTGTGTAAGTTTTGTTGGATAGGAGTATATTATATATTAGGCATTATGTATATTCACTTTATTGGTTTTGATTCTTCTTTTATTTATGTATTTTGTAAATTGGTATCCCCCTCCACATTACGTAAAATAATACTTTCTTCACCACCCAAAGGTTGGCTGGAAGAAATCGCTTTAAGTGATAAGTCCGCCCTTGTACAACATTGTGTGTTCAAAACTCTGTACTCAATTTTTTATTTGACCGTGTACAATGAAGTGTGTATTCATTCATTCATTCATTCAATTTCATTACTTGTTGCAGGGAACTCGAAGAAAATGAAGACGCTTTTGAGGCAGAGGACGAGAAGGAGCCACTTCTTGGTGAAAAGATGACCGATATTTCATTGTTAGATTACAACAGTATTGATAATAGTCCAGTAAGAGGGCTGTACAACGATATCGCCGTCAATGATGATGGCGTGCCGGAGAGTGACGTAGCTGTAGAAATACTCGATTATATACCTTCAGAAACTAGAGATAGGAACCTTAGACTAGAAAATAATGAAATAGACGACATATCTAATGATTTAGATGAGAGACCCCGCATAAAAAGACAAGCCGATGAAGTAAATCAAACGGCCGGAGAGGTGTCCGACGTGAAAGCGTTAGACGTATCTGTAGTGTATAATACTACGATCAAAATGCTCGGTTTACGAGTAGAAGAATCTGCTAAGGAGCCTAAGATTGTCGATGGTGTTATCCCTAGTGTCTTGAGAGAGACCAAGTTTCTTCTGCGGCTGTTTGGGTCGGGTTTCACTGAGGACACAGTAATAGCTTTCACCCACGTTCCAGCGGAGTACGGCCATCCTTGTCACCATTTAGTTAAAGGAGAATACAAGGTCCAGAAAGCGGAAGTTGATGCAGCGCTGTTCGAGCTGCTAGCTCCACCTCCGTTAGAAGATTATTTATTCTACGTCTGCACAAGAAACTCAGTAAACGACGAATTCGTCCACCAAGGCAAAGAGCAGTGGAAGATCCTTGGAACCCACAACAAACTCCTTCCACTATGGGCTTCTTTAGTTCTCATCGTGATTCTTTTGATGCTCGCGTCCTTGTTCTCCGGTTTGAACCTGGGTCTCATGGCTCTGGACAGAACTGAACTGAAGATCATAGCGAATACAGGTACAGAGACGGAGAGGAGATACGCCAGGGCTATAATGCCGGTCAGGGCCCACGGCAACTACCTGCTGTGTACGATCTTGCTGAGTAACGTAGCCGTGAACTCCACCTTCACGGTCATCCTCGACGATCTGACGTCTGGGCTGGTGGCCGTCATCGGGTCGACGTTGGCCATCGTGTTCATTGCCGAGATCACCCCGCAAGCGATCTGTGCCCGCCACGGTCTTTTCGTTGGTGCCAATACTATTTGGATCATGAAGGTGATGATTCCATTTTAACATCTTACAGCTCGGGCCAGGACAGAGGGCGCATGTGAAGTTATCTATTACGCAGTATACCCCGCGCACCCTTCTTATACCTTTTCGAAGCTTTGACGAACTCCCATGACTGTGACGTCATCTGTTACTTCAAGCCCGCCTTCTGTTCTGAGCCGAACTGCACTTTATATACTCGTATATTCTCTACTAGGTTTTTAGGGTTCCGTAGTCAACAACAAGGAACCCTTATAGTTTCGCCATGTCCGTCTGTCTGTCTGTCTGTCTGTCTGTCTGTCCGCGGCTTAGCTTAGAGACTAATTGTACTAGAAAGCTGTAATTTGGCATGGGTATACGTATTTATCACGCCGATAAATTGATACAGTAAAATTTTGAAAAAGATTTTTTTTTAGGGTACCTCTTACACGTAAAGTGGGGATGATTATTTTTTTCTCGTCTATCCCCTAGTGTGGGCTGTCGTTGGATAGGTAATTTAAAAATATTAGGGGAGTGAGAAGATCATTTTTCGATCCAGGGTTCTGTTTGCGAAATATTAAACTTAAAAGTGTTAATTTTTGTTAGAGTCAAGTGTCCCCCCTCTGCCGGCGAAACGGTTGTATTTGGAGACGTAACAAAAATCACGGCAGTAGTATATATAACGAAATTTAAAAAAAAAACTATCACAGCTAAGTAGGCTTTACAAGTTAACGAGTACAGATCGCGCCAAACTTTTTGTCCCCTCTAAACACGGGGCGATTCGCATCAGCAGGAACAAAATGTATGGGCCGATCTTGGGAAGAGCAACTTCCGAGCGGACTAGAAGTTTGGCGCGATCTGTATTATTATAGATAATTGTACGGAACCCTTCGTGCGCGAGTCCGACTCGCACTTGACCGGTTTTTTTTTTGTCGGCGCCGAAGACTTGAATAAGCGTGGATTTGGTAAAATTGCGTATATTTAGCTCGATTTGTAGGCCAAACTGGCTACTAGAAAATTCTGGGAAATATATATGTACTTAATCATGTTTTCCTGACGAATTTAAGCCTTTATATCTTTACTCAAATAAATATATATCTGTAGGTACCTAACTTCATTCTGTACATTCAATTTGCTCGGACACGGAATATGCGTTTGAAATGAATCTTTCACACAATAAAAGATCTCATTATTATCTACAAAAAAGCCTTACTACTTTATTTCTGTATGTCCTAATGGAGCCACGATTTCAAAATAACTGAAGTTTTGCGTGCGCGGCATCTGATTAGAGCTGGATAGAGAGTTAAAAAACAAACGCGTTAGAGCGGGACCGAATTTTAGCATAGTGCAGCCCCTAAAGCGCCACTTTTTGCTAGTTTCAAGTTAGATTCTGACCAGAGGGTCTACCGCGTAATTATCATTTTCATCAACATCAACTTGAGATTGAAATTTGACGTGCTTGCGACGACGCCCGCCTAATATGCCATCTCTTTTGCACACGTTGAGTTTCGCATGCATTTGCTTGACGTTGATACAAATGAAAATTACGCGGTAGAGCCCGGTTAGTTATTCAGACTTTCAGACGCCGTTTGTTCATCACGCACGGTACAATTAAAAAAAAGGTAAAATAAACATAGTTATATTTTAATTAATACATTTTGCTAGGATACATGTATTTTTTTTAGTAGGATTAGACAATAAATATGACACATTAACAGGCAGGAAGGCATTGGATTCAATTTGACTGGGATAAATAGGAGGGCAGTTCACAACTAACCGAAATCAATATTATTTTTATTTAAAGCTTACCGATTGCTGTACTGTTTAAAGATTTTTCAATAAAAAAAGTATTTAGTATATAAGGTTAAATAATATTAGCTGGCGAAACTCAAAACATAGGTAGTGCTAGTCTATATAAACAACTGTTTCTATGGGAGCTAAGTGAAATTCGCAACTTTTTTTCTCTTCCTCCCATACAAATTGCCCCGATCAGTTGACTGGTCCAGTATGGAAAGGTGAAAACAAATTTTAAGAATTTTGTATAATCCTAATAGAAAAAGTTGTTCATATGGACATGTTCTACATATGTTTCAAATTTCGCCAACTAATTAAATTTAACCTTGTATATAAGATATATCGTCACGACATGAATCCCTGAAGTGGTGTCAGGGGTGTTCCCGAGTGTGAACTGTGAAATGCAAGTCATAGTCCACACTCGATTCACCCGCGTTTCACCGACAATTATTACGCCCCAACGCGATGGGTGGTGAGCCCTATCGCCGTACTTCGGGCACAAATACACGCTTTTTAGGGCATGCAGGTTTCCTCACGATGTTTCTTTACTGTTCATCAAGTGGTAACTGTTATGTAATACGAATACTATGCACATAAATTCCGAAAAACTCATTGGTACCTGCCCGACCGGGGATCGAACCTGGGTCTCAAGATTGAGAGGCCAAAATTTTACCGCTGCGTAATTTAAAGATTATTGTACTGTTTAAAGATTACTGTACTGTTTTATTTGACGCCAGACGCAGTCCAAAGTACGCGAGTCACGCATGACCTCCCCCAAAACCTGCAGCTCCAAAAGAAAAGTGTCTATAACGATGTGTATATAAAGTGCTCACAAAGTGAAAATAATAAACACGGTTGGCTCAAAAGGACTTGCATCCAAAGCCGTAAAATTAAGTGAAAAAAAAAATAGCCGGAAAACGCAACAACGATTATTTCAACCTTAGAATAAGCATTCTAAGATTTCAACCTAATCTAATCTTGAACCCCCCCAAACCTTAGAAGAATCTTTATTCTAAGCCCCAAACTGTCAAACTTGAAATAACACCAAACTACTGTCCAAAATATAGCATGACCCCTGTGACAGCTGTCAGCGGTATACATATTTGAGCACGAGAAAGAGAGATAAAAATACAAATTGTATAGCGCTGTCCTGCTGTCACAGGACTCAAGCTATTTGACGGATTGTAAATGGTATAATCCTCGGCAGATCGTGATGGGTATCTGCGCGCCTCTCGCGTGGCCGACCAGCAAACTCCTCGATTACTTCCTGGGAGAGGAGATCGGCACACACTACAACAGAGAAAGGCTGAAGGAGTTGGTCAAGGTAAGTCCCTTTCAGTTTTCTTTTGCGATCTCTGACAGTCGCCGGCGAGTGCCAACCAAGGTGCTTTGCAATAGCTCATTGTTATTGGATTTAGTGTTGGCAATCCTACTGTTTTATTTGCTTTTTTTCTCCTTTTCCTCATTTTTTTTTTTCTGGATTGTTTTATACTTTTAGAAATTCGAGTTATTTTACTTTATTTGTATGGAAACAACCCATATTGAATTATATATATAAACTAGAAACATCTTATTGTAAGAATCCCATCCTAATATTCTTTGACATGTTACTATATTTGTTGTTATTAAAAATCTAATCTAATCTTAATAAATCTAATCTTCATGATGTCCTTAATAATCCATATGCTCCCTGTTACTTGCGAGAAAGATTTTAGTTTTCTCTCCGATCACGTAGTCCGATGTGTAATATGAAAACATTGGCACTTCCTGAAGCGAAAACAGCGGGTCTACCGCGTAATTCTGATTTGTATCAACTTCAAGCAAATGCATGCGAAATTCAACGCGTGCAAAAGAGATGGCATGTTAGGCGGGCGTCGTCGCACGCACGGCAAATTTCAATCTCAAGTTGATGTTGATGAAAATCAGAATTACGTGGTAGACCCGCAGGTTTTTACAATGATTCGTTTACTTTTCTTGCAGCACGACTCTGGAACCGTTTGCCCCTTTCTATACAAAAGTTGAAAAATGTTAACTCATTTAAGATCAAAGTGAAGCACTTTTTTCATTCTGAATAACCGTCAAAATAGAACTCCATCTAAATATCCCGTCCCTAATATTAAGTACTAGCTGACCCGGCGAACTTCGTTCCGCCTAACAGTCTAATAATATCGTGTTAACTTTAGTTAAACTTAATTTAGGATTTCATTAAGGTAATAACATTAATAGAACAATTTTGCAAAAACAGAAATGTTTTATTGCTTGCCATTGCGAAAGAAGAATGGCAGGGACCCATGTAGTTTCAGTACCGTTGTTAGGCTTAGCGTAGGGTATTGAATATATGCAGAAATAATAGTTCTTGGAATAACTAAGCGATTTTAAAACTTGGGGTTTAGATGTTAGATTTAGAACGCTAGATAAATAGGTTTCTTTTATATGCGTAGTTTTGTCAACAGATGGCACCACATGCTGTTTGCATTCGTAAAATTAATTAATTTATTTATTGTTTTTCGATAACTTATCCGATACTTTATTACTTATTCTGCTATTCGGAGCGGATAAGAATACACCAAAAAAGAGATAACTAACATCGATCCAGCCGATCTTGAGTTATAAGTGGTGTAACTAACACGACTTTGTTTTATATATTTAATAGATTTAAGTATGTATACGTATTTATTTATTTACGTTTATTTTAATTTTTGTATGTGTATGTATTTTTTTATGTTAAATATAAAATATACCTATATATTAGATTATTATGTTAATTGTATAACATATAATATATTTATTATTTTAGTACTCTTTGTTTATTTTTAGACCGTTAGGTAGTTAGGTATACTTTTAGGTTAATAGTGTATGTTGACAATTATATTTATTATAGTTACATACATATTTATATCACTCTTTATGCATTAAATTTAAATTTCAATAAGCCAATGTATAATGTTTCTTCATCTCTGTCATTTATGCTTGACTTATTCAGAAATAAGTCCGCCTTTGCTCTGTTTTTCTCTTAATTCTAATCTGTACTTCTGTGATTTTTGGCTGCAATAAAGTGTTTATTATTGTTATTATTAACTCCCCCTACCCCCATCTCCTGCAGGTGACGAACCACGTGAACGATCTAGACAAGGAGGAGGTGAACATAATCTCCGGCGCGCTCGACCTGCGCAGAAAGACCGTTGCAGAGGTGATGACGAAGCTAGAGGACGTGTTCATGCTGCCCATCACCAGTACGCTGGACTTCGAGACCATGACCGAGATCGTCAAGTCGGGTGAGTGTACCCTCCCCCTGCCCCTAAGTAACGAACCGCGTTAACGATAGACATGGGAATGATTGCTACATTTAATTCATTTTCATTTGATGAAACTACTTTATTTTTCACAGTGATTTCACATGTGAAATTTCACAAACAATTCTTGTCGCTATATAAAATCTTTCAATTTAAATTGAAAGTAATTTAGGAGTTGATTCAGTATCGTTAATAAATCACATTCCACTGCAAAGCACTTTTTTTTGCGCGAACTTTTTTTTCACTTCTCAGTACAAAGTGGTCCGATCAGCTGACTCAGTTTGTATGGACAAGTAAAGAAAAAGTTCGCGCAAAAAAAAAAGTACTTTGCAGTGAAATGTGATGTATTAACGATACTGAATCACCTCCTAAATTACTTTCGCTTTAAATTGAAAGACCTTATATAATTTTCAATGCATGTGCTCGTAAAGGCCCACTTTTTATGCATCAAAACCGAACAGAAAGTCGATTATTTTGCCCTAGGGCTTTATTATTATTATTTTTTTATTTATTTACAATGGTTGGCTAACCTGCAGCCTTTCCTGTGTACCATAAATGTTATACTTTTTTTTCCACTGTTTAACGGCTCTGGATACCTAGTCCTTTTGAGCCAATTACAATTTAAAGTTCACAAAATTATATTTGTTTTATCTCCTCACACTATGCATTGAAAAACGTAGTATGATACACGGGCGTAAGAGCAATAAATTACTCGGTTACGTTTAAAACACTCGCTACGCTCGTGTTTTAAATCGTCCCCGTAGTTTATTCCTTTGCGCCCTTGTAGCATAAACTACTATTAATCTAAGCGAATTTAAGTACAAATTGTCCCTATAAAAGGTCCCATCTCTCTTTCCCCAGGCTACTCCCGCATCCCAGTATATGAAGGCCGCCGCAGTAACATCATCACCGTGCTCTTCATCAAGGACCTGGCCTTCGTCGACCCCGACGACAACACGGCTCTGCGGACTCTCTGTCAGTACTACCAGAACCCCTGCAACTTCGTGTTTGAGGACATCACGCTCGATGTTATGCTGAAGCAGTTTAAGGAAGGTGAGTCAATATGTGGGTTGGTCCTCGTGGCCAAATTGCTTTATACTACACCTGCTCGGAAAGCACCTTCTTACTTTTTTGAAAACGATGCAGAAAATACGTCATTACTGTCATACAAATATGCGGACGGAAAAAGTGTATGAAAATTCATTGTTAACGTGCTTGAGCGGGCAGAAAAAGTATATGCAAATAAATTGTTAACGTGCTGTTTTTTTTTTTTAAAATAACATAAAGAATGAGCAGGTGGCCAAGTGGCCAGTATTATTTTGCGAACTCCTACATAAAACTCGAAAAATGATACTGGCCACTTGCTTTTCCTGTACATAATAAAAAATACGAAGAAAATAAAAAGTGACAATCGCACGCGAGTCAGTCGGTTTCTTTTATTGTATCTTGATTAAAAGTAAAATTATACTATTTCCTCGCAGGTGTAGTATAAAGCACTATATATCACTCGGGAGAGAGTGCGATTCCCAACCCGTGTGTATTGAGGCCCTTGGCTTCGCCTCGGGCCTCAAACTACACCCTCGTTGGTAATCTTCCCCTTTCTTCCCTCGGTGAACAATGTACTATTGTTTGGCCGCGAAGAAATTAATCTCCTCGTACCCAAACTTTACGTCTGAGACATAGTTCCATGATGGAAGATTTTTTTTCGCTCTTTAGTAAGATTAATTAAGGCGATATGCGAAAAAAATACGGGTGTTTCTTTTCTGTGTATTTCATGAAATACACGGAAAATTATAATCAGTTTCTGGTATATGCATTTTGACTATATAATCTATGGTTTTCAACTTGAAAAACATGTTGGGATAAATTTTCCTCTATAGAAATAATTGTTGAAATGAGGTCTTCAAACTCACTTTTTCTCCTCGTTTGACGAATAGAAACCATATACAGAGCTCAAACATATGTTATTAGGTGTGTTTCAACAATATCTAGAGATTTGATATTTGAAACTTTGCTAGCTATTGTAGTTTTTTTAATAAAAATATAAAACCAACTTTTTTCCCTTTTGCCCCGAATCCGCCCCTCTCGCACTGCGCGATTTTTCGCTTGGAGTGACAGTGACAAAAATTAAATTCGCATAGCCTCTTAAAATGTAACTCTTATTCCCTTGTAATAAGGGTTATCGTTTAGAATTTATCGATTCTATCTGTCAAATTTATCTAATTGACGCGTCGCGTAGGTACGTGCTCGCATAGCTGTTTCGTTTACTTGGAAAAGGCGGGTTTTTCACAATCCGGCTGCGATAGGCCTTCCTTAGGCTCACAGCGGCTTTACAATTATTACCCGTAGACTAACTTACATAAAGTTGAAAATCGCGTGTGCCAAAATGCGCGCGAAATGATTCAGAACGAGTCTAATTTTAAGATTAAAATCGACTAAAATTACAATATTGCATTTAAGTAATTTTTCAACTCACATTAGTTAATAAACAAGATTTTCGTATTGATAGTAAAATATGACACATGAAAATCAAATGGATTAAACGCAAAACCAAAAAAACACTCAAAAAGAGACTATTTTCTAAAATAAAATCTATCGAGCGAAAGTTTTCCAATTAGGTAACGCTACTTACAACCTAAAGATAAAGGTTTGAAAAAACATATATATTATATAAGTTTCATATTGATTGCGTCTATGGTAGATTCAGAATCGTTCAAAAACTGTTGAAAAAGGAAGGGCTCCTCTTAACGGGACACCTGACGCTAGAATATTAACAACACCAGGTTTTCAAGGATTCATCGGAAGAAACTAAGTTTCTCCTCATATTGAAGAAAATATATTTGATTTATCGATGTTTTATCTAGGGATTCCACCTATAAATAATGTTTTAAGATTATACTTTTGTCAAAAAAAAAATGTTTTTCACCCTCTTTTTTTTGTTTTCAAACGCTCGTTTCAAAAACGCGGTTAAGAGATCAACTTTTTTTTTTTTTATAAAATAGGCAATAGAAATATGAAGGGATGTTACCTAAATCCAATATTTTTTTCCCTACAAAATATTTCAGTATTAGCTAAAAACACACCAATTTGTTGTTTCGCTGCGTGATCACTAGTATTACGCGTCCAAGAAAAAGAGGCTAAAGAGCCAACATATAATCGCCTCTAAGAAAAGCAAATAAGGTCTTTGCCATTAGACTTATTGTGCTGGACGGGTAATAAAAATAGGTGCTAGGGTATGCCATCCTCTTAATAGAATGTCTAAAATAAAACATTAAGCACACGTCTCCCAACGTTTATAAAAATAAACGCCTTCGAAGCTGTGGAAACGCCAACTTTTTTTCTTATCGCATACTCTCTAAATATCATTTTTGACCCAGTTGTCATTCGTGTTTAATGTCATTGTAAAAATAGACTGTGAGTTTGTTTGTTGGGGCTTATCTCGACGCGATTAGACGCGTTTGGTAAATAACTATTGGCTTCAAGTATGTTGTCGCAAGGATTTGAAGATTTTAAGATAGTAAGTACTTAGATAATCTGAAATGTAATAAATACAAACCTTGAAATATGTGGAGCGTTATTTTAAGGGGCTGCACAATGCTAAAATTTAGTCCTGCTCTAACGCTTTTGTTTTTTAACTGTCTATCCTGCTCTAATCAGATGCCGCGCACGCAAAACTTCAGTTATTTTGAAATTGCGGCTACATTATGGCATTAACCATAATAACTTTATGTAATAAAGATGGTTTTTTCTAGTAAGTATCTGCGTGTGTTGGTTTCGTTTCAATCGGTTTTGAAACATGGAAACTGAATCGCTTTTTTCGTGAAATTCATGCTTTTTTAAAAGTAATATAAGTAATAGAAGATTGAAAGTATGTTTATTTATAAAGTGTAATTAATAATTGTCTTGAGTCAAAAAACACGCCATATTTTTTTCAAATTTTTACCATCTTCATTGACGGAACTGAATCCAATGCAAAACTGATGTTTAGCATTGTGAAGCCCCTTAAACAGAGAATGTAGGGAACACGAAAAATACAATTTACGAATTTCACAAAAAGTGTCTTCGAACCTTGATACTGAGCGCTTACCGAGTCTTCAGCATGAATTTGGCTAAATAATTAAATTTCACCATGTATGTAATGTTATTATTTACCACAATGCTTTTTTAGAGTTTTATACCCGTATTGTGTGGTGTTACGGAACCCTGTTAGTACGAGTCCGACTCGTACTTGGCCAAATTACTTAAAACTACACTTAGGCACTTTTAGGCCAATTTCTTGCGGAACTTCTTATACGAAACTAAACAAAATTTCCTTTTCATACCTAAAACAAATTCCCATAGCTTAAGGGGCTGCACTATGCTAAAATTCAGTCCTGCTCTAACGCGTTTGTTTTTAAGCTCTTTATCCTGCTCTAATCAGATGCCGCGCACGCAAAACTTCAGTTATTTTGAAATTGCGGCTACATTATGGCATTAACCATAATAACTTTATGTAATAAAGATGGTTTTTTCTAGTAAGTATCTGCGTGTGTTGGTTTCGTTTCAATCGGTTTTGAAATATGGAAACTGAATCGCTTTTTTCGTGAAATTCATGCTTTTTTAAAAGTAATATAAGTAATAGAAGATTGAAAGTATGTTTATTTATAAAGTGTAATTAATAATTGTCTTGAGTCAAAAAACACGCCATATTTTTTTCAAATTTTTACCATCTTCATTGACGGAACTGAATCCAATGCAAAACTGATGTTTAGCATTGTGAAGCCCCTTAAACAGAGAATGTAGGGAACACGAAAAATACAATTTACGAATTTCACAAAAAGTGTCTTCGAACCTTGATACTGAGCGCTTACCGAGTCTTCAGCATGAATTTGGCTAAATAATTAAATTTCACCATGTATGTAATGTTATTATTTACCACAATGCTTTTTTAGAGTTTTATACCCGTATTGTGTGGTGTTACGGAACCCTGTTAGTACGAGTCCGACTCGTACTTGGCCAAATTACTTAAAACTATACACTTAGGCACTTTTAGGCCAATTTCTTGCGGAACTTCTTATACGAAACTAAACAAAATTTCCTTTTCATACCTAAAACAGATTCCCATAGCTTAAGGGGCTGCACTATGCTAAAATTCAGTCCTGCTCTAACGCGTTTGTTTTTTAGCTCTTTATCCTGCTCTAATCAGATGCCGCGCACGCAAAACTTCAGTTATTTTGAAATCGCGGCTACATTATGGCAGTAACCATAATTTCTTTATGTAATAAAGTTGGTTTTTACTCGTTAGTATCTGCGTGTGTTGGTTTCGTTTCAATCGGTTTTAAAACACGGAAACTGAATCGCTTTTTCGTGAAATTCATGCTTTCTTTAAAGTAATATAAGTAATAGAAGATTGAAAGTATTTTTATTTATAAAGTGTAATTAATAATAGTCCTGAGTCAAAAAATACGCCATATTTTTCTCAAATTTTTACCATCTACATTGACGGAACTGAATCCAATACAAAACTGATGTTTAGCATAGTGGAGCCCCTTAACCCATTGAGTGCCGATTACGTATATACAGGGTGACTGGAATATTTTTAAAGTTCAATTTTAATTCTCTGTTATCGTGATTTTAGACATGCAGCATAAGATTTTGCAATTATTTGAGTGATTTTTAGCCTTAAGGCTGCGTATAAACCTGGACAAATTAGTGATTTTGCCCCCGCATCCCCGCACCTCAACTGTTTGCGCGACCGGCCGTCACCGGCCGCGAGCGCTATTTCTTAGCTCCCACGAGCGGTGTGGATCCGCGGTCATTAACCCGTGCACGTGCTAGTTTTCAATAATAAGTATAATGCATCTACGATGTATAAAATTCAACCCAGTTGACAGAACGGTTTGTTCGCAATGGCATTTTTTTGCGTAATTGTGTTTGCATCTAATTTTTATATTTCAAAATTTTATTTTTCGAAAGTCATACTTGCAAAGATAATGATAACGATGATGATACAACGATACGTCGATACGACGATACGTCGATACAACGATACGTCGATACAACGATACGCCGATACGTCGATACGCCGATACGTCGATACGACGATACGTCGATACGGGGATACGTCGATACAACGATACGTCAATACACCGATACGTCGATACGGGGATACGTCGATACAACGACACGGCGATACGCCGATACGTCGATACGTCGATACGGGGATACGTCGATACAACGATACGTCGATACGGGGATACGTCGATACAACGATACGTCGATACAACGATACGTCGATACAACGATACGTCGATACGCCGATACGTCGATACGTCGATACGACGATACGTCGATACAACGATACGTCGATATGCCGATACGTCGATACGCCGATACGTCGATACGACGATACGTCGATACGGGGATACGACGATACGACGATACGGCAATACGTCGATACGACGATACGTCGATACGAGGATACGTCGATACGCCGATACGTCGATACGACGATACGTCGATACGAGGATACGACGATACGAGGATACGGCGATACAACGATACGTCGATACAACGATACGTACGTCGATACGCCGATACGTCGATACGTCGATACGTCGATATGGGGATACGTCGATACGTCGATATGTCGATACGGGGATACGTCGATACAACGATACGTCGATACAACGATACGTCGATACGGGGATACGTCGATACAACGATACGCCGATACGTCGATACGCCGATACGAGAATACGTCGATACGTCGATACGACGATACGTCGATACGCCGATACGTCGATACGACGATACGTCGATACGGGGATACGTCGATACAACGATACGTCAATACGCCGATACGTCGATATGTCGATACGGGGATACGTCGATACGCCGATACGCCGATACGCCGATACGTCGATATGTCGATACGGGGATACGTCGATACAATGATACGTCGATACGTCGATACGGGGATACGTCGATACAACGATACGTCGATACGCCGATACGTCGATACGCCGATACGTCGATACGCCGATACGAGAATACGTCGATATGACGATACGTCGATACGGGGATACGTCGATACAACGATACGTCGATACGTCGATACGTCGATACGTCGATACGCCGATACGTCGATACGACGATACGTCGATACGGGGATACGTCGATACAACGATACGTCAATACGCCGATACGTCGATACGTCGATACGGGGATACGTCGATACGCCGATACGTCGATACGTCGATATGTCGATACGGGGATACGTCGATACAACGATACGTCGATACGACGATACGTCGATACGGGGATACGTCGATACAACGATACGTCGATACGCCGATACGTCGATACGCCGATACGAGAATACGTCGATACGCCGATGGTGATGGTGAGATAAGGTTTTGTTAGTCTCCCAGAGGGGTAGGCAGCTGGGCAGAGACTACAGATTTCCATCTGCTACGATCCAGACACAACTCTTTCGCCTCTTCCACATCCATCAACCATATTTATTGTGATATTAAATTGTAAGCTAAAAAAAAATACCTCAGACGAAAAACATAGCGATATTCATTAGTCCATTGAGACAACCTTTAGTTCAACATCTTTAATAAAACATGACCTATCTACTTATTTTGTTAAGTAATGGCGTACTTTTGCATTACTTTCATCCACTGCTTTATTTTCACTCGTAAAACATTTTTATTCCATTTTTTACATTGGTTGCATTTATTTCCCATGTTTCAAATTACGAGATTTATTTAAATTACGAAACCGGGACG
Source organism: Ypsolopha sequella (assembly GCA_934047225.1). Classification (NCBI taxonomy): domain Eukaryota; kingdom Metazoa; phylum Arthropoda; class Insecta; order Lepidoptera; family Ypsolophidae; genus Ypsolopha; species Ypsolopha sequella. Next base: position 12,702,751 of record OW204011.1, read on the forward strand.
TCGAGAGCGCAAAAACGTAGCCCTCCCGTCTCAACGGAGCGATCACAACTGACCGACGGGTGAGTGACGAAACAAAGCATGGAACAAAAAGCGCGTGCGACCGAGATATCTTGTCGCCGCCTTGTCTCAGAATAAATCGACGTAAGCGCCAATTCTTAGATGTTAAATTAAATGAAAACGAAACAGAATTATTCAAAATCCCCGTGCAATTATACGGGGTCATTTGTTTTCTTATTTTTAATACAAATTTCAAGGCAAACTGTTTTAAGAAAGGTCCTTTAACACTTGAAAAACATGAAATATAGAGGTAACTTCATAATTTTTTTCTATCGAGCGAACTTAAAGCTTTTGCGTTTTTGCTTCTGCACGAATATCAGCCCTATAGTCTATTATCTATATTATTTTTATTAAACCGATTGACCAAGTTACACAATGTTTTATGCTCATTTGAAATTGTGCATCTGACATTATACCGACCCTTAAGGAGATTGATCAATCAGTAAGCTATCAGTTCATGCCAAATTTCAGGCCAAAAAACAACAAGATTTTTTTTGGCGTTTTTTATTTGCCAAATTTCGCAATTTTATAAATAAAGCAAAGAATGTCGATTATCTTGAAAATTACGGATTTGCGACCCCCAAGTGATCGGGGTCAAATCACTCCAAATTAATCGTATTTTCTTCCCACGAGAGGAATAAGAGCAATTTCCAGTCACCCTGTATATACGTAGTACAGATATATGTAGTACAGATATACAGATATATACAAGGTGACTTTTTGACCATCGTCCAAATTCATACTGGTGGCTTGGTAAGTGATCAGTATCATGCATCGATAACAGTTTTGTTGAAATTCGTAAAATGAAATTTCGACTCCCCATAGTGATTCACTCGGGACTGGAACTGAATTTATATGGGAAGCCGAAATTTCATTATACGAATTTCATAAATATTGTTACTGATCCAAGATACTGATCACTTATCAAGCCTCCAGTATGAATTTGGACGATGATCAAAAAATCAACCTGTATATACAGATATACGTAGTTCACATCTATGCAGGATGCCGACTACGTATACAAGGTGTAACAGAAAGGTGTAACATATTTGAAGAGCTTATTCAGTCAATGGTATACAACAACTTTTACTATGGAACAAACACTGTATCTCAAAAAAAAAATTTACTGTTTCATAGAAAAATGCAATGCCGCGCGGCAGAAATATATGGAACGGCAGATTTTTTTTTTTTGAGATTTCATAATTGTCTCCATAGTAAAAGTTGTTCTATGCCATTAGCTGAATAAGCTCTTCAAATATGGTTACACCTTTCTGTTACACGTTGTATATGCGTAGGGATTCCACACAAGACTGAAATTGGTAACAACTGGCCACCTAAATAAAATAGCGTCTTTTCCAAAATACCCAGGCCTACACTTTTTGAAAGTTAGCAGCCCTATTAATACGAGTATTAATTGCGCGTTTTTAGCTTAGAGTGACAGTGAAGCCAATTCTGAAGGCTTTAATTTTAGTTTTATTACTGTCAAAACTAAATTTTCTTTATTGCAAAATAGTTCATAAATGCTAAGGTGGATGGTCCAAGCAGTGGCGTGCACAGAACTTTTTGCTGGAAAAGCAAACAATTGGTCAAGAACAACAATTAAAAAAATAAAAAAAAATTTAAATATCACTTTGAAAAAAAAAAGTTTGTATAGGAAATTTTCACTCTAGGGTAGACATTGTCTACCCTGGCGTCATACAAAATTTTTTTTTTCAAATTGATATTTAATTTTTTTTTTATTTTTTTTATTGTTGTTCTTGACCAATTGTTTGCTTTTCCAGCAAAAAGTTCTGTGCACGCCACTGGGTCCAAGGTAGTTTTTATAAAAAAACTTGTGAGAACCAATAACGACGACAGAAGTATTATTATTTAATTCTGTTACCTTTTTCCACACGTTCCATCAACTTTACACCCGCAAATATTCAGTTTTTCTTAAAAACAAAATGTTTTAACAGTCTAATTTTGCAATTTTAAACTTTTATACATTGGATTAAAAAAGTTTTAAATAACAAAATTAGATTCTAAAAAAGTTGGTTTGTAAAAAAAACTGAATATTCGCGGGTGTAAAGTTGATGGAACGTGTGGAAAAAGGTAACAGAATTAAATAATAATACTTCTGTCGTCGTTATTGGTTCCCACAAGTTTGTATGAAGATTGCCTTGGACCATCCACCTTAAGAACAGAAACTAAATTACTTTGGAAAAATTCAAGTTTTGACATCACTAAAACTAAAATAAATTCTTTAGAATCGGCTTTAGTGACAGTTTAAAACCCTAATTCAATCATGGCAAGAGCAGCTTTGCGTTATGAAAGTACAAGGTGACTTTTTGATCATCGTCCAAATTCATACTGATCAGCATCATAAATCGATAACAATAATTGTGAATTTCGTATAATGAAATTTCGACTTCCCATAGTAATTCACTCGCAGTCCTAGGTGAATCACTATGGGGAGTCGAAATTAATTTTCTGAATTTTACAAAAATCGTTGTTGGTTCATGATACTGATCACTTAACAAGGCTCAAGTATGAATTTGGACGATGTTCACAAATTCACCTTGTATAACGGAGAAATAAGTTTGAAAGCCAAAAATAGTTTGAAAGAAACGCGCGTCCGACAGCCGAGGCCAACCATTTTAATATGATTCATGGTTACAGACAGACAGATGTATGTGCCTATAAATAAAGGTAATATAGATACAACTTGATATTTTAATCTAAACTAACCGAGGTTGCAGACTAACATTGTTTGAAAATCGCAAACAATGCTATAACTACTTGAAACTGTTAAATAACAGTAACTTTTCATTGCGATTTCGCATCCTAGTTCTTAACGTTATTTTTTATCCTTTTATAGCCTACATACATAAATACAGATTGAACATGAAACCCCTAGCTATGTTGAAATATGTGAATAAGAATCACTAATACAAATCAGACGCGAAAAATGAACTTTTTTTTAATTTGTAATGAACAGAAAATCACTTGTACTATCCCACAAATTGATTTAGTACTTCCTGACCGGTTTCGCCTTTATGGCATTATCAAAGGAATTATTACAAGATCTTAACTACAAAATAAAAAACTAATTAGTAATTAGTAATTAACAATTAGTTCAAAGAATTAGTTTGTCCATTCAACGCCGCCAGCCTTTTGGGCACCCTTCCTAACGACGGCAGCGATCTAGCCAGCATTTTCTATTTCCATCCATCCATCAGCCCGTATTCGTCCACTGCTGGATATAGGCCTCCCCCATATTACGCCACTCTTGGCGGTCCTCAGTCATCCTCATCCAGCCGCCACCCGCAACGTCCTTCAGATCGTCAGTCCAACGGGCACGAGGGTGGCCTACGCTACGCTTTGCTGTACGTGGTCTCCATTCCAATGCCTTACGGCCCCAACGGTCATCACGTCGGCGACAAATATGGCCAGTCCACTGCCACTTCAACTTATTTATTCGGCAGGCTATGTCGGTCACCTTCGATCTCTGACGGATATCTTTGTTCGGATTTTATCCATCAGAGATATCCCAAGCATATGCAGATTTTCTATTTATTATAATTATTTTAGGTTTATTTTGTTAGATTTTTTATTTGAGGTCATCTTAGTTAAGTATTTGAATATTATTCAAGTTTTTAGTTAAGTTACTTTAATTTATTGTATAGTTTTAAATGTAAATAGAATTGTTTTTGTCTTAGACAAACTATAACTACACTGGTGGACATAAAAATCGACTCAAGCATTGTTGTTCTACATTTAAGGAAATAACCCAATCATACAAACATAAACATATGAATTATATAACATTAGGCTGAGAAATGAATGCTCTCTAAGGGTATGTGGATGGAAAAGTCGAAAGCAGGGTCTTTGACTTAAGAACTTTGTTTGGACTAGTTAGGAAATAAACATACTAAAAGTCCTTATCCCTCCGAGTCGAGCCCGAGGGGGGGGGGGGGCACAAAGAAGATCCCGTTTTTTGGTTTTTTTGCTTACATCTCAACAACAGCTGGTTCTATAGACTTGAAATTTTGCATATAGATACCTTATATAGTGAAGGCGTCCACTAAGAAAGGATTTTTCAAAACACACCCCCTAAGGGGGTGAAACGGGTGTCCAAAGTTTGTATGGGGAAACAAGATTAGTTAGACTATTTTATTCGAGACTTCACAGGAGTACTCTTTTCTATAAATGTGTTTCAAGTTTTTTCAGAATTCAACCCCTAAAAGGGGGAAATGGGGTAAACATTTTGAAAATCAACATGGGTATCGTTTGAATGGTTTATCGGGTCGCTGATTACGAAAACAACAACGATTTTAAAATCCAACGTGGTTGACGTGAAAAAGGCTTTGAAATTCGACCATTTTTCGAAGCTCATAGCTAGGCAAAGATTGGAGATAGATAAAAAGTGTGAAAGCTAAAGTTGTAGAAAATTTTATCAGCTTTCATTATGTAGTAAAACAAATTTTCGTACAATGCACGGTTTTCGAGATGTAAGCAAAAAACCAAAAAACGGGATCTTCTTTGTGCCCCCCCTCCTCGGGCTCGACTCGGAGGGGCAAGGACTTTTAGCATGTTTATCTCCTAACTAGTCCAAACAAAGTTCCTAAGTTAAAGATCCTGCTTTCGACTTTTCCATCCACAAATTATTCGTTGCTTAAGCTACATATCATTTTAAAGGTATAGGCCTCCACCTTTGATTAAATGCATTTTTGTCTTAAAGTATTTGCTATACAGGCTGTTATTTTTTTTTTAAGTGATGAACTATTAATTAATTTTAGCAAAACTAAAATTATGCAGATACACCACCCTCAGAATAAGCCTTCTGCATTGAATTTCGTATTTGATGACTGTAAGATTGAGGTAGTCAACACATTTAAATTTCTTGGTCTTCATTTAGACAAAAACTGTAACTGGAAATTCCATGTTGGACAGTTAAAAAATAAAATTAATCCCTTTTTGTATCCGTTGCGGCAACTAACAAGAGTTGCTTCTAAAGACGCAGCTTTGGCAGGTTGGTGTGTTAACTGAGTGAAACACAGGTTAGCTGTTAATAGTCCGATATATTCTAGTGGCTAAAACCACACCAGAAAACACGTTGATACTACACAAAGTCGGGAAGAGAACTGGCGAGGCTACGTGCCTTGCCATAAGTCGTGCGCAATTACTTATTGCTACAATCAGCAATTTCATGACTCCACAGTACATCCCTTTCTACAAAAAAAAATTTTTCAAAATAAAATTTTTAACAAACTAAAAACATCTTTCATTGATTGTACCTAAATGTTTCAAAACATACTACACTGATTGTACTCTGATACACTGTTGCAATAATAACATAATCTGACTCGACATTTAAACAATTGTAAACACAAAGCAAGCTCGTAACATGAAACTGCCTACTGGCTGACGCAATTCTTATCTTGCTGTAATGAAAATAAATTTCAATGAAATAAAATTTCAACATTGTGCAGTACCATAATGTAAAGACTATTTTATAATGTAAAATTACACAAGATTCTTTAAGAAAACAATACAAAAAAAATGAATATAAAACTGAAAAACTCTTTAACACTAACTTCTGTAGAAATTACTCTGAAATTGAATACCAAATTAACAGATAACAATTGAATATCGAAACAGTAAAATAACATAATAACGGTGTTATAATATCAAAAATAGTGCTATAATGGAAAATTTTCAATTTGTTCAACTACACAATTCATAACTGGACTTTACACAGTATATAATGTGAAAAAAAAATGCTATTATAAAAAACTTTAAACAATTTATAGAGGAAAAATACAAACACAAAACTGTTACATAACACAAAAAATACATTTCCTGACATCTATCCGAATCCTAAACATTTTATAACTTTTTGGTGATCAATCCAAAAGCTAGAAAAATATCTAGTATACCAATAGTATATCTTTACGTCATGTAAGAAAAAATTCCGGAAATTTCTACTTACATGCTTCATAGTTACACAAATTACAAACATAAATGACATTTCAATACACAATACACAAGAAAACATAAAAATAAATTTCGCATTGCATCAAGGGTCTACATTTGCATTCTATTACGGAACCCTGTTTATTCGTCTTTGCTTATTTGCTCTAATTCGATGTCAATCAGGTAGCGTTTCCTGCTTAACCTGAGTGTATATCGACATTATACATCACTTGAAAACAATAACAAAACACTAAAAAATTACAATCTACAAGAAGAGAAAGAAAAAATATCTAAGTTTCGGAAATCTCTCTAGGATCCCTTTAATGCGGAAAGAAAAAAATATAACTTGATAGTTTGCAAAAATACTCTCTAGGCCATTTTACGATTCACCGAGGGCTCGGAACAACTTGAAGAGTGTTCAGGTTAAAATATGGCTTGCCCGTATCTATAGTTTCATTTAGTTCGCGGGTTCATATTCGAGTTATAAACTCACGGAACCCTAACATTTCATATCTATAATTTCTACGTTACACATGCTATTGCATTGAGATCTGAGTTGCTTAATCCGCATTCCCCAAATCTGATACCTTTAGCTATTCTTTAAAACTACTTTCTAGTATGATCACTACTTTATACCTTAAACAAAAATAACACCATGGTCACTGTTTCGTAAACTTTCGATTTTATGTTTCAATTTGTCCTATACATGTTGCTGCATCGTATTTTGGAATGCCTGTGGGGCACTCTCCAAAGTTGACGCTCTTAATTCTTTTCTTAACCACTTTCGCATATGATTACTACACTTTGTATATAATACGTACACTGATAAAAAACTCAATATGATAACTGTTATTACTATCACAATTCCATAAATCTCCATTTTTTCTTCTAATTTTGAATTACTTGACTCGTTTGCACCATTCTGTGCTATGACAACTTGTTCGTTTTTACTTTGCGGTTTACCCATTTTTCGGAATTTTAACCACAAAATATTTTACTTGATTTTTACAAAAAACTGAATCTTTATCACCGAACCTCACAATATGTACTGTATGCAAAACCAAAAATAATACTCTTTATGTACTTTAATCATTGCTCTAGAAAATCTACAAATCTAACTATTCTGATACGACGTGAGTTAGGTAGCGTTTTCTGCAAAACCCGACTGTATAGTCGTCAAAATAAACCATTTTTGAAAACAATAACACAACATAATACAACAAAAAAATCTGAAATAGGTACATAAAATACAAAGGTTCATAAAATATTGAAATAGTTGCTTCGTAACACGATATCACTGCATGGAATTGTACTGTATCCGGTCGTCACAAGAATAAAATTGTCACACGTTGTCAGCACTTTCGTATGTGTGTGTTCATATACACATCCTGGTTTCTCTGTAATGTATATCGGGGTCTTGTTTCTTTGCACATGTCGTATGTTGCTAATAAAAATTCGCTAAATACCTCCATGGCTCAGAAAGCTTCTCAAAATATTCCTCGATTTTCTTCTTTTGTAGCTACGTTCTTGAATTCTCTTACTTTTCTTGGTAACGGTGTCGAAGTCATCACTTGCAACACGTCCGCACCTTCACGTTCCGATTTTTTCTTCGGTATGCTGTCCTCTAGGCTATGTTTGTTATCTGGGCTACTGCTGACCTCCGGGTTTCGTTTTTTCTCCGGGCTAATGCTGACTTCCTGCTGTTGTCCTTCGATAATATCTCTCCTCCGGGCTGTATCTTCCGGGTTGTCATCTTGCCGGCGTTTTTGTAAATTTTTCTGCCTCCGCCGCTTGGATACTCGCCGACCACAACGTAAGTCGTTGTAATTCCCGCCGAGCCACGACTCTACTCGACGGGGAGTTCTCTTCCCGCTGTCCTGTCTGTTCAGTTCACGAACATGATACCCCAACAGCCATAAAACGCACTGTCCAGAAATCGACGTTCGGGGTCACCACTTTGGCAAGTTGGGGTGTTGACTGAGTGAAACACAGGTTAGCTGTTAATAGTCCGATATATTCTAGTGGCTAAAACCACACCAGAAAACACGTTGATACTACACAAAGTCGGGAAGAGAACTGGCGAGGCTACGTGCCTTGCCATAAGTCGTGCGCAATTACTTATTGCTACAATCAGCAATTTCATGACTCCACACAGCATTAATAGCATATTATGGTTATGTACACTCCTTACTTCGATACGGAATAATCTTTTGGGGAAATTCTACAGATAGTGATTGCATATTTAAGATGCAAAAGAAATGTGTAAGGGCTATAGCAGGTATTAAACCTTGGGACAGTTGTAGACCCCATTTCAAAAACCTGGGAATATTACCACTCCCTTCAGTCTATATCCTGGAGTGTCTTCTTTTCGTAAAATTTAACTACAAGTATTTTCAGTAGACTAAATATGTGTCAAGTAGACTTCGTAATAGGATACAGCTTACAATGCCACCTTCTAACTCTAAACTTCATAGCAATAGCATCTACAGTATGGCAATAACGCTTTACAATAAACTACCAGATAAAATAAAAGAGTTACCACAAAGACAATTTAGAGCGACAGTCTTTAAGATCCTAAAAAAGAAATCGTATTACAGCGTTAAATATTTTTTAGAAGACAATGACATTGGTATTTGAATTGTGCTATTTTGTTTTATTTTATTATATTAGGAATAAATTGACATTGTTTTTTTTTCACATTATAAAATTAAGTAAATTGGAATGTAAAATATTAGTCATTTAAAGTTTCCCAGATAGACTTAGACTAGATAATACTTAATCAAACCACGACAAGTTATAAACATATTAAAAGGAGGTTAATTAAACAAGAAATAGCTCTTATTCAAAGAATGTGTTAGTAAGAAGACGTCTCACCGAAGTGATCAAGGAATATAATACTCTCTTGGAAGTGATACTGCTATGGAATAAGTCCATAACATTAACATTTATTGTATATATTTAAAGTTATATTGTGTAATTCTAAATAAAAAGCTAATTGAGGCATATTGGTACCGATTCGGTGAAGCACATCTTAACTTATTTGACAGGACTAAACTTAATTTAAGCGTTCTGTCTTTGTCTTTTCGACAAAGAAAGAAAAAGACAGGACGCTTAAAATAAGGTTAGTCCTGTCAGATAAGTTAAGACGTGTTATGCCGAATCGATACCATTATATATTTATTAAAGTACTTATAGTTTTCTTATATTGTTTAATTATGTAATTGTACAAAAACCGTCTCTATTCGCAGGGCACAAGGGTCACATGGCGTTCGTGCAGCGCATCCAGCGTGAAGGGGACGGTGACCCCACGTACGAGACCATCGGCCTGGTCACGTTGGAAGACGTTATTGAGGAGATGATACAGGCTGAGATCGTCGACGAGACCGATGTCTTCAGTAAGTTAACTGGGCTTTTAAATGGTTATTTATTTATTTTCAATGCATGTGCTCGTAAAGGCCCACTTTTTATGCATCAAAACCGAACAGAAAGTCGATTATTTTGCCCTAGGGCTTTATTATAAGTTTTTTTTTTTATTTATTTACAATGGTTGGCTAACCTGCAGCCTTTCCTGTGTATCATATACGTTATACTTTTTCTTCCACTGTTTAACGGCTCTGGATACAGTCCCTTTGAGCCAATTATAATTTAAAGTTCACTAGATTATATTTGTTTTCATTTCCTCACACTATGCATTGAAAAACGTAGTATGATACACGGGCGTAAAAGCAATAAATTACTCGGTTACGTTTAAAACACTCGCTACGCTCGTGTTTTACATCGTCCTCGTATTTTATTCCTTTTCGCCCTTGTAGCATAAACTACTATTAGGTTTTTCAACAGACACACTTAACGTTTACAAATACAAGACAAAATTCAAATTCAAATAGTTTATTTTGCAAAGTAGGTATACAAAATACACGTTTCACAAGTCAAAATTTAATGTTATAAAAATATATATATAATAAATGTACATGAACTAGATTAAACGTTTATTTAATTTATGTAGCAATATACAAGGTGACTTTTTGATCATCGTCCAAATTCATACTGGAGGCTTCATAAGTGATCAGTATCTTGGATCAATAACAATTTTTGTGAAATTTGTAAAATTAAATTTCGGCTTCCCATAGAAATTCACTTCCAGTTCCGAGTGAATCACTATGGGGAGTCGAAATTTCATTTTACGAATTTTACAAAAATTGTTATTGATCCATGATACTGATCACTTACCAAGCCACCAGTATGAATTTGGACGATGATCAAAAAGTCACCTTGTATATACGATTAAAATTATAGGTAAAATATATATTATACAAGTTGAAATCCAATCAACCGCCCGAACCCATACCGGAGACCCGGCCAGGGACCAGGAACAAGGTTCAATGATCACCAACCGAGCCCCCAGCACGAATCCAGGCAGCCGACAAAATCCCATCCTATATACTACATACTAATAGGTTACATATATAAATACATGCCTACCTCCGCCCATTCGATTAGTCTTGCTAAGAAGAAGGGCAAAAAACTTCAAAGATCATGTCTTTTTTTCAACATAAAACTTATACTATACAATATATGACTTCTATCTACTTTTTTTACAAATACGAGATATAACAAAGCAAGCCATATTGAGCATCCAAAACACCAGATTCACAACACATAACAAGTACCTAAGACTTACGCACCACGAGCTGGCATAACTTAAAATATTATACAAATAAAATAAAAGAAGTAGAATAGTAGTTTATGCTACAAGGGCGATAAGGAATAAATTACGAGGACGATTTAAAACACGAGCGTAGCGAGTTTTTTAAACGTAACCGAGTAATTTATTGCTCTCACGCCCGTGTACCATACGTTTTTCAATGCATAGTGTTAGGACATAAAACAAATATAATCTTGTGAACTTTAAATTATGATTGGCTCAAAACGACTGCATCCAGAGCCGTTAAACGGTGGAAAAAAAGTATAGCATTTATGGTACACAAGAGAGGCTGCAGGTTAGCCAACCATTAACACCGATTCTGCGCAACACAACTTGACTTATTTGACAGGACTAAACTTAATTTAAGTGTTCTGTCCTTTTCTTTCTGTATTGAAAAGACAAAGACGGGACGCTCAATATATGGTTAGTCTTGTCAGTTGTGTTGCGCCGAATCGACACCAACGTAATTAAATTAAAATATAATAATAATAAAACCCTAGGGCAAAATAATCGACTTTCTGTTCGGTTTTGATGCATAAAAAGTCGGCCTTTACGAGCACTTGCATTGAAAAAAGCCGCCTCTCGCACTGAGCGTGTTTTCGCTTGGAGTGACAGTGACCAAAAATAAAATTCGCATAGTCTCTTAAGGCGCTACGGAAAAAAAATCGACACTTTTAGAACTTCTATATCTACTTCGATAAATAATGTATGATTTTGAAAAAATAGTATATTATTTTTGGAATCTTTCTCTAGGGATCTGTTATAACAGAAACGCGATTGGAGAATTTCGGCTCGATAGAAATATTTATTGAAATGAGGTCTTTATCGACACCAATTCTCCTAGTTTGACAATTTAGAATGACATATGGACTGTAATTATAATGGGTTTTAACAGTATCTAGGACCTGGTTAAACGAAATTTTGATTGCATTTTTAGTACATTTTATATTAATAAAAAAACAACTTTTTGCTACTTTTTCACGAATCCGTCCCTCTCGCACTGAGGGTTTTTTCGCATATGGAGTAACAGGGACGCTAAAACTTTTAAATATCGCCTTAATCACAATCTAACAATCCAGAAAAAAAGTTAGCAGCCCTATTCGGAATAGCTATTCATGGAAGTGTAGCCTGTATGAATGAGTACAATGGGCAATGCTTTTATCGCGAAGGAATTTTGCACGGCGGTCATTAGCTCACCGTGAATACATGCTAAGGTCATATTTACACGGGAAACGATTTTATGTTTTGATAACACGCCGTTCGTTGAAGTGTAGATGACACCATTTCATTCGATACTTGTTTGCGTAAGTTTTCTCAGACCTGACCATACTTAACACCCGAGGCAAAGGTATTTTTATGTTAGTACTTCATTTGGTATGAAAGTTGAGTGACCATAAACGAGCTTTGACCGGTCTAGTTGATACTATACGGTTATTGAGACTACATATCCGTTATGATCCCGACACACCTCTTTCGCTTTACACAACGCTTGTAGGTTTAAGGCGATATGTAAAAAAATAGAGGTGCTTCTTTTTGTGTATTTCATGAAATACACGGAAAATTTTAATAAAATTCTGGTATATGCATTTCGACTATATAATCTAGGGTTTTGAAATTGGAAAACCTGTTTGGATAAATTTTCCTCGATAGAAATAATTGTTGAAATGAGGTCTTCAAACACACTATTTCTCCTCGTTTGACGAATAGGAACCATAAATACAAAACTCAAACATATTTTATTAGGTGTGTTTCAACAATTACTACAGATTTGATATTTGAAACTTTGCTAGCTATTTTAGTTTTTTTAATAAAAATATAAAACCAACTTTTTTCCCTTTTGCCCTGAATCCGCCCCTCGCGCACTGCGTGATTTTTTGCTTGGAGTGACAGTGACAAAAATAAAATAGCCTCTTAACATGAAATATTATTATTTTTCTTATTTACATATGTGTACTGAGTCAACTAAATAATCGTGGCTGATATATAAGGTGAAATTTAATCAACCGCCTAAATTCATACTAGAGACTCGGTTAGTGATCAGGACCAATGTTTAACGACCAGTAAGGTGAAATTCGAAAAAAAAAATATTTTCTCCTATACTGCCTATACTAGGATTTATAATTGAACTAGTCCAGTGTGAATGGGAGCAAAACATTTTTTTTTTAAGATTTCCAAGAAAGTGGTAATTGAACTTTGTTCCTGATCACTAGCCGAGTCTCCAGTATGAATTCAGGCGGTTGATTAAATTTCACCTTGTATAAATCATTGTTATTGTATATAATCAATATATAAATAATAATGTCATGCATGTTCTAATTATTTGCAATACCGACAAGGTCGAATATGTATGTGCCTTTTATTTTTAACACCATTGTAAATACTCATATTCAGCAATAAAGATTTATGATTTATGATTTATCATTGTTATGGATTTAATAATCAACGAGATAGATCGAAGGGTGGATGCCTCACTTGGTCAATAGACCGTACATAGATAGGAATTGTTCTAGAAGTTTTCTTTAGTCAAATAATTATTGTATATGTACCCGAAATAAGGGTCTATTCGACAAAAATATTTCAAAACGCTCTGTTTTATTACGAAAAAAGACCCTATTACGCGACATAATCAGGAATTGGTAGAAAAAAAAATTTTTTTTTTTATTTATGAGCGTTTTTCCTTATGTCAAATTTAGTGTTAAATAAGATTCCTAGATGGCACTGTCGTATTCTTTAGCAATAGAATCAAAGACAAAATTTGCACCGATTCCAAACAAATGAAAAACAACTTTGACATTGATTGCTACGAAACAAATTTTATCTATGGTGACATGGACAGTGCCATCTAGAGGAAAGCTAAGAACTAAGAAAAAAAACAACGAGAAAAACGCTCATTCTGGATAGAGGAGACAATTTTCCTCTATGTTCTAGGCACACCGAAACCGCCATTTAAAAATATATGATTGTCTCTGTCCAGTGCCTGCCACACCGGAAATGTATGCTAAAAGTCCAAAAAAAATTTACAACTAACTCAAAAGACCTAAATCCAGAGCCGTAGAAACTGTTTAAAAAAAAACTCTAATGGTAACACTAAGCTGTTTCTATAAGACTTGGCTGTACGGGCTACTGTCCTTTGCCTATTCCAAGACGGAATGAAAAATGAAAAAAAAAACTAAGCTGTTTCTCTTACAGGTGATAACCGCTCGAGGCGCCGACTGGCGCGTCCCCTCAACAAGCTGACAGACTTCTCCACGTTTGCGGGTCACCACGCGCACCAGCGAGTGCACGTGTCGCCGCAGCTCGTGCTCGCTACCTTCCAATTCTTGAGCACCAGTGAGTTTTCTCTTTTGTTATTAGAACGAGTTCCTGTTGTAAAAACTCGACGAGCCACGTAGAGTTAGCAGAGCGGCAAATGACCAGCAGCCTGTCAGGGCTGAACTGGATCGATAGCACAGTAGGCTGCTCACTTCGGTCCTCATGGGATCAGAGGTTAGGTGATGATAGGTTATTATAAAGGTTTAACGCACTTGACATTTATTATCATAATAAACAGGCATTAATAATGTGGATTGAATAGATAAATTATAATAATAGTTTGCGGTTGTATAGGGACCGTACAAGCACACGAGAGCGGAAGAGAGAAGAGAGATCTGTCAGATGTCAGATATAAAACACAGAGTAATTGATTGATAGGACTTAGTAAGCCATACACACATTGGACGTTCACAGGAAATAGGAACAACAGTTCCCTCAACAAGCTGACAGACTGGGAATGCTTACTGTCAAATTAGTTCCGCATAGAGGGCACTGTGTGTTTGTGTCTGTTAGCTTGTCAGTTCACATACAAATAATTGAATAATTTATTATTTTCATTGAAAAGTTTAAGCAATGGGTGTTTGTGGCTTTTGGATGTAAAGGAAAGGGAACTTTAAAGGAGACGGTCAGAATCGGTCTTAACCGCATACATGGAATAAATTTATACTATATTTTTTGTTAGATTTATTCGTAGCTAGTTTCACTATCATAATAACACGGACACAGATATTAAAATAATATATGTCGCAGCCGGTCATGAGACCGAACACCGAACGAAACGAAAGCGCGCCATCTACCAAGTAGTCCACAAACTACGCTTCCAGCGTGCTTTGATAGAGTCATGCGTGACGCAATCGGCAGTCCCAGCTTTTTATTTCACGATTCATGCTTTTCTTCTGGATTTTGATAGAGATTACATTACGACTGACATTCGACTGACTTTTAAATATATCAGAATCATCGTGAAACATTGTTACAGCTATGAATGTTTCAAACGCGCTTAAGTTTGTTTTCGCAATGCCATATGAAAATAACCTCAAAATAAAAACGATTTATCATAAAAAGTTATTAAAAGATGGTGTCCGTTTTAAATGGATAGTCAAACCGTGTTATTTTGAATTTGTTTTTTATCATTGACCACAATATATTTGTGTACCTACTCTCTTAAGGCATTTTGCTTATGGAGAACTGACCCATAGAGTATATAACTGACCGTCTCCTTTCCTAGAAATGTAAAGTTGAGAAAAAAGTGGGAAAAGGTATTAAGGATACTGAACAATAAATCATCTAGTTATTCTAGGTTATGTGCCGATCACTTTAAAGAAACTGATTTCGAAACAACTTCAAAGACAACAGGTACAACAAACAACTTTTCAAACATTGTGTTTCATAAATATCTTACCCATATTTTAAGTATTATTTACATTATTCACCAAATTACTTCCAAAAATAACATCTATCAGCACAGAGAAAAGACACAAGCACTCAGCGCCCTCTACCGTAAAAGCTTTTGGTTTTCTTTCCCCTTCTCTACGTTCGCGGGTCACCACGCGCACCAGCGAGTGCTCGCTACCTTCCAGTTCTTGTGCACCAGTGAGTCGGTATCTGTAAACTTTTGTAGAAAAGATCTGGCAAGTTATCGTAATAATTTAATGCAATTTTAAATAAAATATTATATAAATAATGCGCACGAGCGTTCGTTCGACGAATGGAATCTGAGTCGCGCTTGCTCCGGTCCGCCCCCTCTAGCCTCTTCTAACCCCTCAAGGTTCCGGTGAGCAAACGATGGTTGGATTTTAAACAGTATCTATATTGTTATTAGAACTAGTTTCAATTTAGTTCGCGCCAAACTTAAAGGTACCAGAATGAAGTTAGCTCCGGCGAGACGGACGGATGACAGAGATCACTGACTTATACATTGATGTCGGTGATAGATAGACGAAAGAGAGAGATAGAGACATAGGGTACGGTCATCAGATCACAATAAACCACCATTTTCCACTATAAACACTCACGATTCGGTCATAACACTCATCAAACGTCAAAAATCGTGGGGAAAAATTGGCTGTCAAACGTGATTGTGCAGTTAACTTCAGGCCACTGTAAATCAACATAGTATGCACTATAGTGGTTGGTTTATTCTGCTTATTTACATAACTGATTTAAGTACACCAAAGATTTCAAAAGTTTAGATGAGCCCTGGCACCTAAAATCTATTGCATTGTTTTTGAATTTGCACACTTATGAGTGCGCAATCTGTCTACTTACGGTCAGCAAATGGATCAGACTATTAAAGTTGTTAAAATGATTAACTTTAAGTGCACTTAAGGCGTCCAACTATCACTGTGTTCAGATGAGCACTAATCCAAACGTGTGAGCGTCACCCATTTAAAGGTGGAAACATTTTGATGCTGTCATAGTATTTATTTATTTATTTCATGGAAAAGACACAGAAGTAAATTACACATAGACACATATTAAAGTAAAAGTTAAAGGTTAATTAAATTTACTTCCTCTACGCTTTCCTCAAATACATTATCTTTGTAGAAACTAATTGGTGACATTTCTGAGTTAAATAATGTGTTGAAAATAAAATAATGAGGTAAAGTTTACAAAGCAATTAGCAATTAGTACGGTAAGGGCTTATCTTTACTTTTGAACTCTTTGGTTACACGTTGTATATTTTATTTCATTTTATTGATTATTTTCCGCCCTCCCCCAAGGTGTGGATCCATTCCGGCCGGACTTGATCTCGGAGACGGTGCTGCGTCGTCTGCTGAAGCAGGACGTGCTGCAACATATCAAGCTGAAAGGAGACGAGGACAAGAAGGACCCCCACATCTACGTCTTCCAGGAGGGGAAGCCGGTATGCCGTTTAATTATTTACGCGTGAAAAGGCACCTCATCGTAATATACAGGGTGGAAAAAATGTAAGGGCCCTGGAGGGGACTACCTTAAATCCTTTAGTTGCCTAATTTTACTGAAAGGAAACATTCTTTTATTTTTTAAAAGAAACAAAACTGCATTCAAAGATATTCTGAAATTCGCTTGTCTCACCCGGGAATCGAACCAACCAAAAATTAAAAAAATAAACCCTCGCTATTTTATTATACGAATCGGTAGGATTATTGTTCAGGATAAAATTTGTCTAATAAATATTTGGTCTTACACTCATCTGTTGTACGAGATACCCATGAAATTAAATGTTTATTACAAGTTCTTTATTAACAATACCTAGTACTGTTCACTTATAAGGTAATAATGATACGCCATTATTACACAATGACAGCACGGAATGAAAGCAAAACAACACAAGCCTCCAGGGCCCTTAAATTTTTTCCATCCTGTATATTTAGGGAAGTCTTGACTCACTCATTCACTGACTCACTCACTCACTGGCTCATCAACGCCCAGCCCAACTCTTTGGACCTAGAAAGCTGAAATTTTGCACAGATGTTATTATTCAATTCATAAGCAAACACCCAGTGAATGCAGTGGAAAAATGCGTTCCTTACGTAGTAGTATGTGTGGTTTAACATTGAATGATAGAGTGAAAAATATCTACATACGGGATCGTTGCGGCCTGAAAGAAGATGTAGTGACTAGAATAGAAAAGGGAATGCTTCAGTGGTTTGGACATGTACAGAGGATGAATGAAAGTAGAGCGACCGCTCGCCATTCTGTTAGCTTGAACTTGGCTTGACACGCTACCGCGTGTCTAGCCCTGCGGTCCGAAATAGAATTACAATGGATCATAAGCCGTTCACTTCATACTTTCGTGATCGATTTTAGCGAAATAATTCTATTTCGGAACGCGGGGTAGATGGTGCGCAAATGGAAGGTACAGCTCGACCAAGCCGCCCTAGAGGGTCGGACGGTGAAAAAATTAGCGACATACTGAAGAAGGGCCATGTCAAAAGTACCCGGAACAGAAGAGCTTTTATGACTAGATTGATGGATGTGGAAGAGGCGAAAGTGGTGTGCCTGGCTCGTAGCAGATGGAAATATGTAGTCTCTGTCTACCCCTCTGGGAGACAGGCGTGAGTATATGTATATAAGCAAACACCCATCCAGATAAATTTTGTATCAAAACATCAGATTTATCTCAAAATAATCTTTGAATATATTTTCATCTTCTCACATATGTAACAATGATACCTACTGCAATTTATAAACTCGTCTCTTCCGCCTGATTTCTTTACATATTAGGTTTCTATACAATAAATTGTAAAAATCCAATAAATTTACACAGTTTATTCTAAAAATACAATAAATTTACACAGTTTATTGTAAAAATCCAATTAATTTACACAGTTTATTGTAAAAATACAATTAATTTACAGTTTATTGTAAAAATCCAATTAATTTACAGTTTATTGTAAAAATCCAATTAATTTACACAGTTTATTGTAAATATCCAATTAATTTACACCGTTTATTGTAAATATCCAATTAATTTACACAGTTTATTGTAAATATCCAATTAATTAACACAGTTTATTTTCCTAACCCAATAATACGTAAGTTCACATTTGACCCTGGTCCGTTGTGAAAATTTTCCATTGAATAAAGTAGTACTCAGTAGGCTCACTGGTCGGTTGGGGAAAAAAATACATTAATTTTGTAGCTGCAACCGACGAGTGAGCCGATGGGAACATTTAGACTCTCGGGTCTACCACGTAATTCTGATTTTCATCAACATCAACTTGAGATTGAAATTTGTCGTGCGTGCGACGACGCCCGCCTAACATGCCATCTCTTTTGCACGCGTTGAATTTCGCATGCGTTTGCTTGAGGTTGATACAAATGAGAATTACGCGGTCCGATGCAACTCGAAACCGACCGATTCGGTGAGCCGATTGGAACATTTAGACCAGCCCCCCTGTTATGTATCTTATATTGCCAACTGCACAGGGTGGCTATCGTCAAAAACATATATAAAAACTGAACTTTCGAAATTGCCTTTAGTGGGTATTGAACTATTTACGAACTGTGTCGTCACTTCAAGTGCGAACATATCCTTAGACAATCGAAATTGGATAGTATATCTATGTTTTTGATGATAGGCACCCTGTCCAGTTGGCAACTAGAGATACATAATAGCCCTGCTGCTCCCCTATTCTGTATCTTTGGTTGCAACTTGGTCTGGGTGCCTATCGTCAAAAAGATAGATAAAAACTGAATTTTCAAAATTGTCTTTAAGTGGGTATTGAACTATTTACGAACTGTGTCGTCACTTCAAGTGCGAACATATCCTTAGACAATCGGAATTCGATAGTATACCTATGTTACTGATGACAGGCACCCAGTTAAGTTGGCAACTAGAGATACATAACAGGCCCGCAGGTCTGATGCAACTCGCAACGGACCAGTGAGCCGATGAGAATAACTCCAATATTCGTATAACCCTTGTTCTTCCACATTGAAGTGACGTTTCTCATGTGTGTTTCTCCCCAGGTGGACTACTTCGTACTGATCCTTGAAGGTCGCGTGGAGGTGACGGTGGGTCGTGAGAACCTCGTGTTTCAGGCTGGACCCTTCACTTACTTCGGCTGCCAAGCTCTCACGCAGAACGTCGGCGTTGGTAAGTTACCTTATTTATACGTAGTCCTGCCAAGTTCCGGCGCTATAATTTGGAATGAATTGGGATGATGCCAGGGTTGTCAATAAATTCAAAAACTTGAATGCGTAAAATTAATATTCAAAAATAGTGCCTACTTCAATCATCATTTTGCACGAAGTTCAATTTAAAAATTTTAATACAATGAAACAATTTGCCCCAAAATGCAAAGCTATGACGTCACTTCTAAGTATTTTCATACAAAAATCGTTTTTGACGTTTTATAAAGGGTTGTTTATTTGACTAATAGTCATCATCCCTATTATAAATCAAATTTGTGTTATTCGACGAGCGCTTTTTTTTAAATATTTTATTGAAATTTAGGCTTTTATTGTAAATATACTTCATTCAGACGGCAGCTGGAAAGTCGGTCAATGACCTTTGCACATTTTGTACTGAACCCTGTACCACGAAACGCAGTAATTTGCGTCAACCGATACAGATTGTATGGCGAGATTGACGTATCGTTTTCTTTAGACGCGTACAAGAGTCTAACCATAAAAGCTGCCTGAAGGAGTAGACTATAAATATATCGTATTTCATGAGAGACAGAAATTTTGGCAGCCCTAACGTGGTTACTCTTGATCGGCAGTGCCTGAATGGCAATTTGTTTTTAATATTAGTGGAATAGTGTTCCATACGGGTGGTGCTCTGTGTTTCCAATTCTTTTGTTCTCTAGAAAATCAAAACTTCATACATTAATTCCTCTTGTTTCCAAAAAATATTTAATTAACGAAATGGTTTCCCGTTTTGTTTCCAAAAAGTTGGTTGGTACAGTCGGCAGCAAGTGATTAGTAGGTCGAGCCTCGTCTCGATGTTCTCTTTGTATGTCTTGTAATGTGTTACTTTTTAATTAATATAATTGTATTTAGATCTATCTTGCAATTATTATTTATAGAAATAGACGATTTCATTACTATAACGCTCTAATTTACTATAATGTTACACATGTACGATGTCTTTTAGTGGTTAAATCATTAAATTCAGTTGCGATTTAAGGCTCTTGGTAACTTGCTTCTGAGGCTGACTGTACCCTTCTTGGTTTAAGAAACAAGAGTAACTGAATTTGATTATTAAATAAAAATTTCGAAACACGCGGAAATAAAAAAGGTCGTTTTTTGGAACCACCCGTTCATACCGTGCGTACATTTTGTATTTTATATCTTGTACATTTTCCCCCGCAGCTGAGTCGGAGACCCCCTCGACCCTTGGCTCTTTGCAGAACTTGAACATGGACACCGTGCTGCGTCACACCTTCGTACCGGACTACTCCGTCAGAGCCATCACTGAACTATACTACCTCACTGTCAAACGGTAAGTGGACGAACTTGGCAAGGAAGTTGCCGTGCGTCAAGGATAGTGTAAATCGTCTCGAATAATAAATGTAGTCTAGTAATGCCATTTAATTGAGATCATGATTTACATAACTAACGGCAAATATAACAAAACTGATTTTTGTAAAAAAAATTAAAGTAAAAACAATCAATTGATCATTGAATTGATCTAGTAATCCAAAATCTGGACATTTTCTAGATTCACAAATTTACTTTGTTTCTTGCAGTAATAAAAAAATAATACACACATAAGCAGGTACCTAAATAGAATAAGAAGGAAATAAGTGCCAAGTATCAAAAGAACGACTAAATATGGCACACAAAATCTCGAAAGATCTTCGACTGAAGAGTAATAACTACTTTTAGATAACCAATAATAATCACAACTAATTTCCAGAAACATGTACTTGGCTGCCAAACGCGCTACATTGATGGAGAAGGGCGCCCTCACTAAAGGAGGAACCAACGAACAGATAGAGCCTGAAGTTGACAAGGTTTGTACATCCATTCATCCATCCATCCATTAGCCTGGTTCGTTCACTGCTGAACAAGATTCCGAGATTTCACCAGTCTTGGCGGTCCTCCTGGACGTAATGCCCATACTCACACACGCTGGGCAGGTGGGTTGGTGAGTGCGGTGCCGAAACCCTCGCACCAGTGACGCCGCTGCCCGTCACCAGTCTGTTTTATATAAGATCCGGATATTAGGGATTGATATACCGCCATTAATCGGTCCGGGGCACGGTGGGGTACCTGGTTGTGCCTGTTTGGGAGCTGTCCTCTTACATAAGATGTCGAGCCCGGCATCAGCTCTACCACATCTACATACAGGGTATAGATGGACAGGCACTTCTGGTCTTTATGTTATTAAACGCACTTATGATCCTCTAAAAAGGCCGCTTTGGATGAATCATGTTATGATTCTGTTCTAATGCCGTCTTTTTTGCACGCGAGAAAAAACTCTTACTCTGTCCTACTTTTAAATCATTTTATGATACACCCAAGTCGGCCTTTTTAGATCCCCTAGTCTCAGCTCAACTCGCAGTTGTTCTTGTGCTCAATTAGCGCCTTTGGTAATTTAAAACGTGCACAAATATCTACTCACGCGAAGGTGAATACATAAAATTAAAGACGCCAAGTTCTATCACGTCTTGAAAAACTTGGCAGGACTCTGCCGTGTGACCTGCTTTTACTGTTACATAAGGAATAATTAGCATAATGGTGTATTTTAATTTCAGCTCCTAAAAGACAGTGATACGGGACATTTGGAGGACAGTGACAAGTCTTCTGCAAATAAATACGTAAGTTATATAAATATATAATATGCCTCTATTAGCTTTTTATTTTGAAGTAATACACATATACATATAACTTTAAATATACAAGGTGACTTTTTGATCACCGTCCAAATTCATACTGGTGGCTTGGTAAGTGATCAGTATCATGCATCAATAAAAATTTTGGTGAAATCCGTAAACTGATATTTCGACTCCCCATAGTGATTCACTCGGGACTGGAACTGAATTTATATGGGAAGCCGAAATTTCATTTTACGAATTTCACGAAAATTGTTACTGATCCAAGATACTGATCACTTATCAAGCCTCCAGTATGAATTTGGACGATGATCAAAAAGTCACGTTGTATATAATAAATAAAAGAAAATTGAAAACTTGAGATATATTTCGGCCGTTAGTGACTGATGACGGCCCACGAAGGGCCGAAATATATCTCAAGTTTTTATATTTAAAGTTATATAATGTGTATTACTTCAAAATAATAACATAAAATGATAATAGACTTTTCTTGTCTTTTCGATTAAAGAAATTATATATACATATATACGAAAACACAAAAAATATAATTATAGGTAAAATATATTTCGACCACTAATTGTGGTCGGCATCAGTTACACAATTATGAATAAACGTAAAAAATTAATAATTATAGATTATAGATACTTTAAGTATCTATAATCTATAATTATTAATTTTTTACGTTTATTCATAATTGTGTAACTGATGCCGACCACAATTAGTGGTCGAAATATATTTTACCTATAATTATATTTTTTGTGTTTTCGTATATATGTATATATAATTTCCTTAATTCAAAATAATAAGTTATATAAAAAAATATATACAGTTAATTATTACAATAATTTACTTGTAGCTACAGTACCCGTCAGAAAATAATGCACTTCGGCTTCGTAGAGCGTTGTCTCTGTCACCGGACTGTTAGTGCTTCGTGCGACAGAGATGACACTACGATACAACATTTGTGTCGATTCCGTGTAACACGTTTTAACTTATTTGACAGGACTAAACTTAATTTAAGAGCGCACCGAGCTTTTTACACACACAAACACGTTTTTAGAAGTAGTTAACAATTAAATTAAAATCTAGGGATATATATTGGTATTATGGGGGATATATACTAGACAGTATACACGATGGAAACACGATTTAATAAAGTTGTCTCGATAAATTATCTTCGAGTAATTTTTTCCTCTATTTCCCTACTTTTTTTATGTGTATAAGTACCTAATTTGATATTATGATTCATTTACAAAAATAAAGTTCATAGATGACTGGAGCGTTTATACACGATAGTTTTTTTTATTTAAGAATAATAGGATGAAAATAACAACGAAAAGCATTGAAAAAGTGCAAAAGTTTGGTTATTTTATTTACTCTTTACACGTAAAGAAAAAGACAGAGACAAAGGCAAACGCTCGGTGCGCCCTTAAGCGTTCTGTGTTTTTCTTTCTGTATCGAAATACGGTTACTTCTGTCCACATAACTATTAATAAGGAATAGAAATGCCATGAAAGCCGTGACTGCGACGCACCGATTTGATCAATACGTCAAGACATAACCCGCGGACCTCTCATTTCTCAACCGAACGCGTTAGAACAAACATATTGTAAAAATGGTGTATTGCAACGTGCCAAATTGTTCTAACTCTTCAAATAACGCAAATAAGACATCCAAAGGAATTTCATTTCACTCCTAAGTAATTTAAACATGTATTTACTGAGATATTTACAGAATAAACCTCGCGGTAAATAAAATTTCAACCTTACCATGAAATATTTAGAGTTGTAGAGAGTAGCGTTGAATTTATACAATATTTTGTCCATTGCAGGTTATAAAGAGTGTCACACATTGAGTTAGAATATTAACGCAGCAATGTATATCTTTTCAAACATTATCAACACGGACCTAACTGTCTAATAGCTTGGCACGGTGCCATGACGTGTTTGGTATTTTACATCTAATCTTCATAGAAATACGCTATTATTTTGGCTGTATGAAGACGGGTGAATCTATCTGTTTGCCGCGTATGTTTACTAACTAGGTAATAATCTAAGCTTCATACTCGTATAAATACGGTGTTATTTTGGCTGTATGAAGACGGGTGAATCTATCTGTTTGCCGCGTATGTTTACTAACTAGGTAATACTACGTTATTCCAAAAAGTGGCGACAGCGGTGCTCGTATAAAATTTGTGTCACCATCCCCGTGGTTCTGTCAAATAAGTTAAGTCGTGTTACACTAAATCGACACTATTAAGTATTTACTGCCAGGACCTCTAAGTAAAGTTTTTTTCTCGAATGGATCTCTTTGATATATATGCCTTTAGTAAAACCGAGTACTTCAAACATATTTGTTATTTTCATGCTGCCAGAAATTGGATGTTCATAAGGAAAGATATTAAGTAATTTATTTTAGATTTATTTTGTTTTATTGTAGATTTAGGTACGTACAGTTTGATTTTTCTTCACGAGGCTCTGTTTCACAAAAATGGCCACTAGCATTGGCGTACCAAGGATTCTGTTATGGGGGGGGGCATAAGGGGTCAGCCTGGCACAAAATTGGTTTTGTTTTAAATTATGTTCTGCTAAAATGGAATTTTAATGGAAAATTATTTAACACATAAAATATGAAACTTCCTTTAATCCCACTTTCATGTTGAGTCGGTCATGCTTATTTTGCTTGGTTGAAACTTAAATACATTTATCGATTTTTCTGGGGGAGGGGGGGGGGGGGCCTGCCCCTACCTGGCTACGCCAAAGGCCACTAGTCAGCTCTCTGTAATCAGAGCACTTTTAATTACATACATAACCCTACCTTGATAAATTTACAAGGTAACAAAGAAAACAGCATCAAAATCTGTCTGCTGGTTCTCAACTGACAAACGTTGAAATTTTATTATTATTAAACATCAGTAGTTACCGTCAAAAAATACAACATTAATTCGTGTTGCAACTTTACACAAGCATTATTATTTATTAAAATTATATTTACCTATTATAATAAAAATAATAAACGTTTGTTGTAATCATTATATATTATATCTAAAAAGTGAAAGAGATAAAAGACTAAGACCGAATATATTAACCAATCGTTTTGGAACGGCCACTTTGTAAAGGCAGTTTATATACGTGGCAAAGGTTTTTTTTTTTTAATGTATCATTATTACCGAAATAAAATGGCTTTACAAGTCATTCCGAAGAATTCTACAACCCGAAAACCAAAAAATGGCGCGTAATGTTATGACAGATGTCAAAGTGAAAATTTACCCCTGAATTTACGGGGTGTAAAATTTAACTGTCAAAAGTGAAGTCTACATTTCTGACAAGGTTTATGAACGACTTCCGAGAATGGGGATGCTTACTGTCAAATTAGTTCGGCATAGAGGGCACTGTGTGTTTGTGTCTGTTAGCTTGTCAGTTCACATACAAATAACTGAATAATTTCCTATTTTCATTGAAAAGTTAAAGCAATTGGTGTTTGTGTGGCTTTTGGAAGTAAAGGAAAGAGAACTTGAATGACAAGGTCTCCTTCCATTCCTCGCAGCGAAGCACCTTTTTTCTTTAGCTCGTTCAACTGAGCGATACGCCAAGTAGTACATGACGAATACACCAACAAAAAAAGGTACAAAAGTCTTTAGAAATGTGGAATGTAAAAATAACATCTATCAGCGTCTTTTACAAGAGCGTGATAAGACACAAACACTCAGCGCCCTCTACCGTAAAAGCTTTTGGTTTTCTTTCCCATTGTTCGGAGCTTTTCGGAGCTGTTCGTTTTTACTCGGGTGGTTGTAGAACGGGTGACAGTTAATTTTTACCTTTACCTCTGCGTTTGGAAACGCTAACCTAGTTTAAACTAAATGTAGCGTTAAGGGCCCGTTATCCCTGACATTAAGCACCTCATTTCGTATCAAGTAGAACTGAACTCTATGGTCTTTTAGTATAGTTTAAAATAGCGCGCTCTGAGCCGTGGTTGTTACGACAACCGAAACATCGCGCGCTCTTAAAAAACACGTTTTTCACTCAAAAAATGTTTTTAAGGACAAATTTTCAGAAAACTATCCGCAAAAGTACTTACTAAATTACATTCTCCTTAATTTCTGTAATTTTTTTTAGGATTTGGTAATGTAAATTTTATATAAAACGAAAAAACATTGAAAATCGACCACGTTCTGGCTTTTTTTTTCGATCGAGCAAAGTATAACGTATCGCGTTTTGAACCGCAAAAAAATCTGCAGAGAAAATGTATCTAAGATATATATTTTTTCACACACAAAATATCACAATTTTATGGTTTAAAATGAATCAGAAAAGAGACAAAATTTGGCTAAGCCCCCTTTAAGAACCCGCTCTGAATCGTACTTCATACATATCTAAAAACCATAATAACTCGCGAAAGTGGAACAATTCAATCAAATAAATTTTAGGCTTTTATTTAGACGGTCAATGCAAAGTTGTGTATGTCCCTGATTTTTTCACAAACATCGCGTTAAAGACCAGAAAAATATTTAAAATAATAGGTTTTGGCCCTAAAATCGAGTACTTTTACAAGGCTTCGTTAAGTGACTTATGAACATTTAAAAAGAAAAGCATACACCACTTTGCAGTATCATCAATATTCTAATTAATGAAAACAGAAGTAATCGAGGCAATAATTATTATTTCCAACGCAAAGGGCGAGACTCGCTCAGCACAGTTCGAACGGCGTGGGGCAAAGCGTGAGGCGCTTGTTTAGATCAGTCAGCCAAATATGCGCTTTATTGTCGCGATACGTCTCGCTTCGCATCGGAGTTGGCGTCGTCCTGCACCGGGTTTTTAAGTTTCATGGTTTGGTTGTATGTAAATCCTTCTGTTGCATTTTCCAGTACACACCGGTCTCTGCAAGTCCAACTACAAACGCTACATTCAAAGATAAAGAAGCTGACAAGAACCCAGAAGAAGAAACTCTACTGAAGAAATAACAAAAATAAATAAATTGTGAATATTCACAATGGCAACACTGAAAAAAAAACAGTGCGGTCCTCTAACGACATCTAGTTTTTAAATAGATGAAAGAATTTATTACAATTTGTTTGCGCCTATTTTAAAATTAATTTAATAACATTATGATTAATGCATTTTGTAATTCGCTTGTTATTTTAATCAGATTTTAATGAATTTTATGTGCAAGTACATTTATTACGTACAAATTCGTTGTTACATCATTAATTAGGTATGCATGTTTAATGTAGAATTTGTTGCAAAATTTTCAATTGAATGCATTGACTTAAAAAACCCTGGACATATAGTCCGCCAGACCCGGATTCAGAGGAATGGAGCACCCGGGGCAACAAGGGAGTGGAGGCCCCTAATTATTTTTCAAATAGGTTTTTCATTCAAGTGTTTCAATAATTTATTGCGAAATGAATAAAATTTTAAAAATATGTAAAATGAAAAGTTGTTCTTTTGTCAGAACTTGAATGTTTTATTTTTAATATAATTTTGCATTTATTTGGTTCTGGAAAAAAAAACTATTGTGAGGGCCTCTCTTTTGTGGAGGCCCCGGGGCTACACTGAGACTGAACACGAAAAAAGAGACTGATTCGTGCGCCAGTCTTGATTGTGGAAAACAATTCTTATAGCAATGCAGGCAAGGTCTATTTTCGAAAAATTAAGTTTGATTTTTATCTTGTTCTTTGTTTGTTACGATGTATAGATGTAACATCGTTGCTGACACATAGAGTACTCCCAAGCATATAATGCGCATACAAATCTTCGCCACTGTTCGGCAAAGTTCGTATTTCCTTACACTTTCTATACAATCAATAATAAGGTCACGTGGTAGGTCCGCAGGGTTATTATGTATCTTGTAAACAGTAAGCGATCGACAATAATTGCGCAATTTTGGTCGATTGCTTGCGGGTTGCAAAATACGTAATAACCCTGCGGACCTACCACGTGACCTTATTATTGATTGTATAGAAAGTGTAAGGAAATACGAACTTTGCCGAACAGTGGCGAAGATTTGTATGCGCATTATATGCTTGGGAGTACTCTATGTGTCAGCAACGATGTTACATCTATACATCGTAACAAACAAAGAACAAGATAAAAATCAAACTTAATTTTTCGAAAATAGACCTTGCCTGCATTGCTATAAGAATTGTTTTCCACAATCAAGACTGGCGCACGAATCAGTCTCTTTTTTCGCTATTTATCGCTCGGCTATAGATTTGTATGCGCATTATTACTTTGAGAGTTCTTGTACGGACACTTTTTTTCATAAATTTTGTACCAGACCCTATGTCCATGGTTGGTAAGTCAATGATTGAATGTGAGCAAAATTAGTAGGTACTTAACGAAATCGTTTTTGATTTTTGTTGCACAGTAAAGAGAATGATGCAAAATACGTTTTAAAAATTTCGTAATTTACAATAGTTATTTACAAAATTAGTTGTTAGTTATTAATAACGCATTTTTCGAGTTTTAAACTTTAGATGTAGTGAGAATATATTTTTTTAGACAACAATGTGGAGCTGTTACCTTTTACGGATTTCGTGGGTGTTTTCCCGGGTTCCTTATTTACTTGAAGTGCCTTACTAATAAGACTAGTAGTTTTTACATTTTGCTACTTTTATTATCAAATCATTGCAACCAGCGGATGGCCACATTTTGTCTAAAAAAGATTTACGATATGTGTTATGCTTAGCAGTAGGTGTTTTTTTTTATTATTATTATTATGTGCAAAAATGATTTATTAATTTATCGTTACGTTTACGTAAAGTGCTTGTTAGGTTAGACCCCAATTATATTAAGTTTTTTTTTTTTGTGTAAATTAAAGCAGGGTCAATATTATTGATCTGTACGTTGCGTGCCTTCAACCCTAAAATAGACAAGGTGACTTTTTGATCATCGCCCAAATTCATACTAGTGGCTTGGTAAGTGATCAGTATCATTGATCAATAACAATTTTTGTAAAATTCGTGAAATGAAATTTCGACTTCCCATAGTGATTTACTCGGAACTGCGGGTCTACCGCGTAGTTCTGATTTTCATCAACATCAACTTGAGATTGAAATTTGACGTGCGTGCGAAAGAGATGGCATGTTAGGCGGGCGTCGTCGCACGCACGTCAAATTTCAATCTCAAGTTGATGTTGATGAAAATCATAATTACGTGGTAGACTCGCTGGAAGCTGAAATTTAATTTAACAAATTTCACAAAAAAATGTTATTGATCCAAGATACTGATCACTTATCAAGCCTCCAGTATGAATTTGGACGATGATCAAAAAGTCACCTTGTGTATGTTTGGTCTACGACAAGTAAGTGGATGATCCAAATGTCTAAAGATCGATAACTTTGACCATCTTTAAAGATAAAAGGTAGGCTAGTTTTAACAAGAAATGCCTTATTTACAAGTTTTAATATTGTCAATGGATGTCGATTCGGCGCAACACAATTTAACTTATGTCTTTGTCTTTTCGATACAGAAAGAAAAGGACAGAACGTTTAAATTAAGTTTAGTGCTGTCAAACAAGTTAAATCGTGTTATACCGAACCGACTCTAGTGTTAGTATGAGCGTTTTTTCCTTATGTCAAATTTAGTGTTAAATAAGATTCCTAGATGGCGCTGTCGAATTCTTTAGCAACAGAATTTTAATAAATATATTATATTTTGCTTTTATAAGCTTTATTTTTTTATTTATTAGCATTTAAACAATAAATAAATATATTATTCGGTATATTTCGAGCCTCGGTATGGGGCCGTCATCAGTCGAATGCAAAAAAATAATGCGACAGAATGAAAGACAAAATTTGCACAGATTCCAAACAAACTAAAAACCACTTTGACGTTGATTGCTACGAAAGACATTTTATGGACAGTGCCATCTGGAGGAACTAAGAAACTAAGAACTAAGAAAAAAAAACAACGAGAAAAACGCTCATTACACGTTTTTAAATTACAACAGCGCAGAAAACGACCAAAAACCAAAGATTTCGAAAGTTTAGATGAGCCCTGGCACCTAAAATCTATTGCATTGTTTTTGAATGTGTGCGTTAACATAATGCCGACCCGCGCACACTTATGAGTGCCCAATCTGTCTACCTACGGTCAGCAAACTGATCAGACTACTAAAGTTGTTAATCACTGTGTTCAGATGAGCACTGATTCCAAACGTGTGAGCGTCACCCATTTAAAGGTGGAAACATTTTGGTGCTGTCATAGTACGGTAAGGGCATATCTTTCCTTTTTTTATATTTGTTTTCGGCGATTATATTCGTATTTTACACGAAAACACAAATCAAGTCCGCTAACGACAGACCCTCGCTCGCTTGACAATGAATTCGGAAGGAATTCGAAACATGTCGTGTATCGCGAAATAAATTCATGTAAGTCGAGCCGTCCTTATACTTAATTAAAAATACAAATCCTTGAAAAAAATATTATAGAGAGCTGAAAAACGTGCGTGTTTCTTTCATACCTTTCAATTAATTATTTCAAGTATAATTTCGAAAACGTGAAAAGTTCTGAAACGTGTAGGTTCATAGTAGTAAAACAATAGTAAAATATTTTTTTTGATATCTCGAAAAATAACGAAATTATTGGCAATCAAAGTGAGCTTAACGGCATGTCTCGTGATGTCCATAGTCTGACACGATTTCATACTAAAAGCTAAGAGTTCAAAAGTAAAGATAAGCCCTTACCGTAGTATGACAGCACCAAAATGTTTACACCTTTAAATGGGTGACGCTCACACGTTTGGAATCAGTGCTCATCTAAACACAGTGATAGTTGGACGCCTTAAGTGCACTTAAAGTTAATCATTTAAGCAACTTTAGCAGTCTGATCAGTTTGCTGACCGTAGGTAGACAGATTGGGCACTCATAAAGTGTGCGCGCGTCGGCATTATGTTAACGCACACATTCAAAAACAATGCACCCTAAATTGCGTTACGTAATTTTCAAACGACCCCAAAAATAGGTCAATGGAACCAGAGACTAAGTATTACTTCGTATAGACTAGCAGTTCCCATACATCAGTTTGTAGCAACAAAACAGGTGTAAAATTCTAACGAAATCTAGATGGCGTTGCTAAAACCTCTAACGAACACGATGCTAAAAAAGACCGATTGGTGACGCTAGTGGCACAGCGATGTCACGGAACATAAAAATAATTCCCACTTCGATAGTAGATGGCGCTGAAATATTCACTGTTAGTGTTGCCAACTTAGCGCCATCTAGTTTTTCTAAGCAAAGCCATTACAGCCACATGTTTACTTGGTAACCATGAGAGTTTACTTGCAGCCAATTAAACAAATTATGCTTATTTGCAACACTTGGCGCGTAAAAAATTTGCTACACCTTGATATATGGGAGTTTTCGGTCTATACGTAGTAATTTTGTATGGTGGAACTAATGGTAACGCTGTTCTAATTTATAAACGTTTACTTTTTAATTAGGTATACCTACTTCCATAGAACAGTGCCTTGAATGTTTGGTAATTTTTGAAAATGCATGTTTTTATCACATACTTATATACAGTACAGAAAGTAAATAGATCGCTGACATTGTTGAAGCCATAATCTACTTGTCACAAAACGAAACGAGTGAGAGCTTTTCCGTACATAAAGATAGGCAAAAAAAAACTGTATTTGCGCGGCATATTATACAGAGTGTAAAAAGACTGCGAACTTTAAATAGAACCACATGATAATGACCATACTGAACAAAACACGCGCAAAACATCAGAGATGAAGATATTCAACTGTAACTTAATGACTTTAAGTCGCAGCAGGAAGGTCTATTTTAGAACGCTGCGCGTGAACAGCTGTTTCACGGACTCGCTGCCTTGAAAACCGCCCGTATCTCGGTGCGTTAGGGTTCACACATTTTTGTTAGAAACTCAAATATTTCCTAAACTAATGGTTTGCGCGGGTATGTTTCTTGGAAAAAGTGGTTCAGTATGGTCGGCAGAATATGTAGAGTTCATTTAAAGTTTTTCAGTATGATCACTGATCAGAAAAGCATTTGATGTAAGGAGTCTGTTTGCATACTGTGTATAAGGGGACAATAATTTATGCAGCTAAATTTATACCGAAGACTCTGTAAGTGCTCAGTATTAAGGTTCTGTGAACCTTTTTGTAAAATACGAAAGAAAAAAATGTCGCGTTCTTACAAACGCAAGCGCAGCTGCTGCGAGTCTGTTACAAGTGAAGATCAACATTATATTTTGCGAAATCAGCAAAACGTGTTATTGATCCGTGATACTGATCAATTATCAAGCCTCCAGTATGAATTTGGTTGCATAAATTAATGTCGTCTTATATTTGGTTAATACTTGCGATTGTCGGCACTTGGTGAAACATCATCCACATCATCTTGATAAAAACATATGTACTGTTTCACAATATCACTTTATAACTCCAACCGGTTTCGCCTCACGGCACCATCAAGGAGCAAACTTCAGTATAGGGAATAAATACGTTACATTGCAGATGGTAAAAATATCACCATCAATCAAGGAACAGGAAACTTAAATATTATTATTAAAACTCGCGTGAGCTGACATACTAAATTATTATTATATACGGCTTGAACACTCACGTGTGATGGTTGTTGACTATATGCCAACCGTTTCGTTCTTAGGACGACGACGCGACGTTCACCATCGTTGATAATTCCGAAATTGTATCGGTGAAACGGTTAGCATATAGTCAACAACAATCACACGTGAGTGTTCAAGCCGTATGTAATAATAATTTAACTTAAATATTCCCTATATTTAATAGTTTCCTGTTTGTTGTTTCTTGATGATTCCGTGAGGCGAAACCGGTTGGAGTTATAAACATAGTGATATTGTGAAATAGTACATTTGCTTTTATCAAGATGTCGTTTTATATGATTAAAAATGATATTTATTGAAAACGGTGCTAACAACAAAGATTCTATATAAAAACAAATATTTTTTCTTGTATTACCAGCGGGCCTATTATGTATCTCTAGTTGCCAACTTAACTGGGTGCCTATCATCAAAAACATAAATATACTATCGAATTCCGATTGTCTAAGGATATGTTCGCACTTGAAGTGACGATACAGTTCGTAAATACTCGTAGTTCAATACTCACTAAAGGCAATATTGAACGTTCAGTTTTTATCTATGTTTTTGATGATAGGCACCTAGTACAGTTGGCAATTAAAGATACAAAATAGAGGGGCTGTTTTATTAATCATGAAATCTTCCTTCGTGTACGAACACAAGCGAATGTTTAATTTGTATTAAATTGTACTTACATATTTCATAAATTATGAGTATAGAGAAACTTTCTTGCGAAAATATTTATCAAATTTTCGTCTTAGGGCCTTTGCACATGGGAGAACGCGCGTTGTCTGAGCGTTTTCAGTCCTGTTGCATTTTGTATCGAAAAGGTTTCTAGCGGCTGACGCGCGTACGGTTCGCCTATGTGGGTACGGTCATCAGCAGCCTAAGCATGAAAACATCTCCGTATAGTTGCGTTTGAAACTAAACTTAGGTTGCCATACGTAACTGTTAGTTCCGCTACTGTCCGCTTGGAGCGGTTTCCCAGATTCCATACGATTTCAAAATTCAAAAAGTTTATTTTGCAAAGTAGTAATATATAATACACGTTTCACAAGTCAAATTTTAATCTTATAAAAATATATGTAATAAAACAATAAATGTACATGAACTAGATTAAATGTTTATTTAATTTATGTAGCAATATATATATACGATTAAAGTTATAGGTAAAATATTATTATACAAGGTGAAATCCTATCAACCGCCCGAACCCATACCGGAGACCCGGCCAGGGACCAGGAACAAGGTTCAATAATCACCAACCGAGCCCCCAGCCCCAGCACGAATCCAGGCGGCCGACCAAATCCCATCCTATATACTACATAGTAATAGGTTACATATATAAATACATGCCTACCTCCGCCCATTTTAATGTAGTTTTAAACGCAACTATACGGAGATATTTTTATGCTTATGCTACAATAAACTATCATTTTTCACTATAAACCCACGATTCGGTCATGACCCTCAACAAACGTCAAAAATCGTGGGGAAAAATTGTCTGTCAAACGTAGTTGCGCAGCTAACTTCAGGCCGCTGTAAACCACCGTGGTATGTACTATGGTGGTTGGTTATTCTGTTTATTTACATAACCAACTTACCCACGATAGCTGAGTGTGTTTATTTTGTTTAATCTGATGACCACAGCCTGTATCGCGTTGTCTGCGCGCATAAAATACGCCGTGTGCATGGGCTCTTACAGTTTCCTAGTGGCCGTCCATAGATTACGTCATTTGAAATTAGTGAGGGGGCGTCTGCGTATGACGGTAATATCATAAACATAGATAGCAAGAATGGAGGGGTCTTGCCAAAAAAAAACTTTTGTTTAATTTAAACAACAACATTGATAATATTATTAAGACTCGCGTGAGCTGACATACTAAATTATTATTCCATACGGCTTGAACACTCACGTGTAATTGTTGTTGACTATATGCCAACCGTTTCACCGATACAATTTCGGCATTATCAAGGGGAGTGCCGATCGGCGGCTGCCAGTGCCCGTTTGACAACGACGGTGAACGCCACGTTGTCGTCGTAAGAACGACACTCGCCTTGATAATGCCGAAATTGAATCAGTGAAACGGTTGGCATATAGTCAACAACAATCACACGTGTGTGTTCAAGCCGTATGGTAATAATAATCTAATTTGACAAAAATTGATGACGTAATACATGGACACCCCCGTAGTGTTTACATAGTTATGAAGTTTTCAAGTTGTTACCTAAATATGTAGTGTATATTGTATACTTCGACCAAAATAAAATGAATGGACGGGCCTTGTCTTTACAGTTTCCTCACTCATAACGAGTCTCAGCAATTGGATATATACTTCAATACCTAATTTTTATTTTTATGTTTATTTTGCTTTTTGCACTTTGTAAATGCACAAGAAGGTATTTTTTCGTCAGTTATTTGGATGGCATGTAATAATAAGCGTACGTGTCACTCTTCTAACAGACAGAGACAGAGATGAAGTGAGAGCCGGCGCTCACTTTACAGACTTCAAAAATCTGTACGCTATGGCCCGTCCATTTATTTTATTTTGGTCGAAGATTGTATACACCTAAAATGATTGTATTGTATTAAAAACATGGCTTAGTTTAATTTTGTTTTTTTTTCTACCTTTCACGGAAAACATTTAAAAATCTCAAAGTAATAATTCCTCGCCTTTTTTAGGGTTACAGCTTCAGCTAGGGTTGCCAGATGGGAAAACCAAAATATCCGAACAAAATTTCAAAAAGTCGGGATTTTGGGATTGTGGTCGGGTCAAATAAATATTAGGAATCAAAATTTTTTTTTTTATTATTTAAATTAAAGTAATTTACAACAAAACTTTTTTGCCCGCCGACCGTTGTTATTTGTTATTTGTCGGGACTCTGGACATCATACGAAATGTAGGGACAATCCCGACCATCTGGCAACCCTAGCTCAAGCCGTTATAGGTAGCCAGTTGAAATTTTCACAGAATGCGTGTTACTATGGAAGGTATCACTGCAAATAATAAAACAAATTGAACCTAAGGGACGAGCTGATTTTTTTTAGATTTTCCCATTTGAGACGAAGCTGTTCAGGCGTCCGACGACAAGTCGTGGCTGCAGTTGCGTTGAATCGCGTAGCAATGCGAATCCACTCTTGCGTTTTCAGCTTATTATTTGTTTTGTTTGTTCCCCTCGTGGTAATTATTCGGTTGCTTTCAATCATCTCAAGCAAAGCCTTCGTTTCATCATTCAAAATAGGCTTGCCCTTTATCTGTGGAAAAATATTGTTTGTAAACAAATTAGTTGGAAATGGAAAACAACACAAGAAAACAATAAGCGTCATTCATAACCTCAAAGAAAATCGCAATTACTTACCACTTCAGACTCCATCTTTTACGTCACAAATTGCAATCGCAATAAGAAACCACAAATTATATTGTTCCCCTTTAATTAAGATTTTATTTTAATAAAATAGTTCACTTGACGCCTCGGCCTTAGTTAGCACTTTGTTGTCTTTCTTTTTACGGTTGCGGTTGTCAAATAAATTACGTTTCATTCCACCTTAATTATATTTCAAGGATAAAATAAAAATAATTTATAAAGGGCGATTAAAAAAAGAACTATGTGTACCTAGTACATATAAAAAACAGTATTGTACATTAAATAAATCAAAATAAACATGTCAAACGATAAAGCAACATCGTTTAAATATTACGTATTTACGTGAAACGGAACGGTTGGGAGGGAAAGGATTGACGGTGATCCGTGCTAAAAAAAGATAAGGATAGTTGATTTTTGTTATTAGGACGCAGATCGGAGATCGATCGGCCGAGAGGAACAAACTTCAGATTGATGTCAATCTTGGATTGTGGATACATTAATAATTTCGGCCGTTAGTTCACAACAAATGCTGAGCTTGTTCCTTTTTGCCATTTAGCAATTGTTAATTTTGTTTAATATTGAGATGTTAATTGTGTGGCAAAATAAATGTATTTTCTTTGTAAGATCCCCATACACAAAACTTTGAAAAAGTAGTTTTTTTTATTGATGTTTCAGGTCCACCTTTAGGTGCGCCACCCCGCTCAGCTGCCATATAAATGCTTTAGGTGTTTGTGACGTCCTGATGGGTTGGATCTCAATGAAACGTTACAAACATCAGGTCTTTACCTATGAAATTGCGGTTTTCTATAGAGAATTTGAAGAAAATTCGAATTTCAGTAGTAACATTTTTGCATTTTTTTAGTAATAACAAATTCAAATTACGTAATTTCTTTTGTGTATTAATGAGACAACATTATGCTAACAGCAACATTAATTTAATTTTTGAAAAGTGTCAGCTGCAAAAAATTATTACGAATCTTATCATGGAAACGGATGGCGTTTAGGTCGAACAGTTTTTGAAAATTTATTTTTGGTTAGCAAATTGACAATAAAAACATTACAGGAATTATGAACTTATGAATTTGTAACAAAATTTCATAGATAAAGACCAATTATAATTTGAAGCGATGAATGGAAAACGAAAAGAACAGCCATCTATTGTGTTTTATAATAATAGGGTCATAAAAATAGAAATCCGGTTTTTACAAATAATTTTCTTAAGAGGCCTGCGAGCAATCCTAAGGTTATACAAACGAAATACCAAAACCAATTGTAAATCATAGATATTCTTTATTCCGATCGGATTACAGAATATCTAAGTTCCCAAATATATAATTTGAAAGGACACTGATTTGAAGACAACATAAAAGCAATTTACGATTTCCATAGAAAGCTTATTTTCCTCATATTTCATGTTAATAATAATAATAATAATAAATTTCTTTATTGACACAGATTATAACAAATAAAATTAACAAAAAATATCAGAGATCAGCTTAATTATTGCACAAGATAAGTAGTTGCTCTGACACCTAAGGTAAGAAAGTGTCTTGACATTTAGGTGTCAGCGCCCTCCCTATGGTTGACCTTAGCTTATGGACAACAATGTAGACTTTACAAGATAAAGTGCTCAACATTTAATTTTATACAAGAATAGATAATATTATCAAATGAATTATAGTAGTTTATGCTACAAGGGCGCATAGGAATAAATTACGAGGACGATTTAAAACACGAGCGTAGCGAGTGTTTTAAACGTAACCGAGTAATTTATTGCTCTTACGCCCGTGTATCATACTACGTTTTTCAATGCATAGTGTGAGGAAATGAAAACAAATATAATCTTGTGAACTTTAAATTATGATTGGCTCAAAAGGATTGTATCCAGAGCCGTTAAACAGTGGAAAAAAAGTATAACATCTATCTATGGTACACAGGAAAGGCTGCAGGTTAGCCAACCATTGCAAACAAATAAAAAAAATAATAATAATAAAGCCCTAGGGCAAAATAATCGACTTTCTGTTCGGTTTTGATGCATAAAAAGTGGGCCTTTACGAGCACATGCATTGAAAAAATAATAAGGTGCATTGTTACATTAAATTATCAAAATACAAAAACATGGTTAATTATATTGAATAACATGCAGTGTTAGTATTTGTTGTGATAGGTGTGTGCATGCGAGAGGGTGTGTTTAAATCAGTGTTCTTATTTAATATATATTTGGGAACCTAGCCATTCAGTAATGCAATCGGAATAAACACACACTATCCTAAGAATATCTTTGATTTACAAATGGTTAAGGTATTTCGTTTGTATGAACTAGGATTGCTCCGCAGGCCTCTTAAGTCTATGCATAATAGTTTGCACGCTTTGATGCTTTTTCTTACAATTCTCTTGGTTTTTTCTAAAGAATTAGAAGTCTCAACATATATTGCTCACAGTTTATAGATAGCCGTGAGTCGTGATTTACAGCTACGTGCCTCTATTGTTCAATTGTTAGCCAAAGTTAATCCGAATGGCTCAAATTATATTTCCTAAACCACTGAATCCATGCAGAATCAAAAATACGCAGAGTATATAGACTACGGATCATCTGCTACGACCCTGACACTTCAACCGCTTCAATCAAACCCACTGTTGCAAGGTATAAATTTATTATACGGTTACTTACAAATACTTAATTACGATCGTGTTTTATATCAATGATATCACGACGCCATTTTGCTGATGTCTTCATATTGTACGCCTTTCACGAGTCGACCGTTGAGTGGGCCTTCGGATATCTGTAATAAAAGAAATATCTTAAATATATAAAACAAAGTCGTGTTAGTTACACCACTTATAACTCAAGATCGGCTGGATCGATGTTAGTTATCTCTTTTTTGGTGTATTCTTATCCGCTTTGAATAGCAGAATAAGTAATAAAATATCGGATAAATTATCGAATAACAATAAAATTAATTAATTTTACGAATGCAAACAGCATGTGGTGCCATCTGTTGACAAAACTCCGCATATAAAAGAAACCTATTTATCTAGCGTTCTGACATCTAAACCCCAAGTTTTAAAAATCGCTTAGTTATTCCAAGAACTATTATTTCTGCATATATTCAATACCCTACGCTAAGCCTAAAAACGGTACTGAAACTACATGGGTCCCTGCCATTCTTCTTTCGCAATGGCAAGCAAGAAAACATTTCTGTATTTGCAAAAAAGTCGTATTAATGTTAATTAATGTTTAATGAAATCTTAAATTAAGTTTAACTAACGTTAACACGATATTATTAGACTGTTAGGCGGAACGAAGTTCGCCGGGTCAGCTAGTACATTATAAAGTAAACAGCTTAATTGAGAGCCGGGACGAAGATGGTTTGCGGGGGAAGGTGTACAGATGAATACAAAAGTGTTAACTGGACCAGTATAGGAAGAAGGGAAAAACCAACAAACACACTCGCATTTACCTAGTCCTGCCATAAGTTCTGTTACTGCTTTATAAAAAATGCAAGGTTCCAAGGAAACTCTAGAAAATCAATCTATATCCATAGGATAGACTGGTAGAGTAGGTTTCAAACTACAATAAACAATTTATTGTTATTATATACAAGGTGACTTTTTGATCATCGTCCAATTTCGTACTGGAGGCTTGATAAGTGGTCAGTATCTTGGATCAATAACAATTTTTTTGAAATTCGTAAAATGAAATTTCGACTTCCCATAGTAATCCACTTCCAGTCCCGAGTCAATCACTATGGGGAGTCGACATTTCATTTCACTAATTTTACAAAAATTGTTATTGATCCATGACACTGATCACTTATCAAGCCGCCAGTATGAATTTGGACGATGATCAAAAAGTCACCTTGTATAATAAAAAATCAACTTTTGAGCGAGTCACAAAGTTGCAGATTTTGGTTGCTAAAATACGAATGTATTTTGTGTTTATGAAATTCCATAGATATGGATGAAAATGTGATAAAAGTTTGATCTTGATACTTGTGATAAGATGGAAAATGTTGTTTTTTAAGCGATACATCTTGAAATTAATTTAAAAACTCGATAGAAAATAAAAAATGCTTCTAAGACATCCATTGGGCGTGATTTGTTCATATTGATGGTGCTGTAAAATTGTCTCCTAAAAATTTTCAAGGCCATGTTTTTGTTTTCTAATATCGTTTGTCTAAGAGACAATCTAGACAGCTTTAAACCACAACACAAATTCAAATTGTGAAAGTTAGGATTAAAAAGATATAAGGCTAAAATCACAAATTATGTCGCGTATTTTAAGATATCGGCTTCGGACTGCTTCAACATAGATAAATAAAGAAAGGATAGATTGCTAACTCCTTGTACTGTTCGAAATACTAAAAATAACGTTGCTAGATGGCGTTACTTGTCTCGCTGGAAATAAAATTTGTCTGAAATCGACGAAATATAGCATTTTACTGTTCTGGTTCATCATATTTATTTATTTTATGAATAAAAACACGAAATTTTCATAACATCGCATCAGAAAATAGTGAATTCTTAATCAGGTGTTTTTAACATTTTTTTCATTCAACTTTCGGTGGTCAGCTGGCAATCTAACTAAGCGTGCAGATGGTTATTCTGGATTCCGGTAGATGGCGCACAACGATCAATCAAACAAAATAATATGTGCATTAAAATACGCTTTATTTACCTAAAGTACTACTACTCATACATACCGGTATATAACTTTACTCTTTGACTCAACTGTCATGCACGGTTGAGCGATTTATCCTCAGATTTATCGTATGTCATGTGTCGCGTATTGTCGTATTCTAGCAAATTTTTGTTTTTGTAGGCGCAGTATAGTTGCTACACACACACATCGAATTTCGTTTCATCAACTGTTCGATAGATGGCACTAGGAATCTAGTATAGTAGCGACATCAAAAATAATAAGTCGAACTACTAGGTACCGGCGAAAATAATAAGTTTTACGGGGGCTTTGTTCTAATGTATGTAGTGAGCAATCTATCCTTCCTTATTTATCTATGGCTTCAAGGATAGTTTTGTTAAAATTTTAATTTGCTTTAAGCAGCTACAATAGTGACTATTACCTATCCAACAAATTCCATTAAGGCGCTCTTATCCCAAAATCAGTAATTTCAAAGTCAAATAGAACTTTCAAATATCGTCTAAAACTTCCGAAAAAAAAATACGCAATATAGTTCGAACCTTTATCTAGGTCTTCCACGCATGTGTTACACGATCAGATAAACTTTGCTCGATAGAAATACTTCACGAACACAGCATGTAATAAGACCTTTCAAATCATGCCAATTCCATAATTCCACTCTTTTATTAACAAAACATATCTGGTAATATTGCTCTTTAAATTTTCTAGGTCGACCACGTAAGTGGGTTTTAATAAACATATCCCTTATTTTTAAACAATTTAATAACCGATAAAAACAACGAAAATGTACCAAAGTGTGGTTATTTTCTTTACTCCTTACACGTAAAGAAAAAGACAGAGAGTCACTCTTCTGGGATAAGAGCGCCTTAATTAATTTTACTAGATTCAGTCTGGGACGAAAAATATCAAATTGAATGTGAGTCACAGAACTTTTTGCTGGGCTAGGTACAATAGGGGTACGGGATATCTAAAATGAAAATGTACCTCTACGTCACAACAGAAGTTGTCAGTGTCTATGTCCTTCAGGGTGCCCTTCTGTCCTCTGTAAGCTCCGTTCACAAACTTGACTGTCCTCCCCGCAGACGGAATCACCGTCTCTACGTGATTCTGGAACATTATAACTAAAATGAACTAATTGAACGAGCGAGCGAAGCTATTATATCATCCATCCATCCATCCATCAGTCTAGTTCGTCCACTGCTGGACATAAGCGTTTCCAGGACTTTGCCACTCCCGGCGGTCATCCTGGAAGAATTGCCCATACTCACACACGCTGGGCAGGCGGGTTGGTGAGCGCGGTGCCGGAACCCTCACGCCAGTGACGCCGCTGCCCGTCACCAGTCTGTTCCATATAAGGCCCGGCTATTAGGGATGGATATACCGCCATCCATCGGTCCCAGGCATGGTGGGCCTCCTGGTTTTTTGCCTGTGAGCTGTCCTCTTACTCTCCCCCGAATTACTTCGAGGGGGTCTCCAAGTAAGATGGTGGTACCTCCACAGTCGAGCCCGGCATCAGCTCTACCACTTGTTACGATTATATTATGAATTATTGAATAAATTAACGATCAAATAAACTAATAACCTGTAAACGAATAACTTCGATAAAAACACGCAAGCTCTGAACAAGATGCGAACAAAGAAGTATATATGTATTGCGAACATATGCATTGCATATAATAAGGCTTTACCTATGAAATTGCTGAAATTTTAATAGCTAAGTAATTCAATAGCTATTTCAATGATTTTTTGTCTGAAAGTTGGTTCCAGTGTTTCATATCTACGTATTAAATTTTGTTTTTATTTTCAGTTTGATTATAAAAATTAAATCTTTAAAAAACAGTTAGTCCTAAATTCCATCCATTTCCATGATAAGATTCGTAATAATTGTTTACAGCTGACACATTTCAAACATTAAATTAATGCTGCTGTTAGACTAAAGTTATCTCATTCATACACAAAAGGAATTACATAATTTGGATTTATCACTCCTAAAAAAAAATGTTAATACTGAAAATTGAGTTTCCTTCAAATTCTCTATAGACAACGGCAATTTCATATGTAAAGACTTAATATTTTTAATATTATTTATTCCTATATTTTTTATTTTATTCGACTGTATTTTTGTATTAAGTTTAAGTAAACCTAACCTTTATTATTTCCTTATTATTTATTATATAAAACTACTGCCTATAGACATAGATTATTATTTATTTATTACACTTTTTGTACATTTACAAACATAATTTACAACAAATTTTCACATAAAAGACAGACATTGTGTACAAAGGCGTCACTTATTGCTATTAATTATATTATATATATTAATTATATTACATTAAAACCGACCTGTAATAAGTGTATTTGATATACCTACATCACATAAATAAATACATTTCATTTGAGAAGTATCCACTTAAAAAAAAACGCACCTGATCCAACTTGAGTTTGACTCTGTCGTCTATGAGCTTGACTTCAGCGCCATATTTGTCTATGATCCGTTCGACAACCGCTTTTCTCTTGTAGAACTTGTCGCCCAAACATTTTGTTACAACTTTTACAACGATACCTTCCGTCAGCCAGTAGTCTTTTCTGAAATAAATTATAAAATATTAATAAATATGACGTCACGACATGAATCTCCGAGGGGGTGCCAGAGATGTTTCAGAGTGTGAACTTCCACCGCCGCTTTATTTAATGAATAAAAATCCGGCCAAGTGCGTGTCGGGCCACGCGCAGTGTACGGTTCCGTAGTTGCCCTGCACAATATGCGGACTTCTTCTCCAAGTACATTTTATAAGTTTGTCGTCAAATACAGATCGCGCCAAACTTCTAGTAGCCATAAAAGTTTATCTAATCCAATACTGCAATAAGGTAATTGCAACATGGAAAGCAGTTTTAAAAGTACCTACATTGATTCCGCACTACGATTGGTCCAATTTATTATAACACCGCTAGCGAGCCAATCAACAATAGAGACGAGTAATAAGTCCCAACCTGCATGACAGTGCAATAAACAATTTGAATTTGAATTTGAACCCTTCGATCAAATAACCCCTAGATCTATTATTCCATACAAAATC
Source organism: Ypsolopha sequella (assembly GCA_934047225.1). Taxonomy (NCBI): domain Eukaryota; kingdom Metazoa; phylum Arthropoda; class Insecta; order Lepidoptera; family Ypsolophidae; genus Ypsolopha; species Ypsolopha sequella. The sequence continues at coordinate 12,746,736 of OW204011.1, forward strand.
AGTTCGAAATCATGGTCTAAGTATGTTATACAATTATATTTATATTTAGACATCGCAATAAAACAACAATGACATAAGAGCTAAGTTATGTTTTTTCGAAAATAAACATTTCAGGACAAATTCTATTTTGCTTTCGTAGCTCGTAAAAACTATTTTCGTAAAACCATGTCAACCAGCCAGCGAATAAAGAGCTCAGTCATTATAATTGTTTATATCTTTCAGCTTTAAATTAATGCATTAAGGTAGGAAACTGAATGACGTAAACGAATGCCAAAAATTGAATTTATCATCAGTTTTCGGAGCGGCTTTTTGTGCGCTGATTCAACATCTAGGGGTTTTTTGATCGAAGTTTGAACCTTATTTTTTAAGCCACACCCACTTTATACTGATTGGCCTTCAATGCAGCTTTACCGGAACGACGCACCTGAGGTTCAAGAACAAATGTTAGTTGAAAATATTACAAATAGAGGCGACATTTTTGATGGCCGTAGATAAAGTATTGTTTGTGAACATAATTAGACATTGGGACACTCGAGCAATACTATTACGAAACGAACGATTTCGTAGACGAGCACTCGTGTCCCAAAGTCTCAAATTTTGTTGCCGTTGCACAAGATACTATTCAAAGGAGACTGCTCTTTTTTGTATGGAAAGTGGTCTATGAACCAACAGATATAATATTGTGGTTTTTACATTAGGTCACCCCAACTACACCTATGTGCGAAAGGGCATCAAAATCTGACCCGGCAGTTTTTTCGGTACTTTTCGGACAGAAAGAGGTTGCGTCAGCGTCTTCAAAGACACGGCGTGTAGTTTACCAACGCTAGTATAACAGGCCACTTACTTATAGTTCTTAGTTCGGCGTCATTGTAGTCAAAAATGTAATAAATGTAGCTAATTGCAAAATCGGAGTTCTTATAAGTTCCTTACTTTATTATAACATTATTGTAATAAAAATACTTAATTAAAGTAAAATAATACTAATATATTTGACTTGAAATATCTCAAAACTGTCGGGTCAGATTTTGATGACGTCATAACAAAAAAATACCGTCTAAATGTGTACTTCCTAAAAAAAATTACTCCATATCTGTTGGTCTATAGACCACTTTCGCCCAGTCTCCTTTGATTTGTTTGTTAGGCACTACCATTTTATCGCCTTGTTATTTACCATGTTTTAGGGTTCCGTACCCGTGTTGTATAATAACGGAACCCTTTGTGCGCAAGTCTCAAAACCCTTACCTATTTGTTCTCTCCTTTTTATTTTCCTCCATTGCAATGATGTCATCTAGTGCGGATTTCTTACTTTTCTGTTCTTCTGTTCGACTCTTCTTTTTGCTGGTAGATTCTTCTTTCTCTTTCACTCTTAGTGCCGACGCAGGTAGGGTTTCAGGTTTCTTCTCTGTATCAAAAATACGTTATTTGCTTTATATAAATTCTTACTTCGGGTTAAACTTGACGGTGCGTTCGGTGCATAACTTGACGTTGTTTTTCTTGTTTAGGAGTTAAATATTGAAAAACCTTTTAGTATGTGGCAGTTAACGCCAATAGTTCAGTATTAGTGAGGTTGAAATTTGGCAAAACGTCTTTCAAATTAAGGCGAATCGATACGCCAACTGCAATTTGGACCTGTCTTTGAAGGCCTACTCCTCCCACACGGGTGGTCCAAAATGTTTCATAAAAATATATGATAGGCATTATAGAGTCAAAAGTTCAATTTTTTTTTTCCGTTAATGGCGTCCATGTGAAAAGTATTATTTTCTCCTATTTTGCGCTAGCCGGAGACGCAGTGGTTGTCGTAACAGCCACTTTTCAAGGCACGCTGAAATGAACATTATTTCAATGTCATTTCCGTTGATATTTGTACCGACACACATCGAGTTGCTTATTTAGCGTGGTCATACGCCTTAAGATGGATAGTAATGAAATAAACAAAGATATAGAAAAAGTGGTTCACCGCAAAAAGTCGAGATGTGATGCCCCTTAACTCTGTTTTCCTATTTCGATATCGAAATCAGTACGATTGCATCACGAGTGCGGTACACGCGAAACGAGCAAAGGCCAAATTTCGGTACCGTAATATTGTATATCGGTACCCTAAACTTTCGCGCAGCAAACGCGACGGTATCGTAAAAAAAAAGTTATTTAGTCATACCGAAATTTTAGGGTACCCATATTTAGCGGTATTCTACTGAACTCTTCCTCTTGTAATTAATAAATAAATAAAAAATAAAAAGATTTTTATTCAACAGATCACACATAATTGTAGTACAAACAAGTTGTTATTTAAAACGAAGTTGGAGGACACTTAGCATGAATCCGCTGAAAAGGTCGGTGACTCAGCTTTTGTTCCTACAGCCAAGAGAAACTATTCTGTCGCTGTTATTCTGTCACCGACTATACTAACTTAAATAATAACTTATAATATATTAATATAATAATAAAACTTATACAAGGTGACTTTTTGATCATCGTCCAAATTCATACTAGAGGCTTGGTATGTGATCAGCATCATGAATCGTTTTTTTTTTGTGATATTCGCGTAATGAAATTTCGACTTCCCATAGTAATTCACTCCCAGTCCTGAGTGAATTACTATGGGAAGTCAAAATTTCATTTTATGAATTTTCCAAAAATCGTTATTGGTTCATAATTCTGATCACTTACCAAGGCTCAAGTATGAATTTGGACGATGTTCACCAATTCACTTAGTATAATAATAATTATTATTCTTACGTGACGACAAAAAAAGCCTTAACTATTTAGACAAAGAACTGCTTTTGAACCTTTGTACTAAATACATGTCATTATATAAATCATGATCATATGATTGGTGTACCTTCAATCTTCCTCTTCAGTTGCAGGTTAAGGATCAGCTTCTCCTGGCTACTTTCTCTCTTCAACTCTGTGTAGGTCGGCTCAGCGATGTCCCGGGTGCTCTCTTTCTTGCCTCGCTCCACTTGTTTCGCGATGAAGTCCAGTATCCTTTCCTGGAACATTTAGAGATAGCTAGGTGATATGTGAATTAGCGCCCGCGCCGAAGTCAGTGCGATTGTATTGCCTTCGCAAGTTTCATCGAGCGTACAAGTTATAGTGAAATGAAATTGCATTACATTTGGTCACGCCCACAACTGAGTTGCTGCGCTCATGACGACCGTCCTTATAAATTATTATAATTATAATATATATAATATAAATTATAATATTAATGCTTTCAGGATGTTGATGGGACTGCCGCGGTTCTGTAGTGCATCGACAATTCGAATATTTATTTAGTACGTAATGGCGGCATTTTCGTTGTTTATTTGCGTACTTGTTAATTGAATAGTTTTTTGTGATTTAACGAGATAATTGTTATTTTACACCGGATTTTGTTTATTTAACTGTGTTTATTGCAGTGAGCGTTATTTGCTATATCATCTCTAAGAACTCTAGTTTCACTCTGCAACAAATCGTCTCTATGGTATCGCCAAACTAAAAGTAGATATAATTAGAGACATAGACTAAGTTATTACGTATACTAGCAGTTCCCATACATCAGTTTGTAGCCACAAAAAAGGTGTAAAATTCTAACAAAATCTAGATGGCGTTGCTAAATCTTCTAACGAACACGATGCTAAAAAAGACAGATTGGTGACGCTAGTGGCACAGCGATGTCACGTAACATAAAAATAATTCCCACTTCGATAATAGATGGCGCTGAAATATTCACTGTTAGGCCCAGATAAATAGACATTACTAAGAACTAGCTCAAAGCATTACTTTCGCAAGACTAACTTTAATATATCTTAGCAAAGGCTTTCAATATCTCTATAATAAACGATGCTTTGCACTTGGCTTAACTAAGCAAAAGCTTAGTTCAAGATGAAAGTAATTCTTTTTTTGACATAAGATTGTTATCTGTGGTGAATAATGCGTTCATAAATCTTTGGTTTACCGGTTTTTTTATCATAGGAAATAATAGGAAATGAGAATTCCAAAAGAAGTAGTTATGTTTATTTTATAGTGAAATCATGTTTCAGCTCGTATTTAAAAAAAATAATGCCATTGAAAAACTATTTTTTTTACCAAAGTAATAAAATTTTTGAACGCTAAATATTTTAGTTCAAATTTATCCCAAACCAGGCTCCAAGCCCTTTAAATAATAAAAATAAACGGCAGTTGTTGCGAGAAAAAATTGTTTCGAAATTGCAAATAAAGTTGCTTTGGGAAATTTACTAAGCAAATCAAGGAAAATGGCAGAGAATGTGGTGTGAAGAGGAGATGGCACTAAAAATAGAAATTTTAAAAAGACAACTCAATAATATTAATAATAATATGTAGGTAATTAGGAGTCTAGATATTTTAATTGAAGTGTTTAATTTAACCAATTTGAAGTAAGGTCATATTTAATTTAACCAATTTGAAGTAAGGTCATAATATACATTTTAAGAATAAAAGTTTCTAATTATTTCGCTTCGTAAAGCCAATCCTTCTGCCGCATGTCTCCTTGCTAACAATAATGGTTGTGGGCGTGTATCAACGGCCTCTTCAAAGAATTCATAATCATTTTGCCTTTCATATTTTAAGGCAATATTGTGAAGAACACAACATGCTAAAATAATATTGCATGAAGTAGTCAGTTTATAAGCGAGACCTCTTTGTAAGCAAGGAAATCTTCGTTTGAGCACTCCAAAGGTTCGCTCTACCACATATCTTGTTCGAATCTGAATTTTATTATATTTCTCTTCTGCTGGTGTTGACGGTGTACGCAAGGGAGTAAGCATTACACCAGTACAAGCATAGCCACCATCACCAACAAGGATGCCATCTAATTGTCCGGTTTCTAGTCTTGAATGAATTCTGGAATTTCGAAATATACGGCTATCATGCGAACTTCCTGGCCATCTTGCCACTACATCGAGAATCATCATGTCTGCGCCAACAACTTGTGTATTGATGGAGAACCATCCATGTCTGTTGCGATATGCCTCAGAATGATTGATGCCTCGTGGTCTATTAATTGCAATGTGGGTGCAGTCAATAGCCCCAATTATATTTTTTAAGCCTGGTATGTTCCTTGTTGCTCCCAGATTTTCAAATTCATTTTTTAGCCTTTGCAATGAATTTACTCTGGGAAAATGTACATATTTTTGCAAAGTTTTTGTAAGAGCTATTGACACACGCTTGACAATATGGCATACTGTTGGTTGAGATATGAATGTTATATCACCACAGACTTTCTGAAACACAAGAAACCAACATAAATATTATTCCTCTAGAGCATAAGATATTTAACAAATATGCAGGTAACTAGTTTGTACTGAAATGTAGTTTGTACGCACTTGAAAACTTCCAGTTGCATAAAATCTTAACGTAACAAGAAGTTGTATTCTTAGTGGAATAGGTAAACCTCTATCATTAATTGGTTGCAAGTCTTGAATTTCAGGTAATATTATTTGAGACACGGTATTTTTGGAAAATCGATATCTCGTCTTAAATTCTCCATCGGAATAAAATACAAAAGGATTTACAAGATCCCTTAAGTATATTTTCGGAAATCGAGGAATTTCTTCTATGGGATTGTCCAAATTATCCACTTCCTCAAAAAATTGCAAAATATTTTCGAAATTAGGATCCATTTTTACCAAAGATGCAAGTGTCAAATCATCAAATGCACTATGATAGTAAAGTTCTTGCTAAGACCGTTCTAAGTTATGTAAAACGAGGACTTAGCTTTGTCTTAGAATTAGTTTGACTTAGGTTGAGAATGACATGTCAAAGTAATGTTTATTATAGATGTTTTAACTGAGAACGAGTCTTAGCAACGTTCTAAGCTGAAGATTTCATTTGAGTAATGTCTATTTATCTGGGCCTTAGTGTTGCCAACTTAGCGCTATCCAGTTTTTCTAAGCAAAGCTATTACAGCCACATATTTACTTGGTAACCATGAGTTTACTTGCAGCCAATTAAACAAATTATGCTTATTTGCAACACTTGGCGACACCTAGTGTCGTAAGGGCGCGTAAAAAATTTGCTACGCCTTGATGTATGGGAGTTGTCGTTCTATACGTAGTAATACTTAGTCGTGGTTTAAGATACAAGTGCTACCATCTGTTGATTGGTCAGACAACCTCGTTGTAACCGCGGGGTTACAGAACTGCAGGGCTGATGGGATTTGAGGATATGACACGGGAGAAGAAAAGATTGTGGGAAACAATGTGGGTGCACTGACCTGGTTGGAATGTTTTCGATGGGCCGGCAAATGCGCCGCGTGTCGTCTCCTCTCGTTGGGCTGATGAAGCTGGCGTCTTGGGCAGTGATGAGCTGGATGTCTTGGTTCGTGGTAACGTGAACACTACACTTTCACAACCTAAATGATGGGTCCGCGATATTATTTGGGCTGGCAGCGCGAATGTATGCACACATGTATTGTTCGGTCGACGGTTGCGGCGAAACAGAGTGAGACCAGCGCCCGCGCGCGCCTCGACCGGCGCGCGGCGGGGGGGGAGTGGTCGTCCGCGCATGCGCGCGAATCACGCGTCACGCTGCGCGTGAACATCCTGGGGGGGCCGGGGCTGCGACTCCTCTTGAGCTGAATCCAACGGCAGCCTGGCTATCTTGAACACAGGTCGTCGCAGATTTCCATGAGCTGTGTCCAGATCCACAACTCGGATCACTCCATCCTTGCCAGGTATCGTGCGGAGAATTCTCCCCAACTTCCATTGGAGCGGAGGCAGGTCATCCTCTTTGATGAGGACCAGTTCACCCACTTGAGGAGGGGAAGAAGGGGAGAGCCATTTGGAGCGGGTTTGCAGGGTATGGAGGTAGGATCTGGACCAGAGAGTCCAAAAGCGCTGAGAGAGCGCTTGAATGAGTTGAAACCGTTTAAGAGCAGATATGGGTCTGTCGTCAAAAGACTGCTCAGGTAGAGCGGTGAGTGGACGACCAATAATGAAATGTCCGGCCGTGAGAGGTTCAAAGTCCGTAGGGTCGGATGAAATTGGGCAGAGGGGTCTTGAGTTGAGTACAGCCTCAATTCGAGCCAAAAGAGTAGAGAATTCTTCAAAAGTGAGGTGCTGTTCACCTATCACGCGATAAAGTAGTTGCTTGGTGGATTTTACGTTTATTTCGTGCAGAGCGCCAAACCAAGGCCCTTTAGGCGGGTTCAGTAACCAAGTTATGTGCTGATTCGCGAGCTTGTGAGTGATTGCATCATTGTTTGACCTGAGGAAGTTCTGAACTTCAATGAGTTGATTCCTAGCACCTACATAGTTTGTGCCGCAGTCTGAGCGAATGAGAACCGGAGTACCGCGACGTGAGATAAAACGTTGCAATGCCGCAAAGAACGCTTCCGTTGAAAGTGCAGAGACTGGTTCCAAATGAACCGCCTTTGTTGCGAGGCAAACGAAAATACAAAAGTACGCTTTTATGAGTTTCGCGTTCCGCAACGTGCTGGATTTAACGAAGAAGTGGCCAGCAAAGTCCGTCGTGACGTGACTAAAAACTGGCTGAGGAGTAACTCTGTCTACTGGGAGATCAGCCATGAGCGGAGCCTTAGGCTGAGCGCGGCACCGGAAACATCTAATACATTTAAACACGCGGTGTCTAATAATACGACGAGCGGACAGAATCCAGTACTGCTGGCGTAATATGGCGTGTAATGTGTCAGCTCCAGGGTGGCAGTGTATTGTGTGATAGTGATCTATAATGAGATCTACGAGCGGACTTGAGCTGGGTAGAATGAGTGGGTGTTGAGCGTCATACCTAATTGACGCGTGAGAGAGACGACCACCGACTCTCAAGAGGCCGTCCTTTATGAAGGGCGAGAGACGCTGGAGCCGAACGGGACAAACCTTATCAGTCTGGATACGATTAATGTCTCGAATATCCGGCTCGAAGGACCAAAAATGTAACCGCGGGGTTACAGAACTGCAGGGCTGATGGGATTTGAGGATATGACACGGGAGAAGAAAAGATTGTGGGAAACAATGTGGGTGCACTGACCTGGTTGGAATGTTTTCGATGGGCCGGCAAATGCGCCGCGTGTCGTCTCCTCTCGTTGGGCTGATGAAGCTGGCGTCTTGGGCAGTGATGAGCTGGATGTCTTGGTTCGTGGTAACGTGAACACTACACTTTCACAACCTAAATGATGGGTCCGCGATATTATTTGGGCTGGCAGCGCGAATGTATGCACACATGTATTGTTCGGTCGACGGTTGCGGCGAAACAGAGTGAGACCAGCGCCCGCGCGCGCCTCGACCGGCGCGCGGCGGGGGGGGAGTGGTCGTCCGCGCATGCGCGCGAATCACGCGTCACGCTGCGCGTGATCACTCGTTTTTCAATTGTCGCCCGGTATGGAACTGTTTTAATTCTATTTTTTAGCAATTTGAATAAAGGAGATTTCGTTTAAAACACACCTGATCATCTTTATCCATCTTCTCCTTCTTAGCCTTAGCCTCCTGCGCGGCGATGGTCGCCGGGTCCCTGTCGATGTACGCCACGAACCAGCCTTTCTCTGTTTCGTCGACCACGCACTTCCCTTCACGGCCCAGCCACTTCACGAAGTCTGTCAGCGTTTCCCATTGTGTAGCGTTCATGTGCAGATGGTCTCTGGAAGGAACATCAGCTTGTGTTACTGCTAATACCTGACTACACAACAAAACATGGGCAGAACGAAACGACTGGCGGCTGTCAAAACTAATGATACCGCAGTCAAATGGTAACGTAACAAGATACTTATTAAAACTAAAGCGGTCCGACCTACGTGACATGGTAGGTATCATAACTGGACATTGCAACCTAAACAAGCACCTTTTCACCACAGGTGGCACCGATAGCCCTCTATGCAGAGGGTGCCTTCGAGGACGAGACATTGGTACACGTGCTACACCACTGCTCTGCAACCGAAGACATGAGACGAAAAGCAGGGATCACGACGAGCTCCAACTTCCCTTCACTGAACCAGTTTATGTGTCAGAATGCTAAAGCTGTTCGGCTCTACTTTAAGGAGCTGTCCTGGCTGGGCTGACTGACCGGGGGGAAGTGCACTATTCACGATTGCGGAGAATCAGTGCAGGACTCATCGCCCCCGCTATGAATTGGAACTGCTAATACCATTGGTGGATACAGGAGGGGGACTACCCGGGAATTCCGTACATTTGGCTCGACTTTTCGATTCAGGTGCACTTTTATACAGCATAGATAGTTTTGATAGGTTTGGCGAGAGCGCCAGAAGACTTAAGGTACGTCAGTCGCTTAGCAGAAAGTGCATAGGTTGACTGTGCATTTCTTGTTTAGAAGTTAAAAATTGAAAAACATTCAGGCATGTGGCAGTTTAAACCAATAGTGAGTATTACTGAGGTTTATAAAGCATGAGTTTGAAATTTAATGCGCAGTTTGTCCAAAGTTAAAACAGCATTTTAAGTTGGTTTTGAGAAGATCATGACTAATTGTGTGTACAATTTCAAACTCTTGCTTTATAAACTTCACTAATACTGAACTATTGGCGTCAAATGACATAGATCAATATGCTTTTAAATTTCTAAACAAGAAAAACAAAGTAAAGTTAAGCTACTGACGTTTAAACTTAAGGCGCCTAAAAACTTCTCTTTCTTACTTTGTTATAAATCTTGTCAGATTGCCCCCGCCAAAATCTAATCCTGGATCCACCCTTGATAAATGTACACTCGATAGCACAAAATTTAAGCATAATCAAAAATATATCGGTTTTGGTAAACGGTATGACGTTTTACCTTTTTATTGCAATATCTTATTGTTACGATACCCAAATGTTTCGCTACCGAAAAATATCATTTTTTGCGCTACCTCAAACCGAAACAAAAAGGTTTTCTTTTATACGACGCCGCCGCTTCCGCGCCCGTCGCTGTCCCGCCCACTCTTGTCATAACCAATATGGTACCTTTATGTAGAGTATAACCATAATATAGTCGTAAGTCTTGTATCTATATTACCTATAAAATGTATTGAATTAATCAGATTATTAAGAATGGAAAAGTTGATACTATTCATAAAAATAGAACAAAGAATTATTATCCAAGTAAGTTAAAAGTCCAAGTAAGATAAATTATCCTTATATTGTTAAGGATAAATATAACCAAAATTAGTATTATGTATTATTTTTTTTTATTATAATAATAAATTGCTTTATTTCAGGCAACAAGAAAAAGAATTAATACATTTTTAAGTTACTAAAGTGTCACTTTGGCACAACGTCACTGTGCCGGTCCGGTGATGTAGATCAATTAGATGGTAGTCTACCGCGAAAACGCCGGTATACCACGCCCTTCGGCCAGAAGTCCTCCTTCATGAAGGTTGACAGCCTACTTGTCGGTATTCGCGCCACGAACGCCTTGAAACCATAGATTTTAAAAGTAAAGATAAGCCCTTACCGTACTATGACAGCACCAAAATGTTTTCACCTTTAAATGGGTGACGCTCACACGTTTGGAATCAGTGCTCATCTGAACACAGTGATAGTCGGACGCCTTAAGTGCACTTAAAGTTAATCATTTTAACAACTTTAGTAGTCTGATCAGTTTGCTGACCGTAGGTAGACAGATTGGGCACTCATAAGTGTGCGCGCGTCGGCATTATGTTAACGCACTCATTCAAAAACAATGCAATAGATTTTAGGTGCCAGGGCTCATCTTAACTTTTGAAATCTTTGCTTGAAACTAGCATTGTGACGCGTCTCCAGCGGCTCCACTCTTAACAAGAAGTTGGTTTTATTCTGGATGTACTGTGAGCGCTTGTAATTATATATCACACGAGTGATAGTTACGATGCTAGTACGATGCAAGTGCAAACAGCAGCTGTAAAAAACAAGGGCTGAACTGCACTGAGTTGTGTCTGTGCAATAGAAAACACTAGCTTGTGTTGCAAATTTTTTTGTAGCAAAAGGTATTACAAAAGCCTCAAATATAAATTATTAGTATATGTGAACGGAGAGTACATTTCACATCTTCGCTTTGCAGATGACATCGTCATAATGGCGGAATCGCTGCAAGAACTGGAGGAAATGATGCGCAGCCTAAGTGATTCTTCCAGACGAGTAGGCCTGCGGATGAACTTGGATAAGACTAAAGCCATGTTCAACTGCCATGTCATCCACAGGCCACTAACCGTCGACAATGTCAACATCGAAGTTGTTCAAAAATATGTTTACCTGGGGCAAGCTATCCAGCTGTATTAAAACAACTTCGACTCCGAGGCTGACAGAAGAATATACTTGGGGTGGGCAGCATTCGGGAAGTTGCTTACCTAACATATTTACGTCGCCAATACCGCTGCACTTAAAGGCTAAAGTTTACAACCAGTGCGTCCTTCCAGTGATGACGTACGGCGCTGAGACGTGGTCTCTTACCAAAGGCTTGATCCGCCGATTTAAGGTCGCTCAACGAGCAATGGAGCGGGCTATGCTTGGGATATCTCTGATGGATAAAATCCAAAACGATGATATCCGTCAGAGATCGAAGGTGACCGACATAGCCTGCCGAATCAGTAAGTTGAAGTGGCAGTGGACTGGCCATATTTGTCGCCGACGTGATAACCGTTGGGGCCGTAAGGCATTGGAATGGAGACCACGTACAGCAATGCGCAGCGTAGGCCGCCCTCGTGCCCGCTGGACTGACGATCTGAAGGACGTTGCGGGTGGCGGCTGGATGAGGATGACTGAGGACCGCCAAGAGTGGCGTAATATTGGGGAGGCCTATGTCCAGCAGTGGACGAATACGGGCTGATGGATAGTATTTTATTGTTTAATTTCTATATAGGTACTCATGTATTACTCATAAATTAAAAAAAAAATTGGAATCGTTACAATAAAATAAAACTTTTTCGGTCTCAGGCGCGTGCCCAGGTCCCGACGGATGGCAGAGGGGACTAATAAAATTCAAAATAATATAGTTATCGGCATCAAAATATATTAAAAAAACCGGCCAAGTGTGAGTCAGGCCCGCGTACCTAGGGTCCGTATTTGTGGATGATAAATTTAATTTTGTCATTTTTTTTCCTGAATTTATCAACCCCTTTTTCCTGTAATCTTTACGTAAACACATATTACCATGACTTTTTTCATATTTTTCGGTCTACCACTTTTGGAGATAAAAGGGGGGACATAAATTTTTTTATGGTTTTTCAAGGATTTCTCGAAATAGATGCAATTAAATATAGCCAAACTATATATTTTTACAATAAAATTTTTAATACCTACAATTTGATATCCATTTTGTATTTATATGAAATATTTTTTTTATTTATTTTAGTTTTTTTATATATTTCTCATTTGTGCTCAACTTTTTTTGAATCGCTATAGTGTTCCTATAATTGGCCAGTTAAGATCTATAATCCACATTTTTTTCATATATTTCGGTCTACCAGTTTCGGAGATAAGGGGGAGCGGGGGGACATACATATTTTTGTGGTTTTCTAAAGATTTATCGAAACCAGTGCCAGTAAATATAGTAAAACTATATATTTTTACAATCAACTTTTTAATATCTACAATTTGATACCCATATTGAATTTTAGGATATTTTTTATTTTTCTCACTTTTGTTTCGGTAATAGGTACTTTGAACAATTTAAAATTTTTGATATTTTTTTACATCGTGATATGTAGGCAAATTAATGCTATTTTTGTGCCATTCATGTATTTATCATTAACGGTGCTAAAGTTATGAGGCTGTGACATACGGACGGACGGACAACGGAGTCTCAACATAAAAAGGTTCCTTTTGTACCTTTTAGGTACTACGGAACCCTAAAAATTGGACAGTTCTTTACCAACAAAGTCATATTCTTAATAAAAACAAAATTTAAAACTATTTTGTTTTTGAACAACTTTGTATATTTTTATTGCTTTTTGTAACAAAACAGATTTTATTTTAATAACTTAAACTTGTAACATAAGGCGTTTCACTTAAAATTTAATTAGACATTCAAAATCACTAAAAGTTCACTTCTAAGTCATTAAATATATTATTATTTTCCATACTTTCCAAAATAGCTTCAAGTGGTACATTATTTTTCAAAAACTTCAATTTTTCATTCGTGACTCTTTTTTTTCGCTTCTTTTCGAGCTTTTTCTTAAGACTAGCTGTCTTCGTGTCTTTATCTTTGTTGATATTTTTTATTCCTTCTTTGGCGTGTTTCTTTCTGTGTTCACTTTGAACACTGATTGCGGGACTTAGTGGAGGAAGGTCAGATTCTGAATCTGGTGTGTTTTCGATTTTTTCTCTTCCTTTTTTAGCTTGTTTCTTTCTGTTCTCACTTTGAACACTGATTGCGGGACTTAGTGGAGGAAGGTCAGATTCTGAATTCGGTGTGTTTTCGATATTTTCTCTGCGTTCTTGGGTTTGTTTCTTTCTCTTCTCATTTTGAATACTGACTGCGGGATTTGGTGGAGGAAGGTCAGATTCTGAATTAGGTGTGTTTTCGATTGTTTCTCTTCGTTTTTTGGCTTGTTTCTTTCTCTTCTCACTTTGAATACTGACTACGGGACTTGGTAGAGGAAAGTCAGTTTCTGAATCCGGTGTGTTTTCTATTTTTTGCCAGAGTTTTTTGGCTTGTTTCTTTCTATTCTCACTTTGACTACTAACTACGAGACTTGATAGAGGAAGGTCGGATTCTGAATCCGGTGTGTTTTCGATTTTTTCTCTGCGTGTTTGGGTTTGTTTCTTTCTCTTCTCCCTTTGAATACTGACTGCGGAATTTGGTGGAGGAAGGTCAGATTCTAAATCCGGTATGTTTTTTATTTTTTCTCTGCGTTTACTGCCTCGTTCCTCTGTGCCTCTCTGCTCATCAGGAGTCATATTTTTTATATCTAGTAGTTGGCGTTTTTCTTTTCTTCTCAGGTATTTTAAATGGTTCACCTTTTTCATTTTTTCTCTCCTTTGTGGGTCATCTTTGAGACGCCAATAACTCCGTCTATCTATTTCTCTCTTTTTTTCTCTTTTACTTTTATCACTATGAATTCTGGCTGCGGGAATTGGTGGAGGAAGGTCAGATTTTGGATCCGGTGTGTTTTCTCGCACACATATATTCGTCACCTCTTTCAAAGCCTTTTTTCTTGCTCTATATTCCCTCCACTTCTTTATGGCAGCTTCGTGCTCCTCAGGAGTCATATCTTTTACAAGTTTTCGTTGGCCTTTTTCTTTTCTTCTCAGGTATTCTAAACGGCTCCTTTCTTGCATTTCTTCTCTTTTCTGTGGGTCAGCTTTGAGACGCAAATATCTTCGCTTTTTTTTGAGACGCCTATATATTCGTATTTTTTCCATTTTGGCAGATTCAGAATCCGGTGTGTTTTCGATTTTTTCTCTTCGTTTTTCGTCTCGTTTCTTTCTCTCCTCACTTTGAATACTGACTGCGAGGCTTGGTGTAGGAAGGTTAGATTCTAAATCCTGTGTGTTTTCTCGTACACATGTATTCGTCACCTCTTTCGAAGCCTTTTTTTTGAGGTAGTATTCCCTACTTTTCTTTTTGACAACTTCGTATTGTTCAGGAGTCATATCTTTTACACGTTTTATTTGCCCCTTTTTTTTCCTTATCAGGTATTTTAAATGGTTCTGCTTTTTCATTTCTTCTCTTTTGTGTGGGTCAGCTTTGTTACGCCAATATCTTCGTCTCGCTATTTCTCTCTTTCTGTCTAGAAAATCTTCCTTAGTAACAGTTTTTTTCTTTTCATTGATTGGAATTTTTTCCATTTTGGCAGATTCAGAATCCGGTGTGTTTTCGATTTTTTCTCTTCGTTTTTCGTCTCGTTTCTTTCTCTCCTCACTTTGAATACTGACTGGGAGGCTTGGTGGAGGAAGGTTAGATTCTAAATCCTGTGTGTTTTCTCGTACAAATGTATTCGTTGCCTCTTTCAAAGCCTTTTTTTTGAGGTAGTATTCCCTTCTTTTCTTTTTGACAGCTTCGTACTCTTCAGGAGTCATATCTTTTACAAGTTTTATTTGCCCTTTTTCTTTCCATGTCAAGTATTTTAAATGGTTCTGCTTTTTCATTTCTTCTCTTTTTTGTGGGTCAGCTTTGAGACGCCAATATCTTTGTCTCGCTATTTCTCTATTCCTGTTTAGAAAATCTTCCTTAGTAACAGTTTTTTTCTTTTTATTGGGCATATTGTTTTTGGAAGACCTGCAAAAAGATTTTCGTACATTTTATATTAATTCAGGCCAATAATTAAGGCGGGCGTTAAATTAAACAGACGGGCACTAATATTGAGTTTGTACATTCTCGAAGCAAAGACAAGGAATGGGTTACGCGGGAAACTGCAGTTACAAGTTTTATACAAATGAAACAGTCCCCTGTAACGGTAAACAGTCGCCTAGTAAACAGCGCAATTTGAAGTTAAACTGGTACTACAGCATCATATAGCTTACAAGCATCATATAGCTTAGGAAATAGATTCCATAGACGACAAAAAAAACTTCTAAAGTATACATTTTGCTGAGTTTTCACATAGCTAGACACAATGTTAAACATATTTCAATAATTGGCCCACTATAAAAGGGCTATCCTGTATAATATTCAGTAATTAATGTAACATATTTACGTATTTACTAATAAACCACTCTATATAAATGGTTTACTTGTAAATAGTATATTCCAAAAAAAAAAACGGTATTACAAATGTTTAGGTTTTTTTCCGTGTATTTAGAAAATTTATCCACACGCTTTACTGCAAGGGTCATCAACCCGCGGCCCGCCGGGACATTTTTTACGGCCCTCAGAGACTAAGGAAATTTTCACCTATTCTATAACGTGTAACAAAATGGTGTAACCATATTTGAAGAGCTTATTCAGTCAATAGTATAGAACAACTTTTACTATGGAACAAACCCTGTATGTCGAAAAAAAATAACTTTTTCATAGAAAAATGCAATGCCCCTCGTCTGAAATGTATGGAAGGGCAGATTTTTTTTTTTAGATTTCAGGGTTGTCTCCATAGTAAAAGTTGTTCTATACCATTGATTGAATAAGCTCTTCAAATATGGTTACACCTTTCTGCTACACCTTATATAAGACATTTTTAATTCACTTGTTTGGTTTTAAATTATTGTTGAAGTGGTACGTTTACGTGCGGCAATGTGCGGCACTTTGACAGACCTGGAATAGATTATTGACCCTCCAGCTAAAAAAGGTTGAAGACCCCTGCTTTACAGTTATACTGAACCACTTCTATAAAAAAACGTTTGAAACAAGGTAATAAAAGTTCATGTCCCTGTAGAAATTTACAAATATTAAAATTAAGGGGCTGCACAATGCTCATATTCAGTCCTGCTTTAACGCTTTTGTTTTTTAACTGTCTATCCTGGTCTAATCAGCAATCTAATTTTCAAATCGCGTCTAAATTAGGACATTAAGTATAATTTATTTATGTAATAAATATGTTTTTTTTCTAGTAAGTATCTGCATGTGTTGCTTTCGCTTCAGTCGGTTTTAAAATATGGAAACTGAATCGCTTTTTTCTTGAAATTTATGCTTTTTTTAAAGTAATACAATTAAAAGAAGATTGAAAGTAAGTTTATTTATAAAGTGTAATTAATAATTGTCTCGAGTCAAAAAATACACCATCGTTTTTTTCAAATTTTTATCATCTACATTGACGGAACTAAATCCAATGCACAACTGATGTTGAGCAATGTGGAGACCCTTAATATGGGGAATTGAATTCGTTTTCCGCGTTATTTCAAATACTTTACTTTGCAAGTGGTTCAGTATGATCAGTTGAGCATGTGGTTTAATTTTCTGAGCACGTCATAATTACACGGTGTACATACAGGGTGCTTGGTAATTCGACCTATTCCTTGAAAAGGGTTATACCAGAGATCATTTCCAACAAATTAAGTCCTATCAACTAGGTGTCGAAAATTAATGGTCTCTGAGTTACGAAGGTTTTTATATTATTTTTCAAACTTTCAGACTAATAACCAAAAAAAAAACCCTTTGGAAAGAAAACCCTTTTTTTATTTAGTATTTTTTTAAATATCGACGTGTTTTACTTGAAAAAAAAAACATTTTCGACCCCTAGTTGATAGGCATTATTTGTTGGAAATGATCCCTAGTATAACCCATTTAAAGAAATAGGTCGAATTACCAAGCACCCTGTATATACTGCGACGTTATTTGTCATTTGTTGTGGGTTCATACTTAAGAATTCAAGTTTGGCAAAGGAGATGGTCAGAATCGGCCTTAACCGCGTACATGAAATAAATTTATACTATAATTTCTGTTAGATTTATTCGTAGCTAGTTTCACTTTCATAATAACACGGACACACATATTAAAATAATATAAGTACTTAATGTCGCAGCCAGTCATGAGAGCGAACACCGAACGAAACGAAAGGGCGCCATCTACCAAATAGTCCACAAACTACGCTTCCAGCGTGCTTTGATAGAGTCATGCGTGAAGTAATCGGCAGTCATAGCTTTTTATTTCACGATTCATGCTTTTCTTCTGGATTCTGATAGAGATTACATTACGACTGACATTTGAGCATGACCCTTTTAAATATATCAGAATCATCGTGAAACATTGTTACAACAATGAACGTTTCAAACGCGCTTAAGTTTATTTTCGCAATGCCATAGGAAAATAACCTCAAAATAAAAACGATTTATCATAAAAAGTTATTATAAGATGGTGTCCGTTTTAAATGGATAGTCAAACCGTGTTATTTTGAATTTGTTCTTTATCATTGACCACAATATATTTGTGTACACTCTTAAGGCATTTTGCTTTTGGAGAACTGACCGTCTCCTTTAAACTTAACAACTTCCAAAATAAGATTTTAAATTAACATTTTCAATGGTGTCGATTCGGCGCAACACAACTTAACTTATTTGACAGGACTAATCTTATTTTGAGCGTCCTGTCTTTATCTTTTCGATACAGTAAGAAAAAGACGGAACGCTTAAATTAAGTTTAGTCCTGTCAAATAAGTTAAGTACGAACGAACTCAAACTAAAAATCTTGAAATTTGAGTAATATCTTAAAAAAAAACCCTAAAATACGTAAAAAAATCGGCCAAGTGCGAGTCGGACTCATTATTATACATTTATCTATAAAATTATCTACAAAAACGGCAAAAAAATCACGTTTGTTGTATAGGAGCCAGTGGCGTGCAGTCCATACAGACAAAAAGACACTGTCTACCCTGACAAATACACATCATTTACGCATTTTTACGCATATCGTAAAAAAAAAAGTGTAGCCACACCGACCGCCATCTATTGTCATTAGCGGGAACTGCGAGTCTCAGTTCACAGCTGCGATTCGCTCGCTCACTCGAGCCATAGATAAAGTATCTATGCTCGAGCATTCCGAAATAGAATTACATCGCTAAAATCGATTACGAAAGACTATGAAGTGAATGGCTTATGATTCGTTGTAATTCAATTTCGGACCAGCCATCGCGGAATCGTGGCTACCGGCCAGTACCGGCTTATATGTGTGGGTCATTATTCCAACAGTATCTTTGTTGTGTGCGTTACTGTAAGTACATGGCACACAAATGCAAAAGCTTTTGCTTGTTTGCGTGCGAGATGTATGCGAAAAATCTGCAAAAAGCCGACGGCTTTTTAGTTTTACGACATTCACCGAAAATTACCGAAGTCTTACGAAGCCGCCTTAGCAGCTGAGCCGGCGCCATCCATTATTGTTTATTGTTTTTCGTTCGTTCGTTACTCAAATTGATGACAAGCAGTATAAATAAAATAAAATTGGGTCTAAAAATTGCAAAAAATGGCTACTGTAACTACTGTGAAAGTTGTGCTGGGAATGTGTGTGTGCAAAAATTAAGAAATGGTACGTTTTCAAAACTGTGTGTTGCTGAAAAAAAAATGAAGTAAGTAATCGAGAAAAGCCGCTTCGTACCGGATTCAAATAAAAGGTAAAGCAACTAGAAAATTCAATCCAAAACAATATGAAACATTTAACTGGCTGACAGGTTGTAAACATACTAATCGACTGTTTTGTTTCTCCTGCTTGTTATGTTCAAATAACCAAACTGTTTGGAACGATGCCGGTTACAAATGCGCATAAAAATACATATACAGCTTAGCTATATTTACTTGCCTCTATTTTGGGAAATCCTCGAAAAACAAAAAAAAAAAATTTATGTCCCTCAACTTATCTCTAAAATTGGTTGATCGAAAAATAAAAAAAAAATCATGGTAATATGTGCTTACGTAAAGATTACAGGAATAATATAGCAGTTTAGAAATTCACGAAAACAAAATTACATTTTTCATCCACGATACGGAACCTTAGGTACGCGAGTCTGACTCGCACTTGACCGGTTTTTATGTCTACCCTGTGTAAAAACTCTGTGCACGCCACTGATAGGAGCCACCTTAAATATTTATTTTATTCTGTTTGTTGGTATTTTTTGTTATAGCGGCAACAGAAATACATCATCTCTGAAAATTCATGAGATACAGCCTGGTGACAGACAGACAGACAGACAGACGGACAGCGGAGTCTTAGTAATAGGGTCCTGTTGGTTACCTTTGGGTACGGAATCCCAAAAACAGTTTTTTACCAAAAGTGTAGCCGGATGTGCTTTTATTGTTTAATATAAAATCAAAAAATTAATACGAGTCAAACATCGGAAATGTTATCTAGATTAATACGAGTAATAACCAAAAATAATGTTTATAAACGTCCACAGTCTTACCAAAAGGTGGTTTCTCCTGAAACAAGTTTTCAATTTTGCGCCCGCGATGAAATCAGCACGATTGTATTGTCCTCGCTAGTTTCATGGAGAAGTTTCATACAGCGAAATGAAACAGCATGACATTTGGGCACGCCCACAACTAAGTTGGTCGCGTCATGATGTCTGTTCTTAAAACTCGTATTCAGTAAACAATGTTTGTCTAAACTTGCGTGTATTAAATTGAAACTTCACTTTTTATAATTATAAGAAACTATTTTTTGGAAAGGCTAGTAATAATCGTACAAAATTTAACTAGAGTTTATGACGGGCTGTTGGGAAACAAAAGATATCATAACTGCAAGCAGCGCCATCTACATTCATTTCATAGAACTAAATACTTGGACAATGTTCTTTAAGCTTACCTATTGTTTTCTTTGGGTCCTGGTGCAGTGATTGGTGGATAAACGTATACAGACACAAAGGAAAGGACACAAGGGGGACAAGGAGTACCTGACCAACACGAATCGCCTCCTGGTAGGGCACAAAACACGTGGACCCTTTAGGGACACAACTCTGCGATGAGATTTTTCAATATAGTTTTATCATCGCCGGGCCGACGCAAGCGACCACATCACAGGCATAACAAAGGTATAAGGACCTAGTTTGTTTATCCAATGTTATAATATTACATTATAACACCGCGATTCTGCTCTGCGATTGGCCCAATTTACTATAAAACCGCTAGAGACCCAATCAACAACAGACGAGGAATATTTCCCGATCTTATTTCTTAAGTCACTTTATTCTGTTTAGCCTTCAAGGCAGCTTTACCGGAACGACGCACCTGGTTTATGAGGTCTTCTTCTCATTTTGCGTGAAATTGTTAGTTAAAAATATTATAAATAAAGATAATATTTTGGATGGTCGTAGATAAAGCATAATTAGACATTTATGTTGATTCGGTGAACTTATTTGACAGGCCTAACCTTATTTGAGCGTTCTGTCTTTGTCTTTTCCGATACAGAAAGAAAAAGACAGAACGCTTAAATTAAGTTTAGTCCTGCCAAAAGTTAACGTGTTACACCAAATTGATACAATTGACTCACTTTGTTCGTTTCATAAACAAGCACTCGTGTCACAATGTCTCAAATTATTTATTTATTTAATTAATTACAGGTTAAACCTGTAACAGTAATTAATTAGGAATACAATAATACAAATCAAATATGTGGTTAAACACAACTAGAGATATTTACAATATTATTACTTTCGTAATGTTCAGAGCAAACCTTCAAAATTTGGTTCCATGAATCATTGAAAATGTCAGTCTATAGAATGTCTGAGGACTGAGTTCAGACCACCGATCATACGGCAGAGAGGGAAAGGAGACGGTCAGTTGCCCTTAAGCAAAATGCCTTAAGAGAGTACACAAATATATTGTGGTCAATGATAAAGAACAAATTCAACATAACACGGTTTGACTATCCATTTAAAACGGACACTATCTTTTTATAACTTTTTATGATAATTCGTTTCAATTTTGAGGTTATTTTCATATGGCATTGCGAAAATAAACTTAAGCGCGTTTGAAACGTTCATAGTTGTAACAATGTTTCACGATGATTATGATATATTTAAAAGGGTCATGCTCAAATGTCAGTCGTAATGTAATCTCTATCAAAATCCAGAAGAAAAGCATGAATCGTGAAATAAAAAGCTGTGACTGCCGATTGCGTCACGCATGACTCTATCAAAGCACGCTGGAAGCGTAGTTTGTGGATTACTTGGTAGATGGCGCGCTTTCGTTTCGTTCGGTGTTCGCTCTCATGACCGGCTGCGACATTAAGTACTTATATTATTTTAATATCTGTGTCCGTGTTATTATGAAAGTGAAACTAGCTACGAATAAATCTAACAGAAATTATAGTATAATTGTATTTCATGTACGCGGTTAAGGCCGATTCTGACCATCTCCTTTGCATGTGAAATAGTCTTATGCCGGCGCCAGACATGTGTCCACTTATTTGCACACTCGAGTGGACACACTGTGTGGCACGAGACTTTGTCTATGTGTTCCAAAGTTTGTACACAGATTTGCACTTTGCCGAGCGGTATCGGTTTTTTAGGGCACATCAAAGGAATGTGTTCAAATAAGTGCCTACTATAGCCTGCCACACTATTTGGCCTATTTGCAAAGACCAGTTGCGCGAGCGCTGCTGTTGTACGGAACGGTTGTGTGAGACCCTACGTGCTTGATCGTTCAAAATGGACTGGAGTAACGAATGCGTCCTAGAATTTATTGAGTTGCTGCAAGGGGAACCATGTATATGGAACCAAAAAAACCAAAAGCATAAAAATAGAATGTTGGTGAACGACGCGTGGGTCAGAGTACCACATGTAAAAAATAATTACATGCACATAAATAATATAAGCACACTGCGTCCACGAAATCGTCGTCCATCTCCTTTGTTGTCTACCAGCATACTGTGGAGAAAAGAGTTTGCGAAGCATGTGTGGCAGGTGCGCCAAATGTGTGTACAAAGTCGTCGAAGAAGTGTGCAAATAAGTGGACACATGTCTGGTATTATAATAAGGAATTGCAAGAAGTGTTCATATTCAAGAGAATTGTGTTTTGGTATTATACCTGTTAGATACATATAGTCAGCACGATTGGTTATGTACGTCAGGCAGGGCCGTAATTATGTTACAGCTGCACAAATACTCCTTTGCAATTTTTATTTGTATCATATGAAAATAATAATTAAAATTGCATAAAATTTAAAGTCATGTAATAGATTTGGGACGATATAAATAACATTAGTATTTAATTAATTATATAACTTTTTAACATAAATTTATAATTTGGACAAATCCTTTTAAATATAAATTTATTTAACTTGAATTTTTTTATGATTGGAAAGTTGAGTGGCTTATGCCATCTGGTGGTTTGGTTTTTATCTTTAAGGTGGATGTGACAAAACACGTTTCCAAAAGCAAAACTTATGATTGTTATTCATATTTTTGAATAAAATATATTTAATAAATATAATTTATGGCTGCATTAGCGTAATTTAATGTCAATTAGGCTTTTCTAGCAAAGTTGTCTTATTTTATGCTTTACTTTGTACAACATTGTAAATGTCAAGTTGGTCACTCATAACGCAACTGCAAGTGGAATAAGTTTGCCTTTTAAATGACTTATAATTTTACATTATTTTTTATTTTTTTATATTTTTGGGGGGGGGCTTGAAACTGAGCTGGGGGTCCCAAAGCCCACCCTTCCGCCGCCATTGTGAAGGTGTGAAGGTTATGTATGGTGGTTGCTAGACTACATTCTGCGATTCACCATGCCTAACTTCCAACCAAACCTAACGGCTCACTTCTCTGCTGAGATATTTCTGCAATTTTATACTTACTCCATCACAACAAGAAGCAAGAATTAATAGCATAGTCATTGACGTAAAAAATCACAGATGGAGTATCGCTAACCAACAACTGAAGTACCCATAGTATGCCTATCTGCTTGTACCCACAAGCCCCGCACACACCAATTCATATGCCAATTTCTATAGTAAATTCACACACACACTTACAATCCACCGCCAATGCTATGCTTCAGTCGTTGCTTAGCTGCGACTCTGTCCACCTTTTTTTGACATCAATGACCCAAGAACAACGAACTAAAATTTCATGGAAATCTATTTCAGTACACCCCTTCCTAGAATTATGGCTCTACAACACGGAGGTTGTGAGTGATTTTGAGTATGCTACACATACTTAGCTCACTACGATAATCGCAATATGATTGGCTAGTGATAATCACACCATTCCGATTCCAGCCAATCATAGACTTGAGTTGGACCGAAAAGAATGGACCTAGTCGTAGTCTTTATGTTATTGTATAAAACCGGTGGTGCACTGCATGGGTTTAGTAAATATTTTCAAATAATTTTACTTAATATTCACTATTTTGTTAGATTAACAAGTAATTAATTACACACAAATTAATCAAAATAACACCGCAAGCGCGCGCGAAAAGTAACAATTACAAGTGCGTACTAGTGCGTCGGTCAAAAGGCCTCGGGTCATGCATCCGAGAGCCAAACGTCGCCCAAGTGAGAGTCTTTCGTATTCTCTCTAGAGCTCGCTGCATGCACTTTACCGAAGGCACGGGGTCGTTTTTGTTCAAGCAAAAATAAGATCTAATTCTCTTAAAAGCAAAACAGGTCAGCTTAGTTTTATTTAACTCGAATATCAAAACCTTGTAATCAGATATATAATTTATGTGTACAATGTATGGATTGTTATAGGTCATTGTTTTGAAAGTTTATACTTTTTACATAGGTACAGGTAGAAGGTTGGTTCAATTTATAAGACTTAAAATGGTAGTGTGGTGAAGTATAGTAACTACATATAAACATTGTTTTATAGCATTACTGCGACATGCTGCTACTGACTGCAACATTGTAATGCATGCTGCTTATTATTATTATTATTATTATTATTATTATTTATTATACACAAGCAGCTAGAAGCTGATGCTGTGTATATCACTGCACTTTAAGTCTTATTTATTTAAAAATTTATCTAGTCTATTTTTAAAACAGTTCACTGATGTAGCACTTATAACAGTCTCTGGTAGTTTATTCCACTCGGGAACAACACGGTTAGGCAAGAAATGTCTGCGTGGGTTGCTTGCACATGTCGACGAGTTGATTTTAAGATGATGACCTCTCAGATGACGATTTTGGTTCATCTTGTAAAGTTTTCCCAGTGTGGGAACATCATAGTGTCCTGTGAGCACTTTATACGTTTCTATCAGGTCTCCACGTTGTCGTCGTTGCTCAAGTGTAGTTAGCCCGAGTTCTTGCAGACGTCGCTCATAAGTTAAGTCACGCAAACCAGCCACCATTTTTGTCGCTCTTCTCTGGACTCTTTCCAACATGTTAATATCTTTTTTGAAATATGGACTCCAAATTTGGAAGGCGTATTCCAATAATGGTCTCAAGTAAGTTTTATAAATCCTTAGAAATAGTTCCTTGTCTATGTAATTGAACGTTTTCCTAATCATATAAGTTATAGAGTTGGCTTTTTTAGTAACTTGGAGAATGTGTACATCCCATTTCAGGTTACTTGTTATTGTTACTCCTAGATCTTTCTGTGATGTTACTATTTTTAAAGACTTTGAGTCGATTGTGTATGAAAGTTGAGGATTTCCGTTACCGATGTGTAAAACTGTACATTTTTCAGAGTTCAATGTTAAAAGCCAATCTTTAGTCCAATCAGTGATACGGTTGAGGTCATCTTGTATAACGTTGTGCGAGATTAGTGGATTACCCATTATTTTGGTGTCATCAGCAAACAACGATATTGCACTTTTAATGATGGCTTTCAAGTCTGTTAAGAAGATTCCAAAAAGGATGGGGCCTAGCACTGAACCTTGGGGTACACCACTGTGAACAGAATGGGAGTCTGAGAGTTGTTCGCCGACTCTTACTTTGAATTTCCTTCCACTGAGAAAGTCTTCTATCCACTGTAGAAGATTTCCTCGTATTCCAAAGTGTTCCAGCTTTGCAACAAGTCTTTTTGTAGGGACACGATCAAACGCTTTTTCATAATCCAGATATATAATGTCAATAGGTGCATGTTCATCCCAATTCCTTGTCCAGTAGTCTAAGCAGCATAACAAGTTGGTAACTATTGATCTACGGGGTACAAATCCATGTTGCTCCTCAATTATGATCTGTTCTCTAGATAAAAAGGCTCTAATTTGTTTTGCTACAATTTTTTCCATCGTTTTGCAGGGAATACATGTTAAGCTTATGGCGCGGTAATGATTTGGATCAAGCTTATCTCCTTTTTTATAGACAGGAGTGACCTCTGCCTCTTTCCAGTCCTGTGGCACTTTCCCATCTCTTAAAGACAGGGTCATAATGTGAGCAAGTTGAGAACACAGCATTTCATTACATTTTTTTAAAAATATTGCTGGTAGTCCATCTGGTCCCATTGCGGTGTCATCTTTAAATGTATTGAGTGTCTTGGCTACATCTTCTGGTGTGAACTCAATATGTTCGAGTGAGTTTTCTACAACAGGACAGCATACACTGGGTATAGGTTGGTTGGGTGGTTCCTTTACATAGGATTTTTCAAATTGTTTTAAAAAAATATTCGCAACTTCACTATGGTTTCTAGTAGTTTTTTGTGTTGTTTCATCTCTTAATGATGGGGGAACATACTTTAGTTGTAAGATGTTGACGCATGTACGCGTAAAAACATTTTTTACTACTATTTGCAATACCTCTTTCAAACTTAATTCTTGACTTCCTCACTTCATTAATTATTTTATTATTTAATTTTCTATAGCTTTCGTACGATTCTTTTGTTTTACACAGCTGGTAAAATTTCCATTTTTGTAATTTTTCTCCTGTTAACTGAATAATTTCTGGTCCAATCCATGGTTTTTTATTATTTATATTCTTCTTTATTCGGGTAAGTGGTATTTTCATTTCAATAGTTTTATGTGTGACAGTTTTAAATTTTTTCCAAGCTTCATTGACATCGGATAAGCTAGTGCAATCCAAGTCGTCTTTAAGTAATTGTGAAGCAACAATTTCGTAGTCAGCATTGTAAAAATCTCTGCGAGGCTTCTTGTCAACCACACCATGAATATGGTGATCTTGAATTTGCAGCCTGCTAAGTAGAACCAAATGATCACTTTTGCCTATAGGTGGATTATGAATTACATTGGTACACAAGCTTTCATCATTGCACAGTATGAGGTCTAGCAAAGACTCTTCGTCGTTCCGCTTTCTAGTTATTTCAGTCACTAACTGATGTAAGTTTGTATCAGTAAGCAACTCTATAAATTTATCATGAAGTGCATTGTAGCCCTCCAGCTTTTTTAATGGCCACTCGATGTCAGGGAGGTTAAAATCTCCAGCAATAAGTAAATTTTCTCTCACTTCAGCAGCCTTCTCAATTGTCTCAAACAGAAGCTTATCTGAATCCTGTAAGTCATAGTGTGTGGGACGGTAAACACCGCCAATAAGCAACTTAAAATTTCCATACTGGACATTAATCCACAGAGCCTCTACGTTTGGTTTGTTGTTCAGTGTTTGGTGTAGATTGGATATAATAGGTATATCGTTATGTTTATGTCCCACGTAAACAGCTACACCTCCAGCTCCTTTGCCGCTTTTTCCGGGGGGCCTGTCTTGTCTATATAGTGTGTATCCCTTTATGTTTACCAATGAGTCTATTATTGTGGGTTTCAAGTGTGTTTCAATTATAATTATAAAGGTAGGTTTTATTTTATCAATTTCAAGTAAAAACAAATCTCGTTTAGCCATGATGGACGCCAGGTTCGTGTAAAAAAGAGTCAACTCGGTTAGACCATGTTTAGCTACTTTTTTGCTAGTTGGTTTATGTTCACAATCGCTGGTCTATTGTTTACATATTTAATTGAGATATCTTTCTCACCTTGTTCAATCCTTTGGTCCAGCTCAAGGCGTAAATTTTTCAAGTACTCACGCTGATAAGGTGTGAGGTCATTCTTGGCGGAGACTCCTGAACGAAGCTTTTTACCGTTCTTGAGAATGTGGACAGCAGCTTCTTTGCTTCTCATCACCACCTTGAGAGGACGTGGCGCAGAGCCAGGCTGCGGCTTACCCAGGCGAATGACCACAGCTGGTGTGTCAGGATCGGGCAAGGCGGCCAACGCAACCTCTACTTGCTGCTTATCATAAGTTTTTCGCTCGTCAGCGGTCGCATCAGTTTTTGGTGACTCCGGGATCCCAAACATTATCACATTTGAGCTCCTTTTTTTGCGCTCTTCTATTTCTCCAATAACTGATTCAATGTTGGCAGCTGGCTGTTGGTTTCGTTTTATGGAATCAATCTCCAACTTAAGGTCGTCTATTTTCTTTCTTAACGCGGGGAGCTGGCGCACCCCGAGTTCACATTCAGGGCACAAGTATTTAAGCGTCGGCGACTGAAGTGCAATCACACGCAGCTCGGTGGCAAGCAACCCACTACATTTCACACATATTTGCCTTTCACAACCGTGACACACTATTATAGGATTCTTCTCATCCACTTTAGGAATGTCCTTTACACATTTTAAGCACGAAACCATCGCGATTTATGGATTTTAGCGACACTCAAAATCACTTCTGGAGGTTAAGTTTTGATGGTTACACAAAAGTTGGAAATTTAGAAATATTAATGCTAGATTTCACTTCCACTAGTCAGTTGCACAGTAAAAATCGCGATTCAATAAGATTTAAGCTTAATTTAGGGATTTAAGTAATTTATTATCAATATTTAGCTACAGTAAACTTATTTAGCAATAAGTAATTATATTACAGAATATTGTACAGTTCACGGGTTCACTCTATTTCAGCAGTTGACCATTAAAGATGTCAACTTAACATCTGTGTTTCAATCACCCTCCAGACTTCTACACTACAGACCCTCGACTAATCCTGTTATTTGAGCAGCGCACTTAAGATGCAGCCGCCACTGGCCATGACTCTTGCAGTGTTTGCTCGAGTTGTATATTCATAATTTCACAGTGCAACCCAGCATTTTGTTATAATTTTGTTGTGCTCACTAGTGCGGGCGGCGCATCACGCAGCGCAAGACTGATCAACACAATGCACAGAAATATAAGCCTTACTCACCTGGGCACATAAATGGCGGTGTCAATTTTTAAGCGAGTTTATGCTTTTATAAAATTTTAGTTTATGGTTAATGAAAAGCATTGTATTGTTTTGCTCTGCATACCTTAGCGAAGTGTCCTCTTTTGACGCAGGATAGACAGGTAGCGCTAACGGCAGGACAGTTCAGTTAGCCAAGAATTAAAATATGTAAGTAAAGGCTTAAAATATACTTACTTGTTAGAAATGTAATCCTGGTAGATCTTGTTAGCATTTACTCTCTTTGTACCACATTGGCGTCTCAATTGTTCTAAGTAGCCATCAGCAAACTCCTTGGAGAAGTCATCAATGTACTTGGAAGCATTGTCAGCGAACAGTAAGAGCTGCCTTTGGTGGGATTCAGACATGGTATGGCATTTGAATCCGTTCTCGTCTCGGCACTGTTTCTGGCACATTTGGCAGTACCAACGCAGTTTCTGCAAGCCCTTTGCCTTAATTTTATTGGCGATGTACTTTGGAGTGCCTTTTTCGGCTTTTCCACCCATTTTGTGGGTTATTTAAAGAGATTTCTGTTGACGAAACTTAGATATGGATTACCAATAAAACTTTCAAGTAGGAAACTGCAGGTTTTGCGATAGTATACTTTGAATTGATGAAATGTAAATGTAAAATTAAATCTTGCTTGTTTGATTGACATATCAAAAACTGTCATGCACCACATGCATGCGGATTCGTTCCGTATTAAGCGTAAAGCGTAATGCGCATAATGCGCGTCAAAATTGGTCCAATTCGCGCATCAACTGCATCAATTATTACCAACATAACAAATGCAAACACCACATCAAACTGCACAAACTGTTTCTGCCCATGAGCTGATGCGACTTCATGCGACTGATTTGCTCAGTGACTGAAGCAATGTCAGCTGTCATTTATGTTAAATATTTTTCGGAAGATTTTAGCAAGTTTTATTTAAGTGAGAACAATATAGTTGTAAGTACATGATGCATAGAATAAGTTCAATTGATTTGTATATACTAGGCTAAGAAAAAAAATAATAAATAACATACAACCTAGTAGACTAAGTTAGATAATAAGATTAATTTTCAATTGTACAAAACGTGTAAATGACTTGCATACCTAAGTAGTTTACTTATAATTCAAGCGCCCTCTCTAGAAAGAGTGAGAGCATAACAATAGTTGATAATTTATAGTTGTTTTGTCTCTCTCATATGATTATGCAACTCGTTTCCACTTAGGGACAATTTCTGGGTATTTTCCATCGACATATAGGTAAATCTATAATATTTATGTTATAGCAGTTGAAATTAAAGCCATTCCCCTCACTTTATTCCCTTCAGACGATCATATAGCTATAATAAGCACACGATAAAGTTGATGAGATAAAATATAGGATAAAAGTAGGGCCGATTTCTAGGGATTTATTCCAGTTCAGTTCCAGTTAAATAGTAAATCAAGAGCAGTAATACCTATACCAGAGTAGTGCAGTAGTGACAGTACCTACCTATATATAAGAAAATATAGTAATATCTATGAGCAGCAACCTATGCTCAAATGCAGTGAAATAGTGCACCTAGGAATAGTGAATCTAGGATTGCATACACCTAGGAATGCATGCGATAGTGCATTTAGGAAATGCAGTTCAGTGCGTCTAGGTAGAAAACCTAGGTATCTTGGCTAGTGTAGCGCAAAGCGAGATTTCTGACGGATTGAACAATGGTAGTTGATTTATGATCAATTTGTGTTTGTTTTTATTACATACCGTCCATTAACATTAAATTCAGTGAAAACTATCACCAGTGCGTTTAAATTAGGACATGATCGGAGGAACCGGCGCTTAATGTTGTGGTGGCGTCCATAACAGTAGTTTAGGTGTGAAAATGGAGCCAGCAATACATATGCAGTATTCAAAACTAGGTACGTAGAAAAGGTCATTCCAAATTACAACTGAAGAAATTCCCGTCAAAATTATATTTCCGTTCCGATTTATTTCTATGCATGACGCGCGTCGATGCGCTTTCATAAAACGGACCACGCAAATCACGTCAATAAACTGATCAGTGATCATGCACTATATGCGCAATTCGGTACGAAGCCTGCATGTCTCTTTTTTGGTTTCTTTTTCCCTTTCCCACTAAGTTGGAAGGCAAAGGGATCTTAGCCCATACAGCCATGTCTGGGTTTACCTATAGTATTATCTGTTTATAGTTACTATTTTTAGGGTTCCGTAGTACCTAATCGGTCAAAAGGAACCTTTATAGTGAGACTCCGTTGTCCGTCCGTCTGACCGTATGTCACAGCCTCATAACTGTAGCAGCGTTAAAGATAAAGACATGATGTTTGGCACAAAATTAGAATTAATTTGCCCACATATCACGGTGTACAAAAAAAATATGAAAAATTTGAAATTGTTCAAAATTTTTCCAAAACAAAAGTGAGAAAAATAAAAAATATTATCCTAAAAATACTATACGGGTATCAAATTGTAGGTTTTATAAAACTAATTGGAAAAATATATAGATTGGCTGTATTTAATTGCATCTATTTCGAGAAATCCTTAAAAACCATAAAAAATGTATGTCCCCCCCCTTATCTCCATAACTGGTGGACTGAAAAATATGAAAAAAATCATGGCAATGTGTTAACGTAAAGATTACAGGAAAAATAAAACGGTTGAGAAATATACGAAAAAAAGAGACAAAATTAAATTTATCATCCACAATATGGAACCCTAGGTACGCGAGTCCGACTCGCACTTGGCCGATTTTTATTTATTTTTATTAACATATTTAATATTTGACATTGGCCAACAACTTTTGCCATAAGTCTGGATCTCGAAATGTATCAAGTCCGTGGTATTTTATTTACTACTCAACACAAGGTGGCAGCACAATTGTACAGAACTCCAACTGCTTTACCGACCAAAAGACAGAGTTGACATGACAGCCAAACAGCCTTTCTCTTTTCACAACAGGAACGAAAAATCCCCCCCGCCCTGCCGCCTGCCTGCATCTGTCTTGCCTGTCTGTTTGTGTCACTCAAACAAACCAAAAATTGTGATAAATAAAATATTGAACACATTCATTTTCTGAAAAATGTCAACAGATATTTATTTTTGTTTCTGCTGCTTGTCTACTGATGATTTATTCAGTCTATTTGATTCTAACAGTGATAATAACTATGCCGCCATGTTAAAAGAGATTTGCACAGTTGATGTAAGTAAAACCTCTAATGGCATCAAAAACTAGGTTATAATTTCTGCCCATTATAATGTAAAGGATAATAAAATTACCGAAACCCGTCTATATTATGATAATTACAACCCGACCGCAGCTAGGTATATTGCCGGTGACAATGTATGGCGCGACATACATTTTATCGGCAATTTAGTCGCGGCTGGGTTGTAATGGCAAATATGTTATTTAGTAATTAGACGTCTTCGTTGGGCGTTAGGGGGAATGGGAAGGGGGAGGTAACCATTTTGAAAAAAATAAAATTGAAAATTTGGAGGTTAAGTAGTTTATTGACACAAACTTACTTCTACAATAGCTTCGGCGCTGCGGGAAGTGCAGCTCCTTCGCCCCTGCGTAACAAAACACAGGCACCCATGCTCACCTCCGCGGCTTCGGTTGTTCGCCCAGGGCCTGTGGGCGGAGAGAATTATATTCCTTGCCCGTAGGCCACGGGTGCCTGCGCCTTGTTATGACGGGCAGGAGCTGCCCTCCCTCCGCGCCTCCGGATTTTTATGTACACTCTAGCTAGGGGTAGTAGCCATAAGACCGCGTGGAGTCGGGGTGCTCTGATTCGGTTTTGGTGCAGATTCATTCAACCTATATTCAACAAAGTCGGGATGCTCTATATTAAATCATAACAAAATGTGCGACAAATAAAAATCTGATATAAGGTCAAAGAAACCCTTACAATTACATTCAGATTAAAAATCAGATGTCTATCGGCTAAAGACAACCCTAGTTTTTTGAAAACGACACTTCCACCATGTTTGACTTCTGTTATGAGGTAAGGTGCAGGTCATGAGCAGTCAGAGGCCGGAGGTGTCTTTCGTGTCGAGAGTTAAGATGGCAGCATTTCGGAATGACCTGCTTTGCAACATCTCGGTAAACATGGTATAGCACTGTCTAAGTTTTACGTAACAGCTCGGCGGGTCTACAGTGTAATTCTGATTTTCATCAACATCAACTTGCGATTGAAATTGGACGTGCGTGCGACGACGCTCGCCTAACATGCCATCTCTTTTGCACGCATGTCAAATTTCAATTTCAGTAGACCCACGGATTGCATCATCCAACCCCCCTGACAATGCTGATGATAACCCCACAGCCACTGCTATGCACAGTCCTTCATTATTCATGCATTGTGACTGTGCCAGATGGAATAATGGGAGGTCCCTCCTTTACCAACCTGTTATTTTACCCATTCCAAAGTATATCTCCATAAGTGCCTGAATTTTTTACTAATGGGAAATGGTGATCAAGGATGTTTGTTCGCTAAACTCTCTTGTCTAGTCGTGTAGTATGAATATATACCATGACTCAGCTGTGTTCACGGCAGTGGTTGTGCGAAATACACTCATCCGGATGAGTATAACCCTACAGCGCTATTGTGTCGGCTCCGTGTTGCCTGGGTCCAGAACGCTTCCAAACATAATAGAGGTTACCTAGAGCAGACTTTCAAACCAGACCCATGGAACAGTAGCTACAGGATGGTACCTAGCAGTAGCCAGTTCGTTTCCCACAACCAAACCATTGGCACAATTTCTCATATAGCCCTGAGGCAATTCATTTTTTCCAAAAACAACACATGTCACTATGATGATAAAGATGATAATCAAACTATTATTTATATATAAAAGTTTGATTATTTTATCGTCATAGTGACATGTATTGTTTTTGGAAACAGGTCTTCAATTATGAAAGGAAGAAGATGGGATAGACATGTGATCTCCCTCCCCCATCTGATGTTTCCCCAGGACAATGTTATTCCAGTGTGGCACTTACTACTTTTTACTATATCTCTACTGGTTTTATCTTTACTATTGAATTAATAACATTTTTATAATCGTCTTAGCTTAACTTTTAAATCAATATGAAGGGTAAGCAGGAAGAAAGATCATTGTCAGTTTTTTTTTTAAAGTTTAGTAAATAGTGCCATCTTCTAAAATGTCTGGATAACAATAATTGAGCGAAAACAAAAACTTGCAAAAAATAACACAGTCCGCAGAATATTGCTTTTAAAAATAAACCTTAAAAAAAGGTCATAACAAGTACAAAAAGTAAAAAAAAATTGTCTATGAACTGTGAATATGGGTGGCTATGGGCTGATAGTAAGGTCTGCTTTTGAGAAAAAAAAAAACAAAAAAACACTGATTACAATAATTAACTGTGATTACAATTAATAACCTAAGCAAGTTTTTTCAACTTATTTCAAATTTACTTTCTGTTGACTACAATCCCTCTTCCCGCTTACCCTTCATATGTAATCTTACAGCATCTAAATATTATTAGAGAATGAGAATGAGTAATTTATTAAGCAATGTAAGCACATCATAGACACTTATTGTTATACAAGTCAACTGTATTATTTAAACAACGTCTCCTGTAGTGAAATATCAGTACTTTTTTATGGTAACTGATTTTATTTAACGCAAAGACAGTCTGTTGTTAAATACCAGATGGAATTCTGGACAGTGGACAAACACTCTTAGTACACCATCCAACATGTCCAATCTATGCCGTTAAGCTTACTTTGCTAATATAGCCGATTCTGAAGGCTTTAATTTTAGTTTTAGTGCTGTCAAAACTAAATTTTCTTCATTGCAAAATAGTCCTTAACTGTTAGGGTTAGAAGTTAAATTACTTTGAAAAATTTTAAGTTTTGACAGCACTAAAACTAAAATTAAAGCCTTCAGAATCGGCTTTATTATCTTCCTAATTTTTTTGAGTTATAGAAAAAAATAATTTTACTATTGATTTTAAAAATCTTCATGCTGGAGACGAACTCGTTAAACTTATTCAATGTTACGTATGTTGTATGTTTCAGCCTTTGCAAGAAGAATATGAACTCAACAGCTACATTTGCAGCACCTGCATCAGTAAACTTCAGGTCGCTGTCAACTTCAAACGTCAAGTATTGGAAACAGTTGCTATATTGGAGAAAAAAGGATGTGAGTAGGGCAAAGCAACAAACTGCATAAACTTTATAAATAAAATAACTACTTGTGTGAGAGAGAATGTATCTCTCACTTTCTGTTAGTGCAACATAAGTCAGCTCCGACTTCCTTGTAGCATCTCCGAAATGAAATGAAATATATTTATTTACATAATGTAATTAATCGCCGACGATCAAACTGAAGGTAACCCAGTAGGAGAGTTTAGAATGAACGATTTTTCTGTTTTTTCAGTGATACCGTTTTCTCATCAAGAGAAGGAAGCGCCGGCGCAGGACGTATCTGACGGCGATGGCTCTTTGTACGAGCAGTATGAAGAACTGCTCTCGGAAACTGAGATAGATTTTAAGGAAGTCGAAGGTAAGATCAAGTGTTAAGGCTGCGCCGAGCGTAGAACGATTTAGACACCTCGCTTGTTCTCTCGTGGTCGTCTTTTATCGTGGACGCTGTTATTGAATTTAACAGAATAAATCATATTTAATTTACCAGACAAAATTTAAAAAATGTGAAACGGCGCAATTGTATTTTATAACGTTTGTGATTGTCTTGAATTGTGGTTGAGACAAAATTCGACAGTTAAATTATTGAAATTACTAAAACCCCAATAACTTTTTTATATTTTGGGCCTACTTTGGATAGATTTGTTTCTTACACCATAAGTTATTTTTAATATTCGCTGCGGCGGAAGTGTAGATACATTCTCTGTGATAATAAATATATATTTTATTTATTTATCATTGAAATATTATTCAATAAATCAATTTAACAGTGACTGTCGTTTTAGATTATTTTGCTCGGCGCCCTCTTAATGATAATCTGGACGTATGTCTAAGTATATGTATAGAGGAACGCAAAAAAATATGGTGAAGATTCTCAACATTTTTCATGGTTCTTAGGTTTCCATACCTCAAAATGGAAAAAACGGAACCTTTATAGGATCACTTTGTTGTCTGTCCGTCTCTATATCTGTCAAGACCCTTTTGCTCGGGCCCCATACGAGATATCAAGTTGAAACTGATACCTCCTACATAAGTCTACGGCGCCATTGTGCTGTAAATAAATTAAGCTCGACGACTCGACGTGACACCTGCCGGCGAACAGCCTCAGCCGCTACGGCTCGCACGGGTTCCTATACTTTGTTACTGCGGGCGAGGGCTGTCCTCCCTCCGCGCCTGCGGCTTTTTGTATATACTCTAGGAGTAGTGAGAGTGTGCGTGGAGTCAGGGTGCTCTAATTCGGTTTTGGAACAGATTCAACCTATTTTCAGCGTGAACTCGGGGTGGTAGGGTGAACTAACAGGACTGTGACAACGATAAGACAGACCAAGAAGTTTCTTGGGACAGACTATTTAGATCATCCTCAAAAATAGAGGATAAAGTGATATTAAAACCCTCAGACTTGGCTGTATGTACTATATGGACAAAATTCCCTTAATTAACAATTATTTTTAAAGAAGATAAATTTTAAAGCTGAAAGTTTTAATACTATAGAGCAGCGTTTCTTAACCTTTTTTGTCCACGGACCCCTTAGGAAATCAAGCACAAATTTAAGGACCCCCTTTATGAATAAGCAGCAATAAATTTCGGACCATTTATTTTAGTTCTACAAATTACAAAAAAATATATACTTTTTCATATAAAATACGTTAATGAGAAGGTTGGCGCTGCTTTTTTGCAACTAAATTAGTGATATTTGGGTTTATATTACTACTTTATATTTATAGTTTATATTACTATATTATATTACTACTTTATATTTATAGTTTATATTACTATAATTATATTAGTACTTTATATTTATAGTTTATATTACTATATTATATTACTACTTTATATTTATAGTTTATATTACTATATTATATTACTACTACTTAGTAGCATGGCGTGCGTAGCATTTACAAGACTTTTGGTGGCATTTATTTATGATTGTTAAATGATCCATGCGGACCCCCATACATATGCTCGGGGACCCCCAGGGGTCTGCGGACCACAGGTTTAAGAAACGCTGCTATAGAGCAAAGTATTAATTTTAAAGCTAAGTTTTTTGAAGTGGGAATCATTATTACTAAATTTCATTTATATACAGGTGTACAGTAAGTAGTGCTACAAATAAAAACCATAGATAGTTGAGACTATCAGTAATTTGTATAGTATAAGTTTTAGTAAGTAACTGATATGTTAAAAAAAGGAAATATGCAAAAATAAAAGACATGATCTTGCTAAGTGTCTTGCCCTTCTTCTTAGCAAGACTAAGGTAGGTAGACATTTTTATATATTATGTAACCTATTAGTACGTAGTATATTATTCGTATAATATTTATATTATTATACATATTACATCTTAGTACACCATCCAACAATGCCGTTAAGCTTACTTTGCTAATATATTCCTCATTTTTTTGACTTAGGGCCTGTTTCACCACTTCCAGATAAGTGCCTGATAGTTATATGTGACATATAACGCATACAAAATGTGTTCCATTTTTAAACTTATCTTCTGGATATCACTTATCTGGAAGTGGTGAAACAGGCCCTTATAGAAAAAAATAATTTTACTTTTGATTTTAAAAATCTTCATGCTAGAATGCCCTGTCAGAATAATCCGAAAGTTTTAGTATTTGCTACCCCTAGTTTTTTTTTCAAATTTCATTTGTAAAACTGAAGCAAATTTCGCTTTTTTTATTCATATATTTTTTTTAATGAGTTTCTCTGTGATACTGTTTTTTAAAAACGGTAACAATTTTCCCAGGAAACAATCTTGATTGTTGAAATTTTTTCATCAATCTTTAAAAGTCTGTGGTGTAAAAATGTATCGAGAGCTAAGTGCTCATAAGCTTAAAAAGTTGTATGTTTAGAGCCAATCAAAAATTTGAAAAAGAAAACGTAAATTTTAACCAATAAAAAGTTATTCGTATTTTAATACACAATTTAATGATTTTGTGAATAAAATCAAAGCTTCCAAATTAGATCTTTTTAAATTCTTCTGGTGCAAACCTGTATTGAAATATGAGAAATTAGATATATAAAAATACAGAAATAATTATTATAGGGATCCGTACCATTATCTATAATAAAATAATACAGATCGCGCCAAACTTCTAGTACGCTCGGAAGTTGCTCTTCCCAAGAACGGCCCATACATTTTGTGGTGTGCTTCACGCTCGCCACTATATATGTACTTGGGCCAGCCCCTTAAAATTTGAAAGAAACCGTTCCGCTTATGCAGTTTGTACCACACACCAATTAGATCAGGTGATATGGAGCAGTGGGGTCTACCTCACCCCCGGGTTGGTCTATTCGCTGCGCCGGCACATCGAGGCGGGAGATGAGTCATTCATCATCATGAGTCAGAAGGAAGGAATTCAGAGCAACGTTATAAAAAAAATACGGTTTTCAGATACGATTTAGGCTACGTTTCAGAACGTGTGATCTTCGTGCGAAATTTCACTCGTTTTTAAGAAAGAGACAAAGCTATATACTAGAAAGAGAATGAAAGATCTGGTTTTGAAACGCTTGCGAGTGATTCCCGTGAGAAAAGCGTTTTGAAACGGTCTGGAGTGACACACGTCAAGTAAATACATAACCTCAAATCAACATAAATAAATTAAGTAAAGTACCTAAATACCTATTGCTTTTAATATGGATGGCATTGCAACCTTTGCATTTGCAAGCCATAATCCTGTCGAAGCAGTTTCGAAACATTTTCCCGTATTCGTACGGAAATGTTGGATTCTATTTTCAAAAATTGTACGAATCCCGAGAAAACTCCGAAATGACAACTGTCAGGCGAATTTTAACGGTACCCAAACAGAGTTAGAAATCGCACTTGTCAGTGCGATATTCACATTTCCCGAAAGCGTTTCTAAACACATATCGCAACTGTCAGGTAACAGTTCGTTTACCCTCGGTTTCACTCGGGTCGATTTTTGAACGATGCAGGGTAAAATTCGCATCGCTCCGAGTGATAATCACACGTTACGAAACGTACCCTTATAGTTTTTCCACACTACGCAAATATTGGAAAAAATGTTAAAACAACTGAGGTTTTTCATGCGCGGCTGTTGATTAGAGCGAGATAAAATAAAAGCGTTCGAGCAGTACTTATTTCCATGGAGCGCCGACCCTTGAGGGGGGCTTATCCACAGAACTATTAATAAGGAATAGAAATGCCATGAAAGCCGTGAGTGCGACGCACCGATTTCATCAATACGTCAAGACATAACCCGCGTGCCTCTCATTTCTCAACCGAACGTGTTAGAACAAACATATTGTAAAAATGGTGTATTGCAGCGTGGCAAATGTTCTAACTCTTCAAATAACGCAAATAAGACATCCAAAGGAATTTCATTTCACTCGTAAGTAATTTAAACATTTACTGTGATATTTACAGAATAAACCTTTCGGTAAATAAAACTTCAACCTTATCATGAAATATTTAGCGTTGTAGCGAGTAGCGTTGAAATTAGACAATATTTTGTCCATTGCAGGTTATAAACGGTGTCACACATCGAGTTAGAATATTAACGCCGCAATATATATTTTTTCAAACATAATCAACACGGACCGAACTGTGTCATAGTACGACCGCTGGTCATGGCTTTTTACACATAATATGTATAATAGCTTGGCACAGTGCCATGACGTGTTTGGTATTTTACATCTAAGCTTCATAGAAATACGGTGTTATTTTGGCTGTATGAAGACGGGCTATGTGTGCGCCGCGTATGTTTACTAACTAGGTAATACTACGTTATTCCAAAAAGTGGCGACAGCGGTTCTCGTATAAAATTTGTGTCACGCCATCCCCGTGGGCTTATCCCAATTTTGTCTCTTTTCTGATTCATTTTAAACCATGAAATTGTGATATTTTAACTTGGAAAAAAATATATATCTTAGATACACCCTTTCTGCAGATTTTTTTGCGGTTCAAACCACGATACGTTATACTTTGCTCGATCGAAAAGAAATATGAAACTTGGTCGATTTTTCATGTTTTTTTTTTGTTTTATATAAAATTTTCATTACCTAACAGTAGAAAAATTACAGAAAATTAAGGAAAATGTAATTTAGTACGTGCTTTTGTGGATAGTTTTCTGTGAATTTCACCGAAAAAAGGTTTTTTGGGCGAAAACCGTGTTTTTAAGAGTGCGTGATGCTTCGTTTCTCGTAACAGCCACGGCTCAGAGCGCGCTATTTTAAACTATTATAAAAGACCATA
Organism: Ypsolopha sequella; assembly: GCA_934047225.1. Taxonomy (NCBI): domain Eukaryota; kingdom Metazoa; phylum Arthropoda; class Insecta; order Lepidoptera; family Ypsolophidae; genus Ypsolopha; species Ypsolopha sequella. The sequence goes on from OW204011.1 coordinate 12,786,471, forward strand.
GAGTTCAGTTTTACTTGATGCGAAATGAGGTGCTCAATGTCAGGGATAACGGGCCCTTAATGACTCTTCTATTCCGGGTTCTTTCGACTCTATACCTTTCTCCAGTATATCGCCAATTTGGTCGGCATACGTCCTTCTATATGACGGCCCGGTGTAGACCTCTATTTCTTTCGTCACTCTTTTCATTCATTCATGTGACCTTATTTGACCTTAAATGTTTTCAGTTATGACGTAAAAGTCACGTAAGATCACATACACATTACACAATACATTCTGCCCCCACCGCAGGAAGCTCTCTTTCTTTCTGCAATGATTGTTTTATGGGCCAATTTAACTGAAGTATTTATTTGTTCACAGAGCTACAGTCAGAAGACCCACATTCGGAAGACCTACAGTCAGAAGAAGATCCACAGTCAGAAGAAAATCCACAGTCAGAAGAAGACCCACAATCAGAAGAAGAAGACCCACAGTCAGAAGAAGAAGACCCACAGTCAGAAGAAGAAGACCCACAGTCAGAAGAAGAAGAATACCCACAGTCAGAATTCTTAGATGATTCTATGCTAAGCCCAGACACTGAGGAGGTTCTACCGACGCTCTTTGAGAATTCACAACCAAGTCCAAACATTACCAACAATATCGAAACTCCAAATGAAACCAAACCCGTTCCACTTTTATATATAGAATCCAAATATGAGGATTGCCCGGAAAAACCGTTCAAATGTACCATTTGCGATAGAAGATTAACAACAAAGAAATGCTTAATGATGCACACGATGCGGCATCAGGGTGTCAAACGGTTTTCGTGTAGCTATTGCAACAAGGGATTTTTGGTCAAAGGCGATTTGAAAGCCCACGTCAGAACTCACACCGGGGAGAAACCTTATAAATGTAACATTTGCGGAAAACGCACCTCGCAAAGCACCCATTTGAACACACACATGAAGGAGGTACATTATAGGGAAAGATTCGAATGCCCACTTTGCAACACGCGTCTAACATGGCGTTACCTGAAACGTCATATGGTGATCTGTGGCGGGAATAAACCATTCAAATGTCATATTTGTGGGAAAACCTTTTCAAGTAAAAGTTATTTGGTAGTACATCTTCGGAATCACGACGGTAGGAAGCCGTACCCGTGTACAATTTGCGAGAAAAGGTTTCCAAGAAAGAGCGAGTTGAAAGAGCATACCAAAACGCATGGGGAAAAGCCAAATATCTGCAAAGTTTGTAAAGAGGGATTTTCAACAAATGCTTCCTTGAAAATTCACATGAGACGGCACACTGGAGAAAGGCCGTTCAAATGCGGGACTTGTGATAAAAAGTTCATTTCAAAAGATGCCTTGCATAGCCATGCAAAAATTCACAACGATGAGAAGGAGTATAAATGTAAATTTTGTGAAAAGGAATTTTCACAAAGGTCTCAATTGAGAAGACATTTAAGTAAAGTGCACGCGGAACCGACATGGTTCCAATGTAGCCGTTGTGAAGCGATATTTAGAGAGCGTGAAGATTTGAAAGAGCATTCGAAAACACATACCCAAGACAAGCCTCATAAATGTGAGATCTGTAACAAAAGGTTCTCCTTTAGACAAACCTGGAAACGGCACCTCGAAAAACACAGCAAAGAATTGCACTGTCACATTTGTGACAAAACTTATGACAATAGTGACGATCTAGCTGCACATGTGAAAATTCACACGACTGAAAGACCTTCGTTCCAGTGCAAACTTTGTGATAAGAAATTTTCACGGGTTTCGTATTTAAAAGCTCATTCCGCAACACATTCTCAAAAGAAACCGTATACCAGTGTGAAATTTGTAAGGAAAATTTCGAGTTAAACGGGTCTTACAGACACACACAATGACTTTCAACCACGACTGATGAAGTGTGGTCATCAGATTCAACAAAATAAACACGCTCAGCTAACGTAGGTAAGTCGGTTATGTAAATAATCAGAATAAATTAAATAAACTGACCACCATAGAACATACCATGGTGGTTTATAGTGCCCTGAAGTTAGTTGCATAATCACGTTTGACAGCGAATTTTCCCCCACGATTTTTGACGTTTATTGTTGGTCATGACCGAATCGTGGGTGTTAATAGTGGAAAATAGCAGTTTATTCTGATCTGATGACCGCACCCAAAGAGTGTGGTCATCACATTAAACAGAATAAACACGCTCAGCTATCGTTGGCACGTCGGTTATGTAAATAAACCAAATAAACCCATACGGACCTCGTGACCGACTATTGAAGTGTCAAACTACCACCAACCGTAGTACATACCATGGTGGTTTACAGTGGCCTGAAGTTAGCTTTACAATCACGTTTGACAGACAATATTTCCCGACCGTGACCGAATCGTGGGTGTTTATAGCGGAAAATAGTAGTTGTGATCTGATGACCGCACTCAAAAGCCATATTATATGAGCTGTTTTAGACCGTAGAGAAACTTTTCAATAGCATTAAAAAAACATGTGGATTGAAAAAATAGTAGTATTTCGCTAGAGAGTAAAAAGATATAATATTTTTTAATGCGATATCGCGCCCCTGTGACTCCATAAAAAGAAATAAACAACGTACAATTTTCCTTACTAGCAAAAGTAATTACAGTAATCGACCAGCCCCTCTATTCTGTATCTTTGGTTGCCAACTGCACTGGGTGCCCATCATCAAAAACATAGATAAAAATTAAACTTTCAAAATTGCCTTTAGTGGGTATTGAACTATTTACGAACTGTGTCGTCACTTCAAGTGCGAACATATCCTTAGATAATCGGATTTCGATAGTATATCTACGTTTTTGATGATAGGCACCCAGTCCAGTTGGCGACAAGAGAGACATAATAGGCCCTTTGTTACGCAAATACGTAAGATCTTCAATACCAAGGCCAATTTTTAAATTTAACTGGTACACAATTGTTCTTTTTTTTGTCAATGTTTACGTTTCGAGGAATAGCTTCACTTGATCGTTTCTGGTATACAGATATTAAAATAAGCATGCATATCCTTTATTAAATGAAAAGAAGTGATGTCTTTCATTCGACCTTCAGTGACTTCATCATCACACATTTCAATACGAAAATATATATTTCTTGAACGCATCTTTAAGGTGGATGGTCCAAGGCAATCTTCATACAAACTTGTGGGAACCAATAACGACGACAGAAGTTCATTCCATTCCATCAACTTTACACCCGCGAATAATCAGTTTTTTTACAAACAAACTTTTTTAGAATCTAATTTTGTTATTTTAAACCTTTTGTAATCCAGTGTATGAAAGTTTTAAATTGCAAAATTAGATTGTTAAAACATTTTGTTTTTAAGAAAAACTGAATATTCGCGGGTGTAAAGTTGATGGAACGTGTGGAAAAAGGTAACAGAATTAAATAATAAAACTTCTGTCGTCGTTATTGGTTCTCACAAGTTTTTTATAAAAACTACCTTGGACCATCCACCTTAAGTCTGACAAGGATTCGAACATTCGACCTAATTATGATCACGTCACTTCCTGTAAATACTAAAACACTTATAAAATCGTTTTATAAGCACGAAATGTGTATTATTGCAATTACACACCTTAATTGATATATTTATTCCAAAAGGCAGACAAAAATTGCACAATGAAGTTAAAAAAAAAAACATTTGTATTTGTAATGAGAGAACATCCATAAAGCTATGTTTTATTGTTTTTATTCTTTTATTTTTATTTCTTAAATTAGTTAATAGTCATTGTTTTAAAAATTTAATTTATTGATGCTAAGTTTTCTGTAAATAAAATGTAAACCGTTTTGTCAATTAGTTCCTACTGATGACGTCAAAATGAATCTGTGTCGATTGTTCATATTTATACTATTTTTTATAAACATACTTGTATGGCACGCAACTGAATTATTAATTATACCTTGTCTACTTTGTGCCTACCGCGGCCACGGGGTACAGGGGTTGGCGGGTACGAGGTAGCACGTGACTTAAGGTAGAGCCACTGAGTGATGGCACTTATGACAGCTGCATTTAGTGATGAGGTACATTTATAATTTCGGTTAAAAATAAAAATCAAGTGTGTGTTTACTCAACATTAATGTGCCAAAATCAGTGGCGTAGCTATCGGAGGGCTATGCGGTGTAGTGCCCCGGGGCCCCCAAGAGATGTTTAAATATCTAAATCGAAAAAAGTATTTTACTATCATTTATTTTCGTTTAGTTTAACTTCGTCATTGTTTTGTTTTTAATTAAATATTATTGCGTAACTTGGCGACCTCAAACACGACCTATAAAAAATGAGAAACTTTTTTTAAAAAATTATTTGTTTCTATACGAATTCTATTGCACAATAAAGCAACATTCAAATCGAAAAATAATTACCGAAACAAGTAGTACATACATCACTATCAACAATGAAGTATTACTTTTTTTAATCCACACTTGCTTATAAATAATTACGATACTTTGTAGGCATTTAAACGTCATAGGCGCCATCACTCAGTGGCTCTACTGTAGTGTGCAGGGCCGTGAGCAAGGCATTCCAAGTATGACATTGACAACTTTAAAATATCATAGAGTCTACAGAAGAGATCCAGTATACATCTGTTTATACTACCCTTATCTATGGAGCGACCTCCCCGGTGACTGGCCATCCGCCTTGGTCCGCCCCACGCGTCGTGCCCGCTCACCCTCCCGCCACACCATCCGCATCTAGGGTTACCAGGGGTTAAAATTGAGAAGCCGGCCGCAAGCAATAAAAAATCCTTATTTCTGTAAAAAAGTCCGGTCTTTTGCTGAAAATAAAACTCAGGAGATTATAATTAAACTTTATTAACTGAAATTAATTTTTTTTTTGTCCACTGGCAACGGCTTTCAACAAGTTTGTTTTAAAAAAAAAACACTGTTAAATTGTGCATATGTCATATTCTTTAAATTATAGTGAGTGAGTAATATTGCTTTTATTGACTCAACTGCCAATGTATTTCTATCCTTCGTCCATTGTGGAATGTAAAAAAGCCGGTCTTGATTAAAATCCGGCCGGAGTCCGGTCTTAACTCTAAAAAACCGGTCAAGACCGGCTTTATCCGGTCAGATGGTAACCCTATCCGCATCCCCTCCGAGACCCCGCGCGCCAACCCCTATACCCCGTGGGCGCGGTAGGCACGAAGTTTACAAGGTATAAGTGCTTGTTTTATTTTGCACAACGGGAGAAGCACTGATGCCTATATTACGGTTTTTACCATATTAGGCATCAGAAGCCATCTCAGTAGTGCTGAATACAGGTAGCGGCACGGTTTTTGACGTCTGACCTTGATTGCGCTAGTAATTTTTTCTCTATCGCACTTGGTAATTTTGTGCGTGAATGAACACATGCGCTAGTCCCCCACCACTTTCGCCGAGCGGTCTAAAATCGTGCCGCGACCAGTGAACGAAAAAAACATAGAAGTCTGATAAGAACTGAAAAATGATAAATTGTGTTACACAATTTTGTATAGCGACGGCTCCAATAGCGTTCACTGTGTCTTTTTTGAGTCGGCCAATCATGGCTGGCCCAGTGTTGCATGACAGTAGTACGAACCAATCATGAGTCTTGCCCTTTTCAGTCTGTGGTGCCATTTTCGAATGGGGAATAATAAAACGAGCGAATATAAAAAGCTTAGCGACTGATGATGGGACACTGTTTTAATAACTTGAGCGGTATGAATGTGAATAAGCGAAACATTAATTAAACTGAAGACAATTATTGATTAATAATAAAATCCAGATCAAGCTTACAAAAAGTGGGCTATAAATAATCCATTTTGCATACAAACATTGTAAGCGTGCGACTTAATTACTAAGTGAGCGACAAAAATACCGAGTGGGCGAATTTAAAGTATGAAATCAAAAATACTTCACCAAAAGTCAAAAAATAGGTGCGGCGAGGAGCGTGTTAGGTTTACATGTAAGATAAAATGAGGAGCCGAGCGAAGCGGAGCGGAGCGAGGCGACGTCCCTAGTTTTATTACTTACAATTAAATTGTCACTAAAGCAGAAAATTGTTACCTCTTCTGTTCAATACTACCCCATCATTTAACATAAAATGCCGCTCACTATAAATAAGTATTGCCAAATATTAAAAAAATGCAGGACATAATGTTGACACTTAAAACAAATATCAGGTCGCTCAAATATTATGAAGCTTTATTTTGTAATTTAAGTAACTCAAATGAATGTTTTAAGTTGCTGTTCTATTGATTTCTTGTTACTCGCAGTCAGTCGCTCACTTAGTAAAACAATAAGTTAAAATTAATCATTTGGTCACTTGAAATTTTAATTTGCAGTCACTCGTTTTATTAGGTACTACCCTTTTCGAATGACTTTGTAGAAATTCGTCTTTTATGTTTTTATCATTCGCCAGCCGCGCCTAAGCATGAAAACATCTCCGTGTTTGAAACTAAACTTAGGTTGCCATACGTAGCTGTTAGTTTCGCTACTGTCCGCTTGGAGCGGTTTCCCTAATTCCATACTTTTTTTTTATGTAGTTTGAAACGTTAGTTACGTTAGTACGGAGATGTTTTTATGGTTAGGCTACTGTAATATTGTCATCGAAAAGTAACGAAGGTTTTTGTGTTGTGTATGTTATATAGCCTAATGTTTTGGTCAAATTGATGGTATCAATAAATAGTTCCATTTTCATATGCGACTTATTTCCCAATACCTTAATTGTTATATTAAGAACCCGGTGCAGGACGACGACAACTCCGATGGAGAGCAAGACGTATCGCGACAATAAAGCACATATTTGGCTGACTAATCTAAACAAGCGCCTCACGCTTTGCCCCACGCCGTCCGAACTGTGCTGAGCGAGTCTCGCCCTTTGCGTTGGAAATAATAATTATTTCTGAATACCTTAATTGTGCCTCGATTACTTGTTATTTTTTATTCTGTTTTAATTAATTAGCTTACTGATGATACTTCTAAGTGGTGTATGTGCTTACTTTGCTTGTTAAATGTTCATAAGTCAGTTAACGAAGCCTTGTAAAAGTACTCGATTTTAGGGCGAAAACCCATTATTTTAAATATTTTTCTGGTCTTTAACGCAATGTTTGTGAAAAATCAGGGACATACGCCACTTCATATTGACCGTCTAAATGAAAGCCTAAAATTTATTTGATTGAATTGTTCCACTTTCGCGAGTTATTATGGTTTTTAGATATGTATGAAGTACGATTCGGAGCGGGTTCTTAATTCCCTATACTTACGTAACTGCCAATATTGGCCAGTGTCGAAAATAGCGTTGCGTCTCCATCCATCAGTCTAGTTCGTCCACTGCTGGACATAAGCCTTTCCAGGACTTTGCCACTCCCGGCGGTCATCCTGGAAGAATTGCCCATACTCACACACGCTGGGCAGGCGGGTTGGTGAGCGCCGTGCCGGAACCCTCGCATCAGTGACGCTGCTGCCTGTCACCAGTCTGTTCCATATAAGGCCCGGCTATTAGGGATGGATATACCGCCATCCATCGGTCCCAGGCATGGTGGGCCTACTGGTTTTTTTGCCTGTGAGCTGTCCTCTTACTCTCCCCCGAATTACTTCGAGGGGGTCTCCAAGTAAGATGGTGGTACCTCCACAGTCGAGCCCGGCATTAGCTCTAACACCTACTGCGTTGCGTTTACTGCTAACTATTTTAGGAAACGAACTGTAATATTTATAGAAAAGAGACAGTTTAATCTAAGGCATACAGGTAGGGTTGCCAGATGGGAAAACCAAAATATCTGGGCAAAATTTCAATAAGTCGGGATTTTGGGATTATGGTCAGGACAAATAAATATTACGAATAATTTTTTTTTTATTGTTATTAAAATTAAAGTAATTACAACGAAATACTTTTTGCCCACCTTTTTTTTACCGTTGTTATTTGTCGGGACAATTTGTGTTTTGTTATAAATTAAATACCAAAATAGAAGTTTACTTTAATTTTATTGGAAGCGATTTACCTACCAATAAAACGCATACTAAATACTTACCTGAACAATGCGAAACATATTTGCATTTCGTTTCCCGCCTTTTCCCTAGTAACATTTTAGCGTTAAGACAAGCTGTAGTGGACCTTTATTTTGGTTCTGCTTAGATATTAAAAGTTCATCTTATAAGAGAGTTATAAATGGTTCTATATAACCTTTAGCAGAGTGTTTAAGAGGTGTTATAAGATCGTCAATTTCCGCTTGAAACTTTATTGCACCCTTATGGAGTTTACATACATATATTTGTGTTTTTTAAAGATTTCTCGAAACCAGTGCCAGTAAATATAGTAAAAGTATATATTTTTACAATCAGCTTTTTAATATCTACAATTTAATACCCATATTGTATTTTTAGGATAATATAACTTTGTTTTTCTCACTTTTGTTTTGGAAATATTTTGAACAATTTCAATTTTTTTTTACACCGTTATATGTGGGCAAATTATTGCTATTTTTGTGCCAAATTTCATGTCTATCTATAACTTTGCTAAAGTTATGAGGCTGTGACATACAACGGACAACGGAGTCTCACCATAAAGGTTCCTTTTGTACCTACCTCTTAGGTACTACGGAACCGTAAAAACGAAAAAAAAACAGCATTTCAACGACACAATAAAGCCGATTCTGAAGGCTTTAACTTTAGTTTTAGTGCTGCCAAAACTTGAAATTTTCCATAGAAATTTAGCTTCTAATCCTTACTCTTAAGGACTATTTTGTATCCAAGAAAATTTTGTTTTGACACCACTAAAACTAAAATTAAAGCCTTCAGAATCGGCTATATTATACCATTTAATATAACAGTACATAATTCAATATATTCCTTCCACACCAATCACTAAAGTGTGCTAAAGTTATGAGGCTGTGACATACGGACAACGGAGTCTCACCATAAAGGTTCCTTTTGTACCTTTTAGCTACTACGGAACCGTAAAAACGAAAAAAAAAACATTACAAGGCCACAATATACTATTTATTATAAACATTCCTTCCACACCAATCACTAAAGTGTGCTAAAGTTATGAGGCTGTGACATACGGACAACGGAGTCTCACCATAAAGGTTCCTTTTGTATCTTTTAGCTACTACGGAACCGTAAAAACGAAAAAAAAAACATTACAAGGCCACAATATACAATTTATTATAACCGAACATAATTCAAGATATTCCTTCCACACCAATCACTAAAGTGTGCTAAAGTTATGAGGCTGTGACATACGGACAACGGAGTCGCACCATAAAGGTTCCTTTTGTACCTTTTAGCTACTACGGAACCGTAAAAACCGTAAAAACGAAAAAAAAACATTACAAGGCCACAATATACTATTTATTATAACCGAACATAATTCAAGATATTCCTTCCACACCAATCACTAAAGTGTGCTAAAGTTATGAGGCTGTGACATACGGACAACGGAGTCTCACCATAAAGGTTCCTTTTGTACCTTTTAGCTACTACGGAACCGTAAAAACGAAAAATAAAACATTACAAGGACACAATTTACTATTTATTATAACAGAACATAATTCAAGATATTCCCTTCACACCAATCACTAAAGTTATGAGGCTGTGACATACGGACAACGGAGTCTCACCATAAAGGTTCCTTTTGTATCTTTTAGCTACTACGGAACCGTAAAAATGAAAAAAAAAACATTACAAGGCCACAATATACTATTTATTATAACCGAACATAATTCAAGATATTCCTTCCACACCAATCACTAAAGTGTGCTAAAGTTATGAGGCTGTGACATACGGACAACGGAGTCTCACCATAAAGGTTCCTTTTGTACCTTTTAGCTACTACGGAACCGTAAAAACGAAAAATAAAACATTACAAGGACACAATTTACTATTTATTATAACAGAACATAATTCAAGATATTCCCTTCACACCAATCACTAAAGTTATGAGGCTGTGACATACGGACAACGGAGTCTCACCATAAAGGTTCCTTTTGTATCTTTTAGCTACTACGGAACCGTAAAAATGAAAAAAAAAACATTACAAGGCCACAATATACTATTTATTATAACCGAACATAATTCAAGATATTCCTTCCACACCAATCACTAAAGTGTGCTAAAGTTATGAGGCTGTGACATACGGACAACGGAGTCTCACCATAAAGGTTCCTTTTGTACCTTTTAGCTACTACGGAACCGTAAAAACGAAAAAAAAAAACATTACAAGGCCACAATATACAATTTATTATAACCGAACATAATTCAAGATATTCCTTCCACACCAATCACTAAAGTGTGCTAAAGTTATGAGGCTGTGACATACGGACAACGGAGTCTCACCTTAAAGGTTCCTTTTGTACCTTTTAGCTACTACGGAACCGTAAAAACGAAAAAAAGAAACATTACAAGGCCACAATATACAATTTATTATAACCGAACATAATTCAAGATATTCCTTCCACACCAATCACTAAAGTGTGCTAAAGTTATGAGGCTGTGACATACGGACAACGGAGTCTCACCATAAAGTTCCTTTTGTACCTTTTAGCTACTACGGAACCGTAAAAACGAAAAATATAACATTACAAGGACACAATTTACTATTTATTATAACCAAACATAATTCAAGATATTCCCTCCACACCGATCACTAAAGTAACTTCATTATCACCCTTCCTCTCGCTGATTCGTTTCTTCTCTTCCGCCTCTCTTTGCTCCCGTACGTGCATCTTATTATGTTTCAATAAGGTGCACTTCTGCGTGAACCGTTTGTCGCAAGTCTCGCAGCCGAAAGGTTTGACGCCGGTGTGCAGGCGCATGTGAACTTCGAGCGCGTTTTTTCTTGAGTAACTGAAAATAGACAACAACAGCTTTTTATATTTTTTTATTTTTAAATATAAATATACAACGTGTAACAGAAAGGTGTAACCATATTTGAAGAGTTTATTCAGTCAATGGTATAGAACAACTTTTAGTATGGAGTCAACCCTGAAACCTCAAAAAAAATCTGCCCTTCCATACATTTCGGCCGAGCGGCATTGCATTTTCCTATGAAATTATTATTTTTTTTCGATATACGGTATTTGTTTCATAGTAAAAGTTGTTCTAAACCATAGACTGAATAAGCTCTTCAAATATGGTTATACCTTGTATAATAATGCAGGGCTCGACTGTGGAGTCACCACCATCTTACTTGGAGACCCCCTCGAAGTATTTCGGGGGAGAGTAAGAGGACAGCTCACAGGCAAAAAACCAGGAGGCCTACCATGCCTGGGACCGATGGATGACTGGTGACGGGCAAGGGCGTCACTGGTGCAAGGGTTCCGGCACCGCGCTCACCAACCCGCCTGCCCAGCGTGCGTGAGTATGGGCAATTCTTCCAGGATGACCGCCGGCAGTGGCAAAGTCCTGGAAAGGCTTATATCCAGCAGTGGACGAACTAGGCTGATGGATGGATGGATATAAATAAACTGATAGATGGGACAATACAAATACTTTATATTTATTAAGTGATTACTTTATATTTGTATTCTATCCGTATATTTATATTTAAAAAATATAGATAATAAAGCCGATTTTGAAGGCTACGAGGGGAGGCTGAAAAGTAATCTACCTAACTATGAAAGAAAAGACGTAACTGGATAGTTTATTTTTATTTTTATATATAGTCCCCTGCTAGTAAAATGCACTTATTAAATTTTTCAAATATTGAATTTAAGCCATTAAAAAAATATATTTTGGGTTTGTCGTCAAAATAGTCAGAAACCGCTGCCTTCATTTCGTCATCGGTCATAAACCTTCGTCCCCTGAGGTCTTTCTTGAGAAGTCTAAACAAAAAATAGTCACAGGGGGCTAGATCTGGACTATAAGGGGGGTTGTCAATGGTTTCGAAGCCATTGTCTTTAATTGCTAGCTTTGTTGTGCGTGCGGTATGCACTGGTGCGTTATCGTGCAAAATCAGAATGCCTTTACTTAGTTTACCTAGCCGTTTTTCTGTTATTGTCTCTCTTAGTTGATATAATAAGAGTAATAATCAGCATTCATTGTAGTATTCTTCGGTAAATAATCTATGAGCAAAATCCCTTCTGTGTCCCAAAAGATTGTAACCATAAGTTTACCGGCCGATGGATAGACCTTGAATTTCCGAGGCGGCTTCTCATCCTTAAATTTCCACTGTAACGTAACGACTCTTGCTTACTTTCCGGGTCCCATTGTCGAATCCAAGTCTCATCACATGTTACAATTCTAGAAATTATTTCTTCCTCTTTCCCTCGACTCATGTCCAAAAACTCTTCGCAACATTTGACACGCCTCTCCATGTCAAATGCAGTCAACATTCTAGGGACCCAACGTGCACTAACCTTGGACATGTTCAAATGCTCATGAATTATTTCATTGATTCGCTCTTTACTGACGCCCACATCTCTAGCTATCTCCCACTGCTTCACTCGTCGGTCCTCTAATATAATTTTTTTTCACCCTGGCTACATTTTCATCGATGACGGCCGAAACTGGTCTTCCGCTACGAGGATCATCTTCGAGGCTCTCACGACCTAATTTAAACTGCCTTGACCAAAACTTTATAACAAATTCGGAAGAACACGAACTGCCGAACACACGTAACATACGCTGTCTGATCTCCGAAGGCGTATTCCCTTCTTTAGTCAAAAACTTAATCACCGCACGCTGCTCGATTTTATCCATTTTCACTTTTTCTACCGACATGTTCGAAACAATTGTAGGAGACAAATAAACGTGATGCAATAAACAAATGAATGTAATACATAAAATAGAATAACAAACGAATATAAATCCATACCAGCCAGCATTATTTTTTTATATATTTCTGACCAAGGAGATTACATGTCAGCCGCCCTACGTATAAGTTTAGTTTTAGGAATTATTTCAAAGTAATTTGGCTTTTGTTCTATTACACTTAAGGACTATTTTGCAATGAAGAAAATTTCTAAAACTTAGAATCGGCTGTACTACATACATAAAATATATACAGGGTGTTAAGATGAAGTTGTGGAGCCGGAAACTGGCGATAGTACTCGTCCATACCAACAAATTCGTGAAAAAAAATCTGTTTTTCATACATTTTGGTCAGGTAGCTATGTATCTTTTATATGTAATTGGCCAGCTATGATCTATAATGTTTTTTTTTTTTCATATTTTTCGGTCAACCAGTTTCGGAGATAAGGAGTGGACATACATAGAGGAAAGTAACCAAATATGGAATACCATTTTGATTTTTCGGTTGAAAAAATAAAAAATCAAATTTTAAAGACGTTTATTAGTAATTATAATTAGTCATAAATTTTTTCTTGACCTAGTATTCGTTTTTTGTTTTTAATATTACGAAGCAATTTTTTATTTTTCAAAAATCAAATTATCAAAATGGTAGCTATTCATGGAATAGCTACCCAAATATGGAATATTATAAAAATACACGTCATTCCTATTTGGAAAAAATGCAAAAAAGTAAGGAAATTTTTGGAAAAATAATGAGAAACTTAATCTTTTTACAAAAATCACAAATTCGAGTGTCAAACTCTGGACCTGCACAGACATTATGAACCCAGAAAGAAGACATTAAACTTTTGACTCATATTTTTCCTTGAGTATCTTGAGAAAACAAAAAACGCCCGCCATAGCCCCACCGCGCACCTGACTGGTCAGACAAAATAAATGCGACACTAAAGTGAGTAAGATAAAAAAATACTTTGAATTGTATCTTGAAGTGTTAGTTTTAAAGAAATGGTGGTATTCCATATTAGGGATACTATTCCATATTTGGTAACTTTCTTCTATTTTTGTGGCTTTTTAAAGATTTCTCGAAACCAGTGACAGTAAATATAGTGAAAGTATATATTTTTACAATCAGCTTTTTAATATCGACAATTTGATACCCATGTTGTATTATTGGGATAATATTTTCATTTTTCTCACTTTTGTTTTGGAAATATTTTGAACAATTTCATTTTTTTTACACCGTGATATGTGGGCAAATTAATGCTATTTTTGTGCCAAATTTCATGTCTTTATCATTAACGGTGCTAAAGTTATGAGGCTGTGACATACGGACGGACGGACAACGGAGTCTCACCATAAGGTTCCTTTTGTACTTTTCAGGCACTACGGAACCCTAAAATTCTGGTCCATGTATCATATCTATAGATATGTGCGAAGTTTCATTGTGATCAACACTAACGGGCTTTTTCTATGGCAGTCACGTTAAACATTATGTATATCCTGCGACGTCATCTGTGACTAACTTCACACGCGTCTTCTGCACTAACGCGAACTGTAGCTACATCTTGTCACACAACCGGCACATAATCGCCGGTGTGTGACGTCACGTGGCTGAGCAGCTAGTGTTTGTGTACGAAGGCGGCCTCACAAGGAGCATGAGGGCACGCGTGTATACATATATCCTACATCAATGGGTTGCACAACTTACCTCTTGTCGCACAACCGACACAGGAACAGATTGTCGCCAGTGTGCGACGTCACGTGGCTGAGCAGCTAGTGTTGTGTACGAAGGCGGCCTCATAAGGAGCATGAGGACACGCGTGTATACATATATCCTACGTCTATGGGTCGCACATCTTACCTTTTGTCGCACAACCGACACAAGAACAGATTGTCGCCGGTGTGTGACGTCACGTGGCTGAGCAGCTTGTGTTGGTGTACGAAGGCGGCCTCGTAAGGAGCATGAGGACACGCGTGTATACATATATCCTACGTCTATGGGTCGCACAACTTACTTCTTGTCGCACAACTGACACAGGAACAGATTGTCGCCAGTGTGTGACGTCACGTGGCTGAGCAGCTGGTGTTTGTGTACGAAGGCGGCCTCACAAGGAGCATGAGGACACGCGTGTATACATAATATCCTACTCCTATGGGTCACACAACTTACTTCTTGTCGCACAACCGATACAAGAACAGATTGTCGCCGGTGTGTGACGTCATATGGCTGAGCAGCTGGTGTTTGTGTACGAAGGCGGCCTCACAAGGAGCATGAGGACACGCGTGTATACATATATCCTACTCCTATGGGTCACACAACTTACTTCTTGTCACACAACCGATACAAGAACAGATTGTCACCGGTGTGTGACGTCATATGGCTGAGCAGCTGGTGTTTGTGTACGAAGGCGGCCTCACAATGAGCATGAGGACACGCGTGTATACATATATCCTACATCTATGGCTCGCACAACCGATACAAGAACAGATTGTCGTCAGTGTGTGACTCAGCTGGTGTTTGTGTACGAAGGCGGCCTCGTAAGGAGCATGAGGACACGCATGTATACATATATCCTACATCTATGGGTCGCAAAACTTACCTCTTGTCGCACAACCGACACAAGAACAGATTGTCGCCGGTGTGTGACGTCAAGTATGTTAGTTAGTGCTTAAAATAAAATTATGTGTGCATACAATATTGTAACGATTTGGTCTGTAATTACTGTAATGTTATAATATTTCGAATAATAAATAAATGTCTAAATGTCACGTGGCTGAGCAGCTGGTGTTTGTGTATGAAGGCGGCCTCACAATGAGCATGAGGACACGCGTGTATACATATATCCTACATCTATGGGTCGCAAAACTTACCTCTTGTTGCACAATCGACACAGGAACAGATTGTCGCCAGTGTGTGACGTCACGTGGCTGAGCAGCTGGTGTTCGTGTACGAAGGCAGCCTCACAAGGAGCATGAAGACAAGCGTGTATACATATATCCTACATCTATGGGTCGCAAAACTTACCTCTTGTCGCACAACCGACACAAGAACAGATTGTCGCCGGTGTGTGACGTCACGTGGCTGAGCAGCTGGTGTTTGTGTACGAAGGCGGCCTCGCAAGGAGCATGAGGACACACGTGGCGCCTCTGCTTTAAGTGAGCATTGCGGATGTGAGAGCTTAGGTTACCTACAACCAAGGAAAGGGGTATTAAGGACGGTCGTCATGAGCGCAGCCACTCTGTCACGAAACTCTCAAACTCAAACTCAATTTATTAATAAATAAAATTATTTACACGTCAATAGTAATTTACATTATTAGCGATGAATTATTAACATTATTCACACTATATATTATGTTATGATTATATGTATAACATTAATTTCGTCGCAGGCAACCCAAAACTACTTTATACATAAATACACACACTTTTGGAACTAAGCTTTAGTGTAATTTTCCAATGTGACTTACTGTGGAAAATATATTAACTTTCATTATCTTGCAAAATGTTTAACTGCTCACATGTAATGAACACTGACCGACATAGCCTGCCGAATCAGTAAGTTGAAGTGGCAGTGGACTGGCCATATTTGTCACCGACGTGATGAACGTTGGGGCCGTAAGGCATTGGAATGTGACCACCTACAGCAAAGCGTAGCGTAGGCCGCCCCCGTGCCCGCTGGACTGACGATCGGGTTGCGGGTGGCGGCTGGATGAGGATGACTGAGGACCGCCAAGAGTGGCGTAATATGGGGGAGGCCTATGTCCAGCAGTGGACGAATACGGGGTGATGGATAGATGTAATGAACTGTAACTTCATTACTAATCGGTCAATTTAAGAAAATAATTATAGTCTTATTTTGTAGAAAATCGTACGAGGAATAATGTTTATTCACAAGGTTTTATCAATAATCTTACGCCATTTTCAGAAAATAAAGAAATTTGTAAAAATGATTATTTTCTTCTCTTATATTTCGTTACTTTATCTCAAAAACTAAACCAATTATTAGTATGAAACCAGTACCGTTTGGTAGGTAATTTAATGAGGAATATTTACTTTAATGACAGTTTTCACCTAACTCTTACCGTTTTTGAGTAAAATTAATAATACTGCAAACGGAGATATTTGAGGGGCGGGGAAGGAGGACGCGGACACCCTAGGGGTCAGGGATTTCTAGAATGTACTTTTGAGATCCTAAGGAACGTTTGTGCACAAACATTAGCTTTGGGTTTTCTTTTTTGACCCTAAATTTATGACAACCCAAAACTACTTTGGCCTAGGCCATACTAGTTTATCCTAAAATCGGGTTTGGCCGGTAACATAATATAAATATGTAAGGAGTCTCACTCACCGGACACGAGGAACTGCCTCGGACACAGATGGCAGCGGTAGCGGCACTGGTCCTGCGCGTGCGCCGCGGCGAGGTGGCGCGCGCGGCGCGTGAAAGTGCCGAACCGCTGCTCGCAGTGCGGGCACGCGTACAGCAACCCAGCTCCGTGCTTGCGCTGTCTGACACATACACTACTGTCAACTATTGAAGACGGTATCCGAACTATTTGTCGCCGACATGATGGCTGTTGGGCCCGAAACAAAAAAAATTATCACATACGGCTTGAACACTCACGTGTGATTGTTGTTGACTATATGCCAACCGTTTCATCGATACAATTTCGGCATTATCAAGGCGAGTGTCGTTCTTAGGACGACAACGTGGCGTTCACCGTCGTTGTCAAACGGGCACTGGCAGCCGCCGGACGGCGAGCTGCAAGCATTGCTCATGCGCTAAGCGTTGGCTGCGTCGTCGAAGGAGGTGGGATGGTGGATGCACTTGATTCTTTTAATTGTTCCAATTGTTCGTTATTAGAGGCGCTTATTAAACAGACCGAGCTCACAACGTCGTCACTGTCACTGGGCACTGTCCTAAAGTTTTTCGATCCATCGAGAACGGGTTTCCAAGACGGAGCCAGCTGCCAACCATGATCCCTGTTGAAGTTAGGATGTTGGCTTCGTGTATTTTGCGAGGAATGGTATATTTCTCGTTCACTAATACTGTAGCTGTCGAAACGGATGTAGTGGGTCGTATCCGAACTTAGTGCATGTTCTGCTACTGCTGACTTGTTAATGTCCAGTTTCTTCATGGATCGAATATGTTCAGACAGTCTTGTGGACACGTTGCGCTTGGATTCTCCTATAGCTTTTGCCACAATCGCACGGGACTTTATAAACTCCAGGTGTGTTGAGAGGGTCTTGGTCCTTTGGAGATCTCAGTAGTTTGGTGGGGGCTCGGAAGGTAGTCTTCACACTGTACTTTCGGCGAAGCAGGTGTCCAATCCTATTAGTTACGCCTCTCGGAAGGGCAAGTAGATCGAAGCCCTCTCAACAACGGATGAGCGATGGTGGGTTGATGGAGTCGCAAGCCGGTTACTTTGTCTCCAATTATACCCATTGGCCTCCAGTACATGTGCTACGTGGGTCAATTTAGCATCCACATATCGTGGGTCACATAACCGCAACGCTCGATTTATTAAAGTGCGAGGCACTGACGCAAGGTGAGAAGCGTGGTGATGAGAAACGGTTGACGTATAGTCAACAACAATCACACGTTAGTGTTCAAGCTGTATGTAATAATAATTCAGTATGTCAGCTCACGCGAGTTTTAGTAAGATTATTAACTGCTAAAGTCTAAGCAATGAAATCAAAAATTGTCGGGTAGAAAAACCTCGAAAAACTGTCCTTGAGCAAAGATGATCCCTCCAAAATCGTAGGCTTGCCGATGGCGGGGTCCACAGTAGACTTTCCACAACACCCCCGAAATTACTTGGAGAAGAATTAGAGGACAGCTCCCAAACAGGCAAAACCAGGTGGCTCACCGTGCTTGGGACCGACTGATCAGGTAAATTTTCAAAGCCGTGAAATTATATTACCACTTACTGGGAATTATACAGGTTGCTTGGAAATTCGACCTATTCCTTAAAATGAGTTATACTAGAGATCATTTCCAACAAATAATGCAACAATAAGGTTGGCTGGAAGAAATCGCTAAGTGATAAAAAAGTGATAAGTCCGCCCTTGTACAACATTGTGTGTTCAAAACTCTGTACTCAATTTTTTATTTGACCGTGTACAATAAACTGTGTATTCATTCATTCATTCATTAATGCCTATCGACTAGGGGTCGAAAATGATAAATATTTTTCAAGTAAAACACATTGATATTGCGAAAATTACAAAGTAAAGGTCTTTTTCCACTTAGGACCTTTTATTTCTGAGATTATGGGAATTTAGGGCATGTATTTCTTTTATAAATGATTACTCATTTATCATTAATCAGAAAAATAACAAATAAGTGCCGAGAGAGGAGTGGTTATTTTTAAATTATTTGTTTTTGGTTACCAGTCTGAAAGTTTGAAAAATATCTTAAAAATCTCCGTAAATCGGAGACCATTCATTTGCGACCCCTATATAGTTGATAGGGCTCAATTTGTTGGAAATGATTTCTAGTATAACTCCTTTTAAGGAATAGGTGGAATTTCCAAGCATCCTGTATAATTTTAAGGAATAGGTGGAATTTCCAAGCAACCTGTATAATTCGCAGTAAGTGGTAATTATAATTTCACGGCTTTGAAAATTTACCTGATCAATATTATATAAGAATCAAAAGAAATCAAGTAATATTCTGCAACTCAAGAAAGTATTGTCTTATTTTGTTCTTGAAGACTGACATGACTAATGGTAGTTTCTCTTTGATATCGACACACCTGTGAGAGTTGTAGGTGTTGTAGTTGGTGAACTGTGCGGGACACTGCGCACAGTTGAACGGCCCCGTCTTGTGTGACGGTGTGTGTCGTTTCAAACGCTTCTCTGTTAGATAACCTGCAAATCGAAATATTTGTTTTTATTATCGAGGTCTATGCAGAGGGTGCCCTCTAGAGGACGAGTCAGTGGAACATGTGCTACTCCACTGCTCCGCAACCGAAGACATGAGACGAAAATCAGGGATTGCGACGAGCTCCAACTTCCCTTCACTGGACCAGTTTATGTGTCAGAACGCTGAAGCTGTTCGGCTCTACTTTAAGGAGCTGTCCTGCCTGGGCTGACTGACCGGGGGGAAGTGCACAATATTCACGATTACCGAGAATCAGTGCACGACTCATCGCCACCGCTACGAATTTAGAATTATCGAGGTCATAAGTTCCATCAATCCATCCATCCATCAGCCCGTATTCGTCCACTGCTGGACATAGGCTTCTCCCATATTACGCCACTCTTGGCGGTCCTCAGCCACCCTCATCCAGCCGCCACCCGCAACGTCCTTCAGATCGTCAGTCCAACGGGCACGAGGGCGGCCTACGCTGCGCTTTGCTGTATGTGGTTCCAATGCCTTACGGCCCCAACGCAATATTCGATTAGTAAAGACCTAATATATCCTCTCTCTTGGATCGCTGAGCCGCTCAGTCGTGTTAAACAATAGTACATTATTAAAATTTATTAAAAATCAGAGCTCAACATATACTGGACGGAAAGGTCATTAATACTAATCTGTCGATCGCCACCAAGTTACCGTGACCTCTAGTCGTGAGAGGCCTTGCCTAACTAGACGGAAATAATATTTGTACCAAATCGTCGATCAGTGCCCAGTGAACGTGATCCTTACAGTTTACGCGCCATTGCAACATGTTCCGTTCCCCCGCCAAGTCAGCCTCAGAGTCTAACATCTCGAACCTGCGTGATAATGACCACACCGAGAATGGTAAAGATTTAAATGTCTCCAATCAGCCTGACATCGCTGCATTACGGAACAAAAGAAAACGGTCGGAGCAATCAATTGGGGAAGAGCTCGCCAACTTCAAGTTAGAAATCAAAGAAATGCTAGTTTCATGGATGTCTCAACAAAACGAACAGATTAAAAACATCACACCTGCGTTATTGGAAATTCAACAAACAAATGCAAGTATTCAAAATTCAATCACACTCCTCTCCTCTCAGTATGATGCGATGAAAACAAAAGTTGAATTGTTCGAGACGGAACGTAAAAAAGACAAAGAGTACATTACATTATTGGAGGATAAAGTTGAAGAACTTCAGCGCATATCCCGCAAGACTTGTGTGGAATTAAAAAATGTACCAAACGTACCGAACGAAACTAAAGAGGACCTGATCGAAATTATGGCGAATCTTTCAAAGACAGCTGGAATGGAAATCAACAAAAATGACATCTGTGACATATACAGAGTACAAGGGAAACAAAATACAAATAAACCAATAGTAATTGAATTTACATCGGCCATAACAAAGAACGAGCTTCTAAAATCATGTAAAAAATTTAATTTTACACACAAGAATGAGAAACTGAATGCTTCACATTTAGGCATCAAAGGAAATAGTACCCCTGTATTTCTAGCTGAACAGCTCACGCCAAAAGGCAATTGGCTCTTTTATCTCGCAAGAGATTTCCAAAAATCGCTGAAGTATAAATTTTGCTGGACTTCTTTCGGAAAAATATATCTACGAAAAGACGAAAACTCGGCAATAATAATTATCAAATCTGAGGAGCAACTCTCGAAGCTCAGGCAAAAAGAATGACTAAATAAGCAAAAAGACCACATCATTATTACTAAGAGTTTAAAAACTGTAAGTTATATAATTACTTATTTTTTGTTTAAAATGACGCCTATATTATACAACGACATGCACACTTTTTTACACACATTCACACTACCACAAAACACTAACATTCGCTCATCAATTATTCTAATGATGATAATTGTATATCTACAAGTCACGATCAAAACCTGCAATCCTACCACTTTTGCACACTACCCAATTACTAGTATTTACGTGAAAACCCCTACCTTAATTTTTATTGCTAAATCTGCCGTTGAGTACATTAGGGTGATATATCAACATATTCAAAATAATTTTAGTACATTTAACGACACAATTATAATTTACAAGTATGAGACATTATCTGACGACACCTCTTTTCCTTGCGAGCATGAGTAATGAAAGTATATTTTCCATTAATAAAGAACTGGACATTGCATGTGTTGCGAAGGCTGAAACATGCAAACCGGATCACTATACAGAGTTATTAAAAAATTCTCGACCCAATACTTTTAACATCATAACACAAAATATACGCAGTATTTTTAAAAATTTGGATGGATTCCAAGCAGTGATCTCTACTTTTGGATATGACAGTGATGTCCTAATATTTACAGAATGTCACTTGTCACTATTAAAAAACCCACCGAACCTTATTAACTACACAATGTATCAAACGAAAAACGTAATGAATAAAAATGATGGGGTGGTATTTTATGTCAAAAATGGAATAAAGTTTACGGTGGAAGAACAAGTAATATCGGACGCCTCTTGTCTTAAACTGCAAATTTCAAATGAAGTTATCTTAGGCATCTACCGTTCTCCTTCTAACAAAAACGCTAGCAACTTCATAGAGTCTTTAGACAAACTTTTAATGTCACTGAGTTCTACCTCAAATACTATAATTACAGGTGACATAAATATAGATATAACAAATACTAATACGGATAATAACAGTTCCAAATATCTGAACATGCTAGCAAGCCATGGAATCCTTCCAGGCCACATCTATCCTACCCATAACAAAACCTGTTTAGACCATATTATGTTGAAATCTTCAGCTAATGCATTTGTTACAGTACTTGAAACTACTATAACAGATCATTTTACTGTTATTTTGAGCTTAGACAAAAACTTGTCTAAAAATAAAATGACTTCGTATCGACCTAAATTGAATTATGAGAAAGCTGAGGCTGCACTCTTGGAATCTAATCTTAATAACATTACGTCTCTAACAGATCCTAATGAAGCAGCTGATTTACTCATTAACACCATCCACCAAGTAATTCAAGAGAATACTGTTATGGTTAAAGTACCTAGTAGAAAACGCATTATTCAACCGTGGATAACAAGTGGAATCCTGCGCTGTATACAAAATAGAGATCGTATGCAACACAAATTAAAAAAAAACCCTACTGATACTATTTTAATGATAACGTACAGACGATACAGAAACTTCTGCAATAATTTGCTAAAAAGACTTAAATTAAATCATGAACGTAATGAATTAACACAGTCTACTAAAAACCCGAAGTCATTATGGAAATGTATTAAAAATATCGCCAATATTCAAAGCACTAAGAATACCAACCCTGAACTTTTAAATATCAAATCATCCCCAGAAGAATCTCTGCAATTCGTTAACAATTATTTTGCTAATATAGGTAAGAACCTTGCCGATACTATTTTAAAAACACCTACTCAGGAAAACCCAAATCATAACTTACCTAAAATCCCCCCTGCCAAAGATTCTTTTGTTTTACTAGACACAGACCCTCAGGAAGTACAAACTCTGTTAATGAGCCTAAACAACGACAGTTCAGCTGGGTGGGATAATATTCCTACCAAATTTGTTAAACAAAATAAACACTTAATCATCCCAATTTTTAGTTATGTATGTAATCTATGTTTTGCTAAAGGAGTATTCCCTAGGGCGTTTAAGCGATCTATTATTCATCCTATCTATAAACAAGGGAATAGAGATGACGTTGGCAATTATAGGCCTATATCAGTGCTCCCTATACTGGCGAAAATCTTAGAAAAATTACTTAATAATAGACTTAAAAAAATTTTTACTGACAAAAATCTTCTCTCCAAAAACCAATTTGGATTCAGAAATGGAATATCTACGGAAGATGCTGTCTTAACTCTATCTGATACTATTGTAAAACACCTTGACAGTAGACAAAAATGCCTAGGGGTATTCCTAGATCTCAAAAAGGCCTTTGATACCGTATCCATTCCTATCCTATTGAGTAAACTCGAAGGATTTGGCATCAGAGGCTTGCCGTACAGAATTATTGAAGATTTTTTGAAAGACCGTGTACAATGTGTCAAAGTTAGTCCCTATTACAGTTCAGATACTCCAATAAACTACGGAGTACCGCAAGGCAGTGTTCTCGGACCTACACTATTTCTTGTTTATATTAACGACTTATGTCAGCAAACTCTGTCGAATTGTAGTATTTTTTCCTATGCTGATGATACCGCATTGATTTTTCATGGCAGGAATTGGCAACAGGTATATATGCATGCTGAGAACGGTCTTCGTATTGTTAATTCCTGGCTAAAGCACAATTTACTTTCACTAAATGTTTCAAAAACGAAATACTTAGCCTTTTCTATCTTGAAACAATTCAAACCTCCAAATTCCTTCTCATTAAAACTGCATTCCTGTTCCAACTCCAATGGTTGTGCGTGCCCTCATATTGAGAGAGTAAATACCATTAAATACTTAGGCATTATTTTTGACGATCAACTAAACTGGTATTCGCATATTAATTATCTCACTCTAAGAATACGAAAATTAATTTTTATCTTCAAAAAGCTAAGACGTGTCGCTCGTCCTACATTGTTAACATCCATTTATTTTTCCTTAGCTAGATCTGTACTTACATACTGTATCCCTGCATGGGGAGGTTCATGTAAAACCAAACTCATTGAATTAGAAAGGGCACAGAGATCATTGCTAAAGGTTATGCTCTTTAAGCCATTTAGGTTCCCGACTCATACACTTTACTCCACTTATGAATTGTTAACCGTTCGGCAATTGTACATACAAAGATCAGTTCTAATACGACATCGTAACTTACCTTATGATCCCCTGGTTATGAATCGGAGAAGACAGGATCGTGTTATCCACCACACAAACTGTAAGACAGCAT
This sequence comes from Ypsolopha sequella, assembly GCA_934047225.1. Taxonomy (NCBI): domain Eukaryota; kingdom Metazoa; phylum Arthropoda; class Insecta; order Lepidoptera; family Ypsolophidae; genus Ypsolopha; species Ypsolopha sequella. Next base: position 12,810,953 of record OW204011.1, read on the forward strand.
TCGCAGGCAGGCAATTTCAAATATTATCATCTCATTTGTACAAAAAGATAAATAAAATAATGAATGTTTATCCTCTTACACTTCAAGAGTGCAAAACTAAAGTTAATTCATGGTTAAAAACCTTAGATTATGAAGTGACTGAATCGCTTTTACTTACTCAATCTTGAGTTTTTTGTGGCAATGAAATTAAATAATCCTAATAAAATATTCACAATTACACGCCCTCCCTTCTTAGTATGTAATACACATTGATCCCAAGACCCTTGTCGTAGGGCTAAGGAGGCTGGCGCACTTCATAATTACCTGTATTCATAAGAATAACTTACCCCCTTCTCCTACACTCACACATACACAAATACACCCTCTCACACAGACTCATACCCACATACTCACATTCTCACATATTTCTCTCACACATCCACACAAACAGACTCTCACATCACCTCACATACTCTGGAATTGTAATAGTTTGGTTCTGTATTAGTTTCTACACATTTAATTGTAGCTAAGTTATATTAAGTTGTATTAATTTAAGTTGTAATAATATTACATAAATATAGGTATTCTTGTTTATTTAAGTAAGTTAAGTTAGAGAAAGAGCGGGGTTCCTGTACTTCAGTTCCTGTAACTACCACGGGGCCCTGACGTTAATACTTTTAATGTTAAAAATTTGTGATGAATAAACGTATTTTTATTTTTTTTTTTTATATCAAAATTATATATATTTTTATCATTACCTTTGCCACAGGTCTCGCAGATATGGTTAGGGAAGTGCTTGTTCATATGCGAGTGGAAAACTTTAACATTCGGCATCACTTCCGAGCATATCTTGCATTTCAGGTCTTCCGTCACCTTGTAACTAGGTTCAATTTTCTTTGGCTGAGCTGTCGAGTCTTTAGAAGTCTTTCTTTTTCTGGTTACAGTAAATTTCTTTTCATTTTTCAGTATAATACGTAAATCTGTCTCTTCCGTTAACACTTTTATATCTTCTTCCTCTTTCTTGATTTTTTCATGTGTGGCGGGGTTGTTGCTATTTGTTTCTGGAAAAATAGGGCCTACATGTTTAAGTTTTTAAGACCAAAAGGCCAAAAACAAAAATGGCAATAATAAAAAAAAACATTTACAAGTTAAAAAAAAGAAGTCAGAACCTAACTATTACTAGACTAAGCATTACTACGTAAAGACTAGCAGTTCCCATAAATCAGTTTGTAGCCACAAAAAAGGTGTAAAATTCTAACGAAATATAGATGGCGTTGCTAAATCCTCTAACGAAAACGATGTTAAAAAAGACCGATTGGTGACGCTAGTGGCACAGCGATGTCACGTAACATAAAAATAATATCCACTTCGATAATAGATGGCGCTGAAATATTCACTGTTAGTGTTGCTAACTAAGCGCCATTTAGTTTTTCTAAGCAAACCATGAGTTTACTTGCAGCCAATTAAACAAATTTTAATTATTTGCAACACTTAGCGACACCTAGTGTCGTAAGGGCGCGTAAAATATTTGCTACGCCTTGATGTATGGGAGTTGTCGGTCTATACGTAGTAATACTTAGTCTATGCCAGAACCCACCTTTAATTTCTGTCAAAGTATTTAAATTTTCTACAATTTCTGCTTCATATTTGTGTTCATCTGAAGACCCTACGTCATCAGACACCTTCTGCACCAATATCCTGTGCTTAGCTTGAGATACTTTTATCACTGAAAAACATAACACAAAGATTACATATTGAATTTAGATGACGTTCACAAACTAAAGCATGGGGTTATGATAGTGATCTTTGTCATAATAATAGTTAGTATAATTTCCTAACTTATGTTATGATTCCTCTAGAATTAACGTTAATTAGTTAATAGATGAAATGACTGTAAAAGCGGATGCACTATATCGGACAGGTAGACAAAGGTATTATATTTTCTTTTTTTCCTTCATGACATAATTTTCTCCTGTCTTGTATTTTTTATCTCTTTATTCAATTGAACTATAGGCTTACTTTTTACATTTCCTTGTCACCACAGAACATTTAAATCAAATGTTCTGAGCTTGTAAGTAATATTATGAAAAAGAAGACATGATCTTGCTAAGTTTCTTGACCTTCTTCATGGCAAGACTAATCGAATGAGTGGAGTTAGGCTCTTCGACCAAAATAAAATAAATAGACGGGCCATAGCGTACAGATTTTTGAAGTCTGTAAAGTGAGCGCCGGCTCTCACTTCATCTCTGTCTCTGTCTGTTAGAAGAGTGACACGTACGCTTATTATTACATGCCATCCAAATAACTGACGAAAAAATACCTTCTTGTGCATTTACAAAGTGCAAAAAGCAAAATAAACATAAAAATAAAAATTAGGTATTGAAATATATATCCAATTGCTTAGACTCGTTATGAGTGAGGAAACTGTAAAGACAAGGCCCGTCCATTCATTTTATTTTGGTCGAAGGTTAGGCTTATATTTATTATATGTATTGCATATATATATTATATCTATTGCATACTAAAATTGAATTTGAAATGTTAATCAAAAGTTTAAATTGTTGTGATTATATTTAATTTTTAATGCATGCGTTTCTTATTATATTGCTTGTTTTTTTAAAGAATATTTGTAAGAAACTACACTCTACTACACAGAGTATTCTAGTATGGAGTGTAGTGATACTATGTAATTAATTACTGATAATATTTGTAAGAAACTACACTCTACTACACAGAGTATTCTAGTATGGAGTGTAGTGATACTATGTAATTAATTACTGATAATATTTGTAAGAAACTACACTCTACTACACTGAGTATTCTAGTATGGAGTGTAGTGATACTATGTAATTAATTACTTATAGCTTTTCTTTTATGAGACAAATAAACGTTTTTTCATTTTTTCATTTTCATTTTTCATATATTTATTACATTATTTATTCCTTGTTCCTATACTTTTATTTTATTCAAGTGTATTTTTTTCTAATTAAATTTAAGTAAACCCAACCTATATTATTCCCCATATTATTATTTATGACATAAAACTATTACCAATACATATAGATTATTTAATTACTTATATTACATTAAAACTGACCTGTAATAAGTGTATATGTTATACCTACATTACATAAATAAATATATTTCATTTCAATTCACCTTGTTTACAGAATGTGAACTTAATTGTATACTTCCTTCAATGTGAGGCGTAACGCCGTCGCGTAAACGTCTTCACTCGCCCAGATGAAGGCAGTCTAACCGGTCAGCCATAGCTTCAGGCTTCGAGAGGCGCGCCAAGCGGTTCTTCTTGCGACGGCGCCGTCGGAGAGAACAAATGTATGAAGTTCTATAGGGCCGGCCGTGGGTCGCATCTCGCGCGCCTTGTCCGGCTTCGAGTGACTTGCGCTATGTCGACGGCGGTGTGCGGGGAGGCGGGGAGCCGCGCCTGTGATCGAGGGCACGGGACGAACCTATAGTCCGGCTTTTTCGTGCGCGACCTTCCTGCGGGGTACAGACGTTGGCGGGGGCAAGGTAGCTTCGACTGCGCGACTGCGACTGTTGGTGAGTGAAGCGCAGCAGCATGCGCTTCCCTTCCCCGCTACACCACCAGCCCCCGCTAACATCTTCGTACCTCGTCTCCGCCAACGTCTGTACCCCGCAGGAAGATCGCGCACGAAAAAGCCGGACTATAGTGACGAGCGCTTTAAGCGAGCGAGCGGTACATCCGATGCGGTAGAAGGCGCCGACGGGTGTCGTGGCAGGGCAAAGCCCGTCGCAAAAACCGCCTGGAAGCGCAGCAAGAAGTGCCGCGAGAAGCCTGAAGCTATGGCCGAAGGGTAAATCTGCTGAAACTGGTCGGCTTTCCCGATCATAACACGTATTGAGGTGAGCCGTTTTTATATAAATCATGAATTATCCTCAAGTATCATTTAATTCTATAATCCCTTGAGGAGGTTTATTTAACCCCTGCATAGAATAAATTATCACATATAGATTTAAAATTTTGTGATGAAACTAGTCTAAGTTCATTACCAGGGATAGGATAATCGGATCGATATATATACCGAAAGTTTGAAAAACTGCGAAAGTTTGTAGGTGTGGAGTCTGCTTCTTATAATATTATTTTGATAGTAAAAATCCCGGAATTACTTAAAACGTTAAGACGAATAAATGAAAATAAATAAATGAAATACAAAAATAGGAATTTAATACAATTCCTAGGAAATTTATAAAATGCCAAGCCGAACAAAGCAAAAGGCAAAACAGAAGGCCGATCCAAAATAAAATAAACACTGATATGAATGTTATTTCAATGTCGTTTCCGTCAATATTCGTACAGACAAACATCGAGCTGCTAACTTGGCGACGGTAATCGCCTTAATAAATGAACACTTACATCCATTTCTCTCCAGTATCGTAAGCGTTTCCAGAACAAGATGTTTGAAGTTCACAGCTTCTTGTAGTTTGTTGGTGCAGTCTCGGCAAATGTAGCTGTCATCTTGATATTCCTCCGGTGACGGCTGTAACATTTACATCGGTTTTAGGATTCTGTCAAAAAAGTGGGGATCATACTTTATAGCACAGTACCGGGGACACTTCGCCAGTCTTGTGGCGACCTAGATCGCTCTTGGGATTTTGGCGAGAGCTGGGTTGGCTGGAATAGCCGGCTCCACACTTTCCACGCACAAAGGTCCAAGTAAGAGACTAGGTGAGGAAACCGAGCCCACCGAGAAGAAGAAGACAGTGCCTGTTGTCTCACCACCCTGCAGCATGATGCAAAAGTGGCTGAGAGAATAGAGATTAAACTTGATAACTACTTGGGACCAGGGTTGGATTTAGACCCTCGGAAAATTATTGTCTATGGGAATTAAAAATATACTACTTGGCTAAAATTATACTACGCTTTATTTTTTGTCGATTTTTGTTTTAAATTGAAATAAAATAGTCTATATTAGTAAGTGAAATTTTTAAAAAATTTACTGAAAATATTCCTAATTTAATAAAATAGCCTATTTGTTAGGGAAAATTAAAAAAAAATTACTAAAAATATTTATAACGCATAGAAATTTCCTATATTGTAGGGTAAATGTTAAAAAGCAAAACGTCTCAACCAATAAAACAAGTCGGTCGGCCTGAAGATAAAATTATGGTATTTTTACGTAGTATATAACTACGTAGCAAGTTAGTTAATGTTGGGATGTAATAATCGTCAGTGAAACGCGGTTCACTATGTAGGAGGAAATTGATCAGGGTCGTGATTTTCAACTATTTTAATCGAAATATTTGAACGAGCGTGCGAAGTTCTCAGAGTCTACTTGAACAATCCGGCGTTTGTATGTACGTATGGATGAATGTTTGTTCGACGACAACTCAACTATTGTTGATCGGAACATCATGAAATTTGGTAGGCGAGTAAATGAGACAAAGAGGATTTTTAAGTTCGAATATGACCCAAATCGGTCAAGGGGTTGCGAAGATATGGGCGAACTACTAATAAAGAATTAACTTACTTTAACCATGCAAATCTCTTTTAACATCGCGGCGTAGTTATTCTCACTGTTATTACAGAAAAGAGCTGACAGATCATTGGTAGACAAACAGCAGAAGCAAAAATAAATGTCTGCGGACATTTTTTTAGTTTATATTCTGGAAATGGAAAAGAATTTAACAAATATTCATATTTATTTACAAGCAACAAACTTAAAAAGAGAAGAGAAGCGTCAACAGCTGACAGATTTGATTTTTAAGGTTAAGTTTCGTTCATATTTTTCCAAAAAATTAACCTTTTTCTTAACTGCCATCTAGTGTCGAGTAGCATAACTGAAGCGACTGACATATTGACGTGATTGCGTACCACGGACCACCGCACGTAGTGCTATCTAGGTAGCGTTCCGAAACCAAACCCCTATCATCGAGCAATTCTAGTCGGATTAGCAATACGTTTTGGAACCGGTCATAATGGAACAGTCTTCGGACTAACTTTGGCGAAATTCGGAACGGACATAGAGTAATATGTCAAAAGAAAAGTTTGGCGGGAAGACGAAAATGTTAAATGATGGATGAGATTTATCTACGATATTTTTTATTTTTCGCTTAAAACAAGTTATTGGCGGAACTAATGTCCGGAGACATGTTTAAAGAAGCCAGATAAAACGGTTTTGAATTGAATTGAGATTTTATCTACTTACAGGTTTTATAATTATAGAAAAAGCTGGCTCGTAATCAAGTTTCAGACTTGTAGGAAATAACAATTTCAAATAAAAAGGTCGTTCTAGGCGAGAAAATAGGAATAGTTCTTATCTGTGGATTGAGATGTGTTCAAACGTTTAACACTCTTCAGTTCATGTTTTATAATTTTTGATACCATGTAAACGTATAAAAATCAAACGTCAAGAATCAATCATGCTTTCGACAGGAGCAATATATTCCCGGTGATTTTCGCAGAGCAAAATATTGGTCGTGTCAGTAGAAAAAGTTGCTCGGGTTTGATCGTTCCAAAACGATCTCATTTGTGGTTTTGGAACCAGCATTGAGCTACTTTTATCTGACAGATAGTAATATCTTCTACTTCATCGGACAACCTAAGGCGTTTCGGAACGCTACCCTAGTGGTTTACTACATCAATATACTCTCTGGTTAATATATAATTGTTCACGCTAGACCGTGACGCATGATTCACACCCGCATGCGGGGATGACCACCCCCCCCCCCCCCCCCCGCCGCGCGCCGGTCGAGGCGCGCGCGGGCGCTGGTACGCTCTCTTCCGCCCGAAACGTGTCGACAGACACACGTATGCATACTCGCGTCGCGACACAAACAATATCGCGTACCTAAAGTGTTGTGTTAGTACAAGTGCTGTGTACATCACTCCAACCAAGTGACTCCAAGACATCCCTGCACAGACGCCATCACAACTAGCCCAACAAGGAAGGCTCAGCCCGCTCAGCGCATCCACCATCGGCCCGTCCACAGACACTCAAACCAGGTCAGTTTACCCACAATCTTTTTCTTATCCTGTCTGCTCTCCCACTCAAATTTCATCAGCCCTGCATCCTGTAGCCAGCGGCTACATTTTTGGCCCTTCGAACCGTTACTGAACCAGCCCCCGTCGATTTATTACAGTCCATTTTCAATCCAAGAAAATTTTTGGTTTATATCACCCCCCGCCTATCCCCCGCCGGCCCGTAACTTTGTTTGAACCAGCCCCCGTCGATTTACTACAGTCCATTTTCACCCGGTTACATATTTTGCCCCCTTTCCCGGCAAAAAATATTTTGTGGTTTCGAATACCTATCGCGGGTAGATAATTAGAACCGCCGCCTGGAACATTCCATTTATCGGTTAGAACCGGCCCCCCCACGCCCCGTTACAGAATAAACTCAGTTTTGTTATTATTGTTCAGCTCAGATAATATAATTATATCCATTCAGCCCAATTGTTTACAGTCCACTATATATCTTTAGTAAATCTGCCCATTGTCAAAGATAGTTTCCGTATTTTGTGAGATAATTATATATTTTTTTTTTTGTGAGAGTATAAATTCGCTTTATTTCGTGCACTTACATACGTTACATATATATATACGTATTACGTATATTACTAAAGCGTGATTTGCATTATTGGAGTGTCGTTTGGATCCGATTTCTGCGAGGTAAATACATTCTTTGTTTGTTTACACCCAACGAGGCAGTAGGTAGATATTTTGATCTAAAAATAGAATCGTCAACGACTGATGTTTTTTGTTGTAAGCAAGATCTAGCGTATTATTGTCTAACGCGTATTGTCGGCACGTGATTTCAAGGCAAATAACATAAAAGTGAACAGGTTCATCAGCCCTTTTCGATATTTTTGTGTTGCGGTAATCTCACGTCGCAGTAATATATTGCCGGACCGTTTATTTGTGTTATTGTCTGCTTTTTTACCCGGGTATATATATATAGCACAAATATAGTAAACAATTTGTTTTTTTTCTCTTCTCATCTCTGATCTTGTTGTTTGTGGTACACATATAGGGTGTTCCACGTTGGTTTATCAGCTCATATACAGGTTGTTTAAAATTTTTTTTTTTTTTTTTCCTTTCTCTCTCATGTTTATTTAAGGGTTCCGTATTCCGTTTGAACATAGTCATTGTTGCTTCATCAGCGCAAGTGTCTCGGCTCTATTCATCTGTCTCATCAATTGTTTTAGTTGTACGTCCGCTCTTATAGTTTAGCTCAAACTCGTTGAGTGTTTTGTCTTAATAATCAACCACCTACTTACAGAATTAAGATGCCTTCGAAATCACAAGCCGCGATGTTTCGTGAGGCCGTAAAGGCGATAGTTCTGTTAAAGGAGATCGGTGAGGCGGTAGAGGCAGGCGACAGAAAAACTTATTCTGTGGCGGACTTCACCGCTCGTTACGCAAACATACAAAGCGTTAAAACTAAGTTAGAAAACGTGTATTATGAGATCCTTGACGATGAGGATTTGTCCGACGAAACTGAGGCAAACTACACAAAAAATTTTCAGTCGGCACTTAGCAATTATGATGCTATACTAGTGGCATTCGAAAATTTAAAAGTAAAATCAGCGCTTCCGGACAAGACGCAACCCCTCAGCTCAGGTACACCCGTTGGTGTTTTACCAAAAATACCCATACCCGAGTTTCATTCGAACGTTGAAGAATGGCCCTCATTTATTGCCGTTTTTAGGAGCCTCGTCAGTGAGATGGCTACAGTCTCGGATGCTGTCAAACTGCATTACTTGTTAGGCGCCCTAAAGGGTGAGGCACATGATATGGTGAAACACCTCTACCCTACCAACGAGAATTATCCCATAGCCATGGAAATTCTAACCAAGCGTTACGACAATCGTCGTGTACTCATTGACCGGTTTGTGGACATTATAATGAACCTTCCGCACATCCACATGCGCTCGGATATCCGCACATCATTCTTAATTCCGCTTATCTCAGCGCAAAGCGCTCTCCGCAATCTCGATCTGCCCATGAAAGATTCCGACTATGTTTTCGTGTCCATGGTGGTGCGAAAACTACAAGGCGAGCTCCGCACTCTTTTTGAGCGGAAGTACGGATCTCGTGCAACTCTGCCCACGCTCAAGAACCTCATTGAGTTTCTGGAAGAGCACGCACGCTGCAAGGAGAATGAGTCATCGTTCCTTGCGTCACAGGAGGCTCCTTCTTCAGCACGGCTCGGCCCGTCAGAAAGGCTCGCTCAGCTCAATAAGCTGCTTCAACCCACTCGAGGTACTCCACGTCAGCCCTACCAGGCTCATCAAGAGTTCCGCCCCATAGCTCCTCGGCAGGACAATCGCTCCCCCCGTCCTATTCGTCAACCATTTATGGCATTTGAGACAGCGCCAGTTTACTCGGCCCGATCATCCCCATCACCCACTCGCCGACAGAATTATTCGGCTCAACCTTCTTCCCCTACTGGTGGTATGCCATGCCCATACTGCAGGAATAGGGGACACAAACTCATCGCCTGCCCAGAATTCAACAACCAGCCAGTTCAAGGTCGGTGGGACTTTGTGAACTCACGCAACCGGTGCCGACGCTGTTTGGGTCCTCATTATGAGAACGAGTGCAGGTCTACACGTGCATGCAAGGAGTGTGGGCGGTCTGACCACCATACTTCACTGCATCGCCATGGGGCCATGTCTCCGACACGCTCATCTGCTCATTTGCTGCCTCCGTCTCTACGTGAGCAGCCCAGACAGCGCTCAGCGCATGAGCCTCAGTACCGTTCGGCACATGCTTCACAGGCATATACGTCCCATCCAAACTCGCCCACTCAATCGCGATCGCCAAGTAGGTCTCGGGTAGGTAGTCAACAATGACTACCTACAATAACAGAGCACTATGAAGGCGAGGACGACCAGCACTCAGCACACTCAGCACACTCAGCACACTCATCACACACTCAATCAGCACATACACACTCAGTTCATTTTCACTCAATGACTTCAACTCCAACAGAAGATTCCTGTAACTCCGCACAACGTGTAGTGAACGTCACTAACACACCAATTTTGTTGCCAACCGTCTCACTTAAAATAGCAGACGTACATGGTCAATTTCACTCAGCACGAGCACTGTTAGACTGTGGAAGTATGCTAACTCTTTGTTCTCAGCGCATGGCCACAATTTTAAATTTACCATCAAAACATACATGTCTAAAAATCGCAGGAGTTGGAAATCAGCACACACAAAACTCAAAGGCATCAATCACAATTGTATGCCGACCTACTCACCGTGACACACCTATGATCACGGCCACAGCCCATATATTGAAGAACGTAACTGGGTACCTACCGTTGGAAAAGGTTCCAGATCTCGCTCAGTTAACAGGTCACCCACCGATTCCTCTTGCTGATCGAGAATATCACACACCAGCTCCGGTTGATCTAATACTAGGATCTGACGTTCTTGGTCAAGTGTTAGACGGAACCAAGGTTTCGCTCGGCCCTGGCAAGCCTATAGCCTTCGGCACGATATTTGATTTTACGTTGATTGGACCTTTCGAAAATTTACACACCTCACCCACGAATCAGGTCAATTCCGTTCACATTGTCGGCTCTCACACGGACTCAGAGCATTCCACTCATGACATTCACAAAAGTCTTGAGAGGTTTTGGGAATCTGAGGAACCCCAAACCTACAAGCATACCAGCCCATTAGAGGATCAGTGTGAGGACATTTTCCGCACCACAACTACTCGTGAACCATCAGGTCAATATGTGGTTACACTGCCCTTTCTACACAACGCGCCGACATTAGGTTCCACTCACGCTATTGCTCTGCGCAGGTTTCTCAACTTAGAGAAGAAGCTGCAAGCGAACCCGCCCTTCCGCTCGAAATACGTAGAATTCATGTCAGATTACATAAAATTGGGACATATGTCGCCGTGTCACCCCAATACCTTTGCTCATAAATCCCATTTCTATATCCCACATCATGGCATATTCAAGCCAGGATCAGAAAAGTTGCGCTGTGTGTTTGACGGAAGTTGTAAGAGCTCAAACGGCGTCAATCTAAATGATTGTCTTCATACAGGTCCAGCTCTTCAGCAAGATATTGTTGACATTATCATGTCCTTCAGGACCCACTCACAAGTTTTCAGCACAGACATCCGAATGATGTTCCGAAATATACTCATTCACCCAGAGCAAAGACGTTTTCAACTCATTCTCTGGCGGTCTTCACCCGACCAGCCCCTGCTCACGTATGCCCTTAATACCGTCACATATGGATTAAGGTCCAGCCCATACCATGCCATCCGCACTTTACTCCAATTGGCTGATGACGAAGGTCATCGCTACCCCCACGCTGCTCAGGTCCTCCGCAAATCAATATTTGTGGACGACATTCTCTCAGGTGCAGATTCTGTAGAATCTGCTCAGTCGCTCCAAAGCGAACTGATCGAGTTACTCGCCCTAGGTGGCTTTCAGCTCAGTAAATGGACCTCCAACTCGCCCCAGCTCCTTGAACGATTCCCAGATGACCAGTGCGACATGCCCAAGGACTTTGACTTCAGTCCCGACTCTAATTCCATTAAGGTTCTGGGAATACAGTGGATTCCTCAAACTGATGAGTTCACTTATCGCATTTCTTTGCCCACTCATGCTCAAGTCACAAAGCGCTCCATTCTCAGTACAGTAGCGTCTCTCTATGACCCCAATGGCTGGGTTACTCCAGTCATCTTCCGCGCAAAGATTCTTCTCCAGAAGCTTTGGCTTCTGAAAATAGGATGGGATGAGCCTATCTCTGAAGAAGTCCACACAGAGTGGCAACACATCTCAGAGGATCTTCCTCAGCTCTCAAACCTCCGTTTACCTCGGCACATTTGTAAGTACAAGCCCACGTCTACTTACTCACTTCACGGGTTCGCGGACGCATCAGAGGCTGGCTTTGGTGCCGTTATCTACCTTCATGAGCGCAATACCACTGGACATGTCAATGTACACCTAATCATTGGCAAGTCCAAGGTCGCACCCATAAAGACTCGTCTCTCAATCCCGAAATTGGAGTTGTCAGCCGCGACTCTTTTATCTCAGCTCATGACTCGAGTGTCAGCCCAACTGTCAGCTCATATAGCCATTCAAACACACACATGCTGGTCAGATAGCACAATAGTGTTGGCATGGCTCAACACCTCACCTCACCGATTACAGACTTTCGAGGCCAATCGAGTGGCTAAGATTACAGCTACTTCAACTAGCCATACGTGGAAGCATGTACCCACGAACCTCAACCCTGCTGACTGTGCAAGCAGAGGCATGTCTGCCCAGTCCCTCTCACTTCATGACCTTTGGTGGTCACCCAGTTGGCTCAAAGAACCTACCTGCACTTGGCCCAAGATGCCACCCGCTCTAGGCCATCACGCTCTCCCAGGCCTTAAGCCCAAAAAGGTACCAGCACACATAGCAGTCCCAGATATCGATCTGGACTTGCTCACTCGCTACAGCTCACTTGACAAGCTCGTCGGAGTGACGGCTTGTATTAAAAGGTTCATATTCAATTGTCGGCACAGCCCAGATGCACGGCGCTCTGGTCCGTTGACAGCTAGTGAACGCAGGGACGCTCTGTTGCACTGGGTCCGCTCTGTTCAGCACAATGAGTTTGCTGAAGACATTAATCGTATCCAGACTGATAAAGTTTGTCCCGTTCGGCTCCAGCGTCTCTCGCCCTTCATAAAGGACGGCCTCTTGAGAGTCGGTGGTCGTCTCTCTCACGCGTCAATTAGGTATGACGCTCAACACCCACTCATTCTACCCAGCTCAAGTCCGCTCGTAGATCTCATTATAGATCACTATCACACAATACACTGCCACCCTGGAGCTGACACATTACACGCCATATTACGCCAGCAGTACTGGATTCTGTCCGCTCGTCGTATTATTAGACACCGCGTGTTTAAATGTATTAGATGTTTCCGGTGCCGCGCTCAGCCTAAGGCTCCGCTCATGGCTGATCTCCCAGTAGACAGAGTTACTCCTCAGCCAGTTTTTAGTCACGTCACGACGGACTTTGCTGGCCACTTCTTCGTTAAATCCAGCACGTTGCGGAACGCGAAACTCATAAAAGCGTACTTTTGTATTTTCGTTTGCCTCGCAACAAAGGCGGTTCATTTGGAACCAGTCTCTGCACTCTCAACGGAAGCGTTCTTTGCGGCATTGCAACGTTTTATCTCACGTCGCGGTACTCCGGTTCTCATTCGCTCAGACTGCGGCACAAACTATGTAGGTGCTAGGAATCAACTCATTGAAGTTCAGAACTTCCTCAGGTCAAACAATGATGCAATCACTCACAAGCTCGCGAATCAGCACATAACTTGGTTACTGAACCCGCCTAAAGGGCCTTGGTTCGGCGCACTGCACGAAATAAACGTAAAATCCACCAAGCAACTACTTTATCGCGTGATAGGTGAACAGCACCTCACTTTTGAGGAATTCTCTACCCTTTTGGCTCGAATTGAGGCTGTACTCAATTCAAGACCCCTCTGCCCAATTTCATCCGACCCTACGGACTTTGAACCTCTCACGGCCGGACATTTCATTATTGGTCGTCCGCTCACCGCTCTACCTGAGCAGTCTTTTGACGACAGACCCATATCTGCTCTTAAACGCTTTCAACTCATTCAAGCACTCTCTCAGCGCTTTTGGACTCTCTGGTCCGGATCCTACCTCCATACCCTGCAAACCCGCTCCAAATGGCTCTCCCCTTCTTCCCCTCCTCAAGTGGGTGAACTGGTCCTCATCAAAGAGGATGACTTGCCTCCGCTCCAATGGAAGCTGGGGAGAATTCTCCGCACGATACCTGGCAAGGATGGAGTGATCCGAGTTGTGGATCTGGACACAGCTCATGGAAATCTGCGACGACCTGTGTTCAAGATAGCCAGGCTGCCGTTGGATTCAGCTCCAGCTCAAGAGGAGTCGCAGCCCCGGCCCCCCCAGGATGTTCACGCTAGACCGTGACGCATGATTCACACCCGCATGCGGGGATGACCACCCCCCCCCCCCCCCCCGCCGCGCGCCGGTCGAGGCGCGCGCGGGCGCTGGTACGCTCTCTTCCGCCCGAAACGTGTCGACAGACACACGTATGCATACTCGCGTCGCGACACAAACAATATCGCGTACCTAAAGTGTTGTGTTAGTACAAGTGCTGTGTACATCACTCCAACCAAGTGACTCCAAGACATCCCTGCACAGACGCCATCACAACTAGCCCAACAAGGAAGGCTCAGCCCGCTCAGCGCATCCACCATCGGCCCGTCCACAGACACTCAAACCAGGTCAGTTTACCCACAATCTTTTTCTTATCCTGTCTGCTCTCCCACTCAAATTTCATCAGCCCTGCATCCTGTAGCCAGCGGCTACAATAATGTACTCTTTGATTAACTCGGAACAAACTGACTCACATCACATCATTGATTTATAGGGTTCCGTAACTAACGTAAATTTGCAAAACGGAGTCTTATTAAGTCACTCTTTTGCTGTCACCTTGTAGGTACATATAAGTTTGTAATTTGTTTAAATTTTTGTTATGATCAATTGATAATTATCGAGCTATTTTTATCAAGATAATGCGCACGGAAAATTATCCTTTCGAACCCTGTGTCCTTCAACGTGTTAAGTCGTGCACTTTGTACCGAGCGACTGAGGATCGATCATAATTTCATATTTATAATCAAATTTACTTATATAATAATAATAAAGCCTTTATTTCCGAAATATTTCCATTTTTACATTTTGTATCTTAAATGAGATTTTTAAATAAAAATAAAACTATACAAAAGTATTTTAAAAGAGAAAGTTAAACATTTTAAAGACTAAAACTGCACTTATATTATAAAATATTTCCTAATTCCGTTTGCATTACGGCATAGGCTTCCTCCAACTCTCTCCATTGTTTTCTGTCTGCCGCTACTCTCATTCAAAGTGGTCCTAAGGTAATTTTTAGGTCATCCTTCCATCTTATTGCTTTACGACCTCGGCTCCTAGTGCTGCCCCTTGGGTACCATATTGTCACCAGTTTACTCCACTTTTCCTTCTTGCAGCGGAGTATATGACCAGTCCAACAATCAAATTTACTTCGTATGGAACTTCTTTTGATAATTTGCCTATCAGGGGCTGAACGACCATAACATGGAGACACGTGATCAATAAGGCCACTAGGAGTAATTCCAACGAGAATCTTAACTGTGTTCCGGTTTTTATATGATGAGCATGTGACTTGTCGAGCAAAAGGTAATTTTGATTTTTTTACTGGACCTTCTGTCGCATCCTGTACAACCGGTGGTGATGGTTACTTGTTATAAAAGTCTAAAGGCATGTAAATATGCTTTACACTTTCTTTGTCAATCCATAAATCCAAATTTTTCCATTGCAGAGACATAAACTGGATCCAAGTGATAAATATGTTAGAGATTTCTTTGATCATTACCTGATATGTCATCACTGTTTCTTCAAAGGGTTTATGTCTCCGTAGGATTAACAATGTTATGAAACATTTTTTATATACATCTATCTCATGAGGAGGATGTCCATGAAAATATTCAAGATTATGTGCACATTACCCTTAAGTGTTGACCACAAGAATAACATCGTCAAAATTCTCAAGCCAAGTATAAAAATGCACAGCTTTGTCATTGTTTTTGCAACGGTTAATACTAAAACTATGAGCACTATAATCCTGAGTTTGTACAAACTTTTCATGTTTCCCAGTGGCTCTCTCTTGAAAAACTGACTCTTTCTGAGTTTGTACAGACTTCCCATGTTTCTCGGTGGTAACTGACAATTTCTCTTGAAATACTAATTCTTCGACCTCTTTGTGTGAATGAACATCAATTTCAATTTTCACAGTAATACTTTCTCCGGTATCATATTTATCAGACGACTGATCGAGGACAGATTCTGCATCTTCATTACTCAGGCATAATGGGTCTTCATTGGAGTTGCTAGCCACAGTGTCCAAATATAGTTGCTCTTCTACAAATGTTATTGAAGGAACTGTAAATATAAATAAACAGACTTGAGGCGTGTGCTCCAACAACACTGTATGTTACATTTTGGCAAAAGTCATCTGATGATGGAAAAATGCTGGCCATCAACACTCAAATTCAAATAGTTTATTTTGCAAAGTAGGTATATAAAATACACGTTTCACAAGTCAAAATAAAATCTTATAAAAAAAATATATGTAATAAAATAATAAATGTACATGAACCAGATTAAAGGTTTATTTAATTTATGTAGCAATGTATATACGATTAAAATTATAGGTAAAATATATATTATACAAGGTGAAATCCAATCAACCGCCCGAACCCACACCTGAGACCCGGCCAGGCACCAGGAACAAGGTTCAATGATCACCAACCAAGCCCCCAGCACGAATCCAGGCAGCCAACCAAATCCTGTCCTATATACTACATACTAATAGGTTACATATATAAACCGGCATTGTTTGCAACTGAGTTTTGTTTTACAATCATAATAATAGTGAAGTTTTAGCAGCAGTCAAACGTTGGCATACAGTTGAACAACGATGTATATTACAAAGATTAGCATTGTTCCATCATTAGATATCTTTCGCCATAATATAACATACAGCATTGTTAGAGCACACGCCTCATTAATAGTTGAAGTAAGATACGTTGGAAGACCGAATACTCATAAATAATAATCCAGAGCCTAATAAATATTGCTACACATGCAGCCTGTGGGTTAACTACACTCAGGGATTGTATGGATCGTATTTTATTAATCAAAATACCTAACCAAGGAACTGTACTTACTTCGTGCATAATTTTCTTTAACCTTTTTGAAGTCAAAAGTATACGAGTCCTGATCTTGAGATGTTGATGGAATTTCCAGAGGAGCTCTTGTCCATGGAAATGTCGATGGCACGGCTGTTTTCTTCAATGTTTTTGGAACAATGTCTAGGAAATGGCAATGTGTGTTTTAGTAAAAACGGACATCTCTACAAAATAGTACTGGACAAAGCGACAGAATAGTGATAAACTTACCTAACTGTAACAAGGATAATGGTGTTCTATTAAAATCTGTTGGCATAAAGTGTTTTGAGCATATTCTAGAATGCTTTCGTACCGTCAATCCAGGCTTTATATGTTTAATTGCTTGAATCCATTGTGCTCTTCGAGTTTCATCACTAGGAAAATGGTGGGTACCTATGTTTTTACATAAATTTACAACACAAGGATGAGCCATTTTTCAGCACGGCTTCAATTGAACCTATGAATTGCTTCCTTTAATATAAAGCTGTTTTATTTTGGTTTCGATTACGTTAGTTCCCCACTCAACGAACAAGTAAAGTAGGGCTACGTTTCAGAACGTGTGATCTTCGTGCGAAATTTCACTCGTTTTTAAGAAAGAGACAAAGCTATATACCAGAGAGAGAAAGAAAGATCTGGTTTTGAAACGCTTGCGAGTGATTCCCGTGAGAAAAGCGTTTTGAAACGGTCTGGGGTGACACACGTCAAGTAAATACATAACCTCAAATCAAAATAAATAAATTAAGTAAAGTACCTAAATACCTATTGCTTTTAATATGGATGGCATTGCAACCTTTGCATTTGCAAACCATAATCCTGTCGAAGCAGTTTCGAAACATTTTCCCGTATTCGTACGGAAATGTTGAATTCTATTTTCAAAAATTGTCCGAATCCCGCGAAAAATCCGAAATGACAACTGTCAGGCGAATTTTAACGGTACCCAAACAGAGTTAGAAATCGCACTTGTCAGTGCGATATTCACATTTCCCGAAAGCGTTTCTAAACACTTAGCGCAACTGTCAGGTAACAGTTCGTTTACCCTCGGTTTCACTCGGGTCGATTTTTGAACGATGCAGGGTAAAATTCGCATCGCTCCGAGTGATAATCACACGTTACGAAACGTACCCTAAGTATGTAGGGTTTTTAATTCGAGAGACTCGTTTGACAACTCGAAAAGCAAAATGTTGCCACTTTTCAGCCAGTGCTGCTCTTATCGATATCATAAAATTGACGGCGTTTCTTATACTCGAAAACTCATACGGTCAAGTGACGCAAAATTTAACAAAAATATAACTTTACACTTTTACACAAACTTTTCGAAAAAAAAATTCTTTTTAAGTTTGCTTCACAGTTATTATTGAAAATAAAAACTTGCCATTTCATAATAATCGATAACGAATCTTTTAAAACCGTAACGAAATCTCAGTAATTGTCAACATAAAATACTGGTTTTGTCAGGTTTGTTAAAAAATATATTAATATATAAGTATTTATTAAATATTTATATATTTATTTATTAAAAAATATATGGGTATTTTATTTTGATCCATACTTTTCATGATATGAATATTTAGAGATCTAAAAAAACAGAAGGTGCTACAAGCGATAGTTACAGCAAATTTGATGACTTTAGCCCAGCAAATAAATGGTTTATCGTTGTTATTTTGGTCAGCTCCCTCGATTTTAATCGATTACCATTTACATATCGTGCATTGCATTGTAAATGAAATGAAAAACTCGTGTCGTGTAGGTATCTATTTTATCAACCGTAGAGTGCGGTTCAGAAAACAGGTAACACGTCAATATATTGGTTGCATTTATATCATCCAATCTAAAGACATGAAATTATATTTTATCCAATCATGTCGTAAAGACGTCGTTAATGCCAATATAACGGCGTATTACGCATTTTCTGAACCGCACTCTAGAATAGTCATTCTCGGTGGCTTATTATTTGAATCGATTATAATAAAAACCCACTATTCAAAATGTATTATTCGTAAAGTCATTACGAATAAAACTGCATACTTATATAACTAAATTACTAACGGAGCATATCTCGTATCTTGGAACAATCGAAAAATGTCTCAATCATTCAACCGATCAACAAGATGGACGTTTATCTCGATTATAAATTTGATTGATTATGATTATCTCGATTGTTGAAATATCTCGTAAACGCGCATTACTACCATACGTCATGCTGCAGTAAATATCGATATCGATATATCGACGTATATCTTTCCCTATTTTAATTTTTCGAATAATGGCAACACTCTATCTGTCAATGGAGTCTCTCGAATTAAAAACCTTTTTTTTAGAGTTTTTTTAGAGTTTTTACTTTTTAATCCTTCGAGCTGCTTTGACAGGTAGTGTTGCCATTAGTCGAAAAATAAAAATAGGGAAAGATATAATAATATATATTAATATTATAGTTTTCCACTATTATAAAGTTTAAGAGAGTAGGTACCTATAGTAAAGTGCTGTTAAGCTGTTATGTACTTAATATACTTTTTTTTTAAAGGTTTGTTCGGCCTGGATGCTAGTCCTTTCTATCTATGCAAAAACGTTTTTAAAACCAGGGATGCCAGACGAGTGCGAGTGAATTATTATATTAAAAATTATCGTGCAACCATGTATTCTTAACCCATCCCAAACGTTTGTATATTTTTGAAGACGATGCATTTGAGTTAACTATTATCTTCTTTTTTATTTTGGAGTTTGACATCCCAAAACCTCATTGTTGTCGTCCGTGCCACTTGAGATAGTAAGGTCTTATTTACTTCAAATCCCAAATTAAACTAAGTTAGTACTTACCTACCCAGGAAAAAAAAGATACAACAAATTGGACGACAGTGGCGTGCATAGAACTTTTTGCTGGAAAAGCAAGCAATTGGTCAAGAACAACAATAAAAAAAATGTAAAAAAATTTAAATATCACTTTGAAAAAAAAATTGTATGACGCCAGGGTAGACAATGTCTACCCTAGAGTAAAAATTTCCTATATACTTATACATTTTTTTTCAAAGTGATATTTAAATTTATTTATATTTTTTTTTATTGTTATTCTTGACCAATTGCTTGCTTTTCCAGCAAAAAGTTTTGTGCACGCCACTGTATGGACGATCAATGTGCATATTATTACACAACCATCTCTAAAAGCAACTAACGAAGTAGAAAATGAAGATTAGCCCGTACTTACATAGCTACTTGTAACTATTTACTTGTTTTAATAGTTTTAGACTTTAAGATACATATCTGATGTGATAACTGTTGTGTTTGTGCACTATAATATATCAGCTTGCACTGGACCCACTGGTCGTGTAATATATTTAACTTTAATTAGAAATTATTAAGTTCTCATTTTAAGTGAATGTGTAAATGTTCTTATGAGAAATACAGAATCTTAAACCTTAAAGTACACGTGTAAAAATCCCTGAATATGAATAATAGTGTTTTTACTGCGCAGGGTTGCAAATTATCGTACTTATGCGTACGATAATACATATTATATCGTACATCGTACCGGAGTCAAAATTATCGTACATGTACGATAATTATCGTACGTCTGGCATCCCTATTTAAAACTAACCTATTTAAAAAATGAAATCTGAATTATTTGGAGCGGGCAACATTCACCAGAATCAGAATTAAGTCTTGACCGTTGGCAACACTCAGATCGCGTCTCGTCAACGCCATCTGTTGAGTAATTTGGACACAAGGTCTTTTTTAAATGAGCTGTCAGAAAATCCCATAATACGAGTAAGATAAGAATGGATAAGAAGTTCCGTATGCGTAGAGTTACTCGCTCTACGTCCGTATGTAACAGATAATATTAAACATGCATGTATCTTATCTTATCTATAAGCACTACTACAGCAACATGGTTTTTCTTTCGTGGCGTTCAAGGGCGGATCCAGCATTTGATTTTGGGGGGGAGCATTCAAACAACAACGTTTATCACATAGTTAAAAAAATTAAGTGTTTAGACGCCTTAAAAAATTGAGCCCCTTTTGGCAAACCTTCTATACTTTATATATGTACCTATATGCTATGTAAAAATGCACCCAAATCGAATCGATTTATTTTGTCAAATATATGGAATTCCTGGCATTGGCAGATACAGGGGGAGCATGGGGTATTCGTTTTTCCGAATAGGTTTATATATATTATCCAGATTCCTTTAAAAGAAAATTAAATATTCTGAGCGAACGCACTTCATTCTAGAACATAAAAAAAAAACTGTCAATGTTATGGAAGCGTATTATCAATGATTTTTTGTCGGCCCCTTCTAAAACCTAACCTTGGATAAGTAAGACCGTGGAACACAAGCACGCATACATTATTTTTTGTCGGGCGGGTGGGTATATTATTAAAGTACCGCACGGATAAGTAAAAGTTTCTCGGTTTCTCGGAAAATTATCTAGGAAATGACATACTTACCTACTCACTCATTTCTGGTGACTTTGTCATTCGTCATATGTTGTACCTATATATATCATTTTCAGGAGGGATCTGGACCCCCCGGTGCCCCCCTGGTAGGGTTGCCAACTTTTTTTAGAAGAAATAAACTATATCTGATTTCAGGGAAGGTAAATAAAAAGTACTGTCCTTTAGAAAAAGTATTCTTTATTCACAAAGATTTTTTGAAAAAAATGTCACGGTAGCTGCGGGCGGTAGGTACTAGGAAGGCCAGACTCCACACTAACATCCTCAAATCCTTTTGTGAAACTGTATTTTTTGTGCTATTTCCATAAACACAAACGCACAACATAAAAATATCATCCACAATGAAGGAAGTCATACATTTTCCCTTGGATTTCTTTACGGCTCTGTTTTTGTTTTCAATTTACGTCTAATTTTATGTAAAGATTGAAATAAAGTATTTTCACGTACTTTATTGGCATTCAAAAGTATAAAGTACAGTACAGGGACCCAAAATAACGTAAGATACTTTATTTTAAAGTACCTACGGTTGGCAACCTACCCCATGGGTACGTCCTCGGCGGAACGCGACAATTTTCATTTGTTCTCTCTCTAACACAAATTAAGGCGATATGCGAAAAAAATACGGGGGTTTCTTTTCTGTGTATTTCATGAAATACACGGAAAATTTTAATAAATTTCTGGTATATGCATTTCGACTATATAATCTAGAGTTTTGAAATTGGAAAACATGTTTGGATAAATTTTTCTCAATAGAAATAATTGTTGAAATGAGGTCTTCAAACACACTTTTTCTCCTCGTTTGACGAATAGGAACTATATACAAAACTCAAACATATTATATTAGGTGTGATTCAACAATATCTAGAGATTTGATATTTGAAATTTTGCTAGTTGTTTTGGTTTTTTTAATAAAAATATAAAACCAACTTTTTCCCTTTTTGCCCTGAATCCGCCCCTCTCGCACTGCGCGATTTTTCACTTGGAGTGACAGTGACAAAAATAAAATTCGCATAGCCTCTTAAAATGAAGTTAACCCCATAAGCGTACGATAAATAAATTGATATGTAATCTCGTTGTCACAACCTGCGTGATCGGCAATGGCATAGCGTGACGGGCTGTAATAATTTCATACTCGTTCCGAACCGAGCTCAAAATTGCGACGGCTTTATGTAATAGCTTAGATGAAATGAACCAAAAGTTTAAGAAATAAATATCTTTTCAATGCAAGTGCTCGTAAAGGCCCACTTTTTATGCATCAAAATTGAACAGAAAGTCGATTATTTTGCCCTAGGGCTTTATTATTATTATTTTTTTAATTTATTTACAATGGTTGGCTAACCTGCAACCAGTGGCGTAACTATACCGTTCGAGGCCCGTGGCGAATTCATCGGATGCCCCCCCCCAATATATAGAAGCTGAACCAATAATAATAGTATTTTTTATTTTATAATTGAGTAGAGATTTATGTGTCGGTAGCTAGTCTGCCCTTATGTTTTAGTCAAAGGTAATAATAAATGTAAGGAGTTGTGATTCTCCTCTGACCGGGGGCCCCTTCCGGCTGGGGGCCCGTGGCATTTTGCCGACTTGCCACCCTGTAGTTACGCCACTGCCTGCAGCCTTTCCTGTGTACTGTGCTACGCTCGTGTTTTAAATCGTCCTCGTAATTTATTCCTTTTCGTCCTAGTAGCATAAACTATTATTCGTCCGTTACCGACCTTCAGGACCGGACTACGGTAGGATCACCAAGTTTTCAAGCTAGGAACAGAAAGAGGGTGAAGCCTCTGGAAAAAGTACCTATATACCTAGTTATTAATTAAAAAGTGTTAAGGCGATATGCGAAATAAATACGGGTGTTTCTTTTCTGTGTATTTCATGAAATACACGGAAAATTATAATCAGTTTCTGGTATATGCATTTTGACTATATAATCTAGGGTTTTGAAATTGGAAAACATGTTTGGATAAACTTTCCTCGATAGAAATAATAGTTGAAATGAGGTCTTCAAACACACTTTTTCTCCTCGTTTGACGAACAGGAACCATATACAGAACTCAAACATATTTTACTAGGTGCGTTTTAACAATTTCTAGAGATTTGATATTTTAAATTTGGCTAGCTACTTTAGTTTTTTTATAAAAATTATAAAACTAACATTTTTCGCTTTCACCCCGAATCCACCCCTCTCGCACTGAGCGTGTTTTCGCTTGGAGTGACAGTGACAAAAATAAAATTCGCATAGCCTCTTAAGAGGATAAGTCGCGCTTGCATCAATCACTGTTACTCAATGCGGAAAGACCCGCAGTGCAAGAGGATTTCTATATTTTATAACAAGTATGGTAAGCTAAAGCTTATATGAAATAACAGTTCGTTTCAGAGTTTAATAAAGATTTTATATCAAGTTTTAATCCATAAATATTATACAACGTGTTACAGAAAGTTGTAACCATATTTGAAGAGATTATTAAGTCAATGGTATAGAACAACTTTTACTATGGAGCCAACCCTGTACCTACCTAGAAAAAAAAAAACTGTTTCATAGAAAAATGCAATGCCGCTCGGCCGAAATGTATGAAAGGGCAGATTTTTTTTTTGGGATTTCAGTGTTGGCTCCATAGTAAAAGTTGTTCTATACCATTGACTGAATAAGCTCTTCAAATATGGTTACACCTTTCTGTTACACATTGTATACTTACGGGATTTTGCATAACCTTAAACCTCGACATGAAAACTTTTTTAGAGCGATGATAGAAAATTGAAAAATAGGAACGTGTACAGTGGAGACCTCATCATGCTATACACTTGCAGTACGACATTAGCCCCTACAGAGAAGAATATAAGATAGGTACAAAGTCCAATGTGTCTTACTTGATGCGGTCTCCACTGTACTATGTACTTGTACATCTTCAGGCGAAAACAATTAGAAAACAGTCACAATCACACATTTGTCTGTTAATTGTTATAAAAATAGTCACTAAAAATGTTCCATTACGAAGTGACAACATATACCATGAAGGCCTGAATAAGCGTGGATTTGGTAAAATTGCGTATATTTAGCTCGATTTGTAGGCCAAACTGGCTACTAGAAAATTCTGGGAAATACATATGTACTTGATCATGTTTTTCTGACGAATTAAGCCTTTATATATTATCGAAATTTTATATCTTTACCCAAATAAATATATGTCTGTAGGTACCTAATTCCATTCTGTACATTCAATTCGTTCGGACACGGAATATGCGTTTGAAATGAATCTTTCACACAATAAAAGATCTCATTATTATCTACAAAAAAGCCTTACTACTTTATTTCTGTATGTCCTAATGGAGCTACGATTTCAAAATAACTGAAGTTTTGCGTGCGCGGCATCTGATTAGAGCAGGATAGATAGTTAAAAAACAAACGCGTTAGAGCGGGACCGAATTTTAGCATAGTGCAGCCCCTTCATTCCTTTTTTAGAGCCTTTGATTTTTTTCTCAAGAAAAAAAAGCTGAAGATTATGTCTCGATAAGAGTATGCATTATATTGCTAGATTCTACAAACAAGGAAGAATAAATAATCGTTTCGCGGAGACTATTTCACTTGGTCATTGCCCGCATAATGCGATCCGTTGGCAGATCATTGGCAAAATGCTGCGCTATGATTTTATTTTTTACGATACACGCGCGCTCGTACTTGGTACGGGTTGTTGTCGACTATATAGGGTGTTGTCCACTATACACACGTTCAATTTAAATTCAAATGTTCATTGCAAACTTACTGTACATACTTACATATACATATAATAAAATAGTACAATCCGGTGAGTCTGTACATTGCAGAAGAGTGATATTTATAATCATATATATGGTATGAAAACATGGGAGTACATGCTTCCTTTAATACTAAATGAAATATCTACCCATACATTAGATAGACTAAAAAACTTAAATAATAATAAAAAGCGAAAAAGTGCCATAAAGCTTTATTTTCTTCAACATCAGCAGCCTGTGGCTGCGTGATGTTATATAACATAATATAAGTTAGAATTAGTTTAGTGAGTTTAGCATAAAGTTTGCGATCTCGCCATACCGCGCATAAACCATGTGGTTTTAGTCGGATGGCTTTAAATTCTTCAAAATGTAAGTAAATTTAACTATGAAAAAATAAACAAAAAAAAATAGAAAGGGTGTGACTAAAAAGAGTAATAGAACACAAATCAGCGATTTTTAGAATTCTTTTCTGTCTGTTTGTACGCGCACATCCCCGAAACCACTGAACTGATTTTTATGTAGATAGTTTTCGTCCACACTCTTCTATTCCGGCGGATCCAGGATTTGATTTTAGGGGGGGCCTTTTGACTAAATGTTATCAAAAAAGCAAAAAAATAATAAGTTTTTAGGCACCTTAGGCGGTTTTGGCAAACCAATCTAGACCTTGTATACCTGTGCTGCGTGAAAGTGCACCAGAATCGAATGGAGTCGATAAAAATGTATGGAATTCCTGCTGTTTTGGGGGGGAATGGCCCCCATGCCCTCATCCTGTATCCGACATTGCCATTCTTCGGTATGTCACCAATTGGTCAACATACGTCTTAGAGCATGTACCAAATACACGTACTTCTAGGAATTGCAGTACCAAAGTACTGGAAGGTACAAAGTCCAAACAGCGGGTCTACCACGTAATTCTGATTTTCATCAACATTAACTTGAGATTGAAATTCGACGTGCGTGCGACGACACCCGCCTAACATGCCATCTCTTTTGCACGCACGTCAAATTTCAATCTCAAGTTGATGTTGATGAAAATCAGAGTTAAGTACGTGGTAGACCCGCTGCTTGATCTGATCTTGGGTGTACAGTTAAAAAAAGTACACTGAAATAAAATACCTAAATAGTTTCAAAGGATTTTTGGAACACCCTGTACCAAGTCATGTTTCAGTTGTATGTCTTTTGTGGACATAAATTTTGTGCAAAATTGGCACACAACTAGCTGCGGTCCCGAAGCGAAGGCTGTTCGGAAAGGTAAGAGAATTTTTAAGTACTTACCTAGAATACCTGACCTACCTGAAAGTGACCTTAATTTATGCAGCCAAATTCATACTTAGGCTTCATAGGCTTGCTAAGTGATCAGTATTACGGATCAATACATTTTTGGCAAAATTTGTAAAAAATAAATTGTTTCCTTATTTACTAACTCGAGCTTGCGTTACAAACGGAACAGGAAAAAAATATTTTTTGGATTTCCCAAAAAGGGTCATCGAGTCTGATACTGACTACTTACGAAGTCTTCAATATGAATTTGCCTGCATAAATTAATGCCACGTTATATTATTGTGAAGATTTCTATTGCATGTCTGATGCCCTATTCTCTTCTTCCACATCTATCGCAATCGCTTCTAAAAGACAGAAATAAATGACGTCACACATCTCTGCGATCCGAATGTTATGAAACTTTTGTTCAAATAGTATTGTCAGAAGCAAATTAGAAAGAATCCGCATGTAGCCAAGTATACAACGGCGGATCCAGGGGGGTCATGACCCCCCCTGGGCCTAGTTTAACTTTTTTTTCTATACAGACGCGCTAAATTTACCTAAAGTTGCACAAAATTTTATTATATATTTGGACTAATTTGGAGCCTGTGACCCCCCCTGGCTCGCAGGCTGGATCCGCCCTAGTGGAGACCGCATCAAGTAAGACACATTGGACTTTGTACCTATCTTATATTCTTCTCTGTAGGAGCTAATGTCGTACTGCAAGTGTATAGCCTGGTCTCCGCTGTACATAAACCATGCTTGAAAAAGTACAAAAAAGTTGGATGATAAATTTGATTTTGTCATTTTTTTTCGTGAATTTCTCAACCGCTTTATTTTTCCTGTAATCTTTACATAAGCATGATTTTTAGGGTTCCGTAGTACCTAATAGGAAGAAAAGGAACCTTTATGGTGAGACTCCGCTGTCCACCCGTGTCACAGCCTTTAGATAAAGACGTGAAATTCGGTACCAAAATAGCATTAATTTGCCCACATATTATGGTGTAAAAAAAATATGAAAAATTTTAAATTGTTCAAAATATTTCCAAAACAAAAGTGAGAAAAATTAAAAATATTATTCTAAAAATACAATATGGGTATCAAATTGTAGGTATTATATACTTAGGCTATATTTAATTGCATCTATTCTGAAAAATCCTTGAAAAATCATAAACAAAGTATGCCCCCCCTTTTCTCCAAAACTGGTGGACCGAAAAACATGAAATAAATCATAGTAAATTTCACGTAAATATTACAGGAAAATTAAAAAGCGGTTGAGAAATCGCGAAAAAAACACTAAATTAAATTTATCATCCACAATACGGAACACTAGTGCGAGTCTGACTCGCACTTGGCCGGGTTTTTATATTATTTAAATTTTATATTATTTAATATTATTTATACTTAAAAAAAAATTAACGTTCTTATACAGGTGAACTGAAGTGCTTTTTGGCAATATGGCGCTTAAGGCGCTAAGTCCCGGTGTCCCCAAACTATCTCGTAACACGATGCACAGTGTGCGCTTCACTAGCGACGAGCTGCCCAAGTACAAGTCTCTTGTAAGTACTGGTAGTACAAACTTTTTCGTAACACGATGCACAGTGTGCATTACATGTATAAACAATTTACTGAATACATTGTTTATAAGTAGAATCCCTAGATAAAAAATAAAATGTAATATATTTTTTTCAATGCAAGGAGAGTCCGAATTTCTTCAAACGAATCCGTGAAAGTCTGGCGTTGTTTCTGTTCTAGGCCAGTGGCGTAGCGTGGGTCACTGTCGCCCGGGGCGGAGTCATAATTTGTCGCCCTTTTGACGTCATAAAAATTATAATGTTGGTGAGAAAAAACGCAACGATATGAAAAAATATAACGATATGACGCAGGACGACCCGACGCGTGGGTGTTTGTTCTAGAACTCGCGTGGGAGAGAGACGGATAGTATGCAAAATACGCACATGCGGGAAGGTACGAACAAGTTACTGGTACAAGTTCTTGCAAAACACGCGCGCCCTACCGCCACTCGTGATTTGCAACAACTGTATCAGGCGGGAGGGACATTGACAATATGTGCAAGTGAGTAAGAGCTAACTTCTTGAAAAATTAATTGTTTGACTGAGCGCCAGTGACCGCAAAAATATATTTTTTCCCAATTTCACCGCCCTCCTAATGGTGGCGCCCGGGGCGGTCCGCCCCCTCCCCCATCGCTACGCCACTGTTCTAGGCTCATGTACAGTCTTAATCTAGAGATCCTCACATAGCATTTTCAGGCTAAACGTTTGTTGTTTTATGTTTGTAAGCCAAATGACAAATTGTAAGGGACATTGTTATCTATTTTAAACACCATTTGTAAACTTATAATCACAAATAAATTAAAATTTGAATTTGAACATTCAAGCAATCTTATTTGAAATTTAACGTTTTTGTCCTATTTACTCATTAGTTAGAAGTACATATCTACATAGTATATATTACTATAACTAATCATTTGTCATTTGCTTGCATCTCTTCATTCGTTGTATTGTTTCATTAAATGTATTGTGGCACTTAAATAAACATATCTTTGTACCTTTATTATCCTTATCTTTATGATATTTTTTTGTCAAGTTTATTACATATACTAATACATCATATTTTAAAATAAAAACTACCTATTATTTTTGTAAATAAATGGGCATAGATTCACCGCTAGCTGACGTTGAAGGAAACACTGTGCGGTAAATAAACCTGCATGCCCTACAAAGGGCGTATTTGTGCCCGAAGTACGGCGATAACTAAGACCAAACCCCCATTCACGTTGGCAGCGTCGGCCTGGGCCTAAGGGCCCGGGTGGCAATATTTTTTTTTAATTTACCAGGCTAGCTCTCAAACGGCCGGAGGATTAACTTTTTTTTTTTATTCGGAAAATAAAATACAAATACAAATACAAATTATTTATTATCCTCATAAAAAATGCAGCATCAATAATGAAGTATTAAATTTACCCTGAACTGAGAAAAAAAACCCGCCTCTCAGGGTAAAGGTCCACATAAAATAAATATAATTGAAATTTTGATACATCGGCAATCATAAACCTAATCATAACATGACATTTTAAGTTGAGAAATTTACATTTACATGCACAATATTATATATTAACAACTAAAACTAAAACTAAACATGCATTATTTAAATTTTTATGCATCTGATAACACAAAGTAGAATTAAAATAACGAGCCTAGATTATAAATATGCAAATTTTTATTACCTGCAATTAATATCTATTGCGAAAAAATCTTGTTTTTCACTCTGATATGTCGAAAAATATGCTTTGTCTATTGAGAAAAATTATGAAATATGTAAGTATAGTTTTTTAGAACCGTTAGACGAAGATAATGAACTTTTTTTTCATATAGGTAGTATCAAAGACAATATAACCACTTCGTTGGTAGTATAATAAGACTGGGGGGCTCGCGCAGGTTAGAGCCCAGCTGACAAACGTCACCCTGACTCTATGGCCAGCCGACACTGCAGTTCACTGCACGTTGGGACGAAAAAATTGTCGGTGAAAAGAGTATTGTATGTTGTAGTGATTAGTCTACACTTGGAAAAACGTCTGACGGGATAGGTCGTGGCAAAATGTTATGTACATACTGTAATATATTTTATATTTAAGGTGCTACGGAAAAATATCGACACTTTTAGAACTTCTATATCTACTTCGGTAAATAATGTACAATGTTGAAAAAATTGTATATTATTTTTGGAATCTTTTTCTAGGGATCTGTTAAAACGGAAACGCGATTGGAGAATTTCGGCTCGATAGAAATATTTATTGAAATGAGGTCTTTATCGACACCAATTCTCCTGGTTTGACAATTTAGAATGACATATGGACTGCAATTATATTTTATTAGATGGGTTTTAACAGTATCTAGGACCTGGTTAAATGAAATTTTGATTGCATTTTTAGTACATTTTATATTAATAAAATACCGACTTTTTGCTACTTTTTCACGAATCCGTCCCTCTCGCACTGAGGGTTTTTTCGCATATGGAGTAACAGGGACGCTAAAACTTTTAAATCTCGCCTTAGGACACTCCACAAACGAGCATGATCAGCTTCTCGGGTCCCGACTCATACCAGGGCAATGACTCCGGCGCACCCAGCCCCGACTCCTGCATGTTCCAGCCGGCGGTGCTGCGGTACAACGTCAACGAACAGAGTAAGTTCACCTGGACAAACCCCCACCACAAACTAACCACTAACAGAAGGTTCACTCCGCATAACTAGTGAAAACAGGCGCACGCACACATAGACGCGTACGTACGACAATCTCGGTCGAAGTCGGTCGAATGCCAAAATCATCATACGTGCGCGTCTATGCATGTGTGCGTTTTTTTTCGCTCCGTTGTCGAGTCGCCTTCTGATTCAAATTTAAATTCAAATTTTATTTTGGGACCACAACAGCTCATGATTAAGTCAACAATATAAGAATAAATAAGAAGTACAGTAAATAAAGCCAATAATAGTTGTCCACCAGTTATACAATTAATAAATTCCTAGTACAGACTAGCTAAAAATCAAGGTAACAATTAACATTATTATTATTATTTAATTTACAATATTATTATTATTATTTAATTAACAATATTATTATTATTATTATGATTAAGATTTAAGATATGGCATAGAATTAATTAAAGCAATTTTAGGTTTATATTGAGCTGATAGTAACTATTTTGTGCTACTGCCTTCGAATTGACTTAGTGGGTGACTTTGATGATATAACTCAATTCATACTTACTTT
Organism: Ypsolopha sequella; assembly: GCA_934047225.1. Taxonomy (NCBI): domain Eukaryota; kingdom Metazoa; phylum Arthropoda; class Insecta; order Lepidoptera; family Ypsolophidae; genus Ypsolopha; species Ypsolopha sequella. The sequence continues at coordinate 12,841,974 of OW204011.1, forward strand.
TTACTTTATATATTGTTTTAAAATAGAAGCATAATTAAATAAATAAAAAACTTACAATATGTAAATTTGGATCCGCAGAAAGAGCGGGTCTCCCTTAACACAAGTTTTTTGAAAACTTAAAAGGGAATTCCCACCCCAGAAAACGACCATTTTGTAAAGTAAATAAAGAATTCTTGTATCTTGTATCATACTGGAGACTCGGTAAGTGGTCCGGACCAAGGTTCAGTGATCTTTTTTGCAAAATACGAAAAATATTAACTGTGTTCCTACTTGTTTAAGAGTAAAATATATTTCGACCCCTAATTGTGGTCGGCATCAGTTACACAATTATATATAAAAGTTAAAAATTAATAATTATAACATCTTGAATTAAAACACTTGTACTAATGTACTTGTAGTTTCACTTTATTTATATTAACTCCCAACCGGTTTCGGATTTTACTCCATTTTCAAAGGAAGATCTTAATTAAAATATTTTACATGACTCCAGGCACTAGCTCTGAGCAACGTAAACAAATTCATTGTTCATTGTTTACGTTGCTCAGAGCTAGTGCCTGGAGTCATGTAAAATATTTTAATTAAGATCTTCCCTTGAAAATGGAGTAAAATCCGAGTAAAATTCAAGATGTGTTTCAAGTTTCACCAAGTGCCGACAATCGCAAGTATAAATTTTGTAATAATTATAAATTATAGATATATGATACTGAATATTTTATTTTTATAATCTATTATCATTTTACTTGTTTAAGAATAACCCCGACTCATTTGGTATAGAAAGCATACATTTTATTTTGAATTTTTCTCAGAAAGGGTCATTGAACCATGGTCCTGAACACTTACCGAGCCTCCAGTATGAATTTGGCGTTATCAATCAAAGTCACCTTATTTATCACTGATTAACATTGCTATAAAATTAGTAATTGAAATATAATTAAATAAATGAGCAGCAACAAGCTCAAACTGGCGCAGTGTGTGCGTACAGGGGCTATTGGGCATGAGAGCATGCACCAATGAGTTTTGATCGTCGATGAGAAGAGGGTGCACTAGTGTTGACTGCTCCAGCCCCCCTATTCTGTATCTTTAGTCGCCAACTGTACTAGGTGCCTATCATCAAAAACATAGATAAAACCTGAAATTTCAAAATTGCCTTTAGTGGGTATTGAACTATTAACGAACTGTGTCGTCACTTCAAGTGCGAACATATCCTTGGGAAATCGGAATTCGATGGTATATCTATGTTTTTGATGATAGGCACCCCGTACAGAAGGCAACTAGAGATACATAATAGGCCCGCAGGTACAATTTACACACATTTGACCTATGAAACACCTATGAATTAGTAAAATTGGGGGAGAATTATAATTAAATATACAGAAAAAATATACAAGGTGACTTTTTAATCATCGTCCAAATTCATACTAGAGGCTTGATAAGTGTACAGCATCATGAATCGATAACAATTCTTGTGAAATTTCATTATATAAATTTTACAAAAATCGTTATTGGTTCATGATGCTGTTCACTTACCAAGGCTCAAGTATGAATTTGGACGATGTTCACAAATTCACCTTGTATATATTATATGGGTTGTATATGGGTATAAACGATGAATGTTTCGTTTACCGGGTTATTAAATTAATAACACAATTTGTACTCGTACGATACAAATAAGGGACAGAGGGCAAAGATTTCAAAAAGTAAAGATAGGCCCTCACTGTAGTATGACAGCACCAAAATGTTTCCACCTTTAAATGGGTGACGCTCACGCGTTTGGAATCAGTGCTCATCTGAACACAGTGATAGTTGGACGCCTTAAGGAATTTTTACGAGGAAAGTGGTCTCAATATAGCATCATGTGCATTTTTAATGTGCACTAACATTTCAATAAATATGAATAAAGCCAAAAGTGTGACATTTCACATTCAAAAACAATGCAATAGATTTTAGGTGCCAGGGCTCATCTAAACTGTTTTGAAATGTTTGACAGGGGGATAAACTGCAAACTAACAAAACTATCCAGAAGGAATACCGTGTACCGGTCTGTAGACCCATGCGCAACCATCTGTTTCCCAGGAATCAAGCTGCTCACGGCCATCAACCAGATAGTCCAGCAGCGAGCAGAGCTTGAGTCAAATCGTGGCACACTCTCGAACCTTCTAGAAGAGCTCAGAAGGAAGCTCAAGAGGAAGATAGAGGAGTGTCACTTCGAGAAGCGCGAGAAAATGAAGGTATATTTATCTTGTCATAACTGTGGAATATGTTAAGATAAGATAATAATCGACAGACTCAGATTTAGTCGATAGACTTGAATGTCAAATGGCAACTCTATGCAGATTGTCTATGGTAAACAAATCTATCATAGAGCAAATTATTATATATGATTTGCTCTATGAAATCTATTTTGTTGTTGTCTTGTTGTGTTCCTAGAAGAAAGTGCTTTTATTCAACAACAAAACTACAGCCTGATTCCCAATTTAATTATAAAAGAATATGACTGTTTCGGGCAAGGGCGGATCCAGCCTGCGAGCCAAGGGGGGTCACAGGCTCGAAAATTCAAATGAAAAAAACTTCGTCCCACCGGATGTCTCACGACATTTTTCGGCTTTTTTTTTCTCAAAATTATAACGGTTCATATGTCCGGAACGGCTGATCTAGCCTGCACGCCCGGATCCTGAGGTGTAAAAGAGACTTTTTTTTAGCCGTCAAAGATTTAATTGCCTATATATCTACTAACGGAAACGGTTTCGAGCGAAGGGTGCTTTTTGTACCTATATGTGTATGGTTAAGTGTAAGTCATTTTAAGTCAAAAAAAAAAGTTGACCTAGGCCCAGGGGGGGTCATGACCCCCATGACCCTCCCCTGTATCCACCCTTGGTTTCGGGCCAGTATAGTGCGTTTCATCAAACAGTTCCCCTGCCGTAATGTTGGCTTCCCTGTCTTTCAACGACGTCTAAACGAGATAATTTGATCAAACAAAATTTTATCTCTATGGATTGGATGATCTAAACTGAAACTAAACAACATTGCGGCAGAGGCAGGCCCGTATACAGGGGGAGAAAATTTCGAAATTTTCTATATTAATCTTCTATATGAGTTTTCTTTATTATGAAAATGAAAAATACTTTATATTCACAACTTAATCATACAAAAACTTTTTCAGTGTTTGGGGATTGTTGCTAAGTCGTATAAATTCGTTTCCAAATATAAATCTTTAATTTTTTTGAGTAATTTATGGATAGGTGAAAACCATGTTTTGTTTCAGAGATCCATTTGCGAAATATTAAGCTTTAAAGTGCTATTTTTTGTTAGAGTTGATATAATTTCGTACCCTTAAAAAAAACTACTATAGTAAAAAAAAAAACCGGCCAAGTGCGAGTCGGACTCGCGCACGAAGGGTTCCATACCTATAAAAACGGCAGAAAAATCACGTTTGTTGTATGGGAGCCCCCTTAAATATTTATTTTATTCTGTTTTTTAGTATTCGTTGTTATAGCGGCAACAGAAATACATCATCTGTGAAAATTTCAACTGTCTAACTATCACGGTTCTTGAGATACAGCCTGGTGACAGACGGACAGACAGACGGACAGCGGAGTCCTAGTAATAAGGTCCAGTTGGTTACCTTTTGGGTACGGAACCCTAAAAACGTTATATTTTATGTTTTTTTTTTCATTTCGTCCCAGAAAAAAGCCATTTCTCTAGTTCGGCCATTTACATCTATTTTTCTGATCACACGTTCCATCTCCAGGCCCTAAAACAAGCCAACCAGAGATTGGAGAAAGAGAAGTTCGGCATAGTGACAGAGATAGAACATCTGAAGCGGCATCTTGAGAAGGAGGAAGCTCATCACGTCCAGCATGCCAGGACTGCTGTGGTGCAGGTGAGGCACAAAAGGAAGGATATAGAGAGCGTAGCGTGCCCTTTGCGTGTAAAGAAGCAACGGGTTATGTCGGAACCAGGATTTGATTTGGGGGGGGGGGGGGGGCATTCTGACAATATTCACACTAAAAAGAAAAAAAAAAAGTTTAGGTGCTTTAGGCAACCCTATCTATGCCTTATATATCTATACTGTGTAAAAGTGCACTCCAATTGAATCGTAAAGTCTAGTCAAACATGGAACTCCTGGGTGTTTTGGGGGGGCCATGGCACCCCTGCGTCCGCCAATGTTATGTCCAAGATTCTACCGTAATGGGGTGCCCAGCGGAAGAGAGTCCTAACCTACACAAATTCACAAATCGATATTTCTATGCTAAACATCATAAAAGGGTTGTTTAGGCATAGAAATGTCGGTTTGTGGATTCGTGTGGGTTAGACCACTCCTCTGGCACCTCAATTATACTTCTTATGTCGTAGTTTTATTCAATAACAGAAGAGGAATCAGTGGCGGCCACAAATATTATAATAATATGTTAGTCATTTAATTTTTTTATTATTCCCATCAAATAAGCATTAATTTAAAATGAATATTATCTAAAACTAACAAAAAAAAATTGTACGATAAGTATTAATCTTGAATGTATTTAGAAACGTAATAAATCTATAAGTAATATAATGGAATTATCCTTCGTTAAAATGATTGTTCTGGAAGTGACAATATTTTTCATTTTTTGATTAAAGAAGTATCCACTTCAAAAATAAGGTCAAAATAAAAGCAGATAAAGATCCCATTTATTATTAAATAATGTTTGTAATCGAACCTTGGAAAGCAGCAGGAGCTCGTGAGCAGGGTCTCTACCGCGTAATTCTCATTTGTATCAACTTCAAGCAAATGCATGCGAAATTCAACGCGTGCAAAAGAGATGGCATGTTAGGCGGGCGTTGTCGCACGCACGACAAATTTCAATCTCAAATTGATGTTGATGAAAATGAGAATTACGCGGTAGACCCACAGGACACCGGAATACTAGGTTGCACCGACGTGTTATTTGGAATTTATGTATTTGTATATGTCACCGGAAAATAATAAGAATCGCAAGTTGATCAACTCGCTAGGTTAGGTTAGGTTAGTTTAGAAATTACCGTGAAAAAACCTGCCGTGAAATTATAAACTACTTAGTGAATTGATCAACTTACGATTCGTGTTATTTTCCAGTGACATTATATACATGCCATTTGCTGACGGTGAAGATAGACAGGGTAAAGTAAACCTGCTTGCCCTAACCGCAAGAGAGCAACTGGCGCTACAGCCCTGGAGCCTCCAGCAGATGGGCAATTTGTTCAACCAAAACCGGTTCTATCCATCCATCAGCCTAGTTCGTCCACTGCGGTCATCCTGGAAGAATTGCCCATACTCACACACGCTGGGCAGGCGGGTTGGTGAGCGCGGTGCAGGAACCCTCGCACCGGTGACGCCGCTGCCCGTCACCAGTCATATATGTTTCATATAAGGCCCGGCTATTAGGGATGGATATACCGCCATCCATCGGTCCCAGGCATGGTGGGCCTCCTGGTTCTTTGCCTGTGAGCTGTCCTTTTACTCTCCCCCGAATTACTGCTAGAGGATCTCCGGATCCTGAACCGGAAAACCGGTTAACATGCAAAAAAAAAGTATTCATTCAAGTTTTGACAAAAGAGAAACTTTTCCCTATGTGTATTTTTTTAATAGATTTTTTTCGCCTTAAATTATTAAAAAATAAGAATGAAAAAAAAAAACGTTGAACCTATTTCAAAATAATTATGGGCATCCACTCCCCTTGTTGTCCCAGGGCCACCAGACCTCTGAATCCGACCCTGTGCCCGAAGAACAGTGACAAGGCCAATACCCTGTCACGTTGGGATGTAAAAATAAAAATTGTCGGTGATAAGAGGGTGATACAGTACTCCCAAGCATAATAAAGCGCATACAAATCTTCGCCACTGTTCGGCAAAGTTCGTATTTACTTGCACTTTCTATACAATCAATAAGGTCACGTGGTACGTCCGGTGGCTCGGCTATAGACTTGTATGCGCATTATTACTTTGGAAGTACTGCACGAGTGTTGGTTGACTATTTCACTGATAGTCAACTCTCCGAAATACCTCGGGTATTCGTATATCATGACAATATGCTTTGTTTTTGACATTATGGTCTTAATTTCAGGCTATTCAAGGTGTAGCCAAGGGGACTTCAGAGCAGCTGTTCAACCCTTGCTCCATCGCCAACCTGCCCTCCATGGTCTGTCGGAACGTGGCCAGGAACGCTCCTTCTAGAGTTGTAAGTGAAATAGGGATGGGAACTTGTAAAACAAACTGTTGTAAAAAAAAAAAACAAGACGGGGGTTTTATTCGTGCTGACAAACGGTTTACATAAAAGTCCGTACTCGAAAATACTGCGGATCTGATAACCCCATCAGCAATCATATTATTTGTTTAAATGTTTTTTTTTTCTCTTAGGCTGATAACAAGCTAGCGGCAGCTCGGCTGATGCGGGACATCGCAGAGCTGAGGCAACGGGTCGCACAGGTCGAGAGCAGGCTCGCCAATGAGCTCAAGGTATACATATTGTACAACTTGAGCTAAAAACGAGTTATTATTCTTTCATAATATCATAATTTATAGGAGTCAATATACGCCCGTAATATAAGTTACGGCTTTGAGCAAAGATTTCAAAAGTATAGATGAGCCCCGGCACCTAAAATCTATTGCATTGTTTTCGAATGTATGCGATAACATAATGCCGACGCGCGCACACTTATGAGTGCGAAATCTGTCTGCCTACGGTCAGCAAACTGATCAGACTACTAAAGTTGTTAAAATGATTAACTTTAAGTGCACTTAAGGCGTCCAGCAGTCCAACTACGAGTATCACTGTGTTAAGATGAGCACTGATTCCAAACGTGTGAGCGTCACCCATTTCAATGTGGAAACATTTTGGTGCTATCATTTTACGGTACTTTTGAAATCTTTGGATTTGAGACGCAGTTTCAGCTCTAATTGAATCCCTTTGCCTATGCGAGTGAAAAATCGAACACATTTCTATCCCCATAAAATAATTGCAGTGTATTTACAGCGTAAGAGGCAGGCTGAGCTCGACATTGTGCGACTGAGGAAGGAGCTGTCTTCCACCAAGAGCAGCGTCGCTTCGCTGCGTCTCCCGCCGCCGCCGCTGAGGCAACAGTGCGCTAAGTTTGCGTAAAAAGAACCGTGGACCCTCGTTCCTAATAGTCGTTCATAAACTCACATCGAGTTGGGTTTCCTACCCGGGTCGCAACACTAACCCGTTCAAAAATGAACTCGCGTCTCAACACCGACCGTTCAAAAATGAGAGTGTCGCTACACTGGTGTCGACTTTTTCAACATCAACTCTGAGCAGAGTTCGCAAGGTTCGTATAGGCTCCAAACGTCACCTGACATTTACGTTAATTTTCGTACCGAGGGGTCTTCTCAACGTTATAGTTGATATATTTACGTTAAATTTCGTGTAGAGGGGGTCCTCTCAACGTTATTATACTAAATATAATGCAAAAATGACAACTGACGTTTGGAGTGTCGTCACACGACGAAACCCGTTCAAAAATTCAGCGTTACAACCCCAGTGTTCCTACCCAGTCCAGGGTTATTTAATGAACGCACTTCTAGGCCGCGCGTTCATAAATTAGGGGTTGCGACACGGGTTCTAATACCATCTCTGTCGCACGCGTTGAAAATTGTATACGCTATCCTGCTGTCAGTGTTGGAACCTGACGAAAGTGTTAATTTATGAACGGTTATCTAAATGCTATAGTGAATGTTGCGAAAAATGTCAAAGAAGGAAGTCCCATAATATGAAATTGGCGGAATTTTCTTACAGATTCATGACTTCATGAGTCATGTAATTCAATTATTTGTTTTTTGTTTGAAAGTTGATTTCAGTTTGAATATAAGAATTAAATCTTCAAAAACAGTTCGTCCTAAATGCCATCCATTTTCATGATAAGATTCGTAATAATTTTTTACAGCTGACACTTTTGAAAAATTAACTTAATGTTGCTGTAAGCTTAATGTTGTCAGATTCATAGACAAAACAAAAACGTACAAAAAATACCGGTCAACTGCGAGTCAGACTCACGCACGAAGGGTTCCGTACCATTATCTATAAAAACGGCAAAAAAAACATGTCTCTTGTATGGGAGCCCCCTTAAATATTTATTTTATACTGTTTTTTTAGTATTTGTTCTTATAGCGGCAACATAAATACATCATAGCCAGGTCGAGATATTTCCTCTTCTTCTCGGTTTCGGCTTTCACGAGGTTTTCATCGTGTGGGATTATTATTATTTCAGTGCATCTAAGTATGTTCTAGATCTAGATTAAAGTATAACAATATATAATAGTAGTTTATGCTACAAGCGCGGAAAGGAATAAATTTTCGCTCGTGTTTAAACGTAACCGAGTAATTTATTGCTCTTACGCCCGTGTATCATACTACGTTTTTCAATGCATAGTGTGAGGAAATAAAACAAATATAATCTTGTGAACTTTAAATTATGGTTGGCTCAAAAGGACTGTATCCAGAGCCGTTAAACAGTAACAAAATACAACATTTATGGTACACAGAAAAGGTTGCAGATTAGCCAACTTCTCGTAAAAAAAAAATTAAAGACCTAGGGCAAAATAATCGACTTTCTGTTCGGTTTTGATGCTAAAGTGGGCCTTTACGAGCACTTGCATTGAAATAGTAGTTTATGCTACAAGGGCGAAAAGGAATAAATCACGAGGACGATTTAAAACACGAGCGTTGCGAGTGTTTTAAACGTAAACGAGTAATTTATTTCTCTTACGCATATCATATCATACTACGTTGTCGATGCATAGTGTGAGGAAATATAATCTTGTGAACTTTAAATTATGTTTGGCTCAAAAGGGCTGTATACAGAGCCGTTAAACAGTGGAACAAAAGTATAGCATTTATGGTATACAGGAAAGGCTGCAGCCAACCATTGTAAATAAATAAAAAAAAAATTATAATAAAGCCCTTGGGCAAAATAATCGACTTTCTGTTCGGTTTTGATGCATAAAAAGTGGGCCTTTACGAGCACTTGCATTGAAAAATATATTAGAGGTAGTATAATCTTTCTATACTCATGTCATTGATTATGAATTCAAAAACAGCGAATGACAGATATTTTTAATTACTAAGGCAGTTTTTTTACTAATGCTTTAATTTTTTTTGTAGCTATAGACGCGCGCTTTAGGGCGCATGCGCGGTGGACAGGTGATATATTCTGATATAATAAATAATTTTGTTGTTGTTTTAACTTTGGTCTTTTATTCACCTACCTATTGCACGAGTTAGACAAAGTTGTATATGAAATTCCACGTAACTAGATATTAAAACACTCGTTTGATTCTATTAAACCACCTGTGTTTTAACAATCCTTGTTATGCAGCAGTTTCATAAACTACCATGACATGTATTAAGGCGATATGCGAAAAAAATACGGGTGTTTCTTTTCTGTGTATTTCATGAAACACACGGAAAATTTTAATAAAATTCTGGTATATGCATTTTGACTATATAATCTAGAGTTTTCATATCGGTAAACATGTTTGGATAAATTTTCCTCGATAGAAATAATTGTTGAAATGAGGTCTTCAAACACACTTTTTCTCCTTGTTTGAAGAATAGGAACCATATACAGAACTCAAACGAATTTTATTAGGTTTGTTTCAACAATATCTAGAGATTTGATATTTTGCTAGCTATTCTAGTTTTTTTTTAATAAAAATAAAAAACCAACTTTTTTCCCATTTGCCCTGAATCCGCCCCTCTCACACTGCGCGATTTTTCGCTTGGAGTGACAGTGACAAAAATAAAATTCGCATAGCCTTTAAATCAATCCTCAATTGGTCCAGCGGCCTTACCACGTAATTCTCATTTGTATCAACTTCAAGCAAACGCATGCGAAATTCAACGCGTGCAAAAGAGATGGCATGTTAGGCTGGCGTCGTCGCACGCACGTCAAATTTCAATCTCAAGTTGATGTTGATGAAAATCAGAATTACGTGGTAAAGTGCGCGCCAGATAAGTCTGCGCGTGGCCAAATATTTAAGAACTATCCTTGAGTGTATTTTGTACTAATTTTTTCGGTGTAGTTCACTTGACTAAGCTAATTATATTTTTCCTCATCTCCTATTTCATGTCTGTGATCGGAGAATTTATTTCCCATAACTGGCAACTGGCACGCGCAGATTTTTCTAAAATAGGATAAAATCAAAAACCCATAAAGTTTATTATAATATATTTTACTATTCTACTACCAACGAACCTCCTTTCATCAAACTTTAATAACTAATTTCACTAAAATCACAATTTCGCGTCCACTGCATTCATACACTACAGACACACTAAAACATAAACAACCAGACAACGGGCAGTAGGCGCCAAATTATTATACAATACATGTGTGCAATTTAGATACAAATATCTTGTAACTTATACACTTCGTTATACAACGGTGTCGATTCGGCGCAACACAACTTAACTAATTTGATATAACTAACCTTAACCGTCTTTGTCTTTTCGATACAGAAAGAAAAAGACAGAACGCTAAAATTTAGTCCTGTCAAATAAGTTAAGTCGTGTTGCGCCGAATCGACACAAATATGAACAAAAAATAGTTACATTTCCTACACTTTAAAAGAAATAACAGAATGTATGTGTTTTAATTTAAATAATAATTTTGAATACATCAAAAAAGCTATTTCAGGAAGAGATAATATAAAAAATACCACAGAGAAATATATTACAGACATTACTGAATAACGACTTAACTAAAGAACACAGAGGAACTAACCTCAAAGAGGCGAAATTACACTTGGTTTGTTCGACATAAATTCCGCCAAGTTTCGACGCGCTCTGATTGGCTAAGCCAACACCAATCGGTGATAGAAATAGAGAATCCCCTGTAAGCGGGACTAAGATGCAAATAGTCAAGTCTATGCAAAAACACTGGTCAGTTGGCGCCCAGTGGCGTGCACAGAACTTTTTGCTGGAAAAGCAAGCAATTGGTCAAGAATAACAATAAAAAAATATATGAAAAAATTTAAATATCACTTTGAAAAAAAAAAGTTTGTATAGGAAATTTTCACTCTAGGGTAGACATTGTCTACCCTGGCGTCATACAATTTTTTTTTTCAAAGTGATATTTACATTTTTCCTACTTTTTTTTATTGTTGTTCTTGACCAATTGCTTGCTTTTCCAGCAAAAAGTTCTGTGCACGCCACTGGTTGGCGGAATCGGACGGACCAGCTTCTCTCTCGGGGCTAGTTGCTCGATGCTAAGGAACAAGTCATTTGCGCAACTAAATAACAATTTGTTAACAGCAGCTACTAATTTGTGATCGTAAGTATGCTATACGACAGTAAAAATACAAATGCAAAACATACATGCAGGCCGTAAAACTCAAGTTCTCGCTCAGGAAACCAAAATTTGTATTAAAAACTACAGGTACTTCAGTTGTTGCAACCTATTTATTTGGTTGAAATTCACGAGACAATATTGCAGAAGAAGCTTTTTAATCATGAATGAACATTATTCCGCATCATCGAGGAACTAACAGCAAGAGAAGCAATCACATGTGGTTTGTTCGAAATCAATTCCGCCCATTTCCGTCCAGGGATTCGGGGATTCTCCATCTCTTTCACGGTGTGGTGTCGGCTTAGCCAATCAAAGCGCGTCTAAAGTTGGCGGAATTCATTTTGAACAAACCAAGTGTAATTGCGCCTCTTTGTGGTTAGTTCCTCTATGCTGAAAATGGATTTATCGCATTCAACAGCCTTGTCGTGGTCGAGCATGTGTTATTCTCGTCAAAAAGTCGTTCACAAGCAAGAAGTTTATAACTTTACTCGAGCGCTTAATTCCTATAGCAAGGCCACACCAAATAATTTGACCTTCATATTCACTACCTTTTAAGTACATACCTACACTGAGAAAAAAGTTTCAAGAGTAATAGAGACACATTGGTATCGATTCGGCATAACACGTCTTAACTTATTTGACAGAACTTAACTTATTTTAAGCGTCCTGTCTTTTTCTTTCTTTATCGAAAAGGCAAGAACAGAACGGTTAAATTATGTTTAGTCCTGTCAAATAAGTTAAGATGTGCTTCACCGAATCGGTACCACTAAGGTAATTTAACTTAGCGTGCGGCTTTCAATGGAGGTTAGCACTCTGGTTATAAAAAAACCTTCATCAAAATACATCGAGAGCTGAACCTAGCAGCGCTGCTTGCAGCGTTTGTTTATTTTAGCGTGCGGCTTTCAATGGAGGTTAGCACTACGGTTATATAAACTTCTTGACAATAGCACACCAAGAGCTGAACCTCGCAGCGCTGCATGCAGCGTGTATTTTAGCGTGCGGCTTTCAATGGAGGTTAGCACTCCCGTTATATAAGCTTCTTGATCATAACAAACTGAGAGCTGAACCTTGCAGCGCTGCATGCAGCGTTTGTGTTGAACGCGACAATTTAATATAACCCATCACATGCTCCTATAGGTAAATAACTAGCTGCATCCAAGTTTAGTTCTTCTTCTCTTCTTTCTTGTCGTCGGTGGAACTCTGTTCAGTGGATTGTTGTTGCTGTTGCTGTCCTTCTCTCTCTGCGGCCATCTGAGAGAGACACATATTTCAGTATCGACGAATTGTACATTTTTTATTTCATTTTATCTAATCTTTTCAACTTAGAGAAATAACCAGCGTTGCAGATCCGTCTGCAAAACTATGCTGAGTCAGAACCCTTTTGCCGTCATGATCTCACGCCACTAGCGTGCAAGGTAGATTAAGTACATGTACTGTTTTTGTGATAATGATAAGTGCAAATTTTTTTTTTTTATTTGAAATTTTCTTCATGTCTTATGTTTTCTTTTTCTGTGTTGTGTGTGATTGTGACAGTAAATAAACGATTTTCTATTGTATTCTATTCTAATTTTGCACAAATTGTTTTATGTAAACGGACAGGTGTAATGCGGGCACACATTAAGGTGCACCGTGGGAATTGAACCCACGGTAGCCACAAGGTGTAAAATTCTAACGAAATCTACCTATAGATGGCGTTGCTAAATCCTCTAAAGAACACGATGCTAAAAAAGATCGATTGGTGACGACTAGTGGCACAGCGATGTCACGTGAAAATAATTCCCACTTCGATAATAGATGGCGCTGAAATATTCACTGTTAGTGTTGCCAACTTAGCGCCATCTAGTTTTTATAAGCAAAGCTATTTACAGCCACATGTTTACTTGGTAACTATGACAGTTTACTTGCAGCCAATTAAACAAATTATGCTTATTTGCAACACTTAGCGACACCTAGTGTCGTAAGGGCGCGTAAAAAATTAGCTACGCCTTGATGTATGGGAGTTGTCGGTCTATACGTAGTAATAGTTAGTCTATGTTTGTAGTAGTCTATAATCGTCCGACAATCCATGTAAGAAGTAAAAGTCGGCTGATAACGAAACTACGTTACTGTAGCACGATTGCTTGACCACCGCACCGAAGTTCAAGTGCGATGGCTCAAATACGTGCAGGAAACTTTAGGCATAGCTCAAAAAACGGCTGGAGCTGAAATACACAATTTGTGCCTGTACAATTAGCCATTCAAAAAGTCACACTGGGCCGGGTTTCCTACCCAGGTTGCATTCAACACTAACCCGTTTAAAAATCAACTTTCATTGCAACACTGACCGTTCAAAAATGGCAGTGTCGCTACACTGCTAACAAATTCGTAAATTAACAGTCCCATGGTCTGCGGGGGACGGGGAACAAAAGATTGCGGGGGTGGAAAAGAACTTAATAACCAGGAAGTGTATAAAAATTCAATATGTCAGCCTCAGCCCAGAGCCAATGGGAAATATAAATCACGGCTATCGTTGGAAAGAGGGGGTTGTGTGGGCCACGTATAGGTTTCGGGAGCATCTCAAAGCTGCCAAGGCACGCGATGACGTAGAGGTTTCACGTTAAACCAAGGGCCGTGTTTCACGACACAGTCCCACCAGTTTTTTTTTTTCCATTATAAGTTAAGAACCTGCTCCAACCATAAAAACCATAATAACTCGCGAAAATAAATTTTAGGCTTTCATTTAGACGGTCAATATGAAGTGGTGTATGACCCTGATTTTTTCACAAACATCTCGTTTAAGACCAGAAAAATATTTAAAATAATGGGTTTTCGCCCTAAAATCGAGTACTTTTTACAATGCTTCGTTAAGTGACTTATGAACATTTAACAAGCAAAGTAAGCACATACACCACTTGAAAATATCATCAATATTCTAATTAATTAAAACATAATAAAAAATAACAATTAATCGAGGCACAATTAAGGTATTCGGAAATAATTATTATTTCCAACGCAAAGGGCGAGACTCGCTCAGCACAGTTCGAACGGCGTGGGGCAAAGCGTTAGGCGCTTGTTTAGATCAGCCAGCCAAATATGCGCTTTATTTTTGCGATAAGTCTCGCTTCGCATCGGAGTTGGCGTCGTCCTGCACCGGGTTCTTAAGCGAAGGTAGTACATACCTTTTTGTAGGCCTGTTCGAAGAGCTTCAGACTGGCCTGCTGTAGCGTGCCGGTAGCCTTGCGGATTTCCTCGGGGTCAGCCTCGTCCTTCTTGGCGAGCAACTCACGGAGCGACGCGATCTCTGTGCGGAGCTTGTCGCACTGGGGACAGAGTACATTTATATTAATCATATAGTAGATTATTGCATCGCCTGCATAGCATAGCCTGACGAATCAGTAAGTTGAAGTGGCAGTGGACTGGCCATATTTGTCGCCGACGTGATAACCATTGGGGCCGTAAGGCATTGGAATGGAGACCACGTACAGCAAAGCGCAGCGTAGGCCGCCCTCGTGCCCGCTGGACTGACGATCTGAAGGACGTTGCGGGTGGCGGCTGGATGAGGATGACTGAGGATGGATGGATTGCATCGAGCGGAAAGTGATTTGTTCAGCACGAGCAGGAGCGAGGGTAAAAAAACGCTAACGATTTGAGTGTAAACGTTAGTGATTTGTTTTTAATTTAACTACACTGAGAATAAATAAGATGAATCAAGAATATACAAAAACTTAACACGGCGTCTCCCGTACTCATAATAATGGAATTGCATTGCTACCAACATAACGATATAGTGTTAGCTATTACAGATTTTTATTACATATATTTTGTTATCTTAAATAATCATAGTGAAGTAGGAATATTTATTGTGAGACGGCTGGCAACACACAGCTGTCAATGGGGGTATTGGTCGCGGTATTGTAGAAGTTGGGTGGTGACCAATAGATCTAATATCAAAATAACTTACCCACCTGTATTATTTATAGTATATTATTATGTATTGTGTATTCAGGATGTCGAAAGACTTCATTGCTCAGAATAGCTACACCAAAGAATCAAAATAGTCCTGCCAGCCGGAACAAGTCACCCAGGCAAGCCTGGTCAGCTAGGGTGATATAGACTAAACCTCACTGAAACCTCAGTGAGAGGCCTATCATGTCCTACACTAAGGACTTAGTTATATAAGCATGACATTGTAATGTATTTTATGTATTTTAACGTCAATTTAATGTATTTTAATGTAAAATTATTTTCTTTCAATCTTATAATTTAATTTAATTTTGCATGTTAGAAATTAAATATATTTTTAAGTAATTTGCATGTAAGATGTAACTATCAAATTGTAATAAAGGCTCTTATTATTATTATTATTAGACAATACTATCAATAGGCACTATGAAACGCAATATTTCAGTTTTTAATGTTGGCAAAAGTTGCGCGCGATGCTTTGATGCGACCAAAACGGAACGCACCTATAGAGAGGCCAATGGATGCGTTCCGTTTCGGTTGCATGACTTGGATTTATACCTCCTCCTGCGGCAGCTGACTCTTGTATTCGTCCATCTTGGTCTCTGTGTCGTGCAGCACGCCCTCGGCCTGGTTGGACACCTCGACTCGCTCTCGCCGCTGCTTGTCCTGGTGCGCGAACTTCTCTGCAGCCTTCACCATGTTCTCGATCTCGTCCTTAGAGAGACCGCCTGATGACTGGATCACGACTGGGAGACGATGGAAACAATGTTTTGTTTTTATAAAAAAACCAGCCAAGTGCGAGGCAGACTCGCGTACCTAGGGTACTATTGTGGATGATAAATTAGATTTTGTAATTTTTCTTCGTGAATTTCTCAACCGCTTTATTTCTCCTGTAATCTTTACGTAAACAGATATTACCATGATTTTTTTCACATTATTTGGTCCACCAGTTTTGGAGATAAGGGGGGATATACAATTTTTCATGGTTTTTCAAAGATTTCTCGAAATAGATGCAATTAAATATAGCCAAACTATATATTTTTAGAATCAGCTTTTTAATATCTACAATTTGATACCCACATTGTATTTTTAATAATAAAAAAATGAAAAATTTCAACTTATTTTTTTATATTTCTCATTTGTGCTCAGTTTTTTTTAATCGCTATAGTTTTCCTGTAATTTGCCAGTTATGATCTATAATCGACATTTTTTTCATATTTTTCGGTATAGTTCTACAGGCCACCCCAGAAGGACGTATGCTGACCAAATTGGCGACATATTGAAGAAGAACCGTCAAATAAAAGAGTCAAAAAAGGTCTGGATTGTAGCAGCTGGAAATCTGTCGTCTCTACCCACCGCTCTGGGCGACAGGCGTGAGTATATGTATGTATAGACAACAGGTCCCGGTAGTAAATAATATACATCGTATCGTAGCGTCATCTCTGTCGCACGAAGCACTAACAGTACGGTGACAGAGACGGCGCTCTACGAACCCGAAGATAGCCGATGAGCATTATTTACTGCCGGGTACTGTATGTGTATATTTAGAAGATTAGGGTACTGACTTTGCTGTTCCTTGCCGGTTCCCTTGTCCCTCGCACTGACATGCACAATGCCGTTAGCGTCGATGTCGAATGTTACCTGGAATTACAAGTAAAACATTTTATATACTCACATAATGTTATAATATTACATTGTAACACCGCAATTCTGCGCTTTGATTGGCTAAATTTATTATAATACTGCTAGAGAACCAATCACAAGCGATAGCGGTCTGTCTTAATTTCTTAAAGTTTAAACGTCAGTCGCTTAGGGCAAAGTTTATAACTTAACTTTGTATTTCTTTTTTAGAAGTTAAAAATTGAAAAACGTTTTGGTATGTGGCAGTTGACGCCAATAGTTCAGTATTAGTGAGGTTTATAAAGCATGAGTTTGAAATTTAATGCACAATTAGCCATGATCTGGCCCAAACAAAGTTAAAACAGCATTTTAATTTGGTTTTGACAATACAATTTCAAACTTTTGCTTTATAAACCTCCCTTATGCTGAACTATTGGCGTCAAATGCCATAGACCAAAATGCTTTAAAATTTAAAAACAAGAAAAACACAGTTAAGTTATGCACTTAAGCTACTGACGTTTAACCTTAAGCCACGCCCTCTTTACTCTTCTCGCTTTTGATTGGTCTCAGGCATCTACATACTTATTCCATCATGACGAGTAATCACGACTTTATCACGACAGTATCATGACGTATTCTTTTTATTATTATTCGTGAAATTGTTTTCGATGGTCGTAGATAAAGTATTGTGTGCAACTAGACATAATTAGACATTGGGACACTCGTGCAAGTCTATTAGGAAACGAAGGAATGTTCCAACATTATGTTGCAGTTACACGAAATACTATTATACTACACCTGCTCGGAAAGTACCTTCTTACTTTTTTGAAAACGATGCAGAAAAAACGTCATTACTGTCATAAAAATATGCGGGCGGTAAAAGTGTATGGAAATTCATTGTTAACGTGCTTGAGCGGGCAGAAAAAGTATATGCAAATCCATTGTTAACGTGCTGTTTTTTTTTTAATAACATAAAGAATGAGCAAGTGGCCAAGTGGCCAGTATTATTTTGCGAACTCGTACATAAAACTCGAAAAATGATACTGGCCACTTGCTTTTCCAATAAAAAAATAAGAAGGAAATAAAAAGTGACAATCGCACGCGAGTCAGTCGGTTTCTTTTATTGTATCTTGATTAAAAGTAAAATTATACTATTTCCTCGCAGGTGTAGTATAAAGCACTATGTATCACTCGGGAGAAAGTGCGATTCCCAACCCGTGTGTATTGAGGCCCTTGGCTTCGCCTCGGGCCTCAAACTACACCCTCGTTGGTAATCTTCCCCTTTCTTCCCTCGGTGAACAATGTACTATTGTAGCACGGTTTCTAGGAAAGCCATCGACAATTGGCCGTGACTAGCTGGTACCGCGCTATACTATAGCATCGCTGCAAAAGTGAAGAGCACATAGGTGCAACCACTGATCGGCGATGCATACTTTACTCTTTATTATAAGTCAATTTGTGTCGCCTTGTAATGCAAAATTTACAAGTATCCAAATATAAATAATATTTCAATTATAGTTTCAATAAAAGTATTTTGTGCAACTGTACAAACCAGAAAAGCGGTTTTATAAGTACCTACATTGTTTGACCGATGTTATAATATTTAATTATAACACCGCAATTCTGCACTGTGATTAGCCAAATTTATTATAACACCGCTAGAGAACCAACCACAAGCAATAACGGTCTGTCTTTTAGTTTGGACCAGATCATGACTAATTGTGCATTAAATTTCAAACTCTTGCTTTATAAACCTCACTAATACTGAACTGTTGGTGTTAACTGCCACATACCACAATGTTTTTCAATTTTTAACTTCTAAACAAGAAATACAAAGTTAAGTTATGCACTTTTTGCTAAGCTACTGACGTTTAATCTTAAGAGTGCACCGAGCTTTTTACACACACAAACACGTTTTTATAACCCTTGTTTGAAGTAGTAAACAATTAAATTAAAATCTAGGGAAATATATTGGGATTGTTGGGTATATATAAGGTCTTTCAATTTAAATGGAAGGTAATTTAGGAGGTGATTCAGTATCGTTAATACATCACATTCCACTGCAAAGTACTTTTTTTTGCGCGAACTTTTTTTTCGCTTCTCAGTACAAAGTGGTCCGATCAGCTGACTCAGTTTGTACGGACAAGTGAAGAAAAAGTTCGCGCAAAAAAAGTACTTTGCAGTGGAATGTGATGTATTAACGATACTGAATCACCTCCTAAATTACTTTCCATTTAAATTGAAAGACCTTATATACTAGACAGTATACACGTTGGAAACACGATTTGATAAAGTTGGCTCGATAGAATAAATTCGCAAAGTTAAATTTTTTAGAGTATTTTTTTCCTCTATTTCCCTACTTTTTTATATAAATAATTAATTTGATATTATGATTTATTTACTAAAATAAAGTTCATAGATAACTGGAGCGTTTATACACGATAGTTTATACACGATAGTTTATACACGATAGTTTATACACGATAGTTTATACACGATAGTTTATACACGATAGTTTATACACGATAGTTTATACACGATAGTTTATACACGATAGTTTATACACGATAGTTTATACACGATAGTTTATACACGATAGTTTATACACGATAGTTTATACACGATAGTTTATACACGATAGTTTATACACGATAGTTTATACACGATAGTTTATACACGATAGTTTATACACGATAGTTTATACACGATAGTTTATACACGATAGTTTATACACGATAGTTTATACACGATAGTTATTTATTTAAGAACAATGTGATGAAAATAACAACGAAAAGCGTTGAAAAACTGCAAAGTTTTATTTATTTTCTTTACTCTTTACACGTAAAGGAAAAGACAGAGACAAAGGCAAACGCTCGGTGTACCCTTAACAACAAACCCCTAAAATAAATTGTAGCCGAATGCGCCTTTATTGTTTTAGATAAAATCAAAAAATTAATACGAGTCAAACATTTAAATGTTATCTAGATTAATAATAATAATCAAAAATAATGTTTTTAAACGTCCACAGTCTTTCCAAAATCAGGTTTCTCCTGAAACGAGTTTTCAATTTTGCACCCGCGACGAAATCGGCACGATTATATTGTCCTCGCAAGTTTCATGGAGCGTGCACCTTATAGCGAAATGAAACAGCATGACATTTGGCCACGCCCACAACTGAGCTGGTCGTGTCATGATGTCTGTTCTTAAGGGGCTGCACTATGCTAAAATTCAGTCCTGCTCTAACGCGTTTATTTTTTAGCTCTTTATCCTGTTCTAATCAGATGCCGCGCACGCAAAACTTCAGTTATTTTGAAATCGTGGCTACATTATGACATTAACCACAATTTATTTATGTAATAAAGATGTTTTTTTCTAGTTAATATCTGCGTGTGTTAGTTTCATTTCAATCGGTTTTGAAATTTGGAAACTGAATCACTTTCTTCGTGAAATTCTGCTTTTTTTCAAGTATTATAATTAAAAGAAGATTGAAAGTATGTTTTTTTATAAAGTATAATTAATAATTGTCTTGAGTCAAAAAACACGCCATATTTTTTTCACATTTCTACCGTCTGCATTGACTGAACTGAATCCAAAGCAAAACTGATGTTTAGCATTGTGGAGCCCCTTAAGTTTACATTTCATACTAGACAGATTTCACTAAATGCGGATTTCAATTAAACTTAAAAACAGCCCGTATCAAAACCGGGACCCAGGCAAAATTCATTCAGTATTTCCGCCCTAGGGTGTAAAAACGCAGTAACTGACCTCAATTTGCGGCACGCCGCGCGGCGCGGGCGGTATGCCCACCAAAGAGAACTGTCCGAGCATCTTGTTGTCTTGTGCCATCTCTCGTTCGCCTTGGTGCACCTTTATTTCCACTTGAGTTTGTCCGTCGGCAGCTAGTAACAAAAAAGCACTTTTTTCACTTCTCATGCTCTAAAAAGTATTGGTTTATGCTTGCTACAAGCGGACTAAAATTACGTTTTATGCTCTAATGCAGGGGTGGCCAAGAGGTCGACCGCGAAATATATTTAAGTAGCCCGCGCGAGTTAAAGTCAATTTAATAATAAAGACGAACACTTGCCATGAAAGAACCAAATATAAAAGAGGCCCACTTAATTTCCTGTTTGCATATCGCAGTCAGTTTTTACGCTGCTCAATATGATAAACTTGTGAAGCATTATGCAGTGTCAAATATCCACCCAAAAACGCAAGGCGGATCGAAAAGTGCGAATTTCGTACTTTCAATTCTAACTTATCCCAATTTTTATTCCCTTTTAAACCCTACCTTAGAGACGACCGCATGACATATTTTTAAACAAAAGTAGACCTCTCAGTTAAAAAGTTTGGCAACCCCTGCTCTAATGTATAAAAAAGTTTACTTCTTCGAACACTACGGCAATAGGCTATACAGCCAGATACACAGTACAACTTTATAGACAAACTTTTTGAAACTCAATAATGTTCGCGCTAAGCTTCTATCATATTAGCGTGAACTGACAGGACAAAAGCTTCAGATGATGCTCAAGGATATATACAGTGACTTTAAAAAGAGACAACATGAAATAAATAAAAAGAAATGCATGTTTGATTATTTATTTAGGTTATTTAAACATGGCTGTATGGGGTAAGTTCCCCAATGGAATTCAAAATTTTAAAAAAATGTTCGCGATTCTATGTTTAGCTGCACAGTAAAAGTTGTTCGTACTATCGCCAGTTTCCGGCTTTCACAATTTCATTTTAACACCCTGTATGGGTAAAGTTAACTTTGCCTAAGTATGCCTTTTATTTATGTAGCCAAATTCATACTGTAGACTCGGTATGTGGTCAGGACCAAGGTTCAATGACCGTTATTGCAGAATACTGAAACTATAATAGAAATTAATATATATTTCTATGTTCACATATATTAATATGATTATTTTATTTGTAGCACGGTTTCTAAGAAAGCCATCAACAATTGGTCGTGACTAGCTGGTACCGCGCTATACTATAGCATCGCTGCAAAAGTGAAGAGCACATGGGTGCAACCACTGATCGGCGATGCATACCGAATATTGTCGAACAGTTTCCAATGTTTCCGCTAGATGGCGCTAGTGCTCATTTTCGATCACTGTATAGAATAACCATAAAAACGACCATTGCCATACAAACCATGGACCTCGGGTCTAGTACAAGATTTACGAAAAAAGTGTCCTTAGTCAAGTGTCAAAATATTAAGAAACAAGACATTTTAATTTCAATCGTATGTCATTGCTGCATGGCTCAATTTTGATTGACGTGCGATTGACACGCTATTTTATTTTTCAATGGTTTTGACATTCTTTCAGCTTAAATATATATTTTAATTACAAACGTATTTTATTTATATTATTATATTAAAATGCTATTATTTACTTATTTTTATTCTTATTTATTTATTTTTGTAACTTTTATTTATCAGGTATTTTTATATACTTATATACCTATACTATTGTTTTCTGTATAAAAATTATTGCATAAATCACTGTAATCGTTGTTAAAGTAATTAATTATTCTGTTTTCCGCTAATAATATACAAAAGCATAGCAAACTGTGTACTCCCATCTAAATCATAATATTTGTAACCTTGGTCTAGACCCCCAGGACAAGTCCGACTTAGTGTGGGGTCTGCTACTAACCATTATTTTATTGTTAAGTCTATGCTCAAGTACTTTTTAATTTATTAACGTATGCGTAACGCCTAGTGTAGTTTAACACTGCACTATTACTGTTAAGTACTGTTTATTAGTTTACCCACATAGTAAAGCTTACATTATTATCTTGTGCTATGAGAAATAAATATTTTTTGTCTTTGTCTTTGGTTCGGACACTTTTGAGCGCATCTCCGATGTCTACTTGTTATGACATATACATTTGCTTGTGGTATCAAAGGTGTTTCACAAACTATTTTAGTGCCCCAATGTGACAGGTGAGCATTATCAACGTAGAGATCAAGGGAGCGTTCCTAAATGCCGGGATAAATGTAAACTCGTAAAAGTGAAAAAGACCGAGATGGAATCTATTCACTAATCGTTTTGGAACGGCCGCTTTGTAAAGGCAGTTTATTTACGTGGAAAAGGATATTTTTTTCATTATTACCGAAATAAAATGGCTTTACAAATCATTCCGAAGAATTGTATAATAATAACGTAATACGATGACAAAAGTCGAAGTGAAAATGTATCCCTGAATTTACGTCGTGTAAAATTTTACTGTTAAAAGTGAATTCTACATTTCTGGCCAGTAGCCTTAGCATGAAGCCGGCGCCAGACATGTGTCCACTTATTTGCACACTCGAGTGGACACACTGTGGCACGAGACTTTGTCTATGTGTTCCAAAGTTTGTACACAGATTTGCACTTTGCCGAGCGGTATCGGTTTTTTAGCGCACATCAAAGGAATGTGTTCAAATAAGTGCGTAGCCTGCCACACTATTTGGCCTATTTGCAAAGACCAGTTGCGCGAGCGCTGTTTTACGGAACGGTTGTGTGAGACACTACGTACTTGATCGTTCAAAATGGACACGCATCCATTCAAGCCTTCTTCTCGGACGTTTCGATATATTTTGTTGCACATGTAAAAAATAATTACATGCACATAAATAATATAAGCACACTGCGTCCACGAAATCGTCGTCCATCTCCTTTGTTGTCTACCAGCATACTGTGGAGAAAAGAGTTTGCGAAGCATGTGTGGCAGGTGCGCCAAATGTGTGTACAAAGTCGTCGAAGAAGTGTGCAAATAAGTGGACACATGTCTGGCGCCGGCATGAAAACAACTCCGTATAGTTTCGTTTGAAACTAAACTTAGGTTGCCATACGTAGCTGTTAGTTCCGCTACTGTCCGCTTGGAGCGGTTTCCCAAATCCCATACGATTTTGATGTAGTTCGAAACGCAACTATAAGGAGATGTTTTCATTTTTAGGCTACTGGTTTATGAATTACTTTGAGAATTGTCCGGATCTCTTCGTTTTCACTCGGGTGGTGGTGGAACTATCACCCGACAGTTTATTTTTACCCCGGTATTTAGGAATGCTACCCTAGTATGAAAACATGTCCTGCCTGGTTCAATATGACATCACCGGACCCAGCACAAACACTCACCGGTGGAGAAGACCTGGCTCTTCTTGGTGGGGATGGTGGTGTTACGGGTGATCAGCTTGGTGAACACTCCGCCGAGGGTTTCGATGCCGAGGGACAGAGGTGTCACGTCGAGCAGCAGGATGTCTGTTACGTCACCAGCTAGGACACCACCCTGGAAAGAATATCATTATGTAGAGCCTTCTTTCTTCAGAATAAAAAGTAGAACTGCGTGAGCTGAATTGTAAAATTACTATAAATTACCATAGCGGATTACATTCGACTCCACGCTAAGGCAAACCTATCACATGTTTCACTAAAACTCTCACTGCGCTGTTCCCTTTGGTCACAGCGTGATGATACATACCCTAAAACCTTCCCCGAGAAGTGCTCTACCTTGCAAAGAAAACCGCATCTAAATCCTTAACGTGGTTTCCAAGTTTTAAGTGATCGCACGGACAGACAGACAGACAGACAGACGTTGTATATTATATGAATAGAGATAAGAGATAATGTCGGTGTACCTGCACTGCGGCACCGACGGCGACCGCCTCGTCGGGGTTGACCGCGCGGGAGGGGGCGCGCCCGAAGATCTCCTGCACCGTCGATTGTACCTGCAAGCGAAAATCAACAAGTTACAATCTAACTACTGTGCCGAACAACACTTTCATACGAAAATACGAGGTGTCGGGGAACCTTCGTTGGAACGAAGTTCCTTTCGCTACTGACGCGTACGCCGCACGTCTATACCGCAGTAATATACCTATATAAATACATATATACAAGGTGACTTTTTGATCATCGTCCAAATTCATACTGGTGGCTTGGTAAGTGATCAGTATCTTGGATCAATAACAATTTTGGTGAAATTCGTAAAATGAAATTTCGACTCCCCATAGTGATTCACTCGGGACTGGAACTGAATTTCTATGGGAAGCCGAAATTTCATTTTACGAATTTCACAAAAATTGTTACTGAACCATGATACTGATCACTTATCAAGCCTCTAGTATGAATTTGGACGATGATCAAAAAGTCACCTTGTATAGTGTTTTGCCTTCATGACATAATTTTCTCCTGTCTTGTATTTTTTATCTCTTTATTTAATTAAAGTATAGGCTTACTTTTTACTTTATAAGCTAACTAATATTATGAAAAAAAGGCATGCTAAGTTTCTTGCCCTTCTTCTTAGCAAGACTAATCGAATGGACGGAGTTGGGCATATATTTGTTATATGTATTGCATATCTTTATAATACTATTTATTCCTTATTTTATTACTATATTTTTATTTTATTCAAGTGTATTTTATTTATTAAATTTAAGTAAACCCAACCTTTATTATTCCCCTGCGTATTTCCCCATATTATTATTTACTACATAAAACTATTACTTATACATATAGCATATTTAATTACTTATATTAAATAAAAACCGACCTGTAATAAGTTTATGTTATACCTACATTACATAAATAAATATACTTTTCAATGCATGTGCTCGTAAAGGCCCACTTTTTATGCATCAAAACCGAACAGAAAGTCGATTATTTTTATTATTATTATTTTTTTTAATTCATTTGCAATGGTTGGCCTTTCCTGTGTACCATAGATGTTATATTTTTTTCCCACTGTTTAACGGCTCTGGATACAGTCCTTTTGAGCCAATTACAATTTAAAGTTCACATAATTATATTTGTTTTATTTCCTCACACTATGCATTGAAAACCGTAGTATGATACACGGGCGTAAGAGCAATAAATTACTCGGTTACGTTTAAAACACTCGCTACGCTCGTATTTTAAATCGTCCTCGTAATTTATTTCTTTGCGCCCTTGTAGCATAAACTACTATTATTTCATTTCATTACACAAGCAAAAAAATAATTGATTACTTTTTTTTACATTTATTATGTCGTTTTACTTTACTATGTACTATATAATTTGGTAATTTATGTACTAAATGATAATTTTCATACCATAAAGAGATTCTTTGCATTAATATTGCCTGTAATTTCACAATAAAATTGTAAGTGAGATTATAACCTAGCAGCGTACAGACGCTACCAGGGAATATATCCCCTATTCACTATTGCACCTGTCCCTTGGGACGGGCTTAGACAACCATGTGGGGCTGACATCGGCCTGTGCTGTGCTTGAAGGTAACTATATCCTTTATAAATTAAGAAAAGGCGTGAATAGAAATTCGCAAGTTTACTGGCGGGCGGGGCTGGAACCTGGGAACTAACGGTTGAAAAGCTAACCGTGTAACCATTGAGCCACATAGGCTGGTGAGGGAGAAGTTGAAAAAGTCGATGTGTTTGAACGCAATTATGTATTATATAATTATGTATTTGAAAATCTGCTCAAGTAAATGCGTAGATATACAACGTGTAACAGAAAGGTGTAACAATATTTGAAGAGCTTATTCAGTCAATGGTATAGAACAACTTTTACTATGGAGCAAACCCTGTATCTCGAAAAAAAATTCAACTGTTTCATAGAAAAATCCAATGCCGCTCGGCCGAAATGTATGGAAGGGCAGATTTTTTTTTGAGATTTCGAGGTTGGCTCCATAGTAAAAGTTGTTCTATACCATTGACTGAATAAGCTCTTCAAATATGGTTACACCTTTCTGTTACACGTTGTAGAAATGGACTATATTTAATTAAGATTATGTTTAATTTGCGAAATCCATCGCTGTGAATACTCTAAATATTATTAGAGTGCATTACAAACTAGAAAAGATCAATCAGAAACAAATCGCCCACGTGAGCGTTCTGTATGTGCAGTACACGCTAGTATATCAGGCAGATGCAAAAATAACAGTGGACAAGTATGATGGAAGAATTCACCGGTCTAGGTAGGAACCTCGGTGGCGCAATTGGTAGCGCGCTTGTCTTGATAACAAGAGGTCGCAGGTTCGAATCCTGGCCCGGGGAATTTTTTCTTGTCTTTGGGTTTGATCTTTTCTAGTTTGTAATGCACTCTAATAATATTTATATTTAAATAGCATGGTTATAGAAAACGTATTTGATGAGATAAAATGTTATATTTATGCCAAAAGCGGCCGTTTTTAACAAAAGTTAAAATTTTAGCTCATCAAAGACGTTGTCTATGAAAACTACGCTATTTAAAAATAGTTCATTGCTATATCTACGCATTTACTTGAGCAGATTTTCATTAATAATTCTAGTCAGTAAGAAATGATTGAATTAAGAAGTGGCAGTTTTTTCGCAGCATATAGCGCCTTCAAAACGTAAACTTTTAAAGAACAAATTTAAAAATATTTCTTTTATCTTATTATACTAGTAGCTCGCCCCGAACTGTGAATTCGCGATTCGATCTTGACCGATTTGGCTCATGTTCGAACTTATCGTCTTATTTACTCGCATACCAAATTTCATGATACTAGGGTTATCGTCGGACAAACAAACATACATATGTTATGTACATACAAACGCCGGATTGTTCAAGTAGACTCTAACTTCGAAATGGTTTTCGAATGCTCGACTGTGGAGGTACCACCATCTTACTTGGAGACCCCATCGAAGTAATTCGGGGGAGAGTAAGAGGACAGCTCACAGGCAAAAAACCAGGAGGCCCACCATGCCTGGGACCGATGGATGGCGGTATATCCATCCCTAATAGCTGGGCTTTATATGGAACAGACTGGTGACGGGCAGCAGCGTCACTGATGCGAGGGTTCCGGCACCGCGCTCACCAACCCGCCTGCCCAGCGTGTGTGAGTATGGGCAATTCTTCCAGGATGACCGCCGGGAGTGGCAAAGTCCTGGAAAGGCTTATGTCCAGCAGTGGACGAACTAGACTGACGGATGAACATAATTTAATCTAAACGAATTAAATACAACCATCAAAGATATCGTCTTCGCGTGACATTATTTTAGTATTTTCAGCTAACAATTTTACTAAAAAAATAAGAAAAAGAGCACTGACTGACCTTGGGCATCCTGGTCATGCCACCAACAAGTAGCACTTCTCCGATGTCCGAGCGTTGCACTTCGGCGTCCTGCAACGCTTTCTGGCACGGAGCTACTGTGCGCTTGATCAGATCGCCCACTAGCGACTCCAGTTTCGAGCGGGTCATCTGTTAACGGGGAAAGACGTGTTAAGGGACTGCACAATGCTAAAATTCAGTCCTGCTCTAACGCTTTTGTTTTTAACTGTCCATTCTGCTTTAATCACGGCTACATTAGGACATGAACTATAATTTTTATAATTTGATGTTTTTTTCTAGTAAGTATCTGCGTGTGTTGGTTTCGTTTCAATCGGTTTTGAAATATGGAAACTGAATCTCTTTTTTCGTGAAATTCATGCTTTTTTTAAAGCATTATAATTAAAAGAAATTGAGAGTATGTTTATTTATGAAGTGTAATTAATAATTGTCGATAGTAAAAAAAAATGCATATTTTTTTGAAATTTTTACCATTTACATTGACGAAACTGAATCCAATGCAAAATGTGGAGCCCCTTAAGAAACAATGCGTTAGAGTCTGAAAGGTGTATGGTAAGGCGCTTCGTGGAAATAAGTCCTGCTCGAACGCTTTTATATTGTAACTGTCTATCTCGCTCTAGTCAACAGCCGCGCATGGAAAACTTTTCTTCGGTTTGCTGGAAGAAATCTCTGATAGAGATAAGCTCACCGCTGTACACTAATTTTAATGTTTACGTGTGTAATTAAGTATTCTGTGTACAATAAAGAACAAGTTACACAATAAGCTAATGTTTTTTTTTTGCGGAATCTATCGCTTTGAATACTCTAAATATTATTAGAGTGCATTACAAACTAGGAAATATCAATCAGAAACAAATCCAAAGACAAGAATTTAAAAAAAATTGGTACCTCAGTTGGTAGCGCGCTTGTCTTGATAACAAGAGGTCGCAGGTTCGAATGGCCCTGGCCCGGGGAATTTTTTCAAATTCCTCTTTGGATTTGTTTCTGATTGATATTTTCTAGTTTGTATTGCACTCTAATAATATTTAGACAATAAGCCTCCAGATTTAGATAAGGGTTCGGTAAGTAGGATTGTTACAAGATTTTTTGACCAATCAGGGTACAGAACTCTGACAGGTGGTTTCATCCTGTGTTTGCTATCGCACCGTATGTCTAGAAATCAAGCTGTATTTTAACTTGAGTTACGCTTTCTTACAGTGCAATGAGAAGGAGCCACATCTATAACTAAAATAATTAAAAAAAAAAACTTTTCTTTGAGAATTTAACTCCATATCGCGTTACCAGGGCCCGTAGCATAGTGTTTAATCGCGCGTGACACTACTAGTTGAATCACAAGTTCAAGGAGCGTGACGTACTGTTTAATCGCAAAAACATCGTGTCACGCTCCTCGCACTTGCGATTCAACTAAGTGGCGTCGCGCGCGATTAATATGCTACGAGTTCAGGAGCATCATTTCCCTCGAGAGCGGCTCTTTTTAATTACAGTGTTTTAGGTATGGGCCGACTTATTTACAACTTATTTGGTTTTTGTGTACTTACGAGTGGAAGGTGATGCCAGGAAATTTGTTTTTTGTCCTTAAGTGATTTGTACACCCGATAAATGCACACGAAGGCATATCTGCAGTTTTTTTTCTGGATTTTATAGCACAGGTAAAGGTCTTTTCAAATACGTGCACACAAACGGCGCCTGGAATACTACTAAACAAAGATAGGCCCGCTGGACCTGTATTTGTGGATCCAATAGCGTAGTGGTTATACCGCATCTTCACTAAATTAATCAAAGTTTTGAGCTTGAATTTGAACTAGCTTACCTTGAGGTTCATATGCTTAGGTCCAGCCGCGTCCATGGTGAGGTACGGCAGGTTGATGTCCGTCTGTAGAGAGCCCGACAACTCGATCTTGGCCTTCTCGGCCGCTTCCTTCAGACGCTGCATCGCCATCGCGTCTTTACGGAGATCTGTGCCTTGCTGCCAACGAAATAAGGTACATTTTAGTATGATACAAATTAATAAATGCCCCTTCTTTTTTAAACTGTTCGGTTAACTTAAGTTTTTGTGTTTTATAATTTAAGTAATTCTGTTGTTTAAGAATTTTCGACACCTGTAATTTGTTAATGTTTGTTAAATCCCTTCTGTTACTAACATTTATTTACTTTCGGTTTACGTATTACATTATTCATTTATTTACTTTCGGTTTACGTATTACATTATTAATTTTTTAAATAAATAAAAAAGGATTTATTAGTTTCGAAATATATTTCGGCCAACTTGTGGCCGTCGTCGAAATAGCATGGTAAGAGTGTTTAGCGGAATATTGCAAATTATATATATATAGCTTCACAGCCGTTCTCGGCCACAGCGACAGCTTCTTAACTCCTGTCAAGTTTGAGAGCTAAGCTGTCCAGCTCTCTGATGTGCTCTCAAGTGACTCGCGTAACCAATTTTTGCATTAAATGTACGCCCACATAGGGCGCACGTCAGCACACCATTCATGAAGTTGTAAGCGATGTTCGCAGGTGGCCGAGACTTAAGGTCGTCCCTTTTTCGGTCTAAATCGGACCTTCGTTCTTGTTCAAAGTCATAAACTTTCCTTTGAACAAGGTTCCGCCACTCTGCGCGTTGAGCTGCCTTATCCTCCCACTGCGATGGCTCAATGTTGCATCTTTTTAATTGTCTTTTCAGAACATCCTTGTACCTTAGGTACTGGCCTCCACTTTTTCTCTTTCCGGACTGGAGTTCTGAAAAGAAGATGCGCTTCACCACTCGCTCCTCCGCCATCCGCGACACGTGTCCGCACCACCGAAGCTGTCGCCGCATGATGTACGCCTCTATGCCACCCACACATTGCAAATTATTAATATATCCACACCACAAATTTAAAAATGAATCTTTTTCTCAAAATGTTGTAGCACGGTTTCTAGGAAAGCCATCGACAATTGGTCGTGACTAGCTGGTACCGCGCTATACTATAGCATCGCTGCAAAAGTGAAGAGCACATGGGTGCAACCACTGATCGGCGATGCATAACCTGACCATACTATTTTTATTTAACGTTCGTTTGTGCTTTTATATTTTGCAACTTATTTTTACAATACAATTATAATTTAAGTTTTAATTGTATCTATAATTTTAGTTTTAATTTGTCTATTGTATTTATAATTTTCATTTTAATTTGTCTATTGTTTCTATTTTTCTTTGTGTTTCTTCTTTTTCATTGAAGGCTAAGGCTGAAAATCGGCGGCTTTTTGTGTAGCAAAAAGTCAATGGCCGAGTCTTAGACCGATTTGTCTCTCCTCATGACATGTAGTATATATTATTATATTTTTGTATCGTGTTTTGTGTATTTTGAGACAAATAAACAGCTTTTATCATTATTTCGAGAATTTTTGATCTCGTCTCTCCCTCTTGGCCAAAAGAATTTAAAGAGAGAGAGACGGTACATCCCTCGGCAGAAGCACAGTCGACCGAGGTTCAGAGCCCCAGGGAAAGAAACCGGCAAACGATGCTGGCAGTATCGAGCAGAACCGCCTTCTGCATCCGCGATGGAAGCGAACTGCCGCGGAATCCCAACCGTCTCAGGTTGGTTTCGAGACTGCGGGTCTACCGCGTAATTCTCATTTTCATCAACATCAACTTGAGATTGAAATTTGACGTGCGTGCGACGGCGCCCGCCTAACATGCCATCTCTTTTGCACGCGTTGAATTTCGCATGCATTTGCTTGAAGTTGATACAAATCAGAATTACGCGGTAGACCCGCTGGTTGGTATTAACCCGTTCGCGGACAAAACAACTGGGATTATTTCGGTGGATGCCACGCCCCACATGTCGGTAACCTCGTTAGCCAGGTCGAGATACTTCCTCCTTTTCTCGGTTTCGGCTTTCACGAGGTTCTATATGAGCCTTAAATCGGTAGTAATTATCGACATTACCATAACAGATTAGGTCACAGCACTACCGCATTCCTCAGGATGGACACGAACTCACGCGCATACTGTAAATACACAGCGCATTATCTTTAGCAGGTCTGTAACATTGTACTCACGTCTCTCTTGAACTCGTCGACGAGGTAGTTTACGATGACGTTGTCGAAGTCCTCCCCTCCAAGCAGAGTGTCTCCATTAGTGGACTTCACTTCGAACACACCCTTCTGGATCTCGAGCACAGAGATATCGAATGTGCCGCCCCCCAAGTCGTACACGGCGATTCTGTAGCCGAGAATTGGCATAGATTAAATTATGTTATCTTTTTGCAAAGGTGTCCGATGTAACGAGCGGAAACCTCAGAAATAAAGACAGATTACGCTTTGCTAAATATAGTACAGAGTATGTAGGACATAAAAGTATCCTTGTTATAAGATCTAAAATATATAATAAAATACCAAATAATTGGAAGGAATTAAATTTAAATTTATTCAAGAATAAACTATTTAATTTATTAATTTCAATTTTTAGTTTATTATTACATTTTGCGACGATTTCTGTTTAATTTAATGTTATATTTAATTAGATAATTCTAAGACTAACACTTGTACATATTTTAAATGAATTTTCTTTTTCTTTTTAATGTGTACATATTCATACGCTTTTGGGCAGACTGTAGCGAACTAAAAATAATTTGTAATATATACCTACTTTCATGAATAAATTTCATGGTGTGTTAATTCGAAAACCATTTCGAGATTTAGGTTTAATAAGCCGTATTTTCGAAGTTTTGGTCTAAAAAGCCTCATGATGATGAATATTTTTTACGAAAAGGCTGCAACTTCCATTTGCCCTCGTGTGACATCGCTTGAGCAATGGCTGTTTAGAAATGTGTCCTTTGCTATCAAGATAAATTTATAATAATTTGCTTTAAACTAATTTGACAGCTAGATGACAGATGAGTAGACAGACAGAGACAGACAACTTTTTTATAAGCAATCACAGATCACAATCAGTATAATGTCTAAAATTCTGGAGTGACAAGGTCATCGGACAATTCTTTAAAAAATAATGGTTAATTTATATACCAAAATAATGAAAACTATGTCCTAAAATGGCGTCTAAAAAAAATTTGAAAAAAAAATCTTTAAAAGATTAAGCTATGGGAATTGGGTATTTGATTTCTTATTTGGAATTGGGTATTTCAATCCTTATTTAGAACTGGGTATTTCGTTCCTGATTTACAATAGGGTATTAGGATTCTTATTAAAAATTGGGGGGAGGTGAATGTAGTCGACGATGACTTTATCAAAGTCCTCCCCCCCCCAGCAACGCGTCTCTCTGTTAGTAGACTTTACCTATATATTTTTATCTGCTTTTTGGAATCAATTTAGGTAGTATAAAAACAAAGAACTTACTTTTAAACAAAGACTTCAAAAGTTTAGATGAGCCCTGGCACCTAAAATCTATTCCATTGTTTTTGAATGCGTGCGTTAACATAATGCAGACGCGCGCACAATTATGAGTGCGCAATCTGTCTACCTACGGTCAGCAAACTGATCAGACTACTAAAGTTGTTAAAATGATTAACTTTAAGTGCACTTAAGGCGTCCAACTATCACTGTGTTCAGATTAGCACTGTTTCCAAACGTGTGAGCGTCACCCATTTAAAGGTGGAAACATTTTGGTGCTGTCATACTACGGTAAGGGCTTATCTTTACTTTTGAAATCTTTGGGCACTATGGGAACAGAAACATGTGTTTGTGCCACGGTTTCTAGGAAAGCCATCGACAATTGGTCGTGACTAGCTGGTACCGCGCTATACTATAGCATCGCTGCAAAAGTGAAGAGCACATGGGTGCAACCACTGATCGGAGATGCATGCTTTACGCCAGGGCCACAGCTTCAGGCTTCTTGCTGCGCTTCCAGCCGGTTTTTGCGACGGGCTTTGCCCTGCCGCGATACTCGTCGGCGCCTTCCACCGCATCGGATGTATACCGCGCTCGCTCGCTCAAAGCGTTCGACACTAGGTTCGTCCTGTGCGCTCGATCACTGTTTCAACCGCCCGCCTCCCCGCACACCGCCGTCCCGAGAGCGCAAGTCACTCGAAGCCGGACAAGACGCGCGAGCGGCGACCCATGGCCGGCTCTGTACAACTTCATACATTTGTTCTCTCCGCCGGCGCCGTCGCAAGAAGAACCGCCTGGCGGGCCTCTATAAGCCTGAAGCTGTGGCTGGCCGGTTAGGGGTCCGTACCTAAATGGTCAAAGGGCGCAATCCGAACTTACATTCTATCGTCAGTCTTGTCCATGCCGTAGGCGAGCGCCGCGGCGGTCGGTTCGTTGATGACTCGCAGAACGTTTAGTCCCGCGATCTGACCTGCGGGCACCAAATGTGATATATTTATTTATGTAATAATGTAGGTATATCAGATACACTTATTACAGGTCGGTTTTAATGTAATTTATTTGAATAATCTATGTATAATAGTTTTAAACAATAATAATGTGGTAAGACACAAAAAAAAATATGGGTTAAGTTCACTTAATTTAACTTTAGTTAACCGTTAAAGATAAAGACATGAAATTTGGCACAAAAATAGCATTAATTTGCCTACATATCACGGTGTAACAAAAAATGATAATGTTGAAATTGTTCAAAATATTTCCAAAACAAAAGTGAGAAAAATAAAAAATATTATCCTAAAAATACAAAATGGGTATCAAATTGTAGGTATTAATACGCAGATTGTAAAAATATATAGTTTGGCTATATTTAATTGAATCTATTTCGAGAAATTCTTGAAAAACCATAAAAAATGTATGTCTCCCCCCTTATCTCCAAAACTGGTGGACCGAAAAATATGAAAAAATTAATGGTAATATTAGTTTACGTCTGGGGTCTTCAACATTTTTTAGCTGGAGGGCCAATAATCTATTCCCGATTTGTCAGAGGGCCGCACATTGCCGCACGTAAACATACCACCTCAACAATAATTAAAAAAAAAAACAAGTGAATTAAAAATGTCTTATAGAATATATGAACATTTCCTTAGCCTCTGAGGGCCGCAAAAAATGTCCCGGCGGCGGCCCAAGGGCCGCGGGTTGAAGACTCTTTGTTTACGTAAAGATTACAGGAAAAATAAAACGGTTGAGAAATTCACGAAAATAAAATGACAAAATTAAATATATCATCCACAATACGGGACTCTAGGTACGAGAGTTTGACTCGCACTCGGCCGGTTTTTATTTATGTTTTTGGCGGCTGGCAATCAATTCAAAGATACGTATAGGACCGTTAGTCTCAAGTTTTAGTAGAGGCATATACTAAGTATTACTACGTATAGATTAGCAGTTCCCATACATCAGTTTGTAGCCACAAAAAAGGTGTAAAATTCTAACGAAGTCTAGATGGCGTTGCTAAATCCTCTAACGAACACGATGCCAAAAAAAGATGGATTGGTGACGCTAGTGGCGCAGCGATGTCACGTAACATAAAAATAATTCCCACTTCGATAAATAGATGGCGCTGAAATCTTCACTGTTAGTGTTGCCAACTTAGCGCCATCTAGTGTTTCTAAGCAAAGCTATTACAGACACATGTTTACTTGGTAACCATGAGAGTATATTTGCAGCCAATTAAACAAATTATGCTTGGCGACACCTAGTGTCGTAACGTAAGGGCTCGTAAAAAATTAGCTACGCCTTGATGTATGGGAGTTGTCGGTCTATACGTAGTAATAGTTAGTCTATGTTTGTAGTAGTCTATAATCGTCCGACAATCCATGTAAGAAGTAAAAGTCGGCTGATAACGAAACTACGTTACTGTAGCACGATTGCTTGACCACCACACCGAAGTTCAAGTGCGATGGCTCAAATACGTGCAAATACAAAATGTGTTTAAAAATAAATCATCTGTCACTTTTGACACAAGCATTAACAAAATCCAGTCGAGTGCGAGTCAGATTCCGTAAAGTGGATGAAAAATTTAATTTTGTCATTTTTTTTTGGCGAATTTCTCAAACGCTATAATTTTCCTGTAATCTTTACGCAAACACATATTACCATGACTTTTTTTTATATTTTTCCGTCCACCAGTTTCGGAAATAAGGGGGGGCATATATATTTTAAGGTTTTTCAAAGATTTCTCGAAATCAGTGCCAGTAAATGTAGTAAAATATTACATCCATATTGTATTTCAAGGATAATATTTTCATTTTTGTTTCTTTTGTTTTGGAAATACTTTGATCAATTTCAAATTTTGTTTTTTTTTGCGCCGTGTTACGTGGGCAAGTTAATGCTATTTTTGCTCCAAATTTCAAGTCTTTACCTTTAAAGATGCTAAAGTTATGAGATTGTAACATACGGACGGACGGATAACAGAGGCTCACCATAAAGGTTCCTTTTGTACCTTTTGAGTACTAAGGAACCCTAAAAACATCTGTCACTTTTGACACAAGCATAAAAAACATCGGCCACAAAATTTGTGTAGAAAATAAATCATCTGTCACTTTGACGTTGTACAGTGGAGATAACAACAATACGCACATTGGACTTTGTACCTATCTTATATCCTTCACTGTAGGGGCTAATGTAGTACTGACACCCCCTCAGGGACTCATGTCGTGATGATATATTTATTTATTTATATCTCACCGGCACTGAGACGTGGTCTCTTACCAAAGGCTTGATCCGCCGATTTAAGGTCGCTCAACGAGCTATGGAGCGGGCTATGCTTGGGATATATCTGATGGATAAAATCCGAAATGAAGATATCCGTCAGAGATCAAAGGTGACCGACATAGCCTGCCGAATCATTAAGTTGAAGTGGCAGTGGACTGGCCATATTTGTCACCGACGTGATGAACGTTGGGGCCGTAAGGCATTGGAATGGTGACCACTAACAGCAAAGCGTAGCGTAGGCCGCCCTCGTGCCCGCTGGACTGACGATCGGGTTGCGGGCGGCTGGATGAGGATGACTGAGGACCGCCAGGAGTGGCGTAATATTGGGGAGGCCTATGTCCAGCAGTGGACGAATAGGGGCTGATGAACGGATATCTCACCGGCATCCTTAGTGGCCTGTCGCTGCGAGTCGTTGAAGTAGGCTGGTACGGTGACCACTGCGTTCTTGACTGACGTGTTCAGATACGCCTCTGCTGTTTCCTTCATCTTGATGAGCACGAACGCGCCAATTTGTGAGGGAGAGTAGACCTTGCCATCGCTGCCTGTAATATTTATTTATTATTTACATTTATACTACACATAATGCGATTGGTAACAAATTGTAATTAAAGCAGTCAAAGAACAACTAAACAAATCGGTATCCGTAAGGTTGTGGATTCTGTGGAAAAGATGGAGTGCCTTTACAACAGGTTTAAGAACATTAAGTACATGGGAATGTATGATGGATCTCCATTGTTTTCAAAAAGCAAAGAGGGTATAGTTTGGGAAATATAACTTGAGCCAATTCGAATTAACTTTGTCTAACAATTGATAGGGGCACGTACTTGTAAATCACGACTCACGCTCACGGCTATCTACAAGCTGTGAACAATAAATGTTGAGACTTCTAATTCTTTAGAAGTAACTAAGAGGATTGTAAGAAAAAGGCCCTCATTTTTACCAAACATTTTTATTTACAACTACCCACACAGGGTTATAGACGAGATAGTAAAAGAATATTAAATTTTGAAAACATTCACTAATGGGTTCATTAAAATGTATCAAAACCTTTTACTCCGTGTACATTCTTAGTGTAAACATGGCCTGTAGCATAGTGTTTAATCGTGCGCGACGCCACTAATTGAATCACAAGTGCGAGGAGAGTGACGCATTGTTTGATCGCAAAAACATCGTGTTACGCTCCTCGCACTTGTGATTCAACTAAGTCGCATCGCGCGCGATTAAACACTGTGCTACCACAAAATAGATACAACCAGAAGGCCGACTCGACTACGGAGCGAAAACAGACGCACACATGCACAGACGCGTACGTATGATGATCTCGGCAGAATTTCGTATTGGCATTCACCCGAGTATCTTCGAGATCGTCGTACGTACGTGTCTATAAGTGCGTGCGCCTGTTTTTGCTAGCATAATCCTTTCCAGGACTTTGCCACTCCCGGCGCCCGGTGCGCGCGTCGGCATTATTTTAACGCATACATTCAAAAACAATGCAATAGATTTTAGGTGCCAGAACTCATCTAAACTTTTGAAATCTTTGATTGTAGCACGGTTTCTAGGAAAGCCATCGACAATTGGTCGTGACTAGCTGGTACCGCGCTATACTATAGCATCGCTGCAAAAGTGAAGAGCACATGGGTGCAACCACTGATCGGAGATGCATGCTTTACTCATTATTATAAGTCAATTTGTGTCGCCTTGTAATGCAAAATCTACAAGTATCCAAATATAAATAAATATTTCTATCATAGTTTCAATAATAGTATTTTGTGCAACTGTGACATAAGAACACGAGTGCTTGTTTACGAAAAGAACGAAGTGAGTTTCGTAATAGATTTTCACGAGTGCTCCAATGTTTAATTATGTCCAGCTACACACAATACTTTTCTACGACCATTAAGAACAGACATCATGACGCGACCAACTCAGTTGTGGGCGTGGCCAAATGTCATGCTGTTTCATTTCGCTATAAGGTGCACGCTCCATGAAACTTGCGAGGACAATACAATCGTGCCGATTTCGTCGCGAGCGCAAAATTGAAAACTTGTTTGAGGAGAAACAAGATTTTTGCAAGACTGTGGACGTTTTCAAACATAATGTTTGGTTTTCATTAATCTAGATGACATTTTCGACGTTTTACTCGTTTTATAATTTTTTTAATTCATCTCAAACAATAAAAGCACATTCGGCTTAAAAACCGTTAAATTTACGTATTTCAGGGGTTTGTTGTTAAGATATTACTCAAATTTCACGATGTTTAGTTCGACTTAAACATAGATCTAGATAATGTTAATGGACTCGGCCTAAAATATTATAATAACATTCCACAGACACTCCACAATGTAGTGACAGCGTTTGTATGGAGGTTTGCGCGTGATGACGCCTCTTGAAGAAAATAATTTTACGAAAAATGACCGTCACCCGTCATGATACTCGTCTTTTAAATTAGTTTGTAGATGCCTGAGACCAATCAGAAGAGAGAAGAGTAAAGGGGCGTGGCTTGAGAAATTAAGACAGACAGTTATTGCTTGTAAAGGTGGTAGAGCTGATGCCGAGCTCGACTGTGGAGGTACCACCATCTTACTCGAAAACCCCCCAAAGTAATTCGGGGGAGAGTTAGAGGACAGCTCTCATGCACAACCTGGTGGCCCACCATGCCTAGGACCGATTGATGGCGGTATACCCATTCGCCATTGCCGGCCTTGTTATGAAAGACTGGTGACAGGAAACGGCGTCACTGGTGCGAGGGTTTCGGCACCGTGCTCACCAACCCGCCTGCCCAGGATTTCAGTGTTTTTATTATTTATTATTTTGGAAGGAGAAGCATGTGTTTTTAATATGACGTCCGTTTTATATCTCATCTTGTACAGTGGAGACCGCATCAAGTAAGACACATTGGACTTTGTACCTATCTTATATTCTTCTGTGTAGGGGCTAATGTCGTACTGTAAGTGTATAGCTTGATGTGGTCTCCACTGTACCACGTTTAATTTGGTACAAGTTTCATTGTCCAAAACCTAATATAATTCGATTAAAATGACATGTACACCATAGTTTAGACCTATCTTTGCGATTTTATTACGGATCAAAGAGTGAAATATGACATGTATTTTTTTCAACATTTTATAATCACAATTTCATGGTTCAAAATGAGTTTGAAAAGAGATAAAAATGGGAGAACCCCGCCTTAAGTTTCCAAAGTACGGCATAAACGTTCCATAAGAAGAATTGGCGACATATTGGAGATGGGCCAAGCCAAAGTAAGGTCGCTTGTATGACTAACTTGATGAATGTGGAAAAGGGGAGAAGTGTGTCAGGATCGTAGCAGATAGAAAACTGTAGTCTCTGGGAGACAGATGTGAATATACAAGGTGACATTATACAGCCAAACTCATACTGAAGACTCAGTAAGTAGTCGGTATCAAGGTTCGATTACCCTTTTCGAGACATTCGAAAAAACATTCTTCCTGTTCCCTATAAATCCAAGCCCAGCTCTGGTATTGATCACTTACCAAGCCTCCAGTATGAATTCGGCTGCATAAATGGATGATTGCATATAAAAACTGACCTTGCACCCAAGCATCCCCGTTCGACGCCTTCACAACCTTGTACGACAGGTTCTTCATGTCCTTCTGCACCTCAGGGTCCTCAAACCGCCTCCCTATGAGCCTCTTGGTCGCGTAAAAGGTGTTCCCACTGTTGGTGACGGCTTGCCGCTTGGCCGGCATGCCGACGAGTCGCTCGCCTTCCTTGCTGAACGCCACATGGGAGGGCGTGGTGCGAGATCCTTCTGTGTTCTCTACTACCTGTGTGGTAAGTAAGTAAGTAGCGTTTATTCATGAACATGTGTCAAACAATATAAATAGGTCTTAAAATTTGTTAACAGTACACTCCATGTTCTACCCATATGGGCATATGAATAATAATTAGCAGACACCCAATTATAATTAAGGATTATCAAAAGAAATGAAAAAGGTCTTGGAGAATTAAATACAATACCTATGTCAAAATTATTAGAATTGGATGTCAATATTATGAATAAATTTAATTGTTTTATCGTTTAAAAAAGTCAATGACGCTATAATAACATTTGTCAACAAGTAGCGTAAATAATCTAGTTTTAAACAAATTTACATGCATGTCTTTAATATCGTTTG
This sequence comes from Ypsolopha sequella, assembly GCA_934047225.1. Taxonomy (NCBI): domain Eukaryota; kingdom Metazoa; phylum Arthropoda; class Insecta; order Lepidoptera; family Ypsolophidae; genus Ypsolopha; species Ypsolopha sequella. The sequence goes on from OW204011.1 coordinate 12,882,685, forward strand.
GTACCTTGTTATTATATTAATGGGGCCATACAAAAAACACTCTTATGCATTAATGCAGTGGTGGATTTTTGTAAACATAGTCTATGGCGATGTTGCATGCGTACACTTTTATTGTGCGTAGTCGAGACTTTAACAAAGTATTCCGGATTCAATTTTACGATTGTGGAAGATGGTCATTCTTCAGATGTAACAAAATCACAAGTGATAGAAGCCCCCCTAAATACGTCCAGCGCTCTTTTTTTCTCTCAATAGTTTTACGGCTCTGGATGCAAGTCCTTTTGAGCCAATCGTTTCTCTCTGGACCAGTGTTGCCAACTCGGGTTATGAAAAAGGCGTAGGTCATAATACTCATAATAGAAAATTACGTGGAATTAGTAAAATTTGCGTATAGGACTCCTGATTCCGATGTATCCACATTTATTCTCAAATTACAGAATATATTACATAAATTAAATAGAAAAAGAATAAAGAAAATTGTTATATGTGGAGACTATAACATTGATATACTAAAAGATAGTACTAAAGTGTGTAAAGAATTAATGTCTACATTTAAAAATTTTAACTTTAAGTTACATATTAATGAACCAACGAGACAAAAAACTTGTATTGATAACATTGCCAGTAACATAACAGATAAAATAGATGTATCAGTTATACAAAGCGGATTATCAGATCACAATACATGTCAGATATTATCATTCCCTATTGAAAATAAAATGTCAACAATTGTACCAGTTTATTATACTAAAAAAAGAGATTACTCTAATGACAATATAAGGAAATTCTGTGAATGTCTAAGTTCGTTATCTTGGTCACAGGTGTATGAAACAGATAATGTGAACATGGCATATAATTATTTCAAGGACTTGTTTACGTTATTTTATGATCTCTGTTTTCCAACAATAAGGATAAGGATAAAAAATAAACCTATCACTGCAAAATGGATCACGCGAGGGATACGGAATTCATGTAAAAAAAGTAGGTACTTGAGATATAAACAATATTATACAAAAAATTGCCAGGATAAAATCAAGTTTCATTATTATAACAAATTGCTAAAAAAATGTATATTTAATGTTCAATCTAATGCTAGTAAAAAACTTCTTCTTCAATCAAAAAATAAGTGCAAAACCTCATGGAATCTAATAAAAGACAAAACAACACCTAAAGAGATAAATGAAATTGATAAAATAAACATTAACAATAAAATTTTAACAAACCCTACAGTAATTGCTAACGAATTCAATAAAAATTTCATAGACGAACAAAGTAAACATATAAAAAGTACAAATTTTTCAAATAACGAATATTCTAATTTAATAAAAATACACAACAACACTATGTTTTTAAAGCCTTGTGATACTACAGAAATCATTTCTATAATCAAACATTTAAAAAATACAAGTGCCGTAGGCCGTATGGCTTTGCAACTAAAATAATAAAGATCAGTGCTGTTTATATATCAGAAATCTTAAGTTATATTATAAATTTATCCTTTAAGGAAGGAACGTTTCCGGAAGCTCTAAAACCGTCAATAATAAAGCCCTTATTTAAAAAAGGTGACAAAACAGATGTACAAAATTATAGACAAATAGCGTTTGTATCAATATTCTCAAAAATATTCGAAAAAACTATGCACAGTAGAATTATGAATTTCCTAAATAAGTATAATATTTTAAAAATTGAGCAAAATGGTTTTCAAAAAAATAAATCAACCGCATTGGCAGGTTTTCAACTTGTTAAAGAAATAACTGAAAACGTAGATAAAAGTAAAGCCACATGTATAACATATTATGTTATGAGCAAAGCATTTGATTTTGTTTCGCATGAACTTCTTATAAGTAAATGTGAAAGATATGGTCTTCGCGGTGTAATCAGGGATTGGTTAGATAGCTACCTCAAAGAAAGGCAACAAACTGTAGAAATAAATAAAATTAATGAAAAATGTGAAAACATGCAATACAAATCCACAGCTCTTGTAAATAAGTTTGGTGTACCACAAGGCAGTGTCCTGGGACCTCTTCTTTTCCTTATTTACATCAATGATCTTCCAGATGCTATAAACAATAAATGTATATTGTTTGCTGATGATATTTCTGTAGTTAATGTGTGTGATACTTTTGAAAGCTTTGAAAATGATGTAAATAATAATATTAAAAAAATAGTGGACTGGCTTAAATTTAATAACTTAAAAATTAATACAAACAAAACCAAATTCATTCAATTCAGAAACAAAAAAATGAAACATCTTAAAGTAAATATAACATGTAATGGAGAAAGTATTGAAGAAACTGAAGAAACAAAATTTCTGGGCATAACAATGGACGGTTTTTTAACATGGCTTCCCCACATAGAAAAAATGTGTTCAAAAATTAATAGTTTTGTATATGTTCTATATCGTTTACAACGAACTTCAGATACCAAAACTGCACTCCTTGCTTATCACGGATATGTTATGTCACTGCTACGATACGGACTTATTCTTTGGGGAAATGCGAGAGAAATAAATAGAGCTTTTATAGTACAGAAAAAAAGTATACGCGCAATTTTCAATTTGGAACCCACTGTGTCATGTAAACCATATTTTATAAGAAACAAACTGCTGTCCCTGCCAAGTCTATATATTTATGAAATGGCATGTTTCACGAAATCACATACAAATTTATTCCTAAAGTATAGTGATAGATACAATTTTAATACTAGATACCCAAACAAACTAATAACTCCAAAATACAGAACGGAATTTTGCCAAAGAACCACATATTTTATGCAAATAAAGATTTTTAATAAGTTACCAGACAGTCTCAAAGAAAAGCCCTACAATTTATTTAAGAAACTGTTATTTAATTATTTAACACAGCAATGTTTCTATGATATTAAAGATTTTTTGAATTTAAGTACTGTTGTAATATAGCAAATTTATAGTTACTTAGAAATTAGTGATGTTATTATAGAAACTTTATGAATAGATATTATAAAATGTATGCCTAATCTAAAATTTGCATGCCTGAATAAGGTAAACTGTGCTGAACAAATTTTGTGTACCTCACCATCTTTATGTATACCACAATTTATGCAAATAAATTTTTTTCTTTCTTTTTTTCTTTCTTTGAAAAGTTCATAGAAGTACATACTTATTTTTGAGTGAAATGAAGAGAATAACTCAAATAACTCCAGGGACAACTCAGCCCGCAACAAACTTAGCACGCGGGCTGAGTTGACCACTTGCAAAATTGTTTAAGTTTGTTTAAATGATAGTTTTTTTTTTTGACAGTGTCTTTTTGTTTTTGGCCTTGAAAACTCTGCCATAGGTGAGGAGGAACAGTTAGTCTCTGCCTCAAGTTAAAAGTTCGTTGGTGCACGTTGGAGCACCAAAGGGGAGAAACTCCAGCTTAAGGAGATATGCGAAAAAAATACGGGTGTTTCTTTTCTGTGTATTTCATGAAATACACAGAAAATTATAATCAGTTTATGGTATATGCATTTTGACTATATAATCTAGGGTTTTGAAATTGGAAAACATGTTTGGATAAATTTTCCTCGATAGAAATAATTGTTGAAATGTGGTCTTCAAACACACTTTTTCTCCTCGTTTGACGAATAGAAACCATGTACAGAACTCAAACATATTTTATTAGGTGTGTTTTAACAATATCTAGAGATTTGATATTTGAAATTTTGCTAGCTATTTTAGTTTTTTTAATAAAGATATAAAACCAACTTTTTCCCCTTTTGCCCTGAATCCGCCCCTCTCGCACTGCGCGATTTTTCGCTTGGAGTGACAGTGACAAAAATAAAATTCGTATAGCCTCTTAAGTGGACTGTGATGAATGAAGTGTTCATTCAAAGCCGGCACACTCAAAGGTGTGCCACTGAGTCTTGGTTGTGTGATGCGCCGGCGCAGAGTGTGTGGCGTCGTATGGTTGGTGTCAACGGCTTGTGCGGTGCCTGGTGTGGTAATTTTCAAAACCATTTTACCTCCACCATATTTCAAGTCACATTTACACGAATAAAAATAAAAATAGTAGTCCCCTCCGCTGCTTTTTTGAACCCAACATTAATGAATACGTTTTGTCTTTTTCCTAAAAATGGAAATACTAGGTCTTTACCTATGAAATTGCCGAAATTTTCGTACATATTCATGAGTTCATAATTCATGTAATTCAATAGCTATTTCCATTATTTGTTTTATGTTTATTTTCAGTTTGATAACTAAAATTAAATCTTCAAAAACATTTCGTCCTAAATGCCATCCATTTCCATGATGAGATTCGTAATAATTTTTTACAGCTGACACTTTTTAAAAATTCAATTAATGTTGCCGTTAGCTTAATGTTGTCTCATTCAAACACATAAGAATAGACATAATTGGGATTTGTCATTACTAAAAAAAATGCAAAAACGTAAGTACTAAAAATTGAGTTTCCTTCAAATTCTCTATAGAAAAAAGCAATTTCATATGTAACTAATATTTTTGTTCTTAAAATGTATGACGTAACGTGTAGTTTGGCGAGCGTGCGTTTGTATGAAACGGGACGTTTATAACCTTTTTTTCGCGAAAGAAAAGGAAGTAATCCTATACAGCCTAATGAGTTATGTTATTTTGCAAATTTGTAAATTTGATAGACAATACATAGATTCTGAGACACAAGTTCGTAGGTTTGCAGGAAAGGCCTAAAGTATGTTTTTTTTTTATTTATAAGCCAATTAATTCTAGTTTATAAGTTTAAGGCGTTTAATGGTAGTGGCAGAATAACAGCATTCCTAATGCCTTTGGTATAGGAACATATGCTGAGTCACCGTCCTTTTTAACAGTTTAAGGGTGGTCAGACAGCGCCAAGTGAAAGCTAATAATACATGAATAATGGCCGGATAGAAACCGTCTATGCTACGAGTTCAAAAACGCTTTCTAGACGAGACCACGCTCCAAAAGTAGAAGAATGAAAGTGCCGCCTTTCTGAAGTTTTATTTGTAGCACGGTTTCTAGGAAAGCCATCAACAATTGGTCGTGACTAGCTGGTACCGCGCTATACTATAGCATCGCTGCAAAAGTGAAGAGCACATGGGTGCAACCACTGATCGGTGATGCAATTAGGTGTTACTACAAAACGGTGTTTAACTTTAGACAGCGTTTAAATCTGTTGCTGTCACTTTTTTACAATATGAAAGAAAAGGCGACAACAACAGATTTAAACACCGTCTAAAGTTAAACACCGTTTTGTGGTAACACGGCTAATGTTTTATGGGGATGTATACTATATATTTTCTCCTGGTAGTTTTAGTGTTTGGGGACAGAAATATTATAAAAATAGGTTGCATACTATATCCAGAATCTATGACAATAATGAGTTACCTTAATGTAATTTAGGGTTACCTAATTAGATTGTGCAGACAGATTTTAGAGGATTGCCTTCTACATCAAGTTCTAGACCGTAGTTCACCAAATCTTCTATTACAAATTATAACTAGAAAATAATATCCCAAGCAAAATCTTGGCCACTGCTGCCCTAGGTAAAAGTGAAAACGTCATTAGAATAAACCCAGTGGTTCTCACTTGAAATCGTGCTTACCCTAGGTGTCTTCCCCTCCATGACAGCAACGCAAGAGTTGGTCGTGCCCAAGTCGATGCCGATGACGGCGCCGCGAACACCGTCCGACCTGACAAAAGAATATCTTACTTAAAGGGCTGCACAATGCTGAAATTCAGTCCTACTCTTAACGCTTTTGTTTTTTAACTGTCTATCCTGCTCATCAGATGCCACGCATGCTAAACTTCATATATTTTGACATCACGGCTACATTAGGACATTCATTGTAAATTTTTCATGTAATAAAGATGCTTTTATCTGGTATCTATCTGTGTCTGTTGGTTTCGTTTCAATTGGTTTAGAAATATGGAAATTGAATCGCTTTTTTTCGTGAAATTCATGCTTTTTTTTAAAGTAATACAATGAAAAGACGATTGAAATTGAAAGTATGTTTATTTATAAAGTGTAATTAATAATTGTCTCGAGTCAAAAAACACTATATTTTTTTCAAATTTTTCCGTCTACATTGACAGAACTGAATCCAATGCAAAACATTGTTTTGCATTGTGGAGCCCCTTAGTACTAGCCTTGGACATACATTGAAGGAGTAATCCTTTTATAGCCTGTGTCATTTACAAGCTAAATTTTTTTTTAAGAAGTTTGTTTTTATGATTTGGCATGACTGTGTAAGTTAGATGGTACAGCTGATGCCTGACTCGACTGTGGAGGTACAGTCTTACTCGCAAATACCCTCAAACTCATTCATTTGGAGAGTAAGAAGTTAGTTCTCAAACAGGCACAACTAGCCCCTCTATTATGTATCTTTGGTTGCCAACTGGACTGGGTGTCTATCATCAAAAACATAGATAAAACTGAACTTTCAAAATTGCCTTTAGTGGGTATTGAACTACTGTGTCGTCACTTTAAGTGCGAACATGCAAACATATCCTTAGACAATGTTTTTGATGATAGGCACCCAGTCCAGTTGGCAACTAGAGATACATAACACAAGGGAACAGCATTTTTGACTAATATTACGAGTATACATTTTTGGGGTACTGATTTTAGATCTGAAGTCAGATTTTTTTGTATCAGCTTTACTTTTTGAGATAACCATCATCCTGATGATTTGAAGGTTCCCGCCAGATCATTGGTGTTCGATACTTGAAATATGATTTTTAATTATCCGCCCATAATCTCAAAGACTCCACGCATGTTTTACATACCATATAAGGCACTAGGCACCCAGTACTTGTCGCGGGTGTCCAAAAGAAATCCAAAGTAATCAAAATATACCAGTTTTAGGAACTCCGACACACTTATAGTCTACAATTTTTGAATGCATGTTCAGCACAGAGGTTACATAAATAGTTGGGATCATTCTTATGATCGGACTGAAGAAATAATAAAAATAAAATCCTGAACCATTTCTCTGAATGTTTTAAATAAATTATGCTATGCACATGAGTGAAAGCTTATCATCGCGCAAGTGCTTGGTAATACTAGTTTATTTATATTTATGTACTTATATATTTAAATATCTATCTTTTATTTTATTTTGCCATTTTTTTGTAGTAATTTCTCATGTAGTAAATTTGTTGTTAGTTTCTTTTTGTTTTATGTAATGTAACCACGACGACAGTTGGTTATGTTCAAATAATCGACGCAAAATTGTTCTTCTAAGATGTCGTACTTCCTAGGTTCCCGCGGTACAGACCTAATCTAGTTTGGTGACCAATAGATATTGTGTAAATAAGTGATAATTAGAATATTGTTATTTTGAAGTTTTTGTTATCTCTTTTGTATATCTTTTAGTTAAATAAACTATTCTTATTCGTTATTACAGATATAGTAAAGTCATAATCTTTGGTTTGAAAGGTTTTTGGTCTTTGGAGTTTAGATGCATCATATTTGTGTCATTTCACTTACTTAAGAGTGAAGGAATAGAAATATACTATTCTAAATTCGAAAGGGGGGCGATGATTGATGGTCCTGCACGGACTCTCCATCGACATGCTGACATAATAACTAAACCAGTGAAGGGAAGCTGGCGCTCATCATCGTCGCTAACCCTACTTTCGTTCCAATTTCCGCAGTGACGGGGCAGTGGAGAAGCACGTGCTCCACCGTCTCATCATTGTTCATGCTATTAGAGCATTGTGCTTTAAGGGGGTATATTGTGAAAATTGACACTTTTTGAAGTTATTTATCTGTTCTTTTAAAGAAGTTCCAAATAAAATAAATTAGTATAACAATTTTGGGACCTTTTTCTAGATTTTGGGCTATCGGGAACACGATTGGAGGAATTTCACTCGATAGAAATTATTATTGAAATATGGTCTAAATTTACACTTTTTTTTGATATTCTGACAAATTGGGAAACCTAGAGGCTTCAAAAATATGTATTTAGATGGGTTTTAACAATACCTAAATTACTGGTTATGGAAATTTTTGTAGCTATTTCAGGTAATTTTGTATTAATTTAAAACCAACTTTTTGATAATTTTCCCCTATTCTGTCCCTCTCGAACTGCAGGTTTTTCCGCCTGGAGTAAAGGGGACCTTTGCACGGACGATATATCACCTTAAGTAAGACCATAAGGCTGACACCCTGTCATGTTAGAAAGTTAAAGTTGTCAGTAAAAAGAGGGTGGAGTGTAGACCGATTTTACAATGTGTAGTGTTGGGACTATACACTGTAGTCTATGGACTCTACACATTTTTTTTTTAATTTACAGTCCACACACTGAAATACCTCTCAACATGTATGTTACATTTTTATGTAGTGTGTACATACTTTTACTAGCGCAAAATACGCCCAGGATCCGGCTTAAACTCGATTCACACTGAAGTTAATTTATTTGATGTGTTTTAGGCAAGTCGCACTTGGATCTCAGAACAAACTCCCACATTGATAGCAACCAGGTACGTTTTCGTTTACAAAACATAAATTGTGCAAAGTAGCATGTATAGGTAAAGACGTGTGTGTGAGTTGCCGAAATTACGCCGAATCTTTTGGAAGTTAGGTTATGTATGATGAAATTGTGATGAAAAATTATTCACTTACTTGTGTCTGCGTTGAAGGCCATATCTGTAGATCGGAACTGTGGGTGAAGCGGTCTGAAATACGAGACAAAATAAAAATAATCTATAAGTTACAAAAATGAAGATTTTTTTTGAAAATTCCATGTGCGGTTTGACCGCCTATATTCTGGTGCGATTTTAAGCAATTTGGCAGTAGGCTCAAATAATTTGAGTTGAGAAACCTTTATTAGTTAGCTATAGAGGTACTAATTGATAATTTTCAAAAATAAATGGTTACTTACGCTTTTGAGAATGGTGGAGAAATTTCTCTGTGTGTAAAGTTCAGAACTGATGCCTGAGCACTCCAAAGCCTTTCGGCCAATCGCCCGCGTAGCGCACAACATTTTTGTCACAATATTATGAACAATTTAACTTATTTCCGATTTTATTTCAATTCGGATAGAACATGTGGGTGACGCAACTTCTTGAAAGACCGACCCTTTTTTTTTATTTATCTTTTTTAATGGTTTTGTTGCCATATAAAAAATTGTGGAAAGTTCTAGTTTATTCGATTTTGGATTTTACCCAAAAAGCTTTTGCCAAAAAACAAAATTTGTCTATGCTTAGCGTGTTCTTTGAAAAGATGAAACTCAGATATTTAGGACTACACTGTCATCTAGTGTGGAGTAGCAAAAACTTGTAATTATAATCTCAACCTACAGATGGGGTTAGTAGAGCGAAGTAAAGTATTTGGTGAGGAAAGGAGGAAAGGAGCCATCACGCATCACGCGGGCCACCCACCACAGAATACTTTATGTTCTCTGCCACAGAGAAGGTGTTATAGACATAGGAGTAGGTATAACTTTATATCTTTAAATTAAAATAGCTTTACTAAAATTTAAATTTAATTTCTTTTTATAAAATTCACTTAAAAAAAACTTAAAAAATACTTAAAAAAATAGAAGATTGATGGGTGTGGAAGCAGCAAAAGCGGTGTGTCAAGATTGTAGCAGATGGAAATCTGTAGTTTCTACTTACCTCTCTGGGAGAAAGGCGTGAGTATATGTATGGATGCAAGTATCATAAATTGAAAATATTAAATTAAATATACTGAATATTTTATAATTAAATATACATAATTAATCTAATTATTTGCCAAAATAAACGAAGCACATCGCTGCCGTTGTGGAGTTAGTGTCGACCAGCTTGGTCATCATGGCCTTTCATGCCAGCGCAGTGCTGGGTGTCTGCCACGTCACGCCAGCCATAATGACGTCATTCGCCGGGCTCTTGCCAGCGTCACACCCCCGACACTTCATAGTCCTCACTCAAGTTATTTACCTACACTCTCACGCGCGCATCTGGCTTGTCCGCACACGCTTGTGTGTGTGCGTGAGCTAGTCTAGGGCTGGCACCAAGCGAACATAATGTTCTGTGATCACATCAGTAGCCCGCTACGTCTATGTCGCCTCCGGAGAGTGAGATAGAGCTCAAATACGATCAATGAGTAAAGAAACTAAAGGAGAGGTAATAATTGTCTATGGTTGTCTGTATGCAGAATCCAGAATCCTATATTCCTATTTGCGGCCGGTCCGCCATTGCTATGTAACGCTGTCATGAGTTTGTGATCTGTCAAAACAAGCGGTGTTTATGAAGGTTCAATCCGCCATTATTATGTAACATAAAGTTAAGGCACTTTATATTCTCTGGTTTAGGTATGCACGTTTATTTCGTAGGTATAGCTACTCTATTGGTTCCTGTTCCTTTAGTCTGAGAATACGATTGCCTTACAAATTGCCGTACTTCTTACCCAGCTTTGACTCTTGAGAAATCAAACTAATTTAAATAGAGAACAAACAATTTATTGAGATCAGAACTGGACGGAACTAAATTTATTTGTGAACTTTAGTTACCTATTTGTGACTATATATGTGCTCACGGTGCTACAGTGCCCTTAATTCTCGGTAATTGTATCGATTCGGCATAACACGACTTAACTTATTTGAATTAATATTAGAGTAAGAACTAAACTGAAAGGATTTTACGCCTAATTAAATTAAAATTGGTTACATAATGGTACCGATTCAGTATAGCACATCTTAACAAACATATCACTCATCTTATTCCAAAAGTAGTTATCGCAACGTAACATGGATTTAATACAATTAGAACAAGTCCTTAGCAGTAGATAACAGAAGAAAATGCTGGCCATAGCAAACTAAAAGACCATAGAAGAAAACAATGACCGCGTCACAGTAGTTTTTCTAGTCCAAAATTAGTGTCTATTATAACGGCATAAGATCTATCGTCTCAATCAGTAGTAGAAGACGGGGCAGGTATTTCATCTCTCGCTGCTAAAAGACCTCGTAACGCTAAGGTCTCCTGCCTCAGTGCATTGACGTGAGCGCGAAGAGATGCGTTTTCTTGCTCCAGAATACAGGCCCGCCACGCGATCTGTGGACAGAGGGAAGTATAAAATTCTACCTGTTGATAGGAAATACATACCGAAAAAACGAGGCAAATAGAAAAATAGATTTGCCTTGAATTTAAATGGAAATTTCTAAAAATATCCTTAATTTACGATTAGTGGCAAACTAATGATTTTAAACTTACTACTGGGAAAAGTTAAGATGGGGTATAAAGGCAGCTACCAGAAAACGTACTAAGAAGACAAACTTTTACTTTTGCATTCACAGATTTTGGAAAAAATAATGATGGGCAGCGGCGTCACTGGTGCGAGAGTTTTAGCACCACCACGCTCATCAACCCGTCTGTCCAGCGTGTGTGAATATGGACATCACTTGCAAGAGGCAGGGCCGTCTCAGGCCATACAGGGGGCCTGGGGCACACTGAGTTTGAGGGGCTCTTTTGATGAAAACATCAGTGTGGAGTGTTTTTGTTGAAAATATAAGCTATGTGTAAATTTAAAATATTGATGGAACAAGACAAATTATTGCAAAACCGTCCGAACGAAAACAAAATAGATGTGGCTTTTTTATTTCTATGTATTTGTGCATATTGTTTATATCTGCCTTATTTGGTGGAAATTATCATTTAAAAATGTTGGCACTCTGAGGCCCCGTGAAACCGGGGGCTTAGTGCCCCCGGTGTCCTTATGGAAAAGACGGAATTGCCAAGACTACCAAGAGGGGTGCGACGTCGGATCTAGGATTCGATTCTAGGGGGCCATTTTGATAAGGTTTATCACAAAGTTAAAAAAAATAAGTTTTTAGGCGCCTTAAGCTTTAAGGTGCTTTGGGCAAATCTATTTATGCCTAGGCTCAACTATGCTGTTCAAAAATGCATCCAAATCAAATCAAAAAATCAAATAGTCAAATATAAGGAATTCCTGGGTGTATTGGGGGGCCATGCCCCCCTCCCCTCTCCTGAGCGATGAAATCTTGTAAAGACCTATGTCTAGCAGTGAACGAAGACAGGCTGATGGATGGATGGACGCCCAACCAAACATTATGAAAACTGGGCACTAACAAATTATACTGGCTGAAAACTTACTTCAGTTAACTGTTCGCCCTTGGGCCGGCTCTAGCCCATGTAGCGCCCCGTGTGCAATCTATACCCTGGAGCCCTCTAGTAGGCGCGCGGTTAAAATGGAATACTTATTGTTATATTTTACATATTTTTTATATTTTACAGTTTTACGTTTTGCGAAACAAGTTTCACTTATGTAGCAAAAATACTATTATTGTTTGATTAAGTATGTTGTGTCTGCCTGTTATTGGGTATGCACTCTAATTTTAATGGTTAAAGTTATTTTTATACATACTTATGTCATAGTGTTCCCAAAAAATACTTTTTACTCGGTACCTATTGCTTCTCGACAATTTAAAACTGCACCATTTGCACCCGAATTTCCGTTCACTGTTGAAAATAGTATTGGGGAAGGTCAGATGGAAACAAAAATCACAACAATGACAATAAACTTTAATTTATTAGACAATTGTTTACCACGCTCGTTCATCCGCCATTATCAACCTGGTCTAACCCGAGACTGACCACAGGCTTTTTAACATCAATTGAGCAACTTATATAAACAAAATATTTAAGTACGTTTAGCAAATTAGCTAAGTAATCTGTATATATAAAATTCAAAGTCCTGACTGACTGACTGACTGACTGACTGACTGATATATCAACGCACAGCCTAAACCGCTGGTCCTAGGGACTTGAAATTTTGCATATAGATACCTTATATAGTGTAGGCATCCACTAAGAAAGGATTTTTCCAAATTCACCCCCTAAGGGGGTGAAACGGGGGTCCAAAGTTTGTATGGGGAAACAAGATTAGAGACTATTTTATTCAAGACTTCACAAGAGTACTCCTTCCTATCTTTAAATGAGTAAACATGTGTTTCAGGTTTTTTCAGAATCCCACCCCTAAAAGGGGGAAATGGGGTGACAAAGTCTGAAAATCAACATGGGTATCGTTTGTATGGTTTATCAGGTCGCTGATTACGAAAACAACAACGATTTTAAAATCCAACGTAGTGGACGTAAAAAAGGCATTTCCAGAATTCAACCCCTAAAAAGGGGAAATGGGGTGACAAAGTCTGAAAACCAACATGGGTATCGTTTGTATGGTTTATCGGGTCGCTGATTACGAAAACAACAACGATTTCTAAATCCAACGTAGTGAACGTGAAATACCATCATCCCCTGTTGGGGTGCGATGGGGTTGATATGTTGAAATGTGTAAATATCAATATGGGTGTCGTTTTTATGGTTTTTTGGGACGTTAATTATGAAAATGGCATCGATTTTGAAATTTAATATAGTGGACATGAAAATTCTTGAAAGTATGTGTGCCAGAGCAAATCGGCTGTAACAGACGAACAGACAGACAGCCTATTAGGGTTCCATTTTTTCCTTTTGAGGTATCTATCTATCTATATATCCACAATCTATCTATCTATCTATCTATCTATATCTTTCAATATCCCAGCAAAATATCTTTGGAACGGAAGGTTGAAGGGGTTGGACCACGGGGTACCAAAAAAAGTTTTTTTTTATGTGAAAACTTTGACGGCCTGTTTCTCCCAAACGCCTAGACTTAGACCCATGTTGATGGGTGTCTAGGAAAAGGTTTCGACGAGATCTACCCGCCGAAAGTGTCAAAACTTTACAGGCCCGTATCTCCCAAACAGCTAATGCTAGACCCATGTTCATGGTACTCTAAGAAAAGGGCTTGGCAAGATCTAAAAAAAAATTGCCAAACATTTGATCGGCCATATCTCCCGAACGGCTAATTGTAGGGAGTTCGGGTTTCAACTTTTGTGATTGGTCAAGCTGGGGCTACATGACCAAAAAAAATTAAATTTGACAGGTTTTGACAGTTTTTTGACAGGTCCAAAAAAGTATTCCGATTTGCATAAAACTCAAGGGGCATTCGGTTTTTGACAACTGATAGGGATTTTGACACTCTTTCGGAAAAACTTTGATCGGTGAGTCCCCGTGTTTGGCATTCTGGTGAGGCCGAAAAACGAGCATGTGAGGACGGAGAACGCGCCCGCGAGGCCGAAGGCCGAGCAGGGCGCGTTCGTAGTCTGAGCATGCAAGTTTTTCGGCCGAGCACTACACCTTGACTCCCAGTGGGAGTGAGAGCACTTATAATATTTGTTTCTGAAAAAAATGTAATTTGTTTCCTGTAGGCCACGCGGGCGAAGCCGCGGGCAGAAGCTAGTGAAAATATATTTTTATTATCAATTTGTAAACTAATTCTAGATCTTTTTGAAAATGTGGTAACATAAATAAAATAATTATACGGACTTTTTAAACAGATCGTTCATCAACCATATATATCAAACACTTCTGAGAATCAATTCTAAAGCTAACAAAATATTACCATACAATTATAATTTATCGCGAATCGATAATATAAATAATAATGGGGTTAGTACCTATTCTTTATAGGACCCCCTTACAGCTCGGCCATCCTGTTTCAAGCGAGTCCCATCGCTTTTTTTGTAAAGATAAGAAAAAAAATGTTTTTAGTTAATATTGTTGTCTTAACTAGCTAGAGGCAAAATCTCAAGTAGTAAGGTTTTATATAAATCATAGCACATATACATATTGAATCACAAAATATAAAGCAATATTGTATTATGTGGTTTTATACATAACTACGTATTAAATCACAAAACGCTTATGAGCTAATTTTAGAATGGTTTTTATATTCATACAATCTCATACCAACTAAGTACCTATTCATTATATTAGTACATACAAATTACCTTTTATTACTATTTAGTTATGTCAGGTCAAAGTATTTTGTTTTTGCTAGGGACACACATCTATTCGTTTTCAGTAGAACAATCATTTTCAGATGGATTCGATACCAAATCTCTATTAAAACTCATCCAGGGATGAATTTTATCAATTGCAACAATGGCTTCATACTTTCTGCCGTGTTTACGAGTTAGAGGTGTGTCTTCGACTAAGAATCTGTCATTAGGGAGAATTTTAGCAATGCGATAAGGACCTTGATATTTAACAGCAAGTTTTTGCGACTTACCATCATGTGGCACCTGTCTCTCCACTCGCACTAAGTCTCCTTCATTGTATTGCTTTGGAGCCTTCCTGTGCTTATTATAATTGACAGCATCTTTTAACTGTTGTTCTTTTATCTTTTTTTCTGTGTCTTGTCTCAGGTCGTCCAAATCTTCTACCGGAGTCCGATTAAGGGTCTCGTTAATAATTTGACTCAGCTTACCTTCCGTTCTGTTCGTGACATTAAAGCCAAACAACAATTTGGATGGACTCTTTTGAGTAGTTTTATGCTTTTTCGTGTTGATACCCACCTGTATATCAGAAATTTGTTCATCCCAGGATCTGTCATCTCCACCATGGCTAGAAGCCGACAACGCCTCCAAGATAGTCCTGTTGAACCTTTCCACTTGTCCGTTGGCTCTGGGAGTAGCAACAGCATTTTGGACATGCTTAATGCCATAGGATTTAACAAAATCCTGGAAAGTTTTGCTTGCGAAACTAGTACCCTTGTCGGTGATGAGGCGCGAGGGAACTCCAAAATAACTGACGTATTGTTTCATCACTCGAACTGAAGTTACCGATTTGGTATTCTTTACCGGATTTATACTCACGTATTTTGTGAAGCCGTCCACCAGTACTAGTAGGTAACAATTGCCCTTCTTGCTCTTTACAAACGGTCCCAGGTGGTCTGCATGTATAGTATGAAAAGGCGTACTGACATTTTCAATAGGGTGTAGTTCATCTTCACGTCTACCACCAGGGGTCTTATGGTGAGCGCATTCCAAGCAAGAAGAGACATATTTTTTACAAACCTGCGCATTTTATTAAACCAGTAATCCAGTAATCCGCAATGACCGACATCATCATGGTTCATCTTCAGAATCTGCCATCGCACGCCTCGTGGCACGAGCCATTTTACTTCTTCTCCTACCACGCGATAAACCCTACCGTTTTTGAGTTTGTAGTTTTGATGAACATCGACAGCTTCCACCGTAGATGGGTCGGATAGGATGGCCTTAATTTTCTTAACCTCATCGTCAGCAGATTGCACAGTCGAGATCCAGTCCTGATCTGTGTGCTGTATTGGTAGGACATCTAAAATATGTTGCTCGCTAATGGGGTTATCTACCAGGATCCTGCTGAGTGCGTCTACATGCGCCATCCAGGTTCCGGGGCGATATTCTATGGAGCAGTCATACTCTTGGAGTTGGACCCACCATCGTGCAATTCGGGGTATTAAATCTCTCTTCACCAAGGTTGACCTGAGAACATTGCAGTCAGTCAGAACTTTAAACGGTATACCTACTAGATAGACCCTAAAGCGATTTAGCGAGGCTATCACCGCCAGAGTTTCCAGCTCGTATGAGTGCAACTTACGTTCATCGATAGTAGTTTTACGGCTAAAGTAGGATATTGGTTGCAGCACTCCAGTTGAGTTTCTTTGAAGAAGTATCCCTGCCAAACCTTCCTTACAGGCGTCCGTATGAAGCTCCGTTTCGGCTTTCGGGTCATATAGAGCAAGTATGGGTCTGTTGGTTAGTAACTCTTTTACCTTATTAAATGCCTGTTCTTGGTTTCTGCTCCAAACCCATCCTGAGTTTTTCTTTAGAAGATCTGTTAGTGTAGCGGTAATCACAGCATACCCTTGAATGAATCGCCTGAATAACCCTGCAAGGCCCAGAAATTGCCGTACCTCATGCTGGTTCCTAGGCTCTGGAAACTTAGAGACCGCTTCGCTTTTTCTGCTGCCTGGACGGATGCAACCAGCACTCACGTCAAATCCAAGAAAGTCTATATAGTCAAGAAAGAAGTGACATTTACTTAGTTTTAAAGTTAACCCACCTTTTCTTAGTAATTGTAACACCTCCTCCAGTCCTTGTATACCTTCATCGAAATTTCTGGATGAAATGAGAATGTCGTCCATATAAACAATGGCGTATTTTATTTTAGCCTCCATGAGAATTTTATTAATCGTCCGTTGGAAGACTGACTAAGGTGTTTTCTAGCGTAACAGTATTTCTTTGTAAAGAGCGAGTCAAAAGAGCACCTTTGGCAAAACACATCGTACTTGACGAAACGTTGTAGAGTAGGATCGCACCATGTCCATTTTTGATCTCGTACTGACCAGGAAGTAAATAATATTCCTTACCTTCAGGACCTCGTAACTCGCCATTTACGTAGACATCACAGTCCATCTGAACATTTGTGGATATCCGTATTGCTCGCACTGTTTTGTTGGGGACCTCAGTATCAATAGACACAAGTAAGTTTAATTTAGTTGGAGGCATTCTTTGGAATTTGATCTCAGTCGGTGTTTTGATAATCATAATATCAGGCTTTTCCGTGAATGAATGTCCTAGTAGAACAGGGTGTAACAGAACAAAGTCCTCTACAACGTACAAATCAACCATTTCTGTCAGGCCCTGAACTTCTACCGATGTGTTTACAACTCCTAAAGGATACGTCAAGTTCCCTTCTATACCCCTGAGTACAGGTAAATTTGGACGCATAGTAACCCGGAGGTCCAGAGATTTGGTGTCACTTGCCCTAATAAGGGAGCATTGACTTCCCAAGTCAACGTGACAAGAAATCGTCGATCCGTTCACCTTGATGTCAAATACGTACTTGTCAATACCTTTATCCTCAGCACTTACTTCCGATACCTGTTTTTGTTTCTAATCATTACCTAGTGTTTTGTTTTTCTCAGATTCGTTTACAGTTCTATTGTTCCTATAGCAGTTGGAGGTTTGATGACCGATTCGGTCACATGTCGCACATTTGATACGAGTAAGAGGTTTGTCACATTTGAAACTTGGGTGACCAATTTCGTTGCAGTTAAAACATCTTATATTAGAATTCATTGCACTA
Organism: Ypsolopha sequella; assembly: GCA_934047225.1. Taxonomy (NCBI): domain Eukaryota; kingdom Metazoa; phylum Arthropoda; class Insecta; order Lepidoptera; family Ypsolophidae; genus Ypsolopha; species Ypsolopha sequella. The sequence goes on from OW204011.1 coordinate 12,900,608, forward strand.
CCTGGTCTCGAAAAAGTAGAGTGGTTGGAGTTGGTTACAAATCTACGCTCATTTGGTCTCCGCGTCGCGTCATGAGTGTCCCTGGCCTGTCCGATCTTAACAGTTCTAAAATATTTCAGTACCTGTTCTGGTTCGTTGAACCGCGCTGCTTGAGCACCAATTTTTACGGCCCTATCCTCTATACCATATAGTAGGCAATCTACCGCCCGCCTGCCATCGATTTTACACCTATTTAACAAATTTATTTTTGCATAATAGTAAGTTTCTAGAGATTCTCCGTACTTTACTCTCTTTGCTAACATTTCAGTTAAAAGCTCAGCGTAATCCTCTCTACAAGGGAAAGATTCAATAAGCTTTCTTTTCCATTCTGTCCACGTATGTAATATTGAAGTTAGACCTTGATACCACGCTTTCGCAACACCAGCTAATTTTGGCAGGGAGTAGTGGATGATTTCCTTCTCCTCCCAACCATAAATTTCAGCACATTCCTCAACCTTAGTTATCCACGTTAAAACTGTTTGTTCCTTTACTAAAGGGTCAAACTCCGGTATCACATTCGTATTAAAAGTCATTTTAGACTTATCCGAGCTTTTAACTTTTTCTAAAACGGTCAAAAACTTATCCATTAAACTATTATTCAACTCCTCTCTTCTATTTCGCAACTTCCTTGATCTTTTTGGTGATGGTGAATCCTCCCTCGATTCCGATGAAGAAGAATAGTAAAACCTGCGCTTTCTTGATCGTGGTGGTCGTCCTGAAGCCACCCTTTCATTCCTTCCTTCCTCCTTGTAAGAACTCGCAGACACTGAGGCTCTGCGCACCCTTTCCGTACCTTGATGGACATGCTCTTGCCTCGAGCGACGTCCATTTCTTTCCAAATTTAAATCATTCATGTCCCGTCCTTGACCCGTAACCTCGGGTTCTCCTGTATCCATAATATGCTCCAGTCCTAACCTTGGACTGTGCATATCTCCAGAATGCCTTAACCCTTCACCTCGGGTTTCCTCTTCCCAATCAGGCCCTTTACCACGGGCACATCCATCATTACCATCCATCCAGATGCGATCTGAAACTTCCAATCATAAGCTTAACAAAATGCTGTGTAAACATCGTCGTCCAAAAAGTAGGTCACCTTAGACAAGCAGCAGAATTTAATCCATCCAACTCAAATGAGGGTAGTATAAGTACAAAAGATAAAAAAATAAGATAAAAAAACTAGCTGCATTTCAAGTTCCATTGTCCAATTTCAAATAAACTACATATCCTTAAAATTGTTTAATGTTATGCAAGCCACAGTATGTATGTCAACTTAGACAACCAGCGGAATTTAATCCATCCAACTCTAGTGAGGGTAGTATAAGTACAAATCGGATAGTAGAAAGCTAACAACATTTCAAGTTCCATTGTCTAATTTCAAATAAACTACATATCCTTAAAATTGTTTAATGTTATGCAAGCCACAGTATGTATGTCAACTTAGACAACCAGCGGAATTTAATCCATCCAACTCTAGTGAGGGTAGTATAAGTACAAATCGGATAGTAGAAAGCTAACAACATTTCAAGTTCCATTGTCTAATTTCAAATAAAATACATATCCTTAAAACTGTATAATGTTATGCAAGCCACAGTATGTAAGCCAACTTAGACAACCTCTAGTGAAGGTAGTATAGGTACAAATCAGATAGTAAAAACCTAACAACATTTCAAATTTCATTGTTTAATTTCAAATAAAATACATATATGTAGGTATTATAACAAAAAGTCCCGAAGCCAATATCACTGTTAAAATTGCATTTGGTATCACATCATCACTAAAATAAACAAGAAAAATATATTTCGGTATATTATCAAGTATCAAGGCAGAAAAGTGGTGATAACCAGTGACTAAAGACAAAAGAAATAAAATCCAGAAACGCAAAAAAAAAAAAAAAAAAGAAAAAAACAAGCTTCCTGTATTTCATTTCCCACCAATAGAATATTTCAACTAATAATCCAATATTTCAACTCGGAGCCGGGTTATACATGCCTCCCGACCAACCTTATTCATTTTTGCGTTCTATGAGCGGTTCAACTTAACTACTTTTAAACAGAATAGAAAATAAAGAAAAGAGAAAGAATCGCCATCCTACATTCTACCAATCTCAATGAACCAAAAGTAAATAGACACTGTACTTACGTTTTTCCGAGCCGTGAGCGTGACAAGAAAATATTATATTCTCTTGTAATCCCACTTCTGACCTATTGGGGAAGGTCAGATGGAAACAAAAATCACAACAATGACAATAAACTTTAATTTATTAGAAAATTGTTTACCACGCTCGTTCATCCGCCATTATAAACCTGCCCCCCTATTGTGTATCTTTAGTTGCCAACTGCACGAGGTGCCTATCATCAAAAACATAGCTAAAAACTGAAATTTCAAAATTGACTTTAGTGGGTATTGAACTATTAACAATCTGTGTCGTCACTTCAAGTGCGAAAATATCCTTAGGACATCGGAATTCGATAGTATATCTATGTTTTTGATGATAGACACCCAGTCCAGAAGGCAACTAGAGATACACAATAGGCCCGCTGGTCTAACCCGAGACTGACCACAGGCTTTTTAACATCAATTGAGCAACTTATATAAACAAAATATTTAAGTACGTTTAGCAAATTAGCTAAGTAATGAAAATATATTTTTATTATCAATTTGTAAACTAATTCTAGATCTTTTTGAAAATGTGGTAACATAAATAAAATAATTATACGGACTTTTTAAACAGATCGTTCATCAACCATATATATCAAACACTTCTGAGAATCAATTCTAAAGCTAACAAAATATTACCATACAATTATAATTTATCGCGAATCGATAATATAAATAATAATGGGGTTAGTACCTATTCTTTATAGGACCCCCTTACAATAGTTTGTTTTATTTTATTTTATTTATTTATTTCGGCAAACCTAGTAAATAAATAAATAAATATATGTTGGCAAATCTAATAATAAATAAAATAAAATAAACAATTTTCAACAGTGAACGGATATTCGGGTGCAAATGGTGCAGTTTTAAATTGTCGAGAAGCAATAGGTACACGAGTAAAAAGTATTTTTTGGGAAAGAAGGGGTTACAGGAATAAAAAAGCACAACTTTGTGGTTATTTCAAAAATATATAATTTAAAAACCTGTTACTTCATAGACTTAGGATTTCGCTAGTTATTGTTGATAACCTCTGACGCCGGTGAAAGTTAAGAGCGGTGTCGCAGCTGAATTGTGAAATATCCACCTTTTTCTAATTAATCGAAACAGAACACTTAATAGTTATAAAACAAAACCTTATTACCTATGTATTGTGTATGTTGTTATTGCAAAGTTTCCATGGTTTCCGTAAATTAGAATTGAAAAAATGTTGAATTTTAATTTACAGAAACCAATCGAAACTTTTACAGGTGGTAGTGCTGATGATGCCAGGCTCGACTGTGGAGGTACCACCATCTTACTTCGAGACCCCCTCGAAGTAATTAGGGGGAAAGTAAGAGGACAGCTCACAGGCCAAAAACCAAGAGGCCCACCATGCCTGGGACCGATGGATGGCGGTATATCCATCCCTAATAGCCGAGAATTATATGGAACAGACTGGTGACGGGCAGTGGTGTCACTGGTGCGAGGGTTCCGGTACCGCGCTCACCAACCCGCCTGCCCAACGTGTGTGAGTTTTGGCAATTCTTCCAGGATGACCGCCGGCAGTGGCAAAGTCCTGGAAAGGCTTATGTCCAGCAGTGGACGAACTAGGCTGTTGGATGGATGAATCGAAACTTTGCTTTCCCAGCATACACAATACACAGGTAAAAAGGTTTTGTTGAATACCTATTGGGTAAATTTTTAATTTAATTTAAGTGTTCTGTTAAACGGGTCTTAAAGTCAGAAAAAAAGCTTTTTTAAAAATGAGTTTTCACATATAAGTTTAATTATCGAAAACAAGACATTTTTACAATAATAATAAGCACCAATAGATCTGAGCTCTGCGATGTGTGTCTGGAACTGATGTGAACTCGGATGACGCCGCCGCGCCGCTGGTCGGGGCTGCTGAATTAGGATCATGTATGTGTTCTATGATTAGGATACTCGTATCTTGAGGGTACATAGGGGATGCATACATAACACGCGCGTCCCTGCTAATGTGAATTTGAACTTTATATTATTCTAATACAGCCGAGCTCACAATGATTATCGGCGATTTTTCAAACGAATCAAAACAGTTGCCGACACGCGCTTATGGTAGCGATGCGATACTACGCCAATACAATCTATAATTATTTTACGTTGAAATTTAAGTTATTGTGTAGAGTAAAGAAGCCGCTCGTGGCGCGCCTTGCTTTGCCACCGCACCCGGCGTCGGCCATAACAGGGGCGCAGGGCGTTTAGGAGCAGGGGATCTAAAAAGGCCGACTTGGGTGAATCATAAAATTATTTGAAAGTAGGATGGAGTCAGAGTTTTTTCACGCGTGCAAAAGAGACGGCATTAGAACGGAATCATAATATGATTCATCCAAAGCGGCCTTTTTAGAGGACCAGCCCCTGTATTCTCTATCTTTAGTTGCCAACTGGACTAGGTGCCTATCATCAAAAACATAGCTAAAAACAGAACTTTCAAAATTGCCTTTAGTGGGTATTGAACTATTTACGAACTGTGTCGTCACTTCAAGTGCGAACATATCCTTAGATAATCGGAATTCGATATCTATGTTTTTGATGATAGACACCAAGTCCAGATGGGAACTAAAGATACATAATAGGCCCTCTGGTGTCGCGAGCGGCGCGGCGCTCGGCGCCTCCTAAGGCCGTGTGCGTCCGTGTGCGTTGCAGACCTATAGGTAAAGCTGTCCGCTAGATAAGAAGGGAGGTTGACATGCCTGGTCTTCTCTGATCCGCCTTGCGTCTCTTGATTTCTTAGCAGCTTGGTTATTTCGTCGTCGTCTCTCGAAGTATTTGTCGTCTTTCAATTCATGAGGGATAGGACGCTTCTCTCCTCGACGTCGGACTTCGGCCTCGCAAGGAGGCGGGGTGAGGACTGCAAAGTACATTTCAATACTTCTAAGAAGAATGATAAATGAAATTTTAAAAAAAAAATTTTCTTTATTAGATAGCAATTCTTAAACTCAAATTCATTTGAGCCATTATTTGTAAATTATTTACATAAGTTGTTGATTTATTTCGCTTAGCGGAAATATACGTAATTTTTTAAATTAAGGAGACTTTAGGCCTAAATTAATTAAGTCCACTTGTAATGTTAATTTTATGTGGCTGTTTGTTTCTTAAATAAATAAATAAAAACTGGCCAAGTGCGGGTCGGACTCGCGCACTCGCTCTGTTTTTTAGTATTTTTTGTTATAGCGGCAACAGAAATACATCATCTGTGAAAATTTCAACTGTCTAACTATCACGGTTCATGAAATACAGCCTGATGACAGACGGAAAGACAGACGGACAGACAGACGGACAGCGGAGTCTTAGTAATAGGGTCCCGTTAGTTACCCTTTGGGTACGGAACCCTAAAAACCACTTATTGTCACACACAACATTGTTATGCTACCGCATTTTTTCTACCTACCTATTTTTTAGGGTTCCGTACCCAAAGGGTAATCAACGGGACCCTATTACTAAGACTCCGCTGTCTGTCTGTCTGTCCGTCTGTCACTAGGCTGTATCTCATAATGAACCGTGATAGTTAGACAGTTGAAATTTTCACAGATGATGTATTTCTGTTTCCGCTATAATAACAAATACTAAAAAACAGAATAAAATAAATATTTAAGGGGGCTCCCATACAACAGATATGTTTTTTTTGCCGTTTTTATAGATAATGGTACGGAATCCTTGGTGCGCGAGTCCGACCCGCACTTGGCCAGTTTTTACCTTTACCCCGGCGCTTAGACACGCAGCCTGACTCTTTTCACTTCAACTTGTCACCACCCTCATGACAACACCATGCTACAAAGCAGTTGAGTTCATCGTGTTCCGATGACGTCGTGAGAAGCGGTACCGGGGGAGAGGTTACTCTACATTTTTTGTGCTTTTAAATAAGCCCATAGTGAAATTTGAAAAAATCTAGGTCATCTTTTAGCGAGCTGTATTCAGCGAGACTAGTAAGTAAGTAAATCATTTATTTGTGAGAATTTGGGTTTACAATGGTTTTTACATTTAATTACAGTCCCAACAAATTCAACCATGTCATGGCGTACAAATATTTGGTTGCATATTTAAATCATGCATTAACAAAAACAAATTGAGAATAACTATAATTATAAAATATGTATGTCAATACAAGAACACGTAAAAAAAAAAAACTTAAGTTGGAACAAAACAGTCTTAGAAATATCAAACTAGTTACAATGAAAAAATGTCTGTAGTACTTATTCTTTATATTATAAATGTCATAATCAAATAATATTTAGGTATATTTATTCGTATCCTAGGTATTCCTTGACCGTGTAAAAACATTTATCTAATAAAAAATCTCATTCAAAGCGGCCTATTCGCCTCTCTAAGTATTATGATAATATTTAATTTTAGAAAATTATTTTTGGAGGTTTCATGAGCTTACTAGGTGGCAGCGGTGGTGGTGGCCGATGCTGGCAGTAGGAGACACACGGCGGAGGTATAGCACCCAGGAGAGGGGACATGACATCTGAAACAAAGAGAATATGCATCTTCTATATCTCTTCTTCTTCTTTTAACATATAAAATATGGACATATGGACAACGCCTTAGTTTGACAATCCAAAGAGGAAATGCTGCCAGCATTCTGGGAACCGCCACAAGACGGCAGCGATCTGGCAAACATTTTCTACATAACTTAATTTTACTTTAGAGACATTTTAGTTTTATAGGTAAATTTGTAAGGTTTAATTTTAGTTTGATTTCATGTTATTTAAGTTTTTAAAATAATCTGACCCACACATATAAAATTGAATGGCTATCTGTATATATTATGTAGGTTTTCTTATAAAACCGTTGCTTATACCTCGTACGTACACAACTGTAACCATCTCGGTAAACTAGAAAAGATCGAGAAAAAGTGCCCGAGGGTAGAAATTGAATTCAGTGCGTTCGAAGCTCCTGGCAAAATGAATACATTTGGCAAAATACAAAGTTATCATTTGTAATTTACAACATTCTGAATACAAAATACACGCCTGAGACTACAGGAGTCCACTGCCCACGATTCCAATACACCTCTTTCGTTTCTTCCCCTTTTCACAGAAAAAAAAATTGTATTACGTACCCTTTTGTAAATCCAACAATGCTTGGATTTTTCGCTAAATAAGTATACTCGTTTTAGACGTGCATGAAAAATTTACGGGTTTCTCGTCCTCTTTTTGTCCACACTTTTTGGGTTTCTTGACCATATATCATCCATGAATGTTATAGTTTTGATTTTTCCTAACCAAAAAGATGATCATACTGTATTCATACAGCATTGTTTTGCAACAAACGGTAAGTATTTAAGGTTCTTTTGTCATTCTGGAATAAGTAGCTGTAAGATTCCCTAAATGCTGAAAACAACGAACTAAAATTTTATGGAAACGTAAACTCGCTTAAAAATTGACGCCACCATTTATGTGCCCAGGTGGGCAAGGCTTATATTTATGTGTATTGCGTTGATCAGTCTTGCGCTGCGCGGTGCGCCTTCCGCACTAGTGAGCACAACAAAATTATAACAAAATGCACCGTGAAATGGTGCATAAGCAACTTGAGCAAACACTGCAAGAGTCATAGCTCTATTTTTATGCGTAAGTATTCGAAATTTTCATAAATTTAAAACCAAAAACTCTAAAAACGAAATAAGCGTAATAAGCGAAATAGCACGTATAGTGCTTTTTACATTTTCGTCTTTAACCAAATAACATAAAGACTACGACTAGATCCATTCTTTTCGTTCCAACTCAAGTCTATGATTAGCTGGAATCGGAATGGCGTGATAATCACTAGCCAATCATGTTGCGATTATCGTAGTGAGCTAACTACGTGTAGTATACTCAAAATCAGACACAACCATCGTGTCGTAGGGCCATAATCCTAGGAAGGGATGTACTGAGACAGATTTCCATAAAATTTTAGTTCGTTGGCTGAAAATCATAAAAATTTGTATTATCCATTAAGTATATAAAATCGAACAGCTAGAAAGGCACAACATTCACGGGAAATAGTGAGATGACGCTCTACAGCTCTCGGTGTGCGCGTATAACTAACATGAGCGCCAAAATCGCGACAAAAATATGCAATTCGATTCCTTGGATTGTGACAATGATGAACGGCATAAACAATATGGGTTTGAATAAGTGATCGCTTAAGGCGATATGTAAAAGTTTTAGCGTCCCTGTTACTCCATATGCGAAAAAACCGTCAGTGCAAGTGGGACGGATTCGTGGAAAAATAGCAAAAAGTCGGTTTTTTATTAATTTAAAATGTACTAAAGATGCTATGAAAAATTTCGTTTAACCAGATCCTAGATACCGTTAAAACCCATCTAATAAAATATAATTGCAGTCCATATGTCATTCTAAATTGTCAGACCAGGAGAATTGGTGTCGAAAAAGACCTCATTTCAATAAATATTTCTATCGAGCCGAATTTCTCCAATTGCGTTTCTGTTTTAGAATCCAAAAACAATGTACTATATTATCATAATAATACAATATTTACTGAAGTAGATATGCAAGTTCTTAAAGTGTCAATTTTTTTTCCGTAGCGCCTTTATAAATAAATTATGAAATCAAAATGTTCCGCGTTTCAGAAACGTCAGGTCTGTATGGCATGTCTAAACGGCCGTTCATACTGTTTTGGGTTTGCAATAAAATAAACTTTTAACAATAAAAATAGCAACCGACTTCAATAGTAACAGCAGTCATTCACTAAAAAGTTAATAATAATTCTATAAAGACCGATGGTACCGAAGCAACACTTTTGCCGACTTCTTTCTTCCTGAAACGTTATGTTATCTAGAATTCGGCGTTCTTATATTGGTTTCTATGTTGCTATATCGTAGGAAATACGCCGACTTCTAGATAACATAATGTTTCAGGAAGAAAGAAGTCGGCAAAAGTGTTGCTTCGGTACCATCGGTCTTTATAGAATTATTATTAACGTCACTCACAACCATCTCCTCTCTATGATTCAAATGTTTCGGCGTTTGTTTTTTTTGAAAAGTAATTAAAACCTTGCCGGTCTACCAGTTTTGGAGATAAGGGGGGGAACATACATATTTTTGGGGTTTTTTAAAGGTTTCTCGAAACCAGTGTGAATAAATATAGTAAAAGTATATATTTTTACAATCAGCTTTTTAATATCTACAATTTGATACCCATATTGTATTTTTATAAAATATTTTTTTTATTTATTAGTACCTTTTTTTAAATTTCTCATTTGTTCTTAATTTTTTTTAATCCCTATAGTTTTCCTGTAATTGGCCAGTTACGATCTATAATTGTAATTTTTTTCATAAACATACATATTTTCGGGGGGGACATATACACATTTTCGGGGTTTTTTAAAGATTTCTCGAAACCAGTGCCAATAAATACAGTAAAAGTATATATTTTTACAATCAGCTTTTTAAAATCTACAATTTGATACCCATATTGTGTTTTTAGGATAATATTTTTTATTTTTCTCACTTTTGTTTTGGAAATATTTTGAACAATTTAAAAATTTTCATATTTTTTTTACACCGTGATATGTGGACAAATTAATGCTATTTTTGTGCCAAATTGCATGTATGTATCTTTTACGGTGCTAAAGTTATGAGGCTGTGACATACGGACGGACGGACAACGGAGTCTCACCATAAGGTTCCTTTTTGTACCTTTTAGGTACTACGGAACCCTAAAAATAAACAAAAGAACTTGATTGACCCAAGCTACCTGTTCCTTATTTCTATCAAATGTATGCGATCAAAATTTTGCTAGCTAATATTTCTACACCATACAAACTAAGCAAACATTATGATTTCCGAACAAATATTGTCGATTTAACAACGTACACTACTCACCCCAGACTACACAAACAATTAGCCCTCGATTTGCCCAGCCATTTAGAGGGTCAGGAAGCAAGCCACCTTACTTCCTTACCCTTAACTGTAAAGACACAAGGTTGAAATTTCCAACAAAAAGTGCATAAATAATGAGGTTTTTTAACACGTGGCGACGATCAGCTATGGTGTTCGATGAATAATTTATTAATTATTATCAGAATATACCTTTGTGAGGGGAAGTGTACCCGCCATGATGGGGAATAGGCGGTAATGGATGGGTCAAACTAATTAATATTTATGATTTCTGCATTCGTAGTTGAGTTCAGTACCAATGATTCGTTTTTCTAATTGATATCTGTATTCTATATGTCGCAGGCAAATAGTAAAATGTGGCATTTATTAACAGCGACCGAATAACGTAAAAATAAAGGTACCATTAAATTACGGTACGACGTCATGCCTATATTTTCCGGTTACCTGAATATTTCCTTACCTAAATAATTGCGGTTGGCAAAAAATAAAGGTATGTTTCGGTACTGGTACCTAAACCTTATTAACTTTATTTTCTTGGATGAGTTGGCGACTCCCCGCCTCCCGGCCTTCGTATCCGCAGCACTCAGCACCCACCCCGCTACCCCCGTCACGCAAGGAGCGCGATGTTATTCAGTACCGAATTCGCAAAATGGTTACATAAAGGTATCGGCCCAACCTCTATGAAAAAAGGTATCATAATGTTTTAAAGGTATCGTAATTTAATACCTTTATTACATTTTATATTTATAAATAAAAAACCGACTTTTTGCTACTTTTTTCGCATATGGAGTACAGGGACGCTAAACGCTTTTACGTAGCGCCTTAAGATGAGGAAGACTGTACCTGAGCCTAGAGCATAACCAACTCCAGGCAATCTAGGATTCGTTTGAAGAAATTCGGACTCTCCTGGTGTTGAAAAAAAAATATTTTGTTTATTAATCTTTTCTCTAGGGATCTTACGTATAAACAATGTAATAAGATTTATATTTTTGTCAAAAAAAAAATGTTTTGCACCCTCTTTTTTATGGTTTTCAAACGTTCGCTTCAAGAACGCGGTTAAGAGATCAACTTGTTTTTTTTTTTCATAAAGTGGGTAAATAAAAAGGTATATCACCTAAATTCAATATTTTTTTCCCTACAAAATATTTCAGTATTAGATAAAAACACACCAATTTGTGATCGCTGCGATCACTAGTATTACGCGTCCAAGAAAAAGAGGCCAAAGAGCCAACATATGTATAATCGCCTCTATGAAAAGCAAATAAAGTCTTTGCCATTAGACTTACCCCGGTTTCTGAAAGGCCAATCAATGTTAACAGTAGATTAAAAAATAATTATCTGGGGATTAAGCCAGAAAAAGTGGGAATTTTACATTGAAATCATTCATCACTATTCAGACTTCATATATGCTTTATTTTCACCGTTATTTGCGGTTAAAGTTTTTTTAATCTACTGTTAACTTTGATTGGCCTTTCAGAAACCGGGGGTTATTGTGCTGGACGGGTAATAAAAAAAGTTGCTAGAGTATACCATCTTCTTAAGTTCGTCACGATAGTTTTCCTTCACCGTTCAGCAAGTTGTATGGTACGTAGATACATGTACTGTATGGTATGGTGTGGTACGTACAATGATCTTCATCATTGGGTACGTATGATAAGTATAAATCCCACCAAAAGCATTACGCGTAACCCCTCGGCCACAGCTTCAGGCTTCGAGAGGCGCGCCAAGCGGTTCTTCTTGCGACGGCGCCGGCGGAGAGAACAAATGTATGAAGTTGTATAGAGCCGGCCATGGGTCGCCGCTCACGCGTCTTGTCCGGCTTCGAGTGACTTGCGCTCTCGCGACGGCGGTGTGCCGGGAGGCGGGTGGTTGAAACAGTGATTGAGCGCACAGGACGAACCTAGTGTCGAGCGCTTTGAGCGAGCGAGCGCGCTATACATGAAGGCGCCGACGGGTGTCGTGGCAGGGCAAAGCCCGTCGCAAAAACCGCCTGGAAGCACAGCAAGGAGCGCCGCCAGAAGCCTGAAGCTGTGGCCCTGGCGTAAAGCAGGTAGCAAAGACTCAAGACTCATAAGCTCATAAAAAGTTATCAGATTACTGTTAAAAAGTTATCAGATCTCATGTAGAGCCAAGCCCCTCCCTAACTATATAAACCCTTCCTCATGGCCGTTGGGGCCGAAAGGCGTTGGAATGGAGACCAAGTACAGCAAAGCGTAGCGTAGGCGGACCTCGTGCCCGCTGGACCAAAGACCTGAAGGACGTTGCGGGTAGCGGCTGGATGAGGATGTCGCAGGACCGCCAAGAATGGCGAAATATTGGAGAGGCCTATGTCCGGCAGTGGACGAACACAGGTTGATTGGATTGATGTTATGTATGGAGTTAAGATCTTTATAAACTATGGACTCAACCTTTTAGCAAGAACAAACTACGGACAAGTAACTACGGTAAGTATGTCGGGTGTATTTAATGCATTGAATATAATTATTCTCATTTTGTATTTTAGATTATGTTTCACAAAGTCCACGGAAATTCATGAATACCTTGAAGTACCAACAGTGATTGAAGAAATACAGGAACGCAATGTGAAATACAAAGCCCGCCTTTTGTCTCACGTAAACAACCTAGCAACAGGGGATCTAAAAAGGCCGACGTGGGTGAATCATAAAATGATTTGAAAGTAGGAAAGAGTCAGAGTTTTTTCACGCGTGCAAAAGAGACGGCATTAGAACAGAATCATAATGTGATTCATGCAAAACGGCCTTTTTAGAGGACCAGATCTGTTTACTAGTAATACTGACGTGGGACGCCTGAAGAGGCACACAATCCTGAGGTTGCATAACAGGAACTAGACCGATAAAGGTTGGTTGATAGCTGTATCCACCAACCCACAAGCTCTTTACCCACATAATCAGTCAAAAGACTGATCGCAAGTGGACCGAAAATAGGAAAAAAAAAAAATAATATGTTTTGGTGCTATCTTGGATAAGATTGTAATTTTTATTGATGCGATGTCACTTGCAGCCAAATGACGTTTCAGGACATCCTTGTACCGTAAGTACTGACCTCCAGGCTTGCGTTTTCCAGTGGAGATCTCGGAGTAGAAAACTGCCTTGCCAAGATCTTGCCAAGTTTCTTGCCCGTTCTTCTTAGCAAGACTAATCGAATGGGCGGAGGTAGGCATGTATTTATATATGTAACCTATTACTATGTAGTATATAGAATGGGATTTGGTCGGCCGCCTGGATTCGTGCTGGGGGCTCGGTTGGTGATCATTGAACCTTGTTCCTGGTCCCTGGCCGGGTCTCCGGTATGGGTTCGGGCGATTGATTGGATTTCACCTTGTATAATAATATTTTACCTATAATTTTAATCGTATATATATTGCTACATAAATTAAATAAACATTTAATCTAAGTAGTTCATGTACATTTATTATTTTATTACATATATTTTTATAAGATTAAAATTTGACTTGTGAAACGTGTATTATATATACCTACTTTGCAAAATAAACTTTTTGAATTTTGAATTTGGGAGTCGAGAGTCATCCATACGAACGAGGTGTCCACACCATCGTAATTGGCCTTTCATGAGAAGGCACTCCAGAAACAGTTCGACTGGAAGTCCTCGACGCTAAACGCTTACACCGCAAGACTCGCCCCAAGCCCACGTATACGTACAACTCGTATGGACAACTGCACTGTATTTCGTGTGACAGGATATTTCTGACGAAACTCTGATTTTCCAGCCACATCCGAGCTCATGCCAGAAAGCAATAAGGGTCGCCGTCGACGGATACGTCGAGGAGGACATCATCATGAATGTTTATTGTATTTTCTATTTGAAAGTTATATCTAAGTGTATATGAATGTATGATGACATATCTAAGTGTATAGTAATGTACCAAAAGATAAATAAATGAACTGAACTGAACTGAACCTGAACTGGACATCTTCTAACATTTGTCGAGACCGTCGAAGGCTTTCGCGTAAATTCAATTTGTAAGATCTTTATTACGAATACAAACTTTAAAATCTAAAAATGTCTACACCTGTCTAGTACAATAAGTACGTGGGTACTAATAGCACCGATAATAAAAAATGACATGACCTAAACACTTTGCGACCCTCTCCAAAACCTCACTCTTTCAGTTGCTTTAACTACCTTATAATAAGGGTGAGAATCCCCTAACTCTCGATGTCCACATTTTACACCTGGCCTCGAGAGAATATGCCCACCTGTGCTCTAATCATTATGCAATTATCCATGCCCTCTGCCCTCCTGGTTGCAGTGTTACGAAACCTTCCTGCGCCACAACGATAATTAATCTTATACTTGTCCCCGTTCTACATGGCAGCGACTCTGGTCCTCTAAAAAGGCCGCTTTGGATGAATCAATCATGATTCTGTTGTAATGCCGTCTCTTTTGCACGTATGAAGAAACTCTGACTCTATCCTACTTTCAAATCATTTCATGATTCACCCAAGTTGGCCGTTTTAGGTCCCCTGGCCTGCTCAGCGTCTACACCAGACAACGCAGTGCTTTTTTTATGGTTCCGTAGTACCTAAAAGGTGTCAGTTGTCCGTCCGTCCGTCCGTATGTCACAGCCTCATAACTTTAGCACCGTTAAAGATAAAAACATTAAATTTGGCATAAAAATAACATTAATTTGCCCACACATCACGATGCAAAAAAAATATATTTAAATTGTTCAAAAAATAAAAAATATTATCCTAAAAATACAATATGGGTATCAAATTGTAGATATTAAAAAGCTGACTGTAAAAATATGTACTTATACTATATTTATTGGTAATGGTTTCGATAAATCTTTAAAAAACCACAAAAATATATATTTCCCCCTCCCCTTATTTCCAAAACTAGTACACCAACAAATATAAAAAAAAATGTTTATTCTAGATCATAACTGGCCAATTGCAGGAAAATTATAGCAATTTAAAAAAAATTGAGCAAAAAGAAAAAAGTGAAAAAAATGTGATTTATGATTTAATTCCATAAAAAAAATATATTATAAAAATACAATATCGATGTCAAATTGTAGGTATTAAAAAGTTAATTGTAAAAATATATAGTTTGGCTATATTTCATTGCATCTATTTCGAAAAATCCTTAAAAAACCACAAAAATATGTATGTCCCGCCCTTATCTCCGAAACTGGTGAACCGAAAAATATGAAAAAATTCATGGTAATATATGTTTACGTAAAGATTACAGGAAAATTATAGCGGTTGCGAAATTCACGAAAAAAAATAGCAACATTCCCAAAACTGTCGTATTACGGAACCCTAGGTAAGCGAGTCTGACTCGCACTTGACCGGTTTTTTTTATCCGCTATAAGCTTAAGCTCGGCCATTGGGGCCAAGCACCGATGGGACCTAAGATAAAGGGCGCTCGCTCAGTAGACTTATATCTTTGAATCGGTTGCCAACTGCTTGCCAACCATCAAAACACAGTTGAAAACTGAACTTTTAATATTGCCTTAACTGAGTAACTCACTCAGGAAGGCTCCTTGCATGCACTCAAAATGCAAATAAGTACGCACAATCTTCAGTTCAACAGTTTTTTTCTAAGAACACAGACCGGAGCTGTCACATGGACCAAATAAAAGCCCTAAGTTGATCCGTTCAAATAGTACTCGGACCTGGTCCGATGGACTTTTATGGTAAGCCCTAAACTCAAGCGGACCGAACGGACTAGCCCTATTTCGGTAAAAAGCCGGTCCGGTCCGAGTTGGTCCGAAACAGTCCGTTAAAATCTTTTTATCCCACTGCAAAATGCAAAAAAGATACGTTTTTTTGATACAAGAATACAAACTCGAGTCACGCGAAGGTACGAGAGTCATGGTGACGGTGCGTGGCATCCGTTTCACACTAGTAAATCTTAATTGTAGGGCCTAAAGTCCCTAATTGAATAGCTTTTACGTTTGCGATGTACCCGGGAATGTCGGGCAGCGGGCAGCGGTCGTCATCACATCCTTCGAATAACATTATTTTGTTATGCTATACTTGCATAAAACCATCCATAATCATTTCGTTGAACACAACGGACCACCAACGGACCAACGGACTGAACGGACTAACCCGAAGCCCGATTGAAACTCACGGTTGAAAAAGTCCTACTTGATGATTTAGGACTTTTATACGTTTTCAGTCTTTTACGGACTTTTTGTTTGGTCCATGTGACAGCTCTGACACAGACATTGCAAACCGAAGATTAATTATTGCGCTTTATGAAAGCACGGCTTGAACAGGTGCAATGAGAGCAAAACACTTCGCTCGAGAAGGCGGCAACTGAAGCATGTTCAGCGAATGAGCCAACGCCGCCGCCGCGCCGTTGCGCCCCGTCGTCGCCATCCCACGTTGCTTCATAAATTCGAAAATATGTTATGGCGTAGGATAGTTTCATAACACGCTCCCTGCTTTGTTCGGTGTTGGGACAAATTATGTGTAATTACGTGTTTAAGCGAAAGGGAGTCTTTAGCTAAATCTCCTCTTCGTAGTTCCACTATCATTTTAATCACGTAAACAAAGATTTAATTTAGGAATTAAGTTTGTAGACATTGTAGCCGATTCTGAAGGCTTTAATTTTAGTTTTAGTGCTGTCAAACATAAAATTATTCCAAAGTAATTTAGATTCTGTTCCTAACTTTCAAGGACTATTTTGCAATTAATGAAATTTAGTTTTGACAGCACTAAAACTAAAATTAAAGCCTTTAGAATAGGCTTTATTGAGATGTTAGTGCGATCATCCTTGCAAAGCATCAAATTGCAAGGCAATTTGCTAAGTATGCCTTTGTTGGATATAAGAAGCCGCCAGCTTGTCCACGCATGTTGCGTCCCACACTAGCGGCCGCCCATGCTTCCATGCTGCCAAAGTAATGCCGTCGGGCCTCTTTCCATCGTCCCGAACGACTCCTGTCGGTTCACGGGTCGAGGGTACGTTGATCGTGGTGAAGGCCCTTTGGATAATGTCATTCAGGGCAGCATGGGCAGAGTGGCGGCCGGCCAATTTGGCTTCCTCACAGCACGAGATCTCAATTTTACCCATTGATGGGTTAATAATTTTGTTATACAAGACCTCTGTGCTGTGGACAGAAGACAAAAAGGCTGGAAGTGCCACGCTATTCACTGATCTGATCCCCAGGCCTCCCAATCTTATTGTTTTTTATAATTATAAACTACCACTAATGAAAAAATAAAAACGTTCAAGTGCGAGTTAGACTCCTGTACCTAGGTTTTTTAAGGTATTCTCGAAATAGATGCAAGTAAATATAGCCAAACTACATATTTTTACAATCAGCTCTTTAATACCTACAATTTGATATGCTTATTGTATTTTATAAAATATGCTTTTTATTTATTTAACTTTTTATATTTCTCATTTGTTTTCAACTTCTTTCAAATCACTATAGTTTTCCTGTAATGGCCAGCTATGATCTAAAATTGAAATTTTTATAATATTTTTTGGTCCACCAGTTTCGGAGAAGAGGGTACATACATTTTTTCGTGTTTATAAAAGACTAGCGACCCGCCCCGGCTTTGCACGGGCATGTATTACACATACAACCTTCCTCTTGAATCACTCTATCTATTAAAAAACCGCATCAAAATCCGTTGCGTAGTTCTAAAGATCTAAGCATACACAGGGACAGACAGACAGCGGGAAGCGACTTTGTTTTATGTAGTGATTTCTCGAAGCTAGTGCCAGTAAATATAGTAAAAGTATATAGTTTTATTAGATACCAATATTGTGTTTTTAGAATAATGTTTTTTATTTTTCTTTTTTTTGTTTTGGAAATATTTTGAATAATTTATAATTTTTCAAAGTTTTTTACACCGTATTATGTGCGCAAACTAATACTATTTTTGTGCCAAATTTCAAGTCTTTATCTTTAACGGTGCTAAAGTTACGTATATGTGACATACGGACGGACGGACGGACAACAGAGTCTCACCACAAAAGTTCCTTTTGTACCTTTTATGTACTACGGAACCCTAAAAAGGAAAAAGAAAAGAGAACTCTGAAATAACTCACCTGGAGGCACCAAAAAGTGATTATAGCTCCTTAGAAGTCGAAGAGCTGCCAACGCGCTGCTGTGCTGGGCTGAGCATGAGGGCTCTATAGAGTACATACTTCCACTGCTGTCCTCCATTTAGGACACACGTTGATATTACTTAGACTAGCGTTTTGAGTCAAACTGGTAAAATCTGGTTGTCTATTGCATTGCACGTTTATTGTTCACTTTGTTCTTTTGAAAATTTTTATTTAGGTTAATTTTTATAAACACTGGCTAATTTTTTCAAGAACATACCTACTATTTTATTAGGTTTTATTTAAGTTACGTTTTCGTTTTGGTTATATTTATTAGTTATTTTTAAGTTTTAGGTTACTCTATCTGTTTTGAGAGCGATATACCAAGATACATAAAACTCATAGACATATAAAACTATTTTTTTTTCGCAACACTACTTCGTCACTCAAAGGGCTAGAAGGAATAAGTGAGAACGGCGCCTTATATTAAAAATATCACAGCCGGATTGTAAAATGTGAAATGAATTTCTAATTAATCGAAACAGAACACCTAAATTAAAAATTTACTCAATAATTATTCAACAAAACCTTATTACCTATTTATTGTGTATGTTGGTATCGCAAAGTTTCCATTGGTTTCAGCAAATTAGAATTTCAAAAATTTTGAAATTCTAATTTACAGAAACCAATGGAAACTTTGCGAATGCAGTATACACAATACAAAGGTAATGAGGTTTTGTTGAATAACTATTCAGTGAATTTTGAATTTAAGTGTTCTGTTTCGATTAATTAGAAAAAGGCGGATTTTTAACAATCCGGCTGTGATATCGCTCTTAAGAGTCAAAACTAAAACTGAATCTTTAAGTCGAGGTTCAAGTTAATTTCTTTACAATTTTCTTACAAGAATCCTCTGATTACTTTTCAAATTTTATTTTATGTGCACTTTTCATGCATGATCTGATTACGCACATCGGGTTCCTAATGATTTTAATGAATGAATAATAATTGATTTTTTTGTTTCATGTTTTTGGGACAAAGTTGC
The DNA here is from genome assembly GCA_934047225.1 of Ypsolopha sequella. Classification (NCBI taxonomy): domain Eukaryota; kingdom Metazoa; phylum Arthropoda; class Insecta; order Lepidoptera; family Ypsolophidae; genus Ypsolopha; species Ypsolopha sequella. The sequence goes on from OW204011.1 coordinate 12,919,762, forward strand.
ACCCCGCTATGCTTTTTTTTACCTCTTTTTTAGGACATCAAAAGGAACGCGCGTAAGCAAACAAATTAACCCGCAAACTAGTCGAAAAGTCTGTCATTATTTAACGAAGAAAATACCGAGTCACTTATGTAATTTCTCACGGCTTCTCTCATTGGCTAATCCGGTAATTGTTATGTCATTTCCTCGTTTCCTATTGGTCGTTTTCTAGCCACGCCCCTCGCTTTTCCATGTGTTAGGTTTCCTTATGACATACAAGGTAACAATGCCTTTGAATATTTAAAGAGAAAATTATTGAAGTGTTTGTTTTTCGTAAGTATGGATACGATTGGGGGCACAGGCGTATTATGTCTGTGGTTGGGGTTAACTTTTTGGGTAAATATTGGGTATAACATGAACATGTTAATAAATAAAATTATGGTAATTATGATAAAACTAATTTGTTAATTTTTATAGGTGGTAGAGCTGATGCCGGGCTCGACTGTGGAGGTACCACCATCTTACTTGGAGACCCCCTCGAAGTAATTCGGGGGAGAGTAAGAGGACAGCTCACAGGCAAAAAACCAGTAGGCCCATCATGCCTGGGACCGATGTATGGCGGTATGTTCATCCCTAATAGCCGGGCCTTATATGGAACAGACCGGTGACGGGCAGCGGCATCACTGGAGGGTTGTTTTGGGGGTGTGACTCGTTGGGACGAAAAATAAAAAGTTGTCCCATCGAGTAACAGTGTAACTGGTTGGGACATTTTATATTTTTTGTGTCCCAACGAGTTACACTGTGACTGGTTTTGGTGTAACTCGTTGGGCCCAAAGAGAACAAATGACGTCATACATTTGATTGCAATTTAATTGCATTCCAGTGAGGTACTTAACAGGTGGTAGAGCTGATGTCGGGCTCGACTGTGGAGGTACCACCATCTTACTTGGAGACCCCCTCGAAGTAATTCGGGGGAGAGTAAGAGGACAGCTCTCGAACAGGCATAAAACCAGGTGGCCCCTGGGACCGATTGATGGCGATATATCCATTCACAGCAGACGGACAGCGGCGTCACTAGTGCGAGGGTTCCAGCACCGCGCTCATCAACCCGCCTGCCCAGCGTGTGTGAGTATGGGCATTACTTCCAAAAGGACCGCCAAGAGTGGCGAAATCTTGGAAAGGCCTATGTCCAACAATGGACGAACAAAAAAAAAAAGGCTGATGGATGGATGGAATTTTCCTATCCCCTGCAGCTCAAAGCGTTCTTATAATTGGATGTTGTCAGGGCCGTCTTTGGCCATGCAGGGGCCCTGGGGCACACTGAGTTTGAGGGGCCCTTTTGATGAAAACATCAGTGTGGTGTGTTTTTGTTATGAATGAATATTTGATAAAAATATAAGCTATGTGTAAATTTAAAATATTGATGGAAATGTAAATAGTTGTGCCGATTCGGTGCAACACGACTTAACTTATCTGACAGGACTAAACTTAATTTAAGCGTTCTGTCTTTTTCTTTCTGTATCGAAAAGACAAATATAGGACGCTCAAAATAAGGTTAGTCCTGTCAAATAAGTTAACCCTTAAATGCATCCAGTTGCCAAATGGCAACATATAATTTTTTTTTAATTTTTCTTGTCTAATTGTTTTTTTCTTACGCCTAGTTTTCTTCCTGCAAGACCTGTATGAAAAATAATTACGGAAAAAAATAAAAATATGTAAAATTTAGTTTTATTTGCTTTTTTTTAATGTATACAAACATAATTTTGCAGTTGTAAAAAAAAAAAGCTCACAGGCAAAAAACCAGGAGGCCCACCATGCCTGGGACCGATGGATAGCGGTATATCCATCCCTAATAGCTGGGTCTTTTATGGAACAGACTGGTGACGGGCAGCGGCGTCACTGGTGCGAGGGTTCCGGCACCGCGTTCACCAACCCACCTGCCCAGCGTGTGTGAGTATAGGCAATTCTTCCAGGATGAGTGGCAAAGTCCTGGAAAGGCTTATGACCAGCAGTGGGCGAACTAGGCTGATGGATGGAGGATGTATGAATGTTAAGAAAAATCCAGACGTAAAGAACACCGCATAAATAAAGTCTCATCCACTCTATAGTGTCTAGTTCTGATGGTGGCACCGCGATGGCGTTATAATTGTCGCTGGCTGACGCCACGAACGTTATGAGCGATCCAGTAACTGGAACAGAGGGGTCGTGGAGAATGTTCTACCTCAATTATTTAATTTTTTCATTCTGAATTTCAAGCAAACGTCGTAAGTTGGTTTACTGTTGGCGTTTCGTCATTAAGTAATAAGAAAACGAATTTCCAAAAGAAATTCAGAGTGGCTTTGTTGAATATATTTTTAACAGTGATATTATCAAAAATTTATATACACAACGGAAAAATCTAAAGATATTAGACCCCAAAACTTTGTTTTAAGAGTTTATGACGGAGGGCATGATTTCACAGGAGGTTACTCTGGTCCCCAACTTTCGTCACAGTGGTGATCGACCTTCGTTACCGACTTCCACAGATTTTGTTGAAGTCGTTGGACAGGCTGATTAACGCCCCACCTATTTTCACTATCCCTCTTTTTGAGCAAGCGCTCGTCATCCTCACTTTGGCGCTTTTCATCAGGCGCTGTATAGTTACCTAGCCCACAGTGTATTAAAATACTAACTTGTAATATATTTTTATATTAAAAATAATATTTTTAAGCTACTCTATAGCTTTATACAGTTTACAAAGCTTTCTAGTTCAAATTGCCACCTAATAACTACTGTAGAGTAGGCTGCGGCTTTTGTATAGTGAGACTACACCAAAACGCGCACCCTGCACGGCTTTACTTTCGTACCGTTAAGGCGATACGTAAAAGTTTTAGCGTCCCTGTTACTCTATATGTGAAAAAACCCTCAGTGCGAGTGGGACGGATTCGTGGAAAAGTTGCAAAAAGTTGGTTTTTTATTAATATACAATGTACTAAGTACTACTTTCTGCTCTGTTGCGAGCGGTTGGAGGGTCGGCGGAACTTTCCCCGATAACATATTATGGTACAATTTTCTTTGTGTTTGTGGGCTTGTCTTTTGTGTGGTGGTGGTTCCCTTTTATCTTTCTTTATATTTGTTATTTTATACTTTCTCTTAGCTAGGCGACGCTCGCGGAAGATTTATTTATGGGCCATAGGCCTCTTTAAATCTGAAGCTCACACATTGAAATTGCGTTCTTGCTACATTAAAAAATCTTATGTTACAATACAAACACACATAATTATTTAATTTGTTCTAGTTAAACTATGTAATATGTTTTATGTTATTATTACATTATGTTGTATTCGTCTATGGTTACGTAGCAACATCCATAATTACTTACTTTATGTCAGAATGCAAACATGTAAATCTTTAAATAAATAAATAAAAAAAATAACTAAGTTATTTTGCCAAAAAGATTTTCAAGGAGACTTTACAAATACATAATATCGACATTTTGAATGCAATTTCACAATGAAATTAGTTAGGATTTCAGAATTACAGGAAAAAATAAAACAATTTAGAGGTCTTTTCGGAATTAAATTCTATCGAGAAAATTTCATCCAATAGCGTTTTCCTTCAGTGAGAATCTTAATCAAATACTCAAATAACGTAGATGACTTTATAATAAAAGAGTAAATGGATTCGAAAAAAAACCATTTTTTTGGTATCGCCTTAATAGTAAGCACTGGAGGCTCGCACGCAAAAATAAAGTGATAAAACGGACGTTCCTATAGCAGTCACATAAATGGTGTCTGTCTTTCTGTTTGAAGCACTCTAAAACACTGGAAAGTAAGGTAAGGGAAACTTGCACTGCTAATTCCTATAGCTTAATTTCGAAAAGATTATTTTTAATTATTTTTTTTCAGAAAATGTACGTCATTTTAGGGCATACTTTTCATTATTATTTTATATAAATTAATCATTATTTTTCATGATTTTTTTAAAGAATTGTCCAATATTAATAAGAATTGTCACTTGAAAATTTTAGACATTATACTGATTGTGATGTGTGATTGCTTATAAAAAAACCGGCCAAGCGCGAGTCAGACTCACGTACCTGGTTCTGAATTGTAGATGATAAATTTAATTTTGTCATTTTTTTTTCGTGAATTTATCAACCGCTTTATTTTTCCTGTAATCTTTACGTAAACACATAAAATCATGATTTTTTCATATTTTTTGGTCCACTAGTTTTGGAGATAAGGGGGGGGGGGGCATACATATTTTTGTTTTTTTTTAAAGATTTCTCAAAACTTGTGTCAGTAAATATATTAAAAGTATATAGTTTTATCATCAGCATTTTAATACCTATAATTTGATACCCATATTGTATTTTTATAAAATATATTTTGTATTTATTTTACTTCTTTTTTTATATTTCTCATTAGTGCTGATTGTTTTTAACCGTTGTAGTTTTCTTGTAATTGGCCAGTTATGATCTATAATTGTCATTTATTTCATATTTTTTGGCTTACTAGTATCGGATATAAGGGGGGGGACATACATATTTTTGTTTTTTTTTTTAGATTTTTAGAGATCGGCAGAAACAGGATCCACGCGAGCAAACCTGCGGGGCGTCTGCTAGTAAGTTATAAAGTGAATGTTTCATGTTGAAGTGGTCGTGTTATACAGGATCGTGGGAACCGGCACGTGCGGTTGACAATTAACCCGATCGCCCCATCTTTACATACAGCGAGCAGTTGCCGCTCGTCGGACCATCGGAGTTCACACCGTGTTGATATATCGTCACGACATGAATGTCTGTGAGGGTGTCAGAGGTGTTTCCGAGTATGAACTGTTAAAATGCAAGTCACACTTGAAAGCCAACTTTTCAATGACGATTATTCCGCCTCAACGTGTGAGCCTAAATATGAGGTGCCTTCCTAATCATGCAGACCAGAGACAAATATTATATTAAATGGGCCGGTATTTTCACCCGTGACCTCTGGATTAGTAACAGCCCCGGATTTCCCCTATAGGCCTACAAGGCCCGGGCTTAGGGGCCCCAACCACCCAGCTACACCGACCAGGTAGTTTGCCTGCCTGATGGCAGACGGAAATAGAAGTTAGAGAAAAAATAATAAAAACGTTATTACGGGCATATTATACGCCACGTATGACGACCGTTAACGTAACTATAGTGACATATGTATAGCATATTATTTATTTATCGTATGGCAGATGTTAAAATTTATTTTTATTACACATAATAAACATTTATTTAAATCAATGAATTGTCGAGTCTTTGCAGGTATTCGACCACTGCTGGAGTCAGAGTTTTGAAGTCCTCCATAGGGCCATTATAAGAATACAGTGGACAGTCGGATATTATGTGTCTCACTGTTTGCTCAGGACACCCACAAGGGCAGGCAGCAGTCTCACTCCAGCCCCACTTATGCCTCATGTAGCCACACTTGCTGTGGCCGGTGCGGATGCGGTTGAGTCGGCTCCACACACAACGCTGTTGGTCGAAACCAGGCGGTGGATCACGTGGATTGAGGGTGAACAAAGCAGGGTCATAGTTGTTCGTTGACCATTCCTCTTCATAGCTTGTATAGCATACACTACATTATTTCTGATGTTTATTAATAGTAATAAAAGTCGTTTTTTTATCTTTATTCAGTTTGTTTATTCTTCAAACAATTTACATTGTATTAGAAAAACAATCTTATAATCAACTTATTTTACAAATCTTAAAATTATAATGACATTGTATGTATCAGGTTCTTAATTTGATGCGATGTTAATAAATAAATAGTAATGGTAATAAAATGTCTATTAGTTATCAAATTTATGTCAAAAGTATTAGGTAAAGGACAAAGATCCAGGACGTCAAGTACTGTCAAAGAAAAAAATCATCTCGTGAGTACAGACATTTCGTAGGCAAAAGATTTTTTTTAGATCAGTTTTAAAAATACAGTTGAGTCAATTAGCTTCAAACATAAAGGCAACGCGTTGTTATCTTTATTGGAGTTTATGGTCACGATGTGATCATGTCACCCTAATGAGGAAGAGTCACGATTTTTGTTAAGTATGTAGATCGATGACAGTAAAAAAAACATGACTTATGGTGAAAAAAATATCCAAATCGGACAAGAAATGTCGAAAGTACAGCAATTTTACTGTAGCAGTTCAAATAACGCCCGCCAGTACCAGCCGCGAGCGCGTGACGTCATCCCACACATACCCGGGGCGCGACCCCGCACGCGCTCTTCAGTTCTGTAGGTGTACTCTGTTTCCCGCGCAGTTCTTGAGCTGTGCTTGTCACGGTCGCTTTGTTATAGATTTATTGTTGTGTATCAATATCCTTAAAAATGTCTTACAAATATTGTGTCGTGCCAAAGTGCAAGAGTACAAGTAGTAGTACGCCCGACAAACTATTTTTTCATGTTCCAACAGACAAAAAAGCTAGAAAAAAGTGGTGTAGTGTTATGAAGAGAGATCCTTTATCAAGCAAAAGTACTCATTACTGTTGCGAAGATCATTTCGACGTAAGTACCTTTCCTACGTTATACCTTATACTTGACGTATACCTATTTCCTCGTATTATTGAGTAAATGTCACCTATTTTATCGATCAATGGAATCAAAAACCTTAAAACTTAATCCTTTTATGTCATATTGTCTCAACCTTAACACAATCGTATGAGGTAATAACAATAAACAATAATCAACGTAGGTATGATATTTGTAGTCCGGGAGACTACCGCATTTTTATCTACGATAATGAATACCTATCAACAATAGGTAATGATTCGAATTTTAATTTCTTTGCTGTAGGACCTATTTTTTGGATCTGCTTTTCTCAGTAAGTAAAGTATTATTTAAAAATAAAATAAAGAATCTTTAATCTGTTTTTACTTTTTACAGGTCGAAAATGACATGGAAAATTATATAAGGTACCGATTGATGGGTGGTCAACTAAGACTAAAAAAAGGAGTTCTGCCGCATAAATTTGACTGCCAAAGAAAGGATAACGCCGTTGTAGAACGGACTGGATATAAAAAAAGACAGCAGATTGAGTACTTTGAAAGAGTGCTTAATCCGGAAGTTGGTCATGAAAACCTAATAACACAAGAAGAGTTCGTGGCGTGTGAAACGATTGATTTAAATTCAAATGATACAGAGGCTATAAACCCGCTTGAAGAAGATAATGCGGCAAATCTACACAATGATCCTAAATATAAATCACTCGCAGTGCAAGTTAATATAAAGCCAAAAGTTCGAAGCAAGGGCATTAATACTGACGCCGGTTTTGACCGGGTTGAAGAGTTTGCTCTTAAAATAAAAACGGTGAAACCAAAAGAACATCGTCGGGATCATCATCGGGAACCAATGCATGATAGCTTCACATCTTACTCTAATACCTCATCAGTTTCTGCGAGCCTAAGTGGATTCAGTGTAAATACTGACGCCTGTGAAATGAAACGACAAGTAGATACTGAGTTATTTAAGGAACACATGCAAAAAGGAACTTTAATGTCTATATCTAGAGAACCTAAGCTTTTTCTCGGATTACCATCGCAAGTGTATTTCTGTTTAGAATATTTGAGTGAATCTACTGAGAGACCTCTGATGGATGTATTATTGAGCTTGAAAAAACTGAGATGGCGTGAACCGAATTCCGTGCTTGCTGTTCAATTTGGAGTTTCGGAATCTACAGTCGCCAGACATTTCAAAGAAACAATACCTAAGGTTGCTCAATGCATGGAGAAACTGATTTTTATTCCTCCTCGCGACGATATTCGCTCAAATCTTCCGATACCTTTTAGGAGGCGTTATTCAACAGTCGTCAGCATCATAGATTGTTTAGAAATTCAAATCGAGAAACCTAGCTCAGCAGTACATCAGGCGCTAACGTGGTCACAATATAAAAATGCGAATACTATAAAATATCTAATATCGATAACACCTAATGGACTTATAAACTTCATATCCGAAGGTTATGGAGGAAGGACATCGGACGCCCTTATCTTTGAAGACTGCGGTTTTCTTCAGATGTTATCCCCCGGTGACGTAGTGATGGCTGATAGGGGATTTAATAATATAGCTCATTTACTTGAACGTCAAGGTTGCAAACTTTTAAGGCCTCCTAGCGTTGATTCGGGATCAAAACTAAGTAAAGAAGAAGTTTTAGAAACTAAAAGAATAGCGGCCCTTCGAGTACACGTCGAGAGAAGTATAGGGCGTTTAAGGGAGTTTGAAATGATTGCACCTCATGCATGTGTTGACATTGATTATGTTAGAATATTAGACTATGTTGTGACATCTGCTTGTGGAGTAGTTAATCTTCAAGAATGCTTATTTAGAAACCAAGTTTAAAATAAAACAATATTTATATCTTAAGCCATCTGTTTATTTTTATACCTTAACCTAAGTTTTGACCAATTTAGGAAAGACTGAGTGTTTCCAAAAACTTGTTGACTTTTCCAAAAGATCTTTGCAGTAAATTTCATCAAAATCTTCTTCAAAGATTTCTACTTCTTTGTTAGCTTCAAAATTCTTATCAGCAAAACAAAAAAGCCCTTTAGTTTTGTTGCAAAAAAACATTTGCAGCTGGATTTGACCTTTTGATTTGTTTGTGAGACGATTATTTTTAATAAAGCTTTCTTTGCCTTGTGTGGTCATGGGACATTTTATTTCTATGACATATTCTTGTGTTAAGCCATCAGGAGATGCACCTAAAATAGGCCAATCACTTTTCAAAAACAGCCCACCATTTTCGATTACAAATTTTCTCAATTTTGCTACTTTTGCCCTAACATCAGGTTCCAGTACTTTGCCTCTTCGCATTGCAGGAGTTTCTGGTATGGTTGCACCGAATATTTGCTCAACTAATGAACCATCAGGGGTTTTGCAATGGGCGGCGTCGTGTATTTTTGACGCGGTTATTCTGCAATATCGCATCTCATGCCATAAAGGAGACTGAGCTTGAGATAGAGTTTCTTGTTCTATTTTTGAACACTTTTCTGGTGTTTGTTTTGTTGTACAATAATCGATGAAGCCTTGTGCACTGTTCGTGTCGTTACCTTCTTTTTTATAATCATTTATCAAGTTATGCAATGATAATTTCGTAAGTTCATTCTGTGTAACGTAACTTGTTAACTGAATCCTAATAGAATTTAACTGTATATTGTGCACCAGTTTGTTAAAAAATTGTTCACTTCTTACATTAGCGTTATCGTCAATATCTCCAGCGCTGGAACCGATATCTTTGGCTTTTATAAATTTCAAGGTTGTGCCCACTGTGGCCAGTTTTGGTTTGGCCCAATAACATTTTTTTTCAGTTGGAGAAGGCTCTTCACTGCGTCTGTGTATCCACATAAGAAATGCTACACTATGTTTGCAACCTCCTTTTTGTGCAGCACAATCATGACAAGTAACATCAATAATAGTTTTATCATTTTCTTCACATTTGAGAGTGCAGCTATAACCTTTAGTTTTTACTTTATGCTCCGGTGTTATTCTTGCCTTTACTGTGCACACATTTCCATTTCTTTGGACTTGGACATACCCTACGGCATCGTCGCCATATGACTCTCGTACAGACCTGTAATAATCATACAGCATTAAATACCTACATCACATTACCTGATGCGGTTGCACCATTTAAGTGCATCGAAACAAAAAACATGGTAGGTATCCGCTAATGTTAGTTAATCTACGGCGCGCTCCCGGTCTATAATGTTTAGGTGAACTTGAAACCGGCACTTACTAAATCGCAATGAATCATGCCTGCAGTTGCCTGCTTACAAAAACATCAACTCGAACTCCGTAGGAAGAAATAATGTAGGTACTTGACTTGACTAACGTTTTTATGATGGAGTGTGTTATGCTGTCCATGTACCTTTTTACCCAGGTTATTTTATTATTTTCACATTACCTACCGCAACAGCCATGGGAAAAAGTACCTAGGCCTAAACTCACTAACTAACACATTAAATTTGGTAGGTACTTACCGTTGAAGCTTCCAACCTCGGATTTCAGCGCTGGTATACTTCACATGATTGTTTAAGTATTCAAAAACCATGAAAGAATCCACTTTAGGTAGATTATCTGACTGTCCTTTTTCGAATCCATCTTCCAATTTGTTGCTCATTATTACAGAACACCGAAACAATAAACCGATAATGCATAAAACTCGAAAAAAAACCGAGTGTTCGCTACTAATCACGAATGTGCGTACTGGACGACTGCGATCGCGCGGGGTCTGTGTGTGATGACGACATCGGTATCCACGGGCGGGAGGCGCGCGTTTTAAAATCAAGCCCGATAAAATATTAAATAACTTTGCCATTTATGGACGGATTTCAAAAAATCAAAAAGTAGTGTACTCAGAAAATCATAACACATGCAATGTAATAGTCAAAATTGGATTCTCCCGTTATGTGACTTATCCTCATTGTACAAATCGTTTATAAATATATTATATTTAACTTTTATGAGCTTTTGATTAGTATAGTGTTATTAAAACAATTAAAAAAATTATTACTCGATATATTTCGGCCCTCGGTATGGGGCCGTCATCAGTCGAATGTAAAAAAATTTGTGACATATAATTTAGGTATCATAATAAAAAATATAAAAAGTAAAAGTGACACTTGTAAACAATTTTAGTTTTAAACTATTTTCTAAAAAATAATAAAGTAGAGTTCTCTAAAAATGATGTTGGTTATTTTTGATATTATTTAATCACTAATCATCCAAGAAGAGCAGTGATTAAATAATATCAAAAATAACCAACATCATTTTTAGAGAAACCTACTTTATTATTTTTTAGAAAATAGTTTAAAACTAAAATTGTTTAAAAGTGTCACTTTTACTTTTTATATTTTTTATTATGATACCTAAATTATATGTCACAAATTTTTTTACATTCGACTGATGACGGCACCATACCGAGGGCCGAAATATATCGAGTAATAATTTTTTTAATTGTTTTAATAACACTATACTAATTGTACAAATTAAAGATAGATAGGTATTTGTTACTAACTACATACAGTAATTTCTTATTTTGATACAAATCTTTGCTAATTTCAGCAATATCTGAAAGTCGGTTAAAAATTACATTTTTTGCATTTTATTTGCTAAATTTCCAAACTGGCTTCGGGGTGGGGGGGCCCCAAATGTCAAGGGCCTAGGGGCCCTGCGTCTCTAAGTCCGGGCTTGGATTAGTTTCGAACCATCTATATTTTTTTGGTTCTATATAATTTTATTATTTACTTATTGTATTATTTTTAATGTTTTTTTTTCGTGTTCTACCTGCATATTTTTGTTAAGCTTAGTGAGAGATGGGTTAATCTGGAAACCAGCGCTGTAACGTTGCCTTCAACTTACAGCAAATGCTGAGATTACTCCATTTTGCCCAAAAATACCGTACTTAAATAATTTATTTTTGTAACTTATTGAAAGCATTTTGTTTTGTGGCAAATTTTTTTTTCCAACATTCTTTCTATATCTAAAGGATTTAATTGATTGAAATTATAGTCGTTACTTTGTGGAAGTCCATCATGATTACATACATATATACATATACTCACGCCTGTCTCCCATTGGGGTAAGCAGAAACTACATACTTCCATTTGCTAAGATCCTGACACACCTCTTTCGCCTCTTCCACATCCATCAATCTAGTCATACAAGCTCTTCTATTCCGGGAACTTTTGATGGTTTCAGGTAAAAATTGTTTTCCATGAAACGGTATCTGTTTATTTATAGAAAAGTGTATAAAATTTGTCTTCTTTACATGAACGACGTCTGTATTTCTCTCTTTTTTTATTTCCAGTATGGATAAAAATTATACAACTTGCTAAACTTTGCGTAAAAACAGACAAAATTCACGATATCCTGTAATCAGTAATCAGTAATTACTTATTTATTTACCATAATTATAACGCAGTTTGTTACATGGCAGGTCAACAATATCATAATAATGTTCTACAAAAATAATATCACATTGATATTAATATCTTAACAAATAACATTCTTATTCTAAATTAAAATAAAGTACAATAAAATAAAATATAATTTTTTTATGAATGTCAAATTGAATATAAATAATTAGGTAAGTCAAATCATATTGAAAATGAACATTTTGTAAGTTTCTCAGTCATAAATTCATTTATTGTATAAAATGGATTACATTCGAAAAAATATTTAATCTTTGTTTTAAATTCCAATAATGTTAATTTGGTTAGTTCTATAGGCAATTTGTTATACATTTTTATTTTATTTTTTATTCCTTGATTTTCTGTTTTTGTGGGTCGTATCCTTGGTAACGATAATTTTTCTTTATTCCGCGTATTAAAATTATGTACATCCATTCTTTTCGGAAGATTATTTTTCTCGTTATGAATTTCAATTAATGAGCTATACAGATAAAGCGACAAGACGGTCATTATCTTATTTGATTTGAAATAGTACTTTCGTGTTGATGTGCGCCTATGAAGTCCATATAATGTTCTAACTGCCCGTTTTTGGCAAACTAAGATTTTTTTTGATGTCTGCAGCATTACAGCTATTATGATGGTGTTTCATCAAATTTTGCTTTTTGGGCTGTATAGAGACATAGTTAGATGTCGCTAGATAATACTATAAAAAAAATGAAGAAAATAAGCTGTCGACTTCACAATCAGTTTTTACCTTTTTTATGAATCTTGACAAAATTTCAGGCGTGAAGGGGCCTCTTTAGCCGTTTGTTCTGGCTTCAATTGCAATAAAGTATGTAAGTAAATAAAGAAAGGGGATGGTAAAAGTTACACTAAAATTATAGCATCCTTTTCGTACATTTTGTATGGACCATCGCACGAAGCGAATTAAGTAAAATTGGTCATTTCTTTGAAACCACTATTTGTATGGTTCTTGCAATAAAATACAAGGAAAATATTGCTAGGAAAAATTGCCTATAGATTTTTTTTTCCGTCCATCGCGTCCATGTGAATAGTATTATTTTCCCCTATTTTGCGCTATCCGGAGACCTAGGCTGCGACGCGACACACATACGGCAAAATGGCATATTTAGGGGGTCAAAAATATTTTACAACTTTTAGTTAAATTTTCTACTTAGTACATAGCTTTAGGTACATGTTTTGAAAAGAAATTAGTCGTAGCAATTTTTTCATTTTTGTAAATTTTTTGTCAAATTTCTAAGGCAGTTGCTAACCGCATGTGTCTGTGTGTTCGCTCATAACTTCCAAACTCTTACATTGATTTCAACGCGGTTTTCACTATAATTTAGAACATTTCATAAAGAAGGTCTATATGTACTAGCTTTTGTTTGCGGATTCACCTGCCTAGATATCGTTTTTATGACTGACTTGACAAACAAAGCTCATTATGAGTACCTGTGAACAAATGCACATATTTAAAAAAAGGATCATTTAGGATAGCTAGATTTAAATAAACATATTATTAAAAGATGAATCTATAAGATAAATAAGGATACAAGAACGAACTAAGCGGAACTTTTTTTAAATTTCAAACTTAAAAGTGGTCATTACTTACTTAACAGGATAGCCCAAACATAAATATGTTTTTTTAATATATTTAAAGGTTTAAAAATTAATTTATTCATATTTATTTATTTAAAAATACCTGATGCTGCAGTTTCGATGTTAAAAACCACCAAAAACTACGTCAGAATTATCAAAAACACGACTTTACCTCATGAAGTTCCGGTGGCAAAATTATTTAGTACATGATTGATCGAGTACCTACCTGGGAGGCGCTTGGCGCCTTTTTTACTAGACGTGTATATATGAAATATGGATGGAGCCATACGTATCAATAATATGGTGTCATTAACATCTTTTCCGGTTTGTGCTACATTTATTAAAAAAAAAATTTTTGTCCTCCTAATTATGGTATTTTGCCGTATTTGCGACGTTGTAATGCAGTGCACGCTGATATGAACGTTATTTCAATATAATTTCTCTAGATATTCGTACCGACAAAAGTCGATTCAAGGTCGTTGGCGACTACCTGCCCCTTAATAATAATAGGTACTGAGCGTTTGTCTTTGTCTGTCCTTTTCTTTAAAAAAGTTAAGAGTAAAAAAAATAACTACCTACACTTTTGCACTTTTTCGATGTTTATCGTTGTTATTTTCATCATATTGCTCTTAAATAAAAAACTACCGTGTATGAACGCTCTAGTCATCTATGAACCTGTTAGTTCCGCTATTGTCCGCTTGGAGCGGTTTCCCAGATTCAATACGATTTTGACATAGACATAAGTATTCTCTTTCTACGGATTTTGACGTAGGTGTATTCATAGTACTCTTTGGTAGGTAGTTTGAAACGCAACTATACGGAGACATTTTCATGCTTAGGCTACTGATTGTACCCACGATAGCTGAGTGTGTTGATATTGTTAAATCTGATGACCACACCCCCTGTGTATATAAAAAGCTCGGTGCGCTTTTTTGCGCTTAAATTCGAAAATAATACTGTCAGTGTCAAATTAATGTTAAATCAGCCTTTTTTAACATAAAACCAAAGGTTGGAAAAAAGGCGCGAAGATGTGATGGCGTCGTTTTTTGTTTTATTGAAAAAATATTGCATTTTGGGTGTTTTGATCAACAATAGTGATAGAATATTGTGAATTAAAATCGCCGTAACCTGTGTAGTTTGTTGTTCAATGGAACAAAAGTGCGGGCTGTGCCTTTTCGTGTGTTTTTTCTAACCCTGTTGTATTTGTGTTATAAGGCTATCAGTATAGCGGAAACGACAGGACAGTGACTTAGGCAGGACAGACCTTTCAGATGATCCTCAACAGAAGAGGATAGTGCATATAAACAGATAATAACTATAACGTCAGACATGGCTGTATGAGCTTAGACTTAAACTTAAAATATATCAAAAAAAGCGCTAGTGCGAACGAACTGTCATTTTAAAATTTCGAGTTACCGTATCTAAAGATTCTAAAGTTTCAAAATGCCGTATTAATGGAAAAAAACACGAAATTGCCATACATTTAGGTATTTGAGAAATGTTTATTAAATAAATAAATTAAAATGCCGTATTTCATAAAACGGTACGTGAAAAGCCTGTCGTATTATCAAAAAAAAATATATATATATATATTGCGGCAATTGCCGTATGAATAACAACACGTTTAATAGCGCCCCGTCTATGAACTGGGGAAATTTCGAGTCTTTCGACAAAAAGTTAAAAATAGGTGCAGGGACGAGCGAAGCGAGGAGGATGGGTGTAGCCAGCATGGGCTCAGGGTGGGACACACCTACCTACACCACGAAATCTACCATCCAAAAATGTGTCTGGGCGCTTAGAGAGTGTTATATGGTCTAAGTCTGGGCGTATGGCAATTTGTTAATCAGTCAATTTAGAGTTTTATATATATCTACATAGATAGTACTTTCAGGTACAGTAAGTAAACAATTATACATAGGTATTATAGGTAGTACCGAGATAATTTAGTTTTTTAGGTTTGGTTAGGTACCTTACAGGTCAGAGCCAGGGTGGGGCAAGCGCCTCACCCTGCAACACAGTGGCTACACCCAGGAGCATGTTACGTTTTCATATGAATACATTTGAGGAGCCGAGCGAAGCGAAGCAGAGTGAGGCGAAGCAGAGTGAGGCGACCCCTCTAGAGATCAAAATAATTAATGATATACACAAAAAAAACCTTTTGCGAGCACGTTGTTGCAAGGGCACCGATAAATAGCCAGTCCATAGAGAAAGCGCTATTAAATGCTGTGTTCTATCCCGCAAGGGTGTGCTGATCTGACACAACAATTTGTTTTGATTGCACGAGATTGTCGTTATCCTTGAAGTTGTTTTGATTGCAAGAGATTGTCGTTATCCTTGAAGCTGTTTTGATTGCAAGAGATTGTCGTTATCCTTGAAGTTGTTTTGATTGCAAGAGATTGTCGTTATCCTTGAAGTGATGTATATTAGCATATACATTATGTAACCTAGTAGTGGTGGTGGAACCTAACCTAACCTAACCTAAGTCTTATACACCTATCGATTCTGAGTCGACAATTTTTTTTTTCAAAATTTTCTCCTGGCAGCCTCATAAATAATAGATTTATATCTCGCCAGTTGACATTTATTACCATTATAATTTCCGCCACCGAGTTAAGACTACCTTATAAATCTAGGTTGTACTGTTTCCACAACGCCTCCCATACGTGCGGCGATATTTTGACGTATCCCGTCAATTTTCCCGAAAAGTTAAAACTTATCGTTCTCTCTTCCACCACTTCTTTCGCCATCTGTAGAGCACGCACTCTTTCACTTCGCATCTGTCTGTTGATGTCCGTCGACGTCGGCATTCCCGAAGCCAGCAGTTTCCACTGCTCGAATTGGTTCTCCGTCAGTTTGCATTCGTCCATCAGACACGCGTTGCAGTGCAGCAGTCCGCTGAAATTGATCATTGTTTTTCCCAAAAACGGCGGTCCGATAAAAAATAGATTATTCTTTTTCCCCGTTTTTTTCATAAAATTATGAAACGTCAATTTAAAGAATGCTTCTTCATCTATCTCGTTTCTTTGCAGTATAGATTTCAAAACGATTTTTGTATTTTCCATGTATTCCTTGTCCATCATCAGTTCGTTTTCCTTTTCGAATTTACTTTTCGCTCTTTTGAATCTCTGATTTATGGATTCCTGAAATACCAAAATTCTTGCGATATGGATTTGGTTTTAGATCCGCTCCCCGTACTGCTTGCTGCAAATATATTCGATCCCTTCAGGGTATCTTGTAAGTGTCTCCATAGCTTCGGCTTCTGAGAAAGAACCATTTTCGCATAAAAGTAAAACAATATCTGTATTTCTACCACTAAATTTGCAATTAATTCTGGATCTGTCGCGTACTTTATTTGCTTGCCTTCGCTGTAAAACTTGCCCGTCTTCGCCGTGTACCTGATTTCCAGACCGTAATCGTTTTCGTACGTTATCACCATCGGTTTCACCAGTTGCATCCACCAGTCCTGCGTGTTCGTCCGTAAGTGCATCGCCTTCGTATTGAAATACTGTATCTCCCCCTTCGGAACACTCAATTTCGTACATTTGCTTCGTCCATTGATCGAGGCCGTCCATTCCACATTGATGCTTTGCGCACTTACAAGTTTCAACAAGTTCTTCGCAGAGAATGTCCTGTATGACTTGACGACCATCGCCGGAATAAAGATACTCGCGTAGACAATGCAAGCAGTTAATTGAGGAATTCTTGTAGGGTCCTGCTCGAATAGTTCTTCCCAGTCGAGAGTACTCGAGAGTTAAATCCATAGAGTAAATTATATAAATCCCCACTGTTTATTATAACTGACGTATATATAACATGCCAGTGCAAGGAATATAATACTGTGCCAGTGTCGTCTTCCTGTTCCTTGATGGATAGCGATGAGTTTATAACTCAGAATAAGGAATACAAATAGAAGCCTGGCTAAAATAATACGCGGAGAAAGACACCTATCCTTGATTTTCTTACGACATTCTAGTGCGTTAGAGAGAGATGGATATGTATTAGTTTTTTCTTAATTAGGTAGGTTGTCACTAGTTCGTTGCTTTGCTAGTGATGTAACAATGTCGATTTTTGACTACGATAAATAAACCAAATCGAAATGAACCACAACCAATCTGCTTACCACACATTATATCGTATCAAAATGTGAAAAAAAAGAGAATGCAGGAGGCACCGACCTTTCTGGTGACATCCTCTTTCTTTGGAAGGAGGCCAAGAGAATTAATAGCAAAGTGGTCTCTGTCTACCCCAGTGGGACACATGTTATATTGTGTAAATAAGGAATTAATAATGAAAGGATATTGAGCACGCGATATGACGGCAGTGCTTTGTATCACCATAGGTTTTAAAAATAGCGGGAAGTGAAGAGAAATAATTACGAAGATGAAAGATCTGACCTTGGGAAGGAGCTGCATGCACCACAAACCACGCTTCGCCTGAGCCACCAAGTCTCTGGTGTTCTCCAAGATGGTTTTCTTCTTCCTCTTCGTGCCTGGTTGCGCTCTTCTCGGCTAATCTTCTTCGTAATAGTAATAGATGAAAATGAGGCGCACAGCGGGTGCGATCTCAAAATGGCGGGCGGTAGGGTCGAGGTAGGACCTAGTCGAATGACAATCAGCGTATACCTCCGGCGTGAAAGGCTTCTGATTGACGACTGATTGATTTGCGTCCAAAACTAAGCGGGTGGAGATGCAGCGAAAATGACAGTTGAAAATATTAATTCACAACTACCCCGCAGTATGAGAGCCACAAGAAGTGGCGCGAACATTTGCCCCCGGCGTTAAAACCATTGGTTTTAAAATAAGAATAGAAAAGTAAAAATAAGACAGAGAATAACGAAATTTTGAAGCGGGGGCAAAGAAAGGAGTTATTGAGATGGGAGAGGGCAAAGACGCACGACAGGTCGTTTGTAAACACCTGTCGTCGTTTTGACAGAAGCTACCCTAATGACATTATCTTTGCCAGGGTATACAGCTACAATAACACCGAGCGGCCATTGAAGCGGTGGAGTGTTATCGGTAACTACAACGACAACAGATCCAATTTTGATTGGGTTGGAAGGTGTATTCCATTTTCCTCTAGACTGGAGAAGATGGAGATAATCATTCTTCCATCGCCTTGCGAACGATTCTACCATTTGATCAAGCAACGCGTAGCGACGTAATAAATTAACTGGCTCATCAGCCACCTTACAAGCGGGTAATTCTTTTAAAGGAGTTGACATCAGAAAATGTGCAGGAGTTAACGCGCTAAGTTCAGATGGATCTTCACTCAGCAGCGTAAGCGGACGAGAATTTATGACACATTCTATTTGCGTAACTACAGTTAATAATTCTTCGTAGGTCAACAGTTGAGTACCTACTACTCTATGCAAATGCGTCTTAAATCCTTTGACATATATCTCATAATGTCCCCCAAAATGTGGGCTACGTGGAATATTAAATTTCCATTGTATTCTATGATCGGCAAGTTCATTCGCGAAAGACGTTTTAAATTCTTCGGAGTTTGTCAAATTGTAAATTTCTGAGAGGGCATTTCTAGCGCCTACAAAGTTCGTAGCATTATCTGAATATACGAAAGACACTGCTCCACGTCTAGATAAAAAACGTTTGAACGCGGAAAGAAAAGTGTTCGTGCTAAGATCAGTTGCCAATTCAACGTGAACTGCACGAGTCACCAGGCATACAAATATGCAGAGGTAACATTTGACGGGACGGACTCCACGTTTTCGATACGGAGTGATACTGATAGGACCACAATAATCCACAGCGCAGTGGACAAAAGCTTTAGCCTCATTAACGCGGCATGATGGTAAATCTGCCATGAAAGGGAAGGTTTGTCTCGGCTTCGCCTTAAAACAATAATTGCAGCTATGTATTACGCGACGAACAATATTTCGACAGGAAAGTATCCAAAATTTTTGGCGGATTATTGACATTAAAGCCACTGGTCCAGTGTGACAATTTTTGCGATGATAATGAATGATAATCAATTCGACAATATGATTTTTACGAGGTAACAACACAGGGTGTTGTTGATCGAACGTCATGTCTGTGTTGCGAAGTCGACCACCAACGCGTAACAATCCATTTTTATCTAAAAATGGCGATAGTCGATTTAAAGCGGGAGAACAAAGTTTATTTGACTTTAATCTTTTTATTTCATCAAGAAAATAAAATGCTTGAAGAGCTTTAATCAATGCAACTTCAGCGAAATCCATATCGGTAGCGGTAAAAATATTAGAGCGCGGTAAAATACGTAAAAATCGGTAGATGTAAATGATTGTGTGTAAAAGCACAAGCCATGACGAAATTCTTTCCGAAAGAGAAAGAAGTGGATGCGGTTCTTCATTACTAAAAGCGGGAAGAGAAATTGTTTTTGATTCCGGCAAGTTTTCTTCAATAGAAGCTGATTCTATTGTTTTGATTGGCCACTCTTTAGCGTCCAGATAAAGCCAAGCAGGTCCAGTGAACCAGAGCGGGTGACTCATCAACTGCGTGGGAGTGAGACCACGGGAAAGACAGTCGCTCGGGTTTTGAGAACCAGCTGTATGGTAAAAACATTCAGCGGGAATAGCGGATATTATTTTTGTTATACGCGTCGCGACAAAGGTTTTAAACCTGTGCGGTGAGGAATGTATCCAGTGTAAAGTTACCATAGAATCGGTAAAACAGTAAATACGTTCAATATTGTGACGTATTTTATAAGCGTCAACTACACGACGAGTTAATTTCGACATGAGTAACGAGGCACAAAGCTCAAGGCGGGCGACACTGACGGTCTTGAGCGGACAGACTTTTGACTTTGCGCATACCAGCCGAATGCTAGTGCAAGTGTCTGAGTCATCTTGTACTCTAATATATACGACACATCCGTATCCACGTTCACTTGCGTCTGCAAATGATATTATCGAAATTTTCGAATTTTGGAACACGTCTAAGTGGCGTTTAATACGTAAATCCCGCAAAACAGGTAGCTCCTTCAAATAGTTTTGCCAAATCTGCGCAATATCAGAGGGTAGTGTTTCATCCCAGTCTAATTTTAAAATACAGATTTTCTGCAAGAGTAATTTTGCGTACAAGATCACAGGAGCGGTAAAGCCGAGGACGTCGTACTGACGTGCTATCACGGACAAAACATTGCGTTTAGTACATGGGCGACTATCTAGCGATACAGTAAAAGAGAACTCGTCAGAATCAGGCGACCACTGTAAGCCAAGAACTTTAAGAGTTTGAGTTTGTTCTTCAAAATTCTTACTAGAATTTAAGCGGTGAGTATCAGGCAGTGTATCAAGTAACTGTTGACAGTTACTAGACCACTTGACGAGCTCAAAGCCACCGGCCTTAAGCAATCCTACCAGCTCATCTCTGAGCTGTAAGGAGCCCTGCACGGTGGGCGTGCTATAGCAGATGTCGTCCATGTAACAGTTTCGTGCGGCTACAGTAGCGGCGAGCGGGTACGCTGAACTCCCATCCTCACAGAGTTTCCTGACTACTCTCATCGCAAGGAAAGGGCTACTACGTAGTCCAAAGCAGACGCGATTGAACTGATAAGCGATAAGCGGTGAACACGTGTCAAAGCGGTATAAAAACTTTTGAAATTTGCGATCATCGGCGTTAACCAAAACTTGTAAGAACATTTGTTTGATATCCGAGGTAAAAGCGATTTCATACAAGCGGAAGTCAAGTAAAATTAAAAACAAATCGTTTTGCAAATTAGCACCTGTGTGCAGCGTGTCATTTAATGAGACACGAGTACCATCAGCGGAGTCAGTCTTAGTACTGGCATTCATACAAATACGCACCTTTGTCGTTGATTTATCAACACGCACTACGGGATGATGCGGAATATAATAACCAAGAGATAATTGGTCATCATTATGAAGCGGGGATATGTAACCTTTAGTTAGGTATTCATTTATTATATTGTTATACTCGGAACGTAAATCTGCGTTAGAAACAAACCTACGCTCAAGAGACATAAAACACTTTTTTGCGTGATGGTACGAGTTTCCTAGTATGTTAGGATTCCGTGCGAACGGTAAAGAAACCGAATAGCGACCAGCGGGGTCACGTGACACATTGTTAATAAATAATTTTTCACATTCATCATTTGCGGGACTAGAAGCAGGTTCACAATGCACCTCTTCTAATTGCCAAAATTTTTGTAAAATAAAATCTATTGGCGGTTCAATCTCCATATAAGAGCATAACGAAATTGAACATGCGGTATTTTGGTAAACAGGCGTATTACCAATTAGCGTAAAACCGAAGATGGTCTGAAATCCCGTCGGCGTACCCGGGGGACCAGAGACGCGGCCTGATAACAAGATATCCGCGAATAAAGATGCACCGATAAGAATATCAATCTCGCCCGGTAAGTAAAAGGTTTCATCAGCAAGTGTGATACCTTTTAAATATGAAAGCGTAGACAAATCGACCTGCACCGATGGTAAGTTGTCGGTAATACGGTCGATTACATAAGTGTCAAGCGAAATTGAAACCGAATCATCAAATCGTGAAAACAATTTAAGGTTTGTCGCACCCTTAATTGGGTTTGATGAAGAGCCGATGCCCTTAACAAAAGCGCGGGGAATTTTCTCATATTTTAAGTTAAGCTTCTCACAACAGGAAACCGTCGAAAAACTGGATTGTGACGCAGGGTCGCAGAGCGCACGTAGACGGACAGACATACCGTTAGAATCTTTCACGATCACTTGAATTGTACCTAAAAGGCATGTTTCATTACGCTGCGAGTTAGGCTGTAAGTTACATAAAGAAATATTATTACTCGCAGTTGGTACGGATTGAGAATCATTAGTCATATGTTCTGTGTTAGTCGCCGATACGGCAGGATCCACCAACCTCGAAGATTGCGTATGTGTGCGTGGAGACACGGTAATATTTTGACCAAGCGCGGTGTGAGTATTCATCACATTTTGTTTGCGGCACAACATCGAATGGTGTTTACAATTACAATGGCGGCAATTATAAGACGATTTACAAGCGGAATTGTTATGCGTAATACTTAAACAATTGGTGCAACCGTTATTGGATTTGATGAACTGAAATCTTTTCTCGATATCTAGTTTCACAAATTCGGGACACTTATATAAATTATAGTGTTTTAATTGTTTACATAGCGGACAACAATTATTATTGGTCGAAGCGGAGACAAAAGCATGGGTTGACTTGGTACTGTACCCGGTTTTGTTGTTATTATTATTAACGGAGCGGTTCGGAGCGGGAGCGGTAATTGCGGGTGCAGTGCGGTTCAGTATCTTAATTTGTTCCCGTAAAAATGATATTAATTCATCATAATGGGGTAAATCGGAACCACGTTTAAACATTTCAAATGAACGAGCGGTTTCAACATCAAGTTTTTTAAGGGCCAAATACATAAGGATAAAATCCGAAAGATCTTTAATATTCAGCGATTTTAAACACGAAACAGCGGAACAGAACTTGTCTAAAAACAAGTCCAAGTTTTTTGAACTAGCGGTAGTTAAAGGGCGAAATTCAAACATTTGATCCAAATAAGTAGTGGCTAAACTACGCGAGTCTTGAAAAGTAGAAACGAGTGTTTTCCAGATTATGTCGTAGTTAGTTGCGTTCGGTGTGATTCCAGAACAAATCGAAAGTGCCCGGCCAGAAAGTTTACCCATCAAGTATTGTACTCGTTCGTTGTCGGTCAAGTCCGGATTATCGTGAATCGTGGTTTTAAATGTTTCATAGAATGTTGGCCACATAGTAGCTTCACCAGAAAAACCAACGAGTTCCAGTTTTGGAAGCTTGATAGTAGGTTTTTTGGGACATTCCATGTCAAGTGGAGCTTTAACTTTAGAGTCAGCCGATTTCGAAGAATGTGATAACTTCCGGTTGATGTATTTGCAATGGGAGTAAAGATCCTCAAAAGCTGACCAACTTTGATAATTTGGTTCAAAATTAGGATTTATCAATACCTCTGTGTCATTAATTTCATCTATGATTACATGAATTTCTGAGCGTACAGTATCCAAAGTTTCGACATTGGCCATAAACAATTCTGCCGAAGAAACATCCTCTAAAGCGGTTTTAGAAAAGTCATAAACTCTCTGAAGGCGATTAAACAATTCTTGCCTTTTATTTTTAAGCTTCTTTAAACTATACGACATCTTTAATTTTGCAGCTTCTGCGGAATTTGGCATGTTATATAGTACAAGTTAGGCAAGTACCAGAACTATTGAAAGTTTTATACTGACTACAACATAGAATAATGCTAATGAGTTAGAGATAACACGGGCGGCGGACGAACCTGTGTACGAGTACCTCTCGATAATATTAAGAATTAGCAGGTAGGCAGATAATATTTTCTGTGAAATGATCAAATGGTATAATCGCAGCGGATAAATTAACAGAATGGCGTATTTCACTGTAGATAATTTATAATTTCCAGTATATAGGAAATGGAATCACTAATATTTTGACGAATGCGGGGTTTTAATGCATAGATAATGCAAATAAGAGCGGGAATGCGGGGTAATACTGCGGGCAGAGTGAAAATTAGAGCGGAATTCACGTGTTCTTTAGACAAAGAACATGAAGATAGCGGTTGGAAATACCAAAAAATGGTTATAGATCGCAGATCAAAGGGCCTAAAATGGATCTAGATCCGGCTCGAATGGCCAAAAAAATGAGCACGCGATATGACGGCAGTGCTTTGTATCACCATAGGTTTTAAAAATAGCGGGAAGTGAAGAGAAATAATTACGAAGATGAAAGATCTGACCTTGGGAAGGAGCTGCATGCACCACAAACCACGCTTCGCCTGAGCCACCAAGTCTCTGGTGTTCTCCAAGATGGTTTTCTTCTTCCTCTTCGTGCCTGGTTGCGCTCTTCTCGGCTAATCTTCTTCGTAATAGTAATAGATGAAAATGAGGCGCACAGCGGGTGCGATCTCAAAATGGCGGGCGGTAGGGTCGAGGTAGGACCTAGTCGAATGACAATCAGCGTATACCTCCGGCGTGAAAGGCTTCTGATTGACGACTGATTGATTTGCGTCCAAAACTAAGCGGGTGGAGATGCAGCGAAAATGACAGTTGAAAATATTAATTCACAACTACCCCGCAGTATGAGAGCCACAAGAAGTGGCGCGAACAGATATCTTTCGTTTAGCATCTTGCGCGTGCGTAAAGTCGGCATTTTCCGCACTTGTGCTATAAAAAATTATACGAAACTCGTGCGAGAAACTTTTTCTCGACTCGTGTGATTGCAGCACTCGCCTTCGGCTCGTGCCGCAAACTCACACTCGTCAGAAAACGTTTCATCGCTCTCGTATCGTAATGTACTATTATTAAGTACAAATTATATATACAGGTATGTACATAAGTTAAGTCCAAAATTGTGCTTGTTTCTAGTACAAAAAATGCTTTAGCTTGTATCAGAGATACAACCGTAAACTATTTAAGTGGATACTTTTTAAGTCGTCTCTTAACTCAATCAAATAGATGTTCGTTGATGTCGCGTCTTTGTTCAATCAAGGAGGAAGGAATTAATCGCAACAATAGAAATCATAATAATCATAGACTTATAGGATTCGTAAAATTTAATAATATTATGTAAATGATGAGCGATGACAGCGCAATTACTGCAGAGGTAATTTAATTTTTTTTATTATTTGTATCAAATGAACATCAACTTATCTTGAATAATAACTAATAACAAATAATTAACGATTAAAATAACTAATAACCTGTAATAAGAAATCAAATGATGCGCAGTTCAAGTCAATAAGCATTCCCAAAATTCATTTCACGATAGAACAACCCTGTCAAAATACTTTTATTGTCAACCACTAAGTACCAAAATGTCTTGATCTGCGGAATTTCTTCGTGAAGTCGATCACGGAATTAACGTACAAGTTCTGAACAGGCCTTTCAGAACGATTTGCGAACATAGAAGTATGCACTTTTCCACCACAGACATCCATAGGTACTGGTTCTGTTCCTAAAATTGAAAAATTATCGAGTTAATATACTATAGTATAGTACAAGCACGTACCTACAAACAAGATTGATAATGCAATTATACATAATTATTTAAAGGTTACCAATGTGTCTGTATCTGGTAAATATAACGTCGGTAAAGCATCTGCTTTTAACCGTCTCCATTTTAAATTTTCGTTTGGTCCAGAAGAAAGTGTTTCGAACAAATATGACTGCTTTTTTTAATTGCCCAATTTGGCCTAATTATTCGTTTAAGCCATTCACTTTTTAATTCTTCCCTTTTGGAAATCTGTAACAAAAAAATATAGCGATATTTATTTGGCATTATTTTTCTTTTAACTCGCGCTGCAATTAATCTGCGGTATTATCCTTTAAGCACGGCTGCCGCGGGAACCAATGTTCGATAGTTTGCCACACGGACTTTAGTACATCACTATGCGCAAAAACATAACCTCTGATAGTCGGCAGAAAATCTATATAAAACAGGCAAATATCGGTGTAGAATTGAACACGAGTATGATTTACAAGAACTACTATTATTGTCACTGAGTTTTAGGTATGATCCTGTAACTTATTAACATAAAAACTATCAGAACTCACCGATGAAATGATATTGCTTCATTGTTGTTTTCTTTTCTTCCTGTATGCGATTTACAGCCTTCAATCGCACAAGACATTTTATTACAATGTTAAAAAAACAATCAACACAAACAATAATAAATCACACTTTCACGAATTTTGAGAGGAAGAGCACCAAAATATTTAATTTCTCTCGGTGAAGCTGTAAACTTTCGCAAAATGCATTTGACATTTCGATGCCACCAAATTAAGATGTGATGCACGCAACGAACGATATTACAACACAACGATACAATGATGAGACATATTTAATTTGATGGTATTATAATTTTTAAAATACATCCAAATTACATCCAACTGACATTTGCTTAATTCAATCTAGTGACACACCAGGAAAAAATATAAAGTAAGTGCGGTCCGCTGTTTCATTCACTCGTACACAGGAGTAATTTACGTTAGATGAGTACAATGGCTAATGCCCAGTTGTTATTTTAGCCAGGTTTCTATTTGTATTCCTTATTCTGAGGTTTATAAGGTCCGTTATAAATACCTATGGTACCTATCTACTATCATATAGATTAAAAAACTATTCGTCAGTCGATAGTCACTTCCAAAAAAAATTGTATCACATGCCAAAAATTGGTGCACTGCCATAAGTATAACGTATCTTTCTTCAAATTCACAAAAAACTGCATTTGTGCAAAAAATCCATATGTGCAGCTTCCAAATATGTATGTACGAGAGTTTCTCTAAAATACCTACCTATATACTTTTATTTGGCTGTAAATCTGGACGAACTGCGCGACCAAAACGGAACGCACCTGACCATAGACAAGCGTCAAAATCATATGATCATTTTTCACATGACCCTCCTTGTCATCCGTAATCGCTCATTTTCTGTCTTTCTATGACGAATTTTGGGCTAAAATCAAGTTTTTATTCCTCCTGCGTCCACTTTTGTTAGGTATTTTGATCACTAATAATGGCGTTTTGCCGTTCAGTGTTAGTTTTAAGTGTATTATGTTTGTTACATAGTGTAACGGCAAGCGAAGTGCCTGTGTTCCTATGGGGAGACCTTGCAACCACTTCCATCAAATCTAATCCCCTGAGCAAAGTGTCTGTTGAAGAGTTTGACGGTTTACTTAAACAGGGACTGAAAAACGAACCCTTTACCGTCATCTTCTCCGAGCAAAACCTATCAGTAGAAGATTTATCGCACAAAAACGGGAACAATGGCGAAACCTCCTTCCCGTACCTTCACGCAAACATCGGCAAAGCAGTATATTTGCCATCTGTGGAGAACGCTTTGCAAGCATTGAACCAGCTGGCTGACCCTGAAAAAGTCGACCATGTGAAACTTACCGAAAATGGACTCTCAGCTGAGATTGAGCCAGAAGGTGGCAAGTTCCTATTCATCAACCTCAATGACGCGAAAGAGGGTGAATCTAGAGTGGACCTCCTTCGTCGTCACAATGATTTCATGGAAGACATGGTCAATAAGCTTAAGGAGCGTTACACATACGTTGTTGCGATCTACACTGCTCACTTCCCTTCGTGGACCATTCCCGAAAGCTATTCTCGAGTCCGTCGTCAAGCTGAGACCCAACTTCAAGGGTTATATGAACTGGATGGTGTCCTGTTGTACGTAAACAAGTTGGAGTACCATGATGGAAACAACACAATCCAGTTGTCTGGTATGTCGAACCACACTGTCGTTACAAACAACACCGAGTTGGAAGCGTCGATGGTGTTCGGTGAGAGGAAAGTCACACTGTTTTTTAGCACTGCAGCAGGATATTGGTTTTTCAGTAAGTAACTTCTATTTTCTAGTCCAGGATTGAATGAATTTCAATCACTCCTGTATTTCATATAATATATGATTTGACGCTGACTTTTTGACCTGAAAGATACACAATCTACAAAAGGAATACTATCGATACGTGTGGTTGAAATACAAACATCTAAAAAATAAAAAAATATAAATTATTACAATCATTTTTCTTTGTAACACACGAGTTTAAATCATGAACCATAGTACCACAGCTGGTAGTCACCTACGTATGTTCAGCCACAGAATACAAGATTCAGCACTGTACAGTGAAGTCGCTTGGAACCACGAATTGTCCATATTCATGAAGGTGAATATCTCCACACCATTGGTAGTATGTACTCCAAATTTAAATATTTGTAGTTAACATTTGCAGATTCCTTATTCCAGCTAGCCTAACATGGTCGGTTTTTAACACCCTCTAAACACCTTTTGACAGCCCAATTTGACATTAAACACATGGAATATGGTGTTTTGTTGTGTCAAAAGGTGTTAATAATAGGTGTTAAACGTTGGCCATGTTAGGCTAGCTGGAATGCGAAATGTTGTTCCTACAACTTGAGATATAACACCACTCCATCCATAGTACTCCAAATATGAATATTCTTATTTTAGAGCAAATTTATTTAAGCATCACACAGTGTTGCAGCTAGAAATCACGGGGGTTTTCCCACATCTGTTCTGTTCTCCTTATTTAGCTGCTCTACCATGTTATGTCAATATTCTTTTTGACCAAAAAATTCGACTAAGATTTTTTTTTAAAGGCATTTTTTTTTATTAGCCTTTGGTATCCATAGTACTCCTTGTGTAGATCACCTACCTTAAGGGTTGGCATTCCGAGATTCAGGGTTTGGGGTTATGGCTTTTTAAGACGGTAAAAATTAAAATTAAAATTAAAAACAAAATAAATACCACTTGTTACCTTACAAGACGAAGTGCAGGTTCATTTAAAAAAATCATGGCACTAATGTATAGTAACTTCAGAAAAATAAACAGGAATTTCAAGAAAATCTCTTGAATAGCATTGCGTCGCTACGGGTGTAACCTGAACATGAAAATCCTGGTTTATTTTCTGAAGTTACTATACATCAGTGCCATGATTTTTTTTATTGAACCTGTACTTCATCTTGTAAGGTAACAAGTGGTATTTATTTTGTTCAAAAATTAATATTTTACTATCTTAAAAAGCCATATCCCCGAACCCTGTTTTGCCCAATCTTGGAACTCCGACCCTTAAGTCATCCTGTATATACTGGGTGTTAAGATGAAGTTGCGGAAGCCAGAAACTGGTCTTTCAAAAAACTTTCCATCTGCTACGGTCCTGACACACTTTTCGCTTCTTCCACATCCATCAATCATACAAGCTTTTCGCTCAATGTGTTTATATATTTACATTTGGATGGTGATTCTGGCAAGTGCGAAAAAATTTGCTAAGGCACATTTCCATTAATTTTACAAGAGATTTTCTATGGAAATTATAGATGTTTCTGCTTTCGCAATTTTTGCGCACGCGCCATAATCGCCGTCTAGATATACTCCACCATTTATTTTAACACCCATAACCATTTGCAGATAAGGTATCGGTTGAAGAAGGGACTCTAGTTGAAGAACTGGAACCAACTGAGCAAGTGGTGTACGTTCTGGACGGCTTCTCATACCGTTGTGCTCAGTCCATCACCTTTGCAAGTGTCAACACCACAAAGGCTTACAGCCTGACTTTCGGAGATATTAAGGTAATTTAACACTTATTTCCTTGGACTTAAAGCAGTTAATACAATGGTTCTCTACCTCAGCATGAAAAAACTGAACTCCTTAATGCTAAAAAAGACTTGAAATTTGGCACAAAAATAGCATTGATTTGCCCATATACCAAGGTATAAAAAAAATTTGAAAATTTTTTTTTTCAATATATTTCCAATACAAAAGAGAGAAAAAGAAATCCTATAAATACAATATGGGTATCAAATTGTAGATATTAAAGATCTGATTGTAAAATATACACCTTAACTATATTTACTGTCACTGATTTCGAGAAATCTTTGAAATAGCACAAAAAATGTATGGATGTATTTCCAAAACTGTGAAAAAAATGTTGATTATAGGTCATAACTGGCCAATTACAGAAAAACTAGCTACTTAAAAAAAGTTGAACAAAAATGGGTATAAAATTGTAGGTATTAAAAAGCTGATTGTAAAATTATATAGTTTGGCTTAATTTACTTGCATCTGTATCAAGAAATCCTCGAAAAACCACAAAAAATTTATCTCCCCCCTTATCTCTAAAACTGGTGGACCGAAAAAAAAATCATGGTACCTAATTGTATCGATTCACACCCGGTTTCTTGGGCGCTGTTCAAAGTTGTGATTTATTGACAAAGCATTTAATTTGACCAAGCAATCAAATCAAATCGGGTTTCCTGAGGGCAGATTAGCCAAAAATTTAGTAATCAGTCGATCATTTTAACTTAACCATACGAACTGTCAAACACTTTTTTCTTGCATGGCTGGCATGCCAGTTTACACTATTTGCCAGCTATATTCCAGAGCCGTCAAATATTTAAAAAAAAAACAAGACATTTCAATGACAGGACTAATGTCAGTTCAAGTTGAAGTTTTGATTTGCGCCAAAATTAAAAGCTTTTTTGAAAAGTTTTTGAGTTGGTCTAATTTAAAATGAATAATAAAGCAACCCGAGGTAAAAACTTCACAGAACGTGAAAAATCGATGCTTCTGAGCATTGTAGAAAAGTAAGTACCGTAAGTAAAGTCAGCTCTTATGTGGGAGTCATTTAAAATTGAGGTGTCATGCACAGAGCCAGGCCACCTGCATATGACATCATTGATCCTAAGTGAATGGTCACACACTGCCTGAACGTTCAATGAAAAATACCCTTTTCTATTTCGGTATAGTTCAGCTCGTGGACCGCCTGGAGACTGTATTTTAATATGGGTACAATCCACAGCGCCGACAACATTGGGAAAACCACCAATGTGGTAAAACCCTGACTTCACTCCATTTATTTCTTCTACGGTTTGCGGCATTTTTATGAAGTCTGGTCTCAGCTGGGCAATGGCAGAGGACACTTTCTTTATAATTCGACAGGCAGTCGTCTTGTGGATCCTTATATTGTCCGCCACAGTTATCTGGAAGGCCCCAGTTGCATAGAAGCTAATTGTAAGCAGAATTTGCTCCACAACGCTGATAGCATTGCGCCTGATTGTATAGTGCATAATCTGAGTCCCAATCAGGCCCACAATCATCACAATCACTGCTTTCGGGACCCGGAACCGAGTTCGAAACTCCTCTTCATTAAACTCTTCCATAGGGTTCATTCTCCTCCTTGAGCGTCTAGTTCTAGCAGCTGCGCGTCGTTGGGGCACTTCACCATCACTAGATGAGAGTTCCGAAAGCGAAGACATGAAGACTATCACAAAATATCACCCGTTTTCAAGCCAACAAATTAAGTTAATTCGTCGATCTCCTACGATTTGTTAACATGGTGATTTGACATTTCAAAATTGATTTTGAACAGTGATTAGTGCCTAATCATTCCCCAAGAAACCCAAATACAGATTGACATGTCGTTTGACTTTTCATTTGTTAACTGATTTGATCTGTTGGTCAACTGAATTGATTGGCGCTCAGGAAACCCAAATCATGCTTAATCGTAGCGATTAATAAATTTAACCAGCCCCCAAGAAACCGGGTGTCAGTGTTGTAACTTGTTTTAAATTATTTGACAGGACTAAACTTAATTTAAGTGTTGTCTTTTCTTTCTGTAACGTAAAGACAGGACGCTCAAAATAAGGTTAGTCCTGTCAAATAAGTTAGGTTGTGTTGCGCCGAATCGACTTCATTATGTGCTTACGTAAAGATCGTCAAAAACGTAGATAAAAACTTAACTTTCCAAATTGCCTTCACTGGGTATTGAACTATTTACGAACTGTGATGTCACTTCAAGTGCAAACATATCCTTAGACCATCTGAATTCGATAGCATACGTTTTCGATTGATAGGTACCCATTGCGTGTCCAGCACGGACCAAGTCTGCTCAGATTCCGTTAGCTACAGCTCAGTTACTTAAAATAGAAGGCTTTTCTTGCTCCGCCAACAAATTCTTTTCAAGTCCAACCCGAGATCTTTTAGTATGGCAAGCTGAAATTTAATTTTTAAAACTTACTACTGAATACTTACTGGGTTTTCTGTGTAAAATTGGCTGCATACATTGAAATAAAGGGAGTGTGTATGTTACTATACATTTTATCTAATCAAATAATAATAATCAACACTTTATTTCACACAAAAACACAGATAAATACAGATTAGAATTAAGAGAAATATAGGGCAAAGGCGGACTTGTTTCTGAAAGAAATTTCTTCCAGTCAACCATAAGCAACAGAGATGGAAAAACAATATACATTGGCTTATTAAATTGAGTGCATAAAGAGTGATATAAATATGTATGTAACTATAATAGTCAACATACACTACTAACCTAAAAGTATACCCAACTACCCAACGGTCTAAAAACTAAACAAAGAGTACCAAAATAATATATATTATATGTATGTAAATATGATACACTACATAAATACGTACCATACATACATACTAGTAGCTAAAGCTGCTGAGAGGACAAAAAGTGCTTCTTCAAATAATTTTTGTCATATTCCAGGTCCAGCCGTTCACTGGCAACTCGACCGAGTTCTCAGAGTCCCTAAACTGTGTCGGTTTCTTCTCCGTGCCGATCTGGTCTGGTCTCTTCGTGGTCTTCATCCTCCTCGCCATCACCTTCTACGGCATCATCATGATGATGGATATCCGAACCATGGACAGATTCGATGACCCCAAGGGCAAAACCATAACTATTAACGCCGGTGAATAAATCTTCACATAATTTTGAGTCAGTGCTGCCAAAAATACTAAGAACTAAGCGCTGTGTATTTTTCAACAATAAGTAGCCAAAATCAAGCAGTTTTTTTAAAAGTATTCTGCGCTATTAGACGGTGTGTAATTTTGACAGTACTGATTGCCCAATGCATCATTTTAAAAGTAATTTTGTTGGAGATTCTTTTAAAATGAATGCATAACCTAAATCAGAACGAATGTAGCATAGTGCTCAAAGATAATAAAACATAATATTTATTGTTGAAAAAAAAAAAAGCTTAGCAGTGTTTTCACTGGTAACCAGTAATTGTGTCGTGAGTCTTAGTAGAAGTGGACGTCTAGATGAAGTAATTTATCTTAAATATACAATAAAATCAGTGCCTCATTCCATGTTAAAGATTTAAAAAAAAAAGGTTTTAAAACACAAGTAACATAGGTACCATTGTTCATGTGAGAGGTTTTGTAAAGTCGTGAGAACTGCTTTTGAATGGTTACCGAATAGTAACAGGATTATGAATGCTATAAAAACTATAGTGCTAAAAATATAGCAACGTACAAAGATTTCAGAAGTTTAGATGAGCCCTGGCATCTAAAATCTATTGCATTGTTTTTGAATCCGTGCGTTAACATAATGCCGACGCGCGCACACTTATGAGTGCGCAATCTGTCTACCTACGGTCAGCAAACTGATCAGACTACTAAAGTTGTTAAAATGATTAACTTTAAGTGCACTTAAGGCGTCCAACTATCACTGTGTTCAGATGAGCACTGATTCCAGACGTGTGAGCGTCACCCATTTAAAGGTGGAAACATTTTTGTGCTGTCATAGTACGGTAAGGGCTTATCTTTACTTTTGAAATATTTGGCAACGTATTTATACTGGCACATTTTAGTATAAAAATGCTTTAAAATACTAATTGCAAAAATTCAGTAGACACCTTGTGTTCGCTATTTTAGATTACGCAAAAGTATTAGAAAACAAACTTTTAGTCCAAATGTGCCTATTTTCTTCGAAGGTCGAACTAAGAATAGATTTAAAGTATATAAAGTGAAATATATTATTCATAAAGCTATCGATCGAAATATTTATTTGCTTTTTAAACCATCGAAACACCTTGCGAAATAAAACTTTTTTTTTATGACTAAAGTTTTTAAAAACACGATTATTCATTTTATATTTAGAGTTCCACTATTATATCTAGTAAATAATGTATTTAATAGTTATATATAATTAAATATGTATCGAAAATGAGAGCCCTCCATACTAGTGCCAATCTTTCAAAAAAAATGTCATCACCATGAAAACCAGATGATGGAATTGATGTATTAAGAACCCATGATACCTACCTACAAAATGAACAAAAATAACACTAGATTTAAAAATCTATGAAAATTTTAACAATAATGATCAGAAATAACGAGTGTGTAGTCTTCTTAAAGATTTTTTTTTTAATAAGTGACCTTCACACTACCTACTAGAATTAAGAGAGATGAGAAAATCATGTGCTTTTTGGTGACATTTAAATATACAGTTTATTTTACTTATTTTGTGTAAATATTTGATTTTCCTTAATAACAGTTTATTTTGTTTGTACAGGATGTTTTGTGATTTGAGTATTAAATGATTACAATTATTTTTGGTTTTATTTCGTTACATTTTTTAAGGCTGTAGAAATGTTGTTCCTATTTTTAAAGAAATAAGGTCTTCAATTTTTTTTTGCTAAATGCGATTATATAGGTACATAATAATTATTAGAAATAAAACGTTAAAGCTGTTGTAATATCTATGAAAAGTTTAGAAAAATAAAGATAAACCTAAATATTAATTCGGTTTTGTTTCATCATTTACCCAACTCTGCTGATAAGCAATTAGCTGCCACTGGTCCGTGTCTTCCCGTGCCCCCCGCCTTCCTAGGATCCCAACCCGGCGGATAAGCAATTAGCTGCCACCGCGCCTCCCCGCCTTCCTAGGCTTCCAACCCGGCGGAACATCATCATCATCATTTATTAATTCACAAATAATATAAATAGTATTTGAATAAAATTACTAAAACTAAAACCTTAATGCTAGCTAAAATTGAAAAGAACACAAATAAATTATTGTCAATAGTTAACATATGGTAATACAATTTTAAAATATATGTCAGACAATTTATAAAGTTATTTTTATAAACAAGTAAAAAAAAAGCGATTAGCTGCCACTGCTCACCGCGCACCCCGCCTTCCTAGGAACCCAAACCGGCGGATAAGCGATTAGCTGCCACTGCTCAGTATCTCCCCGCGCACCCCGCCTTCCTAGGAACCCAACCTGGCGGATAAGTGATTAGCTGCCACTGCTCAGTATCTCCCCGCGCACCCCGCCTTCCTAGGAACCCAACCCGGCGGATAAGTGATTAGCTGCCACTGCTCAGTATCTCCCCACGCACCCCGCCTTCTTAAGAACCCAACCCGGCGGATAAGCGATTAGCTGCCACTGCTCAGTATCTCCCCGCGCACCCCGCCTTCTTAAGAACCCAACCCGGCGGATAAGCGATTAGCAGCCACTGCTCAGTATCTCCCCGCGCCCCCCGCCTTCCTAGGAACCCAACCCGGCGGATAAGTGATGAGCTGCCACTGCTCAGTATCTCCCCGCGCACCCCGCCTTCTTAAGAACCCAACCCGGCGGATAAGCGATTAGCTGTTACTGCTCAGTATCTCCCCGCGCCCCCCGCCTTCTTAAGAACCCAACCCGGCGGATAAGTGATTAGCTGCCACTGCTCAGTATCTCCCCACGCACCCCGCCTTCCTAGGAACCCAACCTGGCGGATAAGTGATTAGCTGCCACTGCTCAGTATCTCCCCACGCACCCCGCCTTCTTAAGAACCCAACCCGGCGGATAAGCGATTAGCTGTTACTGCTCAGTATCTCCCCGCGCCCCCCGCCTTCTTAAGAACCCAACCCGGCGGATAAGTGATTAGCTGCCACTGCTCAGTGTCTCCCCACGCACCCCGCCTTCTTAAGAACCCAACCCGGCGAATAAGCGATTAGCTGCCACTGCTCAGTATCTCCCCACGCACCCCGCCTTCTTAAGAACCCAACCCGGCGGATAAGCGATTAGCTGCCACTGCTCAGTATCTCCCCACGCCCCCCGCCGTCCTAGGAACCCAACCCGGCGGATAAGTGATGAGCTGCCACTGCTCAGTATCTCCCCGCGCACCCCGCCTTCCTAGGAACCCAAACCGGCGGATAAGTGATTAGCTGCCACTGCTCAGTATCTCCCCGCGCACCCCGCCTTCCTAGGAACCCAACCTGGCGGATAAGTGATTAGCTGCCACTGCTCAGTATCTCCCCGCGCACCCCGCCTTCCTAGGAACCCAACCCGGCGGATAAGCGATTAGCTGCCACTGCTCAGTATCTCCCCGCGCACCCAGCCTTCCTAGGAACCCAACCCGGCGGATAAGTGATTAGCTGCCACTGCTCAGTATCTCCCCACGCACCCCGCCTTCTTAAGAACCCAACCCGGCGGATAAGCGATTAGCTGCCACTGCTCAGTATCTCCCCGCGCCCCCCGCCTTCCTAGGAACCCAACCCGGCGGATAAGTGATGAGCTGCCACTGCTCAGTATCTCCCCGCGCCCCCCGCCTTCCTAGGAACCCAACCCGGCGGATAAGTGATGAGCTGCCACTGCTCAGTATCTCCCCGCGCCCCCCGCCTTCCTAGGAACCCAACCCGGCGGATAAGTGATGAGCTGCCACTGCTCAGTATCTCCCCGCGCCCCCCGCCTTCCTAGGAACCCAACCCGGCGGATAAGTGATTAGCTGCCACTGCTCAGTATCTCCCCGCGCCCCCCGCCTTCCTAGGAACCCAACCCGGCGGATAAGTGATTAGCTGCCACTGCTCAGTATCTTCCCACGCACCCCGCCTTCTTAAGAACCCAACCCGGCGGATAAGTGATTAGCTGCCACTGCTCAGTATCTCCCCGCGCCCCCCGCCTTCCTAGGAACCCAACCCGGCGGATAAGTGATTAGCTGCCACTGCTCAGTATCTCCCCACGCACCCCGCCTTCTTAAGAACCCAACCCGGCGGATAAGTGATGAGCTGCCACTGCTCAGTATCTCCCCGCGCCCCCCGCCTTCCTAGGAACCCAACCCGGCGGATAAGTGATTAGCTGCCACTGCTCAGTATCTCCCCGCGCCCCCCGCCTTCCTAGGAACCCAACCCGGCGGATAAGCGATTAGCTGCCACTGCTCAGTATCTCCCCGGGCACCCCGCCTTCTTAAGAACCCAACCCGGCGGATAAGTGATTAGCTGCCACTGCTCAGTATCTCCCCACGCACCCCGCCTTCTTAAGAACCCAACCCGGCGGATAAGTGATGAGCTGCCACTGCTCAGTATCTCCCCGCGCCCCCCGCCTTCCTAGGAACCCAACCCGGCGGATAAGTGATTAGCTGCCACTGCTCAGTATCTCCCCGCGCCCCCCGCCTTCCTAGGAACCCAACCCGGCGGATAAGCGATTAGCTGCCACTGCTCAGTATCTCCCCGCGCACCCCGCCTTCCTATGAACCCAACCCGGCGGATAAGTGATTAGCTGCCACTGCTCAGTGTCTTCCCGCGCCCCCGGCCTTCCTAAGAACCCAACCCGGTGGATAAGCGATTAGCTGCCACTGCTGAGTGTCTTCCCGCGCCCCCGGCCTTCCTAAGAACCCAACCCGTTGGATAAGCGATTAGCTGCCACTGCTCAGTGTCTTCCCGCGCCCCCGGCCTTCCTAAGAACCCAACCCGGTGGATAAGCGATTAGCTGCCACTGCTCAGTGTCTTCCCGCGCCCCCGGCCTTCCTAAGAACCCAACCCAGTGGATAAGTGATTATCCGGGGGCGCGGGGCCTTCCTAGATAACAGAAATAAAGACAAAAATTAAAGTCATTCATAAGTAATCGTATTATATTTTATTAATTAGCATAAAGTAACATTGAAAAATATATTATTACGCGTTGTATTCCGGTTTGGTTGCATCAAAGCATCAAATGCATTTACCAACATAACAAATCTAAATATTGGTCGAGTTAATAGACCTTGGGATTAGAAATGGCTACTGTTATATCCACCTCTCACTTACACACTATCTCCGTCTATATTCGCACATGGAAATAGAGATAGCTTTAAGACTGTGCATGAGCCTAGAGCAGGGGTTTTCAACCTTTTTAGCTTAAGGGACAATAATCTATTCCAGGTCTGTCAAAGGGCCGCATATTTTTTTGTTTGCATGGGATTTTTGACACTGTTACCCTAAGTTTCAAGTTTACTTAGATTAGGGAACAGGGCTACTCCCTGGGTACCGCTTAGATTATATGTAGAAATAAGTTGTTAAAGATTAAAGATAAAGATTGCCGCAAGTAAACATACCACCTCAACAATAATTTAAAACCAAACAAGTTAATTAAAAATGTCTTATAGAATAGATAAAAATTTCCTTAGTCTCTGAGGGCCGCAAAAAATGTCCCGGCGGGCCGCGGGTTGATGACCCTTGGCCTAGAGCATGAACAACGCCAGTCTTTCGAGGATTCGTTTGAAGAAATTCGGAATCTCCTTGTATTGAAAAAAATATATTTGATTTATTGATCTTTTATCTAGGGATTCCACCTATAAACAATGTTTTAAGATTTATACTTTTGTCAAAAAAAAAAAATTTATCCACCCTCTTTTTTTTGGTTTTCAAACGTTCATTTCAAGAACGCGATTACGAGAGATCAAACTTGCTTTTTTTTTTTTCATAAAAGAGGTAATAGAAATATGAAGGGATTCAATTTAAATCCAATATTTTTTCCCCTACAAAATATTTCAGTATTAGCTAAAAACACACCAATTTGTTGTTTCGCTGCGTGATCATTAGTATTACGCGTCCAAGAAAAAAAGGCCGATGAGCCAACAAATAATCGCCTCTATTAAAAGCAAATAAGGTCTTTGCCATTGGACGGATACTAAAAAAAGTTGCTAGGGTAAGCCATCCTCTTAAAAACAATAGCAGTCGAAGGCTAATTTTCGAATTAAACTTCAGTGCTATTTAATTGAA
This sequence comes from Ypsolopha sequella, assembly GCA_934047225.1. Lineage (NCBI taxonomy): Eukaryota > Metazoa > Arthropoda > Insecta > Lepidoptera > Ypsolophidae > Ypsolopha > Ypsolopha sequella. Next base: position 12,958,573 of record OW204011.1, read on the forward strand.
AAGCAAATAACGATGCCTTGATATGAAATAATCTATTTAGTATTTTATAAATATGCATTTTTAAAAGTATTTTTGCTATTATTAGTTTATTTATTTCAGATTTACATATTTACTTATTAAACAACTACAATTTATTTATTTTTCTTATCATTTTATGTATTTTATGCTTTACGCTTTTTATTTTATTTTAAGTTTGATATTATTATGTTATAGTTATTAGTTTTAATTTTAGTAGGGTCCAGCAGAATACCAGCGCTGTGGCTTCGGCTGTGGCATTAAGCTGAGCTGGACTCCTTTTTCATAACCACAGAATATGGCTATTTCGTTTTTAATTTGTTTTCTTTTTTGTTTTGTTTTCTGTGGTGTCTGAAATAAAGCTCTTTTCTTTCTTTCTTTCAGTCAATGTGTATAATTGTGTCGATTTGGTGTAACACGTTTTAACTTATTTGACAGGACTTAATTTAAGCGTTCTGTCTTTTTCTTTCTGTATCGAAAAGACAAAGACAGGACGCTCAAAATAAGGTTAGTTCTGTCAAATAAGTTAAGTTGTGTGACACCGAATCGACACCACTGTCGATCGCTCAAATCCCATACTGTGACCATAGACTAACCCCCGGTTTCTGAAAGGCCAATCAAAGTTAACAGTAGATTAAAAAAACTTTAACCGCAAATAACGGTGAAAATAAAGCATAATATGAAGTCTGAATAGTGATGAATCAATAATTAACTTAGTAACTTTTGATTTCCATGTAAAATTCTCACTTTTTCTGGCTTAATCCGCAGATAATTATTTTTTAATCTACTGTTAACATTGATTGGCCTTTCAGAAACCGGGGGTAAGTATTACTACGTATAGACCGACAACTCCCATACATCAAGGCGTAACTATTTTTTTACGCGCCCTTACAACACTAGCTGTCGCCAAGTGTCGCAAATAAGCATAATTAGTTTAATTGGCTGCAAGTAAACTCTCATGGTTACCAAGTAAACATGTGTCTGTAATAGCTTTGCTTAGAAAAACTAGATGGCGCTAAGTTGGCAACACTTAGAGTGAATATTTCAGCGCCATCTATTATCGAAGTGGGAATTATTTTTATGTTACGTGACATCGCTGTGCCACTAGCGTCACCAATCGGTCTTTTTTAAGCATCATGTTCGTTAGAGGATTTAGCAACGCCATCTAGATTTCGTTAGAATTTTACACCATTTTTGTGGCTACAAACTGATAGTCTATACGTAGTAATACATAGTCTATGCTGTGACGTAAATATGACAGGTGTATCTATGGTACAACGAAGTACAGCAAGAGCGTTCGGCCATTTCTATTCCCAAGGATTACAAGAAAAACCGGCCAAGTGCGGTTATAGGAACACAATTAATTATATCTCGAAATCTCTCGGATAGATTTTGATGTGGTTCTGCTTGCTTTAGGACTACATTATGTATTTTCATTTAAAGTATGTTTTGATCTTGGCGGCGCTTGGACCTTTGTCCACTTCATTTCCTTGATAGAAATAATTATTGAAATGAGGTCTTCAAACACACTTTTTCTCTTCGTTTAACGAATAGGAACCACGTACAGAACTCTTACACATTTTATTCGATGGATTTTAACAATATCTAGAATCATTATTACATACGGCTTGAACACTCACGTGTGATTGTTGTTGACTATGTGCCAACCGTTTCATCGATACAATTTCGGCATTATTAAGGCGAGTGTCGCTCTTAGGACGATGACGCGGCGTTCACCGTCGTTGTCAAACGGGCATTGGCAGCCGCCGACCGGCACTCTCCTTGGTAATGCCGAAATTCGCTTAGATTAAATTATTTTAAGGTGTGTTAATTCGAAAACCATTTCGAGATTTAGGTTTAAAATGCCGTATTTTCGAAGTTTTGGTCTAAAAAACCTCATGATGCTGAATATTTTTACGAAAAAGCTGCAACTTCCATTTGCCCTTGTGTGACGTCACTTGATTAATGGCTGTTTAGAAATGTGTCCTTTGCTATCAAGATAAATTTATAATAATTTGCTTCAGACTAATTTGACAGCTGGATGACAGATGAGTAGACAGACAGAGACAGACCACTTTTTTTATAAGCAATCATACATCACAATCAGTATAATGTCTAAAATTCTCAAGTGACAAGGTCATCGAACAATTCTTTAAAAAATCATAAAAAATAATGGTCAATATACAAGGTGACTTTTTGATCATCATCCAAATTCATACTGGTGGCTTGGTAAGTGATTAGTATCATGGATCAATAACAATTTTGGTGAAATTCGGAAAATTAAATTTTGACTCCCCATAGTGACTCACTCGGGACTGGAAGTGAATTTCTATGGGAAGCCGAAATTTCATTTTAGGAATTTCACAAAAATTGTTATTGATCCAAGATACTGATCACTTATCAAGCCTCCAGTATGAATTTGGATGATGATCAAAAAGTCACCTTGTATATAGCAAAGTAATGAAAACCATGTCCTAAAATTACGTAAATTCTCCGAAAAAAATTAAAAATAAAATCTTTTAAAAATTAAGCTATGGGAATTGTATCGGTGAAACGGTTGGCATATAGTCAACAGCAATCACACGTGAGTGTTCAAGCCGTATGTCAGCTCACGCGAGTTTTAATAATATAATATCTAGAATTTTGATTTTGGAATTTTTGCCAGCTATTTTATAAAAATAAAAAACATAGGTAATTTTTACTCTTCCGCCCTGAATCTGCCTCTCGCACTGCGCGTTTTTTCGCTCAGAGTGAATAAAATTTACAATAGCCTCTTAAAACTAAAGGCCAGCGGGTTTACTCTGAACCTGGCTGCTGGTTGGATCGGTCTGCTCCTCATGGCCAATCACGAAGTTCCTCTTCTTCCCAGGTCTCGGGGTGGGGATGTCGATGTTGTGCTGCTGTTTCAGATGCTTCTTCCAGTAGCAGCGGCGGGAGAAGCGACCGTGGCACACCTCACAGTCGTACCTGGAAGGGAAGGTGGCATGGCTGTCAAAAATGTTCAAATTCAAATAGTTTATTTTGCAAAGCAGGTATAGATATATACACTTTTTACACGTCAAATTTAATCCAATAAAAGATATACAAGGTGACTTTTTGATCATCGTCCAAATTCATACTGGTGGCTTGGTAAGTGATCAGTATCATGGATCAATAACAATTTTTGTAAAATTCGTAAAATGAAATTTCGACTCCCCATAGTGATTCACTCGGAACTGGAAGTGAATTTCTATGGAAAGCCGAAATTTCATTTCACAAATTTCACAAAAATTGTTATTGATCCAAGATACTGATCACTTATCAAGCCACTAGTATGAATTTGGACGATGATCAAAAAGTCACCTTGTATATATGTAATATAAATGTACATAAACTAAATTAAAGGTTTATTTAATTTATGTAGCATATATATTTACGATTAAAATGATAGGTAAAATATATATTATACAAGGTAAAATCCAATCAGCCGCCCGAACCCATACCGGAGACCCGGCCAGTGACCAGGAACAAGGTTCAATGATCACCAACCGAGCCCCAATTCTATTAACGAACATTTAATCTGCCTAAAAACTCCATCCATCCATCCATCAGCCTAGTTCGTCCACTGCTGGACATAAACCTTTCCAGGACTTTGCCACTCCCGGCGGTCATCCTGGAAGAATTGCCCATACTCACAAACGCTGGGCAGGCGGGTTGGTGGGCGCGGTGCCGGAACCCTCACACCAGGACGCCGCTGCCCGTCACCAAACTGTTCCATGTAAGGCCCGGCTATTAGGGATGGATATACCGCCATCCATCGGTCCCAGGCATGGTGGGCCTCCTGGTTTTTTGCCTGTGAGCTGTCCTCTTACTCTCCCCCGAATCACTTCGAGGTGGTCTCCAAGTAAGATGGTGGTACCTCCACAGTCGAGCCCGGCATCAGCTCTACCACCTCTACAGCTACAGTATAGATAAAAATTATACAACTTGCTAAACTTTGCGTAAAAACGAAGCAATATTCACGCACATGAAGCAATGATGGTGTTTCATAAAATGTTGCTTTTTTGGGCTGTATTGTATAGAGACGTAGTAAGATGTCGCTAGATAATACATCAGGTGGTAGAGCTGATGCCGGGCTCGACTGTGGAGGTACCACCATCTTACTTGGAGACCCCTCGAAGTAATTCGGGGGAGAGTAAGAGGACAGCTCACAGGCAAAAACCAGGAGGCCCACCATGCCTGGGATGGCGGTATATCCATCCCTAATAGCCGGGCCTTATATGGAACAGACTGGTGACGGGCAGCAGCGTCACTGGTGTGAGGGTTCCGGCACCGCGCTCACCAACCCGCCTGCCCAGCGTATGTGAGTATGGGCAATTCTTCCAGGATGACCGCCGGGAGTGGCAAAGTCCTGGAAAGGTTTATGTCCAGCAGTGGACGAACTAGGCTGATGGATGGATGGATTGCCATCAGAACAACGTTTCACTTACCTTTTAATATCATTATGAGAATCAATATGGCGCTGCAATTTTGAGTTCTCGAAGAACTTCGCGTCACACATCGTGCAGAAGAATCTTTTGACACCTGAAAACGGGAATTTAATTATTATTAAAAAAAAGAACTAAGCGATTTTAAAGTTTTTAGTTTACTTCTTATGATTCTGGTACTGATCATTCTAAAATTCTAAATTCGTAGCGGGGGCGATGAGTCCTGCACTGATTCTCGGTAATCGTGAATATTGTGCACTTCCCCCCGGTCAGTCAGCCCAGCCAGGATAGCTCCTTAAAGCGATATGTAAAAGTTTTAGCGTCCCTGTTACTCCATATGCGAAAAAACCCTCAGTGCGAGAGGGACGGATTTGTGGAAAAGTAGCAAAAAGTCGGCTTTTTATTAATATAAAATGTACTAAAGTTGCTATCAAAATTTCGTTTAACCAGGTCCTAGATACTGTTCTAAATTGTCAAACCAGCGGGTTTACCGCGTAATTCTCATTTTCATCAACATCAACTTGAGATTGAAATTTGACGTGCGTGCGACGACGCCCGCCTAACATGCCATCTCTTTTGCACGCGTTGAATTTCGCATGCATTTGCTTGAAGAATTACGCGGTAGAGCCCCTGGAGAATTGATGTCGATAAAGACCTCATTTCAATAAATATTTCTATCGAGCCGAAATTCTCCAATCGCGTTTCTGTTTTAACAGATCCCTAGAGGAAGATTCCAAAAATATTATACTATTTTTTCTTAATTATACATTATTTACCGAAGTAAATATAGAAGTTCTGAAATTGACGATTTTTTTTCCGTAGCGCCTTAAAGTAGAGCCGAACAGCTTCAGCGTTCTGACACACAAACTGGTCCAGTGAAGGGAATTTGGAGCTCGATTATACTGACCATACTAGCCTGATTTATTCTATGTCAACATTTGCTAGTAAGAGACGTATACATGCACTTACATTCTTTACGACAAGACTACTGAACACATTTTAATGCGGTTTTCACTATTTAATTTTAGGCACGGGCGTGTCATATAAAGTAGGGTTCCGTACCTTCATGGCATCTCTGAATGTGCGCTCTTAAGTTCGAAGAGTTGTAGTAGGCGGCCGGACAGAACTCGCATCTGTATTGTTTTACACCTGGAAAAAGATCAAGGTTTTTATTAAGGGGATGCACAATGGTTAAATTCAGTCCAGTGGGTCTATTATGTATCTGTAGTTGCCAACTAGAACGGGTGCCTATCATCAAAAACATGGATATACTATCGAATTCCGATTGTCTAAGGATATGTTCACACTTGAAGTGACGACACAATTGTAAATAGTTCAATAAAGCCGACTCTGAAGGCTTTAATTTTAGTTTTAGTGCTGTCAAAACTTAAAATTTTCCAAAGTAATTTAGCCTCTAATACTAACAATTAAGGACTTTTTTGCTATACAGAAAATTTAGTTTTGACAGCACTAAAACTAAAATTAAAGCCTTCAGAATTGGCTTTATTACCCACTAAAGGCAATTTTAAAATTTCCGTTTTTATATATGATTTTGATGATAGGCACCCAGCTCATTTGGCAACATATACAGAAATATATATGATACAGAATAGAGGGGCAGCTCTCACATTTAGTTTTTAACTGTCTATCCTGCTCTAATCAGGTGCCGCGCACTCAAAACTTCTGTTACTTTGAAATCACGGCTACATTAGGACATAAACTGTAATTTATTTATGTAACAAAGATTGCTTTTTTTTTATAAATTTTTTCGTGAAATGAAAGATTGAAAGTATTGTAGACTGTTCGAAGTGGTTCAAATAAAATGGAAACAAACAACGTCGAATAATTGGACCCCCCTTGGATTTCCATTTATTGAACTTTTTATGCTAGAGGCCACATTATTATTGGCCGTGATAGAGGACAAAGTAACATATTACATACATATTTATATCACTCATTATGCACTCATTTTAAATTTTAATAAGCCAATGTAAAATTTTCTTCATCTTTGTCATTTATGGTTGACTGGAAGAAATTTCTTTCTGAAATAAGTCCGCCTTTGCCCTGTATTTCTCTTAAATCTGTATTTATCTGTGTTTTTGTGTGCAATAAAGTGTTTATTATTATTATTATTATTATATTATATTGTGTGCAAATATTTACGCGCTATATTCTATATACCTATAACGGCTGTGGTAGATGGATAGACAGCGGAGGCTTAGTAATAGGGTCACGGAACCTTAGGATACGGAACCCTAAAAATCAAGGTAAAAGGTTATTTATCCAGTAAAGCTTACAGGAAAAATAAAGCGGCTAATGTTGTATTATTTGTATATGCATCCTCTATGATGTAGGTATATTGAAATGTCTAATATGTCTATGTACTCGTGTGTCATTGAATAAAGACCAGCGGGCCTATTGTGTATCTCTAGTTGCCTTCTGGACTGGGTGTCTATCATCAAAAACATAGATATACTATCGAATTCCGATTGTCTAAGGGCATGTTAGCACTCGAAGTGACGACACAGTTCGTAAATAGTTCAATACCCACCAAAATCAATTTTGAAAGTTTAGTTTTTATCTATGTTTTTGACGATAGGCACCCTGTGCAGTTGGCAACTTTAGATACAGAATAGGGGGGCAGGTTTAGAGATAATAATGTACTCTGTGATTTAGACTGACAAGCCTGCCTTTCACTTCATGGTCAAAAGAAATATTAACCTGCCTGTTGCATCTAATTGTGGATAATAATAAAAATAACTAGTAAATATCAAAATTTGTAAATAAATAACAATCAGTTGTACATTTTATTGAAGACCAACGTCATTGTCACTTGGCAATAGAGACCAAACCATAAATATAGACTAATAACTTACCGTAAAAATGAAATATTGTCCACACTTAGTTGTCCCTATACCGGACATGGTTCATGTTGGTTCCATTCTTTGTCATTCTCTATGTATGGGAACATTGAGTCGTCGTATGGTATTAGGTTTGCGGTAGTCGAGTATGTGGAAGCGCATTGTGATGAAATGCAACTTTATACGTGTGACGAGCGTGGAGACACATTAAAGCTGACCTGTACTCGACAGCAATGATGAAAACTACCACCTACGGTTCCGTATCCGAACTTATGGCAGCCACTTCTTTGTATCCATTTACTTTCGAGGTTTACAAAAATGGCCGTTTGAGAGGATCATTTGGTGGCGATCCTGGGACGCCAGTGAAACGTTTACAATTCTCTGGTAGTTTCTTAGGTGGTCATTATGAAGTGCTCCTTCCCGATACTAGTTTCTCTAAAGTATGTCCAAATGATCAGTTAAAGGGAGTGGGCTTTAAGAAAATCCGTAGCTGACGAGCAAGAAATATTACCCGAGAAGAAAAAAAGGAGGATTACCTACAAAAAGAAATGAGATCCCATCAAAAACATAAAATGTACAAAAATGTCAAGTCTCGCAATGCAATCTTTCCACCGTAAAAAGTTGTGAGATCTTATGTAAAACCAAGCCTGTTATTTTAGTTTGTATGGAAGCACCTTTTCATTTTAGTTAGTATGGGAGCACCTATTTAACAAATTTATCATTAATTGTTTCCTACCAACATTAAGTGACTGTATTAATATTAGTCATCTTTATTTCTCTAATAAAATATAGTGACTTGGCATTTTGATGAGATACTAATTTGCAGAAACCAATGGAAACTTTGCGATGGCAACATACATAATACATAGGTAATAAGTGATAAGGTTTTGTTGAATAACTATTGAGTGAATTTTAAATTTAAGTGTTCTGTTTCGATTAATTGGAAAAAGGGGGGTTTTTCACAATCCGGCTGCGAAACCGCTCTTAAAATGTCATGATTAACTCTACTAATCAAAGAGTTCAAAAGATATATAGATAATAGACAGATTGCGCACTCATAAATGTGCACGCGTCGGCATTATGTTAACACACACATTCAAAAACAAGGCAATAGATTTTAGATGCCTGGGCTCATCTTAACTTTTGAAATCTTTGCTTCTAATTTGATACCAAAAAGGAGGAGGTCCTCCCCCTTACACCGGGTATAAATAAATGGACATGTATCTTTAAATATAACCTCAGTTTACTGATCACACTGAACAAGTTTCCCAAAAAAACGAATGACAAAATGACACGCTTAGTTGCTTCCGATTGCTTGCACATGTTCTTAAATGATTTTGACTCCTATTTTCCTACAAATAAGTTTCCAAATGCAAGTTACATAAGTAAGTGGTTGACTCGGCTGTTTTCGGGAATACGAACACTGCCGAAGATTAACATGACGTGTGTGTACCGGCTGAAAATGGATCTTTAAAAGGGTACTATTTAAACGAGCGAATATAAATTAAATTTTAAGGTGTCAAAAATACTGAATATAGCGTACTAAAATACTAAGTGGGCGAAAGACTGTGGGCGAATAAAAATTTTGAAAACGGCGACTTGAAAATACAAATTTGAGTTGAGTCTGACTGACTTAAATCGTATCAAAGACCTAGAGTTGTTCTGCAAACTTTTTATTTATTTAATACTTTAAAGTAAATTAAGTTATATCATTTATGTATACCTATATATTTCATTTATATCGCATCATATTAGTTTAAGTAATACTTATTACATATTTTATTAATATTTTAGAAATGTAGTTTTATAGTTTCATGATATATATATATATAAATATGTAGCTATTACTGTTATTATTTATTTATTTATTGCCTACTGCACAGCGCCGCTCTGCACCTGGTACGCTCATGAGTCACCAGCAGGCACTGACTGAAAATCAGCGCTGAGGGACTACACCTTCAGCACATCGCTGAGTCGGTTGCCATTTTCAGCAACAGCCTATCGTATAGTTTTAATGTAATTTTAATTAAAATAGATGTAAGCAGAAATATTGTATGTATATTGTAATGTGGCTGTTGCCGAAATAAATGTGTTTCTTTCTTTCTTTCTTTCTTTCAGTTGAATAATTCTCAGGCGAACAATTTTCTATTTTAAGTGACAATTTAATTTTAAGTAATAAAACTAGACACGGCGCCTCATTCCGCTCCGCTTCGCTCGGCTCCTTATTTTATCTTATATGTAAACCAAATACATTTCTCCTCGCTTCGCTCGGCGTGGCACCTATTTTTTGACTTTTGGTAAAATATTTTCGATCCGTACTTTAATTCGTTCATTTTTATTTTTAGTCGCACGTTTTGGTATTTATTCCGGACACTTGAAGTCGTTAATTATATTTTTAGTCGCCCGATTAATAATTTCCCTAAAAGAAATAGCTAGGTTTTAGGTTTCGAATCCACGCCAAAATTTTCTTCTTTTGTTAGGGTTCCGTAGTCAACAAGGAATGCTTATAGTTTCCGTTATAGGGATCGTTATAGGGAAATATTAAAGCTTTAATATTTTGTTAGAGTCAATGTCCCCGTGCCAGTAAAACGGTTGTTTTTGGATATGTGAAAAATTCACGGCAGTAATTTAATATACAAGGTGACTTTTTGATCATCGTCCAAATTCATACTGGAGGCTTGATAAGTGGTCAGTATCTTGGATCAATAACAAATTTTGTGAAATTCGTAAAATGAAATTTCGACTTCCCATAGTAATTCACTTCCAGTCCCGAGTGAATCACTATGGGCAGTCGATATTTCATTTTACGAATTTTACAAAAATTGTTATTGATCCATGATACTGGGGCTCTACCGCGTAATTCTCATTTGTATCAACTTCAAGCAAATGCATGCGAAATTCAACGCGTGCAAAAGAGATGGCATGTTAGGCGGGCGTCGTCGCACGCACGACAAATTTCAATCTCAAGTTGATGTTGATGAAAATGAGAATTACGCGGTAGACCCGCTGATCACTTATCAAGCCGCCAGATGATCAAAAAGTCAACTTGTATAACGAAGCTAAAAGGAAAACCATCACAGCTAAGTAGGCTTTACTAGTTAACGAGTAATAGTTGTAGTTAGACAATCTGTAGTCTTTTTCTACCTCTCTGGGAGACAGGCGTGACTATACAAGGTGACTTTTTGATCGTCGTCCAAATTCATACTGGTGGCTTGGTAAGTGATCAGTATCATGGATCAATAACAATTTTGGTGAAATTCGTAAAATTAAATTTCAACTCCCCATGGTGATTCACTCGGGACTGGAACTGAATTTATATGGGAAGCCGAAATTTCATTTTACGAATTTCACAAAAATTGTTGCTGATCCAAAATACTGATCACTTATCAAGCCTCTAGTATGAATTTGGACGATGATCAAAAAGTCACTTGTATGTATATGTAGACAATTGGATGTTCGGTTTTAGAATTTGTTCGAGTTCAGGTTCGAGTTGCAGAGTACCTCTATTCATGACCTAGAGTCGGTATCGGCGGTCCACCATAATAAAAAAAAAAAAATATATATATATATATAAATAAACGTTTATTTCACATGAACATTCATACATATTTGTGTATAATTCTACCAAACTACATAATAGTTTGTAGGCAGGAAAAGCTCCCTTTTACTTTCCACTATTTATGTGAACATTTATAGGCTTGTTTAATTTTCAAGTTTTAGATTTTAATTCTAATAGCTCAGTAGTTATGCAGCTAGTGAATTGTTATGAGCGTTCAGTTTCAGCCAAAATGACATCTTCGGCCAAAATTTTAACACAAAGGTAAAAGATACCACAAAAAATGTTTTATTTTTATTTGTTGGATTTCCAAGATGTGTTTGAGAATGTGAATGTGTTGTGAGAGTGTGTGTGTGTGTGTGTAGTTGTACGGATAAGGTCGAAACTTTATTGTACATAAATAACATTTAAAAAAAAAGAGTTTTAAAAACATAATTTTCCCTTGAAGCGGTTTTTTCCAGCTAAGCTTTAAAATTATTATAATACGTTAAAAGGGGGATAGACAATGGTGATATAAAATAAAACAGTAAATTAAGTTGAAAAATCAATAAAGTGTTAATATAAATCTAAAACGTGAGAATCTTTATTCTTGTATAGTCATAATACTTCAATGAAATTCGTACCGGTGTGTATTATGTTGTCGCAGTGAGCGCACCCGAACTTTGGCGGGAAGTGAGACCGCACATGGGAGAAATGCGGGCCGCGGTGCGCGAATCATAATACTTAAATGAAATTCGTACCAGTGGGTATCATGATATGTTTGATGAGGTCGCTCTTGTTCCACGCGCTGTAGTCGCAGTGAGCGCAGCCGAACACCGGCGGGAAGTGAGACCGCACGTGGGAGAAATGCGAGCCGCGGTGCGCGAATCATAATACTTAAATGAAATTCGTACCAGTGTGTATCATGATATGTTTGATGAGGTCGCTCTTGTTCCACGCGCTGTAGTCGCAGTGAGCGCAGCCGAACTCCGGCGGGAAGTGAGACCGCACGTGGGAGAAATGCGAACCGCGGTGCGCAAACTGCTTGTATGGTCATAATACTTAAATGGAATTCGTACCGGTGTGTATCATGATATGTTTGATGAGGTCACTCTTGTTCCACGCGCTGTATTCGCAGTGAGCGCAGCCGAACTCCGGCGGGAAGTGAGACCGCATGTGGGAGAAATGCGAACCGCGGTGCGCAAACTGCTTGTATGGTCATAATACTTAAATGGAATTCGTACCGGTGTGTATCATGATATGTTTGATGAGGTCACTCTTGTTCCACGCGCTGTAGTCGCAGTGAGCGCAGCCGAACTCCGGCGGGAAGTGAGACCGCATGTGGGAGAAATGCGAACCGCGGTGCGCAAACTGCTTGTATGGTCATAATACTTAAATGGAATTCGTACCGGTGTGTATCATGATATGTTTGATGAGGTCACTCTTGTTCCACGCGCTGTAGTCGCAGTGAGCGCAGCCGAACTCCGGCGGGAAGTGAGACCGCACGTGGGAGAAATGTGAGCCGCGGTGCGCAAACTGCTTGTATAGTCATAATACTTAAATGGAATTCGTACCGGTGTGTATCATGATATGTTTGATGAGGTCACTCTTGTTCCACGCGCTGTAGTCGCAGTGAGCGCAGCCGAACTCCGGCGGGAAGTGAGACCGCACGTGGGAGAAATGCGAGCCGCGGTGCGCGAACTGCTTGTATAGTCATAATACTTAAATGGAATTCGTACCGGTGTGTATCATGATATGTTTGATGAGGTCACTCTTGTTCCACGCGCTGTATTCGCAGTGAGCGCAGCCGAACTCCGGCGGGAAGTGAGACCGCACGTGGGAGAAATGCGAGCCGCGGTGCGCGAACTGCTTGTATAGTCATAATACTTAAATGGAATTCGTACCGGTGTGTATCATGATATGTTTGATGAGGTCACTCTTGTTCCACGCGCTGTATTCGCAGTGAGCGCAGCCGAACTCCGGCGGGAAGTGAGACCGCACGTGGGAGAAATGCGAGCCGCGGTGCGCGAACTGCTTGTATAGTCATAATACTTAAATGGAATTCGTACCGGTGTGTATCATGATATGTTTGATGAGGTCACTCTTGTTCCACGCGCTGTATTCGCAGTGAGCGCAGCCGAACTCCGGCGGGAAGTGAGACCGCACGTGGGAGAAATGTGAGCCGCGGTGCGCGAACTGCTTGTATAGTCATAATACTTAAATGGAATTCGTACCGGTGTGTATCATGATATGTTTGATGAGGTCACTCTTGTTCCACGCGCTGTATTCGCAGTGAGCGCAGCCGAACTCCGGCGGGAAGTGAGACCGCACGTGGGAGAAATGTGAGCCGCGGTGCGCGAACTGCTTGTATAGTCATAATACTTAAATGGAATTCGTACCGGTGTGTATCATGATATGTTTGATGAGGTCACTCTTGTTCCACGCGCTGTATTCGCAGTGAGCGCAGCCGAACTCCGGCGGGAAGTGAGACCGCACGTGGGAGAAATGTGAGCCGCGGTGCGCGAACTGCTTGTATAGTCATAATACTTAAATGGAATTCGTACCGGTGTGTATCATGATATGTTTGATGAGGTCACTCTTGTTCCACGCGCTGTATTCGCAGTGAGCGCAGCCGAACTCCGGCGGGAAGTGAGACCGCACGTGGGAGAAATGTGAGCCGCGGTGCGCGAACTGCTTGTATAGTCATAATACTTAAATGGAATTCGTACCGGTGTGTATCATGATATGTTTGATGAGGTCACTCTTGTTCCACGCGCTGTATTCGCAGTGAGCGCAGCCGAACTCCGGCGGGAAGTGAGACCGCACGTGGGAGAAATGTGAGCCGCGGTGCGCGAACTGCTTGTATAGTCATAATACTTAAATGGAATTCGTACCGGTGTGTATCATGATATGTTTGATGAGGTCACTCTTGTTCCACGCGCTGTATTCGCAGTGAGCGCAGCCGAACTCCGGCGGGAAGTGAGACCGCACGTGGGAGAAATGCGAGCCGCGGTGCGCGAACTGCTTGCCGCATATCTGTTCGGGTAACGTGCGTGTCATGGGTATTTTTTTTTTAATTTAATTTATTTATTCTTAGGGAAACAAACAGTTTTAAAACAAATTATAGGAACTTAAAAACTAGAAAAAAATTAATACCAATAAAGTTTCCGCTGATAGTAAAATACATATCATATTGTTGACTTAAATAATAAAAATTATAAATTTAACAATTTTTTTTTCGACGACAAATAAGACAAATTCTTGACGACTCTTAACAACAAATAAATAATCTTATTTCAATCAACCATAATCTAATTAAATAATATTATGTATGTATATGGTATATATGTATGTATTGGTATGTATGTTTAGATATTATTTTCCTTATTTCCCGACTTATTTATGTATGTAGTATATCATCATTATTCTTTAACATTGTGTGTTTAATTAATTATAATCAAAATTGTACATTTAGTTAAGTTAGATTTGGATTTAGATTTAGGTCTTTTCTGTAGCGTCACCAAATTTTATATTTTTTCTTGTTATCTCTCTGAGGAAAATGTTGAAGGGAGTATAGATTTAACTATTTGTAAAGTTCCTTTTTAGTTATATCTGCAGTTTACTTCTGTTGTTTTTCCCTAAATAAATAATAGTAGTTCATGCTACAAGGGCGCAAAGGAATAAACTACTAGGACGATTTAAAACACGAGCGTAGCGAGTGTTTTAAACGTAACCGAGTAATTTATTGCTTTTACGCCCGTGTATCATACTACGTTTTTCAATGCATAGTGTGAGGAAATGAAAACAAATATAATCTTGTGAACTTTAAATTATAATTGGCTCAAAAGGACTGTATCCAGAGCCGTTAAACAGTGGAAAAAAAAGTATAACATCTATGGTACACAGGAAAGGCTGCAGGTTAGCCAACCATTGTAAATAAATAAAAAAATAATAATAATAAAGCCCTACGGCAAAATAATCGACTTTCTGTTCGATTTTGATGCATAAAAAGTGGGCCTTTACGAGCACATGCATTGAAAAATAATAAAAAGGTATGACACAGTTAAGACACAATATTATAAATAAACTTTAGGAAATCCAGATACGTTCTAATAGGAAAGCTTTTCAGTGTGATCAATAAATTATGCGGTTAAATTTAAAGTAACCTATATATTTTATACAAACGGTAGAATTACAAGAATTCTAATTTAATATTTTCGTTTTCTTCTGCTTCGTCTGTCTATCCGTTTATCTATTCACTTATAAACTGAAAACTACTGAACAGAATTGAATATACAACAGAGTTAAATAGAGCCTCGACAGTTCGAACACCCAAAATGTATACCTTTTCAAAGGCCACGCCCACAGATATAGACAGATATAGCCATAAAAGCGCGCCAAAAGGGAGAACAATGCCCTTCCTTCACAGATATTGACTCTCGGAAAATTATTGTCTATGGAAATTAAAAATATATACTACATGGCTAAAATTATACTACGTTTCGTTTTCCGACGATTTTAAAATAGCATTTGTTAGTTTTTTTTTTTATTATTTCACAAATAAATCAATTTGAGGCAACTGGATGTCTATCTCCTCTCTGTCTATCTCAGCTAATTCGTCAAATGAACTTCGTCCTTGGCATTGGCAAGACGTAACATGTAGTCAGGATAGACGGCACAAATTCGATACTACTTTCTTTTACAGCATTGCATGAAAATATCAGGGAGTCAGTGGAGCGAGTTGCCAGTTTAGTAAATGAACTTCGTGCTTGGCAATACACGACGTAACATGTGGTCAGGATAGACGGCACAAATTCGATACTACTTTCTTTTACAGCATTGCATGAAAATATCAGGGAGTCAGTGGAGCGAGTTGCCAGTTTAGTAAATGAACTTCGTGCTTGGCAATACACGACGTAACATGTGGTCAGGATAGACGGCACAAATTCGATACTACTTTCTTTTACAGCATTGCATGAAAATATCAGGGAGTCAGTGGAGCGAGTTGCCAGTTTAGTAAATGAACTTCGTGCTTGGCAATACACGACGTAACATGTGGTCAGGATAGACGGCACAAATTCGATACTACATTCTTTTACAGCATTGCATGAAAATATCAGGGAGTCAGTGGAGCGAGTTGCCAGTTTAGTAAATGAACTTCGTGCTTGGCAATACACGACGTAACATGTGGTCAGGATATACGGCACAAATTCGATACTACTTTCTTTTACAGCATTGCATGAAAATATCAGGGAGTCAGTGGAGCGAGTTGCCAGTTTAGTAAATGAACTTCGTGCTTGGCAATACACGACGTAACATGTAGTCAGGATAGACGGCACAAATTCGATACTACTTTCTTTTACAGCATTGCATGAAAATATCAGGGAGTCAGTGGAGCGAGTTGCCAGTTTATTAAATGTTTTTTGTTTTTTTAAAAATGTAAATATACATACAAACGAATCAACCAGCACCGACACACCTCCAAAATAACAAATAACATTCTACCTATTCCCACCCACACACGCCTACACACCCTAACCTTCGATCAGTGTTTCACCGTAAGAATCATTAAATCATTTCATCCCCCACTCACGGACATACAGCTCAGGACATGGGAGTCCTCCTTCATATGGGCACTTGGTGCACATTATGGCGACGGCTTAAACAAGCAACACTAAAATTATCATCATCAACATCATCATCATCATCATCATCATCATCACCATCATCATCATCATCATCATCATCATCATCATCATCATCATCATCACCATAATCATATATATATATATATGATAATATATCATCATATAAGATAACATTAAGAGAGATTGTAAATAGTCTAGGTTTTATATGTCATTATGTCAAGTGCTCTTCTATCATATATTATGTCAATGTCTATTTATTTTTATTAAAACTCAGCTGATGCCGGGTCCAGGTCGGACCCGAAATATATCTTGAGATTACGTTATATTTGTATTATCATATTTATCAGTATATTTACATTAAAAAAAAACAAAAAACATTAAAAGCTGTTAAAGTGTATTTAATTTAAAAAAAACAGTTTATTAAATGAACTTCGTGCTTGGCAATACACGACGTAACATGTAGTCAGGATAGACGGCACAAATTCGATACTACTTTCTTTTACAGCATTGCATGAAAATATCAGGGAGTCAGTGGAGCGAGTTGCCAGTTTATTTCGTATTTTTGTTACCAACAAACCAATAAAACAAGTCGGTCGACCTGAAGATAAAATAATAGTATTTTCGCGTATCATTGCGACACAACATGCTACATATCATGAAAATATGGTACAAATAGTATAATTATATTACGAAATCCAACACTGGGTGGCAGAGATTATAGAGGCGATCGGATAATCCGATTCGGATTAGCATTGGTCAAGACTATCGACGCCCTACTGTAGTTTTCAATGCTAGGTGGTGCCTTGATTATTGAGTTCTCCAGTGGCTCGCTCCCACTGAGTGGAATAGAATCAAAACTGAAAGCATTGAAGCAGGATAGATAGCTACCTACACTCTCGCTCGACGAATGAAAAAAACATGGAATTTTGATTAGCGCTGAAAAATTACCCCTTGAAAATTGTGCCGAACAGCCGGGCACTTGTTTAGTATGAAGTCAGCTTCTATAGCATGACACTGTCACAATCAGGGTTGCCAGATAGTATCCTAAAGGAGGACATGTCCTCCTTTTTCAGAATTTATCTTACCGGCCTCCCCCAACTATCATTTGTCCTCCTTGTTTAGTTAGCCCACACGGTACGGTTCATTCTTTCTTTCGCGTGGAGTTGCGGTATCGCTGTCACATTCTCCCATTGTACTTGCGCTGCCCGCATAACCACGCATGTTAAACTGGCAAGACATACAAATATCAGCTTGAATAGGTAGTTCTGATACATGTCTAACAAATAAAACATGAAAAAAGATTTGTATCGTTTTGTTTTGCCCCCTTTCTTTTGCTTAGTAGCACTGATTTGTTCTCCCTTTTTCATTTTTCCATCTGGCAACCCTAATCACGGCTGGCCTAGTGTCGCATGACATACAGTATCAACCAATCATGAGCCTTTCACCTTTTTGAATGTCTGGTCAACATTTTCGAATGACAACAACAAACGCGACCTCTTGTTTTTTTCATTCGATGAGCGGGACAGATTTCTGTTAAGAGCGCACCGAGCTTTTTACACAGTCAAACACATTTTTATAACCCTTGTTTGAATTGAAGTAGTAAACAATTAAATTAAAATCTAGGGAAATATATCAGTACTATTGGGTATATATGAGTATGTTGTGACCAAATCGTAGAATTGACCATTTCATGATCTGGTTGGGCAGATCGTTAAGTATGAAATCAAAAACCTTTCACCAAAAGTAAAAAATAGGTGCGACGACGAGCAGAGATAAAATAAGGAACTGAACGGAGCGGAGCGAGGCAACCCTCCCAATTTTAACAGAAATACGATATGGCCAACCAGATCATGAAATGGTAAATTCTACGATATGGCCACGACATATACACTAGACCGTATACACGATGGAAACACAATTTGATAAAGTTGACTCGATAGAATAAATTCGCAAAGTTACCTCTTTTCGAGTAAGTTTTTTCCTGTATTTCCCTACTTTTTATAAAAATAAGTAATTTGATATTATGATTCATTTACTAAAATAAAGTTCATAGATGACTGGAGCGTTTATACACGATAGTTATTTATTTATGAACAATATAATGAAAATAACAACGAAAAACATCAAAAAAGTGCAAAAAATTGGTTATTATCTTTACTCTTTACACGTAAAGAAAAAGACAGACACAAAGGCAAACGCTCGGTGTGCCCTTAATACCCTCGTTCAATAAAACAGACAGACGTGTACGCATGGGCGCCGGCAGAAAATATATCCAAGGGGTGCAGCCTTAAGAGTCTGTATAAAGTTAGATTAAGCACCTATGTTGCATCAACTATGTTTACTTCGCTCTCGGCCTTGGCTGTTAGGAGCACCAAGAAACACGCGCTCACGAAAAACTGCGTTTTTATCGTCTAGATTAAAATATTTTTAGATGTTTAGACACTTATTTAGACATTATTGGTCACTTATTTTTTAATAAGTACAAATTTCAAGGCTGTATATTTTAAGGAAGGCCTTGAAGTGAAATTTCGAGTGAACTTAAAGCTTTTGCGTTTTCTCTAAGATATTTAGATCAGCTCTATATTATTTTTATTAAAGCGACGATTGACCAAGTTACACAACGTGAAATGGTCATTTGAAGTTGTGCATCTGACTTTATACGGACCCTTGAGTTTTTCATGTAGATTAGTGTCATGTCACACAGAACAAACAATTTGAACCATTAGCTATCTGGCGTAAACTAATTATTACTACGTATAGACCGACAACTCCCATACATCAAGGCGTAGCAAATTTTTTACGCGCCCTTACTACACTAGCTGTCGCCAAGTGTTACAAATAAGCATAATTTGTTTAATTGGCTGCAAGTAAACTCTCATGGTTACCAAATTAACATGTGGCTGTAATAGCTTTGCTTAGAAAAACTAGATGGCGCTAAGTTGACAACACTAACAGTGAATATTTCAGCGCCATCTATTTATCGAAGTGGGAATTATTTTTATGTTACGTGACATCGCTGTGCCACTAGCGTCACCAATCGGTCTTTTTTAGCATCGTTAGTATTTTACACCTTTTTTGTGGCTACAAACTGATGTATGGGAACTGCTAGTCTATACGTAGTAATACTTAGTCTATGCTATCTGGCTGCAATCACATACAATATGACACAACTCAGAGGTGACATCGGTTCTATAAGTTTGCTCAAAAACGAATACTAGGTAGTTGATCCCAGGATTCCTAAGGATTGCAAGTGCACCACCTGGCATGCCCCTGCCGGCGCCCATGCTAGTGAGCATACCAGTGCGGTTGTGGCTCCCGATATGCCTGGAGAGGTCACACTTCGTCGCGCTCCTGAATCCACAGATGTCGCACTCAAACGTGGGCGGGAAGTGCGTGCGCAGGTGGATCCCGTAATTATGTTTGTTGGAAATCGTTTTGCCGCACATCTGTTCGGGAAAACATATAGTCACGACCAGAATTTGTAAGAGCACTACCTACATATATAAATACAGCGCACGAAAAAAACGCGTTTCTAAGGCGCAGGACAGACAGAAGAGACGTAAGGCGAGGACGAAGCGAAGACTGGCGTCCCTTTAATGTACTTTCATAAAAAAATTGTAAAAGCGTCACAACGCAAAGCATACAGAGAAGACGGGGCGGAGACGAGACAGAGGCGCGACGCTAGTGTTGCCAGATGAGGAAACTGATATTACAGTGTTGAGGGATCAAAATTGCAGTGTTTGGAACCAAATTACAGTAGAATTCATTCATTTTCATATTTTTTGCCATTTTCGCCACTAACTTACGTGACTTTTGGCATTAGAAAATTACAGTGTCTCCATACACTTTAATTTTATTAAATGCTACAGTGTACAGTATATTGTGTTGAATTACAGTAGATCTACTGTAATTACAGTGTGTCTGGCACTGCGCGACGCTTCGTCGTCTCCGCCCTGTCCAAAACTTACACAGGAGGTAAGACGCGGACGCCACACGGACGCAACGGGGGTGGGGGCAGAGCCAGCTTTGACTATGGTGCAGGCACACGGGCGCAGGGTCTTAGGGGGCGCCGAGCCCCGCTCGCGATGAGCACGTGTTGCTCGCGGCGCTCTCAAAGACCCTGTCACAGTATACTGTGACCCTGCGCCTATTTTATGGCCGACGCCAGGCGCGGTAGCAAAGCAAGGTGCGCCACGAGCGCCTCCTTTAGTCTACACAATAACTTTTGTTTCAACGTGAAATCAGCCTTAAAACAGATAGTTAAAGATTATTAGAATAATATAAAGTTCAAATTCAAATTGCCCGGGACGCACGAGACATTTTCAAAGGCACGTGTATACATGCCGCAATTTGTGTTTCACCACTACACCGTAGTTTTGCGAAATAAGCCTTGACGCAATGGATTAAGGCGTATAACCACGCTAAATAAGCAACTCGATGTGTGCCGGTACAAATATCAACGGAAACGACATTGAAATAATTTTCATTTCAGGGTGCCTTGAAAAATGGCTGTTACGATAACCACTGCGTCTCATATTGTTTGAGTGAACCTATAAACATGAAGTGAATTTGCTTTTCTTTTGATTAAAATCACGGATTTAAAACATAAAAATTACATAAAAGGTATGATTGGTTATTAGCGACTTCAACGGGGGTCATGCTTCCCGACATTATTTAAAATTTGGCTGTTTTAAAGCCAAAGCAAATAAAATATTTTTCAATGCAAGTGCTCGTAAAGGCCCACTTTTTATGCATCAAAACCGAACAGAAAGTCGATTATTTTGCCCTAGGGCTTTTTTTTTTTATTTATTTACAATGGTTGGCTAACTTGCAACCTTTCCTGTGTACCATAGATGTTATACTTTTTTTTCCACTGTTTAACGGCTTTGGATACAATCCTTTTGAGCCAATCATAATTTAAAGTTCACAAGATTATATTTGTTTTCATTTCCTCACACTATGCATTGAAAAAATTACTCGGTTACGTTTCGTCCTCATAATTTATTCCTTTTCGCCCTTGTAGCATAAACTACTATTATAAGTGACTGTAAAAATTTATTGTTTTGTTTGTATGTCTTTACATACAAATTTTGGTCATAACTGTGTGTATATTTGTTAACAAACCTTAATGTATAAGTCCGAGTGTTTATTCTAAATGTGTGTTATTTTATAAGGGTTCGTTAGGTCTGTTTGAGTTAATGTCTTTCTGTAAAACTTTTCATATGTAATGACTGTTTGTAACCTAAATAAATAAATAAAAAATAAAATGGCACCATATGCACCCGAATTTCCGTTTACTGGTGAAAAAATAGCTGTAAGTATTCCATATATTATTTCCATTTTGACCGGCGCGCCTACTAGAGTGCGCAAGGGTAGTGATTGCACACGGGCGCTACTTGGGCTAGGGCCGCCACTGGGGGGCGAGGCGTGGAGTATCATCCCAGGCACTTCAGAGTCTCGCTCACTGTGGCCGTGACGTGCCACCGAGCCCCGTCTCTAATAGTCCTGTCCACGCCCCGTCTCTTCAGTATAATTTAAAAAGTCACGTCCGCGCCTCGTCTTCGCCTCATCCTCACCTTACATCTCTTCTGTCTGTCCTGCGCCTTACAAATTGTCATACAAAAATGGTACCAGATACTCAAAAGGGCAAAAGGATCATGATTGGTTCGTAACTTACACGTAATACATTTCAATGTATTTAAGAAATATTCATAGTGATGTTCAGAGGTTAGCCGTAGTCTTATGCCATCTACCATAAAAAAAAACGATATATTCGTCAGCGATCATAAGCTTTAGGTCAAAGTGGCATATGACCACGGCGATTATTACGTGAAGTTGTTTATTAATAGACGATAAATATTGATTCGTTTGTACATAACAATTACAGATGAGAATATTTTTTTGTTGTT
Organism: Ypsolopha sequella; assembly: GCA_934047225.1. NCBI lineage: Eukaryota > Metazoa > Arthropoda > Insecta > Lepidoptera > Ypsolophidae > Ypsolopha > Ypsolopha sequella. The sequence goes on from OW204011.1 coordinate 12,981,007, forward strand.
TTATACTTTTTAGAGCGTGATATTACAGTAGTCGGGTTTTAGTTTTTGAACTCACTTTTTATTTAAACTATTTTGGGGATATAATTTCGTGATAAAGTATATGCAGAGCCGCTTTACATATACATACATATTTATTATATATATATTTTTGGGAAGGATTGGAGTGAAGCTTGATTTTATAGAAATCATTCCCAATCATCGGGTGCAGGCAAGCAAAGCCGCAAGCAACAGCTAACGATATATATTTTTGAAATGTGCGAATTAAGCCTTTTCATTTGATACCCAATACGGCATAATTAAGATTTTTTTAGTTCATGACTGTATGCCCTCTAAAGGGCGCTATATTAAATTTAATATAACGTCACGTATTCTACCAGCGGGCGATCAAGACGCTTCCAACGATACCTCATTTGTCAAATTATGATAAGTAGTTTAGACGTTATGAGGGAACAGATGAACATTCATACATACATACATACATACATACATACCGGTCAAAATCATAACCTTTTTTGCTTCGTCGTAGTCGGGTAATAAATAAATATAATGACTGCGAAGAACGAGCAATAAGAAAGAAACTGATCAAACCTATGTTTTGTTTAGAAAAATAGTGTCTGTGCACAGAAAACTTAAAAGGAATTACGAGAGGGGGCTTTTCTGATATATTCGGGAAGTTCGTTCCAGAGAAGCACACGAAAGAAATGTATTGAAATCCAGAATGATGAAGGGGAGTTGAGAGGAGAAGATTATTTGAGGATCGAAGTATTCTATCATGATTGTCAGACATGAATTTTACTATTGACTTGAGCTATGTCGGCGCATTTGGATCATTAATCACTACGTAACAAAGTCGCCTCCCGCTGTCTGTCTGTCCCTATGTATGCTTAGATCTTTAAAACTACGCAACGGATTTTGATGCCGTTTTTTTTTAATAGATAGAGTGATTCAAGAGGAAGGTTTATATGTATAATACATGCCCGTGCGAAGCCGGGGCGGGTCGTTAGTTATACTATAAAGAAGACAAACAGTTCTCAAGTTTCTACGATCACGAATGGGAAGCCAATGATTATTTTGTCTCAAGCCAAATATGAAACAGATATTAGGTGTTGAGTAAGCGGAGTTTATTGAGATGCTTGGCATTAGCATCCAAGTATAACCCGGAGCAATAAAGAAAGGAATCTTAGATGGCGCCCATCATCATCCCCTCTCACTCGCACTGTATATCTGTCTTCAGTCGCACACCTGCGTACTGCATGCAAAAAAAATAGTCTGGATTTGCCGCTCAAGCTTATTCCAAGCGTCTAGTTTCCCAACACAATGTTACTTGTTTCTTGTTAAATTTCACTCGTTCGTGTTGTTTTTTGTTAGGTTTTGTTGTTTTTGTTAAGTTTGACTGTTATTATATACTATTCCAAACTATGAGTCCTCGAAAACGAGGAAAAGTGATCCATAGTGATGCACGTAAAACAGTGTATAACGTGATAAAATATTTTGATGAAGAAAAAAGGATGGACTAGTTCAAATACAATTTCTAGTCTAGCCAATATAGGAGCCAATTTTTTTTTTTAATTTCGCCGTTGGTGTTAGTACACATTGTTCCTGATCACTAACCGAGTCTGAAGTATGAATTCTGGCGGTTGATTAAATTTCACCTTGTATATTAAAATATACCAAAAATATTACAAAAAAAAATATTAAAGAATTAACTTTTTATGCTGTCTGTATCACTGAGCAATAAAATCACAGGTACATGCCGCCATTTTAGATTCCTTTCTTTAATGCTCCGGGTTAAAACAAATATCAGAATAGTCAATAATAGGTATAAGAAGGGAGTTGAAGTGGGTAGTACGTTTTTCAGAGTTAAAAGGGAATGAAGGAAGGCATAGAATTTTCGAGAAACTTTTTCAATTTGAGCATGTTTGTTCCCAGAATGCCGCTACCTCGAGTCCCCCTTTCACAATCTCGCCGAGACTCGCCTGAAGGTGACAAAGCTATACGAGTAAGGCGAGTCGCAATAGATCTTTGTCCCCTTCATGGCGAGAGACTCGGCGAGAATGTAGAGCGCGTTTTACACCAGGCCTGGCACTCCCAAAAAGATTCGTTTGAGCATACCTCCATCTCTAACGCACGCAAAGAGAGTGTGATAGAGATGGATGTAACCGCGGGGTTACAGAACTGCAGGGCTGATGAGATTTGAGGATATGACACGGGAGAAGAAAAGATTGTGGGAAACAATGTGGGTGCACTGACCTGGTTGGAATGTTTCGATGGGCCGGCAAACGCGCCGCGTGTCGTCTCCTCTCGTTGGGCTGATTGAATTGGCGCTTTGGGCAGTGATGAGCTGGATGTCTTGGTTCTTGGTAACGTGAACACTACACTTTCACAATCTAAATAATGGGTCCGCAATATTATTTGTGCTGGCAGCGCGAATGTGTACACACGTGTCGTTCTCTAGACGATTCGGGCGGAACAGAGTGAGTGAGCCAACGCGCGGGTTGGCGCCAGCGCGCGAGTGCGCAGACGTGCGCCTCGGTTGGCGGCGCGAGCCGAACAGAGTGAGTGAACCGCGGGTTGGCGCCAGCGCGCGAGTCCATTGTGTCGCCAGGTGGCGCCAGCGCTGCGCCGCGAACATTAGTCATGCACATGCGCGAACGTCACGCTGGTAGCGTGAACATCCTGGGGGGGCCGGGGCTGCGGCTCTTCTTGAGCTGAATCCAACGGCAGCCTGGCTATCTTGAACACAGGTCGTCGCAGATTTCCATGGGCTGTGTCCAGATCCACAACTTGGATCACTCCATCCTTGCCAGGCATTGTGCGGAGAATTCTCCCCAGCTTCCATTGGAGCGGAGGCAGGTCATCCTCTTTGATGAGGACCAGTTCACCCACTTGAGGAGGGGAAGAAGGGGAGAGCCATTTGGAGCGGGTTTGCAGGGTATGGAGGTAGGATCTGGACCAGAGAGTCCAAAAGCGCTGAGAGAGCGCTTGAATGAGTTGAAACCGTTTAAGAGCAGATATGGGTCTGTCGTCAAAAGACTGCTCAGGTAGAGCGGTGAGCGGACGACCAATAATGAAATGTCCGGCCGTGAGAGGTTCAAAGTCCGTAGGGTCGGATGAAATCGGGCAGAGGGGTCTTGAGTTGAGTATTATTTCGTGCAGAGCGCCGAACCAAGTTATGTGCTGATTCGCGAGCTTGTGAATGATTGCATCATTGTTTGACCTGAGGAAGTTCTGAACTTCAATGAGCTGATTCCTAGCACCTACACAGTTTTAAAACCTAACAGGGCTCGTGCTGAGTGAAATTGACCATGTACGTCTGCTATTTTAAGTGAGACGGTTGGCAACAAAATTGGTGTGTTAGTGACGTTCACTACACGTTGTGCGGAGTTACAAGAATTCTCTGTTGGAGTTGAAGTCATTGAGTGAAAATGAACTGAGTGTGTATGTGATGAGTGTGTGTGTGATGAGTGTGCTGAGTGCGCTGAGTGCTGGTTTCATTGAGTGAAAATGAGCTGAATGTGTATGTGATGAGTGAATGTGTGAGTGAAAATGAGCTGAGTGTGTATGTGCTGATTGAATGTGTGAGTGAAAATGAGCTGAGTGTGTATGTGCTGATTGAATGTGTGATGAGTGTGACTATATGTGAAAATGAGTTATTAAAACTTGAGCGCTACCAACTCCAACGTGCGGATAGCTTGTAACTTGCGCGGGCCGAAATAACAAAGGCTATGTTCAAACGGAACACGGAAAATAAACCCGGTTAAAAAAGCAGACAATAACACGAAAAAACTGTCGGCAATATATCACTGCGACACGAGATTACCGTAACATTAAATATCGAAAAGGGCTGATCAACTTGTTAGACAATAACACGAAAAAACTGACGGCAATATATCATAACAGTATATTTACAACAAAACATCAGTCGTCGAAAATTCTATTTATAGAATAAAATACCTACCTACTGCACCGAGCGCGTAAACAAACAAAGAATGTATTTACCTAGCCGAAATCGGATCTAAATGAGCGGACAATCCAATGATGCAAATCAAGCTTTGGTAACGTAATAATACGTAAACGTAAACGTTCGTTACGTAATAACTTATGTATACGTGGGTTTTACGTATGTGCGTAACTTACGTAAATGCACGAAATAAAGCAAATTTATACTCGCACCGAAAAAATATCTCGCAAAATACGTGGGTAGATTTAACTTTTCGGGCGATACAAAACTTGTAACACGTTATGAAACTTAAAATGTGAACTATTTACGAGCAGAGTTGAATCACTTCGAGAACATTTGAAAAGATTGGGTCGGGAGTTACATGTAAAAAATGGTACCTAACAGTGTTGAGCAAAATGCTGACTTTGAGTTTAATTAATTTTACGTATGGGGTTTATAAGGGCTGATAATTAATCCCGGGGAGTGACGGGGGGGGGTTTAATAAAGAAATATAGTGGACTGTAACAAACAATTGGGCTGAATGGATAACCAATTCCAGAACACAAGATAAGGTGTCAAATTAATACCCGGCACCGGGTCTATAAAATTTTGTTATTTGTTTAAACAAAATGGGTGATCCAAAAGGATATAATTATATTATCTGAGCTGAATAATAATAACAAACGGGATGAACGTGAGTTTATTCTGTGCCGGGGGCGGGGGGCCGGTTCTATACCGATAAATGGAATGTTCTAGGCGGCGGCGGTTCTAATTACCTACCCGCAATAGGTATTCGAGACCACAAAATATTTTTTGCCGGGAAAGGGGGCAAAATATGTAACCGGGTGAAAATGGACTGTAAATCGACGGGGGCTGGTTCAAACAAAGTTAAGGGCCGGCGGGGGGGAGGCGGGGGGTGATATAAACCAAAAATTTTCCGCTCGACGGACCAAAATTTTTCTTGGATTGAAAATGTTTTACTACCGGCTCGAAATCGATCCGGCCGAAGAACCAAAATGTAACCGCGGGGTTACAGAACTGCAGGGCTGATGAGATTTGAGGATATGACACGGGAGAAGAAAAGATTGTGGGAAACAATGTGGGTGCACTGACCTGGTTGGAATGTTTCGATGGGCCGGCAAACGCGCCGCGTGTCGTCTCCTCTCGTTGGGCTGATTGAATTGGCGCTTTGGGCAGTGATGAGCTGGATGTCTTGGTTCTTGGTAACGTGAACACTACACTTTCACAATCTAAATAATGGGTCCGCAATATTATTTGTGCTGGCAGCGCGAATGTGTACACACGTGTCGTTCTCTAGACGATTCGGGCGGAACAGAGTGAGTGAGCCAACGCGCGGGTTGGCGCCAGCGCGCGAGTGCGCAGACGTGCGCCTCGGTTGGCGGCGCGAGCCGAACAGAGTGAGTGAACCGCGGGTTGGCGCCAGCGCGCGAGTCCATTGTGTCGCCAGGTGGCGCCAGCGCTGCGCCGCGAACATTAGTCATGCACATGCGCGAACGTCACGCTGGTAGCGTGAACAATGGATATACGACCGAACGATATTCGATCGAATTTTGTCACTTCGGAGTAGGCCCTCTGTTTCCTGTGGTGTGTGTGTGTGTGTTATTTTCTCCGCTCGCGCCCGCTCTACATGCAAAAGTGGGGCCTTAGGTAACGGCATTTATATTGGGTAATAACGACTAGGGACTGAATATGGATTCTGTAGATACCACAGAACTATTAATAAGGAATAGAAATGCCATGAAAGCCGTGACTGCGACGCACCGATTTGATCAATGCGTCAAGACATAACCCGCGGGCCTCTCATTTCTCAACCGAACGAACGCGTTTGAACAAACATATTGTAAAAATGGTGTATTGCAGCGTGGCAATTGTTGTAACTCTTCAAATAAGACATCGAAAGGAATTTCATTTCACTCGACATTTATTTACTGTGATATTTACAGAATAAACATTGCGGTAAATAAAATTTCAACCTTACCATGAAATATTTATAGCGTAGCGTTGAAATTAGACAATATTTTGTTCATTGCAGCTTATAAAGAGTGTCACACATTGAGTTAGAATATTAGGTAACGCCACAATGTATATTTTTTCGAACATTATCAACACGAACCTAACTGTGTCATAGTACGGCCGCTGGTCATGGCTTTTAACACATATGTGTAATAGCTTGGTTCAGTGCCATGACGTGTTTGGTATTTTACATCTAAGCTTCATAGCAATACGGTGGTATTTTGGCTGTATGAAGCCGGGTGAATCTATGTGTGCGCCGCGTATGTTTACTAACTAGGTTTTACTAAGTTATTCCAAAAAGTGGCGACAGCGGTGCTGGTATAAAATTTGTGTCACGCCATCCCCGTGGTAGACACCCAAACGTATAAAGTTATAAATAATACTGGTTTAGTGTTTTTAATAATTCTTCGAAGTTTTACGTTATGAAGTATCAAAACGTAATTCGCATATTCAATGTAAAACAACGATATTATTTCGATAAAGTTATCGTTATACGGGTGAATTTGTGAACATCGTCCAAATTCATACTTGAGCTTCGGTAAGTGATCAGCATAATAAACCAATTACGATTTTTGTAAAATTCATAATATGAAATTTCAACTCCCCATAGTGATTCACTCAGGACTGGGAGTGAATTACTATGGGGAGTCAAAACTCTCTCAAAATCGATATTTGGTTCGTGCCCCAAAAAAGTATAATCAAGTACTGAGTAACACTGATATTTTCTTAGAAAGTTTGCACTCTTATAAGAATAAGGTTTCATTTATTGTGACAAATAAGTAACAAACCATGTATGTACAAGGAATTATGATATGTATAATAATGCTGTGTTTCTGTATAAATACTGTATAAATTTCGCACTCATACTGTAAATTTTTATCATTTAACTGTAGGTTATGAGCTAATTTATGTTTGATCTTTCTTATGGTTCTTTAGGTTAGTTTGTGTTTATATTAATGTACTTTATCTGTGTTGTAACTGTTTGTTAACCTGAGTAAATAAATAAATAAATAAATAAAACATTATACGAATTTCACAAAAATTATTATCGATTCATGATGGTGATCGCTTACCAAGCCTCCAGTTTGAATTTGGACGATGATCTAAAAGTCACCTTGTATATAGCGATATATAACTTTGTTTTATGCACATTTGCATCAAAATAACGTTATTTGTCGATATAATTAACATTCGACTGCAATAACGTTTCGTATTTTATAACATTACAGTCACCATCGACAACGTTTTAAATAGATTACGCTATTTCAAGATCTGGGGGTCTACCGCGTAATTCTAATTTTCATCAACATCAACTTGAGATTGAAATTTGCCGTGCGTGCGACAACGCCCGCCTAACATGCCATCTCTTTTGCACGCGTTGAATTTCGCATGCATTTGCTTGAAGTTGATACAAATCAGAATTACGCGGTAGACCCGCTGCTCGTGTTACCCCTTTAGTAGCTTTGCCACACCTAGTTACTTCGACACTTAAAATAGAAACTAATCTGTAGCGTAAGCATGAAAACATCTCCGTGTAGTTGCGTTTGAATCTACTTAGGTTTCCATACGTAGCTGTTAGTTCCGCTACAGGCCGCTTGGAGCGGTTTCCCAGATTCCATACGATTTTGATGTAGTTCGAAACGCAACTATACGGAGTTGTTTTCATGCTTAGGCTACTGTTCCCCTTTCTAATCTGTGATCACTTCCATAAATATGCTAATCTAAAAACACGGCTCACCTCACAAATCCATAAATTGCTTTCGGAGTGGTACTGTTTCTTGTGCTGATCAGATTCCTCCTTGTTCTTAAATTTAATGTCACACGGTTCACAGTACAGCTGCCGGTAGTTTGGTACCTTGTTCCTTCTGCGTTTCACCTTTGGCACTAAGTCGGTATTTTTATGCTTCCCTTTTTTTGTGCCGGCAGGTCTTTCTGCTTTTGGTAAACTAAAAAAAAAAAAAAACAAATAATGGTCTATCACTGACTTTAATAAATATTAAGACATCTATCATATTTTATTAAAATTTTTAGGGCGGTATATTAGCACCTCTTATTGTAGAGTAGCAGACTTCTAGATAATTTAAAATTACAGACGTTATTCATTCCATTTAAACCAAAAAGACAAAGCTTCTGCTTGTCAACGTTAAATGGAGCTAGCGAGAACAGGACTATTTTATTTGGACTGAGGCTACATAATGTGTCTTCACTTTGATAAGCTAATTCTGTTCTAGTTTGGAACTGCTCAGATTACTTCTCATTGCAGACACAAAATTCCAAAAATGCCCTTTTTGCATATCTGCCAACTATTTTAGACCTATGCTGTCGATACACAAAAACATATGTACCGCCATGTTTTACTTTTTTTAAGGAACCCTAAGAAAATATATTTTCAGTTACCTCTCTGAGAGTGTACGTTTCTTTTTTCTACCAACTTTAGTAATCTTTACACTATTTTTGACAAAATCATCTGGAATCTCGGCTTTTATGTCTAGCTTGTTGTCTTCGAATATTGTGACTTCAACAAAACCATCAGCCCCATAATCAGAATTTGTCTCCGTTACTTCAGATTTAACTTTTGTATCTAACAACAGGTTTTGGAACATCTCTTGGGAGTGAAGGCATGTGGTTTTGAATTGATACGCTGTGTTCAAGTTGCAGAAGCAAACGTCACAAATCTGTGACGGTAGCCCATCGTTTTGATCTACCTGAAATGCAAATCATGATGTAACCTTACTGTATTCTGAAGAAATTAATATAAATAATTCAGTTAAAGGAAATAGACTATATGAGACAGGTAGACAAAGATATATGTTTTTCTTTTTTTCATTAACCTGAATTCCTGCTGTCTTGTATTTTCTTATCCCTTAGTTAAAGTAGATATAAATGTATAGTATAAGTTTTATGTTAAAAAAAAGACATGTTCTTGCTAAGTTTCTTGCCCTTCTTCTTAGCAAGACTAATCAAATGGGCGGAGGTAGGCATATATTTATATATGTAACCTATTAGTATGTAGTATATAGGATGGGATTTAATTCATGGGATGGGATTGGTTGTTAATTCATATATATATTTTTCAATATTTTTGGTTTGGCCATAGATAGGCTTTAGAAAGTATCCAGTTGGCGATACTAAGCCTCTTAAAATATACCTAAACATCATCGAAAATTATTTCGATGCCTAAACATTCATGTAAAAAACATATTCCAAATATTTGTATCTTCAGCACTTTAGGCTGTGTGTTGTCTCTTAGTCAATTAGTCATAGACCTGTCATAAATATAAAAAAGCATATAGAAAGTAAAAATTATGTATCATCAGTAAAAAATAGTGAACTTACAAGGACACCTGTGCAGAATTGCAACTTATCGACAACACTATCCATTTTAGTGGTTTTGTTGAATATCTGATTCATTCCCTTGTCACGGGACATGCATACCCTGCAGGATTCCATCATGTTTGTGGCACATGCTCTTTTAGAATCTTCTTGAAAAGACTCCATCCTTGGAGAATTGTTTCATTTGTTTTTTTGGTATCACAAATTACCTTTTTTCACACTAAACCACAAAACTCAGTGCACTAAACCTTAGAATCACACACACACACTTATATAGCTAAATATACCCATAGACTGAAAGGTATCGACAAAAAGACTGAAACAGTCTGTTTTAAAACAGTTAAATGAAAATCACATATCATAAAATGAAAATTATAAGAAACGAAAAATTTTTTGTGAAAAACGTTTGGATATTTACTTTTTTTATATAGTTTTACGGCTCTGGATGCCAATCCTTTTGATCAAACGGTTTTTATTATTTTTCAATGCATGTGCTCGTATTATAAAGGCCCACTTTTTATGCATCGAAACCAAACAAAAAGTCGATTATTTTGCCCTAGGGCTTTATTATTATTATTTTTATTTATTTATTTACAATGGTTGGCTAACCTGCAGCCTTTCCTGTGTACCACAGAGTACATTATTATATACAGAAATTATTATTATGTTATTATTATTACATTATTATGTACCATTGATGTTATACTTTTTTTCCACTGTTTAACGGCTCTGGATACAGTCCCTTTGAGCCAATTATAATTTAAAGTTCACAAGATTATATTTGTTTTCATTTCCTCACACTATGCATTGAAAAACGTAGTATGATACACGGGCGTAAAAGCAATAAATTACTCGGTTACGTTTAAAACACTCGCTACGCTCGTGTTTTAAATCGTCCTCGTAGTTTATTCCTTTTCGCCCTAGTAGCATAAACTACTATTTACGTTTACGCAGTGCTGCCAGATCCATAGGTAAAGAACTAGACCGATAATGACTCTTGTAAAGTTTCCCGCCGTGGCTCAGAGCAAAAAGCGGCAATAAAAAATTTTTACAAAATACTGAAATTTAATATTTAAAAATGGCACATTCTAGCGTTCCATCGAAATAGTATCTTCTTCTGTACTGAAATGTCCAAACAATCACCTCAATAAAATGAAATTTTAACAAAAAAATAGCAACCGACTTCAATAGTAACAGCAGTCATTCACTAAAAAGTTAATAATAATTCTATAAAGACCGATGGTACTATCTTTTTAGTTAAGGATGAGAGATTACCACCAGCAAAGTGGTTATTAGGTTTAGTTTTACACACCCATCCTGGGTCTGATGGTCGTACCAGGGTAGTTACCCTTAAATGTAAAAATACAACAATTAAAAGGCCAATTCATAAACTTTGTTTGTTGCCAGTTAATAATATGTAAAATTTAGCTTGTTTAGTAGTACGACTTATGTTACAATTTCACATTTAGTGTTTCGGCAGCATGGATAGACAAAGTAGATTGGGATGATCCTTTACCTGATATTCTGCTACAAGAATGGTTAACTTATCGCAATGACCTAACCAATATACCAACTATAGAGCTCGAGAGGTGGATTGGAGTAACAGATTTACACGGATTTTCAGACGCATTAACTATTGCGTATTCAGCTGTTGTGTACTGTACAGTTATAACACCAGACGGAGTCATTGTCACACTCATAGAAGCCAAGACCAGAGTCGCTCCTGTGAAACAAATATCACTACCGAGATTGGAACTGTGCGGAGCTGTAATATTAGCCAAGTTATTGAATAGAGTTCAACACGCTCTCTGCATTCCAATTCAAGACACCTACGCATGGACAGATGCAACAATAGTGCTTGCATGGCTACAACGGTCACCTAGTTACTGGACCACCTTTGTAGCAAACAGAGTAACTGAAATCACCAACCTGATTGACAAAGAGAGATGGCATCATGTCACTTCACAAGAGAATCCTGCAGATGTAGCTTCTCGTGGGGTCTCTCCTGCTGACTTACCTGATCACCCCCTGTGGTGGCACGGCCCACCCTGGCTGCATACACCCACTCCGTTGTCTTTTGATAAGGAAATTGCTGTGGAACCTACGGACTTAGAGAAGAAAGTGTCAGTGAAAATTAATTTAGTGCAAGTCAATGACAGTCAGTCTAAAAGTGAAACAAGTGATCAATGCGATAATAGTGAGATAATTCATAGATTTTCAAACTTGAGTAAACTTATAAGAGTAATTGCTATTGTACTAAGATTTTACAATTGTTTACAGTATAAGCGTAGTAACAAAATCTTGTTAAAATGTTCAAAATATCTATCAACAATTGATTTAGAGAATTTATTACAAACGTTGATAAAACTGTCACAAAAGCATAATTTTGAAAAGGAGATTGATGTTGTAAAGGGAGACATCAACAAAGATAAATACAAACTAGGTACCGAAGCAACACTTTTGCTGACTTCTTTCTTCCTGAAACAATATGTTATCTAGAAGTCGGCGCTCTTATATTGGTTTTTATGTTGCTATATCGTAGGAAATACGCCGACTTCTAGATAACATATTGTTTAAGGAAGAAAGAAGTCAGCAAAAGTGTTGCTTCGGTACCATCGGTCTTTATAGAATTATTATTAACTTTTTAGTGAATGACTGCTGTTACTATTGAAGTCGGTTGCTATTTTTTTGTTAAAAGTTTATTTTATTTCACATTTTTTAGTGTTGCTGGGTTAAATTGTGAAATATGGGTAGTTCTTGCAAACGTGGTTTTAATATGAAACGAAGTTCAAGTGAGTATAAGTAGCTATGTTTGAGTAGCTTCCTGCTATCAATCTCGAGTTATGTGCTGTCATTCGTTAAAGAGTTCTACGGTGATGAAGCCAAGATCGAAGGTCAGGTGGGTACACTGGCAATTTTCAAGCAATGCCCTGCAATGAGCACCATAACACAAACTGATTGCCGCAATCCAAAGTTATGTGCTGTCATCCGTTGAGGAGTTCTATGGTGATGAAGCCAGGATCGAAGGTCAGGTGGATATTCTGGTAATCTCCAAGTAATACCCTTGAATTAGCACCCTAACGCAGTGATTGCCGCAATCTCGAGTTATGTGCTCTGATCCGTTGAGGAGTTCTATGGTGAATATGGTGATGAAGCCAGGATTGAAGGTCAGGTGGAAGAATGATGATTTTCAAGTAATACCTTGTAATCAGCACCCAGGTACAAAGCGATTACCTCAATTTCGAGAGGTATGCTGTCATTTTCTGAGGAGTTCCACTGCCTATCTCTGAAGACCTTCATCAGATCATGACCAAACCCAAAATGGGACCTACCTGGAAGTACACTCTTTCAAACAAAAAAAGAATTGTTCAAATCGGTTCAGAAATGACGGAGTTATGGAGTAACAATGCCAAAAAAAAAAAAAAGCATACAGTCGAATTGAGAACCGCCTCCTTTTTGAAGTCGGTTAAAAATAATGGGAAACATCCATTTCATAGGTAAATACGGATATGCTAAACAAAGTTGGATGCAAATATTTATCCATATAAAACTGCAAAAAATGGCACAAAATTTATTTGTATTTAGTTGAAAATTATACGAATGTTTCTGTTAGTGAGGTGCAATTTTTTTTCAAAAACATTGTATTTTAAAGATTTTCTTACCTACGAAAAGATTTATTGGGTTTACATATTGGGGGTGTACCCTTACTTCATAATTCTATCGACAACGACAACCTATGGCAACAACGAAATATGAAGGCTATAAAAAATCATATTTTTCGATGTTTCAAAAAACGTGTTCTGTTCGAGTTTCCACCAAAAGAACGGGTCGTAGTTTATTCAAATGTTGGCCTTGGCTGTTTGTATTTACAGTATTTTTTTCATATCCAAATTCCTTGTTACCTAAGAGTTATAAAAAAAAGGAATTTATTCAGGGTTGCCAAAACGCCATTCCGGAAAAAAATTAAATATTTTTGATTTTATAAAAGGTAATACCTAAAACTGATGTTTATAATAACGAAGTCTTAATAATACTTTTAAGTTCAAGGGTCGTTGTATATTCCTGTGGTCGACACCATTATTCCACTAGATTAGGTATTTAGGTTGTCTGTGTAGTATATTAAATTTTAAGTAATAAGATTTGTTTCAAGCAAAAGATATCTTACGAAATCACATAATGGCCAACTTTCGCCGCCGGTTCAAGGTTACCTATATCGTAATATAAAACAATCATAAATCAATGATTTTGAAGGTTATGTTTATCAAGTTAATGTTTTATAGAGTAAAATACTAATTTAATCATGTTATTTAATTATTAAACAGCAGCAGCTTACTAATAAATATTAAGTTCCTATTTAATAAGGTACATCCCATTAATGAAGGTAAATATTTTGTTGATATATTATTCATCTCTCTGATATTGGTATATGAATATATATTAGCATTATATAATATTGTTTACTATGTATTATTATGTATATTGTCATGTTAATAATTTAATATTCAGGTACCTAACATAAGAAATTTGGTTATTTATTACGTATATATTTTCTTTACACCACCTACGCCTTATCTTCTATTTTACATTATCTTTCACCCAAAGGTTGTCTAAAAGAAATAGCTTAAGTGATAAGACCGCCTATTATACCCTCTCTTTCAAAAATATTTTATAACTTCTTTTATTTCGGTGCACTATAAAGAGTATTTGTTGTAATATTGAACGTAACTAATTGTTACTTTTAGAACGCAGCTGCTGCTTATGTCAAATATGCTCTGTGGTTCTGTGTCTGTTGTCGTTTCTCTACTTGTGACTTGTGATACGCATGATCCGTATACTACTTAGGCTACGTTTCAAAACGTGTGATATTCGTGCGAAATTTCACTCGTTTTTAAGAAAGAGACAAAGCTATATACTAGAAAGAGAAAGAAATATCTGGTTTTGAAACGCTTGCGAGTGATTCCCGTGAGAAAAGCGTTTTGAAACGGTCTGGAGTGACACACGTCAAGTAAATACATAACCTCAAATCAAAATAAATAAATTAAGTAAAGTACCTAATAAAGAAGGAATTGAACCGATACCTATTGCTTTTAATATGGATGGCATTGCAACCTTTGCATTTGCAAGCCATAATCCTGTCGAAGCAGTTTCGAAACATTTTCCCGTATTCGTATTTTCAAAAATTGTCCGAATCCCGAAATGACAACTGTCAGGCGAATTTTAACGGTACCCAAACAGAGTTAGAAATCGCACTTGTCAGTGCGATATTCACATTTCCCGAAAGCGTTTCTAAACACTTAGCGCAACTGTCAGGTAACAGTTCGTTTACCCTCGGTTTCACTCGGGTCGATTTTTGAACGATGCAGGGTAAAATTCGCATCGCTCCGAGTGATAATCACACGTTACGAAACGTACCCTTAGTAAATAAACATAAACCTTAGAAGCTTTTGTTTCATTACAACATGGTGCTCTATAATTTGTGACATGGTGGCAGCGTAATAAATCTTTTTAAGAACCCAGTGAAAAAAATCATCAGTTAAAATGTCGGATTCAGAGCAAGAAGTCAGGCAGCAGGTTATAAACTTAGTGACGCCATCCATGGTTACTCCGCCACAGCCATTCGATTTTCAGCCAGAAAACTGGCAAGTATGGAAAAAACGCTTTGAACGTTTTATGTCAGTGTCGGAAAATGGCTCGAAGTCTCAAGAAGAGCAGATAGATATGTTGCTTTATCTCATGGGTGAAAAAGCAGAAGAATTAGTTCTACAGCTAAAAATTTCAGACTTGCACACATTACAAGAAGTGCTGACAAAGATCACTGAGCATTTTAAACCGAAGAAAAATATTGTCTAATCAAGATATACATTTCATAAAAAATTACAAGGGACAGAATCAGTGGATGAGTATATCAGAAGTTTACATGTGCTAGCAGAGAATTGTGAGTATGGTACTTTAAAGGAAGAAATGATTAGAGACCAAATAGTGGTGGGCATAAAAAGTCAGAAAGCTAGAGAAAAGTTGCTTTTGAATATCAATCTTACATTGGACCAAGCGGTGGCAACGGCACGAAATGTAGATTTATTGGAGAGTCAAGCAGCTTTTAATGCTACAGGAGAGTTGGAGATAAATAAAATGAAAAAAGAATATGATAACAAGCAGGGTAGTTGTTGGTTTTGCGGAAGAGGTTTACACAAAAACAGAACATTATGTCCAGCGCTCCGAGCAGTATGTATGAATTGCAAGAAGGTTGGACACTTTGCAAGATGTTGCAGAGGCAAAAGCAGTGTGAACGAAGAATTGAGGGTATGTGTCATCCACAATACTAATGGATATACAATAGATGTTGAAGTTTACGAGAAAGGCACATATAAAACTAAGCTGAAATTTTTGTTGGACACAGGCGCAGACGTAGTGGCAGTTCCAGAAAATAGTGTTGAGGGTGAAATATTTCCATGTAAAACCAGCATCAGAGGTCCTGATCAGACAAGATTAACAGTGTTGGGTGTGATTAAAGGAACATTAAAATATGGAGATAAAGAATATACAGGTGACATATTTGTAGTTAGAAACTTAAAAATGCCAATATTAGGAGTGCCGGCTATAGAAAGTATGAAAATAATTAAAATTTTAGAAATTAATAATATTCTTGGTCAGAATAGTATTGAAAGTACAGTTAATGTCGAGCAAGAATTTCCAAAAATTTTTGATGAGTTGGGCATATTTAATGAACCTTTTGACATAACTGTGTCTGATAAAACTAAAAGTTATAAGCAATATACACCAAGGGTAGTGCCAATCCCTTTATTAGACAAAGTTAAAGCTGAGTTGGATAGATTGTGTAATTTAGGAGTGTTGACTAAAGTAGAGGAGCCAACACAGTATTGTTCACCAATAGTTGTGGTTCCCAAAGATGAAAATAATGTTAGGATTTGTGGAGATTATACTGAGTTAAACAAAAACATTCAAAGACCAATTTTTCCAATTCCTAAAGTTGAAGTGACATTAGCTAGGCTAAAAAATTCAAAATTCTTTTCAAAATGTGATGCTACATCAGGATTTCATCAAATCAAATTAACGGAACAGGCCGCACAGCTCACAACGATTATAACTCCATTTGGGAGATATATGTACAAACGTCTCCCTTTTGGCCTTAATTGTGCTCCGGAATACTTCTCAATGAAGTTCTCAGAATTGTTTCAGGACCTGGACGGAGTAGTATGTCATGTCGATGATATTTTGATTTTTGCAGAAAATAGAGAGAAACATGATCAAATTTTGCGAGAGGTTTTAAAAAGACTACAAGAAAAAGGTATCGCATTAAATAAAAATAAATGCCAATTTGGTAAACAAGAAATTAAGTATTTGGGGCATATCATTAACCCACAAGGTATCCGTCCAGACCCTGAACGATTGCAAGCCATAGATGGTTTCGATACGCCAAAAAATAAAAAGGAGGTTACGCAATTTCTTGGAATGGTTAATTTTGTCAGTAGATTTATTCCAAATAAAACAGAAATTTTGAGTCCAATATACAGTCTTTTGAGAGAAAATACAGAATTTTTGTGGGACGTTGACCAGAAAAAAGCATTTCAGGAAATAAAAGAAATTTTAAAAACAGCCCCAATATTAGCACATTATGACCCATCTAAAAAAGTCATTTTAGCAGCAGATAGTAGTTCATTTGGTTTAGGGGCTACACTTATGCAAGAAAATTCAGATAAAATCAGACAGATAGTTGCTTATGCTAGTAGAACGTTAACAGATACAGAGAAAAGATATTCACAAATTGAAAAAGAATGCCTTGCATTAACATGGGCTGTAGAGCGATTTAAGGACTTTGTGTATGGTATTAAAGTTCACTTAGAAACAGACCACAAGCCACTTATACAGATATTGCAAACAAAACCAATTGACGACTTGACTCCTCGACTTATGTCATTTAGAATGCGATTAACTAAATTCAATTATAGTGTTACATACATACCAGGAAAGAAGTTAGTTCTTCCAGATGCTTTATCAAGAAGCCCGCTACCAAACACAGATGTAGGTCAGGATAAGGACAGCTCTGAGCATTATCTTAATTTCATACTTAATAATATACCAGTTAAGGATCAGGTTTTGGAAAAAATAAAACAAGAACAAAGAAAATCAGAGATTTGTAGTAGTTTAATAAATTATACAGATAATGAGTGGCCGAAACAATCGAAAATACCTGACAAAATTAAGCAATTTTATCAATACAGATATGACTTTTCTATAGTGGAGGGTTTACTTCTTTTCAAATGTCGCTTAGTGATTCCAGAATGTATGCAATTGGAAATGTTAAATAAAATACATGAGGGTCATTTAGGTATTAGTAAATGCAGAAATAGGGCCAAGCAAACTATGTGGTGGCTTGGTATGTCAACTCAGATTGATAGACTAATTCAAAATTGTCCTCAGTGCATAGAAGAAAGGGTAAATCCTAAAGAGAATATTGTTTTAGAAAGAACTCCTATAAGGCCATGGCAAAAAATAGGCATTGACTTATTTTATTTCAACAATGATTGGTATATGGTTATGATTGATTACTACTCAAGATTTATAGAAATTAAAAAATTATCTAATTGTACTGAAATTCAGGTAATTGAACATTGCAAAGATATATTCTCGAGATTCGGAATTCCAGAGATTGTGAGAACTGATTGCGGTACACAGTTCAAAACCAAGTTTAAGATTTTGCTAGAGAATATAATTTTGAGTACATAACGAGCAGTCCATATTATTCACAATCAAATGGTTGTGCTGAAGCTGCAGTTAAAATTGCAAAGAATTTGTTGAAAAAAAATAAGGATATTTATCTTGCACTGTTGATTTACAGAAATACGCCACTTGATTCTGGTTTTAGTCCAGCTGAACTTATGTTTAGCAGGAAATTAAGAGATAATCTTCCAAGGTTGCCTGGTGCTCTGTCCAAAATAATTAAAACGACACAGGACCAGGCAATTGCAGGATTTAAATGTAAATGATAGAGTTTGGATAGTTGATTTAAGAAGTTATGGCATTGTAATTGGCAAAGCAGCTGAACCAAGATCATATGTTCTTAGAACGGACAGGGGTGTGTTTAGGAGAAACAGATGGCATCTAATACCAACTCCTAGTGCTGAGAAAGAACAAAACATGGATTATGATGTAGATGTTTATGTTGAAAATGATAATGTTAGCAAAGATTCAAACAATTCCCAGGATTGTACGGTTCAGAATAATGTAGTTAGTAACGGCTTTGTTACTGAGAAAGTGGAAAGTAATGAGGAAGGAGAAGTAAGAAGGAGTAAGAGAGTAAGAATGAAGCCTGCATGGACAAATGATTATGTGGTTTGATTTTTCTGCTGTTATTGTTAATTAATATAAAAAGGGAAGATGTTGTAATATTGAACGTAACTAATTGTTACTTTTAGAACGCAGCTGCTGCTTATGTCAAATATGCTCTGTGGTTCTGTCTGTTGTCGTTTCTCTACTTGTGACTTGTGATACGCATGATCCATATACTACTTAGTAAATAAACATAAACCTTAGAAGCTTATGTTTCATTACAACAGTATTTATGTTATGTTATATGCTAAAGAGAAAACCTTGGTTAATTGGAAATAAAATCAAAAATCTCCGATCTTTATTGGTTTTTGTGTTTTCTAAGCATCCATGATATACAGCGCAATACCTAATCATATTGATTGACACGGTGTCACTAAAAACATCAGTTTATCGCACAAATCCAACAAAAGGCACACACGGAACGAGCAGCACCCGAGCACTGCAGCACGAGATACTGCATTTCTGAATGTTGCAGGCAACGATAAAATGTTGGGGACAGAAGAGTGTCGCTTCTTTACGGAGTAATAGTATATTCTTTGGCTTAGGGGTGCACCAGTTAAGGATTTTTCGAAAGGAGACGGTCAGAATCGGCCTTAACCGCGTAATTTTTGTTAGATTTATTCGTAGCTAGTTTCACTTTTATTATAACACGGACACAGATATTAAAATAAATAAGTAATGTCGCAACCGGTCATGAGAGCGAACACCGAACGAAACGAAAGCGTGCGCCATCTACCAAGTAGTCCACAAACTACGCTTCCAGCGTGCTTTGATAAGAGTCATGCGTGACGCAATCGGCAGTCCCAGCTTTTTATTCCACGATTCATGCTTTTCTTCTGGATTTTGATAAAGATTACATTACAACTGACATATATTCGAGCATGACCCTTTCAAATATATCAGAATCATCGTGAAACATTGTTACAACTATGAACGTTTCAAACGCACTTAAGTTTATTTTCGCAATGCCATATGAAAATAACCTCAAAATAAAAACGATTTATCATAAAGAGTTATTAAAAAGATGGTGTCCGTTTTAAATGGATAGTCAAACGGTGTTATTTTGAATTTGTTCTTTATCATTGACCACAGTATATTTGTGTACTCTCTTAAGGCATTTTGCTTATGGGGAACTGACCGTCTCCTTTACTCTTAGAAGTAAATGTACGTTTGTAAGAAAAATCGGTTTTTCGGGTGTTAAAGTTCTATCAGAAAATCTGATTCGAATTTATATATCCAAAACGCATGCGGACGAAGTCGCGGGCAGAAGCTAGTACTCGGGAACGCATTTCCACTGCATTCTCTCTGCTTTGATGTTTAACTTACCATACCCAACATTTAATCATCACTACCAATCTACCATACATAGTGTAGGTGAAACATATTAGTATATAAACATAGTACTAGATGTCATACTTGTATTATACCTACACAACGAACTAAGTTTGTTGACTTCGTTGTACCTACTTATGTACATCAGTGAGGAGCCAACACTCCAGTAAAAACTTTCGCAAACGTCATGTAAATATAGAAAAATGGCACTAAACATTGCAAGCATTGCTGCAAGAATTTTAATAAAATATACCTACAATCGAAAAGTTCATACTGTTCCGTTCTTATTAAAGTATTTTTATTGAAGTACTTGATGCAGTACTTGCAGTACATGCGCAAAACGGAACACTTCCGTAGACGTCAAACTGTTACGTGACGTCACCACAGCAATACGCACGCACTCACACACACAACAAACATAAATACATCATACACAGGAGACAAATTTCTCGCTCGCTCGTTCGCTCATCTCGACTGGCTCTTGTTGAAATCTTTTCAATCAATTTATGTGTCGGAAGTTGTTACTATATTTCTATTGTAATATTTTTCTTGTGATCTTCTGTGCCGCAAGCATTTACCTTTAGGAGGAGTGGGCAGGATAACGGTGAGTTTTAATATAAAAGTTTAAAGTTGCTAACCTCATAGCGGCTTATATGTCCGATAAAATTCATGATTATCTTGCAGATTTATGTGAATTGATACGATAAGTCGGTTTATTGCATCGTTTTCTCTCTGTTGATAGTAAGCAGCTGGCTGTGATTGAGTTTTAATCAGGAAATTGATTAATTTCTCTAGTACAACCGACTTGACACAAATTTCACCACTTTTTTGCATGTTACCTACCTTTCGTAACATTTGCATGTTACCTACCTTACTTTCGTAATTTTTCATACGTTTACTTTCCATTCTGTTAGTATTGGTTTGCCTGCAGTTTGCAATTTCTTTCTTTCTTAATTACAGCTTCAGATAATTTGTCTGATTATCATATCAAATAAAACATTACCAGTGACACTACAAACCTGATAAACAGAAAGATCTTGGGTAGCATTCCTAAATGCCAGGGTAAAATTTAACCGTCACGCGTTCCACAACCACCTGAGTGAAAACGGACAGATCGAAGTATATCAATAGACCTTGTCAGATATGTAAATTTCACGTTGACAGTTGAATGTTACATTTACCCGGGCTTTTAGGAATGCAAGCTTGATATAATCTAGTTCCTTGGGTTGGCTACAGTCTTTTTCAAAGGCAGCTGGAAGTAGAATAGAATAGAATAGAATATTAATTTATTTCGCAAGAAGGGAGTACAGTACAAGTTACAAGAATTTAAGCTTAAAATCTAAGATACACATAAAGTACTAATAACAAATGTACGCTGTTATCCTAGATAGGATTTTACGCCTGTAGAAAGGAATAACAGCCCCGTTTCCTTGGAGGACAGAATGGGGTAAAAAACATAAGTACTTATTATTATTAGCCGTTTTATCTGGCTTCTTTAAACATTAGTTCCGCCAATATCTTGTTTTAAGCGAAAAGACTCATAGGAAGAAAGTCGCCTTCGACTAGGCCATGTATGTTCTCCGGTTTTCCTGGCAAAAATCAGGGTGAGGGATCATTCCCTCTGTGAATGTGGTTTATATGAGGGTACTGTAGATCATATGTTTTTTGAGTGTCAAAGATTACAATACTCTTTATACGACTCACTCCCTTCACAAATCCCTCGTCCCATCAACTTCAACTTTTTACTGACTTTTGTAAATAGTCCTCTTATATATACGTTGTGTAAATTTATAAAATTAAATAATATTAAATTATAAAAAGAATTAATTCTTAGAGTAATAATCTTAATATATATATATTAAGATATACACAATATATATATTTGGTACTCATTACTGTTACCTAAGTATATTAATATTTATTTATTTTGTTGTAAGTACTCATAGATGTAGAAGTTTACTATATTCTATGTTTGTAGTTTCACGCTTGAAAATTCAAGTATAGGGAAAAAAAAAAAAAATCTCTGTAACATAAGTACTTAGTTAATAGGCTTAACAACATTAACTAGTTATAGGTAAAAGAGAGAGAAAAAAGAGAGAAAAGGAGAGAGAGAGAGAGAAAGAAGTATTGTGCCCCCTTATTGACACTGACCAAAATGTCCGTATTATATTACCATCAAAAGAACTATAGACCGCTTTGTGTTTCTTCATACTAAGAACAGCCGTAATCTGAGGTAACCTGTAGATCTTCGCTTAGCAGTGCCAGTTCATACGTGTTTTTTATAAACTCCTTTACTGTTGAAGCTGTAAATCTGTGGAGTGCCCTTCCTCTCAGTCCTCTCACAATAGCTTAGCAGTGCCAGTTCATACGTGTTTTTTATAAACTCCTTTACTGTTGAAGCTGTAAATCTGTGGAGTGCCCTTCCTCTCACAATAGCTTAGCAGTGCCAGTTCATACGTGTTTTTTATAAACTCCTTTACTGTTGAAGCTGTAAATTTGTGGAATGTCCTTCCTCTCACAATAAGACGAGCTCCATCATTATAGTCATTTAAATCATTAGTCAAACAGCATTATCTTTCTCTTTGATCTTAAAGTTGTATGTATTTCTATTTGTTTCTATATTAATAAATATTTATTTATATAAAGTTTATAATTTGTATATACAAGGTGACTTTTCGATCATCGTCCAAATTCATACTGGAGGCTTGATAAGTGATCAGTATCTTTGATCAGTAACAATTTTTGTGAAATTCGTTGAATGAAATTTCAGGTTCCCATAGAAATTCAGTTCCAGTCCCGAGTGAATCACTATGGGGAGTCGAAATTTCATTTTACGAATTTCACAAAAATTGTTACTGATCCAAGATACTGATCACTTAATAAGCCTCCAGTATGAATTTGGACGATGATCAAAAAGTCACCTTGTATAAAGTTTATAATTTGTATATACAGTGGTGGTCACATAATTAAAGACACTTAAAGCATATTAAAATAACTAAGCTATTCCTCTCTATATTTTTTATCAGACTACCATTGGAAGTTGCTACACAATTTAAAATATTTGTGTAGGTATTGTGTAGTGTTAAAACGAAATATTTTCAACAAAATTTGTCTGTTCCTAATCTATTATTCGGTTTATCCTAATTGCAAGCAGTATAAACTTAACAAAGATATGGCCATATAATTAAAGACACTCCATTTGCTTAGAAGAAATAAAAAAAATATATTGTTGTTATTGAAATTATCTTTATTACACGAAATTCCCAACAAATTTATAAAACATTCCGGTACGTATCAATATTTGGTTGCATGTCCTTTGGTAGAAATTACAGCACGACATCTCTTGGGCATGGAAGCGATCAATTTTGTAAAAGCTCCTACCGGAATTTGCTCCCATGCTTCTGTAAAGGCTGTGTAAAGTTGATCGCCGTTCGATGTCCGCTTTGTCGCCACTGTCTTCTTCACCTGGTACCACAAATTTTCTATGGGATTTAAATCCGAGCTGTACGGGGGCCAATCCAAAACTGTCACGGACTGGTTCCTTAAAAAGTCTTTTACTGTTTTTGCAGTGTGTTTTGGATCATTATTCTGTTGGAAAGTCCAAATGGCCGGTAAATTTTGCTCGGCGTAAGGCAGCATGGCTTGTTCTAAAATATTCTTGTACTGGAATTTATCCCTGTTGCCTTCTATTTTCCTGACAGGTCCTACACCAAGTCCTGAAAAGCAGCCACACACTTTGATATTTCCGCCCCCATGTTTGACTACTTTCTTGGTATACTTTGGATCCATTTTTTTGTTTGGGGGGCGTCTAACATATTGTTTTCCATCAGAATTAATCATATTAATTTTTGTTTCATCAGAAAAGAGCACTTGTTTCCAATTCTCATTCAATCCAGTGTTGATATTTTTTAGCAAACGCTAATCTTGCCTTAACATTTTGCTTTTTCAAAAGTGGCACCTTTCGAGACACTCTTCCGTACAAGTTTGCCTCACATAGTCTCCGTCTAATTGTTCTTGCAGACACATCCTTCGACCCTCCTGCACCAAACAACTCCGAACGTATCAGTTCTGATCCCTTAAACGGATCTTTTTTGCCAACAACACCATCTTAGAGTCTTCCCGCACAGTAGTTTTCCTTGGTCTCGGTTTTCTAGGTACGTTTTCGGTCGTGTTAAACTTCTTGATATGTTTTATAGCATTCATAACCATGTCCTTAGAACAGTTCAAGTGGTTTCCTATTTTTCTGTACGACCAGCCTTTGGTGCGAAAGTTCAAAATAATCTTCCTAGTGGTCGAATCGCAACACTTGTTTTTTCCCATATTGATTGGTTTAAAACGTATTAATTTTAATGAAAAAAGTTATGTTTTTTAGTAATATCGACGTTTCATGAAAATACGCGGCAAAACAAATAAAAAGAGACTTTAGTTCCTTTTTTCTTTTTTAAAATTCAGAACACAGCTTTTATTGTCTTTAATTAGCTGGCCAGCTACAAGTAAGTTAAAAAAGTTAGTGTTACTTTCCCAGAGTGCGCAGTGGCTAAACTACTAACGAATACATTAGTTAAAGTGATAACTGAAATAATTGTTCCCCGCAAGGTAGAATTATGAAATTTTCACCATGAATAGAACGTTCTAAGACAATAATTTTCAGATGTGGAGGGAAGACAGATTCGATTCGGGGGCGCCAGGGGTGGGGGTGAAGGGGGTCAAAATAAGCTTTTCGATCATTATTTTTGTGCCGATCAGTAAATGCTACTAGAGCATGTGTGATGTCGTTTTCGCATAAAACAAACCCTAGGAATTCATTTTTGCTATATAAAAGGTATGTTTTCGTTAAAAAAACTGTTATTTAATGAAAAGTTTGGAAAAAAAAGGAAAAAAGTGCGTATTTTTTTAATAAAAATCGTCATATATTTTTAAAATCATAATTAATTGAAACTAAAAAATACTATATGAAAGATTATTTAATCTTGTTTATAAAAATATACACTTGTTGGATACTTGTCACACAACAACTATTACAAAAAAATCATTTACACGTTGTGCTAAAGCAGCGCAACAAATATTATAGAGAACAATGAAAGAGGAAAAAGTACTGCGCCAACCGTAAATATTAAGATAAAGGCAAGAGAATGATGTAAATTTGTTTATTGTTGTTTATCGGTTTAATTTGTAATGTTTTTTTTTTTCATAATTAGTGTAATGATAACAATAATACTAAAAAATGAAATTTTAGTACAATGTTATTAAATAATTTTTATCAAAAGTTAACTTTACAATCACCGGCGCAGAAACAAAGTGCGGTACACTTCATTGCAGCTTTGCTGCATTTACAACGTCCAGTACACCCTTTTTTGCAGCTGCATCTAATTAACTCTGAACATGAAGCTGCTGCTTCGGGGAGAGTTGTTCATAGAAGTTGCCACCCGGCTGCGCCCTGTGTCCATCCCCATTGCGATGGATTCCAATTGGCTTCAGACTAAATAAATGCTTGATAACAGGCGCGCTTTACATGTTCAAGCAGTGCTGCTTTTGTCGGCGGTATATTTTCAATTGCTCTGGACTTTTGTGTAAAGAACTGTTTTTTTGCTTCATTGATTATCTCAGCCTCATTAGTGCGGTCATACATTAAAACTAAAAATCGTTCTATTGAAAGCAGTGATTCTTGGCTTACATTGCTTGGCTTTGACATAAGACCTTCAAATGTGCCGTTTACTTTAGGGAAAGATTTCCATGTATCCCGTTTTTTCCCCCTGCATACAAAAGTGGATACCGTAACACATCCAGTAAATGCGTGAAATATTGGCAGATACTTGCATTTAGACCAAGTCATTGTCGCCACCAATTCGTGAATAACTATGTATCGGAAGCTTGAACCGACACCAAAAGAAAGCCATAATTTGGAGAGATTTAAGTCACTGAAAAAAGCGACAGCCAGTACCAATACATCGGTGTCCACGGTGCGTATAATCGCTCTTCTAAGCCCTTTCTGCACTGAATCTGCCAAATGTAAAAAAATTCGAATGTCCGCCTCCTCGTGAGAACATGGAGTCATAAAACTCAAATCAGAAGATTTGGTAGAACAAAGAACTTCACTTCTAAGAACTAGTTCTTGTGCCAAGAAAGAAAACAATTTGGTCTTATTTTCATTGATTTGGAGAAAATATTTGCAATTTTTGGGCATCACATGCATAGCCGACAGCGACACTCTTGTCCTTGTACCCCGTCCTCTTTTCTCTCTAATTGCAGTTTTTAAGCTGTCAGGGCGGTAAGTATCCCATATAACGTCAATGCGGCTATTTTTCTCTAAGTGAGCAGATATGTATGGCACAAAAACTTTTTCTGCATACTCTTGGAATGTCTTAGTTGTACCAGGATTTAATATTTGTACCACAGCAGCTCCATCTAAAATAGTTACGTCAACTGTGGGCGAAATCTTCTTTTCAAATGATTCTGTTCCCAGACATTTAATTAAATCAGCTTTATTTACAATTCGCATTTTACCCCCATTTGACAAAGATGGTGGAGCCGCATGATTCTCGTGCGAGAAAAAGTAATCCAAGTCTCCATCATGGACTTGGCACGAGGTGTAAAGCCGTGAAAAATGGAACAATCGCTTTTGAGGGCCGCAAGATGTCGTTTTAGTTTCGACTTATTATTGACAGGTGGTCTGCTAAACAGAGGTAAAATGTTCTTTGGAATTGGATTTGTAACAGGTATCGTGCATTTTTCTAGCCTCTGCTTAACAAACTGTTGAAATTGTTCTCCACCAATTGTCTCAATATTTCGAACACAATCAGCCACTTCAATGTCTATGATGTCTTTGGTATCAATGACTAGCACGTCTTGACTACGTTCTATAAAAGGATTTACAATTTCTTTGAATACTTTCCCAAGTGAATAGACGTCGTTTGCGAAATCTTTCTGTATTTTAGGTGTCTGCTCGTGATGAAGGAAGAAAATCTGAACATTTGTTTGCTTTTTGACCTGTTCTTCAAACTCTGTATTCATTCTTGTAATCTCTGGTCCAGCGATCATCCATCGTCTTAGGGCCGTTGGATTATTTGTCAGCCCAATCGCACTTCCAGAGCTTTTCACTGAAGCATTATTGTGTTCATGACAATGACACTGATATAAAGCAATAGCAGAAAACTTGTTGCTGGTTTTGTGGGCCACAAACTTTCCAGAATGGAATTCAATTACGACATTTGGATGTTTTTCAGCAAGAGTTATCATATCACGTATATGTACTGATAGCCATCTTGAGTAGTGTGTATGATCTAGGGCAAAGAATCAAGGCATCATGAGTGTTAATGACTCCACATATAACTGGAAGTTGCCTTCGCGTAGTGCCCTGATGTACCGTAACAAAAGCAGCTCTAAAGATAGACTCTTCAACCAATAATCAAAATGAACACAGGCTTTTGCTCTATCGTAGTCTTGTTGGACATCAGCATTATCACATTCCTCAGTATAGGCTTCTCGGAGAAGAATATGAAGACTCGCAGCTGTAAGTTGGTGGGCATGACGTGTTTTGGTGACACGACTTACTTTTATGAAGGAATTTGCTGTACCGGGACTTGTAATGTCAGCTTTTACCAGGATATTGGTCCAGCCACTGTCTTCCAACCAATCTCCTAGCACTTTAAGTATAACCATTTCAATATGTAATCCACCGAACATGATGACAAAATTATCTTCCCCGTAGGAGTCTGGAAATGCCCATTGAATTTGTTTAGCAAGAGAATTATTGGAGGTGGAATAATAGCTTGACTTATATCAGCAAAGAAAGCAGACCACGATATCCAAACATCGCAGCCGAGTGGCAACCTCTATGGACAACTCTCCCCGAAGCAGCAGCTTCGTGTTCAGAGTTAATTAGATGCAGCTGTTAATTAGATGTAATGCTGCAAAAAAGGGTGTACTGGACGTTGTAAATGCAGCAAAGCTGCAATGAAGTGTACCGCACTTTGTTTCTGCGCCGGTGATTGTAAAGTTAACTTTTGATAAAAATTATTTAATAACATTGTACTAAAATTTAATTTTTTAGTATTATTGTTATCATTACACTAATTATGAAAAAAAAAAACATTACAAATTAAATCGATAAACAACAATAAACAAATTTACATCATTCTCTTGCCTTTATCTTAATATTTATGGTTGGCGCAGTACTTTTTCCTCTTTCATTGTTCTCTATAATATTTGTTGCGCTGCTTTAGCACAACGTGTAAATGATTTTTTGTAATAGTTGTTGTGTGACAAGTATCCAACAAGTGTATATTTTTATAAACAAGATTAAATATTCTTTCATATAGTATTTTTTTTAGTTTCAATTAATTACGATTTTAGAAAGATATGACGATTTTTATAAAAAAATACGCTTATTTTTCCTTTTTTTTTTCAAACTTTTCATTAAATAACAGTTTTTTTAATGGAAACATACCTGTTATATAGCAAAAATGAATTCCTTGTGTCTGTTTTATGCGAAAACGACATCACACATGCTCTAGTAGCATTTACTGATCAGCACAAAATAATAATCGAAAAGCTTCTTTTGACCCCCTTCACCCCCACCCCCGGCGCCCCCGAATCGAATCTGTCTTCCCTCCACATCTGAAAATTATTGTCTTAGGACGTTCTATTCATGGTGAAAATTTCATAATTCTACCTTGCAGGGAACAATTTTTTACCCGTTTGTATGGGCTTTCACTTTAACTACATCTATTTTTTTGTCCCACATTTTAAGAATACAATGTCACGTATGGTTTAATACCAATTACTCTATATTAAATACCTATTTAAGCAAATGGTAGTACCATAACTAAGTTTTTTGTGGTCAATTAGGAGGTGTCTTTAATTATGTGACCACCACTGTATATGTATATACGTATATAAGGTCTTTCAATTTAAATGGAAAGTAATTTAGGAGGTGATTCAGTATTGTTAATACATCACATTCCACTGCAAAGTACTTTTTTTTTGTGTGAACTTTTTCTTCACTTGTCCATACAAACTGAGTCAGCTGATCGGACCACTTTGTACTGAGAAGTGAAAAAAAAGTGCTTTGCAGTGGAATGTGATGTATGAACGATACTGAATCACCCCCTAAATTTTAAATTGAAAGACCTTATATAAATATATATCATTTATATACCTAATTTTTATTATTTATGTACATGTATATAGTTTATTTAATTTATCAATATGTTTTGTATATAATTTATTCTGTGCACTGCCCATACATTTCTATTTTAAAAGTTCTTCCATCCAAAGGTTGTCTGGAAGAGATCGCTTTTAGTGATAAGACCGCCAATTGTACCCTACTACTTTATAAAACTGTTCTTATTTCTGTTTTTTGGTGTGCAATAAAGAATATTGTATTGTATTGTATATGTATCGCTCTCCACACACTTGTTTATCGT
This sequence comes from Ypsolopha sequella, assembly GCA_934047225.1. NCBI lineage: Eukaryota > Metazoa > Arthropoda > Insecta > Lepidoptera > Ypsolophidae > Ypsolopha > Ypsolopha sequella. Next base: position 13,010,419 of record OW204011.1, read on the forward strand.
TTACGCTTCTTATTGAATTTCATAGTACAGGGTCTCCATGCTATGAAACCCAGTAAGAAGCGTAAGCGATAACGATGTGTATGTGTATAGACAGCAATACATATTGCTATCTTTTGATGCTAATTTATTACTTCGCTTCATTCACTGAGAAACAGACTTTTGTACAATTAACAACAAACATAACATCAGAAACAAGCATTTGGAAAATCTGACAACTGATAATACACAACTTTTATTATGAAGCCAATAAAATAAAAAAAGCGATACATTTTTTTCAAGTAGGTAAAGTACTTGACATGGCGGAAGAGCGGGCGAGTGCATACACACATGTCAGTATAAAATCACCCGCACTCCTGTCTGTTGCATAATATATACGAGGGTGAATCCAAAAGTTCTAAGCCCGACCGTGAAAATGAAAGAAAAGTGGGTTCAAAATTATTTTTATTTTTCGACATAGTCTCCATCTAGATCAACACACTTCTTCCACCTGACCTGCAACCAGTTTATACCCTCGAAAAAAAATATTCCGGAAGGTCGTCAAAATAGTCATTAACTGCGACTATCACTTCTTCTCTAGTCGAATATTTAGATCCCACCAAGTGTTTTTTTTAATTTGGAAAGAGATGATAGTCAGAGGGGGCTAAATCCGGCCAATAAGGTGGGTGAGGCAGCAACTCGTAACCACATTCATGGATCACAGCCATCGTTTCAACCGAAGTGTGAACTCGTGCATTGTCTTGATGAAACAAAACTCTCTTACGCAACATCCCCGGCCGTTGTTCTTTTATTTCTTCGCGAAGTTTTCGTAATAGGTTACAATAATAGCGTGAATTTATAGTTTCACCTTTAGGTAAATAATCCAATAAAATAACTCCCTTCGAATCCCAAAAAACAGATGCCATGACTTTGTTGGCTGACAAAACGCACTTGGCCTTTTTCGGCGTGGGTGAGCCAGATCTTTTCCGTTTGGATTGCTGTTTTGTTTCAGGAGTATGGTGATGAACCCAGCTTTCATCCATGGTAACAAAACGAGACATAAAATCCTCAGCATCTGCTTCAAAAAGTTCCAAACAGTCACGCGAAATTGTGAATCGAACTCGTTTGTGGTCAGCTGAAAGCAATCTTGGGACCCAGTGAGCAGAAACCTTACGGAACCCCAATTCTACAGTTATAATGTTTTGCACTCGGCCATAACTGGTGCCTGTGATCTCAGCTATCCTACTATGGTCAATCGTCGGTCTCCTAGGATGATATCACAAATTTTGTCAGTGTTTTCTTTAGTGGTAGACGTTGAAGGCCTTCCGCTCCTTGGGTCATCTTCAATGGTCTCCCGACCGCGTTTAAATTCAGCTACCCACTTTTTGACAGTTGAATACGATAGAGCAGATTCCCCTAATGTTGTTTCCATATCTTCATGAATCTCTTTAGGTGAAAGACCTTTTTTATTGAGGTACTTAATCACAGCACGGTGTTAAATTTTCTCCATTGTGAAATATCCCGTCAGACTGCGTTAAACAAAATATCACAAAAAAATAATAGCTTGCAGTATCGAACTTCAACTTCACACAATCAATCACGAAAAAACATACTAACAAATGACGGTAGATTTACAAAGATTTGATACCTCTTTGTAGGTCGGGCTTAGAACTTTTGGATTCACCCTCGTATGTACCTTTTCTGCCTTTTCTATGGAACAGCTGACTTTGTTTTACGATTGTTGTCTCCATAGTTAAATCTGTTCATATAAACAAGTATGATCTCTACTTGTCAGCTTTTCAGTGGTCAAAAATAAAAACCCATGAGGTATATTAATTTAATTTAATTTTTATTTTATTTATTAGGCATGCACAACAGATAACAATCAAAGAAATTTCTTAAGTCTAAATAATAAATAAGAGTTTCGAGCTAGATTGCCATCTATTGCCACTTACAGCATGCAAGACTTAATTTGTAAAAAAACATGAATAATGTTAAAACATAAAATTATAGAAAATTAAAAATACACAGACATACATATTATAATTAGAAAACACTTTTTTATGATTAGTAAAATTACATGATTTATTGTAAATACATAAATAAATACTGAAAAGGAATTTGTTTAATTATTATTATTATTAAATAATGAGGTACCTAACAAGCCTCTTAAACACTGCAAGATTGCCATTAAATACATCAAGCTCTTTGTTAAATACCAAGTTAGCATTCCAAATGTAAAATTTAACTGTCAACGTGAATTTTACATTTCTGACAAGGTTTACTGAACGACTTCAACTTTTCTTCTCTTTTCACTCAGGTGTTTGTGGAATGTGTGACAGTTAATTTTTACCTTTACCCTGGCGTTTAGGAATGCTACCTAAATTTCATGATCATAGTGGTTTAGTATATCACTTTCTGAAGCAGAGGAAGTATTTTTCTCACCAACTTTTTCTACCTAAACTGGAGATATCTTTTTTATATGTATAAGTTATTTTTTTATATATTTTGCATAGTTGTACTAACTTTTAAGGGGGTATATCGTCAAAATGGACACTTTTTGAAGTTATTTAACTGCTGTTCAAAAGAAGTCTCAAGTTAAATAAATTACTAAAATAAGTATTATATATTTTTTTATTAAACTGTTCTGTGCAGAACATATCAAAAGGACATCATCCATTTTGGTCCAAATGTGAAAGTGCCGGCCAAAGAAAAGTAATGCTATATTATTTTATAACTTGTCTGTCTAAGGATTTTCTATTATGGCAAGAAAGCTGTAGGGCCATTGTCCATGGTTTTATTTGAGTTTGAAAAATCTGCCATTTCATACATTTGCGATGTAATTAACTACCAAAAAATATAATGGTCTACCAGAACATGACATTTTGAACATCTTTCTGTAAGACACAATGGGTTAAAAGTCAGTCATTAAGTGATTTTTGGGGCTCTGCTGATCATTTGGTCTAAATGTGAAAGTGCCGGCGGCAAAAAAATTTAATACTATATACTGTTAGAAATTGTCTGTCTTTGCATTCACTATTATGGCATTAAAGCTGTAGGGCTGTAGCTGTAGGTTATTAGAGTTCGAAAAATCTGCCATTTCATACATATGCGAAGTAATGAACTAAAAAAAAATGTAATGGCCTACCATAACATGACATTTTGAACATATTTTAGTAAAACATAATGCGTTAATTAATGTAGCAGATTTTTCAAACTCAAATAAAACCAAGCTGCAGCTGTGTTGTCATAATAGTCAATGCTTAGACGGACAAGTTATAACATAATAAACATAATAAACATAATATAGCATTACTTTTCTTTGGCCGGCACTTTTACATTTGGACCAAAAATGTATGAAACCCAGATGATGTCCTTTCAGGTCTCTATCTGATTTCGTCGTGACATACGGACGCGGGACGGACGGACACACAGACGGACAGCTGAGTGATATTAATAGAGCTTCGTTTTGCCCTTTCGGTACGGAACCTTAAGGGGCTATACCGTGAAAATTGACACTTTTTCAATTTATTTATCTGCTCTTTTAATGAAGTTTCAATTAAAATAAATTAGTATAACAATTTTGTGACCTTTTACTAGATTTTGGTCTATCAGAAACGCGATAGGAGGAATTTCATTCGATAGAAATAATTATTGAAATCAGGTCTAAATTTACAGTTTTTTTGATATTCTGACAAATTAGGATAGCATACAGACTTGAAAAGTATTTATTTAGATGGATTTTAACTACACCTAAATTGCTGGTTATAGAATTTTTTGTAGCTATTTTAGTTAATTTTGAATTAATTTAAAACCGACTTTTTGACAATTTTCCCCGATTCCGTCCCTTTCGCACTGCGGGTCTTTCTGCCTGGAGTAACGGGGATCTTTGCTAGCACGGTATATCACCTTAAAACCATTGTCATCAAACACAGAGTGTTAATTTAATGCATATTATCAAAACTAGATGGCGCTAGGTGTATTCTACATCGCGATATCATTTGATTGCGGCCAAATATTGACATGGTTGCAGTCAACATCAAACTCGCGAAGAACTATTTCGAGAAGTAACCTTTGGGGACTTCAAATCCATTTAGATTTTGAAGTTCAAGTTCTGATTGTTGATTCAACAATGTTGAATATGTCTTCGTTCGTTTCGTACCGAATTTGAATTGCGCATCCATCCATCACCAGCAGCGTTGCCAGATAAGAAAACTGATATACGGAACCTTGAAACCATTGCCATTGTCATCAGACACAGATGTGTTAATTTAATGCATATTATCAAAACTAGATGGCGCTAGGTGTATTCTACATCGCGATATCATTTGATCGCGGCCAAATATTGACATGGTTGCAGTCATAGAGTAAATTACACCAAACTAACAATGAAAAATTTCGAGATCTAATTTTTGTAAACTTCAAATCCATTTAGATTTTGAAGTTCAAGTTCTGATTGTTGATTCAACAATGTTGAATATGTCTTCGTTCGTTTCGTACCGAATTCGAATTGCGCATATAGTGGCGCATATACCAGCAGCGTTGCCAGATAAGAAAACTGATATTACATTGTTTGGGGTACCAATTTACAGTAGATTCAAAATAGAATTACAGTGGAATTAAAAACGTATTTTCCTTAAAATTTACTTTTATTTCAATAATGTACCGTACAATTTGTACAATATTCATTATTTGTACAGTATTTAAGGTGATATACCGTGCTAGCAAAGGTCCCCGTTACTCCAGGCAGAAAGCCCGCAGTGCGAAAGGGACGGAATCGGGGAAAATTGTCAAAAAGTCGGTTTTAAATTAATGTAAAATTAACTAAAATAGCTACAAAAAATTCCATAACCAGTAATTTAGGTGTAGTTAAAACCCATCTAAATAAAATATTTTTCAAGTCTGTATGCTATCCACGTTTGTCAGAATATCAAAAAAAGTGTAAATTTAGACCTGATTTCAATAATTATTTCTATCGAATGAAATTTCTCCTATCGCGTTTCTGATAGACCAAAATCTAGTAAAAGGTCCCAAAATTGTTATACTAATTGATTTTACTTGGAACTTCATTGAAAGAGCAGATAAATAACTTCAAAAAGTGTCAATTTCCACGGTATAGCCCCTTAATCACTGTCACTATATAAAAGCTGACTCTTTTTAATATATTCCTGAATCAAACGATTTAATCATCGAGTCAGTTTAAATTTTAGACGTAAATTGTTTGCTCAGCCAGCATACCTATATGTTTCCTCTTATAGTTTTTGTTGCGTTTTTTCGTTTTTATATAATTAATCTGACAAAACATTATTTCACATTCAGCATTAGAATTCGGAAAAACCAAGTTTAGCATGAATTGCCCAATCAAATAGAACTCCAACTGATTTTCCTGTTTAAAAAACTAAAATATGCACGTAAATACACGGTGACTTTTTGATCATCGTCCAAGTTCATACTGGAGGCTTGGTAAGTGATCAGTATCTTGGATCAATAACAATTTTTGTGAAATTTGTAAAATGAAATTTCGGCTTCCCATAGAAATCCACTTCCAGTTACGAGTAAATCACTATGGGAAGGCGAAATTTCATTTTACGAATTTTGCAAAAATTGTTATTGATCAATGATACTGATCACTTACCAAGCCAACAGTATGAATTTGGACGATGATCACCTTGTATAAACAAGTACTGATCACTACATAGTAAAAATAAATAAAATAAATAAATGACTGTTTATTTTCAGATTAAAAATCAATAGATAGGTTAGTGTTAGGCTTAAAACTAGGTTAGTAAAAGAAAGGGAACATGTATATAATTGATTATTTAAATAACCCAATGGATCTTTCAATCCAGAATTTCTGGATGGGACAATCCATTTGGTCCGCAATCATCTTCAGGATGCCGTTGCCACTGCAAAAAAAAAGACATGATCTTGCTAAGTTTCTTGCCCTTCTTCTTAGCAAGACTAATCGAATGGGCGGAGGTAGGCATGTATTTATATATGTAACCTATTAGTATGTAGTATATAGGATGGGATTTGGTTGGCCGCCTGGATTCGTGCTGGGGGCTCGGTTGGTGATCATTGAACCTTGTTCCTGGTCCCTGGCCGGGTCTCCGGTATGGGTTCGGGCGGCTGATTGGATTTTACCTTGTATAATATATATTTTACCTATCATTATAATCGTAAATATATTGTTACATAAATTAAATAAACCTTTAATTTAGTTCATGTACATTTATTATTTTACTACATATATTTTCTTTATTAGATTAAATTTGACGTGTAAAAAGTGTATATATCTATACCTGCTTTGCAAAATAAACTATTTGAATTTGAATTGAATTTGACTGCCCCGTAGTCTGAGTAGCATAGAGGCAGTTTTTTTGCGCATTATGGCTAGGGTTGCCAGAGGGTCCAGATAAAAAAACCGTACATTTTTTTATCAAAGAGTATGATTTTTTTTTGGTACAATTTGTTGAATTTTGCCCAGACCAAACTGAGAAAATTACCGTAAATTCCTGAGGGTGAACACAATGAAACACTTAGTAAACATTAAAACTTATATTTATTATTGCTATTAGTTAGCAAAAAATCACTTTTTAACACATTTGGCGCTAGATGCTACGCTTTTAATAAACGTTTATTGCCTGAAATTGTTTCTTTTGACCACCACCTTTGAGGGAATTAAAACCTAAAAATAACTTCAAAAAATCATACTTCAAATATCTTCTGAGCAACCAGACCAACACGAACTCATAAACCTTATTTATTTATTTATCTATGTAGATAGTTCTTCATCTGCCTATTTTATAACTTGTATGTATGGCCACATATTGATGACTCACTTACTCGCTTATTATCCATGTATGTTTATTGTACACCATTATTGTTGATTACTATTGGTCAAGAACAACAATAAAAAAAATATGGAAAAATTTAAATATCACCTTGAAAAAAAAAAATTGTATGACGCCAGGGTAGACAATGTCTACCATAGAGTGAAAATTTCCTATACAAACTTTTTTTTTCAAAGTGATATTTATATTTTTTTATACATTTTTATTGTTGTTCTTGACCAATTGTTTGCTTTTCCAGCAAAAAGTTCTGTGCACGCCACTGTTAAATACTGTAGTATGTTTAGCATCAGCATTGCACTTGTGCGAAGCCGGGGCGGGTCGCTAGTAAATTATAAACTTTGACTGACCTTGTGCCAAAATATCTTATTTTAGTATCCCCTCCCCTTTTAATTTGGGCAATTTTCGCCATTGATCATCCAGTTTTTGCTGTTCCACCACAGAAGTTGGTCCAATCTTGAAAACTCATGTGATTTTTGGCGTTAGAAAAGTACAGTGTTTTCCATACACTGTAATTTTGCTATTCAAGTAAACAGTACTACACTGGTGGACATTAAAATTCGACTCAAGCATTGTTGTTCTACATTTAAAGAAATAACCCAATCATACAAACACATGAAATATATAACATATCATTTTAAAAGTATAGGCCTCCACCTTTGATTAAATTATTTATTTAGTAATTTTTTCTTTAAGTGATGAATTAATAAATATTAAAATAATCAAATAGCTAAAAATTGAAAAAAAAAACCTTCTTTTACAAAATCATTCATTTATTCATTAATTAAGTTTAACATTAGTACTTCGTGTTCCCCCCTCTAGCCCTTATAACTGCTTGCAGCCGGTTCTTCATTGACCTAATAAGTTTTTAATTAATTAAAAGAATTTCACGTCCTGTATAGCAAATACTTTTAAACCAAAATGCATTTATTCAAAGGTGGAGGCCTATACCTTTAAAATGATATATATATTTCATATGTTTAAGTTTGTATGATTGGGTTATTCCCTTGAATGTGGGACAACAATACTTGAGTCGATTTTTATGTCCGCCAGTGTAGATCGTGTTAAATTACAGTAGATCTACTCAATAGTTAATCAACGAAACTTTATTACCTATGTATTGTGTATGCTGCCATCGCAAAGTTTCCATCGGTTTCTGTAAATTAGAATTTAAATTCTTTTTAAATCTAAATTTTTTAAGTTTGACACCGGCCTGGGGGGCGGAGTACGCTCCCGCCGCTTCTTAAGGCGATTACCATCGCCAAATTAGCAGCTCGACATTTAAATAACGTTCATATCAGCGCGCAATGCATAGTGGCTGTTACGACGCTCGCTCCGTCCTTGATAGGGCGAAATAGGAGAAAATAATACTTTTCACATGGACGTGATTGTTCGATTGAATAATCCTATGTTATGTTTATAGCTATCAAGTTTATCTATTTATCAAATCATAAATGAATTTAATCGGCCAAGCCACTTAGGAGCAGTAGGAAATTCAAGCCAAAAAACACCATTTAGTTAATACATTTTTTCATGTAGAAGTTTTGGTGGTATAAAATAGAAAAATGTTGCATATGTTGTCTAAGAGCTGATTATTCATAATACATGTTTTCATTATTTTTGGTTTGGCCGTAAACGAGGAGTAGGCTTTAGAAAGTACCCATTTGGCGATAGTAAGGCCCTTAAACAAAAAATGTTAACGCGTCGCAATTTCAAATCAGGTCCTCTAAAAAGGCCGCTTTGGATGAATCATATTATGATTGTAATGCCGTCTCTTTTGCACGCGTGAAGTAACTCTGACTCTATCCTACTTTCAAATCATTTCATGATTCACCCAAGTTGGCCCTTTTAGGTCCCCAGGGCAAATTTGGTATCATTTTCGTAAAAATTAAGGATAAGGAATTCAAAAACTTTTTTCTTGTGCCTTTCCATACAAACAAAAAGGTTTTAGCGAAAAACTAAAAATGGCGGTAAACTATTTTCTGTTCAAGCAGATTTCATGTAAAGAATAGTTACTATTTTAAGATAAAATACTTAATAAAGAGCCTGGTTATTGTAGTTTATAAAAATATAGCTTTCATATACAGTGTGTCTCTCGTACAAGTGCACATCCGAAAAGGGGTGAAACTAGACCTTATTTTATTGACAAAAAATGTTTTTTTTTTTTTTAGAAAATCTTTGTATTATAAATTTACGTTTTAAATTTTTTTTTTGCCTGCCATGGAGACTATGTATAAAATATGTCATAACTTTTGATCTATCGCGAGTAATGCAATGAAACTGTTATAATCCTTAAGAATAGACGTTGCATACCAAATTAAAAACAATAACATAATCATCTACCATTACCATAAAAATAATATTCTAAAAGATTATTTCTTTAATTTTTCCGTCTTTTTTTTTCAAAATAATGTCCCCGTTTTACTATACTTTTATTCCTATTTATCATTGCCTATTCGATTATCATTCTAACAAAAAAAAATACAACGTTCTATCATAAATACAATATTTTCTACGAGCGGTTAACCAAAGGCACTGCGCTCGCGTCACATACAAAGATACCCAGGTGGAATATTTTTTCAAGATAAAAAAAAAAAAAAAAAAAAAATTTTCCTTTGTTTTTGTCGATATATTTAGATCTGGTCTCACCCACTTTCGGATGTGCACTTGTACGAGGGACACACTGCATATGATATATATTTTTATAAACTATAATAACGAGGTTCTTTATAACTATTTTTTGTATCTTAAAAAGTAAGTAGTCTCAACTTAATATCCGCTTGAAGAGAAAATAGTTTACCGCCATTTTCAATTTTTCGCTAAAACTTCGATTTTTTTGCATGAAAAAGCATTACAAAAAAAAAATCGAGTTCCTTATCCTTAATTTATACGAAAATGATAGCAAATACGCCTTTGTGTGAAATCACGATGCGTTACTAATTCTATTATTGTATATTATATTCTATTGTTTTATATTCTATTGCTCACTGCCGTTCGTAGCAAAGTGAGAAACGCGAGGCATTTCCTTATTTTTTTTTTGGTTATTATTGTGTAAGTATATACACATTTTCTTTTAGTAAATTTTCTTATGTCACACAGAGACAATTTTAGTTTCATCATTAAATTTTGTTACATCGCATGTGTCGCAACTCGCGGCCCCTGACTGAAGATCAGCGTCACAGTTCTGTTGTGGCATTTTGCTGAGTCAGAGACCTTTATGTTGGCTGCATCTTATAAACTACCTCAGGCTGTATAATAGTTTATTGTTTAGATTATTTGTTTTTTTTGTAATGGTGTAGCTTTCAAAATAAACGCCTTTTCTTTCTTTATTTCTTTCTTTATTCTTTCTGTATATATGATATATATATTTTAATAAACTACAATAACAAGGCTCTTTATATATATATATATTTTTTTTTATCTTAAAAAGTAACTATTCTTTACGTAATATCTGCTTGAAGAGAAAATTGTTTACCACTAATTTCAGTTTTTCGCTAAAATTTCGATTTTTTTGTATGGAAGGGCATTACAAAAAAAATATATATTTGACTTCCTCATCCTTAATTTATAAGAAAATTATACCGATGATTTGAAATTGCGACGCGTTAGCATTTTTTGTTTAAGGCGATATGCGAAAAAAATACGGGTGTTTCTTTTCTGTGTATTTCATGAAATATACAGAAAATTTTAATAAATTTCTGGTATATGCATTTTGACTATTTAATCTAGGGTTTTGAAATTGGAAAACATGTTTGGATAAATTTTTCTCGATATAAATAATTGTTGAAATGAGGTTTTCAAACACAGTTTTTCTCCTCGTTTGACGAATAGGAACCATATACAGAACTCAAACATATTTTATTAGGTGTGTTTCAACAATATCTAGAGATTTGATATTTTGCTAGCTATTTTAGTTTTTTTTAATAAAAATATAAAACCAACTTTTTTCCCTTTTGCCCTGAATCCGCCCCTCTCGCACTGCACGATTTTTCGCTTGGAGTGACAGTGGCAAAAATAAAATTCGCATAGCCTCTTAAGAAGTGGCGGGAGCGTACTCCGCCCCCCTGGCCCGCCTCGCCCCCGAGGGCCTCAATCTGCTCATTTTGACCTAGGCTACACCTGTACCAAGGTTCATGCTTCGGTCACTTGCCGAATGGTCCCCATACAAGAGCTGGCAAGAGAACCTCGAGTAAAAGAACAAATATAAAAATCATTAAATTTTTTGAAGGAACGTTATATTTTTATTAAAGCTAACACTTTTATTAACCAATTAAAAAAGAAAGAGCTAATTTCATTGGTTCAATCAAAAGTTACATGCCCTTAAAATCACTATGTTTTTTGTCAGTCTTCAATAATTTACTCGTAGAACGACGTGTGCGGGTCACTAACGAACGCATGAGCACGCGGTAGGAAGGTACTAAGGATGCGGGAGTCAAAAATTGAAAAATAAGGACGCAAGACACGCTTTTCGATTTTGCGGTGTCTATCAGACTACCACGTCAGCCGCAGCGGGTTAAAAACATACTTTTTCACACCACCTGCTCGACAATGTCCAATTACATATCATGCAACCTCAACGTAAAGTAACGCATTATATCTCAAGGGATATAAAGTTATATGAAAATACCTAGGGATTAAAGTGATTTAAATTTGGAATGTCAAATTCGTGTGGAAACTCGTGGAAAACAAATGCCCATATGGGATTGTAAAGAGGTTTGTTCGAAAATCGAACTGGCCACCATAAGCAGAATTCAACAAAAAGAAAAAAAGCGTTTACAAAGAATGTGAAACAAAAGACGGTGTTTGGTGCTGTGATTGTCAGTGAATTTTATTGAATTATTAATGTTGATAAAAAATGTCGAGCTTTTTATTGTCTCGCAGAAGGTGTGAAAAGTAGAGTATGCTCCTCTGGAATAAAGCCTGTCTTTGTCTTGGGCAGCTTGAACCCCTCACTTTACTCAGGACTCTATATAACTCCCTCGCTACGCTCAGGAGTTAACTCTAGAGTCCCTCGTTACGCTCAGGGTTCAATATGCCGCCCGTGACGTAAGACACTGCTTTATTCCCTTAGTGCATAATCTACTATTTTGTACTATCTTTATGAAAAAGTTCCATTTAATACTCGAAATTTGTTTTGAAAATCAAACTTTCCGGGCCCCGTTGCGGAATGACTACCAGGTCAGTTTGAAATATCGTATTGAAATTTCATTTATTGCAGAATTAGGTTCTTTTTGATGTTTGTCTTCATTTCATGCTAAATTAGGTTCTTTTTGACGTCCTTAGTTTGTCTTCATCCGATCCACGACATAATCGATTATATCGCGTCTGACACTCTTTTTTCGCAAAATGATACTGGCCACAAATAAAAGCCGCCGCCCGAAGCCTGAAAATAAAAGGTAAAAACCGCGCCGCGCTTTGAAAAGTCATAAAATACATTAAATTTGAAAGAAAAAATTAAATATTTAAATACATAAATCAGGTAGTAGAAAAAGTATCCTTCGCAACGAGTAAAAATGGGTTTTCTTACCCGCGGAATGTAAGCTTTCGGCGTGAGCCGAAGGCGAACTCCATTCCTCGGGTAAGAAAATCCGCCATTTTATACTCGTCACGAAATATACTATTTTCTCTTTCGCCCTGAATCCGCCCTCTCGCACTGCGCGTTTTTTCGCTTGGAATGACAGTGACAAAAATAAAATTCGCTTAGCCATAAGAAGAAAGGTCTTTGATAAAATCTTGTGTTACGTAACGCTGCGCCGGTCATCAGAGGACAGGTTGTCATTGAGTGACATTGAGGACTATCAGCTGTTATCTGGTGACCTAAAGAGACCAAAGGTCAGCGGCGGCGTCGCAAGGATTGACGCGTGAAATTGCTTTTGCTGACTGACCATTTCAAAATCTCTTATTGTCTGTGTAGATATTGGTACCGATTCGGTGAAGCACATCTTAACTTATTTGACAGGACTAAACTTAATTTAAGCTTTCTGTCCTTGTGTTTTCGATAACGAAAGAAAAAGACAGGATACTTAAAATAAGGTTAGTTCTGTCAAATAAGTTGAGACTTGTTATACGCTGTGCTCGTGTTTTAAATCGTCCTCGTAATTTATTCATTTGCGCCCTAGTAGCATAAACTACTATTACGATCAGCATTTTAATATGTACAATTTGATACCCATATAATAAATTAGATGGATGGATGGAGAAAACAACGAATCAGGAAGTTCTGAAACATAGATGCATATACTTCCACCTGTCTCCCAGGTGGATAGCCAGACTACAGTTCTGCAACAGTAATAATAAATAGTATTTATTTTAGGGTTAAATTTTAAAAATAGAAATTCAACCTAAAATAGAAATTCAAAATTCAAAAATTCAAAATTATTTATTTATAACATTTTGTTACAGACACTTAGGTGTCGAATCCTCCTTTTAAATTAATTAACATGTAAAAGGAGGGATTCGATCTTTCATTATAAAGTAATGTTATAAACAGATACTCGTATAGTATAATGTATGGAAGGGCAGATTTATTTTTTTGAGATTTCCGGGTTGGCTACCAGTGAGTGGCGTGCATTGAACTTTTTTCCGGAAAAGCAACCAGAAGGTCAAGTTTGACAATAAAAAAAAATATGAAAAAATTTAAATAACAATTTGAAAAAAAAAAGTTTTTATGAAAATGTTCACTCTAGAGTAGGCAGTGCCTACCCTGGCGACGTACAAACTTTTTTTTTTGAAAGTGTTATTTAATTTTTTTCATAATTTTTTTATTGTCAAACTTGACCTTTTGGTTGCTTTTCCGGAAAAAAGTTTAATGCACGCCACTGTTGGCTACATAGTAAAAGTTGTTCTATACCATTGACAGAATAAGCTTTTCAAATATGGTTATACCTTTCTGTTACACCTTGTATATAATACAGTTACTTGGTTGTTCTAATCAGAGTCGGACTGAGTCTAAGGGGCCCGGATGGCAAAATTAACTTTTTCAATATCCCTATTCTAGCTTTCATTCGGCCGGGGGCTAACAAACAGGTTTCTGTTTTTAATACGCAAAATGACGAGCTTAGACAATAATATGCAAATTTTCATCACCTCCACAATTAATACATATTACAAAAAAATTATAGTTTTTCACTGTAATATCTAGAAAAACACGCTTTGTTTATTGATATGATATGATTTACATAGGTAGTTTTGCAAAATCTTCAGACAAAATTGAAAAGAGAAAGAAATTCAAAACTTTGAAAATTTCTCTTCGTATACAGATTGCTTGGTAGTTCGACCTATTCCTTTAAAGGGGTTATACTAGGGATCATTTCCAACAAATAATGCCTATAAACTGGGGGTCGAAAATGATAATTTTTTTTTCAAGTAAACCACGTCGATATTTCAAAAATTACAAAATAAAAAAGGTTTTGTATCCACTTAAGACCTTATAATTCTGAGATTATGGGAATTCAGGGCACGTATTTTTTTTATAAATGATCACTCATCTGTCATTGATCAGAAATATAATAAATAAGTGCTGAGAGAGGAATAGTTATTTTTAAATTATTTATTTTTGGTTATTAGTCTTAAAGTTTGAAAAATAATATAAAAACCTTCGTAACTCGGAGACCATTCATTTTCGACACCTAGTTGATAGGACTTAATTCGTTGGAAATAATCTCTAGTATAACCCCTTTCAAGGAATAGGTCAAATTGCCAAGCATCCGTATATGTTGTAGCGTTTCTTTTTAAAAAATTTTTGGTTTTAGCCACTATATATTCACGAACGTAATTTCGACCTAAATTTGGACTGCCACCAGGCAAGCCTGGTGACAGCCAAAAAAAGAGGTAAATCTGGATAAATAAACCGTATAATTTTATCTTTAAACAAACTAAAAATAACAAAACCGACTAAAAATAACAAAACCGAAGTAAGAAAAATATGGTACAAAACACAATAATATCTGAAGAGTATTGGTACAGAGGAACTTATTAGATCAAAACAAAAATTATGCCTAATTCGTCTTATTTAGGATTTTGATTTCCTTTAGCTTAAACGACGCATTTGTTCACAAAATAATGGATTTAAATTTGGATATCGAAACTAGTTTATAGGATCCCAGAAACTAAGATTGCACGGAAGTTTTGATAACTTCTAATCCGAAAGAAAACGTAATATTAAGGTGTTAAGAGCAATCGTTATCTAGCTTTACACTAAGGAAGAAAAATAATTAATGCTGAATATTAGGCTACGGATACTAAAAACCTGGTAAGGGTCTCTTCGTGACTTGGGTGTTTCCAGTGTTCCCGGGAGCAGTCGATGAAGATATCGGAAGCTTTAGCTCACCAGGGACGTGGTCCTTATATCAGGCCTCAATAGGTACAACCGTACGAGATGGCGGATGGAATTGAAGTAGAAATGAATAATAAAACTGGGGAGAACCAGAACCCTTAGAAAATAAACCTGAAGGGTCGCTGTAAAGAAATAAAACAACAGCGTCAAGACATGCTTATGAAATGAGGAAAAGGAAATTAACGTATTGGAAACGGGACAAAAAGGATTTTCAGAGAATGAAACCAAAATTACACAAAACTTACCAGGAAATGCAGAAAAAAAACTGGCTTTCAAAATGCTCAGAGCAAATTTGCTCTTTTTCAAGCTTTCAAATTCCAAATTTGTTATTTTTGTAACAGATTTCTCCTTCCTGTACCACGATACTCTTTGAAATGAGAAAAATAACAAAAAAAATCTGACAAGATCATTCCAAATATTCGAATTCGAAAATTCAGCAAAGCAGCCAACGATAAAGAAAGACTAAAAATATATGAAAAAGGTTGAATACTTGTAGCGAATGCTACAATATCCTCAAACGACACAAAAAAAATTTAAACTAGCTTAAAGGAAATTAACTTCCAGAAGGGCAAACAATCAAATAAACCCTTAGACTAATCGAAATTCCTTGAAACAAAAGGAGTCGATTAAATAAAAACAAGATAAGGATGTGATAAGAAAATCCTCGAACGAACAGAACGGTCAATAGGAAACCTAAAACTAATATACCCTAACATTAACTTAGACTAACTACTAGCGAATGCTACAATGTGAACTATTTTGCGTGTAGATAGTATAGAATTTTTCATAAAAAAAATTATTTAATAAACTCTAGCATTTCATTAAACCGAATTAATAAATAAACCAATAAAAAAAAAAAATTAAGCAATAATTAATTATTAAATTAGATTAAAGTCTAATTTTATTTTTAAAATATGGTACATTATATTTTATTTTTGGTATTTGATCAGGTATAGTAGGAACTTCTTTAAGATTATAAGCCAGGGGGGGCCCACGCAGGCGAAGGCCCGGATGGCAATCGGCACCCTGACTCTATGGCCAGTCCGACCCTGATTCTGATTGTAGTCAGCCTGACGTCCGATCTAGATAAGCATAATAACTCCGCGTTTAGCCCTGAATCGGACTTATTCGTGACCTGAGATAAAACTACTTGCAATTAACGTCTGACATTCTGAACAGCTTGTAGGTCACGAAGGAGCCCAATATATTTACTATTCGTATCGTCCTAATATTTTAGGGTTCCGTAGTCAACAACAAGGAACCCTTATAGTTTCGCCATGTCCGTCTGTCTGTCTGTCTGTCTGTCCGCGGCTTAGCTTAGAGACTATTAGTACTAGAAAGCTGTAATTTGGCATGAATATACATATTTATTACGCCGACAAAGTGGTACAGTAAAATTTTGAAAAAGATTTTTTTTAGGGTACCTCCCCTACACGTAAAATGGGGATGATTTTTTTTCTCATCTATCCCATAGTGTGGGGTGTCGTTGGATAGGTAATTTAAAAATATTGGGGGTGTGAAATTGAAATTCAAAATTGAAATTCAAATTCAAAAAGAAGGTTCCGTACCACACTATCTATAAAAACGGCAAAAAAAATATTTATGGGAGCCCCTTTAAATATTTATTTTATTCTGTTTTTTAGTGTTTGTTGTTATAGCGGCAACAGAAATACATCATCTGTAAAAATTTCAACTGTCTAACTATCACGGTTCATGAGATACAGCCTGGTGACAGACAGATGGACAGACGGACAGCGGAGTCTTAGTAATAGGGTCCCGTTGGTACGGAACCCTAAAAAATCGACACTTTTAGAACTTGCATATCTACTTCAGTAAATAATGTATTATTTTGATAAAATTTGTATATTATTTTTGGAATCTTTTTCTATTTATTTTACAATTTTAGGACCTTTTTCTAGATTTCGGACTATCAGAAACGCGATTGGAGGAATTTCACTCGATAGAAATAATTAATGAAATGAGGTCTAAATTAACATTTTTTTGATATTCTGACAAATTGGGATATCATACAGACTTGAAAAATATTTATTTAGATGGGTTTTAACAATACCTAAATTACTGGTTATGGAAATTTTCATTTTAGTTAATTCTGTATTCATTTAAAACCGACTTTTTTTCGTCCCTCTCGCACTGCGGGTTTTTCCGCCTGGAGTAACGGGGACCTTTGCACGGACGATAGTTTCACAAGGCACTAAAACCAAGTAAAGAGCTTCAGTTTTAAAACTAAGGTTTAAATTAGTTTTGCTGCCGTAAGATGTTCTGAAATGTCTAATGGTGATTCCTGATTCGACCCCTAATGTTTAGGTGACATTTATTGAAATAAACAAAAGAATTATCATATCGATTAATGACATAAGCGTGATTTTTCAAGATAATGTTCACGAATTGCCCATGTACCGCGTGAGATTATCAATTACATGCACTCGTCATTCTCGCTTCGAGGACGCAACTTCAGTGCTTCTGCGCCCGCGCAACGTGTCTTGTCAGGCTTGTCACTTGTCTAGTCAGTCGTTCGTCAACGCTCGTGGTGAGCGGACGTGTCGCATAGCCGCCCTCGAAAACTCGTGTAATCGCGAGTGATAACTGTGCTGATTCATTATCTTTGGAAGTGTTTTTTTGCACGTCGCCAGAGTTGTTTGGAAGTGAGTGGTCCTTTTAAAATAATTTTATTGTATAATCTGGTATTTAAGGTCAGTTCGCCTAAAGCGAAAGTGCGACTTCAAACCGATGAAATCTTGAGCAAAGATTACCGTAACTCTTAAGAAATTTCACTTTCTTAAAACCAGATCGGTGGCAATTTTGTGGATGTTAATAACTGAAAGACTGATTCCGATAAAGCTATTGTTTTTGAAGCTAATATACTAGCGGTTTTAGATATATTTAATAATACTTTTTCATTTTAAACATAAAAATATTCAAAACTGTTTAAAGAACCAACAAAAAACTTACAACAGGTTACAAGTAGTACAGACGTTTTTGATGTTAAAGTAAACTAAAACCAGTAGCATTGTTAGACGTCATTCTGAATAAGAATCTTTTTAAATTTACATACAGGTAGATCAAAGGTTATCGAGGGAAAATAGGAAACAGGTTGTTTCATTCGATTAGATCGATGAGGGGGAGAAAAGTGATATTCCGCAAACTTAACATAAATCTTGCAAACTTCTCTCATATCTTGTGAAAAATATGAAAAATATTTATTTCACATAAAAAACAATTTGCATTTTGAAAGCAGTATCCAGTGGCTCCCAGACTAGACCATGGTGAGTCTGTACCATGGGTGCCGGTAAACAGATTACAATATTAATAATGTACAATTTTCGTGGCTAACACTTAGATATAATTAAAATAAAAGATCATTTGAAAAGTTGACTAAAAAAGTTGAAAGGTTGTCAAATAATGCATCTCTTTCTGGATTACAAAAACTTTTTTTTTAGCAAAATACG
The DNA here is from genome assembly GCA_934047225.1 of Ypsolopha sequella. Taxonomy (NCBI): domain Eukaryota; kingdom Metazoa; phylum Arthropoda; class Insecta; order Lepidoptera; family Ypsolophidae; genus Ypsolopha; species Ypsolopha sequella. Next base: position 13,029,048 of record OW204011.1, read on the forward strand.
AGTACAATATAACCGAAAATGAAGAGCACCATAGGTTTTTAAGTTTGAATAAATATTTAATGATATTTGCAAAGTAGCGTGTACAGAAAGTGGACCATATTGGGCAAAATCCTGTTTGTTGAAACAAACCAACTAAAGTAATACCTAATACAGTTTTGTGCGCAATCACGATTTGTAATTGGAATTTACCAATTATTATTAACAAACGAGCCCAATGATTTGATTATTAATGACTATAATTTCGCTTTGGCTATTTAAGTTCGTTTAACATATTTCGACTAACAATTTAATGAAGTAAGTAGTTAATGGAAGACAGTATTTTTCTTTTCTTTATCAGCCATCTAAATTTTTTTTAATCCTGCACATTCGTTTTCATATCGATTTAAATTAGTTATGTCAGTTATAGATTTTAAAGATATTTTTGAAAAGGGTCATGCATTCGGTATTGTGTGTTTCATTATTATTTCACTGTAGAAATTCATAATATGAAATTAACAGATACTTATTTGTTTTATTTCAATTTGCAGAAATTAATTGTAGCTTCCACTAAATGTATCATAATAATTGATTTAGGAGGTATAAATTTGGAAAAGTGTCACACAAGGCTCGCATTTAGACCCAATTAAATTCATGGTAATAATCATGGGTTTGTTTATTCTGTCTATGATTTTGTCGAGGTAAGACAGAATTTAAGAGTAGAGGAAGTGTTCAAAACTACATTAGCACTCTTGTCGGCAATTTTAAATAAATTTGTGACGATTTTGACCTAATGCGTTAGTAAGAACGACTTTGGTATAGTCACTTAATGGGTAATGAAGCTTAGTTATATCCTTATGCTGAGTATAGAAATCGTCGATTTTACGCGACCAATTCCTGTCCGGGACCGATCTCTTCCATGTTTTATCAGTTACCCTGTAAATGTCATTGGCCCACGTGACTGGCGGTCTCCAGACTCCTTATCTGCCACCGCCTGTTGGCCCCCATTCCGTCAGGGCTTTACTCCACCTGCCGTCACTTCTGCCATACTTCACAATCAGTATTTGCTGCTGACAAATTGTTGGATGTTTCCTGATAGAACCTTAGTTATGAGTGTTAAAGTCCTTTTTGCGATTTTAGAATTTTTTGGAAATTCCTCGTAATTTAAGAGATCTATTCGATGATTCAGAATTGGAATGATGTGCTGCATAAATCTGATCTAGTTTCTTGAGTTATTTATATTAATTAAATGAAAAATATATATATTGCCTTTATCGGCTTGTTTTTTCGTTTTTTATATATAATTATATAGGTAAATACACATAAAAGAAACACAACTATTGCAGAATAACATAATATAGTCCAAGATATATTTCGGGCCCCACTGGGCCCGGCATCAGTTTGAGTAATAATGACAGGATGACAGATGATATATACAAGATATATTAATTAAATAATATTTAATAAAAAAAACCGGCCGTATTCCTTGCGATATTATAAAGAGAAGCTCTGTGCAGAATTTCGGGTTTATACGAACAACTTTTACTATGGAGCCAACCCTTATTTATCAGATGTTCCTTAAAACACGTTGATCATGTAGGTATATACCTTTTCTATGGAAACGTAATTTTTTTTGCCATTTCAACTTTGATTTGAAAAAGTTGTAAAAGTAAAAGAATGATTATGTTTATTTTTGCGAAATCCATCGCTATGAATACTCTAAATATTATTAGAGTGCATTACAAACTAGAAAAGAAAAATCAGAAACAAACCCAAAGACAAGAATTTGAATTTTTTTTCTCGAGGAATTCAAATTCTTGTCTTTGGGTTTGTTTCTGATTGAACTTTTCTATCTTGTAAATAAAACACATTCTTGGTAACTGTTCCACTTTTATATGTATATTACACTAGCGACCGGTTTCGTTATAATAACATCGTCAGGCTTTTAGATATGACTAACGATCTTTTCTAGTTTGTAATGCACTCAGTGGCGGCGTTAGGGTAGGGCGTGGTTGGGCGACCGCCCAGGGAGCCAGACATCAACTGTGTTACTACAAAACGATGTTTAACTTTAGACAGTGTTTAAATCTGTTGTTGTCGCCTTTTTTTTCATATTGTAAAAGAGTGACAGCTACAGATTTAAACACTGTCTAAAGTTAAACACAGTTTTGTGGTAAGACCGCAAATGGCGCAGCGCCCCCTCGTCAGTATGGATCACGGGATGGCGCGGTAAAATTTTGTTAAATTATGTTAAAATAATTGGTCATGATTGAAGATTGAAATAATCTTTCCCATGTTTTTTTTTTTCCTTTTTTGCACATGAATAATTTAGGAAACAGATAGGGGGCGCCGTAGAATTCTCGCCCAGGGCGCCGTTAATGCTAAAACCGTGCACTCTAATAATATTTATTTATTTATTTTATTTATTTATTTATTTATTTAGGAACACCAACAAGAAATACAATAAACTTACTTAAATGGAATAATCTTAAAATGTATACTTGTTTTCTTAATTAAAGGCATCCACATCATGCACCAGTTAAGACAATTTAGGAAAAAGATGACTGGAAATTGCTCGTATTCCTCTCGGGGGAAGAAACGATACCTATAATATGTATTTATTTTGAGTGATTTATAACCCCAATCACTTCGGGGTCAAAAAAAAGCCTTTTTCGAAAAATACGACATTGTTTTTTGGCAAACAAAAACGTGAAAAAAGAACTCATTTTTTGGCCCGAAATTTGAAGTGAACTTATAGCTTACTGATTAGTCAATCTCCAAATGTTATTTTATGCTATTTATTTATAAAATAAATAAATAAAATAAAAATATATTTATTTAATACACCATTATAGACACTATACAACGTGTAACAGAAAGGTGTAACCATATTTGAAGAGCTTATTCAGTCAATGGTAGAGAACAACTTTAATATGGAACAAACCCTGTATCTCGAAAAAAAAAACTGTTTCATAGAAAAATGCAACGCCGGTCGGCCGAAATGTATGGAAAGGATTTTTTTTTTTCGAGATTTCACGTTTGGCTCCGCAGTAAAAGTTGTTCTATACCATTGACTGAATAAGCTCTTCAAATATGTTACACCTTTCTGTTACACGTATATCATAATTATAGTATCAATGTTCTGAAACGTAAAGTTGTATGGCACTGTTAAAAAGGTCGTGACTCAGCATATGTTCCTATACCAAAGGCATTAGGAACGCTGTCATTCTGCCACCACCATTAAAAGAAAAAAAAACATACTTAATTAACTTACTATTTACTTTAACCTAAATTAATCAGCATATACTCGTAGTTAAAATATTAAAACAGAAAAATTATAAAATATTAATTTTGAGTAGTTATGGGATATTAAATTTGGATATATACAGGCTGCTCTGAAATTCGACCTATTTCTTGAAAGGAGTTATACTAGAGATCATTTCCAACAAATTCAGCCCTGGTCGTAAATAAATGGTCTCCGAGTTACGAAGGTTTTAAAGATATTTTTTAAACTTTCAGACTGGTAACGAAACACGAATTATTTAAAAATAATGATTCATCTCTCGGCACTTATTTGTTATTTTTTTGATTAATGATAAATGAGTGATAATTTATAAAAAATACACATGCCCAGAAATCCCATAATCTCAGAAGTTAAAGGTCTTAAGTGGAAAGAAAACCATTTTTATTTTGTAATTTTTGAAATATCGACGTGATCAAAAAGTTATCATTTTCGACCCCTAGTTGATAGGCATTATTTGTTAGAAATGATCTCTAGTATAACCCCTTTAAAGGAATAGGTCGAATTTCAGAGCATTCTGTATATTATGTATATATTTGGCATACTTTGCTCAACGGATTAGCCTCAGGATCCAGCGAGGCAACGCCGTCAGCCTCTTGGGTACTTTTCCTAACGACGACTGCGATCGGGCCAGCATATTTTATTCAACTTAATTTTTAATAGGTGCCGAACATTTTCTTTTTTTTTTTCATTTGTTTATTTTTTATTTTATTTTATTTAGGAAACAAACAGTCATTTACATATAATAAGAAATAAATAGACAATAACAAACAGACCTAAAGTCCCATAAAAGTGAAACACTTATTAATAATTTCGAACACAATTAAACAAGACGGAATAAACTAAAAATATGCTAAACATTAATGAACAAGCAATATAAACTGTACATAAATTAATTACTTATATAATAATAGTAGTTTAACAATAATATACACACAAAAATAAAAAAATAAAATGAAAAATGCAAAGAACACATTCATACATAGAATAATTTGTTAGTAATATTTATATTTTAGGTATATTTAATTTTAGTTTTATGTCACATTAATGTATTCAATCTTGTAAAAATATAAATACACATGTATATATTTTAAATAATCTATAAACAATGTCGATTTTCTCGAAAATGGCGGATTTTCAAACCCCAAATGATAGGGTTTCAATCACTTCAAATTAGTCATAGTTCCTTCCCTCGAGAGGAATACGAGCGATTTCCAGTCATCCTGTAGACGAGTATCACCTCTAGTTTTCGACTTTTCAAAAAAACCGGCCAAGTGCGAGTCGGACTCGCGCACGAAGGGTTCCGTACAATTATCTATAAAAACGGCAAAAAAACATGTCTGTTGTATGGGAGCCCCCTTTAATATTTATTTTATTCTGTTTTTTAGTGTTTGTTGTTATAGCGGCAACAGAAATACATCATCTGTGAAAATTTCAACTGTCTAACTATCACGGTTCATGAGATACAGCCTAGTGACAGACGGACAGCGGAGTCTTAGTAATAGGGTCCCGTTACCCTTTGGGTACGGAACCCCAAAAATATTGAATTTAAGTAGACTGACTTCACATTTCTATTACCTTGTTCGTGTAAAAAAAATCCCATCAAAAACATAAAATGTACAAAACGTCAAGTCTCGCAACGCAATCCTTTCACCGTAAGAAGTTGTGAGATCTTATGTAAAGCCAAGTCTGTTATTTTGTGAGATCTTATGTAAAGCCAAGTCTGTTATTTTGTGAGATCTTATGTAAAGCCAAGTCTGTTATTTTGTGAGATCTTATGTAAAGCCAAGTCTGTTATTTTAGTTTGTATGGAAGCACCTTTTCATTTTAGTTAGTATGGGAGCACCTATTGAACAAATGTATCATTAATTGTTTCCTAATTAGTTACCTACCAACATTAAGTGACTGTATTAATATAAGTCATCTTTATTTCTATAATAAAATATAGTGACTTCATATCGATCATATCGATCCCTTAACTGCGTTCTTCTGCGGAACAATTAAGAACAAAAAAATAAATTTGGTTGGAAATATATATTTTTTAAACAAAAGTAAGTATCTTAAGATATTGATTATATTGTATTTTAATCGTGTGACACCAATAAAGTGTTTTCTTTCTTTCTTTCTTTCTTTGCTTATAAGTACGTTACTTAATGTAAATAATAAACTTTGTCAATTGACTAGTTTGTCTTTAAATGTAGCTTATATACAAGGTGACTTTTTGATCATCGTCCAAATTCATACCGGAGGCTTGGTAAGTGATCAATAATCAATAACACTTTTTGTGAAATTCGTAAATTGAAATTTCGACTTCCCATTGTAATTTACTCCCAGTCCTGAGTGAATCACTATGGGGAGTCGAAATTTCATTATATGAATTTTACAAAAATTGTTATTGGTTCATGATGCTGATCACTTACCAAGGCTAAAGTATGAATTTGGACGATGTTCACAAATTCACCTTGTATAAATGTTACTGTAAAAGCCCTAACTGCGGTAAATCTTAGGATTTACCGGTGAATCCCAAGATTTACTGGTGAATCCCAAGATTTACCAAGCCTCACCGGTAAAAGTCCGAACTAGTTTATAATAATCATAAATTTCTGAGGTCCCGGGTTCGAATCCGGGTTCAGAGCTCCTCACATCTAGATTTACTTTTCTTCCTGCATATATATCTATACTGCAATGATATAATGTTAATTTATATCTCCTTGCGATGGATAAATCTCCAAGTGTTCAAACATAGAAATTTATTTCTATCACAGTTTCAAATCAAACGTAATTATTTAGTGACGTCACTAAATGACAATTGAAGGTCGTAAACGTTTGTGCTTATTGTCTTAAGAGGCTATGCGAATTTTATTTTTGTCACAGTCACTCCAAGCAAAAAATCGCGCAGTGCGAGAGGGGCAGATTCAGGGCAAAAGCGAAAAGTGTTAGTTTTATAATTTTTATAAAAAAACTAAAATAGCTAGCAAAATTTCAAATATCAAATCTCTAGATATTGTTGAAACACACCTAATAAAGTATGTTTGAGTTCTGTATATGGTTCCTATTCGTTAAACGAGGAGAAAAAGTGTGTTTGAAGACCTCATTTCAACAATTGTTTCTATCGAGGAAAATTTATCGAAACATGTTTTCCAATTTCAAATCCCTAGATTATATAGTCAAGATCCATATACCAGAAACTGAGTATAATTTTCTGTGTATTTCATGAAATACACGGAAAATAAACACCCGTATTTTTTCGCATATCGCCTTAAGAGCGGTTTCGCAGCCGGATTGTGAAAAATCCGCCTTTTTCTAATTTATCGAAACAGAACACTTCAATTGAAAATTCACTCAATAGTTATTCAACAAAACCTTATTACCTATGTATTGTGTATGCTGCCATCGCAAAGTTTCCATTAGTAAATCTGTAAATTAGTATTTCAAATAAACTTGAGGCAGTGGCGTGCACAGAACTTTTTGCTGGAAAAGCAAGCAATTGGTCAAGAATAACAATAAAAAAAATATGAAAAAATATAAATATCACTTTGAAAAAAAAAAGTTTGTATTGGAAATTTTCACTTTGGGGTAGACATTGTCTACCCTGGCGTCATACAATTTTTTTTTCAAGGTGATATTTAAATTTTTTCACATTTTTTTATTGTTATTCTTGACCAATTGCTTGCTTTTCCAGCAAAAAGTTCTGTGCACGCCAATATGTACAATTCGGTACTACCGAAGACTGGTTCAATAATCACAATTTGAACTTCAAATCTTAAAGGATTTGAAGTTTCCAAAAATTTGCTATGACTTAATTATAAGTGTACAGAAAGTCTAGTTGACTGCAACCATCGTCAATGTTTGGCCGCGATCAAATGATGTCGTGATATAGAATACACCCAGCGCCATCTAGTTTTGATAATATGCATTAAATTAACATATCTATGTTTGATGACAATGGTTTTAAGGCGATTACCATCGCCAAATTAGCAGCTCGATCTTTGTCTGTACGAATATCGACAGAAATTACATTGAAATAACGTTCATATCAGCACATAATGCGTGGTGGCTGTTACGACGCTCGCTGCGTCCTTGATAGGGCGAAATAGGAGAAAATTATACTTTTCACTTGGACGTGATTACTCGATTGAATAGTCTTATGTTATACTAGCTTCTGCCCGCGGCTTCGCCCGCGTGGCCTACAGAAAACAAATTACATTTTTTTCAGAAACAAACATTATAAGTGCTCTCACTCCCTCTGGAAGTCAAGGTGTAGTGCTCGGCCGAAAAACTTGCATGCTCAGACTACGAACGCGCCCTGTTCGGCCTTCGGCCTCGCGGGCGCGTTCTCCGTCCTCACATGCTCGTTTTTCGGCCTCACCAGAATGCCAAACACGGGGACTCACCGATCAAAGTTTTTCCGAAAGAGTGTCAAAATCCCTATCAGTTGTCAAAAAATTTCAAATTTGAATACAGCAGCGTAATTGGCGACCCCGAATGCCCCTTGAGTTTTATGCAAATCGGGATACTTTTTTTGGACCTGTCAAAAAACTGTCAAAACTGTTTAATTTTTTTTTTGGTCATATAGCCCCAGCTTGACCGATCACAATAGTTGAAACCCGAACTCCCTACAATTAGCCGTTCGGGAGATATGGCCGATCAAATGTTTGGCAATTTTTTTTTCGACTTTAGATCTTGCCGAGCCCTTTTCTTAGAGTACCATGAACATGGGTCTATAGCATTAGCTGTTTGGGAGATACGGGCCTGTAAAGTTTTGACACTTTCGGCGGGTAGATCTCGTCGAAACCTTTTCCTAGACACCCATCAACATGGGTCTAAGTCTAGCCGTTTGGGAGAAACAGGCCGTCAAAGTATTCACATAAAAAAAGAACTGTTTTTTGGTACCCCGTGTTCCAACCTTCCATTCCAAAAATATTTTGCTGGGATATTGAAAGATATAGATAGATAGATAGATTGATATATAGATAGATAGATGGACAGATAGATAGATAGATAGATTGTGGATATATAGATAGATAGATACCTCAAAAGGAAAAAATGGAACCCTAATAGGATCACTTGTGTGGCTGTCTGTCTGTTCGTCTGTTACAGCCGATTTGCTCTGGCACACATACTTTCAAGAATTTTCATGTCCACTATATTAAATTTCAAAATCGATGCCATTTTCATAATTAACGTCCCAAAAAACCATAAAAACGACACCCATATTGATATTTACACATTTCAACATATCAACCCCATCGCACCCCAACAGGGGATGATGGTATTTCACGTCCACTTTGTTGGATTTAGAAATAGTTGTTGTTTTCGTAATCAGCGACCCGATAAACCATACAAACGATACCCATGTTGATTTTCAGAATTTGTCACCCCATTTCCCCCTTTTAGGGGTGGAATTCTGAAAAAACCTGAAACACATGTTTACTCATTTATAGATAGGAGTACTCTTGTGAAGTCTCGAATAAAATAGTCTAACTAATCTTGTTTCCCCATATAAACTTTGGACCCCCGTTTCACCCCCTTAGAGGGTGAATTTTGAAAAATCCTTTCTTAGTGGATGCCTACACTATATAAGGTATCTATATGCAAAATTTCAAGTCTCTAGGACCAGTGGTTTAGGCTGTGCGTTGATATATCAGTCAGTCAGTCAGTCAGTCAGTCAGGACTTTGAATTTTATATATACAGATTTATAGCTATCAAGTTTATCTATTTAACAAAGCATAAATGAATTAAATCAAAAAAGACGCTTAGGAGTAGTAGGGAATTCAAGCCAAAAAAACCCATTCAGTTAAAACAATTTTTCATGTAGAAGTTTTAGTGGTACGAAAAAGAAAAATGTTGCATATGTTGTCCTAGAGTTGATAATCCATAATAATTTTTTTTAAATATTTTTGGTTTGGCCATAAAAGAGGAGTAGGCTTTAGAAAGTACCCATTTGGCGATATTAAGCGCCTTAAAGTTCCGTACCTAAAGGGCAAAACGAAGCTCTATTAATATCACTCTGATGTCCGTCTGTCTGTCCGTCCGTCCGTATGTCACGTAGAAATCAGATAGAGACCTGAAGTTTTTGTATGATCTGTACAGTACAGTTGAATTAAAAAAAAATAGCGAAACAATTACGTGTGCTATGGTACCGATTCGGTGAAGCACATCTTAACTTATTTGACAGCCCCCCTATTCTGTATCTTTAGTTGCCAACTGCACGAGGTGCCTATCATCAAAAACATAGCTAAAAACTGAAATTTCAAAATTGCCTTTAGTGGGTATTGAACTATTAACAATCTGTGTCGTCACTTCAAGTGCGAAAATATAATTAGGACATCGGAATTCGATAGTATATCTATGTTTTTGATGATAGACACCCAGTCCAGAAGGCAACTAGAGATACACAATAGGCCCGCTGGACTAAACTTAATTCAACCGTTCTGTCCTTGTCTTTTCGATAAAGAAAGAAAAAGACAGGACGCTTAAAATAAGGTTAGTCCTGTCAAATAAGTTAAGACGTGTTATGCCGAATCGATACCAATACAGCACTCTCTCGCTAGTCCGCCGCTTGATAATCCGACAACTACTATAATCCGCCCATTTTTTGCAAGTCGATGTCTCTCTGTAATCATGTTATTAACAAGATTTATTCTGGTAAAAAACAAGCCAAATTAGAGCAGTATTTTTCAAAACCTGAGTAATCAGTTAATGTGTCAGTTCATTTTTAAATTTAAATACAAATGTACATATTTATTTACCTTCATAAGTACTAATACAAAATTACTATGTTTTTTTTTTGTTGTTTTCCTCAATTTGATGTTCCTGTACATTATAATCCGCCGTTTTTGGTAATCCGCCGGTAGTCCGGATTTTTTGGTGGCGGATTAGCGAGAGGGTATTGTATCTGTTTTTTTCAGAATAAATTCTTTCTTTTGTTTATTTATTATTAGTAATTTATATGTATGGCATTTTGTTGATCTGAAAATGTGATTTTATATAGAAAAATACCGACCAAGTGCGAGTAAGACTCGCGTACCTAGGGTTCCGTATTGTGGATGATAAATTTAATTTTGTAATTTTTTTCGTGAATTTCTCAACCGCTTTATTTTTTCTATTATCTTTACGTAAACACATATTACCATGATTTTTTTTTCATATATTTCAGTCTACCAGTTTTGGAGATAAGGGATCATTCAACAATTACGTTATCACCGGAAGGGGGGGGGGGTCGGGTTCTTGTATATACATCTGGTTTATTTGATTATTTGGGGGGGGGGGGGGTTCCGAAAATAAATAAATTATATTTAAATATTTACGTCCAATTTTGAAGTCTATTACTGGTAACACTAACTAGATGGAACGGGATTTCCCCTGCTATAGACAAACTGTGGAACAGTGTGACCAGATTCAGTATTTTTATACTTTTTCGGCATATTTTATCGACTTTTCCAAGCATCAGTATTTTTATAGGTATATTGGAGGAAGTAAGTGTTAATTTGTTCCTGTTAAACGTAGATTTAGATTGACAAATGACACACCCTCTTCCCAAATTTAGGTCATTTAGACCCATAGAAATATGACATACGTGTCAGTGCTAATAAACAGCAAACATTTTAAGCCCGGACGAAGATTACATAATCAAGGCGAGGGGGGGGGGGTTTAAAAACAAAAGATTACGCTGTGATCACATAGGGGGGGGGGGGGTTAAAAAAACGGCCAAAAATGATCACGTAATTGTTGAACGATCCCTAAAGGGGGGGGGACACACATTTTTTTATGGTTTTTTAAGGATTTCTCGAAATAGGGACAATTAAATATAGCCAAACTATATATTTTTACAATCAGCTTTGTCATACCTACAGTTTGATACCCATATTGTATTTTTCTAAAATATTTTTTTTATTCATTTTACTTTTTTTTATATTTATCATTTGTGCTCACCTTTTTTTAAATCACTATAGTTTTCCTGAAATTGGCCAGTTATGACCTGTAATCGACATATGTTTCGTATTTTTCGGTCTACCAGTTTCAGAGACAAAGGGGGGGATATACATATTTTTGTGGTTTTTTAAAGATTTCTCGAAAACAGTGCCAGTAAATACTAAAAAAGTATATATTTTTACAATTAACTTTTTATTTATATTGTATTTTTAGGATAATATTTTTTATTTTTCTTACTTTTGTTTTGGAAATATTTTGAACAATTTAAATTTTTTCATATTTTTTTACACCGTGATATATAGGCAAATTAATACTATTTTTGTGCCAAATTTCATGTCTTTATCTTTAACTGTGCTAAAGTTATGAGGCTGTGACATACGGACGGACGGACAACGGAGTCTCAGTCAGTCTCACCCTTTATTCCTTTTGTACCTTTTAGATACTACGGAACCCTAAAAATTACAAATTCAGCTCTAAAAAGTACTTCCATCCATCTATCATCCTAGTTCGTCCACTGCTGGACATAAGCCTTTCCAGGACTTTGCCACTCCCGGCGGTCATCCTGGAAGAATTGCCCATACTCACACACGCTGGGCAGGCGGGTTGGTGAGCGCGGTACCGGAACCCTCGCACCAGTGACGCCGCTGCCCGTCACCAGTCTGTTCCATACAAGGCCCAGCTATAAGGGATGGATATACCGCCATCCATTGGTCCCAGGCAACTGGGCTAGTTCAAATGCAAAAAATTCCTAGTATAGGCAGCAAAAATTTTTTTTCGAATATCGCCTTAAGGGTCGGAGTTCCGAGATTGGGCAAAACAGGGTTCGGGGTTATGGCTTTTTCAGATAGTAAAATATTAATTTCTGAACAAAATAAATACCACTTGTTACCTTACAAGATGAAGTACAGGTTCATTAAAAAAAATCTTGGCACTAATGTATTGTAACTTCAGAAAAAAAAAAACAGGATGTCAAGTTCAGGTTACACCCGTAGCGCTGCAATGCTATTCAAGAGATTTTCTTGAAATTCCTGTTTTTTTTTCTGAAGTTACTATACATTATTGCCGTGATTTTTTTTAATGAACCTGCACTTCGTCTTGTAAGGTAACAAGTGGTATTTATTTTGTTCAGAAATTTGAATTTTTACCGTCTTAAAAAGCCATAACCCCGAACCCCGAATCTCGGACACCGACCCTTAAGGTCATTAAACATTGTTCCTGATCACTAGACCGAATCTTCAGTATGAATTTGGGCGGTTGATTAAATTTCACCTTATCTTGTTACATCCGCGGCGGGATATTAAAGTTGGTGATCATTTTCTTATCTTTTAACTAAAAAGTCATAAAATAGCTATGAAAAATTTTTAATCTTGTAATGTCTTAATGTGATGTTTTTCAGGGTTATTTACCCAAAGGGCAAAACCGGAACCCGATTAATGTCACTCCGCTGTCCGTCTGTCTGTCCTTATGTCCATATGTCACGGGTCTCTAGCTCTTAAACGGAATGAGATAGAGACCTGAAATTTTGATATGTTGGTGTAAAATGTTGATCCAAAACTGAATATAAAACACAAAATAAAATAAAATAATTTTTCAATGCAAGTCAACTCGCTACGCTCGTGTTTTAAATCGTCCTCGTAATTTATTCCTTTTCGCCCTTGTACCATAAACTACTACTACAGGAGGGCTACACGTAAACGGAGTTAAAAAATAATTTTTTTTTCTCCCCCCATAATGTCAGGTGTCATTGCTTAGAGTTTAATTATGTTTTTCATTTCTTTTTATCTTCGAAAATAAAGAAATGAGAGGCTATCAAAGTTGTTATTTTTAGACCATTTTTGTTACGGGGTCTATTTCAAAGACGAAAGTAGTTAGGAATTATGTACCATCCATCCATCAGCCTAGTTCGTCCACTGCTGGACATAAACCTTTCCAGGACTTTGCCACTCCCGGCGGTCATCCTGGAAGAATTGCCCATACTCACACACGCTGGGTAGGCGGGTTGGTGAGCGCGGTGACGAAACACTCGCACCAGTGACGCCGCTGCCCGTCATCAGTCTGTTCCATATAAGGCCCGGCTATTATTGATGGATATACCGTCATCCATCGGTCCCGGGCATGGTGGGCCTCCTGGTTTTTTTGCCTGTGAGCTGTCCTCTTACTCTCCCCCGAATTACTTCGAAGGGGTCTCCAAGTAAGATGGTGGTACCTCCACAGTGTGTGAGTATTTGCAATTCTTCCAGGATAACCGCCGGGAGTGACAAAGTCCTGGAAAAGCTTATGTCCAGCAGTGGACGAACTAGGCTGATGGTCTGATGGAAGGATGGATGATCACTAAATAATGTGATTTTGTTAAGGCGATATGTGAAAAAAAATACGGTTGTTTCTTTTCTGTGTATTTCATGAAATACACGGAAAGTTATAATCAGTTTCTGGTGTATGCATCTTGACTATATAATCTAGGGATTTGATTTTGGAAAACATGTTTGGATAAATTTTCCTCGATGAAAATAATTGTTGAAATGAGGTCTTCTAACACACTTTTTCTCCTCGTTTAACGAGTAGCAGCCATGTACAGATAGATTTTAGATTTTATTAGATGGGTTTTAACAATATCTAGATAACAAGATGTCGCAGGTTTGAATCTTGGCCCGGGGAATTTTTTCAAATTCTTGTGTTTGGATTTGTTTTTGATTGATCTTTTCTAGTTTGTAATACACTCTAATAATATTAAAAATATCTAGATATGTGATTTTGGAAATTTTGCTAGCTAGTTTAGATTTTTTAAATAAAAATATAGAACCAACTTTTTTCCCTTTTGCCCTAAATCCGCGCCTCTCGCGCTGTGCGATTTTTCACTTGGAGTGACAGTGACAAGAATAAAATTCGCATAGCCTCTTAAGGGGCTCCACAATGCTAAACATCAGTTTTGCATAAGATTCAGTTCCGTCAATGTAGATGGTAAAAATTTGAAAAAGATATGGGATGTTTTTTGACTCAAGACAATATAAAGAAACATACTTTCAATCTTCTTTTAATTATATTACTTTTAAAAAAGCATGAGTTTCACGAAAAAAGCGATTCAGTTTCCATATTTCAAAACAGATTGAAACGAAACCAACACACGCAGATACTAACTAGAAAAAAAACATCTTTATTTTTTTTTATTTTTTTTCATATAGTTTTTACATTTAAAACAGTTGTGTTATATAGCTACCATCGGAAACCTATTGGTTTATCTGATAGCAGCGGACGTTCTTATAAATGTTAATTTTACATCTTAAACAGAGTACATAGTTATATAAATTTTCCATAAAGTATTTTTTTATCTTATTTCTAAAATTATTACTGTTTATGTATACGTTTTGCATATCCTTAGGAAGCTCATTTACAGTTTTAGGCAAACAGTACATCCAAGTCCTTGTTCCATAAACATTTTTATATCTTGGTAACGAGAAAGAAGGTAAGTAATTCAGGTTGCGCAATCCATCCGACCGGTTCTTTTTTATCATCTGGTACTTATTATGATTCTCGTCAATCAGTGTATGTAGTTTGGTTTTCTCGAAAACATTTAAAATTTTGTTGTAATAAAATAAACTCTTTATATTGTTTTTGCATTCGTTTTTGACTTTTTTTGGTGTAATTGTTTTTAGTATACTAATTTGTATTTTATAGATATCTTCTACATATTTTTTATATGTTTTACCGTAACTGGAAAGTCCATATCCTATAACTGAATCGGCCATAGCCAAGTAAATTAGTCGCAATATTTGATAGGGGACTTTAAATTTCAAGATGGCGAGCTTACTTTGAATGGCCCTTAATTTATGGCATACATGTTGGATATGTGGTCTCCAATTAAACCGTTCATCAATTATTAAACCTAAGTATTTATGTTGTTTAACAACTTCAAGCGCACTACATTCGCAATTAAAGTTGTTGTTATTGTGAAAGCATTGATGTTCGTGACTCAGTATTCTTGGCGTATTTTCTACATTATTGTGAGAAGATCTGATGTGGACAAGCTTAGTTTTTAAACAATTAATTACTAGCCCCGCGTCATGTGCCCATTTGCACAGAAGGTCGTAGTTTTCTTGCATTGTTTCTTCGGCAACTTTAATGTTCTTGTTAGCCACTATCAAGCAGGTGTCATCAGCAAATTGATACACGGACCCTTTTTTTATAACATTACACATATCATTGACATAAAATAGGTATTCTAGAGGTGCCAAAATTGATACATAATATAATATTAAATTATAGTTAATGTCCTAATGTAGCCGCGATTTCAAAATAACTGAAGTTTTGCGTACGCGTCATCTGATTAGAACAGGATAGACAGTTAAAACACAAAAGCGTTAGAGCAGAACTGAATTTTAGCACTTTGCAGCCTCTTAACTCTTAAATGCACAGCGTATCAAAAATGATACAAGGGTTTTTAAATTTATTATAATTAATTTATTTGTGAAGAATTATAATTTTTTGATATTAAAGTGAAAAAGAGTTCAGCTATACCAAAAAAAAAAAATTATCATTTGTCTTTGTAAAAATAACTTTTTAATAAAGAAGGATTTTTTTTGGCATCTTTTTCATATTTTTCTATCACTTTTTTTAAATTTCATAAAACAATAAAATCTTATGCGTTTAAGGGTTAAATATAGTTGTCACTGGTGTCGATTCGGCGCAACACTACTGACAAGACTAAACTTATTTTGAGCGTCCCGTCTTTGTCTTTTCGATACAGAAAGAAAAGGACAGAATACTTAAATTAAGTTTAGTCCCGTCAATTAAGGGTCGGTGTTCCGTGATTCGGGGTTCAGGGTTATGGCTTTTTAAAACAAAATAAATACCACTTGTTACCTTACAAGATGAAGTACAGGTTCATTAAAAAAAATCACGGCAATAATGTGTAGTAACTTCAGAAAAAAAAACAGGAATTTCAAGAAAAATTTTTCGACATGGAGACTATGATCTAGATCAACACACTTCTTCCACCTGACCTGCAACTTGTTTATACCCTCGAAAAAAAATGATTCCGGAAGGTCGTCAAAATAGTCATTAACTGCGACTATCACTTCTTCTCTAGTCGAATATTTAGATCCCCCCAAGTGTTTTTTTAAATTTGGAAAGAGATGATAGTCCGAGGGGGCTAAATCCGGCGAATAAGGTGGGTGGGGCAGCAACTCGTAACCACATTCATGGATCACAGCCATCGTTTCAACCGAAGTGTGAACTCGTGCATTGTCTTGATGAAACAAAACTCTCCTACGCAACATCCCCGGCCGTTTTTCTTTTATTTCTTCGCGGAGTTTTCGTAATAGGTTACAATAATAGCGTGAATTTATAGTTTCACCTTTAGGTAAATAATCCAATAAAATAACTCCCTTCGAATCCCAAAAAACAGATGCCATGACTTTGTTGGCTGACAAAACGCACTTTGCCTTTTTCGGCGTGGGTGAGCCAGATCTTTTCCACTGTTTGGATTGCTGTTTTGTTTCAGGAGTATGGTGATGAACCCAGCTTTCATCCGTGGTAACAAAACGAGACATAAAATCCTCAGCATCTGCCTCAAAAAGTTCCAAACAGTCACGCGAAATTGTGAATCGGACTCGTTTTTGGTCAGCTGAAAGCAATCTTGGGACCCAGCGAGCAGAAACCTTACGGAACCCCAATTCTACAGTTATAATGTTTTGCACTCGGCCATAACTGATGCCTGTGATCTCAGCTATCCTACTAATGGTCAATCGTCGGTCACCTAGGATGAGATCACAAATTTTGTCAGTGTTTTCTTTAGTGGTAGACGTTGAAGGCCTTCCGCTCCTTGGGTCATCTTCAATGGTCTCCCGACCGCGTTTAAATTCAGCTACCCACTTTTTGACAGTGGAATACGATGGAGCAGATTCCCCTAATGTTGTTTCCATATCTTCATGAATCTCTTTAGGTGAAAGACCTTTTTTATTGAGGTACTTAATCACAGCACGGTGTTCAATTTTCTCCATTGTGAAAAATCCCGTCAGACTGCGTTATACAAAATATCACAAAAAAATAATAGCTTGCAGTATCGAACTTCAACTTCACACAATCAATCACGAAAAAAAATACTAACAAATGACGGTAGATTTACAAAGATTTGATACCTCTTTGTAGGTCGGGCTTAGAACTTTTGGATTCACCCTCGTAGCATTGCAGCGCTACGTAACCTGTAATTGAAAATCCT
Organism: Ypsolopha sequella; assembly: GCA_934047225.1. Classification (NCBI taxonomy): domain Eukaryota; kingdom Metazoa; phylum Arthropoda; class Insecta; order Lepidoptera; family Ypsolophidae; genus Ypsolopha; species Ypsolopha sequella. The sequence goes on from OW204011.1 coordinate 13,046,475, forward strand.
GTTTTTTTTTCTGAAGTTACTATACATTAGTGCCAAGATTTTTTTTAATGAACCTGTACTTCATCTTGTAAGGTAACAAGTGGTATTTATTTTGTTCAGAAATTAATATTTTACTACCTTAAAAAGCCATAACCCCGAACCCTGTTTTGCCCAATCTCGGAACTCCGACTCTTAAGGCGATTACCATCGCCAAATTAGCAGCTCGATATTTGTCACAACGGAAACGACATTGAAATAACGTTCATATCAGCGCGCAATGCATAGTGGCTGTTACGACGCTCGCTGCGTCCTTGATAGAGCGAAATAGGGGAAAATTATACTTTTTACTTGGACGTGATTACTCGATTGAATAATCTTATGTTTTGTTTATAGCTATAAAGTTTATCTATTTATCAAAGCATAGATGAATTCAATCGGCCAAGCAACTCAGGAGCAGTAGGGAATTTGAGGTCAAAAAACACCATTCAGTAAAAAAAAAAAATTCATGTAGAAGTTTTGGTGGTATGAAAAAGAAAACTGTTGCATATGTTGTCTAAGAGTTTATTATTTATAATACATTTTTTCATTATTTTTGGTTTGGCCATAAACGAGGAGTAGGCTTTAGAAAGTACCTATTTGGCAATAGTAAGGCCCTTAAGTCAAGTTGTGTTGCGCCGAATCGGTGTCAATGTGTGTGTAGATTACATAATGTTCCCTTCGAGTGTATTTAGCGTCAAGCCGGTACGTTAGACCCGAATAACCTTTAACACCTATTGACGTCGCCACGATTTACGTATCTGCGTGTACGGACCGAATTCATTAGTTCAGACGCAGGTCCCGTCCGGACTGTGGCGTTGGGCCTTCTCGGGTTGCGAAAATCATAATAATAATATATTTATTTGCAATTACACATATATAAGTTTAAATATAATTAATAAATAAAAGAAAATTTGGAACTTGAAATATATTTCGGCCCTTAGTAGGCCGTCATCAGTCAAGTATACTATTTTCAAGTATACTACTATTTTCTTTTATTTATTAATTATATTTAAACTTATATATGTGTAATTGCAAATAAAAAGCTAATAGAGGCATATTATATATTTATTAAAGTAATATATTTATTGAAACATAAATTATATTAATAGATATCTGTATACAATGTGTAACGGAAAGGTGTAACCATATTTGAAGAGCTTATCCAGTCAATGGTATAGAACAACTTTTACTATGGAGCCAAACCTGAAATCTCAAAAAAAATCTGCCCTTCCATTCATTTCGGCCGAGCGGCATTGCATTTTTTGTGTACAGTGTTTGTTCCACAGTAAAAGTTGTTTATACTCTACTTGTTTATAGCTCTCCAAATATGGTTACACCTTTTTGTTACACGTTGTATATAATACATATATATATAAACCCATACATATACTTCTACATTATTTATATACGTCCATTATATTTGTTATTTTATCTATTTTATTCATTGTTTATACACAATATTGTGTTGTGTAAATTAAAGTAGATTATTTATTTAGTTTACAATTATGTTTAAGTTGTACGCTTGCTGCCAACCTCTTTAATTTTAATTTTCACCACAACACTGGTTGGCTGGAAGAAACCTCTTGCAGAGGTAAGCTCGCCTTTGTGCATATTATTTTCGATTTTGTAATTTTATTTTTAGTTTTATGTGTGTGTACAATAAAGGATATAATAAACATTTACATATATTCCCTTTATGCTTCATGTAAGTAACTATTCTCTAACACTCAGTACATTTTCTAATATGTTTAGTTTAATTCAATACAATTTGGATAATTGGAATTTGGTATACGCATTTAATCCAATCCAATCCAATCCATCAGCCAATATCGGTCCACTGCTGGACATAGGCCTCTCCAAGGCCACGCCACAATTTTCTATCCTCGGCCACAAAATAACCACTTACAGAATGTTTACTCCGAATAACTAGCGAAAACAGGCGCACGCACACATAGACGCGTACTGTCGCGTACGTACGACGATCTCGACGATACTCGGGTGAATGCCAATATGAAGTTCTGCCGAGATCATCGTACGTACGCGTCTATCCATGTGTGCGTCTGTTTTCGCTCCGTCGTCGAGTCGGCCTTCTGGTTGTATCTATTTTGTGCCTTGAAATTACATTGAAAGTTTTATTATATAGAATATCACTAAATAGAATTAAAACCATACAATACATACAAGGTCGCTCAACGATTTAAGGTCGCTCAACGAGCTATGGAGCGGGCTATGCTTGGGATATAGGCTGATGGATAAAATCCGAAACGAAGATATCCGTCAGAGATCGAAGGTGATCGAAGGTGACCGACCAGTGGACTGGCCATATCTGTCGCCGACGTGATGACCGTTGGGGCCGTAAGGCATTGGAATGGAGACCACGTACAGCAAAGATAAGCGCAGGCCGCCCTCGTGCCCGCTGGACTGACGATCTGAAGGACGTTGCGGGTGGCGGCTGGATGAGGATGACTGAGGACCGCCAAGAGTGGCGTAATGTTGGGGAGGCCTATGTCCAGCAGTGGACGAAGACGGGCTGATGGATGGAATACATACAATTGCCGCCAGCGCTCTTTTAACAGGACGCCAGTGAACTTTTTTCCGGAAAAGCAATCAGAAGGTCAAGTACGACAATAAAAAAAATATGAAAAAATTTAAATAACACTTTGAAAAAAAAAAGTTTGTATGAAAATGTTCACTCTAGGAAAGGCAGTGCCTACCCTGGCGTCATACAAACTTTTTTTTTTCAAAGTGTTATTAAACATTTTTCATATTTTTTTTATTGTCGTACTTGACCTTTTGATTGCTTTTCCGGAAAAAAGTTCTGTGCACGCCACTGCAGGACGCGACCTGTAGACGAAATTACTTTGACTAAGTGAAACAAACAGTTAATTGGATGGTGACAAGAGCATAGCTCCTTAATTTGGGATGGATGAACCTCTTTAGTACATCAGTACTATAGCTGGTCTCAACGTGGTGGTTTCTTTAGTACGCGATGAGTACGTTACCTTAAAAGCGTGAATATAAACGAGCGCGATTGTGGATTTACATAATTTAAATTTTAAATTGATGGATAATACGCAGAATAATTTGTCCCCCTATCTCTAAAACTAATTGACCAGAAAAGAGGTTAAATAGATAAAAATTTTAGGTAATTATGTAAAAATAACAGGAAAAATACAGGTTTAACAGTCCTTAATCTGTAACTTGGATGCATAACAAGATCTGCACTCGTAGTGTTTAAGGCGATATGTAAAAGTTTTAGCGTCCCTGTTACTTCATATGCGAAAATACCCTAAGTGCGAGAGGGACGGATTCGAGGAAAAGTAACAAAAACTCGTACTAAAGTTGCTATCAAAATTTCGTTTAACTAGGTCCTAGGTACTGTTAAAACCCATCTAATAAAATATAATTGCAGTCCATATGTCATTCCATATTGTCAAACCAGGAGAATTGGTGTCGAAAAAGACCTCATTTCAATAAATATTTGTATCGAGCCGAATTGCTCCAATCGCGTTTCTGTTTTAACAGGTCCCTAGAAAAAGATTCCAAAAATAATATTATACTATTTTATCAAAATAATTCATTATTTACTTAAGTACATATGGAAGTTAAAAGTGTCGATTTATTTTCCGTAGCGCCTTAATCGCGCGCGACGTGACTTAGTTGAATCACAAGTGCGAGGAGCGTGACACGATGTTTTTGCGATTAAATAGTATGTCACGGTCCTTGCAATGGTGATTCAATTAAGTCGCGTCGCGCGCATTTATACACTGTGCTACGATCGGGGGATCTAAAAAAGCCGACTTGGGTGAATCATAAAATGATTTGAAAGTAGGATAGACTCAAGAGTTTTTTCACGCGTGCAAAAGAGACGACATTAGAACAGAATCATAATGTGATTCATGCAAAACGGCCTTTTTAGAGGACCTGTTGTTTTATAGACAAACCAGACCGTGAGCGATAGTTCCGCGGGGCGACCGACAGACCTAAACAGACAGACAGACAAGGTGTACCTAGATGTCAGTGGGGGCGAGTGGCGAAAGGGAAGCGCAGGGCTGCGCAGTCAACGTTACTTCGCTCCTGCCAACTAAAGTCTGACCGAGACTAGTTTTTTGATTTCTGTCGATACTGAATCAACACAAAGTATTAGGAAAATCAAGAGAATAACATAGAAAACCTTCAGTTTCGTAAAAAATGCTTGCTCAACTAGCAATCGCTGGACAGTCCAGTCCATGGCCGAGATTGTCTTGACTTTTTCACCGAGACCCAGACCGAATTTAGCCGAGAATGGCCGAAGTCGAGATCTCCGTAAATTCGTGTCTCAATCGGACTTTTCCGCCAACGTTGTCACCCCGCAGGGACGGTCGCGCATGATCTTTTCAATCTATAGGTATAGTAACAGGGATAATAAAGAGGGTGTAGGACCAAACCCATTGTACCAACGGGTAAAGTTAAATACTTATATTTTTACTTCCAGCGTCGCTTCTTTCATTAGAACTCTAAGTGTGAAATTGGCACGTTTCAAGTCCAAAGTCCTGTTTGAGCAGGTGCCTTTTAAACAAATTGTAAATCTTTATACTTTGCGGATGTAAATAAAAGAGAATTAATATACGTAGGTATTCAACTGATCACAAGTTTCCACAAGCATAAAATTTTCACCTTTTAAAACTCGACAACCGTCATTCATGCCAGATTTTTTACAGACAACCCGATATCGTATTTGCAATTAAATAGTGCTCATTTTGATATAAGATTTATTTATTAAACAGATAAGTGAAAATAACTATATCGATTTACCTGTTTATACCTGTCAACCCAATAGTTATGCCAGGAAAAATATAGACAACCCAACGTTTGTATATTCTATAGGCTTCATACTTTCGGTTGGTATTACATTTATTCGTTAAACTCATGAGTGCAATATTTAATAAAAAAGTCATTTTCCAATTTTTAATTAATCATAGTCTTGCCAGGAATTTTTTAGACAACCCACTCGAGATATATTTTCTAACATATTAAATTTGAAATAAAATACTTTTCATCCATTAAACAGATGGGTGAAGCCGCAGTGGCGTGCACAGAACTTTTTGCTGGAAAAGCAAACAATTGGTCAAGAACAACAATAAAAAAAATATGAAAAAATTTCAATAACACTTTGAAAAAAAAAGTTTGTATGACGCCAGGGTAGACAATAATACCGATTCGGCGCAACACAACTTGACTTAATTGACAGGACTAAACTTAATTTAAGTGTTCTGTCCTTTTCTTTCTGTATCGAAAAGACAAAGACGGGACGCTCAAAATAAGGTTAGTCTTGTCAGTTGTGTTGCGCCGAATCGACACAATTGTCTACCCAAGAGTGAACATTTTCATATCAACTTTTTTTTTCAAAGTGTTATTTAAATTTTTTCATATATATTTTTTTGTCGAAATTGACCTTCTGATTGCTTTTCCGGGAAAATGTTCTATATTTAGTATTAACAAGAAGTGTCTTCAAAATTAGGATGCGCTCAAGAAAAAAATTCATGTTTATGAAAAGGTGTGATGAAGACGTCACTTAAGGTCAAATGAAAGACATCGGTTTGTTTCATTTAAAAGTCTATTAATTAAAACAGATTAAACAGATTTGATATTAAAAAAAGATTTGACAGATGGATGACAGATGAGTAGACAGGCAGAGACTGACCATTTTTTTTATACGCAATGTATAGTTCTCAAGTGACGTCATCTCGGACACTTGAAGTCGCTTATTATATTTTATTCGCCCGATTAATAATTTTGTATTAAATTATAGGTCTAGAACCCGTATAGTGTTACCGTTTTTTGGGGATCTATAACGTGTAACAGAAAGGTGTAACCATATTTGAAGAGCTTATTCAGTCAATGGTATAGAACAACTTTTACTACGGAGCCAACCCTGAATCCCAAAAAAAATAAAATCTGCCCTACCATACATTTCGGCCGAGTGGCATTGCATTTTTCTATGAAACAGATAATTTTTTTTTTCGAGATACTGGGTTTGTTCCACAGTAAAAGTTGTTCTATACCATTGACTCAATAAGCTCTTCTAATACGGTTACACCTTTTTGTTACACGTTGTATAATTAAAATGATAACGGACTTTAAAAATAGTAGTTTCCGGAACCGGTTCGACCACTAGTAACGTTGTCTGAGGTTTTCGCCAACGCGATGACCCGGTCCGGAACGCGCCCAAGATCATGGTCGCAGAGCGGCCGTTGATCTCTGTGGCACAGTTATACCATATAGGTGATCTTCCGTTCGGTCCGAAATAGAATTACATCGATAAAAGCTATGAATGAATTAAAATATGAGCGATGACTGGTCCGTAATTTGTGAGCTAGCAAACGATGTGAAAGATAGCTTATGATTCGGACCACATTAAAAAAGATACATCTTAACCATAACCTCTTACCACAGTATACAATACGATTATTTTATTTTACTTCGTCAAAGTGCTGTGATTCGTGATGGAACAAGAAGAGTTGGTAGCACTGTTCTTCAACGTAGACTCAAATAGCGACGAAAAAAAAATGTATATAAATTCTTCCTTTTAGATGAAGAGTTCCACACGACTTTTCATTTGTTTCTTTCATGGCCGAATAAAACATATACCATGATTTGTCTGATCTGAACTGCTGAAATAATGGAGCGAAAACAATTTTTGACATTCCATTCCGTTCAACGCTCACATCGCCTCACCTCCGTCGCATGAGCCACGAACGTCATACGAATGAATGAACGCATTTGCTTCACTCATGGATTATTATCCATTCACCTCATTCATTCGTAATCGATTTTAGCGAAATAATTCTATTTCGGAACGCAGGGCTTGCATCATACCTAGGGTTGCCATTCGTCGCGATATATCGGGACTATCACCGTTATTGAGTCCTCTGTCCCAATGTCCCGATAAACATGTCCCGATATCTGCGCCCAGTGGAATTAAAGAAATTCTCTGCTGCCACAAACTGTGGAGTCGGTGTAGTCGACAGTGTTAGATGAACTATAATAGGTATCTGGGGGCACGATAGTACCCCCCGCCAAGACGAGCCAAAGGAAGCGGGGCACTACGTACCTTTTCTCGAAGCGTTTCGTCATATTTTCGAACCCTCTTAGCTTCGGTCTAGATAATACTAGAGATACCAAATTCTCAAGATAACATGTAGGAAGCAGTCTTATTAAACACGATAAGTTTCATGAAAATGAAAATGAAAATGAAAAAATGTTTAATGCAAAATAAATGTTACAATTATTGGTTCCTGGCTCCCAAGCTAGAATTCTCTTGAATTCATTTGTCTAGGTTTCATTCTTTGAATGTTATTAATACCTAAAATACGTCGATTTCGTCACTCACTCACTCACTGATGATCATCAAAACTCTAGGGTACTTCCTGAAGTCCTAGAAAGCTGAAATTTGGTATGCAGGCTAGGACTAGCACACGAACAACAAGAAAATTAAGAAATATCCAACTTTCACCCTCCAGCCCCAGTCTGGTTCTGAATTATTAAAAATATATTCCCAACTTCCAAGTCCTAGAAATTTTAATTTTATTATTTGCCGTGTTAGAGGCCATAGTAACAGGTAGGTATTCTGTAAAATTAGTAATCCAGTAACTATCAGTGGCTATCTATAACGGCAGAAGCCGCGCCGCCCCGGACGGTCCTCCAAGCGCGGAAATACAATTTTTTAATTCTTTCAGACGAATGTTGAAGTTTACTACATGTCGTTTACATCACGATATAACTCGCTTGCGAGCTGCCCGTCAAATACCCAAGTGAACTTTTCCCTACACGTTGAAATCGTAACTAATATTAGTTATACCCTTGATGGGTACTCTCTGGTAGCTGACTGATTTCTGTACTATTATTGAAACTGAAGTTTAGTTATGAATAAATATAATTTGAGCTGTATTAGCTTTTTGTTTGTAGTTTTACAAATATGATAATAATAAAACAATAATAAACTTTATATTTTCGATATATTTCGGCCTCATCAGTGAGGCCGTCATCAGTCGAGTGGTTGACAGGTAAAAATAAAAAAAAATATATATATATGAAAACAAGTTGGTACAGTCTGAAAAGGTTATGATAGGAACTATTTATATAAAAAAAAAGATGAAACAAAGGTGGTAAAATAAAAAAAGAAACAGTTTGGAGGGGAGTACTTGCTGATTGGGTCAGTTGGTTGAGTCTGTCATGAGTCTGTCAGTGTTGTCTGTTGAGTCCGGGTCCTCATCCTATAAGACATCATATATCTGGTCACTTGGCGCACACTATGGACCCGGACTCAACAGACAGTACTGACAGACTCATGACAGACTCAACCAACTGACCCAATCAGCAAGTACTCCCCTCCAAACTGTTTCTTTTTTTATTTTACCACCTTTCTTTCATCTTTTTTTTTTTTTTTTTTTTATATAAATAGTTCCTATTTCCTTTTCAGACTGTATCAACTTGAAGTTTAGTTAGTTAGACATCGTCGTCAAAATCGAAGGTCCGGTTGCTTGTACCTGAATTGACAGCAGTTGTCCAGAAGACTCCAGCCAGACTAGAATTGCTCATGTTATTGCGCGCGCAGATAAATATTAACGAGTATACTACTGCAACTGTATTGTTGTGCTGAGGACGGAGAAACCTATCGTGATCGTGATTCCGAGTCTTATTCACGAGCTAAAGATAAAAATAAGGCAATAAGAGTTATAATTATTTTTAATAACGGTCTTAAACATGAACTTGCGCCTATAACAACAAAATTTGAAATAATTAATAGAGCATTCGTACACCGTGAGCAGTTTACGATCTGTATCGCGTATGCCATCACTATCCGTAAAAGTCAAGGGCTAAGTTTAAATAATACTCTCATTGATATCGGGTCATCGACGTTTTCTTGTGGGCATACTTATGTAGTATTTTCGAGAGTGACTGGTTTGATAGGGGTTCATCTTATTAATATTGACTATGGCAACAGTCAGCCATAGTTGAATATAACCGCTTAATAACTAAGTACCGCTTATTGCAAATAACAAGAAAAAGAGGCAAAGTGGGCTATAAAAAAGTATATAGCACAGGCGCAAGAAATGCAGCCTGAAAAAATAAAAAGAAGTAGAGCATCTTACAAAAAGAAATGAAATCCCATCAAAAACATTTCATGTAAAACTAGGTCGCCAAGATTCATAATAAGCTCATAACGCTTTCACTGTTAAAAAGTTATGAGATCTCATGTTAAGCAAACTCCTTAACTCTACAAGGCCTAACTTTACAAACCCTAACTCTACAAACCCTACATCTTGATCAAAAAGTATGGCTTGGCCGTTTCATGGCCGCCAAATAATACAATGTCATGCAATAGTTTCATGAAACGGCCAAGCCATACTTTTTAAGCGAGATGTAGGGTTTGTAGAGTTAGGGTTTGTAGAGTTAGGGTTTGTAAAGTTAGGCCTTGTGGCTTGTAGAGATAAGGACTTGGCTTGACATGAGATCTGATAACTTTTTAACAGTGAAAACGTTACGAGCTTATGAGTCTTGGCGACCTAGTTTACATGAAATGTTTTTGATGGGATAACTATGACTTGCACAGTTTTATTTGTCTTTTTATTTCTATATTAATGAAAAAAAAATACGGACTCAGAAAAGTATAATAATCGCTACAAATACGTTAATGTGTATACTGGGGTTACAGTCTTCGACCAAAATAAAATGAATGGACGGGCCTTGTCTTTACAGTTTCCTCACTCATAACGAGTCTCAGCAATTGGATATATACTTCAATACCTTATGTTTATTTTGCTTTTTGCACTTTGTAAATGCACAAGAAGGTATTTTTTCGTCAGTTATTTGGATGGCATGTAATAATAAGCGTACGTGTCACTCTTCTAACAGACAGAGACAGAGATGAAGTGAGAGCCGGCGCTCACTTTACAGACTTCAAAAATATGTACGCTATGGCCCGTCCATTTATTTTATTTTGGTCGAAGGTTACAGTGGGGTATTAAGGCGATTACCGTCGCCAAATTAGCAGCTCGATGTTTGTCTGTATGAATATTGACGGAAACGACATTGAAATAACGTTCAAATCAGTGCACAATGCGTGGTGGCTGTTACGACGCTCGCTGCGTCCTTGAAAGGGCAAAATAGGAGAAAATAATACTTTTCACATGGGCGTCATTGTTAGATTGAATAATTCTATGTTATATTTATAGCTATCAAGTTTATCTATTTATCAAATCATAAATGAATTAAATCACCTAAGCCGCTTAGGAGCAGTAGGAAATTCAAGCCAAAAAACACCATTCAGTTGAAACAATTTTTCATATAGAAGTTTTGGTGGTACGAAAAAGAAAAATGTTGCATATGTTGTCCTAGAGTTGATAATCCATAATACATTTTTTCAATATTTTTGGTTTGGCCATAAAAGAGGAGTAGGCTTTAGAAAGTACCCATTTGGTGATATTAAGGGCCTTAATTTCATTCATTCAAGTATAATCACAAGTTTTCGACATTTCAGTGACTAAAAATTCAACTGTACAGTAGAAAGAATGTGTAGGTCATTGTCAGGCATAAAATTTGCATACATAAATTATGCTTACGTACTCAAATTAGATACGATATAACCGATTCAAATTAAAATGTTCGTAGAGCTAGACTGAAACAAAACATGTTTTCTTGATCAAAGATTTCAAAAGTAAAGAAAAGCCCATACCGTACTATGACAGCACAAAAATGTTTCCCATCTTTAAATAGGTAACGCTCACACGTTTGGAATCAGTGCTCATCTGAACAGTGACAGTTGGACGCCTTAAGTGCACTTTAAGTTAATCATTTTAACAACTTTAGTAGTCTGATCAGTTTGCTGACCGTAGGTAGACAGATTGCGCACTCATAAGTGTGCGCGCGTCGGTATTATGTTATCATTCAAAAACAATGCAATAGATTTTAGGTGCCGGGGCTCATCTAAACTTTTGAAATCTTTGTTCTTGATGTGTTTTTTTTTTGTGAACTTCTTTTTGATGCCATAAAAAAAGGTCTGTCGTCTCAATTGTACGTTAATGCATAAAAAATATAAATAAAGAACCGGCGAAGCGCGAGTCGGACGCGCGCACGAAGTTTTCCGTAACATTATCTATAAAAACGGCAAAAAGAAACATGTCTGTTGTATGGGAGCCCCCTTAAATATTTATTTTATTCTGTTATTTTAGTATTTGTTGTTATAGCGGCAACAGAAATACATCATCTTAGAAAATTTCAACTGTCTAACTATCACGGTTCATGAGATACAGCCTGGTGACAGACGGACAGACGGACATACAGACGGACAGCGGAGTCTTAGTAATATTGTCCCGTTGGTTACCCTTTGGGTACGGAACCTTAAAACCTAAATTTCAAGACCATACGCAAATATGTAAAAGCTCATTAATTATTTGCACGCAACAAACTGACTTCGTTTACCAATTCTCATCTGTATTACAAGGTATCAAAGTTGTTTCTCGGTTGGCTATAACGGCATACCCAGAACTTGATGTTATGATGTCAAAACGAGAAAAACATCGGGCGATGCCGCGCCACTTCTGTCGACCAATCAGAAAGCAATGGTTGTGGCGGCAACCAATTAACGAAGAGCTATCTCTTTGTTCTAAGGTCGAGTTCCAATACCTCATTATATCAATTCTCGACAGTCAAAATTTCTCGCTGAGACTGAATCTCAAATATATACAGTGTGTCCCTCGTACAAGTGCACATCCGAATGTGGGTGAAACTAGATCTAAATATATCGACAAAAACAAAGAAAAAAATTTATTTTTTATTTTTGTTTTATCTTGAAAAAATGCTCCACCTGGGTATCTTTGTATGGGACGCGAGCGCAGTGCCTTTGGTTAACCGCTCGTAGAAAATATTGTATTTATGATAGAACGTTGTATTTTTTTTTTTGTTAGAAAGATAATGGAATAGGCAATGATAAATAGGAATAAAAGTATAGTAAAACGGGGACATTATTTTGAAAAAAATTACTATTACTGAAAAAAAAGACGGAAGAATTAAAGAAATAATCTTTTAGGATATTATTTTAGGGTAATGGTAGTTGATTGTGTTTTGTTTTTGATTTGGTATGCAACGTCTATTCTTAAGGATTATACTAACAGTTTTATTTCATTGCATTACTCGCGATAGATCAAAAGTTATGACATATTTTATACATAGTCTCCATGGTAGGCATAAAAAATTTTAAAACGTAAATTTATAAAACAAAGATTCTAAAAAAAAAAAATTTTTTTGTCGATCAAATAAGGTCTAGTTTCACCCCTTTTCGGATGTGCACTTCATGTTTTATTCGGGAGGGCGGGTGGTGCTTGAGTCTGCATTTTGAATAGCATGGTAAGAGTGTTTAGCGGAATATTGCAAATTATTAATATTTCCACAAATTCGTAATTATCTTTGGTGAAACGCGGGTGTACCGAGTGTGGACTGTGACTTTCATTTTACAGTTTACACTCGGAACACCCCTGACGCTACCTCGGGGATTAATGTCGTGATATTGGTGAAAGATTTTCGATTTCATACATTACGATCTGCTATTTCGACGATCTGTCCACGATATATAAATAAATTCGAGTTTTTTGTTATCTGGTTAAAGCGGTATAAACCCATATTAATATCCGATTTAGATTCGATTTGTAATACCAAATTGTATGGCATTGACGTGTAGCAAACAAAAATAGGGAAAACAATAAATTCATACAAAAAACACTTTGTTACAGTAAATTCCAGATATGTAACTTTTATCATTATCATTGTTTACGTTGCTCAGAGCTAGTGCCTGGAGTCAGTGAAATATTTGAATTAACATCTTTCCTTGAAAATGGACTAAAATCCGAAACCGGTTGGGAGTTAACATAAATAAAGTGAAACTATAAGTACAAGTGTTATTAAGGCGATATGCGAAAAAATACGGGTGTTTCTTTTCTGTGTATTTCATTAAATACACGGAAAATTTTAATACATTTCTGATATATGTATTTTGACTATATAATCTAGGGTTTTGAAATTGGAAAACATGTTTGGATAAATTTTCCTCGATAGAAATAATTGTTGAAAATCTTTCCTTGAAAATGGACTAAAATCCGAAACCAGTTGGGAGTTAACATAAATAAAGTGAAACTATAAGTACAAGTGTTATTAAGGCGATATGCGAAAAAAATACGGGTGTTTCTTTTCTGTGTATTTCATTAAACACACGGAAAATTTTAATACATTTCTGATATATGCATTTTGACTATATAATCTAGGGTTTTGAAATTGGAAAACATGTTTGGATAAATTTTCCTCGATAGAAATAATTGTTGAAATGAGGTCTTCAAACACACTTTTCCTCCTCGTTTGACGAATAGGAACCATATACAGAACTCAAACATATTTTATTAGGTGTGTTTCAACAATATCTAGAGATTTGATATTTGAAATTTTGCTAGCTATTTTAGTTTTTTTTAATAAAAATATAAAACCAACTTTTTTCCCTTTTGCCCTGAATCCGCCCCTCGCGCACTGTGCGATTTTTCGCTTGGAGTGACAGTGACAAAAATAACATTCGCATAGCCTCTTAATTCAAGATGAAGAAATTATTCAATTATTTGTATGTGAACTGACAAGCTAACAGACACAAACGCACAGTGTCCTCTCTGCGGAACAGTTTGACAGTAAGGGGGACGCTTATTGTCACTTATTTGGTCAGCATACGTCCTTTTAGGAAGACCCGATCCAGTGGCTCTACCGCGTGATTCTCATTTGTATCAACTTCAAGCAAATGCATGGGAAACTCAACGCGTGCAAAAGAGATGGCATGTTAGGCGGGTGTCGTCGCACGCACGTCAAATTTCAATCTCAAGTTGACGTTGATGAAAATGAGATTTACGCGGTAGACCCACTGCTTCACCTTCCACTGGCGCCATATACATTTCACTCTTCTTTCACTAATTCTCTATATGCCCAATACAGTTTGTAAGTTGTACAATTTGATATTCATTAATATAGTATATTATTTGTTCCAGTTAAACCAAGCAGCCATATGAAGCGGAGTCAGCGCAGCGGCATAGTCTGAAACAAACATAAACAAAGACAGACAGGATGTCTTCTAAAGCGATATACGAGGCCACAGGCAAAGACCTGATCAACAGGTAAGCTTACTTTTTTAAGACCCTAGTACAAGATGGGCCATGATCGCCCATGCTCAACTATTTTCACACAATGGTCAATCCATCCCCCATTTACTGCATGGGGATCGATGGAGATGGACTTCGAGATGGTTGTTGCGATTTAGTTATACATATGTTTAGTTAATAACATTATTAAAATGCGCATAAATTATTAGAATTATAATAATTGTGTCGATTCGGCGTAACACGTTGTAATTTATTTGACAGGACTAAACTTAATTTAAGTGTTCTGTCTTTTTCTTACTGGATCGAAAAGACAAAGACGGGGCGCTAAAAATAAGGTTAGTCCTGTCAAATAAGTTAAGTCGTGTTACACCGAATCGACACCAATATTTCTCTAATGCATATGTATTCATGAACATATGTATTCACAGACAACGTACGAGACTGGCTGAATGACGGGCCATTGTGTAAACATGCAAGCCAAGGCGCGCTACGATTCCCTTAAAGTGTGTCGCGGCAACCGCTATACAAGGTGACTTTTTGACCATCGTCCAAATTCATACTGGTGGCTTAGTAAGTGATCAGTATCATGCATCAATAACAATTTTGTTGAAATTCGTAAAGTGAAATTTTGACTCCCCATAGTGATTCACTCGGGACTGGAACTGAATTTATATGGGAAGCCGAAATTACAGTAAACGAATTTCACAAAAATTGTTACTGATCCAAGATACTGATAACTTATCAAGCCTCCAGTATGAATTTGGACGATGATCAAAAAGTCATCTTGTATATTATATCGCCATTGTCCAGAGGAATAGGCCATTGCTGGCCAGTGAATATCAGTAGCCCCTGTACACAATGGCGTTGGCCTCTCGTGGGCGAGCATGGCCCATTGTGTACCGGGGCCTTTACACGGTGAATGCTAAATTCGTGTGTTTGGAAATAAATATGATTGGGGCTAAAGTCATGGACGGGGCTCGATCCCGGATGCACCGTTTAACCCTTTCGAGAGGTGGGTTTTAAGGCGATTACCATCGCCAAATTAGCAGCTCGATATTTGTCACTACAAATATCAACGGAAACGACATTGAAATAACGTTCATATCAGCGCGCAATGCATAGTGGCTGTTACGACGCTCGCTGCGTCCTTGAGAGGGCGAAACAGGAGAAAATTATACTTTTCACTTGGACGTGATTATTTGATTGAATAGTCTTATGTTATATTTATAGCTATAAAGTTTATCTATTTATCAAAGCGTAGATGAATTCAATCGGCCAAGCCACTCAGGAGCAGTAGGGAATTTGAGGTCAAAAAACACCATTCAGTAAAAAAATAAATTCATGTAGAAGTTTTGGTGGTATGAAAAAGAAAAATGTTGCATATGTTGTCTAAAAGTTGATTATTTATAATATTTTTTTTCATTATTTTTGGTTTGGCCATAAACGAGGAGTAGGCTTTAGAAAATACCCATTTGGCAATAGTAAGACCCTTAAAAGGCATTTTAGTGCCGCATAATTTTGCCGGATACTCGGCAGATCCGGCAAATATTATGCCGGATACCCATTACCCGGTAAAACCACGGTCAAGACGAAGCGCTGTCAACATTGAAGCGATTTTCTAAACATGTGTGTGCTAAGTGAGTGTTGGCGCGCAGTAAAAACTGAGACAGATTGTGCATGTGTGGGTTTCAAGACGTGTACGAACACGAAACTAGAGTAAATATATATTTATTATAGAGTACTGAATCTTATAGACGGAGAGCTAGCGACCAAATCGGTCATGTGGCTTCAGCTGTATTGAAACTCCGTTAGCTACTTCCCTGAACAACCTTTTCCGATAATCTTCGTGCTGACTGGCCGCGGGCGGTGGGTGCGGGTGCAGTGGGGTGAGGAAAAAAATGGGCCCCCACCACACGATCGTTTTTTTTTTTTTGGGTGCACAGAGAGTACAGAGTAACTGTTTGAAAAAAAAAATAAAGTAGCTGACTGAGCTCACATTTTTTTTCTTTTTTTTCCCCACCCCACTACACCCGCACCCACCGCCGCGTTAAACACTCAGATTCAAACTCACGCACACAGATGTGTGCCCTACACGCCGTCTAAGCGAAGTTTGGGGGAGTCTCCATACAAATCTCGGTGCGGCGCGGCGTGTAGTGTAAGCACGCGTCTGTGTGTGAGATTTCGAATCTTAGAGGATGGCATACCCTAGCAACTTTATTATTACCCGTCCAGCACAATAAGTCTAATGGCAAAGACTTTATTTGCTTTTCATAGAGCCGATTATATGTTGGCTCTTTGACCTCTTTTTCTTGGACGCGTAATACTAGTGATCACGCAGCGAAATAACAAATTGGTGTGTTTTTAGCTAATACTGAAATATTTAGTAGGGGAAAAATATTGAATTTAGGTGATATACCTTCATATTTCTATTACCTATTTTATGAAAAATAAATCAAGTTGATCTCTTAACCGCGTTCTTGAAGCGAACGTTTGAAAACCAAAAAAAAGAGGGTGCAAAGCATTTTTTTTTGACAAAAGTATAAATCTTAGTACATTGTTTATACGTAAGATCCCTAGAGAAAAGATTAATAAACCAAATGTATTTTGTTCAATACAAGGAGAGTCCGAATTTCTTCAAACGAAGCCTAGATAGCCAGGAGTTGGTTATGCGCTAGGCTCAGGTACAGTCTTAAGCCGACGCCAGATATGTTGTCAAATATTTGTTCATAGTTACAAGTTTTGCGCCAGTTGCTGGCTGTGAATACATTTGAATCTTGAAAAGACTGTGTCTAGCCAGCAACCATAGACGTAGCAAGGGGGGGGGGGGGCAGGTGGGCCCGGCCCACCCCAGAAACCTTCTGGCCCACCCCAGAATAAAAGTAAAATATTAAATAAAACCAAAATACATCAGCAATATACGTAAAACAATGTTCATGTTTTTAATAATACCGACATCACGTGTATACTAACATCAACTAACATGTCTAACATCCATAAATAAAAACAAAAATTTTGTATTCGTTGTCTTTAACATCTATCTGTCAGTGGTCGGTCGGCTGGGTTAATAATTAAACCTGGCCCCCCCCCAGAAAAAAATCATTGCTACGCCCTTGCCAGCAACCTACGAGAAGTTTGGCGCTTTGAACAAATATTTGACAACATGTCTGGCGCCGGCTTCAGCGTTTGTACTAAGATTCACTACTCTATACATTTATTTACTCTAACGTAACTGTCTCACTTTTGGCTTGCTTCACGCGTTTAAAGGAGTAAACTACGTCTTGATTTTTTATGTGGTCTGAGGGTATGATTATACTGTTTCATACTTCGACCAAGATAAAATGAATGGACGGGCCTTGTCTTTACAATTTACTCACTCATAACGAGTCTAAGCAATTTGATATATACTTCGATACCTAATTGTAAGTATATATCGTGCATTTGCTACAAAAAACAAGATAGCGAATATAATAACTACGTGAGAAAAAGAGAACACCTGCTGTTATCTGTTGCTTTTGAACCGTTTAACATTTGAAGACCAAACAAGAGTAGCCATCTTGTACCAAATCGGTTTATTGCTAAAAGTAGCGTTAGCAAAACCATTTGGTACAAAATAAAAAACCTGTACATTTTTTGGTACAATTTTAAAATTTTCATTTTGTGTTCGGTCAGTTAATGTGTAGGGTCGTATAATATTATGATTGTGCCCATATCTTTTTTTTTTCTTTAGTGTATTTTCAGTATTTTGTACAATTAATTACAAACAAAGAAATTTCATGTAAGAATATAATAATAATTATGATTAATCTATAATATCATTAAACAGTTAGTTTAAAAAAACTAATTCATGAACATAAGTTTTATTCGATCGAATGGTACAACTTGGTACAATATAAAACTAGTTTGTTGTCGGTACATCTGGACTAAGATCGGCATTGTTGAACAGAGCAAGCTTTCCTTGTCGCACTATGTATATTCGTATATTTCTATCCTGTTACGATGGGATAAACAACAAAATGGAGACAACGAAACAATGTTTATTGGAATTAGTTACTTTTGTGATAAAATAGATTGATAAACATGTACTTACGCGTGAAATGTGATGCCTGAACTTTTATTTTGCTTTTTGGTAGTGTTCTTGCACTTTGGGAATGCATAAGATGGCATTTTTTCGTCAGTTATTTGGATGGCATGTAATAATAAACGTACGTGTCACTCTTCTAACAGACAGAGACAGAGATGAAGTGAGCGCCGGCGCTCACTTTGCAGGCTTCAAAAATCCGCACGCTATGGCCCGTCCATTCATTTTATCTTGGTCGAAGGTTTCATATCAGTAAAACCTCCGTCATGTCTATTAATTTTAATAGTTACTCAATGAACATAAAAATGTAGGACTTTGTTCACTGCTTATATCGAAGTTAGATTTAAATTATGATTTTTTCAAAACAGTAACAACAGTTAATTTATTAATTTACTAGCTTTTGCCCGCGACTTCGTCTGCGTAGGTTTCGATTAAAAATTTGAATCAGATTTTCCCATAGAACTTTAACATCCCGTTAGGCAAAATAATATATTTTTGAATTTTTTTTTTCTTCATGCAGCGTTAAACCTAAAATACATCTTATTTCTTTTCAATAGTTTTAGGCCAAGTTTCAAAATAATACACACAGTGAATACGATTTTCCTTACTAAATTTTGCACCGCATTTAGAGAAATTTTGATTCAAGGTAAAACTAGTTTTAACTAGGAAAAATTAGTTTTAACTAAATAATTCAGTTGAAACATAGTAATTCAATTGGATGTATTGATGGTCGCCTCGCTCCGTTCCACTTCGCTCGGCTCCCAATATGTACTTACATGTAAACCTAACACGCTCCTCCTCGCTTTGCTCGTCGTCGCACATATTTTTCACTTTTTGGTGAAAGACTCATTTAGTTTTTCATTTTTCCTAGTTAAAACTAGCTTTTCCTAGTTATAACTAGTTTTCACTTTAATCAAAATTATGTAATTAGTAAATTCTAGTTTTATCTAGTCAAAACTAGTTGTAACAAAGGCTTTCAGTTATAACTAGTTTTTACTAATTAAAACGGGTTTTAACTGCATGCCCTATAACGTGTAGTTTTGCCCGAAGTAAGGCGATAAGTTCGGACGTTAAGAGGAGGCCTTCCTTTTTCAACAGTTTTTGAACGATTGTACTGAATCTACCACAAACGTAATCAATATGAAACTTATATACAAGGTGAGTTTTTGAACATCGTCCAAATTCATACTTGAGCCTCGGTAAGTGATCAGCATCATGAACCAATAACGCTTTTTGTAAAATTCATAAAATTTATTTTCGCCTCCCCATAGTAATTCACTCAGGACTGGGAGTGAATTACTATGGGGAATCGAAATTTTATTATACGAATTTCACAAAAATTGTTATCGATTCATGACGCTGATCACTTACCAAGCCTCCAGTATGAATTTGGACGGTGATCAAAAAGTCACCTAATATATGTTTTTTCAAACCTTTATCTTTACGTTGTAAGTAGCGTTACCTAATGAGCGTTTTTCCTTGTGTCAAATTTAGTGTTAAATAAGATTCCTAGATGGCACTGTCGTATTCTGTAGCAACAGAATCAAAGACAAAATTTGCACCGATTTTGCCTACAAACGAAAAACCACTTTGACATTGATTGCTACGAAACACATTTTATCTATGGTGACATGGACAGCGCCATCTGGAGGAAAGCTAAGAACTAAGAAAAAAAAAACAACGAGAAAAACGCTCATTGGAAAACTTTCGCTCGATAGATTTTATTTTTGGAAATAGCCTCTTTTGAGTGTTTTTTTTTGGTTTTGTGCTTAACCTCGCACTTGGCCGGTTTTTTTAACTATCTGATCATAGACTACGATTCTTAATCGTTAATTGTTTGTTATTTTATTATGAATCATAAATTCATAACATAAGTTAATGTTTTTTTGAATAATTATGTTAATAAAATATTTTTATAAAACACCGTTCAAGGGCCTTTTTTATTTTTTATAATATGTTTTACTCCACATAAATACAAACACTTAAATTGTTTTAGTCGCTATATTTCGACCCCTCAGTGACTTTAAGTGTTTTTTTGAATGGCATAAGTAATAAAAAAAAATCAAATCATCTCGTAAGCCATGCCATTACTGCATCTATCGCCGCCATTATGTTGCTTCTTACCTCTGTCATTGAGTAAAGAGGCGACGTAAGAAGTATCCACTTAAATATTAACGGTTGTATCTCCGACACAACCCGCTGCTTTTTTTTCATTTATGCCGTGCTCTCACAACCGGATCACAGCTAAATTGCCGGAGCCAGCTCTATAAGGTTAAATAATATTAGTTGGCGAAACTCAAAACATAGGTAGTACTAGTGTATACTTCGACCAAAATAAAATAAATGGACGGGCCATAGCGTACATATTTTTGAAGTCTGTAAAGTGAGCGCCGGCTCTCACTTCATCTCTGTCTCTGTCTGTTAGAAGAGTGACACGTACGCTTATTATTACATGACATCAAAATAACTGACGAAAATATACCTTCTTGTGCATTTACAAAGTGCAAAAAGCAAAATAAAGACTTACAATTAGGTATTGAAGTATAGCATATATCCAATTGCTTAGACTCGTTATGAGTGAGCAAATTGTAAAGACAAGGCCCGTCCATTCATTTTATTTTGGTCGAAGAGTGTATATGAACAATTGTTTGTATGGGAGCTAAGCGAAATTCGTAATTTTTTTTCTCTTCCTCCCATACAAATTGCCCCGATCAGCTGACTGATTCAGTATGGAAAGGTGAAAACAAATTTCAAGAATTTTGCACAATCCTAATAGCAAAAGCTGTCCATGTGGACATGCTCTACATATGTTTTAAATTTCGCCAACTAATTTAATAAGACGTATAAGACGTACAGCTAATATACATTTCTCTGTTGCAGACACATAGCTTCGGGCACGGCATTGGTGCCATGTCGGTTCGCCACCTTCGAGCAAGGAACAGTCTGGGAAGACGAGCTGGGGAAGAACCCATGGCTCTCCAAGGAGGTTCGTGGCTTGCTATTATTTGCAAATTTTTGCTACAGTTGTTTTATTCAATGAAGTCTACTTAGCTATGGACTTTTTCTAGTGTGCGTACGTAACCTCGAGAGCGCTTACAAAACTCGCAACACACGCAAAACGCGCAACACACCAAACGCCCAACGCACACAAAACGCGCAACGCACACAAAACGCGCAACACATTCAAAACACGCAACGCACACAAAACGCGCAACACATTCAAAACACGCAACGCACACAAAACGCGCAACACATTCAAAACACGCAACGCACACGAAACGCGCAACACATTCAAAACACGCAACGCACACAAAACGCGCAACACATACAAAACACGAAACGCACGCAAAGGCGCAACGCACACAAAACGCGCAACGCACACAAAACGCGCAACGCACACAAAACGCGCAACACACACAAAACGTTAGGCCAAAAAACTTCGTAGGATAACATCTGTATTATGTTTTGTATCTGATTTAACCCTTTTTTTTTTTTTTTTAATAAAAATATACTGACAAAAAGGATAATACAAACATAAAGTAATCTCAAAATATATATTGAGTTGAGATTACTATATATTTGTATTATCCTATTTATATTTTTAAAAAACAAACATCATTCAACCCTTAAATGATTTGTACATTCAAAAAAAAAAATGCTTCTTTCTCGCATTTTGGCAGGAAAATTGTTAAAGTGAGCTTTTGGAAAAACAATCTAATAAACATTCTGCTTGCACATATTTTTATAGTTTTTTTTTGCTACAAAAGTTAAAAAGAGTTCAGCTTTACAAGAATCTAATAAAAATAAAGAAAAACTGAAAAAATCAATCCCCATCCAATCAATCAATTGGGTTTTTTTGTTTTTTTTTTTTTCAGATTTTTGATATTTTTCTATCAGTATTTAAGGTAAGGTACACTCGGCATCAGTAACATTTGATCCCTAATTTAAACTTGTTCCATGTGAATGCCCACAGCAACTAGTGGTGAAGCCCGACCAGCTGATCAAGCGGCGCGGCAAGCTCGGGCTTGTCGGTGTCAACAAGACGGCGGCCGAGGTCCGCCGCTGGTTGAGCGAGCACGTCGGCAAGGAGCAGAAAGTGGGCGCGGCCAGCGGTGTGCTGAGACACTTCATCGTCGAGCCCTTCGTGAGGCACGAGCCTGTGAGTACTGTGACCTTACACTCACTCAACTAAAGTAGGGCCACTGAGTGATGGCACTTATGAGTCTTATGACAGCTGCATTTAGTGATGCCATTTCATGATGACATTTCAAATTTCGGTTAAAAATAAAAATCAAATGTGAATTGAGTAAACATTAGACACGTCATTCAACATAATAATACAAAGGCTAGGCGGTGTAGTGTTCCGGGACCCCCAAGCTCAGGGGACTCCTCAACACCCTGAGCGAAGTTGAAAAGAGTTGTTTAAATATCTAAATCGAAAAAAGTATTTTACTATCATTTATTTTCGTTTAGTTTAACTTCGTTATTGTTTTGTTTTTAATTAAATTATATTGCGTAACTTGGTGACCTCAAACACGACCTATAAAAAATGAGAAACATTTTTTCAAAGAAAACAATTTCTTTGTTTCTATACGAATTCTATTGCACAATAAAGCAACATTCAAATCGATAAATAATAACCGAAACAAGTAGTACATCACTATCAACAATGAAGTATAACATTTTTTAATTCACACTTTCTTATAAATAATTACGATACTTTGTAGGCATTTAAACGTCATAGGCGCCATCACTCAGTGGCCTTTTTTTAGTGGGGTTTCGTCTATTTCGTTGCAAACGAAGCACAAACTATGCCCGGGAAAACCCGAAATGAATTGTTGAATTTTTCCACCATACCTGTACACCGAATTTTTGTAGTTTTTAAGTACTTGATACACCAGCCAGTAATGCGCATATTGAACGCTTACGGGGGCGTTATGTGATTTCACGCCTTGCTTATAGGAACAGAGATGGCGCTGTCGTCCGTACAATACCTGTTGCTTCAGACAGTTAAAAATTCACAGTTCTTATGTAACTAAAATTATATGATTTTATAGCGAAATCAATCGCTTTGGATACTGTTAATATAATATAAAGTTCATTCCAAACTAGAAAATATGTAAAAATAATAACAAATACATACATACATATCGAGGGCATCAAGCTGAAAGGGCGTAACTACAAAAATATAAAGGTATCGTCTAGTTATTTATAAATATTTTTCTTTAAATTTAAAAATGCTTTTTCACGTCGTAGACTTAGGCATAATAGTACCTATAACAAATGGAGCAACCTTTACTTTTTCAGTACACCATAGAGCTTCATATGGAGATTCAACCAAAAAAGTCGGAAATTTCGGTTCTCGGAAAATCTGTAGATACGCCTTTTCAGTTTGATGCCCTCGATAAATTCACGCTTGTCTTCCAGAGGGGTAGGCAGAAACTACAGATTTCCATCTGCTACGATCCTGACACACCTCTTTCGCCTCTTCCACATCCAACAATCTAGTCATACAAGCTCTTCTATTCCGGATACTTTTAAATGTTAAAAAAAAAAAACTTTCCAATGGGATGCTTACTGTCAAACTAGTTCCCATAGAGGGCACAGTGCGTTTGTGTCTGTTAGCTTGTCAGTTCACATACAAATAATTAAATAATTTCCTATTTTCATTGAAAAGTTAAAGCAATGGGTGTTTGTGAGGCTTTTGGATGTAAAGGAAAGAGAACTTGAATGATAAGGTCTCCTTTTATTCCTCGCAGCGAAGCATCTCTTTTCTTTAGCTCCTCCTTCAACTGAGCGATACACCAGGTAGAATACATGACGAACACACCAACAAAAAAAGGCACAAAAGTCTTTAGAAATGTGGAATGCAAAAATAACATCTATCAGCGTCTTTTACAAGAGCGTGATAAGACACAAACACTCAGCGCCCTCTACCGTAAAAGCTTTTGGTTTTCTTTCCCATTGAAGCTGCAACACAAATCTTCCAATTTTTTTTCAATTTATTCATTTATTTATTTATGTTAAAGTAACATAAATTTAGATAAAAGTGTATCGAAACCTTTCTAGGTTCTTATGTATATTATTTTATATGTATTTTCCATTTATTTCTCATTTAGTTATTATATAATAATAATATAATTATAAATATAGATAATATATATATATCTCATAATTATAGACACAACAAAAATAACAACTTATAGTAGTTTATGCTACAATGGCGAAAAGGAATAAATTACGAAGCGAGTGTTTTAAACGAAACCGAGTAATTTATTGCTCTTACGCCCGTGTATCATACTACGTTTTTCAATGCATAGTGTGAGGAAATAAAACACATATAATCTTGTGAACTTTAAATTATGATTGGCTAAAAAGGACTGTATCCAGAGCCGTTAAACAGTGGAAAAAAATACAACATTTATGGTACATAGGAAAGGCTGCAGGTTAGCCAACCATTGTAAATAAATAATAAAAAAAAATAATAAAGCTCTAGGGCAAAATAATCGACTTTCTGTTCGGTTTTGATGCATAAAAAGTGGGCCTTTACGAGCACTTGCATTGAAAAGTTATTTATTAAAGTTATTAAAATAGTCGCTAGTTTTCCAAAATAAGTAATAAATAAATAAAAAAAAAAAATCTCGTTCCAGAACGAAGAGATGTACCTCTGTATCCAGTCCGGGCGCAGATCAGACACGATACTGTTCCACCACCAAGGGGGCGTGGACGTGGGTGACGTGGACGCGCTAGCGATGCGGCTCGAAGTGCCGGTCGACACGTTCCCGACCGGAGAGGACGTCGAGAGGGGACTGCTACAGCACGTTAAATCTGCATCCACTAAGAGGTATACACATATCTATATACAAATATATTTGTATATATTATAACTTTAAATTATATATATATATATATACAAGGTGACTTTTTGATCATCGTCCAAATTTGAGGCTTGATAAGTGATCAGTATCTTGGATCAATAACAATTTTTGTGAAATTCGTAAAATGAAATTTCGGCTTCCCATAGTAATTCACCCCCAGTCCTGAGTGAATCACTATGGGGAGTCGAAATTTCATTTTATGAATTTTACAAAAATCGTTATTGGTTCACGATGCTGATCACTTACCAAGGCTCAAGTATGAATTTGGACGATGTTCACAAAGTCACCTTGTATATAAGTTTCATATTGATTACGTCTGTGGTAGATTCAGTTCCATTCATATATATCAGTATTCCATACAAACTGAGTCAGCTGATCGGTACTTTGTACTGAGAAGTGAAAAAAAAGTTCGCGCAAAAAAAAGTGCTTTGCAGTGGAATGTGATGTATTAACGATACTGAATCACCTCCTAAATTACTTTCAATTTAAATTGAAAGACCTTATATATACAAGGTGAATTTGTGAACATCGTCCAAATTCATACTTGAGCCTTGGTAAGTGATCAGAATCATGAACCAATAACGATTTTTGTAAAATTCATAAAATGAAATTTCGACTCCCCATAGTGATCACTCAGGACTGGGGGTGAATTACTATGGGAAGTCGAAATTTCATCACACAAATTTCACAAAAATGGTTATCGATTCGTTATGCTGATCACTTACCAAGCCTCTATTATGAATTTGGACAATGATCAAAAAGTGACCTTGTATATATATTTTCCCTTTATAGTTATATGTATTTTTATATAATTATATATTATAATATTAATTTAGCAATTTAGTATATAGTTTAATTTATCTTGTTGTAAAATTATGTATTTAATTATTCCTTACAAAATTTAATGTTATTTTTTTGTACACTTTGCCTACCTTTTTGTATTTTTGTATTTCACCACACCTACAGGTTGGCTGGAAGAGATTTCAGTAGGAATAAGCTCGCCTTTGTACAGTTTTATTTTGTTTTTATGTAATATGTTTAATGATTCATGTGCAATAAAGAATAAAAGTACAATAAAGACCCTCGGAATAAAAGTAGAGATCGTTTAATCTAAAGATGAACGCCCATCCAATAATTCAATTCAATTCAATTTATTTTCATTTAAGTGGTTAGTATTACAAAGAGGAAAAAAAAACTTAACCTAAGGTTAGTACAATACAGAAAAGAGCGTCAGTTTATATAAACACATCTTTGTAAAAACTAACAGTAAACACAATATAAATATGAATTATGTCGGCTCCCAGACTAGAGTTCTCCGTTGCATGGGATGCCTTTTGTTATTTTCGCCATAACTTCAAAGTCACTTCAAAGAAATCTTTGTCTCCAGAATCCTAACAACGTTCATCCTGGCCCTCTACCGTGTGTACGTGGACCTTAACTTCACGTACATGGAGATCAACCCAATCGTCATCACCAACGAGCGTGTCTACCTGCTAGATCTAGCGGCGAAGCTGGACCAGACCGCTGACTTCATCTGCGCGAAGAACTGGGGCGACGTCACATTCCCGCCTCCGTTCGGACGCGATGCATACCCTGAGGAAGCGCATATCGCTGACCTGGACGCTAAAAGTGGTGCTAGTCTTAAGGTAACCTTTATTCTCTACTTTTTATTGGGAAAAAATATAATGACCACTAAAATAAACTTTGATATCCCATACATTCTCTGGCATCTAACCTACAGTTGCGGACTTGGTAAGAAGCTTTCTTCATACGAGAATAATAATAATAATAATTAATTTTAATAATTTTTATTCGGAAACCCAACAGTCAATTACAATATGCTTATTTAAAAAAAAACATCGTCATTTTAAATAATAGTGGTAAACTTATAAGTATACAAATAAAGACCAATTATAGGGTTTCACAAAAGTTTTTAACTGTCAAATAATATTTGAAAGTAGTCTAATCTAGAAAAAAATTAATAATTACATCTTGGAAAATGAAAATTTTGAAGTAAAGCATGGGTCGGTTGCACTATGTTCATTTTACAAAAATTCAAGTTATTCCAAAAACAAAAAATACCAACTGACAAATCCGAAAATCGGTCAGCCAATATGATATCATAATAGTACATTTTAACGCTTCACAATTCACATGAACAGGTTTCGGTGTAGAAGTTGTAAACAACTCGAGCGATCATTTTGTGGCTAATGAATTGTGCTAGCGTATGAGTAAGTTACTGTGTCTTTATTGAAGGAAAAATATTTATTAGTACTTACTTAAGTGTAAATTTGATTTTAATAAGAATAATAATTTTACATGAGTAGGTTGCACAATTTATGCTTTAGACAATAAAATGAAATACTGAAAATGTCCAAGTGTAGGTATTTATAGTTATAGTGACTTAATGCCCTATAAAGATAACCATTCTGAAAATAGTTAGAGTTAGCAGTTGGTAAAGAAAAAGTACGTGTAACTCTTAGTTGTCTAGATGGGACGTAGTAATTTATGTATCGAGTTAATTCACTACAATCAAGCTTATTATTGATAATCTTATAAAGGAAGAGTTGATCAGCAAGAAGACTAAGACTTGAGAAGATACTAAGTTATTTTAACATAGACAGTCTAAGTGACCGCCGTAATATACTTGACCTATCATTTCTGCATAATATTTTGAATAATAGAATAGACTGTCCGGACCTTTTATACAAGGTGACTTTTTCATCATCGTCCAAATTCATACTAGAGGCTTGGTAAGTGATTAACATCATGAATCGATAACAATTTTTGTGAAATTCGTGTAATGAAATTTCGACTTCCCATAGTAATTCACTCCCAGTCCTGAGTGAATCACTATAGGGAGTTGAAATTTAATTTAATGAATTTTACAAAAATCGTTATTGGTTCATGATGCTGATCACTTACTAAGGCTCAAGTATGAATTTGGACGATGTTCACAAATTCACCTTGTATAAAATTACATTCAGAATTCCTTACAAATATCCCCGTGCTCCTATTAAGTTGTTTTATCCACCCTTTTCTAGAACCGTCCTTGGTAAGTCCGCTCCGATTTCCAGACTCACAAACACCTATAATTTGATATGCAACAACTGCGGTATCAGTGTAAAGAATTCAAGTAGATTTAAACTAAAATAACATTTTTTAATTCTCTAACTAATTTAAATAATTTAGATAAACTTAGAATTAAACAAAATTGTAAAATTATTATTATTTGTAATGTAAATTAATATGTATTTTGTTAACATTTAGTTTATAAGGCGAGATAAATTAATCATTTGCATGCTGTGATTTCTTCAATAAGTTAGAAGTTAAGCATTTAATTAAGTTTGAATTGTGTTTGTATTTAAGGCTTACTAACTACTAGAAATCCTAATAAAGAAAATCTAAATCTAAATCTACACTTCGACCAAAAGTAATATGGTGGACACAAAAATTAGTAAATACCGGTAAAAAATAGGTGCGACGACGAGCGAAGCGTGTTAGGTTTCATGTAAGATAAAATAAGGAGCCGAGCGAAGCGGAGCGGAGCGAGGCGATGTCGTTAGTTTTCACAAAAATATGATCTGCACGGAAGAATTAATTTGGCAATTTAAAACATTAAAAATGGGGTTAAAAATTTTGTGATCATTTACTAATTTTGACGTTCATTTACTAATTTTAATGTTGGTCATTTATTAATTTTGGTGTTCAGTTAAACACAAGCCCTTTTTATTCATCTTGGCCCACTGACCTCTATACTATTCACTGCCTGTGGTAATTTGCCACTACCCACCTGCAAGGAATATGTAATGTTCGTGTTATTTGTAAAAATAATGGGACAAATTTAAAACCAGCGCTGTAAGTTGCTTGCAACTAGCAGAATTTGCTGAGTTTGGCCGTTTTTGCAAATTTATTAAAAAAAAAATTCCTATGCATGTGTGTTTCTTTTTTATGGCAAAATAATAAATGTACATGAACTAAATTAAAGGTTTATTTGATTTATGTAGCAATATATATACGATTAAAATTATAGGTAAAATATTATTATACAAGGTGAAATCCAATCAACCGCCCGAACCCATACCGGAGACCCGGACAGGGACCAGGGGGTCTACCGCGTAATTCTCATTTTCATCAACATCAACTTGAGTTTGAAATTTGACGTGCGTGCGACGACGCCCTCCTAACATGCCATCTCTTTTGCACGCGTTGAATTTCGTATGCATTCGCTTGAAGTTGATACAAATGAGAATTACGCGGTAGAGCCCCACGAACAAGGTTCAATGATTTTTATTGAAAAAATATTACCATTTGGGTGTTTTGATCAACAATAGTGATAGAATATTGTGAATTATAATCGCCGTAATCAGTGTAGTGTGTTGTTCAATGGAACAAAAGTTCAGGCCGTGCCTTTTCATGTGTTTTTTCTAACCTAACATTTTGTTCGTGTTATGGGTCTATCACTTTAGCACGAACTGACAGGACAGCGACTACGACAGGACAGTTCCTTCAGATGATCCTCAAGAGAGGATATATATAACACAGAGAAGAAAAGAAACTAAAATAAGACCAGGCAGTATGGGCTTAAGCCTTTAACCTTTTCCATAAAGGAAAGAAAATGACAAAAAAAAGTAAAAGCAATCAATAAAAGTTAAACAAAAAAATCTTCTTCCAGCTAACAATCCTAAACAAATCCGGCCGAATCTGGACGATGGTGGCCGGCGGTGGCGCCTCTGTCGTCTACACGGACACAATCTGCGAGTTGGGCGGCGCGGCCGAACTTGCCAACTACGGCGAGTACAGTGGCGCCCCCACGGAGAGCCAAACCGCTGACTACGCTAAGACAATCTTCAGTCTCATGTGCCGCGACAAGCATCCTGATGGGAAGGTGAGCTCTTGTGGTTTTTTTTTTTTTAAGGAAAACAAACAGCCATTCTATTATACAATAAGGGTAATAATGTAAACTATGACAGAAATAAATTTCTATGTTTGAACACTTGGCGATTTATCCATCGCAAGGAGATATAAATTAACATTATATCATTGCAGTATAGAAACGCAGAAATAAAAGTAAATCTGGATGTGAGGAGCTCTGAACCGGGAATCGAACCCGGGACCTCTCGCTTGCCGGGCGATTGCTCTAACCTCTGAGCTATCCAGGACTTTTCTTCTTCTTCTTCTTGGTGGGCTCGGTTTCCGCACCTAGTCTCTTTTTTGGACCTTTGTGCGTGGAAAAGTGTGGGGCCGTCTATTCTAGCCAGCCCAGCTCACGCCAAAATCCCAAGAGGCGACCTAGGTCGCCACAGGACTGGCGGAGCGTCCTCGGTTCACCGAGGATCTTAGCCCGTTGTGTGCTGACTCCTACGCAATCTACTGTCACGTGGGTCTGCGTTTCTTCGACCTCCATACAAGCTCTGCATAGAGGGCTGTCCGTTAGACCTATAATATAGAAGTGTCTGTTAAGGTTACTGTGTATGGGAAAGCACATCGGTAAATTCACGAGTTGTGTTGAGACCTGGATAGCTCAGAGGTTAGAGCAATCGCCCGGCAAGCGAGAGGTCCCGGGTTCGATTCCCGGTTCAGAGCTCCTCACATCCAGATTTACTTTTATTTCTGCGTTTCTATACTGCAATGATATAATGTTAATTTAATAATGTAAAAGATACAATAGCCTTACAAAATTTTCACCTGTAAGTAAAATTATAATCGAAACTTATCTAGTGTTGGATAGAAGAAAGGAAATTTTTGGTATATGAATCCTGACCCGGGGAATTTTTTCAAATTCTTATCTTTGGGTTTGTTTCAGATTGATCTTTTCTAGTTTGTAATGCACTCTAATAATATTTAGTATATTATTCTTGGAATCTTTTTCTAGGGATCTGTTAAACAGAAACGCGATTGGAGAAATTCGGCTCGATAGAAATATTTATTGAAATGAGGTCTATTTCGACACCAATTCTCCTGGTTTGACAATTTGGAATGACATATGGACTGCAATTATATTTTATTAGATGGGTTTTAACGGTATCTAGGACCTGGTTAAACGAAATTTTGAAAGCATTTTTAGTACATTTTATATTAATAAAAACCGGCCAACTGCAATTCGGACTCGCGCACGAATGGTTCCGTACCATTATCCATATAAAAACGGCAAAAAAACATGTCTGTTGTATGGGAGCCCCCTTAAATATTTATTTTATTCTGTTTTTTAGTATTTGTTGTTATAGCGGCAACAGAATTACATCATCTTTGAAAATTTCAACTGTCTAACTATCACGGTTCATGAGATACAGCCTGGTGACAGACGGACAGACAGACAGCGGAGTCTGAGTAATAGCGTCCCGTTGGTTACCCTTTGGGTACGGAACCTTAAAACTCGACTTTTTGCTACTTTTCCACGAGTCCGTCCCTCTCGCACTGACGGTTTTTGTCGCATTTGCAGTAACAGGGACGCGAAAACTTTTACATATCGCCTTAAACTAATTTTCAGGTTCTAATAATCGGCGGCGGCATCGCTAACTTCACGAACGTGGCGGACACGTTCCGCGGCATCATCACCGCCATAGAGACGTACAAGGACGCTCTGATACAGTACAACGTGACCATCTTCGTGAGGAGAGGCGGACCAAACTACCAGGAGGGGCTTAGGTAAGCCATTTTAGACACGTTCCGCGGTATCATCACCGCCATAGAGACGTACAAGGACGCTCTGATACAGTACAACGTGACCATCTTCGTGAGGAGAGGCGGACCAAACTACCAGGAGGGGCTTAGGTAAGCCATTATAGACACGTTCCGCGGTATCATCACCGCCATAGAGACGTACAAGGACGCTCTGATACAGTACAACGTGACCATCTTCGTGAGGAGAGGCGGACCAAACTACCAGGAGGGGCTTAGGTAAGCCATTATAGACACGTTCCGCGGTATCATCACCGCCATAGAGACGTACAAGGACGCTCTGATACAGTACAACGTGACCATCTTCGTGAGGAGAGGCGGACCAAACTACCAGGAGGGGCTTAGGTAAGCCATTATAGACACGTTCCGCGGTATCATCACCGCCATAGAGACGTACAAGGACGCTCTGATACAGTACAACGTGACCATCTTCGTGAGGAGAGGCGGACCAAACTACCAGGAGGGGCTTAGGTAAGCCATTATAGACACGTTCCGCGGTATCATCACCGCCATAGAGACGTACAAGGACGCTCTGATACAGTACAACGTGACCATCTTCGTGAGGAGAGGCGGACCAAACTACCAGGAGGGGCTTAGGTAAGCCATTATAGACACGTTCCGCGGTATCATCACCGCCATAGAGACGTACAAGGACGCTCTGATACAGTACAACGTGACCATCTTCGTGAGGAGAGGCGGACCAAACTACCAGGAGGGGCTTAGGTAAGCCATTATAGACACGTTCCGCGGTATCATCACCGCCATAGAGACGTACAAGGACGCTCTGATACAGTACAACGTGACCATCTTCGTGAGGAGAGGCGGACCAAACTACCAGGAGGGGCTTAGGTAAGCCATTATAGACACGTTCCGCGGTATCATCACCGCCATAGAGACGTACAAGGACGCTCTGATACAGTACAACGTGACCATCTTCGTGAGGAGAGGCGGACCAAACTACCAGGAGGGGCTTAGGTAAGCCATTATAGACACGTTCCGCGGTATCATCACCGCCATAGAGACGTACAAGGACGCTCTGATACAGTACAACGTGACCATCTTCGTGAGGAGAGGCGGACCAAACTACCAGGAGGGGCTTAGGTAAGCCATTATAGACACGTTCCGCGGTATCATCACCGCCATAGAGACGTACAAGGACGCTCTGATACAGTACAACGTGACCATCTTCGTGAGGAGAGGCGGACCAAACTACCAGGAGGGGCTTAGGTAAGCCATTATAGACACGTTCCGCGGTATCATCACCGCCATAGAGACGTACAAGGACGCTCTGATACAGTACAACGTGACCATCTTCGTGAGGAGAGGCGGACCAAACTACCAGGAGGGGCTTAGGTAAGCCATTATAGACACGTTCCGCGGTATCATCACCGCCATAGAGACGTACAAGGACGCTCTGATACAGTACAACGTGACCATCTTCGTGAGGAGAGGCGGACCAAACTACCAGGAGGGGCTTAGGTTAAATTGAATGTAATTCCTTTAATCTTAACTTATAATTTAATTGTGATTTTGGAGTTTTGTCTGGTAAATAAAGAATTTATTTATTTTAAATTATGATTGGCTCAAAAGGACTGTATCCAGAGCCTTAAACAGTGGAAAAAAAAGTATAACCTCTATAGTACACAGGAAAGGCTGCAGGTTAGCCAACCATTGCAAATAAATAAAAAAAAAAATAATATTAAAGCCCTAGGGCAAAATAATCGACTTTCTGTTCGGTTTTGATGCATAAAAAGTGGGCCTTTACGAGCACATGCATTGAAAACTACTATTATTGTAGATTCTCTAAGCAGTGTTTCTCCCGACAGACAAATGCGTGAAGTGGGCCATCGTCTCCGGATCCCGCTGTACGTGTTCGGACCGGAGAGCAACATGACGACGATCGTTGGGCTCGCGTTAGGCCACGCCCCCGTGCCGAAGGAGCACCAGTTGGACTACGCACCGAAGCAACTGCCGAAGCCGAAGCCCGCTGTGCGTACACATACATATAAAACTATGACAGAATAGTTCATTGTTCACCGAGGGAAGAAAGGGGAATCGCACTTTCTCCCGAGTGATACATAGTGCTTTATACTACACCTGCGAGGAAATAGTATAATTTTACTTTTAATCAAGATACAATAAAAGAAACCGACTGACTCGCGTGCGATTGTCACTTTTTATTTCCTTCTTTATTATGTACAGGAAAAGCAAGTGGCCAGTATCATTTTTCGAGTTTTAAGTACGAGTTCGCAAAATAATACTGGCCACTTGGCCACTTGCTCATTCTTTATGTTATTTAAAAAAAAAAAACAG
The DNA here is from genome assembly GCA_934047225.1 of Ypsolopha sequella. Taxonomy (NCBI): domain Eukaryota; kingdom Metazoa; phylum Arthropoda; class Insecta; order Lepidoptera; family Ypsolophidae; genus Ypsolopha; species Ypsolopha sequella. Next base: position 13,080,611 of record OW204011.1, read on the forward strand.
CACGTTAGCAATGTATTTGCATATACTTTTTCTGCCCGCTCAAGCACGTTAACAATGAATTTCCATACACTTTTTCCGCCCGCATATTTGTATGACAGTAATGACGTATTTTCTGCATCGTTTTCAAAAAAGTAAGAAGGTACTTTCCGAGCAGGTGTAGTATAAATAAATTTCTGTGTTTGAACACTTCGTTGGCTCACTATTACAAAGTTCTATGTAAAAAAAATTGGAACAACACAAGGTTTTATGTGTCATTCATTACCTATTGTCACATAGAACCTTGTATTATTCCCATTTTTTTACACAGTACCTTATAATAGTGAGCCAACGACTTGGCGATTTATCCATCGCAAGGAGATATAAATTAACATTATATCATTGCAGTATAGAAACGCAGAAAGAAAAGTCCTGGATAGCTCAAAGGTTAGAGCAATCGCCCGGCAAGCGAGAGGTCCCGGGTTCGATTCCCGGTTCAGAGCTCCTCACATCCAGATTTACTTTTCTTTTTGCGTTTCTATACTGCAATGATATAATGTTAATACATTACATATAACTTTATTTACCTAAGAAATATCACTAAACTACATTATATTAGGTCTTTACATAAGAAATTGACGTTTTCTATAGAGAATTTGAAGGAAACTCAATTTTCAGTACTAACATTTTTGCATTTTTTTTAGGAATGTCAAATGCAAATTATGTAACTTCTAATTTGTATGAATGAGACAATATTAAGCTAACAGCAACAATATATTAATTTTTTGAAAAGTGTCATGGAAATGGATGACAATTTGGATGAACTGTTTTTGAAGTTTTAGTTTTTATAATGAAATTGATAATAAAAATAATTCGACTGATGACGGCCCCATACCGAGGGCCGAAATATATCGAGTAATAATAATTTTTTTAATTGTTTTAATAACAGTATTAATAAAAAGATAATAAAAATAAAAATTTAATACATAGATGTCAAATCTTGAAATCAACTTTCAAACAAAAACAAATAATTGAAATAGCTATTGATTTACAGGAATTATGAACTCACGAATCTGTTAGAAAATTTCGGCAATTTCATATGTAAAGACCTATTATATAATAAATATCTAATAGTGAATATACGCGAGAGCATGTGTGACGGAACCGAACCTAGCTCTTGACATCTGTTATCTGTTGGGGGGGGGGGGGAGGGATGCTGCGCAGAGGAAAACTTCACGCGCCCACTTTAAACTCAAAACCCTTTGTAACTTTTCAGCCCAAGCCCAAGCTGGACATTCCCGACCTGACACACAAACTTCTCGACCTGGTCTGCTCGGCCGCCCCCACAAAGTTGGACTTGGGCCAAGCCGTGAGCACGGCCAAGCCGCTGTTCAGTGACAGGACCAAGGCCGTCGTGTGGGGCATGCAGAACCGGGCCATTCAGGTGTGTGGCCTTTTTGGACTAACAAACTACAAAGTTGGACCTATAACCTAAAAATTGTCCAGTATGATCAGTAGAGTGTGTGGTTTCATTTAAAGGTAGCAGAACATTTATTTATACCCGATATTTTACTTACGTTAGTAAAAGTAGAAGTAGAGTGTGTATGACTAGATTGATTTCGGATCGCACCTGCGATAGCAGCGCCATGCCGCGGTGAGCGAGGGAGACAATGCTGACAGCTGTCAGATTTGCGCGCGCTTGCTTGCCGGTTGCAGAAATTGTTTTTCGAATTAGCGTCTCTCCATATTTTCCATAGATTTAGAATGTACAAGATAAACAATGTAGTAGAGAAAATGATACCAAAAAATTACTATGACATGTACTATTTTACTTAATATTTTGGTCAATCCTACTAAATATAGCTACAACAAAGAATATCAATACGTTATTGTAAATACTTTTTTTGGGCCGATTAATACGGGAAATTGGCCAAAATATGGTTCTAAACATTCCAATGACAAAATCATATTTACCTGTGAAATGTGTAATTATTTGGGTTATTTCTCCTTGTCACATCACAATTACTGACTGCACAAGAAACCATGTCTAAACCAATCACTATTAATCATTTTAGTTACGTATTATTTAAATATTATTATAAAATCCGCAATCACACCCAAGCAAGCGGAACGCTATGGCCTCTTACTCGAAAAAAATATTGACATAGCGGTTCTTAGTTGTGCATCTCTTTCTCTCTTGCAAGATGTTCATAAAGGTAGGACATCCCTTTTACACGCTATGGACGTCTTTAGAAGCTGTAGAGCTGATGCCGGGCTCGACTGTGGAGGTACCATCATCTTACTTGGAGACCCCATCGAAGTGATTCGGGGGAGAGTAAGAGGACAGCTCACAGGCAAAAAACCAGGAGGTCCACCATGCCTGGGACCGATGGATGGCGGTATATCCATCCCTAATAGCCGGGCCTTATATGGAACAGACTGGTGACGGGCAGCGGCGTCACTGGTGTGATGGTACCGGCACCGCGCTCACCAACCCGCCTGTGTGAGTATGGGCAATTCTTCCAGGATGACCGCCGGGAGTGGCAAAGTCCTGGAAAGGCTTATGTCCAGCAGTGGACGAACTAGGCTGGTGGATGGATGGTACATACTATACAGAAATTACAAATTCCTAACTATTAAATGAAACTCGAGGATAATTCATGATTCATATAAAAACTCCGGTAATTAATAAAGCAAACCCGGAACTAATTGTGCAGACGCCCTACTGGTCCGACAACCAATATCATCTGCATCGATGTCATCCCGAGTCCTGCGAGCCGCATTTTCAATAAAATACGTCGAAGATATTGAATTTCAGTGTTTTCCTTTCTACATATGAGTACTAAAATAGTGCTATTACAGGGCATGCTGGACTTCGACTTTATCTGCCGCCGCTCAGAGCCATCTGTGGTCGCGATCGTGTACCCTTTCACGGCGGACCACAAGCAGAAGTACTACTTCGGCAACAAGGAGGTCTTCATTCCTGGTCAGTGACGGCACACCCTCGACACTCAGCAATCAGTTGTCGATACAATAGGGAATTTTCCATGACGTTTATAACATTTCTTAAAACTGAACTAGATGGCGCTGATCAGCATTGGGAATGAGCGTTTTTCTCGTAGTGTTTTTTCTTAGTTCTTAGCTTTCCTCCAGATGGCGCTGTCCGTGTCACAATAGATAAAATATGTTGCGTAGCAATCAATGTCACGGTTGTTTTTCGTTTGTTTGGAATCGGTGTAAATTTTGTCTTTGATTATGTTGCTAAAGTATACGACAGTGCCATCTAGGAATCTTATTTAACACTAAATTTGACACAAGGAAGAACGCTCCCTTAGAAATTATCATACTGAGCGTCGCACCTGATAGCCAACAATCAAACGAAATCCAACCAAGAAATATAGCTTGTGTGACAGCTCTCGTTAGTTCATATACAGTGTGTTCCTCGTACAAGTGCACATCCGAAAAGGGGTGAAACTAGACCTTATTTTATCGACAAAATCTTTTGTTTTATAAATTTACGTTTTAACTTTTTTTATACAACATGTCATAACTTTTGATCTATCGCGAGTAATGCAATGAAAATAAAACTGTTATAATCCTTAAGAATAGACGTTGCATACCAAATCAAAGACAAAACATAATCAACTACCATTACCATAAAAATAATATCGTAAAAGATTATTTCTTTGATTTTTCCGTCTTTTTTTTCAGTAATAGTAAATTTTTTCAAAATAATGTCCCCATTTTACTCTATTTTTATTCCTATTTATCATTGCCTATTCCGTTATCATTCTAACAAAAAAAATACAACGTTCTATCATAAATACAATATTTTCTACGAGCGGTTAACCAAAGGCACTGCGCTCGCGTCCCATACAAAGATACCCAGGTGGAGTATTTTTTCAAGATTAAAAAAATTAAAGGGACACAATGTATTTTTACGCTTCTTTTGTTAACGTTGGGATTTTAAGTTCTACTAGGGTGTGTAAATCGATGAGCTAACGTTATCTGTCACAGGACCCAAGCTCAAGCTATACCTATTTTGTGTTCGTTAGATTTTTTTTTATTGTGTATTCGGATCTTTTGTTGTTTATATCGTAAACCACTCGTCAACATACAAAATAATGAATCAGTTTGATTGATTCGAAGCTGTATTTTTGTTTGTTTGCTATTATGTTTTTGTGACCATAGATTAATGCATAAAAAAAAATCCTTAACGTGATCAGCGCCATCTATTACAATTTTAATGAACGTAAGTGACATACTTCATGGAAAATTTCCTATTCACATAGCTTATATTCTAAAAGACATAGTTTTCATTATTTTGGTATCTAAATTAACCATTATTTTTTATGATTTTTTAAAGAATTGTCCGGTATAATCTCACTTGAGAATTTTAGACATTATACTGATTGTGAAGTAATAAACACGATCTTATATTAATTCCTTTGATAATGCCATAAAGGCGAAACCGGTCAGGAATAATTAATAGTAGTTAATGCAACAAGGGCGAACAGGAATAAATTACGTGGACGATTTAAAACACGAGCATAGCGAGTGTTTTAAACGTAACCGAGTAATTTATTGCTCTTACGCCCGTGTATCATACTACGTTTTTCAATGCATAGCGTGAGAATTAAAACAAATATAATCAAAGAAAACAATTTAATTATTAAAGTTGAAAGTTACTTTGTTACAATTTTGCAAGTTAATGATTGGCTCAAAAGGACTGTATCCAGAGCCGTTAAACAGTGGAAAAAAAAGTACAACTTAATGGTACACAGAAAAGGTTAGCCAACTTCTCGTAAATAAATAAAAAAAAAATAAAGCCCTAGTGCGAAATAATCGACTTTCTGTTCGGTTTTGATGCATAAAAAGTGGGCCTTTACGAGCTTTCGCATTGAAAATAAATTTGTGGGATAGTACAAGTGATTTTCTGTTCATTATGTATTGCAAGTTCCACCAAGTGCCAACAATCAACAGTATAAACAAGTGTTATTAAAAATAAAATAAAATGTCTTTATTTCAGGCAATCTAAAACCCATAAATTTAAATTACAAACAAAATTAAAATTAAAATTAAATTAAAAATTTAAATTATCTTACATACTAATAAAAAAAATCTATATAAATAAAAATGAATTGCTGTTCGTTAGTCTCGCTAAAACTCGATAACGGCTGAACCGATTTGGCTAATTTTAGTCTTGAAATATTCGTGGAAGTCCAGGGAAGGTTTAAGCGATGAGAAAATGTGGAAAAATGGCGAGGAAAATACTAAAAACGACAATTTTATTTTCCCATACAAACTGTTCTTACCTGTCAAACATTTGATGTTCGCCCCGTCGCGTCGGTTCGGTATTTTAGGAATAAAAACATGTAGATCTAGATTAAATAAGGGTTTGGAATCGACAACATATATCCATAATAGTCTGATTATCGCGTATTTAGATTTAAAACATGTAAAATAATGACACTATAATGACACTTGGTTGTTGTGTTGGGTGCGTTCAGAAATATACTTTGAAACAGTAAAGTTCGCTATACGATCTGAAATTGGGTACTTCCCTAAAAATCAAATCAGCGACTCTTTATCAAATGTCAAAACGCCCCGATACTATGAAATTTGTATGAGGTTTTACATTATGACGTCACAGTTTTCTGTGATCAAACTGCTTCCTTTTTTCTTAGTTTTTAGCAATTATAAAATTGTCGAACCCTCAAAAAAATCCTGATTCCAATTAACACCTGAAAAAAGATTCAAAACTTGATTTGTCATTCTGATACTGCTTACAATGCCGAGGAGAAAACGACCTTACATAGGTCGTCGTAGTCGATCGAATGTGCGACGAGCTACCTCACGCGCTAATCGCACTGATGACCAGCGAGAGACTGATAATGATAACAGTCGTATTGGTATGGCAGATTTGCATTCTAGAGTGAATTACAATGAAGTGGATAATAGGCATAGAATGGAACGAGTTCGGGCACATCGATCACAACAGCAGCGAGCACAGGAAAATGAAATTTGATCGATTCCGCAGACGCAATGTTCCTGTGAACCTGGCACGAGGAGCATTCTCCTACGATCAAAAAATAGATTATAGTGCCGACAAATCTGTAACTATTGGGGAAATGTCAATCATTTGTCAACATTGTAAAGCTTTAAAATACAGCGGTGAATTTGCAGGATTATGTTGTGCTGGTGGTAAAGTAAAATTGCCACAATTAGTCCCACCACCTGATCCATTAGACTCATTAGTTGATTAATTGATTACAGGTGCTGGAACCCAACAAAAAAGTCAGTGCTATGAATTTTTATTCAAACAGAATCCGTGAAGGTGAAGTAAATCATCAAACATTTTGATGTGTCAACGGCTTTTTCATCAGTTTGAAGTTGACATGTATGTCAAAATGGAGACTGAACGATTGACGTACATCCGTCTAAACCAACAGCAACTTCGATCTGAAGAGTACATTCATCTTCGCGATGCTATTAATGCCGATGGCAATGCAAACAATGTGGGAAAAATGACAATTTTGCCGGCCACTTACATTGGAAGGCCGCGCCACCACGGTGTCGTGCATTTGGGTATATTTGTTGTTACTAATACATATATGGCTGAAATAATATTCAATATGATACAATTCAAATATTTTTTATTAAAGATATATAAATCAACCTTTACGGTAGGAACCATATTTTCTAAAATTTCCGCGATTGACACCTGAATCGGCAACATATCAATTAATCTAACAGCAAATGCGAACCATGCTTGCTAAAGATGTCTTGACTTGCCTCGCCAGGACTTGACAGCGTGGCGGAAGGCCTCGGTGACTCGGACAAATCTGGTAGAACCAGAATATTGCCGATGTTGTGCTCATGACTTTCTTAAATCTCATCCAAATCCTTTAGTTCATCGGCAGTTAAATTAAGTTGTGAAAATGTTATTCCTTCAGATGATGACACAGATGATGATGATGATGGCATTGTTGAGACGAACTTCGGTTTTAATAACAGTTGTTGTTTCACTCGATTTTTTTGTTATTTAGCCCTATTAATTCGTATTATTCGGCTCAAATTGTGACCGCACTTTATACAAAACTTGAAGGTATCAGCAGTTATTGTGAAACATTCGTCGCATCTTTACAATTTTTTTGTGCAACTAGGACAGATACTTCTGTTGTTCTGCCGTTCTATCCACTTTTTACAAAAGGGACAATGCATTGTTAAAAGTTAACTATAACTTCTGAAAAATAGTTTTGCAATATAAATTATATTTTCTTGGAAAGTTCGGTGACAGTGACACTGACAGTCAGTGTTGGCAGGTTACTATTACGTTTAGTAATGTGGCGTAATCGATACAGACAAAAAAAATAGGCTGGTACATTATATGTTAATATAAGTGTCTATAATCTAATATAATGTCTCATGCAAAATAATTATGAACATTAAGCTGGACATGTGTGCGTGATTTGCCCACTTTTTCCGCCCACTATGGAGCCGATACTTAGACTATCTGATGATGCCTTTATAAAGCTGCCGGCTCTGAAATACATACATATGGTTTACATTAATATGGTTTATATTAAGAGGTAAGTGATACGAAGTTCACCGGGTCAGCTAGTATATATATATATATACTAATAAATAATTCAATCATGTGAGAACCAGAATCTATTTCTGGTTCTCACACGTCTGAATGTGCAGCCAGTGCTTATAGAACCTATTATTGTTGCAGTGTTCTCGGACATGGACGTTGCGATGCGGAAACACCAGGAGGCGACAGTTCTAGTCAACTTTGCGTCGCTCCGGTCCGCGTATGACAGCACCATGCAGGTGGGGACTTATACAAGGTGTAACAGAAAGGTGTTACCATATTTGCAGAGCTTATTCAGTCAATGGTATAGATTCTATACTATAGAACAACTTTTACAATTGGAAAAAGCCTGTATCTCGAAAAAAAAAATTTACTGTTTCATAGAAAAAATACAATGCCACTCGGCCAAAATGTATGGAAGGGCAGATTTTTTTTTGTGATTTCAGTGTTGGCTCCATAGTAAAAGTTGTTCTATACCATTGACTGAATAAGCTCTTCAAATATGGTTACACCTTTCTGTTACACGTTGTATATTGGATTTTAGGGTTATATCTAGTGCTAGAGCTGATGCCGGGAGTTACTTTTTATTTTTGTTTATTTATTTTCTTTTAGGCTATTTACAGCAAAATTATTACAATAGAAATGTTCTTATACAACTAAATAACAGGTGGTAGAGCTGATGCCGGGCTCGACTGTGGAGGTACCACCATCTTACTTGGAGACCCCCTCGAAGTTATTCGGGGGAGAGTAAGAGGACAGCTCACAGGCAAAAAACTAGGAGGCCCACCATGCCATGGCGGCAGATAAATAACATTAGCAAGCTTGTACTCATACGATGTCTTTGGATGTTAGAGAGATAAGAAAATTATAACATGTCATTTACTTGTTACAAGTGAACAGTACTAGGTATTGTTAATAAAGAACTTGTAATAAATATTCAATTTCATGGGTATCTCGTACTACAGATAAGTGTAAGACTAAATGTTTATTAGACAAATTTTATCCTGAACAATAATCCTACCGATTCGTATAATAAAATAGCGAGGGTTTATTTTTTAAATTTTTAGTTGGTTCAGTTCCCGGGTGAGACAAGCGAATTTTAAAAGATCTTTGAATGCAGTTTTGTTTCTTTTAAAAAATAAAGGAATGTTTCCTTTCAGTAAAATGAGCTAAGTAAAGGATTTAAGGCAGTTCCCCTCCAGGGCACTTACAATTTTCCACCCTGTATACATTGTATACATACAGGGCGCGCCAATCTTTTAGTCGCCTCTGAATGAGTTACGAGTGCAAGCTTGCGCAGGTACAGGAATTACCAAGCAATCTGTATAGTTTTTAATATGTTATATCTTATATAAACTACAACAGTGCTCGTGTGTTCGTTCATAGGCGATGCAGCATCCACAGATCAACACGATCGTGATCATCGCCGAGGGTATCCCGGAGAATATGACGCGCAAGATCATCAAGCTAGCCGACACCCGGGGCGTGAGTTTACTTTGTTTTATACGAAGATTTTAAAAGTTTAGATGAGCCCTGGCACCTAAAATCTATTGCATTGTTTTTGAATGCGTGCGTTAACATAATGCCGACGCGCGCACACGTATGAGTGCGTAATCTGTTTACCTACGGTCAGCAAACTGATCAGACTACTAAAGTTGTTAAAATGATTAACTTTAAGTGCACTTAAGGCGTTCAACTATCACTGTGTTCAGATGAGCACTGATTCCAAACGTGTGAGCGTCACCCATTTAAAAATGGAAACATTTTGGTGCTGTCATAGTACGGTAAGGGCTTATCTTTACTTTTGAAATCTTTGGTTTTATATAGCTTTTACCCGCGGCTACGTCCGCGCTGCATTTCTCATTTGACAGTTAAGACGAGGCCTTCCTTAGGCGCACAGCGGCTTTGCAATTATAACCCGTAGACCAACTTTCATAAAGTTGAAAACCGCGTGCGCCAAAATGCGCGCGAAACGATTCAGAACGAGTCTAATTTTAAGATTAAAATTGACTAAATTACATTTAAGTCATTTTTGAACTTACATTGGTTAATAAACAAGATTTTCGTATTGATAGTAAAATATGACACTTAAAAATTAAATGGATTAAACACAAAACCAAAAAAACGGTCAAAAAGAGACTATTTCCAAAAATAAAATCTATCGAGCGAAAGTTTTCCAATTAGGTAACGCTACTTACAACGTAAAGATAAATGTTTGAAAAAACATATATATATATAAGTTTCATATTGATTGCGTCTGTGGTAGATTCAGTATAATCGTTCAAAAACTGTTGAAAAAGGAAGGCCTCCTCTTAAATACCTCAAAGACGATGAAGATATTGAGAGGGTGCGAAGGGCATTGTCAGTAAGTGCAAACATGGTGGCCCGCAGGTTTGCGCGCACATCAAGTAATATTAAAATTACCCTTTTTAGGGCTTTTTGCACTTCCTTTTACGCGTGCAGCCTGTGGGCTAAGTATACTCAGAAAATATAGATATAGATTCAGATTCATTTATTATTTAAAAATATACATATAACGTCACAATAGTACATTGTTCACCGAGGGAAGAAAGGGGAAGATTACCAACGAGGGTGAAGGCGAAGCCAAGGGCCTCAATACACACGAGTTGGGAATCGCACTTTCTTCCGAGTGATACACAGTGCTTTATACTACACCTGCGAGGAAATAGTATAATTTTACTTTTAATCAAGATACAATAAAAGAAACCGACTGACTCGCGTGCGATTGTCACTTTTTATTTCCTTCCTATTTTTTATTATGTGCAGGAAAAGCAAGTGGCCAGTATCATTTTTCGAGTTTTATGTACGAGTTCGCAAAATAATACTGGCCACTTGGCCACTTGCTCATTCTTTATGTTATTTAAAAAAAAACAGCACGTTAACAATGAGTTTGCATATACTTTTTCTGCCCGCTCAAGCACGTTAACAATGAATTTTCATACACTTTTGCCGCCCGCATATTTGTATGACAGTAATGACGTATTTTCTGCTTCGTTTTCAACAAAGAAAGAAGGTACTTTCCGAGCAGGTGTAGTATAAAAAATATTCCACACGTACAATAAAATTTATTCACTCCAGGCACTAGCTCTGAGCATTGTTATTTCTTGTTCAGGTGAACATAATTGGTCCGGCGACGGTGGGTGGCATCAAGCCGGGCTGCTTCAAGATCGGCAACACAGCCGGCATGATCGACAATATTATAGATAGCAAACTGTACCGCCCTGGCAGGTGAGGTTATATACAGGGTGATTGGAAATTGTTCTTATTCCTCTCAGGGGAAGAAACTATGATTAATTTGGAGTGATTTGACCCCTATCACTTGGCGGTCGCAAATCCGCCATTATCGAGAATTTTATTTTTAATGTTCAATTTTTAATTCTTTGTTATAATAATAATAATAATCATAATAATAATAAAAGCTGTTTATTTGTCTCAAAACACGATACAAAATAATAATAATAATTAACATTAGAAGAGACAAATCGGTCTAAGACTCGGCCATTGACTTTTTGTAAACACAAAAAGCCGCCGATTTTCAGCCTTAGCCTTTAATGAAAAAGAAGAAACACAAAGAAAAATATGAACAATAGACAAATTAAAACTAAAATGATAAATACAAAAGACAAATTAAAACTAAAATTATAGATACAATTAGAATTTAATTATAATTGTATTGTCAAAATAAGTTACACAATATAAAATGACAAACGAACGTTAAATAAAATTAAAATTAATAGACATAATTATACGATAACTACACCATAGGCCCACCACCAGCCAAGGACTGCACAGAAAGCAGCCATCTGCGACATTTAGTTTTAAAAGTGACAAGTGTGTTTTGTGATTTTATCGTGATTTTATACATGCAATTATTTGAGAGATTTTCAGCCTTAAGGAGATCGACCTAACAGTAAGTTATCAGTTCACGCGAAATTTCGTGCCAAAAAATAACAAGATTTTTTTGGCGTATTTTATTTGCCAAATTTCGCAATTTTATAAATAAAGCAAAGAATGTCTATTTTCTCGAAAATGGCGGATTTGCGACCCCCAAGTGATAGGGGTCAAATCACTCCAAAATAGTCATAGTTTCTTCCCCCGAGAGGAATAAGAGCAATTTCCAATCAGCCTGTAGAATAAAGTAGAATTTTATTTGTCCCAATGGTCCCAAACTATTGTTTTGTCCGTTTTGTCCCAAACGTCGCTGTGCGAGTGCGGTCTGGCGGAGGAGGACCGTCACCACGTACTGTGGGCAGGGCTGCCACCTCCAATCGAGTGTTGCGCGCTAACTCCGATGTAAAAAAGCGCTAGATTCCGCTAAACATAATTTTTTATAAAAAGCGCCAGAAGAAGCGCTATTTATATGTTGTATATTGGTGGTCTTATTGATTAGCTGATTACATTTGAGTGGCTTTTTAATAAAATACGTCATTTATAGAACCGTAAAGAATTATAAAAAGAAAATAAATATTGTATCAAATTAAATGAATTATCATCACTGAAACAAAATACATTCCAAAATAGCACTAGATTTCCCAAAATTAGTCCGAAAAAGCGCCAAAAATAATTAAACAAAGCTCATTTCGAAATAGCGCTAGATTTTCCGCTAAAGTCGGGTCCAGAATTAGGCGAACTAACTTGACAGTTCATTGTACACTAATGTTGCCACAGTTTGGCTAGTGCTGTTTATATCGATGTTTAAAAAGTCAAGTTAATCATTATTATTGTTTTTGGAATCAAACTAATAATTTTACTAAGCAAAATAATAATAATAAAAATTAATTCAATTAATTAAAATCGAACACATAACGGATTTGGAATTATCATCGACGATATATAGCGTTTGTCTCTATCGCACTTTCATATTTGCCAGAAAGAAAGGGATGAATGCTATATGTATGGTACATGAAATGTACCGTACTAGCCCGACAGAAATCACCTAAAAGGATCAAAATGGCCTGTTGTAATAACATCATTATTTTTGTATTTCATTCCTAATTTGAGGAGTAAGTATCGTAAATATCCGCTTTAAACCATACATCCTTCGAATCATATTATATCATATAAATTGCTGTAGTTCGTCCCTATTTGGCAAGTATGTATGAGTGTGAAAGTTTCGACGACAATTACTTGATAAAATATAAATAGAATCAGATTTATAGAAGGCACAAGGTTATATCGACATATTTGTGTCGACATGAACCTATCACTATTTATTTTTTCCTATGTCTGGCAACATTTTCGGCTGTCAAGTTAGTTCGCCTAATTCTGGACTCGACTTTAGGCGCTAAGTGGTCAAAAAAAGGGGCTAGATCTGGCGCGAAATGCGCTGATCTGGCAGCACTTACTGTGGGACTTTCCTCTGTACGCTGAAGAGCGGAAGATGATGCAGGGCATACTGGGACCCGAACTCTTTAACCCGAATTAATACTCGATATATTCCGACCCTCGGCATGGGGCCGTCATCGGTCGAATGCAAAAAAATTGTCTATTTTATATATTTTTTCCATGAGCTTTTTTCCTTTTTTGTTTTATACAAGGTGACTTTTTGATCATCATCCAAATTCATACTGGTGACTTGGTAAGTGATCGGTATCATTGATCAATAGCAATTTTTGTAAAATTCGTAAAATTAAATTTCAACTCCCCATAGTGATTCACTCGGAACTGGGAGTGAATTTCTATGGGAAGCCGAAATTTCATTTTACAAATTTCACAAAAATTGTTATTGATCCAAGATACTGATTACTTATCAAACCTCCAGTATGAATTTGGACGATGATCAAAAAGTCACCTTGTATATTTGCCGCCATTTTATCTGCCCAGTTAATGGCGTTGCTAGTGAAGAGTTTGATAAACTTAACATAAAAAAAAAATCGTCACTACATATCCCCGAAAGGGTGTCAGAGGTGGTCTGTGACTGAAAAAGTAAAATTTAATACATTCAAAGTTTTAGACGTTTAGCAACGTCCTCTTCCGAAAAATCTTGCTGTAAACTGCATAATTAAAGTTGTCGTCCATAGAATGTGTATAGATTACAAACTTACTTGTGCAGTATTTTTTTGTGACTTCGCATTCTGTTCCAGTGTGGCGTACGTGTCCCGTTCAGGTGGCATGAGTAACGAGCTGAACAACATCATCGCTAAGGAGGCGGACGGCGTGTTGGAAGGTGTCGCCATCGGCGGGGACAAGTACCCCGGCACCACCTTCATTGACCACCTTCTCAGGTAAATAGTCTAACTTCTCAGGTAAATAGTCCAACTTCTCAGGTATATAGTCCAACTTCTCAGGTACTCGTATATAGTCCAACTTCTCAGGATAATAGTCCAACTTCTCAGGTAAATAGTTCAAACTTTTAGGTAAATAGTCCAAATTCTCAGGTAAATAGTTCAAGTTCTCTGTACGTACAGTTTCACCCAAAATATACGTTTTTCCAAATTTAATTTTTATTTTATTTATTACGCTTTTGCACAAAAAAGTATTAAAGTGCCAACCATTCATACACCAACTCCTCTTCTCAATTGCTCCGTGAGTTTGACAGAGCTACGAATGCATAGCAATACTATGCCATTTTATCTTGCAGATAAAGTTCAGAATAGATTGTTTAGAGGAACATGGAGTGCTGAAATTATATTATAAGATCTAAAAAAAATTATAACTCGATATATTTCGGCCCTCAGTATGGGGCCGTCATCAGTCGAATTCGACTGATGACGACCCCATACCGAGGGCCGAAATATATCGAGTTATAAATTTTTTTAATTGTTTTAATAATAGTTTTAATAATAGTACTAAAATCAAAAGCTCGTAAAAGTTAAATATAATATATTTATAAACATATTATAAGATCTTGTTTACATATATACCCATGGTCATGAATGAAATATTTTGATTTTGATTTAGAATAGAATAGAATAGCTTTATTTGGTATGTGGTTTACTTAAAACTAACAACTAGAGACTAATAATAATACCAAATAGGTATCCACTCAGCATGTGTCATGAGCATGGCTAGCGCCATGACGCTGATTTTCAGTGGATGCCTATATGTATATGTCATAAGTATACCTATATTAAAAATAAAAAATAAACCTTTATAGTCTGTAAAATATAGGTTGAGCCCTGTGACAGCTGTCAGCGCTACACTTATTTGAGCATGAGAAAAAGAGTTAGAAATACAAATTGCATAGCGCTGTCCTGCTGTCACAGGAATCGAGCTATATTTTACGGACTATAGTATCGTTCTTTGAGCTCGTTCAAGTGTAATCAGAGTGGTCTTATAAAGGAGATGGTCAGAATCGGCCTTAACCGCGTACATGAAATAAATTTATACTATAATTTCTGTTAGATTTATTCGTAGCTAGTTTCACTTTCATAATAACACGGACACACATATTAAAATAATATAAGTACTTAATGTCGCAGCCAGTCATGAGAGCGAACACCGAACGAAACGAAAGGGCGCCATCTACCAAGTAGTCCACAAACTACGCTTCCAGCGTGCTTTGATAGAGTCATGCGTGACGCAATCGGCAGTCACAGCTTTTTATTTCACGATTCATGCTTTTCTTCTGGATTCTGATAGAGATTACATTACGATTGACATTTGAGCATGACCCTTTTAAATATATCAGAATCATCGTGAAACATTGTTACAACTATGAACGTTTCAAACGCGCTTAAGTTTATTTTCGCAATGCCATATGAAAATAACCTCAAAATAAAAACGATTTATCATAAAAAGTTATTAAAAGATGGTGTCCGTTTTAAATGGATAGTCAAACCGTGTTATTTTGAATTTGTTCTTTATCATTAACCACAATATATTTGTGTACACTCTTAAGGCATTTTGCTTATGGGGAACTGACCGTCTCCTTTATATTCCTTTTATTATTATTATTGTAGATACGAGGCGGATCCCGCCGTGAAGATGCTGGTGCTGCTGGGTGAAGTCGGCGGCGTCGAGGAGTACCACGTGTGTCGGGCGATGCGCGATGGACTCATCAAGAAGCCGGTGGTCGCTTGGTGCATCGGCACTTGCTCTGGTCAGTCAATTGCGCTTGGTTTTAAAGCAATTAGAAAATATCAATCAGAAACAAATCCAAAGACAAGAATTTGAAGAAAAAACATAACAGTGGACAAGTATGATGGAAGAATTCACCGGTCTAGGTAGGAACCTCGGTGGCGCAGTTGGTAGCGCGCTTGTCTTGATAACAAGAGGTCGCAGGTTCGAATCCTGGCCCGGGGAATTTTTCAAAAATTCCCCGGAAAGTAAGGTTTTATACGAA
The DNA here is from genome assembly GCA_934047225.1 of Ypsolopha sequella. Taxonomy (NCBI): domain Eukaryota; kingdom Metazoa; phylum Arthropoda; class Insecta; order Lepidoptera; family Ypsolophidae; genus Ypsolopha; species Ypsolopha sequella. Next base: position 13,096,489 of record OW204011.1, read on the forward strand.
TAAGTGCCAAATTGAAAACACGAGTGCAGCGAGTGTTTTCATTGGCACGCATTCGGATAAAAACCTTTTACGCTCAAGTATCTTACAACATTTTTCAATGCATTTTGCGAGGAAATACAACGAAAAAATAAGTATAATAAAGAAAGTAATTTTATTTCACCAAAGCCTATTTACAACAAAACGGCGTGCTTTCTTTGCAGAGCAGAGCGCGCGTTTCATACAGTTTTTTCTTTCTTGAGGCAAGGTACAGTATACATACAGCCAATAATGTGAAAAATATTTTTGTTTGCGGAAACAACACACGTATTTTTAAATGAGATAATCAAGAATCTTATGTGTTATGGTGTTTATCATCATTCAATTATTGCTAGAGCGCGCATACTTATAAATAATTGTTTTTTTTTGGACAGCAAAACCTCCTTGCATCTTTGTAATTTTTTAAATTTTATGACTTGCACCATGCACCACAGAGTCAAAAACTTAAAAAAATTACTTTATTTCACGCGTGAAATAAAGGATTCCAGTACTGTTTTATTTCACGCGCATGATATTGTTACACAAAAAAGAAAACTTTACGAGCAACTGCATTGAAAATAATAGTAGTTTATGCTACTAGGGCGCAAAGGAATAAATCACGAGGACGATTTAAAACACGAGCGTAGCGAGTGTTTTAAACGTAACCGAGTAATTTATTGCTCTTACGCCCGTGTATCATACTACGTTTTTCAATGCATAGTGTGAGGAAATAAAACAAATATAATTTTGTGAACTTTAAATTGTAATTGGCTCAAAAGGACTAGGTATCCAGAGCCGTTAAACAGTGGAAAAAAGTATGACATTTATGGTACACAAGAAAGGCTAGCCAACCATTGTAAATAAATAAAAAAAAATAATAACAATAAAGCCCTAGGGCAAAATAATCGACTTTCTGTTCGGTTTTGATGCATAAAAAGTGGGCCTTTACGAGCACATGCATTGAAAATAAATAAATAAATCTTCCAGACATGTTCACGTCGGAGGTGCAGTTCGGGCACGCGGGCTCGCTCGCCGGTTCCGCGCTAGAGAAGGCGGCGGCAAAGAACGCTGGGTTGAAGGCGTACGGCGCTACCGTGCCGGCGTCCTTCGACACCCTCGCCGCCGCTATCAAACAGGTGACCAACTCCCCCTCTCCCCATCCCACCCTCGCTCCCCCGGCCCTTTGCTCTCTCTCATTGCCCACGCTTCTGACGGACAAAAGGCATATACAGTACCAGGCCATTTGAAGGTCGCATCGTGCTTTAAAAAGAGATACTTGGCTAGCTTCGGCTACCTTCGGCTTTGTAGAGCGTCATCTCTGTCACACGAAACACACGACTGACAAGTCAGCGACTACAGTAGAGCCACGGAGTGATGGCGCCTATGACGTTTAAATGCCTACAAAGTATCGTAATTATTTATAAGCAATTGTGAATTAAAAATGTAATACTTCATTGTTGATAGTGATGTACTACTTGTTTCGGTTATTATTTTTCGATTTGAATGTTGCTTTATTGTGCAACAGAATTCGTATAGAAACAAAGAATTGTTTTTTAAAAGTTTCTCATTTTTTATAGGTCGTGTTTGAGGTCGCCAAGTTACGCAATAATATTTAATTAAAAACAAAATAATGACGAAGTTAAACTAAACGAAAATAAATGATAGTAAAATACTTTTTTCGATGTAGATATTTAAACATCTCTTGGGGGCCCCGGGGCACTACACCGCATAGCCCTCCGATAGCTACGCCACTGGTTTTGGCACATTTTCCTTTTGTATCATTATGTTGAATGTTGAATGACGTGTCTAATGTTGAATTACGCACACTTGATTTTTATTTTTAACCGAAATTTGAAATGTACCTCATCACTAAATGCAGCTGTCATAAGTGCCATCACTCAGTGGCTCTACTTTAAACGACCGTGTTGACAAGTGTGACAGAGATGACGCTCTACAAAGCCGAAGGTAGCCGAAGCTAGCTGAGTATCTCTTTTTAAAGCACGATGCGACCTTCAAATGGCCTGGTACATTAGCTGTAACTGAATAACAGTGTTGTGTCGGGGTGTGCATGAATATATTTTATAAAATGTGTATCATCTCGACACAGCAACATGCTGAGTTGCGGCCTATTTGGTGGCGGTGAATATATGAGATTGATTTATGTCGTTTTCTCTTTGTTGCTTTATTTATTTTTGTCTAATCATAATCATTTGGCTATTATTTATGTGTGCTGCTATCTTGCGTATCATTTTCCATCAAATAAACTTCTTTCTTTCTTTCTATATGTACCGTTACTGCGTCCTTCAATACCCACAACAATTCTATTTCCCTCCCCCTATCTCTGTCTCTCCTTGTTCCTCTTTTCATTCTCCCACCTTCACTTTTTTTGCCTGCGTATCCCACTCTTCTACCTTTTCTCAACCACTTTCTCAAATTTTTTCACCCTTTCCCTCTTTCACTCTCTCTATGGGTGAGACCGTGCCTGCGTCTTTCGACACCCGCTGCTGCTATCAAACAGGTGGCCAACTCCCTCTCCCCATCCCACCCTCGCTCCGTTGCTCCCCCGCCCCCTTCCTCACTCTCTTTGCCCACGCTTCGGATGGACAAATGGCATATGTACCATTCCTGCGTCCTTCAATACGCTCAACAATTCTATTTCCCTCTCCTTATCTCTGTCTCTCCTTGTCCCTCTTTCATTCTCCCACCTTCACTGTTTTTCCTGCGTATCCCACTCTTTTCTCAAATTTTTTCACCCTTCCTCTCTTTCACTCTCTCTATGGGTGAGAAGTGTTCTACTTAATATTTACGGTCCTTTCGTGTCCCTGATACAATGCTGATTTTTGTTTAGGTGTAGTGTACTAAACGCTCCTTGGTTGAGATGAGGGCGGGGCAACATCACAGTTATCTCAAAATGCGACATTATGAAGCGAAATCTTTATGGAAGTAATCTAAGGTTGAAAAAAATCACGTCAAATTTGTAGTTTTTGTTTTGACGCCATTTTTAATTTTACCTCCAAAGATAACCTTAAACGCTGGGGAATTTCCGCCGAAAATGCTAGCATAAACTGTCTATGCTGTGTTCCACAAACGACAGACCATCTCATGTCGTGCACACTGTGTCCAGCTTCCTGCACTCTCTTAGACCTGATGCAGGCTAATGACAAAGCTATGACAGTAGCTACTTACTGGAAAGATTTAATTTAATTTAGTTTCCTCACGAAGAAGAAAAGGCTTGGACTTTTTTTTTAATTTGTTATTTGACGCTTGTCTCTGGTTTTGTTCAGGTCTATCAGGAGCAACTGAAAGCAGGGAAGATCATCGTTAAGGAGGAGGTGGAGCCACCCAAAGTGCCCATGGACTACGACTGGGCGAGGGTACGTTTATCTTTATTTATTTTTTCAAGTTGAGATACTACATTTTAAGGTAAATTCATCGTTTTTGGTACTCTTTAGTATTCTAAGAGACCGCATTAATAAATATTTAGAAAACCAATACAACTTTTCCGATATTAATATGGTTATTCTTGATTTATATAAAAACGGCTCACCTCAATACGTGTTATGATCGGGAAAGCCGACCAGTTTCAGCAGATTTAGACTGCCTTCATCTGGGCGAGTGAAGACGTTCACGGTGACAACGTGTGAGGCGTAACGTCGTCACGTAAACGTCTTCACTCGCCCAGATGAAAGCAGTCTAAATCTGCTGAAACTGTAGTTGACGGCAGAGTCGATAAAAAATCGCTAAAATTAGATTTTTATAATTTACCGTCCGGAATCGATAGGATAGCAATCGCTTTCTTTGCCGAGACTGCAGGTTTCAGAGTTACAAGTTTAAAATTATAGGAAGCATAACCCGTTCAATATTGTGTTCCAGAAACTGGGTCTCATCCGAAAACCAGCAGCGTTTATCAGTACGATCTGCGACGAGCGAGGCCAGGAGCTGAGCTACTGCGGCGTACCCATCACGCAAATACTGGAGAGGCAGCTCGGGGTCGGCGGGTGTATCAGCTTGCTATGGTCAGTCGCCATCTTGTTATGTATGCTTCTTAAGTAAACCAGAGGCGTCCATCAGTACGATCTGCGACGGGCGAGGACACGAGCATTTCCTTTAAGGCGATATGTAAAAGTTTTAGCGTTCCTGTTACTCCATATGCGAAAAAACCCTCAATGCGAGTGGGACGGATTCGTGGAAAAGTAGCAAAAAGTCGGTGTTTTATTAATATACAACGTGTAACAGAAAGGTGTAACCATATTTGAATAGCTTATTCAGTCAATGGTATAGAACAACTTTTACTTTGGAGCCAACACTGAAATCTCAAAAAAAAATCTACCCTTCCATACATTTCGGCATTTTTCCATGAAACAGTTAATTTTTTTTTTTCGAGATACAGGGTTTGTTCCATAGTAAAAGTTCTATACCATTGAATGAACAAGCTCTTCAAATATGGTTACACATTTCTGTTACACGTTGTATATTTTACTAAGCTATTTTGTCAAAAAGATTTTCAAGGAGGCTTTACAAATACATTATATCCACATTTTGAATGCAATTTCACAATTAAATTAATTAGGATTTCAGAATTACAGGAAAAAATAAAACAATTTAGAGGTCTTTTCGGAATTAAATTCTATCGAGAAAATTTCATACAATCGCGTTTTCCTTCAGTGAGAATCTTAATCAAATATTCAATAAACATTTACCCAAAAATGAAATACGTCGATGACGTTATAGTGGAGTAAATGGATTCGAAAAAAAAATCATTTTTTTTGGTATCGCCTTAACGCGGCGGCAGGTGTCGGTCTGGGGAATGAACCGCTTTGCATCGTCTCGCTAAACATAGTATAGAAAAGGAAAATATTAATCTGGCAAATAGAAATTTAATTAGCGACTTCAGGTGTCCGGAATAAATATCAAAGCGTGCGACTAAAAATACTGAATGGGTGAATATAATGTAGCTTTATACACAGGCCCCGTTTTCTTAGAACCGTGAAACAAAAACCAAATTGAGTTGCTCTGAAAAGAGAATATTTGATTAAACAATAGTTTACATATTTATCTTTTAGGCTATGTACATTTAAGGCGATATGTAAAAGTTTTAGCGTCCCTGTTACTCCATATGCGAAAAAATCGTCAGTGCAAGAGGGACGGATTCGTGGAAAAGTAGCAAAAAGTCGGTTTTTTATTCATATGAAATGTACTAAAGTTGCTGTCAAAATTTCGTTTAACCAGGTCCTAGATATTGTTAAAACCCATCTAATAAAATATAGCTGCAGTCTATATGTCATTCTAAATTGTTAAACCAGGAGAACTGGTGTGACGAATAGGAACCATATACAGAACTCAAACATATTTTATTAGGAGTGTTTTAACAATATCTAGAGATTTGATATTTGAAATTTTGCTAGCTATTTTAGTTTTTTTAATAAAAATATAAAACCAACTTTTTTCCCTTTTGCCCTGAATCTGTCCCTCTCGCGCTGCGCGATTTTTCTACTTTTTTTAACTAAAGGATAATCCTCCTCCCTCGCCTCCGTGCAGGTTCCAGCGTGAGTTGCCAGAGTGGGCGTGCAAGTTCTTCGAGCTGGTGCTGCAGGTGTGCGCTGACCACGGGCCCGCGGTCTCCGGCGCCCACAACACCATGGTCACCGCGCGCGCCGGCAAGGACCTCATCTCGTCCGTCGTCGCCGGCCTCTTGACTATTGTGAGTTACTGTACACCTGTTGTACTGTGTTGTGCATTTTTTTGGGCTCCGTACACCCGAAAAGTGCCAAACAGCCTGTCTGTCTGTATGTCTGTCTGTCTGTCTATATGTCTGTCTGTCTGTATGTCTGTATGTATGTATGTATGTATGTATGTATGTATGTTTGTATGTATGTATGTCTGTCTGTCTGTCTGTATGTATGTCTGTCTGTCTGTATGTCTGTCTGTCTGTCTGTCTGTCTGTCTGTATGTCTGTCTGTCTGTCTATATGTCTGTCTGTCTGTATGTCTGTATGTATATATGTATGTATGTATGTCTGTCTGTATGTCTGTCTGTCTGTATGTCTGTCTGTCTGTATGTATGTCTGTCTGTCTGTCTGTCTGACTGTCTGTCTGTCTGTCTGTCTGTATGTCTGTCTGTCTGTCTGTCTGTATGTCTGTCTGTCTGTCAGTCTGTCTGTCTGTCTGTCTGTCTGTCTGTCTGTCTGTCTGTCTGTCTGTCTGTATGTCTGTCTGTCTGTCTGTATGTCTGTCTGTCTGTATGTCTGTATGTATATATGTCTGTATGTGTGTATGTATGTCTGTCTGTATGTCTGTCCGTCTGTATGTCTGTCTGTATGTCTGTCTGTCTGTATGTCTGTCTATCTGTATGTATGTCTGTCTGTTTGTCCGTCTGTCTGTATGTATGTCTGTATGTCTTTCTGTCTATATGTCTGTTTGTCTGTCTGTCTATATGTCTGTCTGTCTGTCTGTCTGTATGTCTGTATGTCTGTATATCCGTCTGTCTGTATGTCTGCCTGTCTGTCTGTCTGTCTGCCTGTATGTCTGCCTGTCTGCCTGTCTGCATGTCTGTATGTCTGTATATCCGTCTGTCTGTATGTCTGCCTGTATGTCTGCCTGTCTGCCTGCCTGTGTGTCTGCATGTCTGTATGTCTGTATATCCGTCTGTCTGTATGTCTGCCTGTCTGTCTGTCTGTCTGCCTGTATGTCTGTCTGTCTGTCTGTCTGTCTGTTTGTTTGTTTGTTTGTTTGTTTGTTTGTTTGTTTGTTTGTTTGTTTGTTTGTTTGTTTGTTTGTTTGTTTGTTTGTTTGTTTGTTTGTTTGTTTGTCTGTCTGTCTGTATGTCTGCCTGTCTGTCTGTCTGTCAGCCGTTATAGGTAGACAGTCGAAATGTTCACAGAATACGTGTTGCTATGGCCTCTGTCAATAAAAATCATACGTAACAGTTTCAGTTGTCGAGTTCTCCTTTTAAGTTTTCACATGTAGTAGGAGAAATCACAGCAAACAAAAAAAACTCAAGGTTGAACTTCAAAAAAATTCAAAAAAACTTATCTCCGAAACAAAGACGACCAAAAATTGGAAAAAATCACGATTACTTATAGATAACAGTTATTTTGTTCTGTGGCAATTGACACCAATAGTTCAGTATTAGCGAGGTTTATAAAGCAACAGTTTGAAATTATATACACAATTAGTCATGATCTTCTTAAAACCAACTTAAAATGCTTAATGCTTAAATGTTAAATGCTAATGTAAAATGCTTAAATGTTTTAAGTTTGTTTAGACAAGATCATGACTAATTGTGTATTAAACTTCAAACTGTTGCTTTATAAACCTCACTAATACTGAACTATTGGCGTCAACTGCCACATACTAAAAGGTTTATCAATTTTTAACTTCTAAACAAGAAATACAAAGTTAAGTTATGCACTTTGCACTAAGCGACTGACGTCGTATTATTAACGACGTATTAATATTATTTTATTTAATATAATTTTTGTTATTTTATTTATTTTATATAATTATATTTATTTATTTATATATATAGCTCCTGGAAATTATTTTCCTTGTCTTTATGTGTATTTAAATATAAGCCACCTAGCATAGGTATAGGTTAAGTTTATTAATTTTAAGTCAGGGTTCAGCAGAATACCAGCGCTGCAGCCCCTACTGTAATCCTTTTTTATTTACCACTGTTTTCTTAATGTTATATTTACTCGAACTGTTTGTTAATTTGTATTGTTTGTGATTTTGTATGTTTGTATGTTTTTTCTCGTGTCTGTCTTCGACCAAAATAAAATGAATGGACGGGCCTTGTCTTTACAGTTTCCTCACTCATAACGAGTTTCAGCAATTGGATATATACTTCAATACCTTATGTTTATTTTGCTTTTTGCACTTTGTAAATGCACAAGAAGGTATTTTTTCGTCAGTTATTTGGATGGCATGTAATAATAAGCGTACGTGTCACTCTTCTAACAGACAGAGACAGAGATGAAGTGAGAGCCGGCGCTCACTTTACAGACTTCAAAAATCTGTACGCTATGGCCCGTCCATTTATTTTATTTTGGTCGAAGGTGTCTGTGGTATTTTAATAGTAGTTTATGCTACAAGGGCCAAAAGGAATAAATTACGAGGACGATTTAAAACACGAGCGTAGCGAGTGTTTTAAACGTAACCGAGTAATTTATTGCTTTTACGCCCGTGTATCATACTACGTTTTTCAATGCATAGTGTGAGGAAATGAAAACAAATATAATCTTGTGAACTTTAAATTATGATTGGCTCAAAAGGATTGTATCCAGAGCCGTTAAACAGTGGAAAAAAAAGTATAACATCTATGGTACACAGAAAAAGCTGCAGGTTAGCCAACCATTGCAAACAAATAAAAAATAATAATAATAATAAAGCCCTAGGGCAAAATATTCGACTTTCTGTTCGGTTTTGATGCATAAAAAGTGGGCCTTTACGAGCACATGCATTGAAAAATATAAAATACTTTTTTTTCTTTCTTTCTGTTATCATTGTAACATTGTCCAGGGTGACCGTTTCGGCGGCGCGCTAGACCGAGCGGCGGCGGACTTCTGCGCCGCACACGACAAGGGACAACACCCCCAGGAGTTTGTGAACGAGAAGCGGGCGAAGGGCGAACTCATCATGGGCATCGGGCACAGAGTCAAGTCCATCAACAACCCCGACTCTAGGGTCAGAGAACTCAAGGTGAACACTTTATTTTTCATGCCTTTTTAAATAATTAAACTAGATAAAACAAAGTTAAATAAAATCTAAGTGAGATATGTTTCGGGCCATCCTGGTCCGGCATCAGTCACAATGGCCCTAAATATATCTTACACAAAGGAGACGGTCAGAATCGGCCCTAACCGCGTACATGAAATAAATTTATACTATAATTTTTGTTATATTTATTCGTAGCTAGTTTCACTTTTATAATAACACGGACACAGATATTAAAATAATATATGTCGCAGCCGGTCATGAGAGCGAACACCGAACGAAACGAAAGCGCGCCATCTACCAAGTAGTCCACAAACTACGCTTCCAGCGTGCTTTGATAGAGTCATGCATGACGCAATCGGCAGTCTCAACTTTTTATTTCACGATTCGTGCTTTTCTTCTGTATTTTGATAGAGATTACATTACGACTGACATTCGAGCATGATTCTTTTAAATATATCAGAATCATCGTGAAACGTTTCAAACGCGCTTAAGTTTATTTTCGCAATGCCATATGAAAATAACCTCAAAATAAAAGCGATTTATCATAAAAAGTTATTAAAAGATGGTGTCCGTTTTAAATGGATAGTCAAACCGTGTTATTTTGAATTTGTTCTTTATCATTGACAACAATATATTTGTGTACTCTCTTAAGGCATTTTGCTTATGGGGAACTGACCGTCTCCTTTCATTTGTTAACAATATTTTGTTATATTATGCCAAATTGTCCAAACGCGAAAGCATGTTTGGCGAAACGAAATTTTAGTAGCAACTTGAGTATATTTTATATTAATAAAAAACCGACCTTTTGCTACTTTTCCTCGAATACGTCCCTCTCGCACTGAGAGTTTATTCGCATATAGAGTAACAGGGACGCTAAAACATTTACATATAGCTTTAAGTGGCTGCACAATGCTAAAATTTAGCACTGCTACTTTAACGCTTTTGTTTTTTAACTGTCTATTCTAATCAGACGGCGCGCACGCAAAATTTCAGTTATTTTGAAATCGCGGCTATTAGGACATTCATTATAATTTCTTTATGTAATAAAGAGGTTTTATTTCTAATTAGTATCTGCGTGTGTTGGTTTCGTTTCAATCGGTTTTGAAATATGGAAACTGAATCGATTTTTTCGTGAAATTCATATTTTGTTGAAAGTAATATAATTAATAGGAGATTGAAAGTATGTTAATTTATAAAGTGTAATTAATGATTGTATTGAGTCAAAAAACACGCCAGATTTTTTTCTAATTTTTACCATCTGCTATGATGGAAGTGAATGCAATACAAAACTGATGTTTAGCATTGTGGAGCCCCTTAAGGTGATATGCGAAATAAATACGGGTGTTTCTTCTCTGTGTGTGTGTATTTCATGAAATACACGGAAAATTATAATCAGTTTCTGGTAAATGCATTTTGACTATATAATCTAGGGTTTTGAAATTGGAAAACATGTTTGGATAAATTTTCCTCGATAGAAATAATTGTTGCAATGAGGCCTTCAAACACAGTTTATCTCCTCATTGGACGAATAGGAACCATATACAGAACTCAAACATATTTTATTAGGTGTGTTTCAACAATATCTAGAGATTTGATATTTGAAATTTTGCTAGTTATTTTAGTTTTTTTAATAATAATATAAAACCAACTTTTTTCCCTTTTGCCCTGAATCCGCCCCTCTCGCACTGCGCGATTTTTCGCTTGGAGTGACAGTGACCAAAAATAAAATTCGCATAGCCTCTAATATTATTTATTGACCGACATAGAACTCAGGATCTGGGAGACATTATATATTTGGTCACTTGGCGCTCAACAGACAGCACTGACAGATTCGACCGACTGTTATCAGCTAATACTCCCCTTTCGCTTGGAGTGACAGTGACCAAAAATTAAATTCGAATAGCCTCTTAAGGCGCTACGGAAAAAAAATCGACACTTTTAGAACTTCTATACCTACTTCGGTAAATAATGTATAATTTTTATAAAATAGTATATTATTTTTGGAATCTTTCTCTAGGGATCTGTTAAAACAGAAACGCGATTGGAAAATTCGGCTCGATAGAAATATTTATTGAAATGAGGTCTTTATCGACACCAATTCTCCTGGTTTGACAATTTAGAATGACATATGTACTGCAATTATATTTTATTAGATGGGTTTTAACAGTATCTAGGAACTGCGGGCCTATTATGTATCTCTAGTTGCCAACTGGACTAGGTGCCTATCATCAAAAACATATATATACTATCGAATTTTGATTGTCTAAGGATATATTCGCATTTGAAGTGACGTCACAGTTCGTAAATAGTTCAATAAATAAATAAATAGTTTAAAAGGCAATTTTGAAAGTTCAGCTTTTATCTATGTTTTTGACGATAGGCACCCTGTCCAGTTGGCAACCTAAGATACAGAATAGGGGGGCAGGTTAAACGAAATTTTGATAGCATTTTTAGTACATTTTATATTAATAAAAAACCGACTTTTTGCTACTTTTCCACGATTCCGTCCCTCTCGCACTGAGGGTTTTTCGAATACGGAGTAACAGGGACGCTAAAACTTTTACATATGCCCTTAACAAACAATTTGTACGTGTGCAGGCGTACGTGACGTCACGCTGGCCGTGCTGGCCGGTGACGCGGTACGCGCTCGACGTGGAAGCGATCACGACGCGCAAGAAGCCGAACCTCATCCTGAACGTGGACGGGATCGTCGCCGCGGCCATGGTCGACCTGTTCCGTCATTGCCAGCTGTTCACTCAGTACGTATATACTTAGTTTAAGCAGAGAATATACAGTATTACTACGTAAAGAAGCGACACTCACCTCCCCGCGCGAGTTTATCGTCCCCCGCAAGTTAGTGGCAAATCTGGTGGCACACAGAGCTCGAGTACCACTCGTTCACTGCGCGCGTATTTTATTTTATTACGATACTGATTTTTAATTAATATGGTTCGTTTTTGTGATATTTATGGATGCATTGAAAACGGAGCAAAAAATAAAGAACGGAGATTTTTTTAATTTCCTGCCGATGACCTAAAGCAAGGCATTTTCTTTTATATATTGGTTTAGGAAGTTTACTGCAACTCTCAAACAGTTGTCAAACAGTTGGAAAGAATTTCAACATTACGTTGGAATTTTAAAAATCGAATGTTTTTGTGTGACCGTTCGAGCTGAGCAAATTTCATCATGTCCTAAAAATGTGTATTTGTGCCCGAAGTACGGCGATAGGGCTCACCACCTATCACGTTGGGACGTAATATTTGTAGGTGAATCGCGGGTGTACCGAGTGTGGACTGTGACTTGCATTTCAAAGTTCACACTAGGAACCCCCTCGAGCATTTGATTCAAGTCCTGACGATGTATATATTTTTAATACAAAAATAATCCATGGGGAACCAGAACTAGGACCTAGGGATTAACCACGCTAAAATTTAGGAAGAGAATCATATAAGTTGCTGAATTATAATGTTGTCCCTCTCGATCGACGACGCTCACACGCCTGCTGCCAGCCCTAGACTAGCTCACGCACACACACAAGCGTGTGCGGACAAGCCACTGCGCGAGTGGGAGTGTAGGTAAATAACTTGAGCACTCAGTGTCGGGGGTGTGGTTTAAGCCTCACCAGCCCCCCTATTCTGTATCTTTGGTTGCTAACTGAACTGGGTGCGTATCATCAAAAACATAGATAAAAACTGAACTTCGAAATCAACTTTCAAACGAAAAACAAATAATTGAAATAGCCATTGAATTACAGGAATTATGAACTCATGAATCTGGAAGAGAATTTCGGCAATTTCATAAAATAAAAATAAAAAGCCTTTATTACCAAATTAAGTATAGATGGACAAATTCATTACACTATCCTAACATTTAATGCTGAGATTTCTCTGCAATATATCAAAATATACATGACTAAAATTAAAACTGAATAAAAATTTATATCTTGTCAATAAAACACATACTTGGTAACTGTTCCACTTTATATCTATATTACACTAGCGACCGGTTTCGTTATAATAACATCGTCAGGCTATTGGATACGAATCATGAGATGGAAAATGTATTTCGTCTTTGTTTACATTTGTGATTTATTCCATCATGTTATTTATTACATCACAAATGTAAACAAAGACGAAATACATTTTCCATCTCATGATTCGTATCCAATAGCCTGACGATGTTATTATAACGAAACCGGCTAGTGTAATATAGATATAAAGTGGAACAGTTACCAAGTATGTGTTTTATTGACAAGATGTTTCAAATGTTCCATCAAGAACCAACAACGACAAGTATCAAAAAATTATATGTATACAACGTCTAACAGAAAGGTGTAACCATATTTGAACAGCTTATTCAGTCAATGGTATAGAACTACTTTTACTATGGAGCCAACACTGAAATCTCAAAAAAAAAAAAAACTGCCCTTCCATACATTTCGGCGGAGCGGCATTGCATTTTTCTATGAAACAAGTAATTTTTTTTTTCGAGATACGGGGTTTGTTTCATAGTAAAAGTTGTTCCATACCATTGACTGAATAAGCTCTTCAAATATGGTTACACCTTTCTGTTACACATTGTATATGGACAGATCGTTAAGTATGAAATCGAAAATCTTTCACCAATATCACGACATTAATCCCCGAGGTAGCGTCAGGGGTGTTCCGAGTGTAAACTGTAAAATGAAAGTCACAGTTCACACTCGGTACACGCGCGTTTCACCAAAGATAATTACGTTCCAACGTGATGGGTGGTGAGCCCTACCGCCGTACTTCGGGCACAAATACACGCTTCAAATACACGTGTGTTGTCTTCTTTGGCGATATTTAAGAGGAAAGTCAGGTCTCACTATGAAGTTTCATTAGGTTGGTAGTCTCATCACTTATTTACCCTTATTATATTGAAATTTAAATGTATATACATATATATATTATAGATGTATTTATTAATATATTCTTGTGTATTTGTTTATGTAAGTCTATGATATCTATTAAAATTAAGTTTAATTTGGTAGGTTATTTGTATTTGCACTTTATTGATTTTCATTTAATTTACTCTGTCTATTACGTCTATCCCCCTATTTTTACTTTTCTAGTGACTTTTTCTTCACCGCCCAAAGGATGGCTGAAAGAAATCGCTTTAAGTGATAAGTCCGCCTTTGTACAAAATTATGTTTACAATACTCTGTTTTCTTTTATATGTCTTTTGTGTACAATAAAGTGTCAATTCATTCATTCGTTCATTCATTCAATTAAACATAACCTTATATTTCATAACCTATTATTAACATGTACCCAACGATTTGTTAACAGGGAAGAGGGTAATAACTACATCCAACTCGGCTCAATCAATGCCCTGTTCGTACTGGGCCGCACCATCGGCCTAGTTGGGCATTACCTCGACCAAAAGCGGATGAAGCAACCTCTCTACAGACACCCGTGGGACGATATCACCTACATGTCTCCAATGAACTGAGTCGAATAGTACCCGCCTCGGACTGCACGTCCGTTTCGGTTCTCGAGAAAGGGACGAACCGATACAAGTAAGCAGGATCGACTGTATAGTCTGTTACACTTCCTCGCATACATTTGTCTCTTTCATCTAGAACCGAAATGGATGCATGTAGTTTGAGTCTTAGAGCGCGTCGCCGGTCACCAAAAAAAGCATAGACTACGGATGAAGTTATAAATAACGTTATTGTAGATAAACGCTATTTATAACGATATCTAACGTTGTTTTACATCAAACACGCACGAAATAACGTTTTCTATATAGCTATTTATTTCGTCGCGTTTCTGTTTTGGTACTTCATAACGTTATTGACGAAACTATTAAATGAGCGTTTTTCCTTGTGTCAAATTTAGTGTCAAAAAAGATTCCTAGATGGCACTGTCGTATACTTTAGCAACAGAATCAAGGACAAAATTTGCACGGATTCCAAACAAACTTATAACCACTTTGACATTGATTGCTACGAATCATATTTTATCTATGGTGACATGGACAGCGACATCTGGAGGAAAGCTAAGAACTAAGAAAAAAAAACAATGAGAAAAACGCTCATTAAAACGCTATATATATATTTTTAGAGTCTTGTTATTCCGGTTCATATGTCGAGAAAAGGACGGGAATACATATAGTCTTAAAAGTAAGTACAACAATACTTAGAGGTTTCATCGGCTTAGCTCGTAAACCGAACTTTACCGATGTATTATGCGTGTATTTCTATTGGTCGAGCGGGGAGGTACTACGTTGGAACTTCAGAGTGTTGTAGTGTAAAAAAACTTAATGGAACGATTTTTACAATGGGAATGTGGTTTTTATGCTTTTTTTGGTTACCGGCGCTTAGTATACAAATGTTGTTGTCTATATGTCTAAAAATATGATCTGTCATTCCATTTTTCTTTCGCCGCGAGTCGCTTTCTGTTAATGTAACTGACGATTTTTTTTTAAATGAAATATATAATTTTGTTAATAATAAGTACAATGTTAGATATGACAAGCTATTGCGAGGACATTATGTGAGTAGGCTTTAAGGGTAACAAACTGGACTTGCAACCAGGCACGTATCGAGGGGGGTATAGTTGGGATGTTCCCCCCCTGAAATTTATGGTAACGTACACGGCACCAGACAAATTTAATTGGGATAATTGGGACAAAACATTTGCGAAACATAAATGAAGGCGGAGTATAGTTTCTGGTGAGTGGAAGAATATAGAGACGAAACCAGCATGCAGCATTGACGCCAGATCTTGATAGGTACTATACTTGCCAGGGGGAACAGAAAAAACTTATGCCCGTGGCTCCGCCCGCGCTGATTTAGTTATTTTCCCGGGATAATAAGTAGCCTATGTCACTATCCGGCCCATAAACTAACTCTACGCAAAAAATCACGTCGATCCGTTGCTCCGTTGCTGCGTGAAAGAAGGACAAACCAACAAACACACTTTCGCATATATAATGCGGGATAGAACCCAATTATCTACATATACCAAATAATGTTTCAGGTATTTATTTCACAATGTTTTTTTTATAAATATCCCCCCCCCCCCTCCCCCCGAACCAAAAATCTGGATACGTGCTCGCTTGCAACGAATTTAAAATCAGGGTTAGGACCCTTTTGATGCGCTGGCTTCAGTTATGTCACTTAGTTCTGTAGGTCTGCAATAGATGTCGTTACAAATTGAAGTTAACCTAGATTATTAGAAGATAAAAAAAAAAATTGCACCTATTTTTGGAGTCGCACAGAATTTTAATAAATATTTATATAGCAAAGTTTTTGAACAATATTTGAAGTTGTCGCCTGCCTAGCGTATTTAGAAGGGTTCTGTAGCCTAAGCATGAAAACTATCTCCTTATAGTTGCATTTCAAACTACATCAAAATCGTATGGAATCTGGGAAACCGCTCCAAGCGGACAGTAGCGGAACTAACAGCTACGTATGGCAACCTAAGTTTAGTTTCAAACGCAACTATACGGAGATGTGTTCATGCTTAGGCTACTGATATATGTATTAGAATTTATAAAAATGAACTTCTTTTACAATGGTACCCTCGATTTTTTATAAAATTATGACGTCAAAAATATTTAAAAAAAAAAAAATTGTGAGCGCACGAACTAGATGACTGACTGCACATATGACTAGGAAATGTCACAATAAATAATTTATAATTTTTTTTTTATAATGTTATTATGTAGATTTAGGTGGAACGGTGTTACGGTGCGTAGACATTCTGTAGTGTGTAGTGAATTTTGTTGATTTCTTGTATCATAATAATGCAACAAATGACTTCTAATTCTACAAAAACATTATTAAATTTCTGAACAGTTGCGGCTTGGCAAAAAAGGTTTTGTGGTCACAGTGTACGATTAAAATATTTAGTTCCAACTGTCACCGCGTCAAAATAGTAGTTTATGCTACAAGGGCGCAAAGGAATAAATTACGAGGACGATTTAAAACACGAGCGTAGCGAGTGTTTTAAACGTAACCGAGTAATTTATTGCTCTTACGCCCGTGTATCATACTACGTTTTTCAATGCATAGTGTGAGGAAATAAAACAAATATAATTTTGTGAACTTTAAATTGTAATAGGCTCAAAAGGATTGTATCCAGAGCCGTTAAACAGTGGAAAAAAAATTATGACATTTATGGTACACAGGAAAGGCTGCAGGTTAGCCAACCATTGTAAACAAATAAAAAAATAATAATAATAAAGCCCTAGGGCAAAATAATCGACTTTCTGTTCGGTTTTGATGCATAAAAAGTGGGCCTTTACGAGCACTTGCATTGAAAACTTTTTTGCGAATCTGTAGTGTGTATAACTTCATTCCATGAGATGCATTTTTGAGATAATACGTACTACCATCGCAAATTGCTAATGCCCTGGGACTTTGTCTAAATCAGTGGTTCCCAAAGTTGTCTGGGCTACGACCCATCTAATACAAGTTTACAAACTCGGGACCCACCTCTACGAAATTTAATCGTTACCAATATGAATAAAGGACTTTTCAAATAACAAGCAAAGGTTTAAAACAATTTTTTATTACTTAATTAAATAAATAACTACATCAAAAACCTTATTTCAATGGGAAGGATGAAATTGTTTCCTATGTTTTGCCATTTTTTGCTGTTGGCTCGGTCGGTTGGTGTGTCGTTCCACAGGCCCACTCAATATTCGCTCGCGACCCATAGTTTGGGAAACCCTGGTCTAAATAATTCACAATGGCGTTTGTTTAAGAACGGTCAGAAAAAAAGTAATTAAAACATTTACTGAAAGACTGTAACTAAGTTTGGATCATAGACATTGTGAGACAAATCATAAATATATAACCTAACAAAATGTACTCGACAGTGAGTGCGGTCATCAGATCACAATAAACTACTATTTTCCACTATAAACACCCACGGTTCGGTCACGAACAAACGTCAAAAATCGTTGGGAAAAATTGGCTGTCAAACGTGATTGTGCAGCTAACTTCAGACCACTATAAACCACCATGGTATGTAGTGTGGTGGTTGGTGGTGGTTTGACGCTTCAATAGTCGGTCACGATATGGGTTTATTTACATAACCGATTTACCAACCAAATTTATTTTGTTTTATCTGATAACCACACTCAGCGATGCTAACGGTACTATGCGGCCGAAAACAAATGACATCCGAGCACATTAGCAATTTGCGGGGATCATACATATCTGTATTAAGCATGAAAACATCTTCGTATAGTCGCGTTTCAAACTACATCAAAATCGTATGCAATCTGAGAAACCGCTCCAAGCGGACAGTAGCGGAACTAACAGTTACGTATGGCAACCTAAGTTTAGTTTCAAACGCAACTATACGGAGATGTGTTCATGCTTGGACATCTTCACGCGTCGATTGCTTGATTTTTTATTAGTCAATTTTTTTTTGTCTAATTATTATCATAATTTATTGGAATAATTGTGAAAATGGTTGGTAATTTGTACATATTTGAATTTTTGTCTAATTTGAATATATTTTTTTTATTTATAGACCTTTGTTTTATTACAATTGTTATACCTTTGTGGTCTCCATTACTAAAGTTAAATAATTTTTGTACACGAACGTAAAAAAAGGCGGACGGAGTCGCAGCTAAGTAACTACTGAAGCACAGCAATGGCGGCGGTTTGTAAGTGAGTGTGAGTGGACTTACTATGGAAATTGGGTTACTGTGATGCGAGGGCGGATCCAGCCTGCGAACCAGGGGGGGTCACAGGCTCCGAATTAGTCCAAATATATAATACATTTTGTGCAATTTTAGGTAAATTTAGCGTGTCTGTGTAGAAAAAACAGTTTAAAAAGGCCCAGGGGGGGTCATGACCCCCGTGACCCCCACCTAGATCCGCCGTTGCTGTGATGTGAATGTGTGCGTTCACGGGCTCGTGCGTACAAGCGTGTCGACTTACCAGGGGTGCTTCAGTTGTTTTTTAGCGAAACTCTGTCCGGAATATTTTAACGTCCGTGTTTTTATAGCACAAATTGTATATTTTTTGGAAATTTATTCTTAAAAAGTTAGTACAACTTTCTACACAGGAAAGATTTTGATCGCTAGTTTCTTTAATTTGACGGGGTATTTGTTGTCAATTCCTTTACGAAATCAAAGTACCATCAATGACGAATGCTTGCCAGAAGTTTTAACTGCTGTATACAACCAAAGATTTCAAAACTTTGGATGAGGCCTGGCACCTAAAATCTATTGCATTGTTTTTGAATGTGTGCGTTAACATAATGCCGACGCACGCACACTTATGAGTGCGCAATCTGTTTACATACGGTCAGCAAACTGTTCAGACTACTAAAGTTGTTGAAATTAAGTGCACTTAAGGCATCCAACTATCACTGTGTTCAGATGAGCACTAATTCCAAACGTGTGAGCGTCACCCATTTATAGGTGGAAACATTTTGGTGCTGTCATAGTACGGAAAGAGCTTATGTTAATTTTGAAATTTTTGTAAACAACAAGCGACCGAACACGGGGCTCCGCAGGCTACTACTTCGGACAGAACACTGGTTAATTATAATAAATAAATAAAACCATTTATTTCAGGCTACAATATCAACCCATAATTTGTTAGTAACAATAGTTCTTATTCTAATATTAGTAAATAGATAAATCATATTAGCATTTTAGCATTTAATCATATTGGACTGTACCTATTACACTTTTGGGTTACCTTTTATAGTCCTAATTTAGCATCGTGTGTCTTCTTTTTATTCCCTAAAATAAAAAGGGATACAGTTTTCATCGCCGGAAGATGCACCAACAGCGTTTGAGAAGAATGAGAAGGCCGTATAAGAGGTGTCTAAGGCGGACTGGAAAAAGGGTCCCGAAAATTGGTTTAGATGCTTGAAACTTTGGTGGTGGAGAGTTCTTTGAAAAGATTTAATAATAAAACTAGAAGTACACAGTAAACCATTTTACTTTCGCAAAATTTTCTGAGTATCCCACTGTGGTATTTAACGCCGTATTTTAGCCTAGTCTAGAAGCTGGCAGGCCACACCCGTCGGACGATCCAGTCTAAGTAATTCTCTACGTTGGTGTAGACGCCGGGCGAGCCGAGACCGCACTCCGAGCCCCACGAGATGACCCCGCGCACCGCGTAGCTGCAGGCCAGGTCTTCCATGTACGCCATCAGAGGGCCTCCGCTGTCGCCCTAAAAAATAACATGCTTTGTTACTCTCGTCTCTGTGGGACAGACCAAAAGGAATGAACCGAATATTTAATAATAATAATAATAAAATTCTTTTCACACCACCTGTTCGACAATGTCCAATTACATATCATGCAACCTCAACGTAAAGTAACGCATTATATCTCAAGGGATATAAAGTTATATGAAAATCCTTAGGGATTAAAGTGATTTAAATTTGGAATGTCAAATTCGTGTGGAAACTCGTGGAAAACAAATGCCCATATGGGATTGTAAAGAGGTTTGTTCGAAAAACGAACTGGCCACCATAAGCAGAATTCAACAAAAAGAAAAAAAGCGTTTACAAAGAATGTGAAACAAAAGACGGTGTTTGGTGCTGTGATTGTCAGTGAATTTTATTGAATTATTAATGTTGATAAAAAATGTCGAGCTTTTTATTGTCTCGCAGAAGGTGTGAAAAGTAGAGTATGCTCCTCTGGAATAAAGCCTGTCTTTGTCTTGGGCAGCTGGAACCCCTCGCTTTACTCAGGACTCTATATAACTCCCTCGCTCCCTCGTTAACTCTAGAGTCAAGTAGAGTCCCTCGTTACGCTCAGGGTTCAATATGCCGCCTGTGACGTAAGACACTGCTTTATTCCCTTAGTGCATAATCTAATATTTATTGCACAGAATAAAATTATCGTACAAAGGCGAGCTTAATACTAATTAGTATTTTCTACCAACTAACCTTTGGCAATGAGGAAATTGTTGAGGGTAGTGCCATACTATTTAAAAGGGGTAATCATGAGAATAGTACTTGAATAATTTAAATAACTAGACTACATCCTAATAATCATTTAAAGCAAAGTTATATTATATAATAAAATACATAAACTACATAAACAGTTTACACAAATATATAAATATATAGTGATAAGATATATACAACAAAGAACTGTATAGTGTTGATTTATTTAGTTCTTCTTACAACGTTTTTAAAAATGAGATCAAAAAGATATTGTTTGTGTAAGTTAGTTTTCGACTTTGTCTTGTGAAGTCGCTCTTGAAATTTTTTGTATTTTTTTGTATTAATTGTAACTTGTAGGTCTATTTGTGTTAATCTTTATATGTAATTGTCCTGTGACCGTTTATGTTTCATAAAATAAAGAAAATAAATAAATAATAAAAAAAAACATTAATTACTCATAACATAACATAAAGGAATCAAGTAATATTCTGCAACTCAAGAAAGTATTGTCTAATTTTGTTCTTGAAGACTGATATGGTCTCGATTCGGCGCAACACAACTTAACTTATTTGACAGCACTAACCTTATTTTAAGCGTTCTGTCTTTTTCTTTCTGTATCGAAAAGACAAAGACGCTCAAAATAAGGTTAGCCCTGTCAAATTAGTTAAGTTGTGTTGCGCCGAATCGAGACCATTGACGACGCTTCACGAATGTTTATTCGTCGATAAACTTAAAATTCATACTTGAGCCTTGGTAAGTGATCAGCATCATGAACCAATAACGATTATTGTAAAACTCATAAAATGAAATTTCGACTCCCCATAGTGATTCACTCAGGACTGGAAGTGAATTACTATGGGAAGTGGAAATTTCATTATACGAATTTCACAAAAATTGTTATCGATTCATGGTGCTGATTATTTACTAAGCCTCCTTTATGAATTTGGACGATGATCAAGAAGTCACCTTGTATATATTTTTTTTATTTTTTAACTGTCAATCACTCGACTGATGACGGCCTCACTGCAATGAGGTCGAAATATATCGAAAAATATAAAGTTATTTTTTTCATTATTATCTAATGCTACTATTTTATCTAACTATAAGATAAGTAACGATTTATATATAAACGGCTCACCTCAATACGTGTTATGATCGGGAAAGCCGACCAGTTTCAGTAGATTAAAAGACTGCCTTCATCTGGGCGAGTGAAGACGTTACGCCTCACACTGCCGTTACTGTCGTTACTGCCGACGTCTGAATTTCAATAGAGACAGTACTTGGGTTTTGCCCGCGGTGTGGAAACCTGTGCTAAAAACAGTTACCGGATCACTCACAGACTTTAGTGTCGTAGATACTGTAAGTTCCGCATGTTTATCGTTTGTTGACACTCCGGTAATTAATAACGCAAGCCCGGAAGTAACTAATTGTGCGGACGCCCTACCGGTCCGACCACCAATACCATCTGCATCGATGTCATCCCGAACCCTGCGAGCCGCAGCCCGCAGTGTGAGGCGTAACGTCGTCGCGTAAACGTCTTCACTCGCCCAGATGAAGGCAGTCTAAAGTAGAGCCACTGAGTGATGGCACTTTTGACAGCTGCATTTAGTGATGAGGTACATTTCAAATTTCGGTTAAAAATAAAAAAATCAAGTGTGAGTTTACTCAACATTAGACCCGTCATTCAACATTCAACATAATGATACAAAAGGAAAATGTGCCAAAACCAGTGGCGTAGCTCTCGGAGGGCTATGCGGTGTAGTGCCCCCGGGCCCCCAAGAGATGTTTAAATATCTAAATCGAAAAAAGCATTTTACTATTATTTATTTTCGTTTAGTTTAACTTCGTATTAAAAATTAATATTATTAAAAACAAAACAATGACGAAGTTAAACTATTACGAAGTTAATATTATTGCGTAACTTGGCGACCTCAAACACGACCTATAAAAAATGAGAAACTTTAAAAAAAAAATCTTTGTTTCTAAACGAATTCTATTGCACAATAGCAACATTCAAATCGAAAAATAATAATCGAAATAAGTAGTACATCACTACCAACAATGAAGTATAACATTTTTTTATTCACACTTGCTTATAAATAATTACGATACTTTGTAGGCATTTAAACGTCATAGGCGCCATCACTCAGTGGCTCTACTGTAAATCTACTGAAACAGGTCGGCTTTCCCGATCATAACACGTATTGACGTGAGCCGTTTTTATAGATTATGAATTATCCTCAAGTCTCATTTAATTCTATAAAAGATAAGTGACGTTATCTAGTAACTCACATGGCAAGAGTCATTGGATTCTCCCCGCAGTCCGCCAGCACAGAGCATCCCCGCCGCGTCCCACCCGCGGGACAGGCCTTGCGGGTCGATGCGGGCACTGCACACTTCTCCGGGATATTCTTTAACCATTGCCTGGTGACAGAAACAAATAAGTGCTAGGACATTTGCTGACCGTGTATGAAATTGTCATTAAAGATTGTATTGAGTCTTAAGAACCCGGTGCAGGGCGACGCCAACTCCAATGCGAAGCGAGACGTATCGCGACAATAAAGCGCATATTTGGCTGGCTGATCTAAACAAGCGCCTCACGCTTTGCCCCACGCCGTTCGAACTGTGCTGAGCGAGTGTCGCCCTTTGCGTTGGAAATAATAATTATTTCCAACGCAAAGGGCGACACTCGCTCAGCACAGTTCGAACGGCGTGGGGCAAAGCGTGAGGCGCTTGTTTAGATCAGCCAGCCAAATATGCGCTTTATTGTCGCGATACGTCTCGCTTCGCATTGGAGTTGGCGTCGCCCTGCACCGGGTTCTTAAGACTCAATACAATCTTTAATGACAATTTCATACACGGTCAGCAAATGTCCTAGCACTTATTTGTTTCTGTCACCAGGCAATGGTTAAAGAATATCCCGGAGAAGTGTGCAGTGCCCGCATCGACCCGCAAGGCCTGTCCCGCGGGTGGGACGCGGCGGGGATGCTCTGTGCTGGCGGACTGCGGGGAGAATCCAATGACTCTTGCCATGTGAGTTACTAGATAACGTCACTTATCTTTTATAGAATTAAATGAGACTTGAGGATAATTCATAATCTATAAAAACGGCTCACGTCAATACGTGTTATGATCGGGAAAGCCGACCTGTTTCAGTAGATTTACAGTAGAGCCACTGAGTGATGGCGCCTATGACGTTTAAATGCCTACAAAGTATCGTAATTATTTATAAGCAAGTGTGAATAAAAAAATGTTATACTTCATTGTTGGTAGTGATGTACTACTTATTTCGATTATTATTTTTCGATTTGAATGTTGCTATTGTGCAATAGAATTCGTTTAGAAACAAAGATTTTTTTTTTAAAGTTTCTCATTTTTTATAGGTCGTGTTTGAGGTCGCCAAGTTACGCAATAATATTAACTTCGTAATAGTTTAACTTCGTCATTGTTTTGTTTTTAATAATATTAATTTTTAATACGAAGTTAAACTAAACGAAAATAAATAATAGTAAAATGCTTTTTTCGATTTAGATATTTAAACATCTCTTGGGGGCCCGGGGGCACTACACCGCATAGCCCTCCGAGAGCTACGCCACTGGTTTTGGCACATTTTCCTTTTGTATCATTATGTTGAATGTTGAATGACGGGTCTAATGTTGAGTAAACTCACACTTGATTTTTTTATTTTTAACCGAAATTTGAAATGTACCTCATCACTAAATGCAGCTGTCAAAAGTGCCATCACTCAGTGGCTCTACTTTAGACTGCCTTCATCTGGGCGAGTGAAGACGTTTACGCGACGACGTTACGCCTCACACTGCGGGCTGCGGCTCGCAGGGTTCGGGATGACATCGATGCAGATGGTATTGGTGGTCGGACCGGTAGGGCGTCCGCACAATTAGTTACTTCCGGGCTTGCGTTATTAATTACCGGAGTGTCAACAAACGATAAACATGCGGAACTTACAGTATCTACGACACTAAAGTCTGTGAGTGATCCGGTAACTGTTTTTAGCACAGGTTTCCACACCGCGGGCAAAACCCAAGTACTGTCTCTATTGAAATTCAGACGTCGGCAGTAACGACAGTAACGGCAGTGTGAGGCGTAACGTCTTCACTCGCCCAGATGAAGGCAGTCTTTTAATCTACTGAAACTGGTCGGCTTTCCCGATCATAACACGTATTGAGGTGAGCCGTTTATATATAAATCGTTACTTATCTTATAGTTAGATAAAATAGTAGCATTAGATAATAATGAAAAAAATAACTTTATATTTTTCGATATATTTCGACCTCATTGCAGTGAGGCCGTCATCAGTCGAGTGATTGACAGTTAAAAAATAAAAAAAATATATACAAGGTGACTTCTTGATCATCGTCCAAATTCATAAAGGAGGCTTAGTAAATAATCAGCACCATGAATCGATAACAATTTTTGTGAAATTCGTATAATGAAATTTCCACTTCCCATAGTAATTCACTTCCAGTCCTGAGTGAATCACTATGGGGAGTCGAAATTTCATTTTATGAGTTTTACAATAATCGTTATTGGTTCATGATGCTGATCACTTACCAAGGCTCAAGTATGAATTTTAAGTTTATCGACGAATAAACATTCGTGAAGCGTCGTCAATGGTCTCGATTCGGCGCAACACAACTTAACTAATTTGACAGGGCTAACCTTATTTTGAGCGTCTTTGTCTTTTCGATACAGAAAGAAAAAGACAGAACGCTTAAAATAAGGTTAGTGCTGTCAAATAAGTTAAGTTGTGTTGCGCCGAATCGAGACCATATCAGTCTTCAAGAACAAAATTAGACAATACTTTCTTGAGTTGCAGAATATTACTTGATTCCTTTATGTTATGTTATGAGTAATTAATGTTTTTTTTTATTATTTATTTATTTTCTTTATTTTATGAAACATAAACGGTCACAGGACAATTACATATAAAGATTAACACAAATAGACCTACAAGTTACAATTAATACAAAAAAATACAAAAAATTTCAAGAGCGACTTCACAAGACAAAGTCGAAAACTAACTTACACAAACAATATCTTTTTGATCTCATTTTTAAAAACGTTGTAAGAAGAACTAAATAAATCAACACTATACAGTTCTTTGTTGTATATATCTTATCACTATATATTTATATATTTGTGTAAACTGTTTATGTAGTTTATGTATTTTATTATATAATATAACTTTGCTTTAAATGATTATTAGGATGTAGTCTAGTTATTTAAATTATTCAAGTACTATTCTCATGATTACCCCTTTTAAATAGTATGGCACTACCCTCAACAATTTCCTCATTGCCAAAGGTTAGTTGGTAGAAAATACTAATTAGTATTAAGCTCGCCTTTGTACGATAATTTTATTCTGTGCAATAAATATTAGATTATGCACTAAGGGAATAAAGCAGTGTCTTACGTCACAGGCGGCATATTGAACCCTGAGCGTAACGAGGGACTCTACTTGACTCTAGAGTTAACGAGGGAGCGAGGGAGTTATATAGAGTCCTGAGTAAAGCGAGGGGTTCCAGCTGCCCAAGACAAAGACAGGCTTTATTCCAGAGGAGCATACTCTACTTTTCACACCTTCTGCGAGACAATAAAAAGCTCGACATTTTTTATCAACATTAATAATTCAATAAAATTCACTGACAATCACAGCACCAAACACCGTCTTTTGTTTCACATTCTTTGTAAACGCTTTTTTTCTTTTTGTTGAATTCTGCTTATGGTGGCCAGTTCGTTTTTCGAACAAACCTCTTTACAATCCCATATGGGCATTTGTTTTCCACGAGTTTCCACACGAATTTGACATTCCAAATTTAAATCACTTTAATCCCTAAGGATTTTCATATAACTTTATATCCCTTGAGATATAATGCGTTACTTTACGTTGAGGTTGCATGATATGTAATTGGACATTGTCGAACAGGTGGTGTGAAAAGAATTTTATTATTATTATTATTAAATATTCGGTTCATTCCTTTTGGTCTGTCCCACAGAGACGAGAGTAACAAAGCATGTTATTTTTTAGGGCGACAGCGGAGGCCCTCTGATGGCGTACATGGAAGACCTGGCCTGCAGCTACGCGGTGCGCGGGGTCATCTCGTGGGGCTCGGAGTGCGGTCTCGGCTCGCCCGGCGTCTACACCAACGTAGAGAATTACTTAGACTGGATCGTCCGACGGGTGTGGCCTGCCAGCTTCTAGACTAGGCTAAAATACGGCGTTAAATACCACAGTGGGATACTCAGAAAATTTTGCGAAAGTAAAATGGTTTACTGTGTACTTCTAGTTTTATTATTAAATCTTTTCAAAGAACTCTCCACCACCAAAGTTTCAAGCATCTAAACCAATTTTCGGGACCCTTTTTCCAGTCCGCCTTAGACACCTCTTATACGGCCTTCTCATTCTTCTCAAACGCTGTTGGTGCATCTTCCGGCGATGAAAACTGTATCCCTTTTTATTTTAGGGAATAAAAAGAAGACACACGATGCTAAATTAGGACTATAAAAGGTAACCCAAAAGTGTAATAGGTACAGTCCAATATGATTAAATGCTAAAATGCTAATATGATTTATCTATTTACTAATATTAGAATAAGAACTATTGTTACTAACAAATTATGGGTTGATATTGTAGCCTGAAATAAATGGTTTTATTTATTTATTATAATTAACCAGTGTTCTGTCCGAAGTAGTAGCCTGCGGAGCCCCGTGTTCGGTCGCTTGTTGTTTACAAAAATTTCAAAATTAACATAAGCTCTTTCCGTACTATGACAGCACCAAAATGTTTCCACCTATAAATGGGTGACGCTCACACGTTTGGAATTAGTGCTCATCTGAACACAGTGATAGTTGGATGCCTTAAGTGCACTTAATTTCAACAACTTTAGTAGTCTGAACAGTTTGCTGACCGTATGTAAACAGATTGCGCACTCATAAGTGTGCGTGCGTCGGCATTATGTTAACGCACACATTCAAAAACAATGCAATAGATTTTAGGTGCCAGGCCTCATCCAAAGTTTTGAAATCTTTGGTTGTATACAGCAGTTAAAACTTCTGGCAAGCATTCGTCATTGATGGTACTTTGATTTCGTAAAGGAATTGACAACAAATACCCCGTCAAATTAAAGAAACTAGCGATCAAAATCTTTCCTGTGTAGAAAGTTGTACTAACTTTTTAAGAATAAATTTCCAAAAAATATACAATTTGTGCTATAAAAACACGGACGTTAAAATATTCCGGACAGAGTTTCGCTAAAAAACAACTGAAGCACCCCTGGTAAGTCGACACGCTTGTACGCACGAGCCCGTGAACGCACACATTCACATCACAGCAACGGCGGATCTAGGTGGGGGTCACGGGGGTCATGACCCCCCCTGGGCCTTTTTAAACTGTTTTTTCTACACAGACACGCTAAATTTACCTAAAATTGCACAAAATGTATTATATATTTGGACTAATTCGGAGCCTGTGACCCCCCCTGGTTCGCAGGCTGGATCCGCCCTCGCATCACAGTAACCCAATTTCCATAGTAAGTCCACTCACACTCACTTACAAACCGCCGCCATTGCTGTGCTTCAGTAGTTACTTAGCTGCGACTCCGTCCGCCTTTTTTTACGTTCGTGTACAAAAATTATTTAACTTTAGTAATGGAGACCACAAAGGTATAACAATTGTAATAAAACAAAGGTCTATAAATAAAAAAAATATATTCAAATTAGACAAAAATTCAAATATGTACAAATTACCAACCATTTTCACAATTATTCCAATAAATTATGATAATAATTAGACAAAAAAAAATTGACTAATAAAAAATCAAGCAATCGACGCGTGAAGATGTCCAAGCATGAACACATCTCCGTATAGTTGCGTTTGAAACTAAACTTAGGTTGCCATACGTAACTGTTAGTTCCGCTACTGTCCGCTTGGAGCGGTTTCTCAGATTGCATACGATTTTGATGTAGTTTGAAACGCGACTATACGAAGATGTTTTCATGCTTAATACAGATATGTATGATCCCCGCAAATTGCTAATGTGCTCGGATGTCATTTGTTTTCGGCCGCATAGTACCGTTAGCATCGCTGAGTGTGGTTATCAGATAAAACAAAATAAATTTGGTTGGTAAATCGGTTATGTAAATAAACCCATATCGTGACCGACTATTGAAGCGTCAAACCACCACCAACCACCACACTACATACCATGGTGGTTTATAGTGGTCTGAAGTTAGCTGCACAATCACGTTTGACAGCCAATTTTTCCCAACGATTTTTGACGTTTGTTCGTGACCGAACCGTGGGTGTTTATAGTGGAAAATAGTAGTTTATTGTGATCTGATGACCGCACTCACTGTCGAGTACATTTTGTTAGGTTATATATTTATGATTTGTCTCACAATGTCTATGATCCAAACTTAGTTACAGTCTTTCAGTAAATGTTTTAATTACTTTTTTTCTGACCGTTCTTAAACAAACGCCATTGTGAATTATTTAGACCAGGGTTTCCCAAACTATGGGTCGCGAGCGAATATTGAGTGGGCCTGTGGAACGACACACCAACCGACCGAGCCAACAGCAAAAAATGGCAAAACATAGGAAACAATTTCATCCTTCCCATTGAAATAAGGTTTTTGATGTAGTTATTTATTTAATTAAGTAATAAAAAATTGTTTTAAACCTTTGCTTGTTATTTGAAAAGTCCTTTATTCATATTATAGATACTGTAAGTTCCGCATGTTTATCGTTTGTTGACACTCCGGTAATTAATAACGCAAGCCCGGAAGTAACTAATTGTGCGGACGCCCTACCGGTCCGACCACCAATACCATCTGCATCGATGTCATCCCGAACCCTGCGAGCCGCAGCCCGCAGTGTGAGGCGTAACGTCGTCGCGTAAACGTCTTCACTCGCCCAGATGAAGGCAGTCTAAAGTAGAGCCACTGAGTGATGGCACTTTTGACAGCTGCATTTAGTGATGAGGTACATTTCAAATTTCGGTTAAAAATAAAAAAATCAAGTGTGAGTTTACTCAACATTAGACCCGTCATTCAACATTCAACATAATGATACAAAAGGAAAATGTGCCAAAACCAGTGGCGTAGCTCTCGGAGGGCTATGCGGTGTAGTGCCCCCGGGCCCCCAAGAGA
Organism: Ypsolopha sequella; assembly: GCA_934047225.1. Lineage (NCBI taxonomy): Eukaryota > Metazoa > Arthropoda > Insecta > Lepidoptera > Ypsolophidae > Ypsolopha > Ypsolopha sequella. The sequence continues at coordinate 13,126,289 of OW204011.1, forward strand.
TGTTTAAATATCTAAATCGAAAAAAGCATTTTACTATTATTTATTTTCGTTTAGTTTAACTTCGTATTAAAAATTAATATTATTAAAAACAAAACAATGACGAAGTTAAACTATTACGAAGTTAATATTATTGCGTAACTTGGCGACCTCAAACACGACCTATAAAAAATGAGAAACTTTAAAAAAAAAATCTTTGTTTCTAAACGAATTCTATTGCACAATAGCAACATTCAAATCGAAAAATAATAATCGAAATAAGTAGTACATCACTACCAACAATGAAGTATAACATTTTTTTATTCACACTTGCTTATAAATAATTACGATACTTTGTAGGCATTTAAACGTCATAGGCGCCATCACTCAGTGGCTCTACTGTAAATCTACTGAAACAGGTCGGCTTTCCCGATCATAACACGTATTGACGTGAGCCGTTTTTATAGATTATGAATTATCCTCAAGTCTCATTTAATTCTATAAAAGATAAGTGACGTTATCTAGTAACTCACATGGCAAGAGTCATTGGATTCTCCCCGCAGTCCGCCAGCACAGAGCATCCCCGCCGCGTCCCACCCGCGGGACAGGCCTTGCGGGTCGATGCGGGCACTGCACACTTCTCCGGGATATTCTTTAACCATTGCCTGGTGACAGAAACAAATAAGTGCTAGGACATTTGCTGACCGTGTATGAAATTGTCATTAAAGATTGTATTGAGTCTTAAGAACCCGGTGCAGGGCGACGCCAACTCCAATGCGAAGCGAGACGTATCGCGACAATAAAGCGCATATTTGGCTGGCTGATCTAAACAAGCGCCTCACGCTTTGCCCCACGCCGTTCGAACTGTGCTGAGCGAGTGTCGCCCTTTGCGTTGGAAATAATAATTATTTCCGAATACTTTAATTGTGCCTCGATTACTTGTTATTTTTTATTCTGTTTTAGTTAATTATAATATTGATGATACTTCCAAGTGGTGTATGTGCTTACTTTGCTTGTTAAATGTTCATAAGTCACTTAACGAAGCTTGTAAAAGTACTCAATTTTAGGGCGAAAACCCATTACTTTAAATATTTTTCTGGTCTTTAACGCGATGTTTGTGAAAAAATCAGGGACATACACCACTTCATATTCACATTCGTCTAAATGAAAACCTAAAATTTATTTGATTGAATTGTTCCACTTTCGCGAGTTATTATGGTTTTTTAGATATGTATGAAGTACGATTCGGAGCGGGTTCTTAAGGGGCTCTAATGCTAAACATCAGTTTTGCATTGTATTCAGTCCGTCAATGTAGAGGGCAATTTCAAAAAAAAAAAATTTATGGCTTGTTTTTTGACTCAAGACAATTATTAATTACACTTTATAAATAAACATACTTTCAATCTTCTATTAATTAACATTATATCATTGCAGTATAGAAACGCAGAAAGAAAAGTAAAACTGGATGTAAGGAGCTCTGAACCGGGATATCTACCTATATACTGCAATGATATAATTTTAATTTATATCTCCTTGCGATGGATAAATCGCCAAGTGTTCAAACATAGAAACTTATTTCTGTCATAATCTTCTATTACTTATATTATGTACTTTTAAAAAAGCATGAATTTACGAAAAAAGCGATTCAGTTTCCGTGTTTCAAAACCGATTGAAACGAAACCAACACACGCAGATACTAACTAGAAAAAACATCTTTATTACATAAATAAATAGATAGAGAATTAAAAAACAAAAGCGTTAGAGCATGACTGAATTTTAGTATAGTGCAGCCCCTAAGAAGCGAAAGAAGTACGTTGGGATCGTAGATTTGTAATCTCTGTCTATCCCTCTGGGAGACAAGCGTGAATCTCTTTATGATTGTGCACCATTGGGTTGGGCGGGTATTAGCTATGGTGATACTTATACATAAACATTTTAGTTATGATATACACACCCCTGTAGGAAAAGAATACACATCCTTGGACACACTTTATTGCTTCTATTCATCCTGCTACTCATGGCAAAGCAAATAACTAGAGTTGATACAAACCTTCAGTAAATTGTCAGACGCTGGTCCGGCGGCGCCCATTTCCCCCCAACCCGCGATGATTTTCTCTTCAGAAAGTGTCATTCCTGGCACAGACAGGCAAGCTGGCCGGATAAAGTCGGAAAATATGACCCTGAAAACGAAGATATTCATCAAAATCTAAAGCAGCGCCATGAGTTGTGTGTTGTCTACATAGTTTTATCTATGGTTTTCTACTTTCTCATCAGTATACATACATGTAAACCATCGTGCCATCTATGCCCGTTTTAGTAAACTAACAAGACAATTCGTAACTTGGAACGTAACTTAGCTGTGACAGGCTGAACTTCTCCTACTTGACAACAGAGGGCGGTACTAATAAAAATATTCTAGGATCACGCTCCGCTCGTCGTCGCACCTATTTTTTACTTATGGTGAAAGATTTTCGATTTCATACTTTAGGATCTGTGCAATTCTACGATCTGCTTACGGATATGAACGCCAAGGGGGTGACCGAGGTCTTCCCAAGTATGAACTGTGAAATGCATCACGGGCCACACTCAGTACACCCGCGTTTCGCTGATGATTATTACGTCTCAACGTAAGAAACCTATTGCCGTTCTTCGGGCACGAACTCACGCTTTTTAGGGCATGCAGGTTTCCTCACGACGTTTTCCTTGACTGTTTAGCAAATGGTCAGTATTAGGTAATACAAATACTACCGAAAAACTTATTGGTGCATGCCTGACCGGGGATCGAACCTGGGTCTCAGGATTGAGAGTTCAGTTTTCTACCCCTATAGCCTAAGCATGAAAACATGTCCGTATAGATGCGTTTCAAACTACATCAAAATCGTATGGAATCTGGGAAACCGCTCCAAGCGGACAGTAGCGGAACTAACAGCTACGTATGGCAACCTAAGTTTAGATTCAAACGCAACTATACGGAGATGTTTTCATGCTTAGGCTACTGAGCTACCGCTGCTTTTTATAAAAAATATATATTATCGGGGAAACCTGGTGTCTAATTCCAACAGTGCAATGTCATGGTATTTTTCCCTGGGCGAGTAGAACTTGTGCTTCTCGTGGCGCACCACATTGTGGAGAACGCCTTCTCTTGCTGAAGACTTGGCCAGCGCACCCAGTAGCGCGTAGCGGACTAGACCACTGGTGAAGAAATGGACACTTGACTGACTTGACTATTCTGATATACAATACATACACTGATGGCAAATACTACAAACTATCATCTTCTGCGATCCTGACATACCTCTGAAGCTTCTTCAAGGATGCCAAATTGTATAAGAAAAATAGGTTTGTTTTGGGAAATTGGAACATACTAGTCGGTGAGATATAACATGCGCAGCGGTCAGTATGAATCGGTCGCTGATGAGGGCGCCACCGGCCACCCATTTGATGTTGCCGTCGAAGTCTACATCATTCCGGCAACCGAGCAGAGCCTGGGAATTAGTCTATTATTGGATCATACTAGTCTCGGTGAGATATAACATGCGCAGCGGTCAGTATGAATCGGTCGCTGATGAGGGCGCCACCGCGCCGGCCACCCATTTGATGTTGCCGTCGAAGTCTACATCATTCCGGCAACCGAGCAGAGCCTGGGAATTAGTCTATTATTGGATCATACTAGTCTCGGTGAGATATAACATGCGCAGCGGTCAGTATGAATCGGTCGCTGATGAAGGCGCCACTGGCCACCTACTTTATGTTGTCGACGAAGTCTGCGTCATACCGGCAACCGAGCAGAGCCTGGGAATTAGTCTATTATTGGAACATACTAGTCTCGGTGAGATACAACATGCGCAGCGGTCAGTACGAATCGGTCGCTGATGAGGGCACCACCGGCCACCCATTTGATGTTGCCGTCGAAGTCTACATCATTCCGGCAACCGAGCAGAGCCTGGGAATTAGAAATGATGATGAATAAGCGAAGGCGACACACTTAATAAAGATACTTAAGCTGGTTTTCAGAGCCCCAAAGTTCCAACTCGAATCGAACTAAGTCGAGTTATTTCCATACTATTTGACACTTGGAAGTACTACACTAGTTCTAAGGGAACTGTGCATACCTCTTAGAGCATATGGTCAAAGGTATAGTGTATACTATACAAGCAGGAGAACATTTTCAAAGTGCATCATTTTTAAATTCTAAAGAATTAGGTAGTTCTTTTTAATGGTACCGTATACGATATATTAATTAAACCTATTTTTTTTCTTTGAACCAAACTGACCGAACACAAATTTTTCTTTTTTTTCGAAGAAACCGATTGAATAAGTTGAATTTTTTTATTTTCAAAATGGCGGACGCGACATGTGGCGATTTATTATTCCATACCAACCTCCTTGAAATGGACATTAAAAGTAGGATTTAACGAGGAAAATACGATAAGCTAAGTGACATTATTCTAAATCCAATATGGCGGACGCCTCAAGATGGTGGACAAAATTTCTTTTACCACCCTCTCGCTCGACATGTTTATCATATGTAAAGTTTTGAGATGCAAAATTACGTTATTCAATAAAAAGCACAAAATAAAAAAAGCCCTTTTAAAAACAAGCTTTCATTTAACCGCTCGAGCAATTTTGGAATGAATGTAATCTGCAAAAAAAACGGTTTTTGTATGCAAATTTTAAACTGGTAATTGTAAGTTTTAAGCCCTAAAATTCACGCGACAGTCTTGTCGGTGGTAAAAGAAATTTAGTCCACCATCTTAGAGCTTCCGCTATATTGGATTTAGATTAATGTCACTTCGTTTTCTCATTTTCAAATAATATTTTTTAAAAGCCCATGTCAAAGGGGTTGGTATGGAATAATAAATCGCCAAATTGTCGCGTCCGCCATATTGCATTTTTAATGCCGTTACTTTGCTTATATCCAGACGTGTATGCAAAATTTCAGCTCAATCGGTTGAGGGGAGCTGATTTAAAATTCAGCATGTGAACTTAGAAAAGCTTGTAAAATAATTTTATAACTAAACGACAGGAGCTAAATTACCATGAGCAGCTGCAGAACACACCCCTCTGCATCGGGAGGGCTAACTTTTTTTTTGTCTCGGCGCGATGGCTGCTGTTTTAAGCATTAGTTTTTGTCAGTGTCAAGTAAGACGGTGTATTATCTATGAGTAAGACTCTGACGTATTTAGAGTGCAACAAGGCTCTTTTAGCGCATAGAACGGTCGTGGTCAAAATCGGAACTAACGCTGCTATCCTATCCTTTGTTTCACTGTCATCCATATGCCCATGGCCGAAATAAAACATGGTCTGTTCCTTTGGTTTCCATTCCAAAACATAAGCTTGCTACAATTTGAACACTGCCAACAGGATAGCATATAAATGTTTGTATGAATGAAAAAGAATAAGCACGAGAGCTTGTACAGCGACACTGATATTATTAAATAATTGGAACGCACCGGCCCAAGGTGATCTTACGTGCTTGCCATTTTATGTCAATATTTCATGACAAGGAAAATAGTTCTAAGTTATTTCGTTTACAAAATAATTATATTATTTATAACATTGATAAGTATTTTTTGTTGTTGAAATTAAACATAAACAAATGTAATTTTGATTTTTTGCTTATCTTTGTGGTCAGATTTGCAGAAGTTGTGTGAAACGTTTGGGTAAAAATAAGCGCATAATACTGGCAATATCTAATGGCGTTTTTTCCATTTGTTGTCATCCTTGTTACACGAGAGTGAATTTAATAGTTTGTTTCATTCTACACAGATATTTCCAAAGGTTGAAGCGAGTTTCGAGTTGCATACGAGCTAAATAATTAATGGTAATCCTAGGAAGCAAGAATGGGTGGTTTTTCGATCCGTAATTGTAAAAATCGCGCTGCAAAAAGCGGAATAATTAGAGTTTTTTCTTTTCCCAAAAATGAATTGGTGGCTCAAGAGTGGCTTCGCTATTGTGGCTCAAAAGCCAGCATCAGAAATTGAGTCCTACTTACCCCATTTATCCAATATATTTGTATATTTACTTACATAGTTTTCTAAAAAACGTCTCCAAGGATTTCTATAAGTAACTTTTAAAATGTGTATTTTTTGGGTATGTATGATTTGATAAAATCGATAAAGTGCGAGTCTCACATGCTACCTAGTAATTTATTTCTCAGGACATGAAAATTTCCATGATTCCCGACTTTTAAAGTTTGAGAACCGGCCATAGCGTGATGACGTATGCTTGGGCCAATCCAAATCAGCAAAAAACATACCTTGTTTTATTATACCATGCATACGCCAAAAGATCCTTTTAGCACTGATAGACGTCGATAATTCAACACGCACGCACGGTACAATTCAAACAAAAGATGTTCACTAACTTTATAGGACGTTAAAACTGGTAAAAAGAAGGCCGTATACCATATGAGGAAATTCCTTAGGTAGCGCGGGGATGCCTCCGGATATCTTGTTGGCGAGAAGGGACATGACGCAAGCATCTCTGCGGCGGTATGTCTTTGGATCCACTTCGATCTCCTCGCACACGTTTGCGAAGCGTTGAAACTCTACGCATTCTGTAAATTCCCAAAACTTAATTCCCAAGTTTTTTTTTTCAGGGAAAGTACTCCATTTTACAGCATAATTTTTTTTTTTCATTATTATGGTAAATAATTTGATCATTATATTTTTCAAATCAAATCAGAATCATTTATTTGTTCAACATAGGTCATATTAGATATTACATATTGGTATGTCCAAGCCATGCTGCGCCTTAGTGGCATACAAATATTAAAGTTTAATAAAATTAATATATACACAAGAATTAAATACAAAAACTACAAATTAAAATTACATCAAACAATACACAATGCAATGCCACAGAATATCACAACATTTTCTTCATATCATAAATAGGTCGTGCGTGATATTGTATCTTCTAAAAACTCATTTATGGTATAATATGCTTTTTGTAATAAAATTTTCATTAGAGTGGATTTAAAAATGTCAATACTATCAATATCTTATTTTTTTAAGAATTTTCAGATAATGACGTCACTTGGGGTATTTAAGGCACCATACTTCGGATTTAGAAAAAATTATTATATAGAAGCGTGTTGTGCTAACACCGAAAGGAGTGTGAAGACATGTTGTTCTTACTCTGCCACGCCACGTGCCGGATAGTCTTTGAAGGCGGCTGCAGCGGCGGACAGCCGCGTGGCTCGGGAGCGAGCAGGTCGTTGCGCTTGTCCTCGCAGCAGTACACCGGCAGACTGCCGTCGTACCAACACACCTGGAACGTGGGCAGATGTCGTAAAAAAATAGAGGTGCTAATTTTTTGTATATCTCATGAAATACACGGAACATTTTAATAAATGTCTGGTATATGCATTTTGACTATATAATCTAGGGTTTTGAAATTAGAAAACATGTTTGGACAAATTTTCCTCTACAGAAATAATTATTAGGTGTGTTTCAACAATACCTACAGATTTGATATTTGAAATTTTGCTAGCTATTTTAGATTTTTTAATAAAACTATAAAACCAACTTTTTTCCCTTTTGCCCTGAATCCGCCCCTCTCGCACTGCGCGAATTTTCGCTTGGAGTGACAGTGACAAAAATAAAATTCGCATAGCCTCTTAAGATTTGGCAACCTGGGCCTGTAATGTTTGCTGCCCCATAAATATACGAGAAAAAAAAGCAAAAATATTTCAATAAGTAAATTAAATTAAACCCAGCAGTGTATTGATTTAGGTTGAGAATGGTGATAATGAAAAACTCAAAAGGCCATACAAAGATATACACAATATTCAAAATTTAATTTCTTTTTCGATAGACAATTTTGTTAAATAAATCAATTAGTAAAGAAAGAAAGAAAATAAATTTATTGGCGCGTTTACAAAAAAAAAAGAACTTACAGCTAACACAGTAGAAAAGGCTTAAGTAGGGAGTTGTCTATAGATAAAAATAACAACACGACAAAAGGATGTAGCTCAGCTATGTGCCATCCAAAACATGCTTTGGTTGGCGCTGGTTTTCAGCTACCTCCGTTAGTCAAAAAGCTATATAAATTACAAGATAGGTAACGATTGATTATGAAAGGCGTCCAAAGCTGAGCGCGTTTTGGCCCTAGGGTAAATACACCACTGAACGTGGGGCAGTCACCAATTATCACCAATGCGTGATGGGTGGTGAGCCCTATAATTCTGGACCTAGCTGCAAAGCGGAAAAGCCGCGTATGCAGATCTTTTTAGGTGTCTTATTAAGTCTTTTGGGTTCGGGTGGATTTCAATCACTTGGTGCATTTTCAAGCTATGACGTCATCATCATTACCACTTCGTACCACATTGTCGGAGCACAGCACGCCGTCCAGGGTGTCTCCGAACGCGTTCCGGAACTGCCCAGTCTTGTGTGGGCTGGCGCTGATTGGGCAGCAGACCACCTCCTCGCCATCATTCTCTCTGTCTGTCTACACTAACCACTACGTACCACATTGTCGGAGCGCAGCACGCCGTCCAGGGTGTCTCCGAACGCATTTCGGAACTGTCCAGTCTTGTGTAGGCTGGCGCTGATTGGGCAGCAGACCACCTCCTCGCCACTCCTTTGCCAGGCGCAGTGCTGCAAGATGCAGACAAAGACACGGATCAGTGGACTGACAAGAATAAAACTGACCTGGAAAGTGACATATTAAGTCATGTAAAAAACAAGTTGATTTTGAATGATAAAGCCAAACTTGTACTTGAGACTTGGTAAGTATTTAGATCCAAAATGTTCAGAGAAAGATGTCTCTGATGAAATAAATAAATAATTCAAAATGAAATAAAAAATAATTTTTGTTCCCAACCCCGGGTTGTTTGGTGATCCAAGTTGAAGTGAAAGTATTAGTCAGTAAGCTGCCCAGAGTGCGGTAGCCTAAGCATGAAAACATCTCCGTATAGTTGCGTTTCAAACTACATCAAAATCGTATGGAATCTGGGAAACCGCTCCAAGCGGACAGTAGCGGAACTAACAGTTACGTATGGCAACCTAAGTTTAGTTTCAAACGCAACTATACGGAGATGTTTTCATGCTTAGGCTAGATCGCGCTAAACTTGTAGTCCGCTCTTATGCGTTTTCCGTTATCAGTGCCTAAGCATGAAAACACCTCCGTTTTGGTTCTTTTGAGTTGAATTCAAAATCGTATGGATTCTGAAAAACCGCTCCAAGCGGACAGTAGCGGAACTAACAGGAGCTCACTGTGTTCTACTTTTGCTTGGTTCGGTTTGAACGTAACGGAGGTAGTTAAATCGCCAGCAAGAGCGCACTAGCCTGAGTATCAGTTCGGTTTGAACGCCATTTTTCATTCACTGTGTAATTTGCAAGTGACTAAACACGTTAGGAACAAAATAGAGAAAATAAGGAGCAAATACAAAATCAAAGCTTCAGGCGCCCGAGGATGCTGTAGGCCAAGTTATTCCCGGAGATGTTTTCATGTTTAAGACGCTCTTATCCCAAAATGAGTAATTTCAAAGTCAAATAGAACTTTCAAATATCGTCTAAAACTTCAAAAAAAAAAACGCAATATAGTTCGAACCTTTATCTAGGTCTTCCACGCATGTGTTACACGATCAGATAAACTTTGCTCGATAGAAATAATTCACGAACACAGTATGTAATAATACCTTTCAAATCATGCCATTTCCATAATTCCACTCTTTTATTAACGAAACATATCTGGTAATATTGCTCTTTAAATTTTCTAGGTCGACCACGTAAGTGGGTTTTAATAAACATATCCCCTATTTTGAAACAATTTAAAAACCGATAAAAACAACGAAAAAGTACAAAAGTGTGGTTATTTTCTTTACTCCTTACACGTAAAGAAAAAGACAGAGAGTTACTCTTCTGGGATAGAGCGCCTTAAGTACAGGGCGGACTAGAAGTTTGGCGCGATCTATACCTATATTTATATGGTTTGAAGTAAGTATGGACGAAATTCGGGCCCAACTTCTGGGTATTGATAATAGAACGATTATCGTCAATTCTACTCGGAGCCGTGGACTAAAAACCTTTGGTCTCCTCCTGTCGACCGAGATCAGCGATACAGCGTAGGGGCAGTCTGTCAGGTTCCTGCAGACGCCTGACATGTTCTCTTCTACGATGCATGCATCACCTGAAAATATTGTCCACTGATCATACCGAACAACTTTCCCAGGCAGTGTTGCCATATGTACGGGCGGGCCTAATAAGGGGCACGGGCGGGCCTAATAAGGGGCAGCCTAACAAAAAGTAGCTTTTGTTAATTCAAATTTAAATTCACAGAACAAAAACTAAGAAATATTCAGAAAACATATAGTTGATAGTAGTAGGTACTAAGATTGGGGTTCTCTAGTCCCCACAGTAGGATTCCCTGGGTGGTGGGGACTAGCTTCCTTTACTCATCTCTTAAGAGGCTATGCGAATTTTATTTTTGTCACTGTCACTCCAAGCGAAAAATCGCGCAGTCCGAGAGGGGCGGATTCGGGGCAAAAGGGAAAAAAGTTGGTTTTAAATTTTTATTAAAAAAACTAAAATTGCTAGCAAAATTTCAAATATCAAATCTCTAGATATTATTGAAACACACCGAATAAAATATGTTTGAGTTATGTATATGGTTCCTATTCGTCAAACGAGGAGAAAAAGTGTGTTTGAAGAGCTCATTTCAACAATTATTTCTATCGAGGAAAATTTATCCAAACATGTTTTCCAATTTCAAAACCCTAGATTATATAGTCAAAATGAATATACCAGAAATATATTTAAATTTTCCGTGTATTTCATGAAATACACAGAAAATAAACACCCTATTTTTTTCGCATATCGCCTTAAATGTATAAGTTTGGTGTTCCATGCTGCTAGTAGTAATGATTATACAAAATTAAAAACAGATCCTAGCTACAATAAATCATTCAGTTACAAGCCAGGGTTTTATTGCGGGGGCTCGGGCGGGCCTAGTAGGAGGCAACCTAACAAAAAGTAGGGTTTGTTCGAAATGATGGTTAGTTAAAATGTTATGAATAAAAAATAATGTAACACATAAAATATGACATCTCGCGGAAGATTTATTTATGGGCCATAGGCGTCTTTAAATCTGAAGTTCACAAATTGAAATTGCGTTCTTGCTACATTAAAAAATCTTATGTTACGATACAAACATACATAATTATTTAATTTGTTCTAGTTAAACTATGTAATATGTTTTATGTTATTATTACATTATGTTGTATTCGTCTATGGTTACGTAGCAACATCCATAATTACTTACTTTATGTCAGAATGCAAACATGTAAATCTTTAAATAAATAAATCTAAAATATAAAATACATTTCCTTTAATCATGTTAAGTTGGTCACACTTATGCTTGCATTTGAATGATTTTTCTGTGAGGGCTCCGGGTTTTCTGGGGGGGCGTGCCTACCCCAGTCCCTACCTGGCTACGCCAATGCGGATTTGTCCGTATTTAAACGGATTTTCATTAAGGCATCGTGAATAAAATTATCCAGTTTTCAAACAAATACAGATTTTCACGCATTTTGAGTACTCATTTTTGTAGAAAGGTGCATACAAAATGTATATTTGTACGGATTTCGATACACCTAATATGGATTTGATCCAATTATATCTGGCAACACTGGTCCCAGTGGTGTGCACAGAACTTTTTGCTGGAAAAGCAAATAATTGGTCAAGAACAACAATAAAAAAAATATGAAAAAAAGTTTATTATCACTTTGAAAAAAAAAAATTTGTATGACGCCAGGGTAGACAATGTCTACCCTAGAGTGAAAATTTCCTATTCAAACTTTTTTCTTCAAAGTGATATTAAAATTTTTTCATATTTTTTTTAGTTTTGTTCTTGATCAATTGCTTTCTTTTCCAGCAAAAAGTTCTGTGCACGCCACTGACTGGTCCCAGGGGAACATATGGAAATATCAGCTAAATTGCCGAACCCATGCGTTGCGTACGATGTAGGTCTATTTTAGGGTTCCGTATTCGAAGGGTGGCAAACGCGACCCCTATTAGTAAGCCTTCGCTGACTGTCTGTCAGTGGAGTCAGGAGCTTCAGACTAGTTGAAATTTTGTGTTACAGCCTCTATAAAGGCAAAAGAATTTCACACCACCTGCTCGACAATGTCCAATTACATATCACGCAACCTCAACGTAAAGTAACGCATTCTATCTCAAGGGATATAAAGTTATATGAAAATCCCTAGGGATTAAAGTGATTTAAGTTTGGAACGTCAAACTCGTGTGGAAACTCGTGGAAAACAAATGCCCATATGGGGTTGTAAAGAGGTTTGTTCGAAAATCGAACTGGCCACCATAAGCAGAATTCAACAAAAAGAAAAAAGCGTTTACAAAGAATGTGAAACAAAAGACGGTGTTTGGTGCTGTGATTGTCAGTGAATTTTATTGAATTATTAATGTTGATAAAAAATGTCGAGCTTTTTATTGTCTCGCAGAAGGTGTGAAAAGTAGAGTATGCTCCTCTGGAATAAAGCCTGTCTTTGTCTTGGGCAGCTTGAACCCCTCGCTTTACTCAGGACTCTATATAACTCCCTCGCTACGCTCAGGAGTTAACTCTAGAGTCCCTCGTTACGCTCAGTGTTCAATATGCCGCCCGTGACGTAAGACACTGCTTTATTCCCTTAGCGCATAATCTACTATTGAAACCCATGGGAAGTTGCCATACAAAAAACCTCAAAAACTAGCATTTTTTTAACCCCATCATGTTTTACCCCCTTATCTCCAAAAATATAAAAAAAAACATGGAAACTGGTGATTACATGAAAGTACAGGAAGATAATATATTTTTGTGGCTTTTCTAAGATTTCTCGAAATAGACACAAGTAAATAGAGCCAAACTATATATTTTTGCGATAAGTTTTTTAATACCTATAATTTGATACCTGTATTGTATTTTTAAATAATATTTTTTACATTTTTCATATTTCTTATTTCTGTTTAACATTTTTTTTATCGCTATAGTTTTTCTATAAATTGGCCTCTTAAGTACTACGGAACCCTAAAAAAGAGAGATTTCGATGTCAAACAGAACGTTGCCAATATTCAATAACGTTTTTATTTATTTATAAACCTAATTTTAACTTTAAACTTAATCTAACTTAGACTAAATCTTAAATTTAACATCAACTAACATTATAATCTTGATAAAAACACTTGTACTGTTTCACAATATCACTTTTTATTACTCCAACCGGTTTCGCCTTATGGCATTGTCAAATAAATAAACAATAAAGAAATGTGTAGTGGTTGTTTACATTGCAGACGGTCATTCACCATAAAGAAAAAATTACTATCTGCAATGTAAACAACCACTACACATTTCTTTATTGTTTATTTATTATATTTAACAGTGTTCCTTGATAATGACGTAAGGCGAAACCGGTTGGAGTAATAAAAAGTGATATTATGAAACAGTACATGTGTTTTTATGAAGATTATGATGATGTTTCACCAAGTGCCGACAGTCGCAAGTATTAATCAACTAACATTAATCTTTAACTCAACATTTTTGCAAGCAAGTTATTGTTATAACATTAGTAAGAGCGGTCTCGTCCATATACAGGTTTATATTAACTTATGAATGAATGAATGAATGAATTGACACTTTATTGTACACAAAAGACATATAAAAGAAAACAGAGTATTGAAAACATAATTTTGTACAAAGGCGGACTTATCACTTAAAGCGATTTCTTCTAGCCAACCTTTGGGTGGTGAAGAAATAGTCACTAGAAAAGTAAAAATAGGGGGATAGACGTAATAGATAGAGTAAATTAAATGAAAATCAATAAAGTGTTAATACAAATAACCTACCAAATTAAACTTAATTTTAATAGATATCATAGACTTACATAAACAAATACACAAGAATATATTAATAAATACATCTATAATATATATATGTATATGTATATACATTTAAATATCAATATCAATTAACAGGATAAGAACTACGTACTGTTAACATAAAACTTGTATTTATAAATAAACTATTTTATTTTATTTTTTATTTTTCTGTTTGACAGCGGAACCACACATTTCTTTTTTTTAAAGTGTTTCATTGCACAAATGTTATTTGTCAATAATATCACAGTATAAGGAACTGTGATAATATTCTGATATAATTTGCAGCATCATTAACCTTAATTAGATAAGAGTGGGTTTGTGTTTGTTTGTCTTGTGACTTTCTTTGTTTTTATTCACGCCATGTAAGGAATGACCCATTCAGTCTATAATTGATAAGGAATTTATAACAGGGGCGGTTCACATTGGATCGAAACTGTAATGTGACTTACGATTCAAGTTTCTTTTTTTACTTTTTTCTTTATGCCGATTGAAAGACCTAACCAATAGTTTGGGCAGAAAAAACATTTCTCTTTTTTTATATGGAACGGGTCAAACAGAACTGAATTCCTGCTTCGTTTTGATCGACCGTTCTTCGAAATATATATTTTTTAATTCTTGTCTACTCTACTATCGTTCTGCACTATGAACGTGTGCATACAGTTGCGATTCTTCGTGAAAATTGAATCGGAAAAACGGAAAAGTATGTAAATTTCAAAGCTTAGATTATTTATTATATTAAGATATTTAAACCATTAAAAGCCAAATTTTACACGGAGAAGTAAGTGAAACTACATAATAACATAAATAATTACTTAAAACCTAACAAACTGCTTAGATTAGGTATATTTGATTATGAAAAATGACAAAATAATGAAAGCTAACTTTTCTGGTAGGAAGCAAAATACTCTTAGTCGATAAATTATAAATAACAACTTATTACAAACAAATCTATTCACTATAACTATAACTATCTTGTAAATTATATAAATCAATAAAATCATCCAGATCTGTAGCCTAAGCATGAAAACATCTCCGTATAATTGCGTTTCAAACTACATCAAAATCGTATGGAATCTGGGAAACCGCTCCAAGCGGACAGTAGCGGAACTAACAGCTACGTATGGCAACCTAAGTTTAGTTTCAAACGCAACGATACAGAGATGTTTTCATAGTTACTTAGGCTACAGCAACGCCATTTTGAGTTTCTCTGAGAACAAATTATTGACAGTAACACGTGAAATGATAACGTAGACCGATTAAGGGGGCATATGTAACCCGAGAAATTCCTCTGTCAGTGAGAGTAGGTAGTGTGATAAAGTAAGGTAGTACAGATTACAGATGTCAAATAAACCAAAATATTTTGATAAGAGAAGTTAGTTATTTTTACCTAAACTTGAGAATCGCTTATTACTCTCTGTGAAAAACTTCTCAGTCGAAATAGTTTCTGTGTACGTACCGTATGTATTAGTAAGAATAGGTAAGTATAGGCATCCAATATTTTTTCGATTTAAAGGATACTCCAAATTTAACTTTTAACATTTTGTGCTATCACTTCTACTGAAAAATTGCTCTGCCAATTTTTATTTCTTAAGGTGGTTTTATTTCCTTAAATAAATAGCTTTGTAAAGTTATCCAAAAAAAAATCCTTTTGAATATATATATTTTTTATTTCTACGTAATTAGGTCATGTGAATAATTGCTCAGCTTAATTCAATACGTTTATTAGTAATGAGTCGCTGTATTTTAGTAGATTTTCCAATAAGCCAATGGAAATTCGGCCTAATACCGTAGTATTTACAATCTCAATAATTCCTAAGTACAAGCATTGCCGTCACCCAGTCGCGGGTGTGAAGAGGGGTGAGGGGCGCTCGCGCAGTGGTGCGGCGGCGGGTAGCGATGCGGGCGGCGAGGCGCAGCGGTGAGCGGCGGCATTTTGTTTGTGTTGTGTCTCGCTCAACGAAACGGACAGTTGTCTACTTATGCAAGGAACATTTGTGTATAAAAAATGACACAGGAAGGCGACGGCGAGTTGTGTATCCTGTAATAAAATGTTGACCTCCCATAGTAATGTTTTTGCGTTTGTAAGGAACAAGAAAAAAGAAGAAAGATTACGAATTGCACAAAAAGCGCCCTCAAATCTTGACATCGACCACTTACCAAGTCTACAGTATGAAATAATGAAAATGGAGTAATAATATTTTAAATTATTATTACGTACGGCTTGAACACTCACGTGTGATTGTTGTTGACTATATGCCAACCGTTTTTTTTATAATATTATAACAATATTTTATTTATAGAACATTATGTCTTTACATAAAGAGCTGTGATAACCCTAGTAAGTTTATACAAACCTGTAACAGGGTTACCACGCTCTTCCGCCAGTGGTTTTAAAGATACAAAAAAACTAAAATAAAATAAAGATAATACAGATTAATTCTATAATGTTTAGTGTATGAGAGGGTGTGTATGTATGTATGTGTGTGAGATGTGCGTTTATGAAGAGATGATGTATTCCTAGCCCTACAAGCGGGGTCTTAGGATCAGTTTGAGAACTACATACCGCCCCTCAATTTCGATTCCGACTTAAAATGTCTAATCTGTGCCAACGATATATCAAGCAATTCAAAATTTCGAATATTCAAAATGCTGCACACCAAAGATTAATTTAAAAAAATTGCCTTATGTCGCAATGACATATCTGGAGAAACGGTTAGAAAACCATTTGTAAATTTAAATACTTTTAAGTGTTCCGTAGTACCTACATGGTACAAAATGAACCTTTATGGCTGCGCCGAGCGTAGAACGATTAGACACCTCGCTTGCTCTCTTGTGGTCGTTTTTTATCGTGGTCGTTTTTATTGAACTTAACAGAAAAAATCATATTTAATTTACCAGACAGAATTTTAAAAATGTGAAACGGCCCAGTTGTATTTTATAACGTTTGTGATTGTCTTGAATTGTGGTTGAGACAAAATTCGACAGTTAAGTTATTGAAATTACTAAAACCCCAATATCTTTTTTAGATTTTGGGCCTACTTTAGATAGATTTGTTTCTTACACCATAAGTAATTTTTAATATTCGCTGCGGCGGAAGTGTAGATACATTCTCTGTGATAATAAATATATATTTTATTTATTTATCATTGAAATATTATTCAATACATCAATTTAACAGTGACTATCGTTTAAGATTATTTTGCTCGGCGCCCTCTTATGGTTAGACTCCATTGTCCGTCCGTCCGTCCGTATTTATGTGACAGCCTCATAACTTTAGCACCGTTAAAGATAAAGACATGAAGTTTGGTACAAAAATAGTATTAATTTGTCCACATATCGGTGTAAAATAATATGAAAAATTAGAAATTATTAAAAACAAAATCCAATTCAAAAGTTAAAAAAAAAACAAATATATTATTCTAAAAGAACAATATGGGTATCAAATTGTAAATATTAAAAAAGCCTATTGTAAAAATATATACTTTTACTATATTTACTGGGACTGGTTTCGAGAAATCTTTAAAAAAACACAAAAATATGTATGTCCCCCCCCTTATATGCGAAACTGGTTCACCGACAAATATGAAATAAATTAAAGTAATATGTGTTTACGTGAAGATTACAGGAAAAATAAAGCGGTTGAGAAATTCACGAAAAAAAATGAGAAAATTAAATTTATCATCCACAATACGGAACCCTAGGTACGCGAGTCTGCCTCGCACTGGACGGGTTTTTTTACTTACAGCATAAAACTTAGTTCAAATTTCCAAATGACGGTCTAGGCACAGAATACATTTATTTATTTAAATAAATTAATAACTTAAAAGAAATACTATTTTATAATAATAATAAGGTGTATCAGAAACCCGTAAGGGTTTTTACTTACACCATCTGTTCAGAATAAAATGTATATTTCGGAACGCATCCATCAATGGTCTATATAATTTGTCTATGGACTTGGAGCTGTCAAAAAATACGAGGGACGTGGAAATTGGTACAGATCGCGGACGATTTATAAAATGTGAGATTAACAATTTAACCCAAGGGAAATCGGTGCGGACATCGTAAGAAACAGTATTCAGTCAATGGCTGACGTTATTTTGGCGTGAAGGCCACCTTTTAGTGAATTTCCTGTGTGTGTGTGTGACATAACCTGTGTCCACGCGGCTTCCGACAAGTGGACTTGTTAATTACTATTTCTGGGTTCGGATGCATCCTGGGGTAGGAGGTTTGTGTTTAGATTCATCGTGGAAGGTGATCTACGTGTCACGGCACCGGAACACTTTGGACTCCGCAGCGAAAGGTCTTCGTGCGTGGACCAGCAGATGACGTCATCATACAACTATCTGGTAGGACATTTTATATTATCTATTGTAGAATATAAGATACTTGTAGACTATAAATCTGGGACAGCTTATGGGCCCCTGTTCCAGCTGCAAGTATCGCCCTTTAGCATACAATTAGTGGTGTCTGAGCGTGGTTATGGAATCCTCGCACCAGTGACGCAGATGCCCGTCACTAATCAGTATTACCACTTTTTGTAAGCTACAATTTGTGGTAGCAACGAGCGTCTGTTACCACACAATCTTTGGTAGCCAGTCCGTGGTTAATCCCAACTTTGGTTTATATACATATAAACAGCGGAACTGGGCGGCCCCAGTGTCATTGAACTGTTAACATAGCTAGGCTATTTACATGTACATGTAGCAATTACAAATTGGATTTGTTTAGTGCTTTGAGTAGATAATTGATTACCGGAGGGTACCACATTGATGTGGTTCAGTAATATCAGTATAAATTGTTAATTTAGTACATATCAAGTGTTCTTGTATTGCAATAACATTATATCATATAACGGTTTATATTATAGATTGGAAATCAACTTGTTAGCTAATATACGGTTATCTTGGCTTGAATTTATGTACTTACAAGGATGTATACAAGTGCATAGTGGAATGTGCATTCGGGTTTGTGTGTATTGTATACACCAAATATAATTTAAATTTGGTAATATAGAATTAGGTAGGAACCTATTTGTTTGTTTAGTATTGACGGACAGTACATACATTGGTAATTGGGAATTAATTTTGCTAATTAAATTCTATTTATAGGTAGGGTATCTATTGAGCAGTGCTTCTGTATTTTGTGCCGTGTCAGGGTGTTTGCTAAATAGTTTTTATTTATACATTTCCCGGTTCATTGCGGCATGATGTCCAAGTCTCACAAGGCTGCGTTGGCGAAAGAGCTCCGCTGGTTTACAACCGTCCAGGGATTGCTTTCTCGTTCGGATCGCGACAATGCAATCCTGGAGAGAGCCGAGCGGATGCATCAGCGGCTGGCTGATGCAGAGGCGGCTGTGGCAGCACTGCAGGAAAGTGACGAGCCTTTGAAGAGGTATGTTACGGATTTAGCTCAGATAAAAGGGATTTATGATGATATAACAGAGGCGGCCTCCATGATCAAGAGGCGGCAATCGGGCAGCCCGGTTGTTAGCACACCTAGACCAATAGATGGCGCCACTGGTAAGACGCTGGTTATAAAGTCAAATAATATTGCTAATGTAAAGAGGCAAAATTCAGGAGGTCCTGTAGTTGTCACGCCTCAACCGGTAGATGGCGTGTCTAGTAGTTTGGTTAGTTTAGAACTAAATAAATTCAATGGGAAAATGGAAGAATGGGTTTCATATAGGAATATGTTTACGTCATTAATAAATTCTAGGATAGATTTGACAAAGGGGCAAAAGATGGCATATTTGATGTCAACATTGGAGGGCGAAGCAAGGTCGCTCATCCAGCACCTCAGGGTAGAGGATGATCATTATGATACAGCGTGGGGCTTATTAAATGATAGGTATCAGAACATGCGCTTATTGGCGGATGCGCATGCGTCTCAATTGTTGACGTTACCTAGGGTAACCGACCGGGCTCAACTAAGGTTACAGTTGCTGACTCCGGTCACTGTGGCGTGTAATGCCCTTAGAACATTAGGTTTACCGGTGGACGAGTGGTCGTTTTTACTCGTTCACATTATTTTAGGTAGGTTGCCTAATGATGTGAGGTCACGTTTTGAGCGGGTGTCCGCAGGAAAAGATGGCAGCACTGTGCCTAAATTTACGGACTTAATGAGGTTTCTTGAATATGAAGCTAGGGTAGCAGAAACATCACAGCCGGACTTGGCGCCATCTGGGGCGCAATCATTTTCGTCTGCTGGCTCATCTGAATGTGGGGAGCCCAGACAACCGCAGCAGTCGCGGGGACGCGATATGACACGTTTGGCGGGGGTCGCCGTGATCGAGAGGTCATTGACCTGTTATCAGTGTGGCCATACGGGGCATGACCTGCTGAGATGTCAGCAGTGGCGAAACCTGCACGTCACCGAGCGGCGACGCATAGTGAAGCGTAAGGGCCTGTGTTTCGGTTGCTTGGGCAATCATTTTGAACGTAATTGTCCCGAGCCACGACGTTGCAGTGTTTGTGAGGGGCCTCACCATTTATTGTTGTGTGCCAACAGATCTGAAGCGGCTTCACCGGTCCCGCAGCGACGGAGCCCTACGGGCGGGGGTGCTTCAGGGAGAACTCCCCCCCCCTTGGACAACGGGGGTGCGTCAGGGAGAACTTTCCCCCCCTCGGTCCAGGGAAGGCATGTTGTCGGGCAGAGCTCCCCTCCGTCGGAACGGAGGACTGCGGCGCGAGGCGCGCCCCCTCACCGGGAGGTGAGTTATGTATTTGCGCGTGGACCCGTAGGGGAATTGCCTACGGGCTATCACACATATGGCCATGTTGTGAATTGGGCCCCTACGGGCGGGGGCCAATTGGAGTTGGAAAGGGCTAGGCCCCCCCTCCCCGCGCCGATTTTGGTGCCAGCTGGCATGGAGCACCGTGTTAAGACGGAGTCACGGGGTTACTCACCGCCGTACCGCGAGTACCCGCGGTTAGAGTACCACCCGCCGTACTCAGGGAGAGTTGGAGGCTACGCTCCCCCCATGGTGGGGATGTGCACGCGCCAGCCGTATTACTGCCAGTGGACTGGTCCTGCACTCCACAGGTGGGGTAGCCTGTAACTAGCTTGTTCAAGCCATGAGTACGGAACCGCGGACGGTTCTGTTGCCTACCGCGATGGCTCGCGTCTAGGGCCCCAGGGGGGATTGAGTTAGGGTAAGGGCCCTCCTCGACTTGGAAAGTCAAGTGGCGCACCGATTGGTTTTGAACCTGGAAGTTTCGTCGGTGCCGCTCCTAGGTATTGGTGGACTGGAGTTGAATCAGCGGCTGCAGCCATGGTTATAGACAATATTGTCGGCTGGCAGCCTTCTTTGGACCTTCCTCCGTCCATAATCTCATGCACGTCAGGTCTGCATCTGGCAGACCCACGTTTTGTCATCCGGCCCAGTCGATGTTTTCCTGGGCGCGGATTTGTTAGGATGGATCCTATTTGGTTTTTAAAAGACTCTGGGTTCTTCTTCATTGGTGGAGGTATCCACAATTTTGGATATTCGATATTTGATTCGATACTTGGATTATTATGTTCGAACTTAGGAAATGGCTTTCAAACAAACATAGACTGTTTGCAGATTTGGAGGATCCCAATATGATGGTGGTATTATGTTGAAATACCAACCAGTCAATGAAATTCATATATTTTGTCCCCAGCCGTGAGTGCAGAGGAGCGTTGGAGCGCATTGGTACACGGTACGTGTACTTCAGGCGGACCTCATCAAGTTTAGACTTCGAGTTCTGCGCGAGGATCACGCCAGGCTGAAGTGAGCGGTTGTTCGTTTGAATCCTTTCACGGATTATGAAGGACTTCTGCGTTTTGGAGGCTGATTTTGGAGAGCTGACCTGCCATACGGAAGTCTTCATCCTTTGCTTCTATCCAAGACGGACCTTTGGTAAATCTGTTGGTGTCGGATTGACACATACGTAACGCGCACGGGGGTTTTTAGCAATCGCAACGCTCGGGTTGTGAAAGCATACCTTGTGTATTTGTGTGCTTGGCCACCAAGGCCGTTCACTTGGCAGTGGTATCAGCTTTGACTACGGAGGCCTTCGTCGCCGCGTTGGATCGTTTCGTGTCGCGTAGGGGTTTACCTTCACTTATTCGTTCCGACAATGGCACAATCTACAGAGGTACTGCTAATGATGTTGTTAATTTTTTGTTTTGTAAATAACTATGCTAGTTTAAGTTAAATCTTCGCCCGGAAAGGGGTAACTTGGCGGTACAGTCCCCCAAATTGCCCTCACTGGGGAGGGAATTTTTTGAAGCTGCCGTCAAGTCGGCGAAGACCCACCTCCGCTGCGTTATTTGGGAAACTGTCCTAATTTTTGAGGAGCTTGCCACTGTATATTGTTAAGTGGAAGCGGTCCTCAACTCTCGTCCTCTCTGTGGTCAGACAGGACTGAGCATCCTAGGGAAGGAAATTTAATTCTTTGGAAGGATATGAACTTGCTATCCTTGTTTGGCGCCGGGGCCGTATATTAAAGTTGTTTTGGCGGAGACGGAACTCCACGCGTCGCAGAGGTGTTGGTCGAAGGTTCGATTTTGTGACGAGCCATGACAACTCTCTCCCGTCTCCCGGTTGTATGAGCTAGTGGACTGATTGCTCAGCCCAGAGCGGGGGACTGTTCAGAATAAAATGTATATTTCGGAACGCATCCATCAATGGTCTATATAATTTGTCTATGGACTTGGAGCTGTCAAAAACGAGGGACGTGGAATTTTCTTGGTATAGATCGCGGACGATTTTAATATGTGTTATTAAGGGCTTAACCCAAGGGAAATCGGTGCGGACATCGTAAAGAACACAGTATTCGATCAAGGGCTGAAGATATTTTGGCGTGAAGGCCACTTTTGAGTGTATTTCCTGTGTGTGTGAAATAACCTGTGTCCACGCGGCTTCCGACAAGTGGACTTGGTAATTACTATTTCTGGGTTCGGATGCATCCTGGGGTAGGAGGTTTGTGTTTAGATTCATCGTGGAAGGTGATCTACGTGTCACGGCACCGGAACACTTTGGACTCCGCAGCGAAAGGTCTTCGTGCGTGGACCAGCAGATGACGTCATCATACAACTGTCTGGTAGGACATTTTATACTAAATATTAGAATATAAGATACTTGTATACTATAAATCTGGGACAGCTATGGGCCCCTGCCCCAGCTGCAAGTATCACCCTTTAGCATACAATTAGTGGTGTCTGAGCGTGGTTGCGGAATCCTCGCACCAGTGACGTCGATGCCCGTCACTAGTCAGTATTACCACTTTTTGTAAGCTGCAATTTGTGGTAGCAACGAGCGTTTATATCACACACCATCATTCCTGTCTTGTGCAAGAATATAGAAAATTAGATATACAGGTAGTCTAAATAAATAATGATAATGCCTTAAGATATCGAAATGCTTTGCTACAAAATCGTAAAATAATGGAATACACACAAACGTAACTAGTTAGGTATCTATAAGTACAACAATATGAGCAAACGTCCATAGGTGCTCTTTTCAACCATGGAGATAACAAAAAATACAAAATTAAATAGCCGTTACAAACTTATCAATTGCCTTTCACACAAGAGCATAAGTTAATTACAAAGACATAACAACTATTTTAGTCCGTACGTAACTCGATCTTAACTTAGGAAGTGGACAAGTAAGTTAAAACGGATTTATTATGTTATTATTTACGGGAATAAGATTGGGAGTAATAATATTGTTAACGTAAAGAGTTTTTAAATAAGAATATATGAAGAAGATACATATGTTATACATGTATACATACACACATATATTATATACTTTATTTATACTGAAGTTGATGGGTTTTCTATAAAATACTTTTTGAATTTTTGTTTCATGTTAGTTGTTTTAATTGATTCTCTGACGTCATAAGGCAAAATGTTTATTAATAGGTATTTCCTTTTTAGGGTTCCATAGCACTTAAAAGTTACAAAAGGAACCTTATTGTAAGACTCCGTTGTCCGTCCGTCCGTATGTCACAGCCTCATAAGCAGACATATCCATAATCGGATCAATATATACCGAAAGTTGGAAAAATCCTTGAAAAAGTTTGTAGGTGTGGAGTCGGATTTTTAAAATATTATTTATTGTGATTGTGAAAATTATGGATATTACGGCATTGCTTAAAACGTTACGATGATGTACCCAATACTTAATAGATATTACCATTAATTTATATCCCAGGAATTGTATTAAATTCCTATTTTTTTATTTCATTTATTTATTTATTTAGATTTCCGGTAACATATCAATTAAGTATTACTATTACATAATCGTAAAGTTTTAAGTAATTCCGTAATTCCGGGATTTTTACTATCAAAATAATATTATAAGAACCTACACACCTACAAACTTTCTCAGTTATCCCAACTTTAGGTGTACATAATAATATATCGATCCGATTATCCTATCCCTGCTCAGACTTTAGCAACGTTAAAAATAAAGACATGAAATTTGGCACAAAAATATAATTAAAATGCCCACATATCACGGTTTAAAAAATATGATGAAAAATTTGAAATTTTTCAAAATATTTCCAAAACAAAAGTGAGAAAAATAAAAAATATTATACTAAAAATACAATATGGATACTCAATTGTAGATATTAAAAAGATAATGTAAAAATGTATAATTTTACTATATTTACTGGCACTAGTTTCGAGAAATCGTTGAAAAACCATGTATGCTCCCCTCTTATCTCCAAAACTGGTGGACCGAAAATTATGAAAAAAATCATGGTAGTATGTGTTTACGTACAGGTTACAAAAAATAAAGCGGTTGAGAAATTTACGAGAAAATTGACAAAATTAAATTCATCATCCACAATACGGAACTCTAGGTACACGAGTCTGACTCGCACTTACACGGTTTTTTTTTGTTTTATAAATGTAAAAATATACCTTTATATCATAAAATCTGTAAAGATTTGACGTTGCTAATTAGACAAGGAGGGAAGTAAGTACTATCGTAGTGGTCAGCGCAAACCTAGCGGCAAATTTTTTTCGCATATTGTACAAAGTCCTAAACTTTAAACTTTAAATGAAATTATATATAATAAATATTTCTTTTAAATATAAAGCCAATTTTTTAACACCCTGGTACGTTGTGCATAAAAAGATTATTTGTAATAACGGTGGCCACCAAACTCGTCTACTCGGGCAGCTCCAAGCGGTCGAGTGATAGTCAACCCTTACGCTCTAGCATAAATCGGCAAACAGATCCTAAAAAATATGCGAACGTTCGAAAATATGTTGGATAATTGATAAATCTGTTTTAATATAAAATCATATGACTAATAAAAATATAAAAATGGACGGAGTTATTTTTCACATTACGTAGTTAAGCAAAAATCAAAAAAATATGTTCAAAAAAGAAAATCTTTTGGATAACTAAACAAAGCTATGTATTTAAGGATAAAAAAACATCTTGAAGAATAAAAATTGGCAGAGCAATATTTCAGTAGAAGTCATAGCGCAAAATGTTAAAAGTTAAATTTGGGGCATCCCTGAAATCGAAAAAATGTTGGATTCCTTTACATACTCATTCTAACTGGTACATACGTACGTATACAGAAAGTAAATAAGCCTGAGGAAATATTCACAGAAAGTAAAAAGCGATTTTTATGTTTAGGTAAAAATACCTAACTTCTCGTAACAAAATTTGTTGGCTTATTATACATATGTAATATGTATTACCTAACTTCATCATATGCCTAATTTCATTGGCGGAGGAATTTCTCGGAAGTCTCCATACAACAAATTTCCTCGTTGACTCCACTAAACGCTAATTTCTGTAACATTAATAGTAGTTTATGCTACAAGGGCGAAAAGGAACAAATTACGAGGACGATTTAAAACACGAGCGTAGCGAGTGTTTTAAACGTAACCGAGTAATTTATTGCTTTTACACCCGTGTATCATACTACGTTTTTCAATGCATAGTGTGAGGAAATGAAAATAAATATAATCTTGTGAACTTTAAATTATAATTGGCTCAAAAGGACTGTATCCAGAGCCGTTAAACAGTGGAAAAAAAAAGTATAACATCTATGGTACACAGGAAAGGCTGCAGGTTAGCCAACCATTGTAAATAAATAAATAAAAAAAAAAATAATAAAGCCCTAGGGCAAAATAATCGACTTTTTGTTTGGTTTTGATGCATAAAAAGTGGGCCTTTACGAGCACATGCATTGAAAAAAATGTATTGAAATTGGTTTAGCTAATTATGTAGTCCTTAAAAACAATAGTAATACATATATGATTAACTAATTACACCATTAAGGCAATTCATTAATTAGACACCTATCCTCAAAATCTACTTTTGTTACGAAGTAATTATTTGAGTTATTATAAATTTGGCTTTCAATCTAGGTCATGTTTTTATTTTATTATTTTTCCGATCCATTTTTCTGGAAGAATTGCAACTTATTTATGTTATTATATTTTACTTACTGTTTCGTGTAAAATTTGGCTTCTTTATTCTTCTTCTTTCTTGCATATGATTCATCCAAAGCGGCCTTTTTAGAGGACCAGCCCCCCTATTGTGTATCTTTAGTTGCCAACTGCACGAGGTGCCTATCATCAAAAACATAGCTAAAAACTGAAATTTCAAAATTGCCTTTAGTGGGTATTGAACTATTAACAATCTGTGTCGTCACTTCAAGTGCGAAAATA
This sequence comes from Ypsolopha sequella, assembly GCA_934047225.1. Classification (NCBI taxonomy): domain Eukaryota; kingdom Metazoa; phylum Arthropoda; class Insecta; order Lepidoptera; family Ypsolophidae; genus Ypsolopha; species Ypsolopha sequella. The sequence continues at coordinate 13,152,817 of OW204011.1, forward strand.
TCCTTAGGACATCGGAATTCGATAGTATATCTATGTTTTTGATGATAGACACCTCGTCCAGAAGGCAACTAGAGATACACAATAGGCCCGCTGGTCTCCTAAAAAGGCCATTTTGCATGAATCACATTATGATTCTGTTCTAATGCCGTCTCTTTAGAACGCGTGAAAAAACTTGACTCTATCCTACTTTCAAATCATTTTATGATTCACCCAAGTTGGCCTTTTTAGGTCCCTAGGTCACAACAAAGAATATTGAAACGTAGTTCCTTGTCGCAAATTACACAACAGATACTTGGCGAATGAGAACTAGGCCGAAAAAAGTGTAACGGTAACGACACTGTCACTAGTAGGTACAACCGAGTGTAGGACACCTCTAGTTTTTATTTTTTATACGACCTATCAGCGAAAAAAGTTCCTTACCTTCTTGTATTGCTTTTACAACGCACACACACACAAATAAAACTACAACAAAACACAAATTGAGTTGTGCCTTCATTTTAAAACGAGTTTTGCGAATTAGGAAGTTGTATTTTGTTTAATGAACATAATTTACTAGTTACTGTTTACATCGAAATATCGGACGTCAGCCGCGCGTCGTGAACTTGCGGTCACTGAGAAATGATAAAAAGTACATTAATTTGTAAGTTAAAACGACATGTCGAAATTGTTGTTACACACTTGTAAATGCAGTTGGGTTGTTATTATTAACATCATTTTTTATCATCCTCATCCATCAGCCTAGTTCGTCCACTGCTGGACATAAGCCTTTCCAGGACTTTGCCAGTACCGGCGGTCATCCTGGAAGAATTGTCCATACTCACACACGCTGGGCAGGCGGGTTGGTGAGCGTGGTGCCGGAACCCTTGCATCAGTGACGCCGCTGCCCTTCACCAGTCTGTTCCATATAAGGCCCGGCTATTAGGGATGGATATACCGCTATCCATCGGTCCCAGGCATGGTGGGCCTCTGGTTTTTTGCCTATGAGCTGTCCTCTTACTCTCCCCCGAATTACTTCGAGGGGGTCTCCAAGTAAGATGGTGGTACCTCCTATTATACAGTATATAGGATGAGATTTGGTCGGCCGCCTGGATTCGTGCTGGGGGCTCGGTTGGTGATTATTGAACCTTGTTCCTGGTCCCTGGCCGGTTCTCCGGTATGGGTTCGGGTGGTTGATTGGATTTCACCTTGTATAATATATATATTTTACCTATCATTTTCATCGTATACAGGATGGAAAAAATTTAAGGGCCCTGGAGGGGAACTACGAGTACCTTAAATCCTTTAGTTAGCTCATTTTACTGAAAGGAAACATTCCTTTATTTTTAAAAAGAAACAAAACTGCATTCAAAGATATTCTGAAATTCGCTTGTCTCACCCGGGAATCTAACTAACTAAAAATTAAAAAATAAACCATCGCTATTTTATTATACGAATCGGTAGGATTATTGTTCAGGATAAAATTTGTCTAATAAACATTTGGTCTTACACTCATCTGTTGTACGAGATACCCATAAAATTAAATATTTATTACAAGTTCTTTATTAACAATACCTAGTACTGTTCATGTTCACTTGTAACAAGTAAATAACACGTTATAATTTTCTTATCTCTCTAACATCCAAAGACATCGTATGAAGTACAAGCTTGCTAATGTTATTTATCTTAAGATTTCAATAAGAAAATCGTTAAATGGTAATAATAAATCTATGCACAGCACAATTCCTTCTTGCACTAGGCGTACTGACGAAAAGTTTAAAAAGCGAACGTATTTTTTTGCAACGTGGAGCAACAAATTTGAAGTTCGAACGATAACTTCCAACATTTTTAAAATCGATAAAAGTATTCGTTCGAATTTCAAACTTTGTTTTGTTTTGCTTTCATTCCGTGCTGTCATTGTGTAATAATGGCGTATAATTATTACTTTACAAATGAACAGTACTAGGTATTGTTAATAAAGAACTTGTAATAAATATTCAATTTCATGGGTATCTCGTACAACAGATGAGTGTAAGACTAAATGTTTATTAGAAAAATTTTATCCTGAACAATAATCCTACCGATTCGTATAATAAAATAGCGAGGGTTTATTTTTTTAATTTTTAGTTAGTTCGATTCCCGGGTGAGACAAGCGAATTTCAGAATATCTTTGAATGCAGTTTTGTTTCTTTTAAAAAATAAAGGAATGTTTCCTTTCAGTAAAATGAGCTAACTAAAGGATTTAAGGTAGTTCTCCTCCAGGGCCCTTAAATTTTTTCCAGCCTGTATATAATGTCTTTCAATTTAAATGGAAAGTAATTAAGGCGGTGATTCAGTATCGTTAATACATCACATTCCACTGCAAAGTACTTTTTTTTGCGCGAACTTTTTTTTTACTTCTCAGTACAAAGTGGTCCGATCAGCTGACTCAGTTTGTATCGACAAGTGAAGAAAAAGTTCGCGCAAAAAAAAGTACTTTGCAGTGGAATTTGACGTATTAACGATACTGAATCACCTCCTAAATTACTTTCCATTTAAATTGAAAGACCTTATATATTGCTACATAAATTAAATAAACCACTAATTTAGTTCATGTACATTTATTATTTTATTACATATTTTATAAGATTAAATTTGACTTGTGAAACGTGTATTATATATACCTACTTTGTAAAATAAACTATTTGAATTTGAATTTGCATTCACGACCGACAACTAGACCCGCGGGCCTATTATGTATCTCAAGTTGCTATCTGGACTTGGTGTCTATCATCAAAAACATAGATATACTATCGAATTCCGATTGTTTTAGGATATATTCGCACCTGAAGATACATAATAGGTAGGCAGGAGCAAAAACGCTATAAATGTGGATGAAAGATCCGGTTTTGGCCACCAGCCCCTATATTCTGTATCTTTAGTTGCCAAATGGACTGGGTGCCTATCATCAAAAACATAGCTAAAAACGGAACTTTCAAAATTGCCTTTAGTGGATGTTGAACTATTTACGAATTGTGACGTCACTTCAAGTGCGAACATTTCCTTAGACAATCGGAGTTCGATAGTATATCTATGTTTTTGATGATAGACACCCAGTCCAGATGGCAACTAAATATACATAATAGGCCCTCAGGACGGGGATTATGGCGCGGGCGAAAGCAGAAAAATTTCATTTCCGTAGAAAATGCCTTGTAAAATCAATCGAAATCTGCCGCAGCAAATTTTTCCAGGATGGCTATTCTGGCATTATTTTTCGCTCGCAATATCAATCATTCGACTTTTGCTCATGACGTGATTAATAACCATGCTATATGAATTCAAGTGACCTTGCCAAATAAAGAGTACACAATGTAAGGAATACAAACTTTAGATTTTTAATCGAGGAAATCGATACATTTTCTCAGAAAAAGAGTTTTTAAATCACACGAAATCTGCCTTTGCAATTTATCCGCACGCGCCAGAATCGCAGCTCTCGCGCTATTACTAATGCTTGACAAAAACTCGCTGTTGGCCGATATTCAACAAATAGGATGCCACTTTCTTACGCAAACAACCACAATTGTTGCATTTATTTACATGAAATAGCTTTTATACAGCCTTTATGTCTCTGGTTACCGGCCACGGAACATAACAATATTATTTGACTAGTATTTTCCACGTGGCTCCGTTCTCACAGGCTCGGAAAGGCTCCATTTATCATTCGAAATCTGCGTGCAAAATTGCATTTTATCCGCTAGCAAGGAAAAGGTTTTTAAAATTCGAACCTTTCTATTCAAAATACTCGTAAGTTTGCCAGCCAGCCCACTGAAATGCATTAATACCATAGAAAAAAAAGGATTAATACTCATTTCAAGTCAGTGCACTGCGCCAGCCTCATTTTTAGAACAATCGCACTGGCCAGCACGATGATTTCACGAAAAAAGAAAAAGTTTTATTCGTTTTTCTTTTGTTTTTTCCTTCACCACTGACCTCTAATAACACACACGAGTACACTGGACCGGCTATTTACGACTTGATAATGAAGCAATTTGATTATCGCCATTTTGGCGCTGATCGCTGCAGTGAGTGACGTGAGCGTACTCGGAACTACTGATAAAGATGAGAAAATGACGTTATGTATTATAAAAAGTGTCAATTTTAGTTCCCGGTACGCTTGGTAGGCGCGCTTTGAATCGGCATAAAGACGACCTGTCATTTTGTATGGCACAACATGTCTAGCGTACTTGTATTACTTATGTCAGTGGCTTGCACCTAGCATTTTCCTCGCTGTAGTGAGGTGAGAAATTGTGTGTTTCGCTCGGCAGCAAAGTTATTTTGCGTCTCGTACCTTTGAAACCTTCGCTAAGCTCAGGATTCTATTTTTGAATCCTAGAATCCTTCGCTTCCTCAGGTTTCAATGTAAGTACTCGCGCCGAATAACAACTTTGCAGCCTTGCGTAATAAATAACTATTATTTGTATTTTTGTGGCTAAGTGTCATATATTCGGATTAAATTTTAAATTAACAAACCTAAAATAAACTGGTCTGGCCACCGAAAATAGCAGATTATGAAGCGAAGCACGCGTATTTTAATGAGGGCATTTTAATATTTTTATAGAAAAAGTTTTAATGGAATCAATATTACACCAGGTTCGAACTCTGTGTGTTTTTTTTTAATATGTAATGTCAGCCACGATGTTGACGTCCTGTCACGTGAATGTCACGTAAAACTGCAGATATGCATACTGCTTTGAAAAATAACTCATTGCTCATGGTACCTAATTTTGTAAAATTACACAGTTGTAAATATGGAATCGTTTTTTTTTTTGAGGCAACGTTAGTTTACCCGATGGCCTTAGTTTACCCATCCCTGGTCTAGTAGGTAGATAGGTACTTAATCTAATTTAAAAGGGGTTGTAATTAACTGACCATCAAAAAATACAAAATTCAGCACCGAAATTACTAAGTTGGCATCAAAAATAATATGTTGAAACCTAACCTAACCTAGTTGATGCCAAATTAGCAATTAAGGTGCTTATTTAGTATATTTTAGACGGTCAACCTATTATTAAAGCTGATTCTGATTTAATTTTAATTTTAGTTTTAGTGCTGTCAAAACTTTTTTTTTTTTTTGTAAAGTAATTTAACTTCTAACCCTAACAATTAAGGACTATTTTGCAATGAAGAAAATTTAGTTTTGACAGCACTAAAACTAAAATTAAAGCCTTCAGAATCGGCTATAGTATCCATTTAAAAGTTACTCCGTAGGCACCCCTTTAAGTATAATAAAATTTTTAAAATAATAACCAAAATAAATGATTCATTAATAAAAATTAACAATTATGTATTAGAGTACGTTTGAGAAAATTTCAAAAGAGTAGTTTTAACGCAACCTGCTTGACCTAATAATCGACACAAAGAAAATTTAGCTGAAAAAACCTTACGATGTATTTTTTGGCCGACAGTACATTTTAAAAGCAAAATTTCTTCCACGTCCTCCCTCGTCCTACGCATAGTAAGTGAACAAATAAACATTTTATATAAAAAGGGGTTGACACTGATACTCCACCATTCCAGTTTCACTTGTGACAGCTCGCGGTGGCCATCTTGGGATAGCTGTCAAACGTTTTGGCGCCGACGTCGTCGTTTAGTTTGATTTTGTTTTTATAATTCTTCGGCAAAGATGTTGAAAATCGCGGCTGTTGTCTCTTTGATGCTGATTGGTAAGATTATAAATTTGTTACGTTAAATATTTTTGAAGTGGATACTTTCTTGTTTGCATTCCGATTTGGGGAGCCTGTTCAGAACGAGTACGTCACTTCCGGTTTGATTTATTTTAGATAATAAAGGATAATTTGATTTCTGATTATAGATTATTACGTTTTTTAAACGTTAGTTATTAAAAAATAAGATATATCTATATTCATGATAAGTGAATGCTTATTCGACCGGAAAAAAAAATATCTTGAAATGATCTCGTAAGCGAATGCGCTTCCATCACTGACAATATTTATTATATACGAGCGACCCGCCCCGGCTTCGCTCGGGTGCAATGCTGATACTAAATATAGGTACTGAAAATATTCATTTACATTACATGCTGTAAAGGGCCATATTGATCTATATTAAATGCACAATGTATTTAAGGTACATAATAGGATAAGGATTAATGCTGTATTGATTAAAATCGCTTCGTAAATAAGCCATAATGGTTATTGTGGGTTATCCCTAAGAGATAGACATATATTATGTGAAACTTTTTTGTAGACCTTTTTAAGGTGTACAATACTGTAGTACATTATTTTGATCTATCTCGTAGGGTTCAGCCAGCGTTTACAATGTAAGCGCAAAAAAATGTGTTTATTTACGACATCACATTAGAAAACTCTAAAATTATCAGTGTTTCTCTACTATATTATGCATGTATTATACATATAAACCTTCCTCTTGAATCACTCTATATATTAAAAAAACTGCATCAAAATCCGTTGCGTAGTTTTAAAGATCTAAGCATACATAGGGACAGACAAACAGCGGGAAGCGACTTTGTTTTGTGTAATCTATGGCCGCCATTGATTCTTACTTCTGTGATTGAGTAAAAAGGCGACGTAAAAAGTCTCCACTAAAATAAATTTTATATACCTACGGCTGTGTCTCTGAGACAACCCGCCGCTTTTTATGGGACTTCGTTTGAATACCGGATATAATACATCAGGATGTCATTTTCAAAAGTGGTCATCTCCAAAATCTGAAAAATGCATTTTTATAAACTAAAATTCACTAAAACTTAGAAATTTGTGATGAATCTGCGTTAAAAAATTTGTTTTATCTTGGAATGAATTCTTAATTATTCTATAATGTACTTACACAGATAAATTTATTACAATATAGGCGTGTTGAATGTAATGTTCAGTGACAGCTTATCTCAAAACTGAGAATTTTTCAATCAAATCAAACCTGAAAGTGAATATTTGTTTAAGAAATTTAGATGAAAATATGTGCACAAAATAAACTACATAATAAAAATAACAATATGGTCATTAAATACTGTTAAATGTAACCTACCAAACTAAGCACATAGGTACTTACTACTTACTAATATGTACTTACAATAATATTTATAACTTTTTACATAATATATTATACAACTTTTTATATTCCTACTTTTAAGATAAATACAAAAATATACTACACATATCTTACTAATATAATATAAGGTCTTTCAATTTAACTGGAAAGTAATTTAGGAGGTGATTCATTCCACTGAAAAGCACCTTCTTTTTGCGCAAACTCTTTTTTCACTTCTCAGTACAAAGTGGTCCGACCAGCTGACTCTGTTTGTATGGACAGGTGAAGAAAAATTTCGCGCAAAAAAAGTACTTTGCAGTGGAATGTGATGTATTAAAGCGATATGTAAAAGTTTTAGCGTCCCTGTTACTCCATATGGGAAAAAAGCCTGCGAGAGATTCGGATTCGTGGAAAAGTAGCAAAAAGTCGGTTTTTTATTAATATAAAATGTACTAAAGTTGCTATCAAAATTTCGTTTAACCAGGTCCTAGATACTGTTAAAATCCATCAAATAAAACATAATTGCAGTCCATATGTCTTTTTAAATTGTCAAACCAGGAGAATTGGTGTCGAAAAAGACCTAATTTCAATAAATATTTCTATCGAACCGAATTTCTCCAATCGCGTTTCTGTTTTAACAGATCCCTAGAAAAAGATTCCAAAAATAATATACTATTTTATCAAAATAATATATTATTTACCGAAATAGATTTGCAAGTTCTTAAAGTGTCGGTTTTTTTTCCGTAGCGCCTTAACGATATTGAATCACCTCCTAAATTACTTTCAATTTAAATTGAAAGACCTTATATATGTACCTGTATTGATTAGGAGGGAGAAATATATATATTTTTTTAAATATGCCAATTCGCTCAGATTAAATTATGTTAATCATTTCGAGATTTAGGTTTAATAAGCCGTATTTTAGAAATTGTATCGGTCAAACATTTGACTTCCAGTCAACAACATCCGTTTTTCAAAATATATGGGAATAATACCAGTTTATTAGTTTATTTTTATTAACAAGAAACTTAAATAACATAAATAAAACTAAATTATAAATAATTGTTAAAATAAACACTAACTACAAAGAAAATAAAATTAAAAATAGAGTTAATAAAATAAAATATATTATTTTAATCGCTGCCACAGGGGAGGGTCCCCAGCAGGCTGGTTGCGTTAATATATCAAAATATATTATTATTAATTGTATTATATTCTCATCATATTTTTTTATTATATTTTTGAGAGACTCATGTTTTTTTTTGTTAGCCGCTTGGCCTCAAGCAGCCTCTAGGCGGTACAAAAAGGATGCAACACCATCTGTGGATTTCGATCCAGGTCTGTCAATGAGGAGTTTTCTTGTACGTGTATTGTAGTAGTATTCAAAATGGTTCATAGATGGCGCTATGCAATATTTTTGAATAAAAATGTTTGTTAACGCAACCCTGTGTTAGTAATACTTTATATTTTCTGCTTGCGTACAGGCCTGCCTTTATATGGACCTGCGCAGATTCATTTTTCCACCGCTTGCGCAGACCGCCCCAGTCTGCTGAGCGCAATCAAAGCAAATATTTCAAAAGTTTAAATGAGCCCTGGCACCTTAAATGTATTGCATTATTTTTGAATGTGTGCGTTAACATAATGCCGACGCGCGCACACTTATGAGTGCGCAATCTGTCTACCTACGGTCAGCAAACTGATCAGACTTCTAAAGTCGTAAAAATTCAAAACTTTAATTGCACTTAAGGCGTCCAACTATCACTGTGTTCAGATGAGCACTGATTCCAAACGTGTGAGCGTCACCCATTTAAAGGTGGAAACATTTTGGTGCTGTCTTACTTTGAATCAAAGCCGTAATATATATCTATCAATTTAATATGTAAAATACCATTAGCAGTACCGAAAAGTAAACTATATGTATATAAAACTATTCTTCTGTAGTTCTTTCTACGATCCTGCTGATTCCTGTTACATAATCCTGGCTTAGAGAAAGCATTTTCGTCATTATTCCTTTACGATAAGTTCTTCAATTAACATTATATCATTTCATTGCAGTATAGAAACGCAGAAAGAAAAGTAAATCTGAATGTAAGGAGCTCTGAACCGGGATCGATCTATAATGCAATGATATAATGTGAATTAATATCTTCTTGCGATGGATAAATCGCCAAGTGTTCAAATATAGAAAGGAGACGGTCAGAATCGGCCTTAACCGCGTACATGAAATAAATGTATACTATAATTTTTGTTAGATTTATTCGTAGCTAGTTTCACTTTTATAATAACACGGACACAGATATTAAAATAAATAAGTAATGTCGCAGCCGGTCATGAGAGCGAACACCGAATGAAACGAAAGCGCGCGCCATCTACCAAGTAGTCCACAAACTACGCTTCCAGCGTGCTTTGATAAGAGTCATGCGTGACGCAATTGGCAGTCCCAGCTTTTTATTTCACGATTCATGCTTTTCTTCTGGATTTTGATAGAGATTACATTACGACTGACATTCGAGCATGACCCTTTTAAATATATCAGAATCATCGTGAAACATTGTTAAAACTATGAACGTTTCAAACGCGCTTAAGTTTATTTTCGCAATGCCATATGAAAATAACCTCAAAATAAAAACGATTTATCATAAAAAGTTATTAAAAGATGGTGTCCGTTTTAAATGGATAGTCAAACCGTGTTATTTTGAATTTGTTCTTTATCATTGACCACAATATATTTGTGTACTCTCTTAAGGCATTTTGCATATGGGGAACTGACCGTCTCCTTTATTTCTATCATAGTTTCGGTAGGTTCTTTAACAGAAAACTTCTTTCGTGGCTTTCACTCTAAAATTCGAATTGAAATGTAAGTCTGAATTCTCTATCTGCGCCATCTAGCGACCTGAAAAGAAAACTCCTTGTTAAAGCGTGTTAGATCTGCATGGTCTAGGAATTGTAGATAAAAGATAACAACATATGACTAGTTATCAGTGCATGAGATGACAGCATGACATGGTAACAATACTTTGAAAGTTATTAGTTCAACGAATCTCTGAATGTACGATAATGTGAGTCAAGGTGAGTCTGGTTGATGTAGCCATAGACTAAGTATTACTACGTATAGACTATCAGTTCTCATACATCAGTTTGTAGCCACAAAAAAGGTGTGAAATTCTAACGAAATTTAGATGGCGTTGCTAAATCCTCTAACGAACACGATGTTAAAAAAGACCGATTGGTGACGCTAGTGGCACAGCGATGTCACATAACATGAAAATAATTCCCACTTCGATAATAGATGGCGCTGAAGTATTTACTGTTAGTGTTGCCAACTTAGCGCCATCTAGTTTTTCTGAGCAAAGCCACTTTTTTACGTCGTAACCATGAGAATTTACTTGCAGCCAATTAAACAAATTATGCTTATTTGCAACACTTGGCGACACCTAGTGTCGTAAGGGCGCGTAAAAAATTTGCTACGCCTTGATGTATGGGAGTTGTCGGTCTATACGCAGTAATACTTAGTCTATGATATAGCCAAATTAATACTGGAGACTCGGTAAGTGGTCAGGATCATAGTTCTATGACCTTTTTTTGCAAAATGCGAACAATATTATTTGTGCCCCTATATCTATATGAGGAACAACCCCGAGTCAGTTAGTATATAGGAAGCCCGAATTTTCTTTTGAATTTTTCACGGAAAGTGTCATTGTACCTTCATGTCTTACACGATAACTTACAAAGTCTCCAGTATAAATTAAGCTATATCAACCAATAGATAATTTTATACAGAGCCTATGGGTAATTCCTCATTAGATTTTTTTTTCATGAAAATATGAAATCACAACATAAGCATGTTTGAATATGACACTATTTTATTTTGTATTTTCTTTAGATAAAGCGACCAAAAAACTTAGCGTATTTCTTTTGTGAATCCAAAGAAAACACCCTGATTTCAGGCAGCACACTGTGGGCAGCGGGACTATCGTGTGAGTCTTGCGGACGAGAGTGTGCTTCAGCATGCGGCACGCGGCACTTTAGAGCTTGCTGCTTCAACTATCTGAGGAGGAAGAGGGTGTCGCCTGCAACTGATACTAACAAGGTATGTCTAGTTATGGTTACAATATGTCATCAGGCAGTGTTCACGCCACAAGCGTGACAGATGCGCATGCGCATGCGTAGTCTCGCGCCGCAGCGCCTCGCGCCGGGGGACTCGTGCGCCGGCGTTCGTTCTCTTCCGCGGTGGACGTCTCCCGAAACACACGTGTGCACACTCGCGCCGCCGACACGCCGATAAATCTCGCGTACCTTGTGCTCATACCAGTGTCGTGTTCACATTACTCCAACCAATACATCCTGCTCATCCCTGCCGAAGCCCAATCTTCATCAGCCCAACAAGAAGGGACGCCACGCGGCGCATTAGCCAGCCCATCCAGAACCATCCAGAACAAAGGTTAGTTCACTCACGTTTTTTCCCACATCTTACCCGTGTCACCTCATCCATTTTCCCTCAAATCCCATCTGCTCTGCATTTCTGTAACCTCGCGGTTACAGGCAGCATTAAGTGGGCGGTGGGACTGTCCTGCGAGTTTTGTGGACGACAGTGTGCTTCAGCATGCGGCACGCAGCACTTTAGAGCTTGCTGCTTCAACTATCTGAGGAGAAAGAGGGTGTCGCCTGCAACTGATACTAACAAGGTATGTCTAGTGATGGTTACAATATGTCATCAGGCAGCACACTGTGCGGTGGGACTGTCCTGCGAGTTTTGTGGACGAGAGTGTGCTTCAGCATGCGGCACGCAGCACTTTAGAGCTTGCTGCTTCAACTATCTGAGGAGGAAGAGGGTGTCGCCTGCAACTGATACTAACAAGGTATGTCTAGTGATGGTTACAATATGTCATCAGGCAGCATTAAGTGGGCGGTGGGACTGTCCTGTGATTTTTGTGGACGAGAGTGTGATTCAGCATGCGGCACGCAGCACTTTAGAGCTTGCTGCTTCAACTATCTGAGGAGGAAGAGGGTGTCGCCTGCAACTGATACTAACAAGGTATGTCTAGTTATGGTTACAATATGTCATCAGGCAGCACACTGTGCGGTGGGACTGTCCTGCGAGTTTTGTGGACGACAGTGTGCTTCAGCATGCGGCACGCAGCACTTTAGAGCTTGCTGCTTCAACTATCTGAGGAGGAAGAGGGTGTCGCCTGCAACTGATACTAACAAGGTATGTCTAGTTATGGTAATAATATGTCATCAGGCAGCACACTGTGCGGTGGGACTGTCCTGCGAGTTTTGTGAACGACAGTGTGCTTCAGCATGCGGCACGCAGCACTTTAGAGCTTGCTGCTTCAACTATCTGAGGAGGAAGAGGGTGTCGCCTGCAACTGATACTAACAAGGTATGTCTAGTTATGGTAATAATATGTCATCAGGCAGCACACTGTGCGGTGGGACTGTCCTGCGATTTTTGTGGTCGGGAGTGTGCGTCAATATAGCCGATTCTAAAGGCTTTAATTTTAGTTTTAGTGCTGTCAAAAATAAATTTCATTCATTGCAAAATAGTCCTTAACAGTTAGGAACAGAATTTAAATTACTTTCGAATAATTTTATGTTTGAGAGCACTAAAACTAAAACTAAAGCCTTCAGAATCGGCTGCATTATGTGAAACACGAATGTCCCAAAAATATTTACATACAAACTTACTTGAAAAAACTAAATTGAAAAAATACAAAATATGTTGAAATTTTAGTACTATAGGTATTAGGTGAGCTGTTGCTTTATTTCCTAAAATACACGATTAGTGCATCGAATGGCAGGGTTATATTTACTTGCATAGATTTATACATTTCCAATGTAGCTGTGAAATACGTCGATATATTTTTTGTGTAATACCATAGACTAAGTATTACTACGTATAGACTAGCAGTTCCCATACATCAGTCTGTAGCCACAAAAAAGGTGTAAAATTCTATCGAAATCTAGATGGCGTTGCTAAAACCTCTAACGAACACGATGCTAAAAAATACCGATTGGTGACGCTAGTGGTACAGCGACGTCACGTAACTTAAAAATAATTCCCACTTCAATAAATATATGGTGCTGAAATATTCACTGTTAGTGTTGCCAACTTAGCGCCATCTAGTATTTCATAGCAAAGCTATTACAGCCACATGTTTACTTGATAACTATGACAGTTTACTTGCAGCCAATTAAACAAATTATGTTTATTTGCAACACTTGGCGACACCTAGTGTTGTAAGGGCGCGTAAAAAATTTGCTTCGCCTTGATGTATAGGAGTTGTCGGTCTATACGTAGTTATACTTAGACTATGGTAATACGGAACCCTTGTTTATTACGCTTCACCATTTTTTTTTTTAGATCTGGCCCTCCAAAATCCACGAAGGCAAGATGGAAGAACATTCAAAACCTAGCAAAAAGATCCCAATTTTCACCATCGAAGATATTCCTGAACCTTGGATGAACAATTTCGTATCGCCAAGCGATTTTGAATCTTATCCTCTAGAAGATATGGAAAATCGCTTCCCTATTCCATATGACATTTAAACTTTTTATAATATAAAGACTGTAATACCAATTTAATCCCTGTCAATTTGTAAATATATTTAAAATTTATATTTTTATTATAAATTAAGTAAAGGTAGTTAGGTAGTTGCACTGGTGCAACGTGTCCTAAAAAGATCTGTGAATACTTTGAGAAGAAAAACTAGATGAAAATCGTCAGAAACATAGGTAGGTATTTACTAATGTTTTAGTGGTATGTTTATTATATTATATGCATAGTAAAAGTATTAAATTATACATATAATTATGTTTTTTTATGAATAGAAATTACAATTTTTGAAATATGTTTGCTACCTTCTACCTTGTATAGTGTTAAATCCAAATTAGAAAACTGCAACGCTTATTTTTTTTTTGAATTTTAACTCGAAAATATATTTTTACATAATATAGATTACATACATATTTTTTCAAAAAATTTTGTAGAGAAAATTTAGTAGTTTTCAGGCTTTTTCTGATCCCCATTTTTGTCAAAAATTTCTGTATAATAAAAAAAACTTACATCTGCTTTGTAAAATAACCTTCTGTGGTCATTCATAAGTCATACATTTAGTATCGAAACATACTAAATACTAAACTCAAATTTACACTAGTTTTTTGCACTATTGGTCGGTTATTTCATTCATTGACGAGTTGAGACCGTGTTTTTTGTTCAAATCAGTTTTAATTTAAACTCTTGAAACATTGACAGATCTTTTTGGAACATGTTGTATATACTTCATGTTGGTCATTTGTTTGTCAATATTGGCTGGATATTAGACATACATAAACACTAAAAATAATGTTATTTTCTTTGTTTTACTTGAAGGGTGCTTTTCCTCAAAATCAGTAACTAAATTGAAATAAAACTTATTGAACATTGATATCGAATTGTTTTATTTTGTCTTTGACATTTAGTATTAGTATTTTACTGCATTTACTAACTTACTCACTAACTTTTATTGGACAAATATAGCTCTAGATTAATTTATGTTTACTAATTATATAAAAACACAAGGATCAAACTAGTGTAACAGATCCTAGTCGAAGATAAAACTTTATTGTAAAAAGTGTCATTACAAAAAAGTTTTCGTACTTTAAAATGTACAAAAGTTATTGTAGGTTTAAGTAACAAGATTTCCAGCGTAACCCCTCGGCCACAGCTCCAGGCTTCGAGAGGCGCGCCAAGCGGTTCTTCTTGCGACGGCACCGGCGGCGGAGAGAACAAATGTATGAATTTGTATAGAGGCGGCCATGGGTCGCCACTCACGCGTCTTGTCCGGCTTCGAGTGACAGACGCTCTCGCGACGGCGGTGTGCGGAGAGGCGGGCGGTTGAAACAGTGATCGAGCGCACAGGACGAACCTAGAGTCGAGCGCTTTGAGCGAGCGAGCGCGCTATACATGAAAGCGGCGACGGGTATCGTGACAGGGCAAAGCCCGTCGCAAAAACCGCCTGGAAGCGCAGCAAGAAGCGCCGCTAGAAGCCTGAAGCTGTGGCCCTGGCGTAACAGCAGAATGTAAAGTTTGCAGTTGGCGTTTTATACATTTCCCCTTCTGTCGCTCTCTTTCAGACCAGGGGCCGGGGACGCGGACTGCACATTTATAATTGTGGCTCTAAACCATACTATTGAAAGATAAAATTTTTCAAAAAACAAGTTAGTGTCAATCTCTTAAAGTAAATTTTTCATTAAATTACTTACATAATTAATTTTTGTTACAAACAATGTCACCTCCCAGATTTTAGCAACTTAATAAATTTCCACAAATATGTTTTTTTTTCATGGGATTCTAGAACTTTTTAATTAGGGCATTACGAGATGAAAATCCTCAGTCAAGATTTGAACTCGCATCTTTGCCTATTACTAGGCTACCGACATAACCAGCCACCTATGTAATTTCATCTTGCAATGCACTCAAAAATATATTGTGTTTGTTTACAAGCAATAGAACAAATGTTGCAAGTCTAATAAGACAAGATAATATTTTAACTGAAGCGCATTTCGCTTTTTCAATTAATTACAAATGAAGTCTTTTATCCTCTGTCAAGATAACATATTAACAAAATAACGTAGACAATCTTCCCTATTATTAAAAGGTTTGAAAAAATTGGCGCGAAAAACCCGTCGCGTCGCTATAAAATACCTTTTTACTTTTTAATTTTGAGCCAAGAACGCTACGGCATAGATAACATCATTCAGGCAATGCGAGTCGTTTTTTTTTTATTAGTTGTTCATGTTGTTATATGCCAGTTCTTTTTGTTTTCGCCTTGCGATTTCTGCGCTGGCCTCTTGAATGGCCTCCCAGAGTTTGGCTTCGGACAAGATTTGGCGGGAAAGTTCATCGATGGCGTTTTCCGAGTCCAAGAATGTGTTGAGGGTGTCTTCGTCGATATACTGGAAAAAGAAAGAGAAAACAAATCTTTACTGAACTTAAGTTTCAGACACAATTGTGACTGATGTCGGACCTAGGATAGGGCTCGAAATATATATTAGATTAACTTTCATGATAATAGGTCATTTAGGTCACCTGCAAAGCAACTTTTAAACAAAAAACAAATAATTGAAATAGCTATTGAATTACAGGAATTATGGACTCATGAATCTGTTAGAAAATTTCGTAAATTTCATAGGTGACCTAAATGATTAGGTCACCTATTATTAGTGTAAGTATTCAAATTCAAATTCAAATACATAAAACACTTCTTACGAGACAAATTTAATTTTATAAAAATATATATAGGTAAATGTAATAAAATAATAAATGTACATGAACAACCTATAAATTATAGGTTTATTTAATTTATGCAGCAATACACATATATACTATTCAAATGATAAGTAAAATCTATAATTATACAATATAAATAACCCACCTGTCTTTGCTTTATCAATTCCTGCGAAGGCATTCCCGGAGGTCCCTGAGATCGTTTCCGGCCACATCCTGCAATATCCCGGGGATTTACTTCAATAATATCCGGTATTAGGGTTTATGCCGAAATAAAGTATACGTTTCTTTACCCTATCTTTGAATAATCACAGATTTTAAGGGCCTACACCATGCTAAAATTCAGTCTAGTGGGTCTATCGCGTAATCTGGGGGCACGGCAGTGCCCCCCGCCGAGTCTCGCAAAAAAACGCGGAACGGCCGTACCATTCTTTTCTCGAAGCAACTCACGGCACTTTCAACCCCCCTGTATCTTCGTTGTGGGTAAAGCTAGAAGTCTGAAATTTCAGTAACCAAGAGTACTTACTGATCCTACTTCTGACCCCAAATTACAACTTTGTGCCTATATTTGATTATTCTCATTTTCATCAACATCAACTTGAGATTGAAATTTGACGTGCGTGCGACGACGCCCGCCTAGCATGCCACCTCTTTTGCATGCATTTGCTTGAAGTTGATACAAATGAGAATTACGCGGTAGAGCCCCTGCTCTAACGCTTTTGTCTATTACGGCGATACAAAAAAAGGGGCTTTTTCGAATCCATTTACTTCACTATAACGTCATCTACGTATTTCATTTTTGGGTAAATGTTTATTGAGTATTTGATTAAGATTCTCACTGAAGGAAAACGCGATTGGATGAAATTTTCTCGATAGAATTTAATTCCGAAAAGACCTCTAAATTGTTTTATTTTTTCCTGTAATTCTTAAATCCTTACTAATTTCATTGTGAAATTGCATTCAAAATGTAGATATTATGTATTTGAAAATCTTTTTGACAAAATAGCTTAGTACATTTTATATTAATAAAAAACCGACTTTTTGCTACTTTTTCACGAATCCGTCCCACTCGCACTGAGGGTTTTTTCGCATATGGAGTAACAGGGACGCTAAAACTTTTACGCATTGCCTTAACTGTCTATCCTGCTCTAATCAGATGCCGCGCACGCAAAACTTCAGTTGTTTGAAATCGCTGCTTCATTAGGACATTAACTATAATTTCTTTATGTAATAAATATGTTTTTTTTCTAGTTAGTATCTGCGTGTGTTGGTTTCGTTTCAATCGGTTTTGAAATATGGAAACTGAATCGCTTTTTTTCGTAAAATTCATGCTTTTTAAAAGTAATTTAATTAAAAGAAGATTGAAAGTAAGTTTATTTATAAAGTGTGATTAATAATTGTCTTGAGTCAAAAAACACGCCTTATTTTTTTTAATTTTTACCATTTACATTGACGGAAGTGAATAATGCAAAACTGAAGTTTAGCATTGTGAAGCCCCTTAAAATTTGCTAAAGGGTGTTTTTCCTTACCTACTCGTTATACAGGGTGTTAAGATGAAGTTGCGTTAGCCGGAAACTGGCGATAGTACTCGTCCATACCATACTAACAACTTTTCGTTGTTTCATACATTTTGTTCGAGTAGTTAACTTTTCTATAGAACAGCTGAATTTTTTCTCGCGATTCGGTGTTTGGTCCCATACATGACATAGTAAGATTTTATAAAATTATATACACTATAACAGCTTTTAAAGTTTTTTAAAAAAATATACAGTTACTGATAAATAAGATATACAAATATAAGGAAATCTCAAGATATATTTTGGGTCCGACCTGGACCCGGCATCAGGGGTCGGTGTCCCGAGATTCGGGGTTCGGGGTTATGACTATTTAAGACGGTAATAATTCAAATTTCTGAACAAAATAAATACCACTTGTTACCTTACAAGATGAAGTGTAGGTTCATTAAAAAAAATCACAGCAATAATGTATAGTAACTTCAGAAAAAAACAGGAATTTCAAGAAAATCTCTTGAATAGCATTGCAGCAGTTTTTTTTTTCTGAAGTTACTATACATTAGTGCCAAGATTTTTTTTAATGAACCTGTACTTCATCTTGTAAGGTAACAAGTGGTATTTATTTTGTTCAGAAATTAATATTTTACTATCTTAAAAAGCCATAACCCCGAACCCTGTTTTGCCCAATCTCGGAACTCCGACTCTTAATAGTAAAAGTTGTTCGTATGGACGCGTACTATCGCCATTTTCCGGCTTCCGCAACATCATCTTAAGGCGATATGTAAAAGTTTTAGCGTTCCTGTTACTCCATATGTGAAAAAACCCTCAGTGCGAGAGGAACGGATTCGTGGAAAAGTAGTAAAAAGTCGGTTTTTTATTAATATAAAATGTACTAAAGTTGCTATCAAAATTTCGTTTAACCAGCGGGCCTATTATGTATCTTTAGTTGCCATCTGGACTGGATGTCTATCAATAAAACATATACAAGGTGAATTTGCAAACATCGTCCAAATTCATACTTGAGCCTTGGTAAGTGAACAGTTTGGGGGCGGTATAAAATAAGTAGTTACTACTAGTTAGATGGTTATTTATGTAATATATATTGATGAAAGATGAATCCTTATTTATACTTAATTGTACGTGATTATTCATATCTAAAAGGAATGCGGCAATCGTGTAGACGTGCCGCCATAATACTCCCCCCTCAATAAAATGAAATAAAACATATTAATAAAAATTTGCCTAAACAATAAAAAATTAACAATAGATATCAAATACAAAATTTGCAATAGAACATGCTGAAATAATATTAATAGTACAAATATTGCGTTTGTAAGTTATAACAACATAGTAACTATACATTTTTGTAAGCACTGGTCACAAATCGCTTATTTACAGCGTTTATAAAATTATTTCTATAGAAGTTGACATCATACATTTTAGACGTGCCGCCATAAACAGCATCATGAACCAATAACAATTTTTGTAAAATTCACAAGATGAAATTTCGACTCCCCATAGTGCTTCACTCAGGACTGGGAGTGAATTACTATGGGAAGTCGAAATTTCGTTAAACGAATTTTACAAAAATTGTTATCGATTCATGATGCCGATCACTTACCAAGCCTCCAGTATAAATTTGGACGATGATCAAAAAGTCACCTTGTATATATATATATATACTATCGAATTCTGATTATCTAAGGATATGTTCGTACTTGAAGTGATGACACAGTTCGTAAATAGTTCAATACCGACTGAAGGCAATTTTGAAAGTTCCGTTTTTAGCTATGTTTTTGATGATAGGCACCTATCCAGTTGGCAACTAAAGATACATAATACAGGGGCAGGTCCTAGATACCGTTAAAACCCATCTAATAAAATATAATTGCAATCCATATGTCATTCTAAATTTTCAAACCAGGAGAATTCGTGTCGAAAAAGACCTCACTTCAATAAATATTTCTATCGAGCCGAATTTCTTCAATTGCGTTTCTGTTTTAACAGATCCCTAGAAAAAGAATCCAAAATTAATATACTATTTTATCAAAATAATACATTATTTACTGAAGTAGATATGCAAATTCTTAAAGTGTAAATCTTTTTCAGTAGCGGCCACTCATCTGATATATAGAAAATTAAGAAAATACCTGTGAAAGCATTGCAGAACGGTCTTTTCTTGGGCGTCATGATGACGTCATCAGATAACCTCGGGTCATAACTTCTGGGGATCTGGAATGAAAGAAAGTTTCTGGGTATATAAATATAAAGTAAAAATAAAATAAAATATAAAGTAAAAATAAAATTAATTTATACAATACAATACAACTGTATTTGTACACCATAAAAAAAAGGAACAGAAATATAAATACTTATTTTTTAACTAACTTATTATGTAGCACAAACAGGCGGCCTTATCGCTTAAAGCGATTTCTTCCAGACAACTTTTGGGTGGATGAAACTGTTTAGAATGATTGCTGAAATGGTGGTGTACTATGTATTTTAATATTAATAGATAAACGTATTAATATGTAATGATAAATACATACTAATAAACATTTATAAAAAAAAAAAAAAATTATATGTGTATATGTCATGAAATAAATTGTACACTGGAAAAAATAATAATAATGATAATGAATATTTCGGTAATCAGAGTGAAAGATAGTGTCCTCTTGACAATAGTCGGTGTTACTACAAAGCGGTATTTAACTTTAGACAGTGTTTAAATCTGTTGTCACCTATTCTTTCATATTGTAAAAGAGTGACAGCAACAGATTTAAACACTGTCTAAAGTTAAACACTGTTTTGTAGTAACACCGAGTATGTTAGGTCTTAAAAATGCAAACTACGCTTTTTGTGTTTTCTTCAAGATGCTTTCCAAGTTTCACCACGTGCCTACAATTGTGGGTATAAATTATATACGATAAAATTTATATATCCATAAGTTTGGAGAAAAAATTCTCACACTGGCTGTAAGACAGCTCTCCATGCACAGCACAGCGACGATGAAGAAGATAGGGGCGCTTGGGACGTGCGACATGGCGGGAAATCTGACAGCTGTCACTCGATATAAGATGGCGGATCTGGAACAAAATACAAATGGTGGGTGTGGTCATCAGATTAAACAAAATAAACACACTCAGCTACCGTGGGTAAGTCGGTTATGTAAATAAGCAGAATAACCAACCACCATAGAACATACCATGGTGGTTTGTAGTGGCCTGAAGTTAGCTGCACAATCACGTTTGACAGCCAATTTTTCCTCACGATTTTTGACGTTTGTTGAGGGTCGTGACCTCAGAATAAGGAATACAAATAGAAGCCTGGCTAAAATAATACGCGGAGAAAGACACCTATCCTTGATTTTCTTACGACATTCTAGTGCGTTAGAGAGAGATGGATATGTATTAGTTTTTTCTTAATTAGGTAGGTTGTCACTAGTTCGTTGCTTCGCTAGTGATGTAACAATGTCGATTTTTGACTACGATAAATAAACCAAAATCGAAATGAACCACGACCAATCTGATACCACACATTATATCGTATCAAAGTGTGAAAAAAAAGAGAATGCAGGAGGCACCGACCTTTCTGGTGACATCCTCTTGCTTTGGAAGGAGGCCAAGAGAATTAATAGCAAAGTGGTCTCTGTCTACCCCAGTGGGACACATGTTATATTGTGCAAATAAGGAATTAATAAAAGGATATCTTTCAATTATAGAATTAAATGAGACTTGAGGATAATTCATGATTTATATAAAAACGGCTCACCTCAATACGTGTTATGATCGGGAAAGCCGACCAGTTTCAGCAGATTTAGACTGCCTTCATCTGGGCGAGTAAAGACGTTTACGCGACGACGTTACGCCTCACACTGTCTTTACTCGCCCAGATGAAGGCAGTCTAAATCTGCTGAAACTGGTCGGCTTTCCCGATCATAACACGTATTGAGGTGAGCCGTTTTTTTTTTTTTATATAAATCAGGATATCTTTCGTTTAGCATAATATTTTTTATAGTACAAATTACTATATCGTAGGCACGTAGGTACATAAGTTAAGTCCAAAATTGTGCTTGTTTCTAGTACAAAAAATGCTGTAGCTTGTATCAGAGATACAACCGTAAACTATTTAAGTGGATACTTTTTAAGTCGCCTCTTAACTCAATCAAATAGATGTTCGTTGATGTCGAGACTTTGTTCAATCAAGGAGGAAGGAATTAATCGCAACAATAGAAATCATAATAATCATAGACTTATAGGATTTGTAATAATAATATTATGTCAATGATGTGCGATGACAGCGCAATTACTACAGAGGTAATTTCATTTTTTTATTATGTCTATCAAATAAACATCAACTTATCTTGAATAATAACTAACAAATAATGAACGATTAAAATACCCAATAACCTGTAATAAGAAATCAAATTATGCGCAGTTCAAGTCAATAAGCATTCCCAAAATTTATTTCACGATAGAACTACCCTGTCAAAGTACTTTTATTGTCAACCACTAAGTACGAAAATGTCTTGATCTGCGGAATTTCTTCGTGAAGTCGATCACGGAAGTAACGTACAAGTTCTGAACAGGCCTTTCAGAACGATTTGCGAACATAGAAGTATGCACTTTTCTACACCACAGACATCCATAGGTACTGGTTTGTTGCCTAAAATTGAAAAATTATCGAACTAATATACTATAGTATAGTAAAGCACGTACCTACTAACAAGATTGATAATGCAATTAGACATAATTATTTAAAGATTACCAATGTGTCTGTATCTGGTAAATATAACGTCGGTAAAGCATCTGCTTTTAACCGTCTCCATTTTAAATTTTCGTTTGATCCAAAAGAATCCGGCATAAAGTGTTTCGAACAAATATGACTGCTTTTTTAAATTGCCCAATTTGTTCTTATTATTCGTCTAAGCCATTCACTTTTTGATTCTTCCCTTTTTGGAAATCTGTAACAAAAAAATATAGCGATATTTATTCGGCATTATTTTTCTTTTAACTCGCGCTGCAATTAATCTGCGGTAAGTATTATCCTTTATGCACGGCTGCCGCGGGAACCAATGTTCGATAGTTTGCCACACGGACTTTAGTACATCACTATGCGTAAAAACATAACCTCTAATAGTCGGCAGAAAATCTATATAAAACAGGCAAATATCGGTGTAGAATTGAACACGAGTATGATTTACAAGAACTACTATTATTGTTACTGAGTTTTAGGTATGATCCTGCAACTTATTAACATAAAAACTATCAGAACTCACCGATGAAATGATATTGCTTCATTGTTGTTTTCTTTTTTTCCTGTATGCGATTTACAGCCTTCAATCGCACAAGACATTTTATTACAATGTTAAAAAACAATCAACACAAACAATAATAAATCACACTTTCACGAATTTTGAGAGGAAGAGCACCAAAATATTTAATTTCTCTCGGTGAAGCTGTAAACTTTTGCAAAATGCATTAGACATTTCGATGCCACCAAATTAAGATGTGATGCACGCAACGAACGATATTACAACAAAACGATACAATGATGAGACGTATTTAATTTGATGGTATTATAATTTTTAAAATACATCCAAATTACATCCAACTGACATTTACTTAATTCAATCTAGTGACACACCAGGAAAAAATATAAAGTAAGTGCGGTACGTCGTTTCATTCACTCGTACACAGGAGTAATTTACGTTAGATGAGTACAGTGGCTAATGCCCAGTTCTTATTTTAGCCAGGCTTCTATTTGTATTCCTTATTCTGAGGTCGTGACCGAACCGTGGGTGTTTATAGTAGAATATAGTAGTTTATTTTGATCTGATGACCGTATCCTATGTTAGTAGCTGCCACGAATTGACATAAAAATTTGTTCGTGTCCTTGGTATTATATATACTTACAATAGTTATTTAAGATACACGTGCGGAAAGTAAGGTTTTATACGAATAAGTGCCAAATTGAAAACACGAGCGCAGCGAGTGTTTTCATTGGCACGCATTCGGATAAAAACCTGTTACGCTCAAGTATTTTACAACATTTTTCAATGCATTTTGCGAGGAAATGCAACAAAAAAATAAGTATAATAAAGAATGGTGTTTATCATCATTCAATTATTGCTAGAGCGCGCATACTTATAAATAATTGTTTTTTTTTTGGACAGCAAAACCTCCTTGCATCTTTGTAATTTTTTAAATTTTATGACTTGCACCATGCACCACAGAGTCAAAAACTTGAAAAAATTACTTTATTTCACGCGTGGAGTGGTTTCCGCATAATTTTGTTACACAAAAAAAAAACTTTACGAGCAACTGCATTGAAAACATACTTATCTACTTATATACAAACCGTTGAGTTGCACAAACAAGTTAATAAAAAAAAAACGAGATTTATCATGTTCAAACGAAGTAAATTCAATTTTACATTAGTTCATCCAAATATGTTGTAATATTGTTAAAAATAATAGCCCATTTTCAGCGATTCCTAAGGAAAATTACATAAATAGGTCAAAAGCTTCAAAACCTAAATCTCGAAACCTTAATATAATTTAATCTAAGCGAATTGTAATGATAACACGTATCCTGTGAAAGTTTACTACCTTGGTAATAGGGCCCCATAGCACCATTTGGGTACGAAACCCTAAAAAGACCGTTTATTCAGAGTCAAAAGAGTCAAACGGAAATAGTCGTACTATAAAAGAAATGCAGCTCTTTTCGTTGTCCTCTTTAATAGCATCAACAATGAAGTCCATATCAAAAGGCGCAAAGCCCTATATGACGCCCTCCAACAGAGCACAGCGGGGGCGCTTCGTATAAACATGACGCCCTTTCCAAACAGCAGCCCTTATTGCATTCACGTTAGTACGAGTTTTCTCTAATCCGCGGCACGATGCAGCTGGTTCCAGAAGGAACAAAATCTTATCATGCACTCAGCTGTGAAAATTTTCTTTTAAAGCGATTTTCTTTGTTTTTGCGGCGGTCAAAGAGAACTCTCTTTCATATGTGTCAGGGACAAGCACATCCATACTTTTGGTACGAGGGGACATTAATTTGACAGCCAGATCGTGGAAAACCTTCCTTTTTCTAATTAATCGAAACAGAACACGTGCTTTTTAGGGTTCCGTAGTACCTAAAAGGTAAAAGGAACCTTTATGGTGAGACTCCGTTGTCCGTCCGTCCGTATGTCACAGCCTCATAACTTTAGCACCGTTAAAGATAAATACATGAAATTTAACACAAAAATAGCATTAATTTGCCCAATATATGAAAATTTTTAAATTGCTCAAAGTATTTCCAAAATTAAAAGTGAGAAAAATAAAAAATATTATTCTAAAAATACAACATTGGTATCAAATTGTAGGTATTAAAAAGTTGATTCTAAAAATATATACTTTTAATATATTTACTGACACTGGTTTCGAGAAATCTTTAAAAAACCCCAAAAATATGTATGTTCTTATTCCTTATTTCCGAAACTGGTAAACCGAAAAATATGAAAAAAATGTCAATTATAGATCATAACTGGCCAATCACAGGAAAACTATAGCGATTAAAAAAAAATCAGCACTAATGAGAAATATAAAAAAAAGCTAAATAAATGAAAAAATATTGTATAAAGATACAATATGAGTATCAATGTAGGTTTTAAAAAGCTAATTGTAAAAATATATACTTTTAATATATTTAGTGACACTGGCTTCGAGAAATCTTTAAAATACCCCAAAAATATGCATGTCCCCCTCCTTATCTCCAAAACTGGTAGACCGAAAAATATGAAAAAATGTTAATTATAGATCATAACTAGCCAATTACAGGGAAACTATAGAAATTAAAAAAAAATTCAGCACTAATGAGAAATATAAAAAAAGAAGCAAAAAAAATAAAAAAAATATTTTATAAAAATACAATATGGATATCAAATTGTAGGTATTTAAAAGCTGATTTTAAAAATATATACTTTTACTATACTTACTGGCACTGGTTTCGAGAAATCTTTAAAAAACCCCCTTATCTCCAAAACTGGTGGACCAAAAAATATGAAAAAAATCATGGTAATATGTGTTTACGTAAAGATTACAGGAAAAATAAAGCGGTTGAGAAATTCACAAAAAAAAAACGATAAAATTAAATATATCATCCACAATACGGAACCCTAGGTACGCGAGTCTGACTCGTACTTGGCCGGTTTTTTTTTGTTAGCATTAACGCTACCCTTTTTATCGTTAACATCTTTTTAATTCCACCCAAAGGCTGCCTGGAAGATAGTGCTATCAGCAATAAGTGCTAATTTATTATTATTTTTTTTTATTTTGTTTTATTTAGAATATTATTATAAAATAATTGTACACAATGTCTGTCTTTTATGTGAAAATGTGTTGTAAATTATGTTTGTAAATGTACAAAAAGTGTAATAAATAAAAATTAAAAGAACACTTATATTCAAAATTTGCTCAATAGTTCCTCAACAAAACCTTATTACCAGGGATAGGATAATCGGATCGATATAAACGGAAAAACTGAGAAAGTTTGTAGGTGTGGGGTCGGCTTCTTATAATATTATTTTGATAGTAAAAATCCCGGAATTACGGAATTACTTAAAACGTTACGATAATGTTATACTTAATAGATACTTATACAATATGTGAATTTGGATCCGCAGAAAGAGCGGGTCTCCCTTAATACAGGTTTTTTGAAAACTTAAAAGGGGGGTCCCACCCCAGTAAACGACCATTTTGTGAAGTAAAAGAATTTTTTTTTTTTTTTTTGGAAATTTAAATTAATTAATTAATCACACGTTAAAGTCAAGTTGCTAACGCTTATGTTTGCTTGGTTTAAATTTAAATATATTTTATAGATTTTTCTGGGGGGGCGTACCCACCCCTGCTTCTACATGGCCACGCCAATGCTGTCGATAATTATTAAGAAAACTTTGACTTAAGGCGATATGCAAATGTTTTATCGTCCATGTTACTCTATATGCACAAGACCCTCAGTGCGAGTGGGCCGGATTCGAGGAAGAGTAGCAAAATGTCGGTATTTTATTAATATAAAATGTACTCAAGTTGCTATAAAAATTTCGTTTGACCAGGTCCTAGATATTGTTAAAACCATCTAATAATATACAGGGTGGAAAAAATTCAAGGGCCCTGGAAGGGAACTACCTTAAATCCTTTAGTTAGCTCATTTTACTGAAAAGAAACATTCCTTTATTTTTTAAAAGAAACAAAACTGCATTCAAAGATCTTCTAAAATTCGCTTGTCTCACCCGGGAATCAAACAAACTAAAAATAAAAAAATAAACCCTCGCTATTTTATTATACGAATCGGTAGGATTATTGTTCAGGATAAAATTTGTCTCATAAACATTTGGTCTTACACTCATCTGTTGTACGAGATACTCATGAAATTGAATATTTATTACAAGTTCTTTATTAACTATACCCAGTACTGTTCACTTGTAAAGTGTTCACGCTACCAGCGTGACGTTCGCGCATGTGCATGACTAATGTTCGCGGCGCAGCGCTGGCGCCACCTGGCGACACAATGGACTCGCGCGCTGGCGCCAACCCGCGGTTCACTCACTCTCTTCGGCTCGAGACGCCTCCGGAGGCGCACGTCTGCGCGCTCGCGCGGCCGGACTGTTTCGCCGCAACCGTCGACCGAACAATACATGTGTGCATACATTCGCGCTGCCAGCCCAAATAATATCGCGGACCCATCATTTAGGTTGTGAAAGTGTAGTGTTCACGTTACCAAGAACCAAGACATCCAGCTCATCACTGCCCAAAGCGCCAATTCAATCAGCGCAACGAGAGGAGACGACACGCGGCGCGTTTGCCGGCCCATCGAAACATTCCAACCAGGTCAGTGCACCCACATTGTTTCCCACAATCTTTTCTTCTCCCGTGTCATATCCTCAAATTTCATCAGCCCTGCAGTTCTGTAACCCCGCGGTTACATTTTGGTTCTTCGGCCGGATCGATTTCGAGCCGGTAGTAAAACATTTTCAATCCAAGAAAAATTTTGGTCCGTCGAGCGGAAAATTTTTGGTTTATATCACCCCCCGTCTCCCCCCCGCCGGCCCGTAACTTTGTTTGAACCAGCCCCCGTCGATTTACAGTCCATTTTCACTCGGTTAAATATTTTGCCCCCT
Source organism: Ypsolopha sequella (assembly GCA_934047225.1). Taxonomy (NCBI): domain Eukaryota; kingdom Metazoa; phylum Arthropoda; class Insecta; order Lepidoptera; family Ypsolophidae; genus Ypsolopha; species Ypsolopha sequella. Next base: position 13,180,786 of record OW204011.1, read on the forward strand.
TTCCCGGAAAAAAATATTTTGTGGTCTCGAATATCTATTGCGGGTAGGTAATTAGAACCGCCGCCTAGAACATTCCATTTATCGGTATAGAACCGGCCCATACATTCAGCCCAATTGTTTAATACAGTCCACTATATTTCTTTATTAAACCCAAATTTTCCCGACCCGACCCGACCCAATTTACCCAATTTTTACCCGCGGAGTGGGTAATTTACCCACTGTCAAAGATAGTTTTCCCACGTATTTTGCGAGATATTTTTTTTTGGTGCGAGTTTTATTTCGTTTTATTTCGTTTTATTTTGAGTACATACGTATACATTGCATCATTGGATTGTCCGCTCATTTAGATCCGATTTCTGCGAGGTAAATACATTCTTTGTTTGTTTACGCGTTCGAGGCAGTAGGTAGGTATTTTATTCTATAAATAGAATTTTCGACGACTGATGTTTTGTTGTAAATATACTGTTATGACATTTTGGTGAACAAGTTGATCAGCCCTTTTTGATATTTAATGTTACGGTAATCTCGTGTTATTGTCTGCTGTTTTAACCGGGTATATATATAGTACAAATATAGTAAACAATTTTTTTTTTTTTTTCTCTTCTCATCTCTGATCTTATTGTTAATGGTACACATATAGGGTGTTCCACGTTGGTTCAGCTCATATACAGGTTGTTTTTAAAAAAAAAAAATTTTTTTTTTTTTTTTTCTCTCTGTCGTGTTTATTTTCCGTGTTCCGTTTGAACATAGCCTTTGTTATTTCGGCCCGCGCAAGTTACAAGCTATCCGCACGTTGGAGTTGGTAGCGCTCAAGTTTTAATAACTCATTTTCACATATAGTCACACTCATCACACATTCAATCAGCACATACACACTCAGCTCATTTTCACTCACACATTCAATCAGCACATACACACTCAGCTCATTTTCACTCACACATTCACTCATCACATACACATTCAGCTCATTTTCACTCATTGAAACCAGCACTCAGCGCACTCAGCACATTCATCACACACACACTCATCACATACACACTCAGTTCATTTTCACTCAATGACTTCAACTCCAACAGAGAATTCTTGTAACTCCGCACAACGTGTAGTGAACGTCACTAACACACCAATTTTGTTGCCAACCGTCTCACTTGAAATAGCAGACGTACATTCACTCAATCACACTCAATTTCACTCAGCACGAGCCCTGTTAGGTTTTATCTCACGTCGCGGTACTCCAGTTCTCATTCGCTCAGACTGCGGCACAAACTATGATGCAATCACTCACAAGCTCGCGAATCAGCACATAACTTGGTTCGGCGCTCTGCACGAAATAATACTCAACTCAAGACCCCTCTGTCCGATTTCATCCGACCCTACGGACTTTGAACCTCTCACGGCCGGACATTTCATTATTGGTCGTCCGCTCACCGCTCTACCTGAGCAGTCTTTTGACGACAGACCCATATCTGCTCTTAAACGGTTTCAACTCATTCAAGCGCTCTCTCAGCGCTTTTGGACTCTCTGGTCCAGATCCTACCCCCATACCCTGCAAACCCGCTCCAAATGGCTCTCCCCTTCTTCCCCTCCTCAAGTGGGTGAACTGGTCCTCATCAAAGAGGATGACCTGCCTCCGCTCCAATGGAAGCTGGGGAGAATTCTCTGCACAATGCCTGGCAAGGATGGAGTGATCCAAGTTGTGGATCTGGACACAGCTCATGGAAATCTGCGACGACCTGTGTTCAAGATAGCCAGGCTGCCGTTGGATTCAGCTCAAGAAGAGCCGCAGCCCCGGCCCCCCCAGGATGTTCACGCTACCAGCGTGACGTTCGCGCATGTGCATGACTAATGTTCGCGGCGCAGCGCTGGCGCCACCTGGCGACACAATGGACTCGCGCGCTGGCGCCAACCCGCGGTTCACTCACTCTCTTCGGCTCGAGACGCCTCCGGAGGCGCACGTCTGCGCGCTCGCGCGGCCGGACTGTTTCGCCGCAACCGTCGACCGAACAATACATGTGTGCATACATTCGCGCTGCCAGCCCAAATAATATCGCGGACCCATCATTTAGGTTGTGAAAGTGTAGTGTTCACGTTACCAAGAACCAAGACATCCAGCTCATCACTGCCCAAAGCGCCAATTCAATCAGCCCAACGAGAGGAGACGACACGCGGCGCGTTTGCCGGCCCATCGAAACATTCCAACCAGGTCAGTGCACCCACATTGTTTCCCACAATTCTCTCTTTTCTTCTCCCGTGTCAACCCATCCGTTTATCCTCTTTCATCATCTCTGCATTCCTGTAGCCAGCGGCTACATAAAGTAATAATGATACGCCATTATTACACAATGACAGCAAAACAAAACAAAATTTGAAATTCGAACGAATACTTTTATCGATTTTAAAAATTTTGAAAGTTATCGTTCGAACTTCAAATTTGTTGCTCCACGTTGCAAAAAGAAATACGTTCCCTTTTTAAATTTTTCGTCAGAACGCCTAGTGCAAGAAGGAATTGTGCTGTGCATAGATTTATTATTACCATTTAACGATTTTCTTATCGAAGTATTCAACAAGGTACTTAAGATAAATAACATTAGCAAGCTTGTACTTCATACGATGTCTTTGGATGTAAGAGAGATAAGAAAATTATAACGTGTCATTTACTTGTTACAAGTGAACAGTACTAGGTATTGTTAATAAAGAACTTGTAATAAATTTTCAATTTCATGGGTATCTCGTACAACAGATGAGTGTAAGACCAAATGTCAAATTTTATCCTGAACAATAATCCTACCGATTCGTATAATAAAATAGCGAGGGTTTATTTTAAAATTTTTAGTTGGTTTGATTCCCGGGTGAGACAAGCGAATTTCAGAATATCTTTGAATGCAGTTTTGTTTCTTTTAAAAAATAAAGGAATGTTTTCTTTCAGTAAAATGAGCTAAATAAAGGATTTAAGGTAGTTCCCCTCCAGGGCCCTTAATTTTTTTCGACCCTGTATAATCGCAGTCCATATGTCATTCCGATTTGTCAAACCAGGAGAAATGGCGAAAGGGACCTCATTTCAATATGGACCCTCATACTATTATCGAACCGAATTTCTCCAATCGCGTTTCTGTTTAACAGATCCCTAGAAAAAGATTCTAAAAATAATATTCTATTTTATCAAAATAACCCCTTCTTTCCTAAAGTAGATATGCAATTTCTAAGTATAGGCAACATTTTTCTTAATTTTTCTAAATCTACTTCTTGTCTTGGTTTATTGTTTTTGTATTTTATTTTTCTTATTTTCAAGTTCAAAGTTACATATAATATATCTATCTGTTACTTATGTAAGAGCGGAGTCTCCTATCACAGGTATATCTTACTTAAAAGGAGACTCCAATCACTGTATACGATATTGTATGTACAAGTTTTTTGAAATAAATAATTTTGAATTTTTTTTTTTAGTTCTAAAAGTGTCAAGTTTTTATTACGTAGTGCCTCAAAGGCCTCAACAGTCGGATATTTTGTTAGCAGTGGAATGATTGAATTAATGGAGTTTTCTCGTATTTCTAATTCAAGTAACGACAAGAATTAAAGATCGCCTAACTGTGTTTGGTTGAGTTTACTAATTAACGAATTGTTAATTGTTCTAAAAGCATTACTTAGGAGGATGGCCTACCCTAGCAATTTTTTTTGTTACCTGTCTAGCATAATAAGTCCAAAGGTAAGGACCTTATTTGCTTTTGATAGAGGCGATTATATGTTGGCTCATTGGCCTCTTTTTATTGGACGCGTAATACTAATGACCACGCAGCGAAACAACAAATTCGTGTGTTTTTAGCTAATATTGAAATATTTTGTAGCGAAAAAAATATTGGATTTAAGTAGAATCCCTTCATATTTCTATTAACTATTTTATGAAAAAAAAGCGTTCTTGAAACCAACGTTTGAAAACAAAAAAAAGAGGGCGGAAAACATTTTTTTTGACAAAGGTTAAATCTTAATACATTGTTTATAAGTAGAATCCTTAGATAAAAGATTAACAAATCAAATATATTTTTTCAACACAAGGATAGTCCGAATATCTTCAAACGAATCCTCGAAAGTTTGGCGTTGTTCATGCTTTAAGCTCATGTACAGTCTTAAAATTATTTCATTTTTCCCAAACCACTATCGCGGTTTGTCGGCAAGCTCTAAAATAACAAATTTCTACACAAAACACTTTTTAGGGTTCCGTAGTCAACAACAAGGAACCCTTATAGTTTCGCCACGTCCGTCTATCTGTCTGTCTGTCTGTCCGCGGATTAGCTTAGAGACTATTAGTACTAGAAAGCTGTAATTTGTACATATTTATCACCTCGATAAAGTGGTACAGTAAAATTTTGAAAAGTATTTTATTTAGGGTACCTCCCATACACTTAAAGTAGGGATGATTTTTTTTCTCATTTATCCCCTAGTGGGGGGTGTCGTTGGATAGGTAATTTAAAAATATTGGGGGTGTGAGAAGATAATTTTTCGATCCAGGGTTCCGTTTGCGAAATATTAAGCTCAAAAGTGTTAATTTTTGTTAGAGTCAAGTGTCCCCCCCTGCCAGCGAAACGGTTGTATTTGGAGACGTGAAAAAAATTAGGGCAGTAGTATACATAACGAAATGAAAAGGAAAACTATCACAGCTAAGTAGGCTTTACAAGTTAACGAGTACAGATCGTGCCAAACTTTTAGTCCCTTCTAAACACGGGACGATTCGCATCAGCACGAACAAAATGTTCTTGGGAAGAGCAACTTCCGAGCGTACTAGAAGTTTGGCGCGATCTGTATTAGTCGACAAACTTATAAAATGTATTTGGAGAAGAAGTCCGCATATTGTGCATGGCAACGTGGGCAAATACGGAACCCTCACTGCGCGTGGCCCGATACGCACTTGGCTGGTTTTTTTAAGTAAACAAATCAAAAATTATATAAGGATTAGATACAATTTTTATACGTCATCACATCCGCGAGGAGATGTCAAAGATGTTTCCGAGGTACGAATTTTAACATGTATAGAGGATGAATGAAAGTAGAGTGACGAAAGAAATGCGCGAGTGGAAGGTACAGCTCGACCAGCCCCTCTATTCTGTATCTTTAGTTGCCAACTGGACTAGGTGCCTATCATCAAAAACTTAGCTAAAAACGGAACTTTCAAAACTGCTATTAGTCGGTATTGAACTATTTACGAACTGTGTCGTCACTTCAAGTGCGAACATATCCTTAGACAGTCGGAATTCGATAGTATATCTATGTTTTTGATGATAGGCACCCAGTTCAAAAGGCAACTTAAGATACATAATAGGCCCTCAGGCCGCCCTAGAAGGATGTATGCTGAACAAATTGGCGACATACTGAAGAAGGGCCAGTGGCCTACGCATGAAAACATCTCCGTATAGTTGCGTTGCAAACTACATCAAAATCGTATGGAATCTGGGAAATCGCTCCAAGCGGACAGTAGTGGAACTAACAGCTACGTATGGCAACCTAAGTTTAGTTTCAAACGTAATTATACGGAGATGTTTTCATGCTTAGGCTACTGGAATGAATAGGTGTGTCAGAATCGTAACAGATGAAAACCTGTAGTCTCTGTCTACTCTTCTGGGAGACAAGCGTAAGTATATGTTTGTATGTATTTCTAACTTGTAGTCTTGGATTTTTGGAGAACATTAAATTTGTAACCACTGCAAGCCAAAGTTTGGAAGTTATTAAAGTTGCATGGTTCAGACGAATCAGGTGAATATTACATTAGTTTACCCCACTGTTGGTTTTATATTTAGCATAAGTAGGTTAGAAGTTCACAACTTTAATGACTTAAGAGGATGGCATACCCTAGCAACTTTTTTTATTACCCGTCCAGCAGAATAAGTCTAATGGCAAAGACCTTATTTTCTTTTCATAGAGGCGATTATATGTTGGCTCTGTGGCCTCTTGTTCTTGGACGCGTAATACTAGTGATCACGCAGCGAAACAACAAATTGGTGTGTTTTTAGCTAATACTGAAATATTTTCTAGGGAAAAAAATATTGGATTTAGGTAACATCCCTTCATATTTCTATTGCCTATTTTATAAAAAAAATCAAGTTGATCTCTTAACCGCGTCTTTGAAACGAACGTTTGAAAACCAAAAAAAAAAGAGGGTGGAAAACATTTTTTTTTGACAAAAGTATAAAACTTAAAACATTGTTTATAGGTGGAATCCCTAGATAAAAGATCGATAAATCAAATATATTTTCTTCAATACCAGGAGAGACCTAGTTTCTTAAAATGAACCCTTGAAAACCTGGTGTTGTTGATGTTTTAGCATCAGGTGTCCAGTTAAAATTCGCTTTAAATTTTAACATATTCCTTTATTCTTTTTAGCTATAGCCCGCGATTTTGTCCGCGTGGAAGAAGATAATTCGGCTACACTTTGGGAATCCCGCAATAAAATGTATCTCAGTTTTTAAGTTGAATAATAAGTTATCGAACAGTGATCTCCCTTCCTTCTTTCTTTATAATCCATGTCTCACTGCTGAGGATCGTACAGTGGTAACCGCATCAAAACTCGTTCAGTACTTTTTGCGTGATGCATGAAATACCGACGAAAAATTCGTTTTTTTTTGTAGCAGTAACTATCGTACAACTCTATATTTTTTTTAAATATCGTTTATGTACAGACAGACACAGCTCTTTTCTTTTACAGTTTTTAATATAATTTAATATACTTAGCTTTACAATTTTCAGTTATTAGCCTAACTTAGCCTGTTTCATCAATGAAGGTATCACCATCTGTTGTACAATTGCTGAAGCTAATTTCGCATTAAGAGGCTATGCGAATTTTATTTTTGTCACTGTCACTCCAAGCGAAAAATCGCGCAGTGCGAAAGGGGCGGATTCAGGGCGAAAGCGAAAAATGTTAGTTTTATAATTTTTATAAAAAACTAAAATAGCTAGCAAAGTTTCAAATATCAAATCTCTAGATATTGTTGAAACACACCTAATAAAATATGTTTGAGTTCTTTATTCTGAGTTTACGACACAATACTATTGTTTTTTAGGGTGCCGTAGTCAACAACAAGGAACCCTTATAGTTACTAACATCATTATAGATATCTTTTTCATTTTGAACAACTTCACAAGGCAAGATAGGTCTTCTAAAATATACAAGATGACTTTTTGATCATCATCCAAATTCATACTGGAGGCTTAGTGAGTGATCAGCATCATGAATTGATAACAATCATCGTGAAATTCGTATAATGAAATTTTGACTTCCCATAGTAATTTCCTCCCAGTCCTGAGTGAATCACTATGGGGAGTCGAAATTTCATTTTATGAATTTTACAAAAATCGTTATTGTTTCATGATACTGATCACTTACGAAGGCTCAAGTATGAATTTGGACGATGTTCACAAATTCACCTTGTATACCTAAAAAAACTACATAAATTAACCGAAAATCATTGAAACTTAACTAAAAACTTAAATAACGTTCAAAAACATAACTAAAGATGACCTAAAATAATGACAGAAGGGCTGGAAGCTACTTTAGCAAAGAAATTAGTTTGGCCATTCAACGTGGCAACGCCGCCAGCCTTTTGGACACCCTCCTTTAGACGAGGCCTTCCTTAGGCGCACAGTGGCTTTGCAATTATAACCCGTAGAATATATTTCATAAAGTTGAAAACCGCGTGCGCCAAAATACGCGCGAAACGATTCAGAACGAGTTTAATTTTAAAATTTAAATCGACTAAAATTACAACATTGCATTTAAGTCATTTTTCAGCTTATATTGCTTAATAAACAAGATTTTCGTATTGATAGTAAAATATGACACATAAAAATCAAATGGATTAAACACAAAACCAAAAAAACACTCAAAAAGAGACTATTTGCAAAAATAAAATCTATCGAGCGAAAGTTTTCCAATTAGGTATCGCTACTTATAACGTAAAAGATAAAGGTTTGAAAAAACATATATATATAAGTTTCATATTATATTATATCTTTCATAGTTTCATTTCATATTATATTGATTGCGTCTGTGGCAGATTCAGTATAATCGTTCAAAAACTGTTGAAAAAGGAAGACCAGCTCCTCTTAAGGGGCTGCACAATGCTAAATTTCAGTCCTGCTCTAACGCTTTTGTGTTTTAACTATCTATCCTGCTCTAATCAGATGTCGCGCACGCGAAAGTTCAGTTATTTTGAAATCGTGGCCACATTAGGACATTAACTATAATTTCTTTATGTAATAAAGATGGTTTTTTCTAGTTAGTATCTGCGTGTGTTGGTTTCATTTCAATCGGGTTTGAAATATGGAAACTGAATCGCTTTTTTCGTGAAATTCGTGCTTTTTTAAAAGTATTATAATTAAAAGAAGATAGAAAGTATGTTTATTTATAAAGTGTAATTAATAATTGTCTTGAGTCAAAAAACACGCCATCTTTTTTTTTATTTTTACCGTCTACATTGACGGAACTGAATACACTGCAAAACTGATGTTTAGCATAGTAGAGCCCCTTAACGACGGCAGCGATCTGGCCAGCATTTTCTATTTATTATAATTATTTCAGATTTTAGGTTTACAATTTAAATTAGTTTTAATTTTTCCTTCGAGGCAAATAAATAAATTTCTATTTCTACTTCGTCCGAAAAGCAACAGCCTCATATCCACGATTGACTCCCAATTTGTGCTTATTTCAGGCAACTTATGTGTTATCGCACAGAATGTTTTTAGAGTATCCCATAAAGTACATAATGAATGAGCACCATGACAAAACAATGGCGGAAACACGTCATAAAAACGACACAATATTATGGCGCGAATCACCTATTCCATGTAAGGGTCGTATATAAAAAGAGAATTGTAGTTTAGGGAACTATCCGGCACACCTAGAACACCTAATTGAATAATAAAGATATACTGAGTAGGTGTTTGCTATTTTTATATATTAGGTCTTTACATATGAAATTGCTGAAATTTCTTCTTCCGAAATAGTGTTCTTATATTACAGTTATTTGGTAACATAATGAGATTACATATTACATACATAATAATAATAATAATAATATAATTTTATTTCAGATCAAGTCCATATTTTGTTAGTAACAGAATTGATTAAAAATTGTTTTAGTACACATATTTACACTTAAAACCTTATTTAATTTTAAACATTGCAGCTCTGGACCCCATATCTAAGAAGTTCCAGTGCCGCACAACCGGACAATCCATCCGATCCAGTATGGTGTTGAGAAGGCTGCTGGGACTGTCTCTCACGCGCCGCATCAGGGAGGCCACTCTCTTGCGTAATATTACATAGATGACATATAACAGATTGATATGGTATGGACATGTGATGAGGCGAGAGGAAAAGTACGTCGTAAAGAAAGCTATTAACATTCCAAATAAACCAAGAGGGAGAAGACGACCACCATCAACCTGGTGGTCAAATATCGAGAGGGAAATTAAAGACCAGAACCTGCCCACAATAACAACCCGGGATAGAATATCCTGGTGCCGACATACGAGGAGGCCCGACCCCAGCTGAACTGGGAAGAGGGCTAGAGATAGAAGAAGACTACAGTTACTTGGGAACCTAGATATTCTGTAATCCAATAAATTCACACTACCTTAAGAGGGCGCCGAGCAAAATAATCTAAAACGACAGTCACTGTTAAATTGATTTATTGAATAATCAATCAATATCAATTTCTTCAAGGCCGTTTTCGGTCACAGCGACTGTCACTGCTGAGAGCGGCGCTGGTGAGCCCTCACGTGGCTGACGTAGCCAATTTTTGCAGTGAACGTGCGACCACATTCACTGCACGTCAGCACCCCTCCAACTATATTATAATTGATGGCCACTGGTGGTCGGGCCTTAAGCTGGTCTCGTTTGGTGTCGAGCTCAGCGCATCTAATCGACTCGAAAGCATACACATGCAGTCTGCCTGCTGCCAGTGTTTCCCATTGTGCTGGGTCTATTGCACATTTCGTCATGTGGCGGTTAAGCACATTTTTATACCGCAGAAATTGGAGGCCCTGTTTTCGTTTCCCTTCCTGCAGTTCGGAGTAGAAAATTGAATAATATTTCAATGATAAATAAATAAAATTTGTTATTTATTATCACAGAAAATGTATCTACACTTCCGCCGCAGCGAATATTAAAAATAACTTATGGTGTAAGAAACAAATCTATCTAAAGTAGGCCTTAAATCTAAAAAAGGTATTGGGGTTATAGTCATTTTAATAACTTAACTGTCGAATTTTGTCTCAACCACAATTCAAGACAATCAAAAAAGTTATAAAATACAATTGGGCCGTTTTAAAATTTTGTCTGGTAAATTAAATATGATTTTTTCTGTTACAATAAAAACGACCACGATAAAAAAGACCATGAGAGAAAAAGCGAGGTGTCTAATCGTTCTACGCTTATAATTTACAAATTATTTTGGTATTCCGTTGTAAATTACATTATTTTGCCTAGAATATATATTCCGATTATTGCAAAACGGCTCACCTCAATAACTATTATTGATCGGAATCAAAAAAAAAAAAAAAAACAAAAATGTTTATTGTGTTAACCAAATAATTACATAATTACAATTACAGCTGGAGCCTTCTTTTAAGTAAAAATACCTGTATCAGAAGACTCCGCTCCTTCAGTCCGCAGCTTTGGTTTTACAAAACAGTTTCAAAAATTTGCTTAAAATTTAAAATTTACAAAAATTAATTAAAGTAATAATAAGAACACAATTAAAGTAATAATACGAACACAAAAGAGATATGTATATAATAAAAGAAAGATAACATCCTGCATGCGTCCATATTATGGAAGTAGCTAAATATGAGGGGGTGCATGTATGTGTGAGAGGGTGCATGTGTGTGTGTGAGAGGGTGAGGGTGAGTGTGTGTGTGTGAAGGTGAGGGAGGGTGTATGCGTATGTTTATTTGTATGCTCTATATTTATTTATCTACATACTAGTTTAGTTTCTTTCTAAGTAATTTGGTAAATTAGGTTTTCAGCCTCTTCGTAGCTCTTTGTTTTTAATAATAAAGCCGGAATAGCCGACCAGTTTCAGCAGATTCAGACTGCCTTCTGGGCGAGTGAAAACGCGTCCGCGACGACGTTGTGCCTCGTACTCTATACGGGTGTAATCTTTAAGTGTGACCAGGCGATTATTCAGATATCAAAAAAAATTAAACTGATATCGAAAGTACGTTACCTAATCATTAAAATGACATCAATAAATTTGTGAAAATCAAACGAGAAGTATCCAAAATTTTGACATTAAACATTCCCATACATTTAGTATGAGATTAACTAGTAGAAATGTTTTAGTTTCCTTATTTTAAAAGGTTATTTTAGCTTAGTACTGATATTAAAGGAAACTGTTTATTAATCTAAAAAAGTCATAAAACTATCTTTTAATTGAATAATATTTATTTTTTTAGTAAGTACAAAATTTTGTATTCAAAGCAGATGTTCGAAGTGACGTCCTTGTTGTGCTACACAATGTATAGGAATGATGAAAATGTCAACATTTTGGATACTTCTCGTTTGATTTTCAAAAAGTTATTGATGTCATTTTACTGATTAGGTAACGTACTTTCGATATCAGTTTAAGTTTTTTTGATATCTGTAATAGTTACGAAATAATCGCCTGGTCACACTTAACGATTACAACCTGTATAGGCATATCCCACCAAAAACATTTCATTTATATTTATTATTATTATTAATTATTGTTATTTGTTTGCATTCCTCTAAATTATGTTATGTGAGTGTTTTTGCCGTGGTAGAGGCCATTTTTTATTATGTGGCCATAATCAACTGGCAAATGTTTATTTAAATAACCTTTAGAATATGTCTAGGAAACAGACCGCAAAGTTGGGAAGCATTTCTGAATTGGTAGCACTTTTTGTAGCCCGCGCCGCGTCCACCCGAGCGTCTAGAGTAGGGATGGGGAAACTTTTTCCTTCACGTGCCAATATTTACTTACAAAAATATATGGCGGGCCAAGTTGTTGTATTTTTAGCTATATTATTTACTGAAATTAAAATATTAGTATGTATTTTCTGAAACACTAATTTATTCTGCAATATTACAAAATAACTATTGAAATAAGGAAGAAATTGCAAAATGCAATTAAATTAAACTTTCAAGTTAGCTGCGAAATTGCTAACAATACGAAAACTTCACTTGATTTTTGTTTCATGGCCGCGGGCCGGATTTCAACGCTTCGTGGGCCGGAGATGGCCCGTGGGCCGTAGTTTCCCCATCCCTGGTCTAGAGCATAGCGACAGAGTGCCGTAGCACTTGTTGTAGCCCTCATCCAGTCAAGGGTCTACAGCGAAACAACAGAGTGCCGTAGCACTTGTTGTAGCCCTCGTTCAGTCAAGCGTCTACAGCGAAACAACAGAGTGCCGTAGCACTTGTTGTAGCTCTCGTCCAGTCAAGCGTCTACAGCATAGCAACCAGTGAATAGTGGTGTAGCACTTCAATGTTTTCAAGCTACGAAGTCTGAATAGCTTTAGACATTTTGAGAACTTTAAGAGTTCTTCAAGGCGATGCAACAGTGCATATTGACAATGAGGACGAAAACTAGTTTTAAGGCGATATTTAAAAGTTTTAGCGTCCCTGTTACTCCATATGCGAAAAAACCCCCAGTGCGAGTGGGACGGATTCGTGGAAAAGTAGCAAATGGTCGGTTTTTTATCAATATAAAATGTACTAAGCTATTTTGTCAATAAGATTTTCAAGGAGACTTTACAAATACATAATATCCACATTTTGAATGAAATTTCACTATGAAATTAGTTAGGATTTCAGAATTAGAGGAAATAATAAAACAATTTAGAGGTCTTTTCGGAATTAAATTCTATCGAGAAAATTTCATCCAATCGCGTTTTCCTTTAGTGAGAATCTTTATCAAATACTCAATAAACATTTACCCAAAAATAAAATACGTAGATGACGTTATAGTGGAGTAAATGGATTCGAAAAAAAAACATTTTTATTTTGGTGTCGCCTTAAGGATGCACCTGACCCTAGAAGAAATAAAGACTCTTGAAAGAAATAAAGACTGCTTAAATAAAAATAAAAAAATTATATGATCTGTCGATCTTTTGTTAAAAAAATCTACTTATAAACAATATATTTATATATTATAAAACAATATACTTTGGCGAAAAAAAATATTTCCAACCAGTTTTTTTTTAAAACGTTGCGCAGACAACCTCTTTTTTTCCCTAAAATAGGTAATGGAAATATGGAGGGGATCTACTTAAATTCAATATTTTTTTGTTTACAAAATATTTCAATTTTAGCTAAAACCCTCAAATTTGTTGTTTCGCTGCGTGATTATTAGTTATTTAGTTGAAGACAAATAGGTCGATGAGCCAACATATAACAACCTACCTATATCAAAAGCTAATAAAATCTTTGACATTGGACTTTTTGTGCTTGACGGGTAATAAAAAAGTTGATAGGTTACTATAGGGTACCATACTCCCGATCAGTGTACACTGATAAGAGAAGAATATTATTTGAATAAAAATGAAAAGATTCTGATAAGAAATGCATAAAAATTAATTTGTACTTAGAAAATTGAGGATACAATCAAGAAAGCGCTCGTTTTTACACGACTGCCCAAGAAGAAGGGTTATGTTTTCAGGGTTCATGTATGTATGTATATGTAAGTAATACGCGGTAGTGTGTTCAGATGGGTCAGTATCTACGAATAATAATTCTTATTCGTAGGTCAGTATGAAGAAAACCTGCATTAAGGCAGAGGTAGGCATGTATTTATATATGTAACCTATTAGTATGTAGTATATAGGATGGGATTTGGTCGGCCGCCTGGATTCGTGCTGGGGGCTCGGTTGGTGATCATTGAACCTTGTTCCTGGTCCCTGGCCAGGTCTCCGGTATGGGTTCGGGAGGTTGATTGGATTTCAGCTTGTATAATATATATTTTACCTATCATTTTAATCGTATATATATTGCTACATAAATTAAATAAACCTTTAATCTAGTCCTTGTACATTTATTATTTTATTACATATCTTTTTATTAGATTAAATTTGACGTGTAAAAAGTGTATTATATACAGGATGATTGGTAATTCGACCTATTCCTTTAAAGGGGTTATACTAGGGATCATTTCCAACAAATAATGCCTATCGACTAGGGGTCGAAAATGATTTTCTTTTTTCAAGTAAAACACGTCGATATTTCAAAAATTACAAAATAAAAAAGGTTTTTTTTCCACTTAAGACCTTTTAATTCTGAGATTATGGGAATCCGGGGCACGTATTTTTTTTATAAATGATCACTCATCTATCATTGATCAGAAATATAATAAATAAGTGCTGAGAGAGGAATAGTTATTTTTAAATTATTTATTTTTGGTTAATAGTCTGAAAGTTTGAAAAATAATATAAAAACCTTCATAACTCGGACACCATTCATTTTAGACACCTAGTTGATAGGACTTAATTCGTTGGAAATGATCTCTAGTATAACCCCTTTAAAGGAATAGGTCGAATTACCAATCACCCTGTATACCTGCTTTGCAAAATAAACTATTTGAATTTGAATTTGACTTTAATGGCGATAGAAAATATTGGTAAAGGACTTTCGTTGTTACTAAAAGGAATCAATTAAAAATTAAATAATTTAAACACGACCACCGTAACAAAGAAAATTCAATTGTGTTTGTATTTTAATTTTTATTGGTTTGTATTTTTACCGCAGTTAGGGGACTAATCAAAATATGTACTCTAAAAAAACTCTATCAACTAAGATCTTGCGACCAGTATAGTAGTAAACAAGGACCGGCCCTTAAGGGGGTAAATCGACAAAATCGACAGTGACACCCCAAACAAATTATTGTGAAAAAAAATGAAAAATTATTCAATCGAATGTTTAATTCAATATTCGGTTTTGGGTCAACATTCTTCATCAGAGATTAGGTTTCTGTGTTCTACTAAAAATTTCAGATGTAACACGTTCTATCAACGGGCTAGAGAACCGTGACCTACGGACGGACAGCGAAGTGATATTAAGAGGCTATACGAATTTTATTTTTGTCACTGTCACTCCAAGCGAAAAATCGCGCATTGCGAGAGGGGCGGATTCAGGGCAAAAGGGAAAAAAGTTGATTTTATAGTTTTATTAAAAAATCTAAAATAGCTAGCAAAATTTCAAATATCATCTCTAGATATTGTTGAAACACACCTAATAAAATATGTTTGAGTTCTGTATATGGTTCCTATTCGTCAAACGAGGAGAAAACGTGTGTTTGAAGACCTCATTTCAATAATTATTACTATCGAGAAAAATTTATCCAAACATGTTTTCCAATTTCAAAACCCTCGATTATATATAGTCAAAATGCATATACCTACCAGAAATTTATTAAAACTTTCCGTGTATATCATGAAACACCCGTATTTTTTTCGCATATCGCCTTAATAGGGCTCCATTTTGCCCTTAGGGTACGGAACTAGGGTTTTTAGGAAAACGCACGGCCCCTTCACTGAAATGTGAGGACTTAGCGGTTCGTGTTATTTTTAAATTGTCCGTATGTATTCATTTATCCATTATATAATTATATTTGATTAGCTGTTACGTTTCGAAGTTGTTTTCCTTTGTGAGATGGAAAAATCTTGGGAGTTAAGTGAAATGTTTTCTTTCCTTTTTGACAAGGAGAATGAAATTAAGAGTGAAAATGGAAATTAAAAATTTAAAGTTTTAACATACGTGTTGTACTTAAGGCGCTAGGGAAAAAAAATCGACACTTTTTTAACTTGCATATCTACTTCAGTAAATAATGTATTATTTTGATAAAATAGTATATTATTTTTGGAATCTTTTTCTTGGGATCTGTTAAACAGAAACGCGATTGGAGAAATTCGGCTCGATAGAAATGTTTATTGAAATGAGGTCTTTTTCGACACCGTTCTCCTGGTTTGACAATTTAGAATGACATATGGACTGCAATTATATTTTATTAGATGGGTTTTAACGGTATCTAGGACCTGACGAAATTTTGATAGCAACTTTAGTACTTTTAATAAAAAACCGACTTTTTGCTACTTTTTCAAGATTTTTTTTTATAAAATAGGCAATAGAAATATGAAGGGATTTTACCTAAATCCAATATTTTTTCCCTTCAAAATATTTCAGTATTAACTAAAAACACACCAATTTGTTGTTTCGCTGCGTGACCACTAGTATTACGCGTCCAAGAAAAAGAGGCCAAAGAGCCAACATTTAACCACCTATATGAAAACCAAATAAGGTCTTTGCCATTAGACTTATTGTGCTGGACGGGTAATAAAAAAAGTTGCTAGGGTATGCCATCCTCTTAAGTACTCGTAACATTGTAAAAGTGCAAGATTAAATTAACTTAATATTAATTTATCATCTATAAATGCCAAGCGATATTAACCTTAATTTACAGCATTTAATATAGTAATAATGTTTTGATTACGAAAGGTATTCCCCGAACTCAACAGTTATTTGAAAATCTTCTTTTGTAGGTTGTTTCTTTAGTGTATTAAATATAAATATTCTCCTTTATTTACGTGAATTCAATATTAATTAATTATTTGGATATTTACTTGTTACTAAAATTCCTGTCATATTGCTTGAAAACTTAATTTACGAGTACAACTAAAATTTGTAATAAAAATCCTATGATGAATTTTCTGTATTTATTGTTCTAAAATTGGCCTTGGTTTATGTAAAATAAATTAAAATGGTAAGTTAAAAAAATATTTCGATATTTTTTTTAAATCGGT
This sequence comes from Ypsolopha sequella, assembly GCA_934047225.1. NCBI lineage: Eukaryota > Metazoa > Arthropoda > Insecta > Lepidoptera > Ypsolophidae > Ypsolopha > Ypsolopha sequella. Next base: position 13,197,583 of record OW204011.1, read on the forward strand.
TATTTTTTAACCCCAGAAAACTAAAAACAATACCAGAAGGAAATGTTCCTTAAGAGGAGGCCTTCCTTTTTTAACAGTTTTTGAACGATTGTACTGAATCTACCACAGACGCAATCAATATGAAACTTATATATATGTTTTTTCAAACCTTTATCTTTACGTTGTAAGTAGCGTTACATAATTGGAAAACTTTCGTTCGATAGATTTTATTTTTGCAAATAGTCTCTTTTTAAGTGTTTTTTTGGTTTTGCGTTTAATCTATTTGATTTTTATGTGTCATATTTTACTATCAATACGAAAATCTTGTTTATTAACCAACGTAAGTTCAAAAATGACTTAAATGCAATATTGTAATTTTAGTCGATTTTAATCTTAAAATTAGACTCGTTCTGAATCGTTTAGCGCGGATTTTGCCGCACGCGATTTTCAACTTTATGAAAGTTACTCTACGGGTTATAATTGCAAACCCACTGTGCGCCTAAGAAAGGCCTCGTCTTAAGGGGCTCCACAATGCATTGGATTCAGTTCCGTCAATGTAGATGGTAAAAATTTGAAAAAAATATGTGGTTTGCGACTCAAGGCAATTATTAATTACACTTTATAAATAAGCATACTTTCAATCTTTTAAGATATGTTACTTTTTCAAGATTTCTTAGATGGGGATCCCCCTCGGGTAAAAGTTTACTTGTATTTTTATTACTTTACGTCAGGGGTCGGCATTCGGCAACCTTATTATATAAGGTCTTTCAATTTAAATGGAAAGTAATTTAGGAGGTGATTCAGTATCGTTAAAACATCACATTCCACTGCAAAGTGCTTTTTTTTGCGCGAACTTTTTCTTCACTTGTCCATACAAACTGAGTCAGCTGATCGGACCACTTTGTACTGAGAAGTGAAAAAAAAATTCGCGCAAAAAAAGTGCTTTGCAGTGGAATGTGATATATTAACGATACTGAATCACCACAAATGCTACCAGGGGATCAACGAGGGCCGCAATTTGTGCAGTATTGCGTCTAAATGTGCATCTTTTAAATGAGAACCATTTTTTCTATTGTTTCTAAGGCGTCTATCACGTAAAGCAGGGGTTGGCAACCAGCAGCCCACGGGTCCCATGCGGCCCCTTAACCGCTTTGCTGTGGCTCGAAAAGTTCGCCACCACTGCTTGATTTGATTTGATCTTGATTTCACTATATTTGTGTGAGCAGACATTTTCCAGTCTAAAAGGATGCAGTCCTTTTGAGCCAATCAAAATTTAAAGTTCACAAGATTATATTTGTTTTATTTCCTCACACTATGCATTGAAAAAACCGGTCAAGTGCGAGTCGGACTCACGCACGAAGGGTTCCGTACCATTATCTATAATAATACAGATCGCGCCAAACTTCTAGTCCGCTCGGAAGTTGCTCTTCCCAAGAACGGCCCATACATTTAGTTCCTGCTGATGCGAATCGTCCCGTGTTTAGAAGGGACTAAAAGTTTGGCACGATCTGTACTCGTTAACTTGTAAAGGCTACTTAGCTGTGATAGTTTTCCTTTTAATTTCGTTATGTATACTACTGCCGTGATTTTTTTTACGTCTCCAAATACAACCGTTTCGCCGGCAGGGGGGGGACACTTGACTCTAACAAAAATTAACACTTTTAAGTTTAATATTTCGCAAACGGAACCCTGGATCGAAAAATGATCTACTCACACCCCTAATATTTTTAAATTACCTATCCAACGACACCCCACACTAGGGGATAGACGAGAAAAAAAATAATCATCCCCACTTTACGTTGAAAAAAATCCCTATTTATCCCTAAAAAAAAATCTTATTCAAAATTTTACTGTAATCGGCGTAATAAATACGTATACCCATGCCAAATTACAGCTTTCTAGTACTAATAGTCTCTAAGCTAAGCCGCGGACAGACAGACAGACAGACAGACGGACATGGCGAAACTATAAGGGTTCCTTGTTGTTGACTACGGAACCCTAAAAACGTATTACACACGGGCGTAAGAGCAATCAATTACTCAGTTACGTTTAAAAATCTTCCTCGTAATTTATTCCTTTTCGCCCTTATAGCATAAACTACTATTATTATTACTATATTCCTAACTATAGGGGCTAATTTAGTACTGCAAGCTTGAAGTGATCTCCACTGTACGTTTAGCTTAGTTTTATTTTATTTACGACCAAACTTGTAAAGTTACTTAGTAATCAAATACTACTTGTAATTAAGTGAAAAAGTTGTGCTCTTGTGATTGTTTGTTTGATTAGTTAGAGTTTGTGGTCAGCTCATCAGGGGCAAGAAAACTCAGGGCTGGACTAAGGAAGTTTTGCACCCTGGGCAAAATCTGTCGATGTCGCTCCAATAATATATATATTAAAATAACATAAATTTGGTTGAGTAAAAGACCTTTAGACGAGTGGTTGCATTCCTCTTTCATGGTAGTATCATAACTTAAAACTATAAAATCTAGGAAGAGGTTCTAAAATATATTTTTCTACTACCTTTGTGAAAAAGTTCCATTTATACTTGAAATTAGTTTTGAAAATCGAATTTTCCAGGCCCCGTTGCGGGATGACTATCAGGTCAGTTTGAAATATCGTATTTAAATTTCATTTATTGCAAAATTAGGTTCTTTTTGACGTCCTAAGTTTGTCTTTGCATTAGAAATTTCCTGCGTTCCGGTTCACGACATAATCGATTATATCGCGTCTGACACACTTTTTTCGCAAAATGATACTGGCCACAAATAAAACACGCCGACCGAAGCCTGAAAAAAAAAGGTAAAAACCGCGTCTCCCTTTGGAAAGTCATAAAATACATTAAATTTATTAAATATTTAAATACATAAATCAGGTAGTAGAAAAAGTATCGTTCGCAACGAGTAAAAATGGGTTTTCTTACCCTCGGAATGTAAGCTTTCGACGTGAGCCAACTAGCTTCATTTCACGAGTAAGAAAATCCGCCATTTTGTACTCGTCACGAAATATACTATTATTTTAGGGAAAATACGAAAATAGTCTGCTAACGTTAATTCTGTAAATGAAAATACCTTTAGGATTGAACGACGCACGAATAGCTACAAAAAAGGGAGTTGTTGATCCAATCTAACAAACTTTAGCTTTTTAGATTTTAGGTATAAAACTCATCTAGGTATAATCTAGATAGGGATAGATCTAGGTATAAAACTCATTTGAATTTACATGAAATAAAAATAAATATATTAATCATTTTAAAAATTAGGTGAGGAATTTTCGTAAAGGTGATTTTTTTAAATATCATTATTTTTTAAATGTATTCGAACGAATAGGCCCATAAATATGATATATTTTTGACAGAAATATTACTTTACCTACTTTGTAGAAGGAACAACACTTAGTAGACGTTTCATTAGGTAACATAAATTACTGACCCCTTTCGTCAAATTCAAGACAAAACCAGGCCAGAAAAATCTAATAAATACCGATTACGTTGCTACAGACTGCTTGGTAATTCGACCTATTCCTTTAAAGGGGTTATACTAGGGATCATTTCTAACAAATAATGCCTATCAACTAGGGGTCGAAAATGATATTTTTTTTCAAGTAAAACACGTCGATATTTCAAAAATTACAAAATAAAAAAGGTTTTCTTTCCACTTGAGACCTTTTAATTCTGAGATTATGGGAATTCAGGGCACGTATTTTTTTATAAATGATCACTCATCTATCACTGATCAGAAATATAATAAATAAGTGCTGAGAGAGAAATAGTTATTTTTTTATTATTTATTTTTGGTCATTAGTCTGAAAGTTTGAAAAATAATATAAAAACCTTCATAACTCGGAGACCATTTATTTTCGACACCTAGTTGATTGGACTTAATTCGTTGGAAATGATCTCTAGTATAAACCCTTTCAAGAAATAGGTCGAATTACCAAGCACCCTGTATAATACTTACATAAAATTTAAATGTCACCAGTTTAAAGTACCAGTGTTCCATCTGGACAATTACAACACCAAGTATCGACTATTTCACCTACGCCTCAAACGCCCTCCATGGGCAACTGCGTCTACCTGCAGCCGGCACTGGGATAACTAGTTGAGGTAATAAAAGTTAACAAATACACGCACATAAAGAGTCTCTCTCATAGGCTGTCTTGTATTTTGTTATCCCTTGGTTAAAGTAGATATAAGTCATATATTGTATAGTATAAGTTTTATGTTGAAAAAAAAAGATATGATCTTGCTAAGTTTCTTGCCCTTCTTCTTAGCAAGACTAATCGAATGGGCGGAGGTAGGCATGTATTTATGTAACCTATTAGTATGTAGTATATAGGATGGAATTTGGTCGGCCGCCTGGATTCGTGCTGGGGGCTCGGTTGGTGATCATTGAACCTTGTTCCTGGTCCCTGGCCGGGTCTCCGGTATGGGTTCGGGCGGTTGATTGGATTTTACCTTGTATAATATATATTTTACCTATCATTATAATCGTAAATATATTGCTACATAAATTAAATAAACCTTTAATTTAGTTCATGTACATTTATTATTTTATTACATATATTTTCTTTATTAGATTAAATTTGACGTGTAAAAAGTGTATATATCTATACCTGCTTTGCAAAATAAACTATTTGAATTTGAATTTGAATTTGAAGGGCGTCCTTATCTCGGCCACGTAAAAATTATATTATATTATATCTATACTAATAAATACGGAACACATAGTCACCCAGGCAAGCCTGGTCAGCTAGGGTGATATAGACTAAACCTCACTGAAACCTGAGTGAGAGGCCTATCATGTCCTACACTAAGGACTTAATTATATAAGCATGACATTTTAATGTATTTTATGTATTTTAACGTCAATTTAATGTATTTTAATGTAAAATTATTTTCTGTCAATCTTATAATTTAATTTAATTTTGCATGTTAAAAATTAAAGATATTTTTAAGTAATTTGCATGTAAGATGTATTTATTAAATTGTAATAAAGGCTCTTATTATTATTTATTATTATTATTATTAAATACGGAACCCTAAAAAGTCGTGTCTGTACATTATATATTTTTATTGTAAATAAACTAATTCTTGGTAACTGTTCCACTGTTTTTTTTTTGTTAGACTAGCGACCAGTTTCGTTGAAATAACATCTTCAGGCTTTTATAATATGAGTACGAACCCATATCGTACCCATATCATAAAATATATTAGACTAGCGACCGGTTTCGTTGAAATAACATCTTCAGGCTTTTATGATATGGGTACGATATGGGTTCGTACTCATATTATAAAAGCCTGAAGATGTTATTTCGACGAAACCGGTCGCTAGTCTAACAAAAAAAAAAAACAGTGGAACAGTTACCAAGAATAAGTTTTATTTAGATTACTAGCGACCCGCCCCGGCTTTGCACGGGCATGTATTGTACATATAAACCTTCTTCTTGAATCACTCCATCTATTAAAAAAAACCGCATCAAAATCCGTTGCGTAGTTTTAAAGATCTAAGCATACATAGGGACAGACAGACAGCGGGAAGCGACTTTGTTTTATACTATGTAGTGATTGTGATGTTGTAAATTTTAATATTATATAATTTTTTTTTTTTTTATATATTTATTTAAATGTTCCACCAAGAACCAACAACGACAAGTATCAATTATATATTTTAGCAAAATCTTAAATTAAATGGTTTATTACAATCGGTATTGTACTGAGACAAAAACAAAATTTTTTGGAATTTTTGTCTGTCTGTCTTATTTAAAATCTTATTTTTTGTATGCGTCACTTTAAATAATAGTAGTTTATGCAACAAGGGCGAAAAGGAATAAATTACGAGGACGATTTAAAACACGAGCGTAGCGAGTGTTATAAACGTAACCGAGTAATTTATTGCTCTTACGCCCGTGTATCATACTACGTTTTTCAATGCATAGTGTGAGGAAATAAAACAAATATAATCTTGTGAACTTTAAATTATGATTGGCTCAAAAGGACTGTATCCAGAGCCTAACAGTGGAAAAAAAAGTATAAAATTTATGGTACACAGGAAAGATTGCAGGTTAGCCAACCATTGTAACTAAATAAAAAAAAAGTAATAATAAAGCCCTAGGGCAAAATAATCGACTTTCTGTTCGGTTTTGATGCATAAAAAGTGGGCCTTTACGAGCACTTGCATTGAAAATATATTTACTTAATTAAACAGTTTTAAACGCTACATCTTGACCCCACAGTGGGGTCGTCATCAGGCGAGGGGTCGAAATATAGCGTTTAAAACTGTTTAATTAAGTAATGGTATTTATGTAAAGTGCAGCAAACAAAAAATAAAAAAAGCCCTTTTACGGTATTTTGTAAATAATATTTTATATAAAATATGTTTTTTTTCTCGAAATTGTCCCGGTTACCTTATCTAAGCATTCAGTTTACATGAAAAAAACGTGTTTAAGGGCGGAAATTTACTAATTACTTAGTTTGAACCTCTGCGAAGTGTACGGCAAAGCGTAGCGTAGGCTGGCCTCGTGCCCGCTGGACTGACGACCTGAAGGACGTTGCGGGTGGCGGCTGGATGAGGATGACTGAGGACCGCCAAGAGTGGCGTAATATTGGGGAGGCCTATGTCCAGCACTAGACCAACATAAGCTGATGGCTAGATGGATGGCGCCAAGCTGGGGTGGGTCTCTGGTTTAGTATACTAAGCTTACCTTGTCAAATGCTGCTAGACTTTTGAACTGCTGGGTATCTTCGAAGTTCTACCTGCGCAACAAACATTAATCTTTAATCTTTATAATCTTTAGCAACTTACTTATTTAACAACTTATTTACTTTACTTATTTCTACATTTATATTATATTCTACATTTATATTTCTACATTTATATTATATTATAAATATTAGTTATTGCTATGAAGTTGCTGTTTCCTATAGAGAATTTGAAGGAATAATATTATTAAAACTCCCGTGAGCTAAATTATTATTACATACGGCTTGAACACTCACGTGTGATTGTTGTTGACTATATGCCAACCGTTTCACTGATGACAACGACGGTGAACGCCGCGTCGTCGTCTTAAGAACGACACTCGCCTTGATAATGCCGAAATTTTATCGGTGAAACGGTTGGTATATAGTCAACAACAATCACACGCGAGTGTTCAGGGCGTATGTAATAATAATTTAATTTGAAGGAAACCCAATTTTTAGTACTAACATTTTTTCTCATGTAACGGGTTCGATTCCCGGTTCAACCATGTAGCTATTTAAAAAATCTACGAATGTAGTTTAAATTGTTTTTTAAATCAAAATAATGTCTTCTTTCAGTAAAATGTTCCATCTACAATATTTAAGGTTCTTTCCCTCCATGTGGCATAGCCGTGGGCGGTGGGACGCCCTGTATATTTGGGAACATAGATATTATGTAATGCAATCGGAAAAAAATACACAACCTTAAGAATATCTGTGATTTACAAATTGTTTTGGTATTTCGTTTGTATGAACTAGGATTGCTCCACAAGCCTCTTAAACCTTATTGTTAGTATACTTTTTATAATCCTTATTCGCCTTTTACGACATAAAGTGACGATTTTTTTATATGACGTTGGTTCATGTCACAATGTGACGATATTTTGGAAAAGCCTATGTCACCAGGCTGATGGATGGGTGGATGGATATACTGGGTGTTAATGAAGTTGCGGAAGCCGGAAACTGGCGATAGTACTCGTCGATACGAACAACTTTTACAATGGAACTAAAACGAAACGCGAAAAAAATCGGCTGTTCCATAGAAAAGTTATGCTACTCGACTAAAACCACAGATTATATAGTAGTTACTACGTACTAAAACATCTGTTTTTTTTTTCACTGCAGCCCGATTTTTTTTTCACGAAAAGTTTTTAGCTTGTGTTTTTTACGACTACTATCACCAGTTTCCGGCTTCGGCAACTTCATCTTAACATCCTGTATACATACTAAATATATGTTAGTTTGTAAGATATGGGCCACAGATGCCTTTGATTTGATATTTATTACATTGTTTTTGTCTGATGGTGGTTTTTTTGTGTTATTTTTTGTAATTTTGTAACAAATCAAATCAGCGTATATTTATTCAATTTTTGGTAAATATGAGGCTTTAAATATGAAATTGCCGTTTTCGATAGAGAATTTCAATGAAACTCAATTTGCAATTCTAACATTTTTGCATTTATGTTAGTACTGACAAATCCAAATTATGTAGTTTCTTTTGTGTATGAATGAGACAACATTAAGCTAACAGCAACAATAATTAAATTTTTGAAATGTGTCAGAGGTAAAAAATTATTACGAATCTTATCATGGAAATTGATAGCATTCAGGACGAACTGGGGATCTAAATCGGCCGACTTGGGTGAATCATAAAATGATTTGAAAGTAGGATGGAGTCAGAGTTTGAGACGGCATTAGAACGGAATCATAATATGATTCATCCAAAGCCGCCTTTTTAGAGGGCCTGGTTTTGAAGATTTATTTTTTATAATAAAACTGAAGATAAAAACAAAATTTAATACGTAAATGTAAAATCTTGAAATCACTTTTGAAACAAAAACATTGAATTACAGGAATTATGAACCAATTATTTATACATTGTTTTTGTCTGATAGTGTTTTCTTGTGTTTTTTTGCAATTTCGTAACGAATCAAGTCAGCGTATATTTGTAAAATTTTTGGTGAATATATGTATTAGGGCAGTGTTTTTCAAACTAGGGGGGTCGCGAAGCCTTACTTGGGGGGTCGCGGGCAATATAAAAAAAGCAAGTATTTCTATGTTTCCGCCTATATTTAATTTCAGGGCTCTCGCGGCTTCTTTGAATAACATTTTGTTTGTTCTGGCTCCAGGGGGTCGCTAGAATTTATTAACTTGTAAAGTAGTCGCGTATTCAAATATAATGAAAAACACTGCATTAGGACAAAGTGGTGCAAAATCACATGAAAGCACAAATCACGCTTATTATAAAGGATTCCATACCCAAAGGGCAAAACGGAGCCCTATACTGCTGTCTGTCTGTACGTCCGTCCGAATGTCACGGGTTTTTAGCTTGTAGACGGAACGAGTTATTGACCTGAAATTAGGATTTCTTGTGTAGAATTTTGACCCAAAACTGAATGTTTAATGAAAATTTCATGAAACATTTTTTTTGTTAGTAAATATTTGTTTTATAAAAAAATCTTTTTATTGTAATTTAAATGTTTAGAATTTGATTAAACACAGTTAAATAAAATTTTAATGAGATATATTTCGGACCGTTCAGGCCCGGCATCAGTCACATGACCCGAAATATATCTCACTAAATTTTTTTTTAACTGTGTTTAATCTAATTCTAATCATTTAAAGAGACAAAAAACTCAATATTGTAATTTCAAAAACACATACGTAATATACAAGGTAAATTTAATTCAACTGAACAAATTCACACTGGAGACTCAGGTCACTGTTACTACATAACCTATAATAAAAATAATATATTCGCGACATGACTCCCAGAGGGGGCGTCAGAGATGTTCCCGAGTCTGAACTGTGAAATGAAAGCCAGCCCACACTCGGTAGACCCGCGTTTCACCGACGTCCAACGTGATGGGTGGCACCTATCGCCGTACTTCGGGAACAAATACACGCTTTTTAGGAATTCCCGGTTTCCTTACGGCGTTTTCCGTCACCGTTCAGTAGAACTAGGTAATAATACAAATATATTACGCACATAAAAGCTGAAAAACTCTTTGGTGCATGCCCGACCGGGGATCGAACTTGGGTCTCAAAATTGAGAGGCCAGCGTTCTACCGCCTGAGCTACCGAATGTATGAATGAGCCACCAGAGTGTATAGCATTGCCATCTCTAAAAATCAATAAGAATAGAATAGAATATTAGAATAGAATAGAATATTAGAATAGAATATTAATTTATTTCGCAAGAAGGGAGTACAGTACAAGTTACAAGAATTTAAGCTGAAAATCTAAGATACACATAAAGTACAAATAACAAATGTACGCTGTTATCCTAGATAGGATTTTACGCCTGTAGAAAGGCCGGACTTACCCGTTAAAAAAGCCGGACTTTTGGGTCACAAGGCAGGACGCTAAGAAAAAAAAGATTTTTGACAAAAAATATCGAATAAAACACATTTAAAAGCCGAAATTTTGAGTCCAACCCAAGGCCGGACGCTAAGAAAAAGGATTTTTGAAAAATAAATCTCTTCCTTTTCAAGAAAATTTTAATTAGTACTTATCATCATTTAGATATTTTTCTTTAAAGAAACCTGTCCCACGAGATCATATTCCTTAATAATTAGTAACACATATGAACTTGCGTGTCTTGGCGAGTCAGAGAGTCTCGTATCACTTGTTTCTGACTGAACGATAGATATAAAAAGCCTGACTAAAGCCCGACGGGCCGGACGCAGTCAAATTTGGCCGGACAAGAGGTCAAAAAGCCTAACACTGTCCGGCTTTACCCGGACGGATGGCAACGCTAAGAGTTTAGGGACGCAGATCTCGGCTCACCTGCTCTCTGGTCGTCTCTGCCCAGCTCCTGCAGCGCTAAGATCCGGATCGACAATGCAACTGTTGTGAGGAAACTCCACACTTTATATAGGTACCGAGACAGCGCGCCGGCTTGGGAAGCCGTAGAGACGTGTTCGGATTATTTTGTTGTGGGACGCGTCTTTTTAAGCCGATATGTAAAAGCTTTAGCGTCCCTGTTACTCCATATGCGAAAAAACCCTCAGTGTGAGAGGGACGGATTCATGGAAAGGTAGCAAAAAGTAGGTTTTTATGCTATCAAAATTTCGTTTAACCAGGTCCTAGAGACCGTTAAAACCCATCTAATAAAATATACTTAATTGCAGACATCATTCTAAATTGTCAAACCAGGAGAATTGATGTCGATAAAGACTTCATTTCGATAAATATTTCTATCGGGCCGAATTTTTCCATTCGCGTTTTTGTTTAACAGATCCCTAGAAAAGGATTCCAAAAATAATACATATACAATTTTATCAAAATAATACATTATTTACTGAAGTAGATATGCAAGTTCTAAAAGTGTCGATTTTTTTCCCGTAGCGCCTTAACAGGCATGGCTGTTTCTTTTTCATTTTTTTTTATAAGTTGTAATAGTGCCGGTACCGGTAAAGGAAAACGTCGATAAGACTTGGATGAAACGCCCAAAGAACTATTTACTGTTCTTTTAAAGGAATCTTGGTTGTAAATATCTGGATAAACAGGCCGTCCGGCAGGAAATTCCACTTCTCAGCTAAGGGAGAAACTTTGCTGCGCGCCGACAATTCAGGTAGTATATGCACAATTGATCGTTTGTATATAAAAAGATCGTTGATTATACATAGGTAAATAATATATCTTTATTTCAGGCAGGGCCTTTAGTATTAGTACTTAAAAACTATGTTACTATTTTATTTATCATAATTAATTAAACATCTGATTTAATTTAATTTAAGCTTAATCTTAATCAAAGTTCAAAATAATACAAACAAAACTAGATTATAACTTGACATTCACGTTTTTTTTTTTTTTTACTGAAGCTTACTAAGCATAAGCAACTCCACTCTTGTCTCTGTTCTACGCCGCCCGCCCAGCGGGGTTCTAGCCTCGCCCTCGAGAACTGCCCAACCAACGCAGAATCATGATTCTACCCAACTAGGCATTTTCTTGTTCGACACTCAAAAGGAAGCGAAACGATGAAGAAAAAGCAACATAAAAACACTTAATTAAATTTACTGCGAAACTTGGAACATATTTTCTATTGATCATATTTGACTTTTGAAATTACGTGAAAGAATATGACATTACCAAAAATTCAATAGTTTTAAATATACAACGTGTAACAGAAAGGTGTAACCATAGGTATTTGAAAAGCTTATTCAGTCAATGGTATAGAACAACTTTTACTATGGAGCCAAACCAGAAATCTCGTAAAAAAATCTGCCCTTCCATACATTTCGGCCGAGCGGCATTGCATTTTTCTAAGAAACAGTCGATTTTTTTTTTTCGAAATACAGGGCTTGTTTCATAGTAAAAGTTGTTCTATACCATTGACTAAAAAGCTCTTTAAATATGGTTACACCTTTCTGTTACTTGTATAAATCAAAGTATTTAATTTTAAAACATTTTAGGTTTAGGAAAAAAGTGTGCTGACACGCTAGCCCAGTACGGCTGCAGAGTCGGCAACAGTCAAGCTCAGCCAATGCTGGTACGGTTGCAGAGTCGGCAACAGGCGAGCCCAGCCAATACTGGTACGGTTGCAGAGTCGGCAACAGGCGAGCTCAGCCAATGCTGGTACGGTTGCAGAGTCAGCAACAAGCAAGCTCAGCCAATGCTGGTACGGTTGCAGAGTCAGCAACAGGCGAGCTCAGCCAATGCTGGTACGGCTGCAGAGTCAGCAACAAGCAAGCTCAGCCAATGCTGGTACGGTTGCAGAGTCAGCAACAAGCAAGCTCAGCCAATGCTGGTACGGTTGCAGAGTCAGCAACAGGCGAGCTCAGCCAATGCTGGTACGATTGCAGAGTCAGCAACAGGCGAGCTCAGCCAATGCTGGTACGGCTGCAGAGCCGGCAACAGGTTAGCTCAGTCAATGATGGTACGGTTGCAGAGTCAGCAACAAGCAAGCTCAGCCAATTCTGGTACGGTTGCAGAGTCAGCAACAAGCAAGCTCAGCCAATGCTGGTACGGCTGCAGAGTCGGCAACAGGTGAGCTCAGCCAAGGCTGGTACGGCTGCAAAGTCGGCAACAGGTGAGCTCAGTCAATGCTGGTACGGTTGCAGAGTCAGCAGAAAATCTCAAACGGCGTAAATATGTGGCTCTTGGGGAGGGCTACATGTTTGCGCCGTTTGGTGCTGAAACTTGGGTCATAGCATGAGCGTACGCAAGATTTGCTTACGGTTGGGACAAAAGCATAGTAAAACCAGAACAGTAGGCTAACCCCCCCGCCCCGTGCGGGATTTAAATACCTACTGTTTCAGGGTTGCCCCTATCTCTTTTAGTTTATTTCTGCGGCAAAAATAAAAAAAAAAACCAACCAAATGCGAGTCGGACTCGCGCACGATGGGTTCCGTACCATTATCTATAAAAATGGCAAAAAAAAACATGTCTGTTGTATAGGAGCCCCCTTAAATATTTATTTTATTCTGTTTTTAGCATGTGTTGTTATAGCGGCAACAGAAATATATCATCTGTGAAAATTTCAACTGTCTAACTATCACGGTTAATGAGATACAGCCTGGTGACAGACGGACAGCGGAGTCTTAGTAATAGGGTCCCGTTGGTTACCCTTTGGGTACGGAATCCTAAAAACGATAAGTAGTAGGAATATGCGATATATTTTTGACTTAGGACATGAAAATAGGTAATTATGAATTTAACAAAATTTTCATTATTATTTTTATAACACTTTTTGCACATTTACACAAATAACAGTAAAAGCATACAAAAGAAACAAATAAACATGGTACACAAAAGCGGCACTTTTTGATCATAGCAATATCTTCCAGGCAACGTTTGGAAGCAAACAGAAAGATGACCCAAATAACATAGGGAAGGTGCAAATACTAATTGGGAAATAATAAGGAGATCAAGATAAAAATATATACCTAAATATACTTATCTAAGACATAAACTTACATATAAAATACATGAACATACTTAAAATAAATGAATAAAAATAGACAGAAAATATACACATACTAATATAAAATTAACAAACGTAAAAAAATATACTACTATATAAAAAAATATAATACTGGAGATTATAAATTAACAAATAAACTATTAAACTAAAATATTAAAATAAAATATTAAAATATTAAAAAATTATTAAATATTAAATATTTAATAATTATAAAATATTAAAAAAAACTAAAATAAACAAATTAATACTGGATATTTGAGTTCTAAGACGTATTGTCTGTGAAGAACGACTGGTTGTTTGTTTTTTTTTAGCTAATATTAAAATATGTTGTAAGGAAAAAAATGTTTGATTTGAGTAGAATTTCTTCATATTTTTATTACCTTACTTGTGAAAAAAAAAAATTATTTCTTAACGGCGCTCTTATTTTTTCCAATGAAAATGAAAATTTCTTTATTTCAAAATAAGTTACCTTAATTATTAAAACTCTAGTCCCCACAGAAAGTTTCCTTGTGTAGTGGAAACTAGGCTCCTCCCAAAATATATTTAACATAAAGAAATTAAGACGTTAATTTACAGTCTAATACATGAGTACGGCATAAAGACAAAGATACTTATTGTTAATAAAGTACGACTTTGTGTTGTATCAGAGATTGTTTGTAAGTTGTCTGTGAAGGTGTGTAGTGTATATGTGTGTGAATGAGTGTGTGAGAGTAAATACAAGGAATGTCTGAATTTCTTCAAACGAATCCTCGAAAGTCTGGCGTTGTTCATGCTCTAGGCTTTTAAATTGATGTAGTTTTTCTGTAATTGGCCAGTTACGATCTGTAACCGACATTTTTTTCATATTTCATATATCTACCAGTTTCGGAGATAAGGGGGGGAGAAACCACAAAAATATGTATGTCTCCCCGGGAGACATACATATTTTTGTGGTTATTTAAAGTTTTCTCGAAACTAGTGTCAGTAAATATAGTAAAAGTATATATTTTTACAATTAACTTTTAATTATCTATAATTTGATACCCATATTGTTTTTTTGGGATAATAATTTTTATTTTTCTCTCTTTTATTTTGGAAATATTTTGAACAATTTCATATATTTTTTTTTTTACCAAATTTCATGTGTTTATCTTTAACGTTGTTAAAGTTATGAGGCTGTGACATACCGACGGACGGACGGACGGACAACGGAGTCTCACCATAAAGGTTCCTTTTGTACCTTTTAAAGAAATACATTGCACGAATAATATTATTACGATTATCTATTACAGCTCAGGGGCAGAACGCTGGCCTCTCAATCTTAAGATCCAGGTTCGATCCCCGGTCTGGCATGCACCAATGAGTTTTTCGGAATTTATTTGCATTATATTTTTGTTCTTACTTACCACTTGTTGAACGGTGAAGGAAAACATCGTAAGGAAACCTGCATGCCCTAAAAAGCGTGTATTTGTGCCCAAAGAACAGCGATCACGTTGGGATGTAATAATCATCGGTGAAACGCGGGTGTACCAAATGTGGATTGTGACTTGCATTTCACACTCGGAACACCTCTGTGAAACTCCTCGGGGATTCATGTCGTATTAATGTATAGATATATATTTACAACGTGTAACAGAAAGGTGTAACCATATTTGAAGAGCTTATTCAGTCAATGGTATAGAACAACTTTTACTATGGAACAAACACTGTATCCCGAAAAAAAAAAATCTGATTCATAGAAAAATGCAATTAAAATTAAATTAAATGCTGCTCGGCCGAAATATATGGAAGGGCGGATTTTTTTTTTTGAGATTTCGGCGTTGGCTCCATAGTAAAAGTTGTTCTAAACCATTGACTGAATAAGCTCTTCGAATATGGTTATACCTTTCTGTTACACCTTGTATATACAAGGTGACTTTTTGATCATCGTCCAAATTCATACTGTAAGCTCGGTAAGTGATCAGCATCATAAATCGATAACAATAATTGTGAATTTCGTATAATGAAATTTCGACTTCCCATAGTAATTCACTCGCAGTCCTGGGTGAATCACTATGGGGAGTCGAAATTTAATTCTATGAATTTTACAAAAATTGTTATTGGTTCATGATACTGATCACTTACCAAGGCTCAAGTATGAATTTGGACGATGTTCACAAATTCACCTTGTATACAAAGTGTAACAGAAAGGTGTAACCATATTTGAAGAGCTTATACAGTCAATGGTATAGAATAACTTTTACTATGGAGCCAACCCTGAAATCTCACAAAAAAAATCTGCCCTTCCATACATTTCAGCCGAGCGGCATTGCATTTTTCTATGAATAAGTTTTTTTTTTTTTTTTTTTTCGAGATATAGGGTTTGTTCCATAGTAAAGGTTGTTCTATACCATTAACTGAATAAGCTCTTCAAATATGGTTACACCTTGTATATCACTACGTTGTTGACTCATTATTTGCAATGAAAATTTACTGTACCTATTTGCACGTGGTTCGCTCCCTCAACCTGCATAGTTAATGTAAACGCAGCATAGATGAATATCAATTTAGTTGCAGAACTTTTAGTTTTAAAGTTGATGTATCTTATTCCTATTATAACAGATGTTAGCGATAGCGATAGCGATCGCTTTCAGATGACGTCACGAGACATGCCGTTAAGGTGTTTCTTTTCTGTGTATTTCATGAAATACACGGAAAATTATAATCAGTTTCTGGTATATGCTTTTTTACTATATAATCTAGCGTTTTGAAATTGGAAAACATGTTTGGATTTTTCCTCGATAGAAATAATTGTTGAAATGAGGTCTTGAAACACACTTTTTCTCCTCGTTTGACGAATAGGAACCATATACAGAACTCAAACATATTTTATTGGGTGTTTTAACAATATCTAGAGATTTGATATTTGAAATTTTGCTAAGTAGCTATTTTAGATTTTGTTATAAAAATATAAAACCAACTTTTTTCCCTTTTGCCTTGAATCCGCCCCTCCCGCACTGCGCGATTTTTCGCTTGGAGTGACAGTGATAAAAATAAAATTCGCATAGCCTCTTAAACTCCCTTTGAATGCCAATATTTCATCATTTTTTGAGATATCGAAAAAATGATTTAACTTACTACTGTTTTTAGGTTATTTAACGCAATTGATTTTCATAAAAATCTTCATGTAGGAGACCACAAAACTATCAAAATATCAAAAAAGGTACTAGTTTTTTCGGGGTTCGAACGGAAAAGAATCGCCGTGAAACGGTGACATTTGACAGTTCGCAAGCCATACAAAATGGCGGCTTACATGAACTTTGTCGACGTCATATCGTCATATGCATTGGTAGAATTGGAATTATGTATGACGCACCCACTTGAAAGCCTTTTAAGGTTTGGCTTAGAAATGTGCTCCCCGCGGTATGCCCACAGATAATTTGGGGTATTTTTACAGAATCTCTATAGTCCAGGAGTTTTAAGATCTCTGTCGCGATACCTATAGAATAAGAAGAACTTTTGTCGAGTGCAAATGGTCAGGTAACTTCGAATTAAACAACATTACAGATACACAGCTACAGTGTAAAGTAAGTAAAAGAGAACTTTGCTGATGACGTGCCTTTTTAGCACCTTTGGCTTTGACCACTAATTAAATTAAAATTACTTATCCAGTCAAGCGTTTTTGAGATGCCAATATGGCCCAAGCTGTGTGCAAATTCCGAAAGAATCGGGAGGAATTTTATATAATATACATTATATAAAATTCCTCCCGATTCCTTCGGAATTTGCACACAGCTACAACAACGTTGTAACAGAAAGGTGTAACCATATTTGAAGAGCTTATTCAGTCAATGGTATAGAACAACTTTTACTATGGGGCCAAACCCGAAATCTCAAAAAAAATCTGCCCTTCCATACACTTCGGCCGAGCGGCATTGCATTTTTCTATGAAACAGTACATTTTTTTTAAACACACAGGATTTGTTCCATAGTAAAAGTTGTTCTATACCATTAACTGAATAAGCTCTTCAAATATGGTTACACCTTTCTGTTACACATTGTATAATGACTTCACGAATTTTTTTTTTCGCTTTTTATTATTAACATAGTTTTAGATTTGTAACTAACTACTGTAAGTTGAATTCCCATAGCTTAATTTATAAAATTATTATTATCGGAGTTAATGCGTCATTTTATGAAAAGTTTTCATTAATCAATATTTTTCTAAGATTTTTTAAAGAATTAACCGAAATGACGTCACTCGAGAATTTTAGACATTATACTGATTGCGATGTACCCGAAGGGAACCAACGGGACCCTATTACTAAGACTCCGCTGTCCGTCTATATGTTAACATGTAAAAAATATTTAACGCTCCCGGCCCACTCAGCTAATAAGAAATGAAGAAGAAATCTCGAAATATGATAAAAATAAAATCCAGAAGCGAATCCGTACAAACGTAAACAAAATGAAAAGTATCGGGTGTTAGCGGTGTTACGAGATGTTTGAAGGAAAATTCGGGATAATATCGTATTTCCTTTACTCGCTTTGTGTATGGGTTTCCTTGGAATTAGCGGTTGGAGATATTTTGTTTTGAGCAATATCTTTACATATATAATATTACATATATAAGGTCTTTCAATTTAAATGGAAAGTAATTTAGGAGGTGATTCAGTATCGTTAATACATCACATTCCACTGCAAAGCACTTTCTTTTTGCGCGAACTTTTTTTTCACTTCTCAGTACAAAGTACCGATCAGCTGACTCAGTTTGTATGGACAAGTGAAGAAAAAGTTCGCGCAAGAAAAAGTACTTTGCAGTGGAATGTGATGTATTAACGATGCTGAATCACCTCCTAAATTACTTTCCATTTAAATTGAAAGACCTTATATATAAATACACATGCCCGTCTGCCAGAGGGGTAGGCAGAGATCACAGGTTACCATCTGCTACGATCCTGACACACCTCTGTCGACTCTCCCACATCCATCAATTTAGTCATACAAACTCTTATATTCCGGGTACTTTTGTCATTGCCCTTCTTCAATATCTAGGCAATATGGTCAGCATACGTCCTTCTAGGACGGCTGGTCGAGCTGTACCTTCCACTTGCGCACCACAAATTTAGAATATTTTATTAAATTAAGAAACAAACGGTCACTTACAGAAATAATTACAAAGTTCAAGAAAATTAACTAACAAATAACATTTAATATAGTCCCCTGTAAAGAAACGCTTTTACAGTCCAGTGAGCTGAAAACACCTATCTGGTATTAAACACTTATAAAATAGAACGGAATAGAATATCTGTTTATATATCTACCACAATACAATTACATAATAAAAGCTTAAAAACGAGACATTTAACAAAATAAAAATAAGAAACACAATGTGACTAATCTAGAAGAAGTCATGACTCAGCATATGCTGTAGTCTAACAAAGTAAGACCGACAGCGCTGATTTTCAGCCCGGGCCATTTTTAGTAATTTCTTTCGTCAGCTTTCATACCAAACATATTACTGACAAATGTCAGGAGTTATGGTAAGGAGGCGTGGCACTTGCGGACGCATGAGGCCAAAACGAGACCTGATGTTAATAGAGATGTTTGTGTTATCCGTAGCTACAGATTTATCTATCTAAAGTAGCCGTCAATAGAAATTGTGGACTATGTAAACAAAGCGCCATGTTGTCTTTGTCTATGAATAGGTGAACTATCTAGAGATGGGTAAGATGTGATTAAAATATGTTAGGTGCTTAATTAATTTTCTTTATTTGATTTATCGCTAAAATATTCTGATGAATCACTAGTCAAATCGATCACACATCTCTCGATAGAATCACACACATGTTTATGTCAAAGATTATGAAGTAACGCTGCCAAAAAAAAATGACGGAATAAAATAGCATCACGAATAAAATAGATTTATATTCAAATAGATTCGTACATCACCAATTTTCAAAGACAATACAGATTCGATGAGAAAAAAATATGACAGCAATCTCGACGCAGTACAGAATTGACTATTGATTCTATGATTTTCCGTAATTAACTGGTGATTATTGAATATTTCATGATGAAATACAGTGAATGTCGGGTAAGACTTGATGCTTCATGATTTGGAATAATGTTCAGTGAGACTCCGTGACGGAACCTTGAGAAAAATTGAGAAAACGGTTTGTTTACATAGTCCACAATTTCTATTGACGGCGACTATATCTATACTATCTTTTTGCATGTGTACGTTCTATAAAACATCTCATGCTTTTACAATTTCACACCACCTTTCACACACACACTATCACTCATACTCGTCTCACGCACATTCGCAATACACACACACTCCCTCCCCAGTAGTCAGTGACGTGCACAGAACTTTTTTCCGGAAAAGCAATCAGAAGGTCAAGTACGACAATAAAAAAAATATGAAATTTTTTTAATTACACTTTGAAAATAAAAGTTTGTATGACGCCAGGTTCCTATTCGTCAAACGAGGAGAAAAAGTGTGTTTGAAGACCTCATTTCAACAATTATTTCTATTGTGGAAAATTTATCCAAACATGTTTTCCAATTTCAAAACCCCAGATTAACTATATAGTCAAAATGCATACACCAGAAACTGATTATAATTTTCCGTGTATTTCATGAAATAAACAGAAAAGAAACACCAGTATTTTTTTCGCATATCTAGGCACTGCCTTTCGTAGAGTGAACATTTTCATACAAACTTTTTTTTTTCAATGTGTTATTTAAATTTTTCATATTTTTTTTATTGTCGTACTTGACCTTCTGATTGCTTTTCCGGAAAAAAGTTCTGTGCACGCCACTGCTAGTAGTAAATACAAACTGACCCCAAAACCACAGTCGTAGGGCTAGGGATTCGATTATCACTAACAAATCCTCACACACCCTACTCGCCAGACCCGAAATTACAAAGGCTATACCATTTGAGTCACTACTCAAACTAAAATAGAGGAGCTTTTGTTCGTGCAAATTTCTACTACAATACCTAATCCATTTTAGTCAAGAATTAGACTAAATGGGGTCTTGGGTCTTGGCCAATTGGCGCCACTGGCACGTAAGGTATATGTCAAAGGTTTGTTAGGTTAGATTTACATATGTAGAAGTTCGATTTTTTGTTTTGCTTATCCATATAATATATATATTTTTTTCTTTCTTAAATGCGAATAAACAATGCCGCAATGATGTGCAGTTCCGTTATGTTCGAAAACGAAAGGAGGACTTTTTTGTTTTAGCCCCTCTTTCTTTAGCTCTAATCTTAATTCATTTACTTTCATTGCACCGTACCTTGAATAATAACCCTGAAACTATGAATTTATCTCGACTAATACACAAATAACTAATAAAAAGCCATAGCTTTCGCCGTTTCGTGGGCATTATCTATGCATTTGACGTTTCTCTATACCTGTCGCCTCAGTGGCGCCACCTGACGTCGATAGTAGCCCTCATTGGTATAGGTTTTGTTAGATATTTTTCAAGCTAAGTTACAACTACAAAGGCTCTATTTAAGTCACGAGTCAAGCTTTAAGATCAATGTTACAATGCAAAAATGCTTGATATGAAATGTTGAATTGAATTGATTTACTGTAACATATAGCTAGGCAATATGTTAGGTTTAGGTAAGGCTAGGTTTTATAGGTAGGTTAAAGGACTATTTGTTCGTGTTTAGTTGGCAATCAATAACCTTTATGGATCGACATACGTCGCATTGACTGATTTATTTCGTGTTTTCCAAAAATAAATACAGATCGAGTATAAAAGATCTTTCAGACAAAACACGAGTAAGATTCCTTAGAGAGTTCCATCGATGTGAAGGTGGCTCTCCATCCAAAAAGATTCCATGAATATTCCTTAGAGAGTCCCATCGATGTGAAGAGTTTTTGAAGAAATACAACAAGCGAATGCTCTACGAGATTTAGAGCTTCCCTCCCTTAATGTATACATGATAATTAGGGTGCATCAAATGAAAAGAAAATATAAAAGAAGATAAACTAAAAAAATAAAGTGGTATAAGTCAACGAAATCCCTACAAGATCCCGAGTACACTGTGTGCAAATCACACAGTACATACGAGTAAATTTTGATCATATTTAGTATTTACACCAATCGTGTGTGATGTATCTATGTTTCTGAATAAAAAATTCGTTATTCCTTCGAAATTTTGTCTCATCAACCCCCGGTTTCTGAAAGGCCAATCAATGTTAACAGTAGATTAAAAAATAATTATCTGCGGATTAGTTAAGCCAGAAAATGTGGGAATTTTACATTGAAATCAAAAATTAACTACGTTAATTATTGATTAATCACTATTCAGACTTCATATATGCTTTATTTTCACCGTTATTTGCGGTTAAAGTTTTTTTAATCTACTGTTAACTTTGATTGGCCTTTCAGAAACCGGGGGCGAATCTGCTTAGGTAAAGAACTCCACACTTACACACCTGCTTTAGTACAAATATTGCGTTAAAACAGGCTTTTATGTAGGGGGCTACGCGAATTTTATTTTTGTCACTGTCACTCCAAGCGAAAAATCGCGCAGTGCGAATGGGGCGGAATCAGGGCAAAAGGGAAAAAAGTTGGTTTTATATTTTTATTAAAAAAACTAAAATAGCTAGCAAAATTTCAAATATCAAATCTCTAGATATTGTTGAAACACACCTAATAAAATATGTTTGAGTTCTGTATATGGTTCCTATTCGTCAAACGAGGAGAAAAAGTGAGTTCGAAGACCTCATTTCAACAATTATTTCTATCGAGGAAAATTTATCCAAACATGTTTTCCAATTTCAAAACCCTAGATTATATAGTCAAAATGCATAAACCAGAAATTTATTAAAATTTTCCGTCTATTTCATGAAATACACAGAAAAGAAACACCCGTATTTTTTTCGCATATCGCCTTAAATTGAAAGCTGAATTACAATTGCAAAAGTTACCCTTTTAGGTCAATATTATATATAATATTACTATTACTATTACTATAATATATATATTAATATTACTATAATAATATTACTGCAAATACGATTCTTATATAGTGTTATTTATATGGATATTCTGGCCATTACACTTTCTCTTATCTGCATTTGAATGACGGACAAAGAAAAACAAATTATTCAATTAACGTTTATTAAGAAATACAAATGTTATAAAAGTACGTACCTTTATCATATAACATACATATAATAAGTTTTATGACAATCACTCTCATACGTAAAAGTTTTAGCGTCCCTGTTACTCCATATGCGAAAAAACCCTCAGTGCGAGAGGGACGGATTCGTGGAAAAGTAGCAAGAAGTCGGTTTTTATTAATATAAAATGTACTAAAGTTGCTATCAAATTTCGTATAACCAGCGGGCTTATTATGTATCTCTAGTTGCCTTCTGTACGGGGTGCCTATCATCAAAAACATAGATATACCATCGAATTCCGATTTCCCAAGGATATGTTCGCACTTGAAGTGACGACACAGTTCGTTAATAGTGCAATACCCACTAAAGGCAATTTTGAAATTTCAGTTTTTATCTATGATTTTCATGATAGGCACCTAGTACAGTTGGCAACTAAAGATACAGAATAGGGGGTCTGGTCTTAGATACCGTTAAAACCCATCTAATAAAATATAATTGCAGTCCATATGTCATTCTAAATTGTCAAACCAGCCCCCCTATTCTGTATCTTTAGTTGCCAACTGCACGAGGTGCCTATCATCAAAAACATAGCTAAAAACTGAAATTTCAAAATTGCCTTTAGTGGGTATTGAACTATTAACAATCTGTGTCGTCACTTCAAGTGCGAAAATATCCTTAGGACATCGGAATTCGATAGTATATCTATGTTTTTTATGATAGACACCCAGTCCAGAAGGCAACTAGAGATACACAATAGGCCCGCAGGAGAATTTCACCTCATTTTAATAAATATTTCTATCGAGCCGAATTTCTCCAATCGCGATCCCCAGAAAAAGATTCCAAAAATAATACATTATTTACTGAAGTAGATATACAACTTCTAAAAGTGTCGATTTACGTTCCGTAGCGTCTTCACCGGTAGATACAACATGTCTATCTCTCTCGAGGTAGATCAACAAAGTGAGGGAGAGCACTGTATCACGCGTTATCGATTTCGATATGGTTTGCTGTGCTAGACTAGCTGGAGATTTGCCTTATCAGTTTATTACTGCAATTGTAACGTACTCATTTCGCACGCACACTAATAGTTCAAATTTAAATTTATTTATTTATCATAAATGGGTACAAGATTATAGTAACAGGGTAACAGAGGAGGAGGTAGGCATGTATTTATATATGTAACCTATTACTATGTAGTATATAGGATGGGATTTGGTCGGCTGCCTGGATTCGTGCTGGGGGCTCGGTTGGTGATCATTGAACCTGTTCCTGCCCCCCTATTGTGTATCTTTAGTTGCCAACTGCACGAGGTGCCTATCATCAAAAACATAGCTAAAACCTGAAATTTCAAAATTGCCTTTAGTGGGTATTGAACTATTTACGAACTGTGTCGTCACTTCAAGTGCGAACATATCCTTAGGAAATCGGAATTCGATAGTATATCTATGTTTTTGATGATAGACACCCAGTCCAGAAGGCAACTAGAGATACACAATAGGCCCGCTGGTCCCTGGCCGGGTCTCCGGTATGGGTTCGGGCGGTTGATTGGATTTCACCTTGTATAATAATATTTTACCTATAATTTTAATCGTATATATATTGCTACATAAATTAAAAAAAACATTTAATCTAAGTAGTTCATGTACATTTATTATTTTATTACATATATTTTTATAAGATTAAAATTTGACTTGTGAAACGTGTATTATATATACCTACTTTGCAAAATAAACTTTTTGAATTTTGAATTTTTGACAGGGACGCTAAAACTTTTACATATCGCTCGATATTGTCTGCTATGCTAGACCCACTGATATCTGTGATATTACCTAATGTTTTAAACATTTTAATTTGAAGATTTATTTCGTTATCTTCTGTTCAAAAAAGCTCAAATATTATGGGACTAAGACAGCATGCATGTTCTATGTTATGTAGCTAGCCATGTTATTTTTTTCGAGTTTTCGTCATTGCCTGTGGGCAACAACAAACTTGATAACAACGACGGGCTGTCCATCCCTAAAATCGACACAATGCAAACGATTTTAGCCTTTATGCGGTCGCAATAAGAAAATATTTGTCTATGGCTGGCACAAATAGAAGACGGTCCCACTAAAGGCCATGTTAACCCTGATATCAGGGATACAGGAGCATAAAAGATTTGTGATAGATAAAGTAATCTTTTGGCGGTTAGATAGGGTTGCCAGCTCTCGGAGGAACAAACTCGGGAGATTTGAACAAATCGGTGGGCAATTGAATGAAAGTTGGTAATATTTGTTATTTTTAATTTGCTTTGTTTTTGATTTATATAAAAACGGCTCACCTCGATACGTGTTATGCTCGGGAAAGCCGACCAGTTTCAACAGATTTAGACTGCCTTCATCTTCATCTGGGCGAGTGAAGACGTTTACGCGACGACGTTACGCCTCACACTGCGGGCTGCGGCCCATCATGAATTATTCTCAAGTATCATTTAATTCTATAACCAAAAATATATTTGAAAACGTCCACAACGTGGTATAGGCACATATGCTGAGGCACCGTCCTTTTTAACAGTGCCATACAACTTTACGTTTAAGAACATTGATACAACTTTGTCTATAATGGTGTGTTAAATAAATGTCTTTTTATTTTTTTCATTTTTTTGTTGACATTTCTTTGATTTTTTGTTTTTATCCTTCAATACGTCTATAAAGATGTGGTTAGTTAGACATTTGATGTCTATAAAACTTACTGTCTACTATTTGACAAACTCTCTGACAAACAAACAAATTCAAATACTACTTAATCCCGAACTCCTTCTAAAACCAGTAACAACTCTCAAACTCGATAACGATGACGTCACCAACAAACTGAACTGTCATAAAATGTCTGTAAAGCACACGTGTCGTACAAAATGAACGGGTTCCTTCAATGGTTCCTTTCTCACGACCACCTGGTTTAAATAATGAACCTCCGAATAAATTACTGAACTTCCGAAAGAACTTATGAACTAAAATAAACTTTTAACAAAAAATAGTAACCGACTTCAATAGTAATAGCAGTCATTCACTAAAAAGTTAATAATAATTCTATAAAGACCGATGGTACCGAAGCAACACTTTGCCGACTTCTTTCTTCCTGAAACGTTCGTATCGGCTAAAATGGATTGTTTTATGCCCTTGTTGTACAATCTACTATTTTATTCGGAGATCTACGATAAAAATAGCTGACAGTAGTTTTCTGAATTTTCAGTATTTCATTCGGTAGTTTTTGGTAGTTTTCGTATATTTATTACCACAGAAGTTTTTGGTAGATTAGTATTTAAAGCAGTAACATTCATAAATTGAACATCCTCATTTTAAGGGTTCCATAGTCAACAACAAGGAACCCTTATAGTTTCGCCATGGCCGTCTGTCTGTCTGTCTGTCTGTCCGCGGCTTAGCTTAGAGACTATTAATACTAGAAAGCTGTTATTTGGCATGGGTATACATATTTATTACGCCGATAAAGTGATACAGTAAAATTTTAAAAAAGATTTTGTTTTAGGGTACCTCCCCTACAAGTAATGTGGGGAGGATTTTTTTTTTTTCGTCTATCCCCTAGTGTGGGGTGTCGTTGGATAGGTAATTTAAAGATATTCGGGGTGTGATAAAACTATTTTTCGATCCAGGGTTCTGTTTGCGAAATATTAAGCTTAAAAGTGTTAATTTTTGTAAGAGTCAAGTGTCCCCCCCTGCCGGCGAAACGGTTGTATTTGGAGACGTGAAAAAATCACGGCAGTAATATACATAACGAAATTAAAAGGAAAACTATAACAGCTAAGTAGGCTTTGCAAGTTAACGAGTACAGATCGCGCCAAACTTTTAGTCCCCTCTATACACGGGGCGATTCGCATCAGCAGGAACAAAATGTATGGGCCGTTCTAGGGAAGAGCAACTTCCAAGCGTACTAAAAGTTTGGCGCGATCTGTATTAGTCGACAAACTTATAAAATGTACTTGGAGAAGTCCGCATATTGTGCAGGGCGACTACGGAACCCTACACTGCGCGTGGCCCGACACGCACTTGGCCGGTTTTTTTAATTTAGTTTCGGAGCTTTTACTACTACCCGAAATGAAATAGCTTTACATTTGGTCAACAAACAGACACTAAAGTTTCAGGGATCCATTTCTTACGGAACTCTAAAAAGAAGTTTCATTTAGAAGTGCAGTTTGCTCGATTCTTTAAAAACAGTGCTTACTACGTTTTATCGGGATACTGGCAGCGCTTAAGGCACTCTTATCCCAAAATCAGTAATTTCAAAGTCAAATAGAACTTTCAAATATCGTCTAAAACTTCCAAAAAAAATACGCAATATAGTTCGAATTTTTATCTAGATCTTCCACGCATGTGTTACACGATCAAATAAACTTTGCTCGATCGAAATAATTCACGAACACAGCATGTAATAAGACCTTTCAAATCATGCCATTTCCATAATTCCACTCTTTTATTAACGAAACATATCTGGTAATATTGCTCTTTAAATTTTCTAGGTCGACCACGTAAGTGGGTTTTAATAAACATATCCCTTATTTTTAAACAATTTAAAAATCGATAAAAACAACGAAAAAGTACAAAAGTGTGGTTATTTTCTTTACTCCTTACACGTAAAGAAAAAGACAGAGAGTCACTCTTCTGGGATAAGAGCGCCTTAAGACGATATGTAAAAGTTTTAGCGTCCCTGTTACTCCATATGCGAAAAAACCTTCAGTGCGAGTGGGAGGGATTCGTGGAAAAGTTGCTATCAAAATTTCGTCTAGCCAGGTCCTAGATACCGTTAAAACCCATCTAATAAAATATAATTGCAGTGCATATGTCATTCTAAATTGTCAAACCAGAAGAATTTGGCGTCGAAAAAGACCTCATTTCAATAAATATTTCTATCGAGCCGAATTTCTCCAATCGCGTTTCTGTTTTAACAAATCCCTAGAAAAAGATTCCAAAAATAGTATACTATTTTATCAAAATAATAAATTATTTACTGAAGTAGATATGCAAGTTCTTAAAGTGTAGATAATTTTTCCGTAGCGCCTTAACCATCTAAGTCGCAGTAAAAAAATAACAATTGAAAAACAATTAAGAGGATGGCATACCCTAGGAACTTTTTTTATTACACGTTCAGCACAATAAGCTAATGGCAAAGACCTTATTTGCTTTTCATAGAGGCGATTATATGTTGGTTCTTTGGCCTCTTGTTCTTGGACGCGTAATACTATAGTGATCACGCAGCGAAACAACAAATTGGTGTGTTTTTAGCTAATACTGAAATATTTTGTAGGAAAAAAAATATTGGATTTAGGTAAGATCCCTTCATATTTCTATTGCCTATTTTATAAAAAAATCAAGTTGATCTTTTAACCGCGTCTTTGAAACGAACGTTTGAAAACCAAAAAAAAGAGGCTGAAAAACATTTTTTTTTTGACAAAAGTATAAATCTTGAAACATTGTTTATAGGTGGAAACCCTAGATGAAAGATCGATAAATCAAATTTATTTTCTTCATTATGAGGAGAGACCTAGTTCCTTCCAATAACCCTTGAAAACCTGGTGTTGTTGATGTTCTAGCGTCAGGTGTCCCGTTAATGCTCATGTGTCTGAATTGGGCCTGTCTCCCAAAGAGGTAGGCAGAGACTACAGATTTCCATCCACTACGATCCTGACACACCTCTTTCGCCTCTTCCACATCCATCAATCTAGACATGAAGCTCTTTTTCAAGTATTACAATATTTAACAACTAGCTTTTGCCCGCCGCTTCCTCGCGTGATTAAGGCGATATGCGAAAAAAATACGGGTGTTTCTCTTCTGTGTATTTCATGAAACACACGAAAAATGTTAATAAATTTCTATCCTATCGACAAACATGTTTGGATAAATTTTCCTCGATAGAAATAATTGTTGAAATGAGGTCTTCAAACACACTTTTTCTCCTCGTTTGACGAATAGGAGCCATATACAGAACTCAAACATATTTTATTAGGTGTGTTTTATCAATATCTGGAGATTTGATATTTGAAATTTTGCTAGCTATTTTAGTTTTTTTTAATAAAAATATAAAACCAAAATTTTTCCCTTTTGCCCTGAATCTCGCACTGCGCGATTTTTTGCTTGGAGTGACAGTGACAAAAATAAAATTCGCATAGCCTCTTAAGTTTTTGTATATTCAAATTGAATCTGTAAATCATTTTTTCAATGCAAGTGCTCGTAAAGCTCAACTTTTTATGCATCAAAACCGAACAGAAAGTCGATTATTTTGCCCTAGGGCTTTATTATTATTATTTTTTATTTATTTACAATGGTTGGCTAACCTGCAGCCTTTCCTGTGTACCATAAATGTTATTCTTTTTTTTCACTGTTTAACGGCTCTGGATACAGTCCTTTTGAGCCAATCATAATTTAAAGTTTACAAGATTATACTTGTTTTATTTCCTCACACTATGCATTGAAAAACATAGTATGATACACGGGCGTAAGAGCAATAAATTACTCGGTTACGTTTATAATACTCGCTACGCTCAAGTTTTAAATTGTCCTCGTAATTTATTCCTTTTCGCCCTAGTAGCATAAACTGCTATTAATGTCTCTTTGGCGGTCTTTGATAACTGATTTAATCCCCTAGTAGTATGTTTGGTAGGCTGAAGGCCAAGCCGCGTCTCTGAACGACACTATTTCTTGTTCCCATGGGAACTGATTTATGGGATAAAAAGTAGCCTGTGTCCTATTCCAGGTCTAGAACTACATTTATGTAAAGTTTCAGCCCAATCGGTCCACTAGTTACGGCGTGAAGGAGTAACAAACATCCGCCCATCCAAACTTTCGCATTTATAGATAATATTAGCGGGAATATAACACCCAAAAAATCTCGAAAAAAAAATTCAAAAAGTGTTCTACAATATAGCCAAAATTATAATGAAGACTCAGTAAGTGGTCAAAACTCAATAACAAGGTGCAATGACCTTTTTAGGGAAAAAACAAAAATTTTGGCTTCCTATACTAACGTAAGGGGCACAATTTTTTTTTTCATATTTCCAAGATATGTAATTGAACCTTGGTCATGACTTATCGATTCTACAGTATGAATTTGGATATAAAAACTAAAATCAAATAGTTGCTTTTTTAGAGTTCCGTGCCTCAAAATGAAAAACGGAATGCTAATAGGTTGAATTTGTTGTCTGTCTGTCAAAACCCTTTTGCTTTCGCCCCATGTGGGATATCTAGTTGAAACTGATACGTCCTACAGAAACTTTGACCCACGATGCTGTAAATAAATCAGACTTCTATCTCAATGCAAAAAAAAGTTATTACCGTTTACATAATCAATTTAGAAAGAAAGAAAAGTAGTTTATTTTAAAATACCACAGACACGAGAAAAAACATACAAACATACAAAATCATAAACAATACAGATTAACAAACAGTTCCAGTAAATATAACATTAAGAAAACAGTGGTAAATAAAAAGGATTACAGCTCAGCTCAATGCTGCAGTAGGGGCTAGAGCGCTGGTATTCTGCTGAACCCTGACTTAAATCTTGAAACTTAATTAATTTCATACAAATTTGTTCACCCTAAAATCTAGGGCACTTCCAGTTGACTTAGAAACTTGAAATTTCCTTCACAAGTAGGTTTTATAGCACACGTACAGGAAAAAAGCTGAAAATAACTATACTGGTGGACATAAAAATCGACTTAAACATTGTTGTCCTACATTCAAGGGAATAACCCAATCATACAAACATAAACATATGAAATATATATAATTTTAAAGGTATAGGCCTCCACCTTTGAATAAATGCATTTTGGTTTAAAAGTATTCGCTATACAGGACGTGAAATTCATTTAATTAATTAAAAACTTATTAGGTCAATGAAGAACCGGCTGCAAGCAGTTATAAGGGCTAGAGGGGGGAACACGAAGTACTAATGTTAAACTTAATTAATGAATAAATGAATGATTTTGTAAAAGAAGGTTTTTTTTTTAATTTTTCGCTATTTGATTATTTCAATATTTATTAATTCATCACTTAAAAAAAAATTACAGCCTGTATCGCAAATACTTTAAGACAAAAATGCATTTAATCAAAGGTGGAGGCCTATACCTTTAAAATGATATGTTATATATTTCATATGTTTATGTTTGTATGATTGGGTTATTTCCTTAAATGTAGAACAACAATGCTTGAGTCGATTTTTATGTCCACCAGTGTATATTTAAATATTTAAGAAGTTATTGTTGTCCAACTTAATTAGACCCTTTAGTTACATAGAGTTGTATAGCTCGCAGGGGTCAGTCAAGTTAAGTTGGTGATTAATTGTCTGCAAGTGAAATATTATTTTTTTCTTTATCTTTTAAACGATTTAATACGGAACCCTCAGCACCTAAGTCCTACTCGCACTTGGCCGGTTTTTTTATTCATTTACGATGTTTTGGGAATTTTTAGATAAATTTACGCGACTATGGAAAATCCAATAATTTTGATATACAACGTGTCACATAAAGGTGTAACCATATTTGAAGAGCTTATTCAGTCAATGGTATAGAACAACTTTTACTTTCGGGTCAACCCTGAAATCTGGAAAAAAAAATCTGCCCTTCCATACATTTCGGCCGAGCGGCATTGCGTTTTCCTATGAAGCGAGTAATATTTTGTTTCGATATACAGAGTTTGTTCTATAGTAAAAGTTGTTCTAAACCATTGACTGAATAAGCTCTTCAAATATGGTTACACCTTTCTGTTACACGTTGTATAATATCAATGTCGCTGGCAAATAGTGAAATTCAGCATTTTACAAAGGGCGTCGTTAGTTTATAAACGCTCGCTATTTTGCTATTTGACGAATCTTCATCATATAGTAGAATTTCCATCCATCCATCAGCCCGTATTCGTCCACTGCTGGACATAGGCCTCCCCAATATTACGCCACTCTTGGCGGTCCTCAGTCATCCTCATCCAGCCGCCACCCGCAACGTCCTTCAGATCGTCAGTCCAGCGGGCACGAGGGCGGCCTACGCTGCGCTTTGCTGTACGTGGTCTCCATTCCAATGCCTTACGGCCCCAACGGTTATCACGTCGGCGACAAATATGGCCAGTCCACTGTCACTTCAACTTATTGATTCGGCAGGCTATGTCGGTCACCTTCGATCTCTGACGGATATCTTCGTTTCGGATTTTATCCATCAGAGATATCCCAAGCATAGCCCGCTCCATAGCTTGTAGAGCGACCTTATATCGGCGGATCAAGCCTTTGGTAAAAGACCACGTCTCAGCGCCGTACGTCATCACTGGAAGGACGCACTGGTTGTATACTTTAGCATTTAAGCACTGCGGTATAGTAGAATTTGGCATTTTATAATTTGCCTCGGCATATAGTAATTCTGTTAGAATTATTGAGGGTCGCCTCGCTCAGCTGCCTTTAACTGTTTTTACATTTATCTAAATATTTTATTGTAATTTGTTTTATCACATTTTTTGTTATTTGTAAGTATTTCTTTTATAATGCATAACATTTTTAATATTTAGCTTCATTAAAAAATCAATCTACCCGCTCTACATGTAATATTTAGTGCGAACAGGGACAGCTGAAAATCAGCGCTGTGCAGAAGTACGCAGTCACAGCATTTTGCTGAGCTGCGTCCTTTTTGTCTGTTTAATGGCAAGTTTTTGTGTAATTGGTTGTTATTAACAAACAAATATATTTTCTTTGTTTCTTTCTTTCAATATGTTAACCTAACACGCTCCTCCTCGCAATTCCCAAAGCTTAATTTCAAAAAGTCTTTTTTAAATTTTTTTTTTTAGAGAATATGCGCCATTTTAGGATATAGTCTTCATTATTTTGGTACATAAATTAACCATTATTTTTTATGATTTTTAAAAGAATCGTCGGTTATGACGTCACTTTAGAATTTTAGACATTATACTGATTGTGATGTGTGATTGCTTATAAAAAAAGTGGTCTGTCTCTGTATATCTACTCATCTGTCATCCGTCTGTCAAATCAGTCAGCAGCAAATTTTTATAAATTTATCTTGATAACAAAGGACACATTTCTAAACAGCCATTTCTCAAGTGACGTCACACGAAGGCAAATGGCAGTTGCAGCTTTTTCGTAAAATTATTCATCATCATGAGGTTTTTAGACCAAAAGTTCTAAAATACGGCTTATTAAACCTAAATCTCGAAATGGTTTTCGAATTAACACACCTTAACATAATTTAATCTAAGCGAATTTGCCGAACGCCAAATTGCAAAACAGCGAGCGTTTAGAAACTGACGACACCGCCGTTTGTAAAATGTCGAATTTTACTATTTGCCTGCAACATCAACATAAAATATGTGCTGAGCTGAGTGATGTTAAACCACATTTATCCTTTTGAGGTTGTGTATAAAAATCATGAACAATCTCCAAAAGATGAATGTAGGATATAACTTATAACTTTTGCGCTCAACGCCTCTGCATTATCTATAGCTGGGAGCTATTTTTGGGCATATAGAATTTTATTAACAAGAAACTTAAATAACATAAATAATACTAAATTATAAATAATAATTAAAATATACACTAACTACAAAGAATATAAAATTAAAAATAGACTAACTGTTTAAATCGCTGCCGCAGGGGAGGGTCCCCAGCAGGCTGGTGGCGTTACCTCGTTGGATTGCGAATATAATTGGGTATATTAGTTATTTTTTGTGATTTTCATGGTTCCGTAGCCAAAGGGCAAAACGGAGCCCTATTAAGGCGATTAGTCAAGGAGTCAAGGAGTTCATGGACAGATGATGGTCCTAATGGTACCTACATAGATCATTTTGACATTACTTTATCATAATACAATTTATTTTTTTATTATTTTTTTATTTTTGACTCAAAATATTATTATTTTATAATAATTATACTTTAAGTATAACTTTGTAATCTATTCTTTGACATGTTACTATATTTGTTATTAATAAATAAATCTAATCTAATCTAATCTATCTAGTGTAGCCAAAGTATATATAAAATAGGAACAAAGATGTATTCATGTAAGCAAGTGCACAATTTAAATTTCTTTTATGTGATGTTATTATCTACTTCTGTCTCGATGATTGCGGGCCGCAACCGTTCGCGGGCTGGAGATGGCCCGCGGGCCGTAGTATGCCCATCCCTTGTAGCAAGCATAAACCAATACTTTTTAGAGCAGGAGAAGTGAAAACTATATTTACCAAATTTTTTTGATTTGTAATCTGAACCATCCATCCATCCATCAGCCCGTATTCGTCCACTGCTGGACACAGGCCTCCCCCATATTACGCCACTTCAGATTGTCAGTCTAGCGGGCACGAAGGCGGCCTACGATACGCTTTGCTGTACGTGGTCTCCATTCCAATGCCTTACGCCCCCAACGGTTATCACGTCGGCGACAAATATGGCCAGTCCACTGCCACTTCAACTTACTGATTCGGCAGTCTATGGCGGTCACCTTCGATCTTTGACGGATATCTTCGTTTCGGATTTTTATCCATCAGATATATCCCAAGCATAGCCCGCTCCATAGCTTGTTGAGCGATCAAGCCTTTGGTAAGAGACCACGTCTCATTTGAACCATATTTAGTACAAATAGAGTTCGAGGTAACTTCCTGATTTTTTTCTATCGAGACAATTTTATAATTTTACGTTTTGGACCACTTTGGGCTCTTGGAATTTTAATGTAATGGATTGGCCATATTTTGTTTTTACAATTTCGCGCTTTAAATGTCTTTCTTTTCGCGCTTGTTTAAATTTTTGTAGTCTGAAATTGAAATTTAGAATTGTAATTTGTCTTTATTTGCCCCCTTAACCGACTGATGCACAATGAAGGGAAAAATTGGGCAGTGAGCATTTAGTATGTTATTTTCCGCATAAATAACTTTGTATGGTGATATATCTGCATATATCCATCATACTCTAAGTAGCCTCGAGACTGATGGTGGGGGGCGTTCAACTATGACGTAAGCATCGAAGGGGATGATTCATTATTGTTTTGTTCTTCCCATCCCACTATCTCACTAATATTATAAACGACTTGTATATTATAATTAAATAATACTTTTTATTATTAAATTAAATAGCTCAAGATATATTTCGGGTCCGATCTGGGGCAGCGGCGTCACTGGTGCGAGGGTTCCGGCACCGCGCTCACCAACCCGCCTGCCCAGCGTGTGTGAGTATATGGGCAATTCTTCCAGGATGACCGCTGGGAATGGCAAAGTCCTGGAAAGGCTTATGTCCAGCAGTGGACTAGGCTGATGGATGGATGGATGCCCAAAAAAGCGTAAATTTGCGCCTGAAGAACGTCGATAGGGTTCACCACTCATCACTTTGGGACGTAATATCTAGTCGTCGGTGAAACTGAGTGTGGAATGTTACTTGTATTTCACACTATTCCACATTTTTCACTTTTTTCTGGCTTATTTACTAGAGTATTAAGTAACTTGTGGTTATATCTCTGACACAGCTCGCTGTTTTTAGGGTTCCGTACCTAAAAGGTACAAAAGGAACCTTTATGGTGAGACTCCGTTGTCCGTCCGTCCGTCCGTATATGTCACAGCCTCATAACTTTAGCACTGGTAAAGATAAAGACATGAAATTTGGCACAAAAATAGCATTAATTTGCCCACATATCACGGTGTAAAAAAATATGAAAAATTTGAAACTGTTCAAAATATTTCCAAAACAAAAGTGAGAAAAATAAAAATTTTATACTAAAAATACAACATGGATATCAAATAGTAGAAAATAAAAAGTTGGTTGTAAAAATATATATAATATAATTATGTATGTCCTCCAAAAATGACAATTATAGATAATAACTGGCGAATTAAAGGAAAACTATAGCGATTAAAAAAAATTGAGCACAAATGAAAAATATAAAAAAAGAAGTAAAATAAATAAATAAACTATTTTATAAAAATACGATATAAAATATTATATAATTGTAGGTATTAAAAAGCTGATTGTAAAAATATATAGTTTGGCTATATTTAATTGCATCTATTTCGCGAAATCCTTGAAAAATCACCAAAAATTGTATGTCCCCCCTGTCTCCAAAACTGGTGGACCAAAAAATATAAAAAAAAATCATGGTTATATGTGTTTACGTCAAGATTACAGGAAAAAAAAGCGGTTGAGAAATTCACGAAAAAAAATGACAAAATAAGTTTTTTTCATCCACAATACGGAACCCTAGTACGCGAGTCTGACTCGCAGTCGGCCGTTTTTTTTCGTGTTCCTTCTATGCGACATAAAATGTCTTGATATTTTCGAATTTAAAAACATAACACATAAGCTATTTAGTTTTTAATACAGTAATATTGAAATTTGCGGTTTG
The DNA here is from genome assembly GCA_934047225.1 of Ypsolopha sequella. NCBI lineage: Eukaryota > Metazoa > Arthropoda > Insecta > Lepidoptera > Ypsolophidae > Ypsolopha > Ypsolopha sequella. The sequence continues at coordinate 13,233,699 of OW204011.1, forward strand.
ATCTGGCTCGGGCGGCCTTCAATATTTCATATAAAAAATATCAATTTTATATCAGTTTCAAGCTTTAGGGTTCCGCAGCAATAATAAATAAAAATATTTACGAATTCGACTGATGACGGCCCCATACCGAGGGTCGAAATATATCGAATTATATTTTTTTATTGTTGTAATGCTAATTAAATAAAAAAGAAATAAATAAAGCTTATAAAAGCAAAACATAAACAATAATATTTATTAAAAATTCTTAAAAAAATCATTAAAAAATAATGGTTAGTTCATATAGTAAAATAATGAAAACTATGACCTACAATGACATGTATTCTCCGAAAAAAAATATTTTTTAGGGTTCCGTAGTCAACAATAAGGAACCCTTATAGTTTCGCCATGTCCGTCTGTCTGTCTGTCTTAGTTCTGGAAAGCTGTAATTTGGCATGGGTATATGTACATATTTATCACGCCGACAAAGTGGTACAGTAAAATTTTGAAAAATATTCATTTTAGCGTACCTCTCCTACTCGTAAAGTGGGGATGATTTATTTTTCTCGTCTATCCCCTAGTGTGGGGTGTCGTTGGATAGGTAATTTAAAAATATTGGGGGTGTGAGAAGACCATTTTTCGATCCAGGGTTCCTTTTGCGAAATATTAAACTTTAAAAGTGTTAATTTTTGTTAGAGTCAAGTGTCCCCCCCCCTTGCCGGCGAAACGGTTATCTTTGGAGACGTGAAAAAAATCACGGCAGTAGTTTACATAACGAAATTAAAAGGAAAACTATCACAGCTAAGTAGGCTTTACAAGTTAATGAGTACAGATCGCGCCAAACTTTTAGTCCCCTCTAAACACGGGGCGATTCGCATCAGCAGTAACAAAATGTATGTTCCATATTTCTGAATTTAGCTGCAGATTACAAAAAAATTGTAAATTGGCGATTATATGGAGAATTCAGTCGTTTTGATGCTACATCAAACAGGTGGTAAAGCTGATGCCGGGCTCGACTGTGGAGGTACCACCAACTTACTTGGAGACCCCCTCGAAGTAATTCGGGGGAGAGTAAGAGGACAGCTCACAGGCAAAAAACCAGGAGGCCCTATGCCTGGGACCGATGGATGGCGGTATATCCATCCCTAATAGCCGGGCCTTCTATGGAACAGAATGGTGACGGGCAGCAGCGTCACTGGTGCGAGGGTTCCGGCACCGCGCTCACCAACCCGCCTGCCCAGCGTGTGTGAGTATGGGCAATTCTTCCAGGATGACCGCCGGGAGTGGCAAAGTCCTGGAAAGGCTTATCTCCAGCAGTGGACGAACTAGGCTGATGGATGGATGGATGGATCGTCAACGTGCCAGCTATTTTAGAGCCAAAGGACAACACGTGACGATGGCATAAGGGCCGATGGGATGACATTTATTTCATGGAAGAATGGCAGAGCCTTGGTGTAGGACGCAACGTGTGTCGATACACTAGCACCGCACACCAGGGTTACTGCCGTCAGGGCTTGTGCGGCTGCGGCAGCGGCTGAGGGAAATAAGAGGCGCAAGTATGCAGCCCTTAGAACGGACTACATATTTGCACCTTTTGGGGTCGAGACCCTCGGGCCGTGGGGTCCTGATACTAAGCTCCTTTTTAAAGAGTTATCTGCACGGCTGGTCGACGGTTGTGGGGACCCGAAGGCTGGCGCGTATCTTGGCCAGAGAATCAGTCTGGCCATTCAAAGAGGAAACGCTGCCATCCTTCTAGGTACCCTTCCACATGACAGTGGCGATCTAGATAGGATTTTTTATTTAGTTTAATTTATTTTTATAAGGTATAGGTTTTATAAGGGTAAGTTTTATTTTGTATGTTATTTAAGTATTATTTTATAATAAAAACTTCACCACTTCAGTAAATTAAGATAAAAGACTTGAAAATAGTTTTTATTTGGCTTATAATTTGACTTGGTAGTTATTTCATACATTTGGGAACACAAACTCCCAAGTGAGGGTTCCATAGTTATTATTAAAAGAGGGTAGTTTGTATGTCGGTAAGTATGTCAATTTACGAAGTTGATTTGGTCTTGTTTTTTTATATTAGGTTAATTTTGTCGTATTCGTCACAAATAGTTTCAAACTAAAGAGACCACTTTACCAACACGTAGGGTTCCCAACTCTCCCGGAATGCCCGGGAGTCTCCGGGAATATTGTTCAACCACCCGAGCTCCCGGGATGCAATAAATTCTCAGGAATTTCTAAAATAAAACAATTAATGTCATTAACGAAATAGATAATTCGCGCAAAATAAACAATTTAATTACGTAATAAATTTCGATTTTCCATGTAAATCTTTTATGATAATGTGCCCAAAAATCGACAAATATTAGATGCTTCTACAAAACAAAGCAAATTAAAAAATTAACAAATATTACCGAATTTCATTCAATTCCCATAGCTTAATTTTTAAAAGATTTTTTTTTATTTTTTTTCGGAGAATATATGCTATTTTAGTACATAGTTTTCATTATTTTGGTATATAAATTAACCATTATTTTTATGATTTTTTAAATAATTGTCCGATGACCTTGTCACTTGAGAATTTTAGACATTATACTGATTGTGATGTGTGATTGATTATAAAAAAACTGGTCTGTCTCTCTCTGTCTACTCATCTGTCATCTAGCTGTCAAATTAGTCTGAACCAAGTTATTATAAATTTATCTTGGTAGCAAAGGACACATTTCTAACAGCCATTACTCAAGTGACGTCACACGAGGGCAAATGGAAGTTGCAGCCTTTTCGTAAAAATATTTACCATCATGAGGTTTTTTAGACCACAACTTCGAAAATACGGCTTATTAAACCTAAACCTCGAAATGGTTGTCGAATTAACACACCTTAACATAATTTAGTCTATCCCAATTTTCCACCGATTTGTTAAATTCTCCCGGGGTTGTTTCCTTCGAGAGTTGGTAACCCTATCAACACGATATTAAAAGTTCCAAAAAATATTTTCCTTATTCTTTAATGCGAAGGAAAACACAATTTTGTTCAGATTCTTTACCAGTCTTTTAGCTGTCGATATTTTAATAGTTTGGAAACATTGTTGAACAATTTTAATATTTCTCTTGAATAAGAAAACTAGCTACTATAATCGCCCGACTCTTTTTCTTTTTCTCTTTTCCGATAATTTTTTCATTATTTATTCTTCCTTGTTCGAAGAATCCAGACAAAAAATATTTAAAAACCGGCCAAGTGCGAGTCAGACTCGCGTACAGGGTTCCGTATTGTGGGTGATAAACTTAATTTTGTCATTTTTTTTCGTGAATTTCTCAACCGCTTTACTTTTCCTGTAATCTTTACGTAAACACATATTACATTATTTGTAGTTAGTGTTTATTTTAAGTATTATTTATAATTTAGTTTTATTTATGTTATTTAAGTTCATTGTTAATAAAAATATTATTTTATTTAAACTGTGTGTGAAGTCATCGGCATTATATGAATGACCATAACATAATCACGAAAGGCTATCGGGGAAGCGATATGGTACCATTAGTGGTCGGGAAAGACCATTTACTTACCATTACTCCATAAGTGCGTTATGTTCTGTATAGGTTAGGTGCGGCCATTAGATCCGTCTAGTTTCCAACTGTACCCTCTCGTTGGACCCAGTGGCGTATTTTAAGATTATCATCCATCCATCAGCCTAGTTCGTCCACTGCTGGACATAAGCCTTTCCAGGACTTTGCCACTCCCGACGGTTATCCTGGAAGAATTTCCCATACTCACACACGCCAGGCAGGCGGGTTGATGAGCGCGGTGCCGGAACCTTCTCAACAGTGACACCGCTGCCCGTCACCAGTCTGTTCCATATAAGGCCCGGCTATTAGGGATGGATATACCGCCATCCATCGCTCCCAGACATGGTGGGCCTCCTGGTTTTTTGCCTGTGAGCTGTCCTCTTACTCTCCCCCGAATTACTTCGAGGGGGTCTCCAAGTAAGATGGTGGTACCTCCACAGTCGAGCCCGGGTCTACCACCTAATTAAAGATTAAGAATTAAGTTTATTTATTTAAACAAACTACAAACTACATTAAGTCTTATAAACTACACATAATAATTATGGAGGCAGTTACATCAATTTTAAGTTAAGGTTAGTAATAGGTAACGGCTATAACTCATGTGCCCTGGTTTACTCATTAGTAAAAACTGTACAGAGTCCACCAGGGACTCTACCGCGTAATTCTCATTTGTATCAACTTCAAGCAAATGCATGCGAAATTCAACGCGTGCAAAAGAGATGGCTTGTTAGGCGGGTGTCATCGCACGCACGACAAATTTCAATCTCAAGTTGATGTTGATGAAAATGAGAATTACGCGGTAGACCCCCAGATTTGGTGCCCTGGGACTGTAAGGTTTATCGCCCCATAAACTAATGAGAAAAAAGCAAAAATATTTCAATTATAAATTAAAATCCAGCAGTGTGTTGATTAGGTGGTATCCCGACGTTTTGAAATTTTGTCCAGATATTTTAGCTTTCCCATCTGGCAACCCAAGCTAGGTCAAATTATTTTTCATTGAATCACTAAGGTCAGCACTCGTTGTCTAAACGGGATACAACTTTATTGTGGTTTTGATTTTATGTTGTTTTATTATTATTACACAGAAAGAGGAAAGAGCTTTACCTATTAGTTTCTCATTATGATGTTATAATCCGTCCTGCTCTAACATTACTGCTTCGTATCACCATCTCCTTTTAAGGTGGTTGCGTCAGCTTTCGTTCCTAAACGCGCAATTTATTATAGTTTTTATTATTATGTTTTTTTTATTATTATATTATATTTTATTATGTATTAGTTTTTTTTATTTAGCAATTTAAAATTGAAAAGCATTTTGATTTGTGCTATTTGACGTCAATAGTTCAGTATTAGTGAGGTGTATAAAAAGCAAGAGTTTGAAATTGTGTACACAATTAGTCATGATCTTCTCAAAACCAACTTAAAATGCAGTTTTAACTTTGTTTAGACCAGATCATGACTAATTATACATTAAATTTCAAACTCATGGTTTACAAACCTTACTAATATTTAACTATTGGTGTTAAGGGTCCGTTTCGCCAAACATGCTCTCGCGTTTGGACAATTTAGCATGTTAAAACAAAATATTTTTAACAAATAAAATTTGTGTTTGTAGCTAAGGGGTTGAACTACATTATAATTTTTCAGATTTGACACAAGCATCACAATCATTGAGAAAAAAAATCGGAAAGATCAGTAAAATCACGGAAAATGTAATTTGGCTTTGGAACTAGTATGATCAGTCTACTGATCTAACTACAAACTAAAATATTTTTTATAGAGCAAAAAAATGAAAGTTGCCTTTACAAATTTTTATTATTTTTTATTTCCTTTCGTTATTTTAAAAGAAATACTCAAACATTCTACATTTTTCCTGTACAGAAAAATTACGCAAAAAGAATTTGGAAGTTCGTGTATTTCTTTTTAAATAACGAAAGGAAAAAAATATTAATATTTTATATGAATAAGGTGAATAAGGATTTTTTTTCCCGATGCTTGTGATACTTGTGTGAAATCTGAAAAATTATAATGTAGTTCAACTCCTTAACTACCTACACAAATTTTATTTGTTAAAAATATTTTGTTTTAATATACTAAATTGTCCAAACGCTAGAGCATGTTTGGCGAAACGGACCCTTAACTGCCACGTACCAAAATGTTTTTCAATTTGTTACTTCTAAACAAGCAAAACAAAGATAAGCGACTGGCGTTTAACCTTAAACCATATGGTGTTAGTCGGATAGCTTTTCATTAATTAAAACTGTAAATAATTTGTGTCATTGAAAAATAAACATTTAAAAAAAAGTTAACCTAAAAAGTGTCAGGGTGAGTATGAGGGTGTGTATGAATATGTATATTTTAAAAAATCATACAAACTCGTATACTGCACAGAAATAAAAACACACACAATTTGAACAGGGGTACCAAAATTTGGCTAGTGCCAAAAATATGTTGCTGTGACAAAGGGTATCATTAATACAAATATAAATTAAAAAGAAAAACAATTTAGGCATATATTTATTATATGTATTGTATGATATTTACCCATATTTATAATATTTTTGTTTTTATAGTAGTTTATTTTAAGGTTTAGGGTACTGTTTATTGTAATTAGTATTGATATTGATGTTTGTAGTTTTAAGCAATTATAATAGTTAAAAAAGACAAACTTTATATTTTTTCGAAATATTTCGGCCTCATCAGTGAGGCCGTCATCAGTCGAGTTCGTTCATCAACTCGACTGATGACGGCCTCACTGATGAGGCCGAAATATTTCGAAAAAATATAAAGTTTGTCTTTTTTAACTATTATAATTGCTTAAAACTACAAATAAAAAGCTTAAATAGCTAAGGTTATATTTATTCATATGATATTGATGTTGATACACTCGCCCCGTCCCACCTACAGGCAACCTCAGCCATGGCTGGTGCGGCTGCGGAGTCAGCAGAAAATCTAAAGCGGCGCAAATATGCTTTCCTCGGAGAGGGCTACATATTTGCGCCGTTTGGTGTTGAAACCCTGGGGCCGTGGGGTCCGAGCGCACGTCGCCTTTTCAAAGAACTTTCGGCACGTTTGATCGACGCCTCTGGTGACCCAAGGGCTGGGGCATACCTCGACCAGAGGATCAGTCTGGCGATCCAGCGGGGTAATGCTGCCAGCCTCCTGGGCACCGAACCCGACGGCAACGGTTTAGATAATATTTTTTATTTAGTATAATATTGTATTCAGTATAATATTTTATTTAGTATAAGGTTTTAGGGATTTTTCTTTTATTATATTTTTTTTCTTAGGATTATTTAGTTTACATATACGAGTATAATTATTCATTAGGTTAAATTTCAATATTATGACATATAATATGTTATAAAATAAATAAATACACTTTTAAATACTTAATAATATTTATTATATATATATATATTATAATCAAGTGAATTTGTTTATTTCATTACATTTAAGTTAACCTACCCTTTTTCTTTTTTAGTGTATTTCCCTATGTACAGTCACTTTTTGATCATCGTCCAAATTCATACTAGAGGCTTGGTAAGTGATCAGTATCATGAATCGATTACAATTTTTGTGAAATTCGTATAATGAAGTTTCGACTTCCAATATGAGTAATTCACTCCCAGTCCTGAGTGAATCACTATGGGGAGTCGAAATTTCATAATATGAATTTTACAAAAATCGGTTAATGATGCTGATCACTTACCAAGGCTCAAGTATGAATTTGGACTATGTTCACAAATTCACCTTGTATGTAGAATAGAATATAAAATAGAAAAAGCTTTATGGGTGTCACACCACTAAAACTACAACATAATTAACAAACAAACAAGGGTGACACCCAAAAGGCCTCCACTTAGCATGTGTCATGGCAACATTCTGTACCACGACGCTGGTCTTCCGTAATTTTTAGGATTCCGTACCCTTTGGGTAACCAACGGGACCCTATTTTTCTGTTTTAATATTTTAACTATACGCTGATTTTATTGAATATGTTTAGGTTAAAGTAAATAGTAAGTTAATTAAGTATGTTTTTTTTTTCTTTTAATGGTGGTGGCAGAATAACAGCGTTCCTAATGCCGTTGGTATAGGAACATATGCTGAGTCACGTCCTTTTTAACAGTGCCATACAACTTTACGTTTAAGAACATTGTACTACTTTGTCCATAATGGTGTGTTAAATAAATGTCTTTTTATTTTATTTTATTTAATACTAAGACTTCGCTGTCCGTCTGTCTGTCCGTCTGTCACCAGGCTGTATCTCATGAACTCATGTTATAGTTAGACAGTTGAAATTTTCACAGATGATATTAAAGGGGTATCGGACCCCCCTTAAATATTTACAACATACATGTTTTTTTTGCCGTTTTTATAGATAATGGTACGGAACCCTTCGTGCGCGAGTCCGACTCGCACTTGGCCGGTTTTTTATTATATGAAACTCTTAGATATAGATATTTAGTTATATTGTTTTTTAATTGATATGTAAAACCGACCTACAATAAGTGTATCTGATGCTTACCTACATTACATAAATAAATATATTTCCAATATGAATTTGGTCTGAGATGTGGAACTTGCAACCTGCCAGCGTCCGTACTCGTATTTCCAGATAATTATTTCGCTTAGATTATATTTTAAGTTTTTGTGTCCCTTTTACTCCATATGCGAAAAAACCCTCAGTGCGAGTGGGACGGATTCGTGGAAAAGTAGCAAAAAGTCGATTTTTTTATTAATATATAATGTACTAAGCTATTTTGTCAAAAATATTTTCAAGGAGACTTTACAAATACGTAATATCCACATTTTGAATGCAATTTCACAATGAAATTAGTTAGGATTTCAGAATTACAGGAAAAAATAAACCAATTTAGTGGTCTTTTCGGAATTAAATTCTATCGAGAAAATTTTATGTAATCGCGTTTTTCTTCAGTGAGAATCTTAATCAAATACTCAATAAACATTTACCCAAAAATGAAAAAACCCCATTTTTTTTTTGGTATCGCCTTAATGTGTGTTAATTCGAAAACCATTTCGAGATTTAGGTTTAATAAGCCGTATTTTAGAACTTGTGGTCTAAAAAACCTCATGATGATGGATATTTTTACGAAAAAGCTGCAACTTCCATTTGCCTTCGTGTGACGTCACTTGAGAAATAGCTGTTTAGAAATGTGTCCTCTGCTATGAAGATAAATTTATAATAATTTGCTTCCGACTAATCTGACAGCTAGATGACAGATGAGTAGACAGACAGAGACAGACCACTTTTTTTATAAGCAATCACACATCACAATCAGTGTAATATCTAAAATTCTCAAGTGACGTTATATCGGAAAATTCTTTAAATAATCATAAAAAAATATTGGTTAATTTATATACCAAAATAATGAAAACTATGTCCTAAAATGATGTAAATTCTCTGAAAAAAAATTGAAAATAATTATTTAAAAAATTAAGCCAAGGGAATTTCAGATTCCATTAAAACACGAGTAATGGGCAGCAGATATCATATCAAGCTATACACTTGCTATATATAAGGTGAATTTGTGAACATCGTCCAAATTCATACTTGAGCCTTGGTAAGTGATCAGCATCATGAACCAATAACGATTTTTGTAAAATTCACAAAATGAAATTTCGACTCCCCATAGTGATTCACTCAGGACTGGGAGTGAATTACTATGGGAAGTCGAAATTTAATTATACGAATTTCACCAAAATTGTCATCGATTCATGATGCTGACCATTTACCAAGCCTCCAGTATGAATTTGGACGATGATCAAAAAGTCACCTTGTATATGATAGGTACAAAGTCCAATGTGTATAGGTTGATGTCATCTCTATTTTCACTCTCACTCTTTCTAAGCGAACGCGCTTCATCCTAGGCCTCATCGACGATTAACATTAGGTGGTGGCCAAGCGTGACCCCATGTGAATAAAAAAGGTACTTACATATTTAATACCAAATCAACCACAATTCAAATTTAATTGAGGAAAATATATTTAAATTATATTAATTGATTTGAGGTTAGAGGTGGTAGAGCTGATGCCGGGCTCGACTGTGGAGGTACCACCATCTTACTTGGAGACCACCTCGAAGTAATTTGGGGGAGAGTAAGAGGACAGCTCACAGGCAAAAAACCAGAAGGCCCACCATACCTGGGACCGATGGATGGCGGTATATCCATCCCTAATAGCCGGGCCTTATATGGAACAGACTGGTGACGGGCAGCGGCGTCACTGGTGCGAGGGTTCCGGCACCGCGCTCACCAACCCGCCTGCCCAGCGTGTGTGAGTATGGGCAATTCTTCCAGGATGACCGCCGGGAGTGGCAAAGTCCTGGAAAGGCTTAGGCTGATGGATGGATGGATGGATGGGGGCCTAGCGTGACCCCAATGTGAATAAAAAAAGGTATATATTTAATACCAAATTAACCACAATTAAAATTTAATTGAACAAAATCTATTTAAATTATATTAATTGATATGATAATAATAATCACATAACACTAGAAGTGCAGTCGATGACCAGGTCATTATGGATTCCTCAAGTCTCAAACGATTTAAAGGTCATTAGATAACGTCGAATGTCTTGTTTTCCTTCCTCTTAGTGTTGCCAACATAGCGTTTGTAGCGCTCGATGTAGCGGACTTTTGAATATCGTAGCGCCCAAACAGCTTATCTAGCGATTAACTGTTAATCAAGTACTTAAGTTTTTTGATAAATATATATTTGTCTCTTTTTTATAAGATTTTATTGTAGTTTTAGTTTATTAAAAGTTAATAATAAAACGGTAAAAATGAGAATTTTACTCAAGATATATTTCGGGCCCCACTGGGCCCGGCATCAGTTATTTACAAAAAAGAAAAAAAGAAAAGTAAAAAAGATTTTTACTTTTTTCTTTCAAGTACTTTAGGTGACACGTAAAAGTTTTAGCGTCCCTGTTACTCCATATGCGAAAAAACCCTCAGTGCGAGTGGGGCGGATCCGTGGAATAGTAGCAAAAGGTCGGTTTTTTATTAATATAAAATGTACTAAGCTATTTTGTCAAAAATATTTTTAAGAAGAAAATTGAATTTTAATCAGAAATTTTAATTTTTACCGTCATAAAAAGCCATAGCCCCGAACCCCGAATCTCGGAACACCGACCCTTAAAGCGATACGTTAAAGTTTTTGTGTCCCTGTTACTCCATATGCGAAAAAACCCTTAGTGCGAAAGGGACAGATTGGAGGAAAAGTAGCAAAAAGTCGGTTTCTTATTAATATATAATGTACTAAGCTATTTTGTCAAAAAGATTTTTAAGGAGACTTTACAAATACGTAATATCCACATTTTGAATGCAATTTCACAATGAAATTAGTTAGGATTTCAGAATTACAGGAAAAAATAAAACAATTTAGAGGTCTTTTCGGAATTAAATTCTATCGAGAAAATTTCATCCAATCACGTTTTCCTTCAGTGAGAATCTTAATCAAATACTCAATAAACATTTACCCAAAAATGAAATACGTAGATGACGTTATAGTTGAGTAAATGGATTCGAAAAACCCAATTTTTTTTTGGTTAATATTTCTTGTACTTTTTTGGGGTTCCGTACCAAAAGGGACCCTATTACTAAGCCTCCGCTGTCTGTCTGGCCGTCTGTCACAAGACGGGTTAAATTAGTTTTTAAATTGTGAAACGAGTGCAAGTACATCTACATCATGCTGTTATCCAAGTTTCACCAGTGCCAACAATCGCAAGTATTAATAATTTCTATTATATTGTTGTATACCTAGAAAGCTGAAATTTGGCACAGAGATTCCCTTTATAATTTAGACAAGGAATAAGGCTAAATTTTTCGAAATTATCACAGGATCGGGAGGAACGAGATCAACGCGAGCAACGCCGAGCGGCGTCCGCTAGTCAAGCAATAAAAAGCTTTAGCATCTAGCGCTAGCAATATTTTTGCGTGCTTTTGCAAGATTGAGGTGGCAACATTCAGTAAAACTTGCGCCCGCGCCGATGACAAACGCATTTTGTTCATTGCCAATATTGTGTTTATTTATTTTTGTTTATTAATCATGGTTATAGATTATAAGCTTAATTAGCAGTTAGTACTTTGGTAGATTATTTTGTGATTTGAAAGGTTAAAGATGTGTTTAAAAGTTATTGTTTTTTTATATGTGTGTTGTGTTTTTGTTGTTGACGCTGCTTCTACTTATGAAGGTAATTATGTACTTGAGGGAGCATTGGGGTATTTTTAGGGTTCCGTAGTACCGAAAAGGTAATCGATTGTCGTGGTTGTTGGCACTTGGTGGAACTTATGACACATTGTGATTAAAATAAGGAAAAAAACACTTAAAAAATTTTCGTAACAATTTTTTCAAGTTTTCTTTTTACGACCTTCTAGCGTTTTTCCTAGTCATTAATAAATGCATTTTCTTCATACGACTTATATTTTTTCCGCCCCCTTTTCTACACCCTAAGGGAAACGTAGGCGGCGCCGAAAAGCGAATAATTTTCAAGGGGGGTATCGCGCCCCCTTTTCGACACTCCGACCAAATACACTTGTGCTTGTCCAGCTTCCCTATTCTATACCTTTGGTTGCCAATTGGACCGGGTGCCTAATATCAAAAACATAGATAAAAACTAAACTTTCAAAATTGCCTTCAGTGGGTATTGAACTATGAACGAACCTGTATTGTCAGTTCAAGTGCGAACATTACTTAGACAATCGGAATTTGATAGTAAAACTATGTTTTTGATGATAGACACCTAGTCCAGTTGGCAACTAGCGATACATAATATCCCCGCAGTTTATATTATTATTACTTTTAACGTAAATTGTACGGTAAAAACAACAATAACACCTAATTTAATTTTAATATCTATAAAACCTTTGAAAATGCTTATACAGCGAAACCGGTCAGGTTAAAAGTAATAATAATATAAAGTGGACAAGTACAAGTGTATTTTAATCACCGAAAAGGTACAAAAGGAACCTTTATGGTGAGACTCCGTTGTCCGTCCGACCGTCCATATGTCACAGCCTCATAAATTTAGTACCGTTAAAGATAAAGACTTGAAATTTGGCACAAAAATAGCATTAATCTGCCCACGTAACACGGTGTAAAAATAAATTTGAAATATTTGAAATTGATCAAAATATTTCCAAAACAAAAATATGATCTTAAAAATACAATATGGGTATGAAATTTTAAATATTAAAAAGGTGACTGTAAAACCATACATCTGTACTATATTTACTTGCACTGGTTTCGAAACATCTTTGAAAACCATGAAAAAATGTAAATGTTCCCCCCTTACCCCCGAAACTGGTTGACCGAAAAATATGAAAAAAAAAATGTCGATCATAAATCATAACTGGCCAACTAAAGGAAAACTATAGCGATTAAAAAAATATTGAACACAAAAGAAAAATATAAAAAAAAAAAATTATAAAAAAATTAAATTATTATAAAAAAATTAAATTATTATAAAAAAATATTTTATATAAAAACAATATGGATATCATATTGTAGGTATTAAAATGCTGATTTTAAAAATATGTAGCTTGGCTATATTGACTTGCATCTATTTAGAGAAATCTTCCAAAAACAATCGATGCCCCAAACCTTCTATACAACATTTATTTATTACACTTAATGTACATTTACACAAAAACATGAAAAAAACATTAAAATATTTTACAGTGTACAAAGGCGGCACTTATTGCTAATAGCAATATCTTCCAGGCAACCTTTGGGTGAAAAAGAAAACAGAAAAAAATAAATGTAACATTTACATCGATGTCCCAAACCCTCTATATAACATTTACATCGATTTATATTATAAATAGATATTATCTAGATCTAGATAATGTTAATGGACTCGGCCTAAAATATTACCTATTTAAAAACATTCCATAGACACCCCACAATGTGTTGACAGCATTTGTATGGAGGTTTGCGTGTAACGACGCCTCAAAAAAAATACAGGTGTTTCTTTTCTGTGTATTTCATGAAATACACAGAAAATTTTAATGAATTTCTAGTATATGCATTTTGACTATATAATCTAGGGTTTTGAAATTGGAAAACATGTTTGGATAAATTTTCCTTGATAGAAATAGTTGTTGAAATGAGGTCCTCAAACACACTTTTTCCCCTCGTTTGACGAATAGGAACCGTATACAGAACTCAAACATATTTTATTAGGTGTGTTTCAATAATATCTAGAGATTTGATATTTGAAATTTTGCTAGATATTTTAGTTTTTTTTAATAAAAATATAAAACCAACTTTTTTCCCTTTTACCCTGAATCCGCCCCTCTCGCACTGCGTGATTTTTCGCTTGGAGTGACAGTGACAAAAATAAAATTCGCATAGCCTCTTAAGACTGTACATGAGCCTAGAGCATGACCAACGCCAGACTTTGGAGGATTCATTTGAAGAAATTCGGACTCTTTTTGTATTGAAAAAAATATATTTGATTTATTGATCTTTTATCTAGAGATTCTACTTGTAAACAACTTGTAGACTTAAACGTGGGTCAAAAAAAAAAAAAAACCGCTCTCTGTTTGGTATTCAAACGTTCGTTTCAAGAACGCGGTTAAGAGATCAACTTGATTTTTTTTTACATAAAATAGGCAATAGAAATGTAAAAAGGTTCTACTTAAATCCAATATTTTTTTCCCTACAAAATATTTCAGTATTAGCTAAAAACACACCAATTTGTTGTTTCGCTGCGTGATCACCTAGTATTACGCGTCCAAGAAAAATAGGCCAAAGAGCCAACATATAATCGCCACTATGAAAAGCAAATAAGGTCTTTGCCAGTTCTGGACGAGTAATAAACAAAAAACCGGCCAAGTGCGTGTCGGGCCACGCGTAGTATAGAGTTCCGTAGTTGCCCTGCACAATACGCGGACTTCTTCTCCGAGTACATTTTATAAGTTTGTCGACTAATACAGATCACGCCAAACTTCTAGTACGCTTGGAAGTTGCTCTTCCCAAGAACGGCCCATACATTTTGTTCCTGCTGATGCGAATCGCCCCGTGTTTAGAGGGGACTAAAAGTTTGGCGCGATCTGTACTCGTTAACTTATAAAGCCTACTTAGCTGTGATAGTTTTCCTTTTAATTTCGTTATGTATACTACTGTCGTGATGTTTTTCACGTCTCCAAATACAACCGTTTCGCTGGCAGGGGGGGAGACACTTGACTCTAACAAAAATTAACACTTTTAAGCTTAATATTTCGCAAACGGAACCCTGGATCGAAAAATTGTCTTCTCGCACCTCCAATATTTTTAAATTACCTATTCAACGACATCCTACACTAGGGGATAGACGAGAAAAAAAATCATCCCCACTTTACGTGTAGCGGAGGTACCCTAAAAAAATATTTTTCAAAATTTGACTGTACCCCTTTATTGAGGTAATAAGTATGTATGTATACCCATGCCAAATAACATCTTTCTAGTACTAATAGTCTCTAAGCTAAGCCGCGGACAGACACACAGACAGACGGACACGGCGAAACTACAAGGGTTCCTTGTTGTTGACTACGGAACCCTAAAAACCAAGTTCAGAAATAAACATGACATTAATAGTGACAGACAGACGGACATGGTGAAACTATAAGGGTTCCTTGTTGTTGACTACGGAACCCTAAAAACCAAATTCAGAAATAAACATGACATTAACAGTGACAGACGGACAGACGGACATGGTGAAACTATAAGGGTTTCTTGCTGTTGACTACGGAACCCTAAAAACCAAGTTCAGAATAAACATGAAATTAATAATGACAGACAGACAGAAAGACAGACGGACATGGTGAAACTATAAGGGTTCCTTGTTATTGACTACAGAACCCTAAAAAAGTTGCTTGGGCAGGCCATACCCTTAAAACCCATTATTTAATTGCATAGCAGAACTAGTTCTACTCGTCATTGTTCTTAAGTAGTTAATTATTATTAACAACTATTAAACACTATTACGTAACATATAATGCGTAAGTAGTTAATTATTATTAACAACTATTAAACACTATTACGTAACATATAATGCGTAAGTAGTTAATTATTATTAACAACTATTAAACACTATTACGTAACATATAATGCGTAAGTAGTTAATTATTATTAACAACTATTAAACACTATTACGTAACATATAATGCGTAAGTAGTTAATTATTATTAACAACTATTAAACACTATTACGTAACATATAATGCGTAAGTAGTTAATTATTATTAACAACTATTAAACACTATTACGTAACATATAATGCGTAAGTAGTTAATTATTATTAACAACTATTAAACACTATTACGTAACATATAATGCGTAAGTAGTTAATTATTATTAACAACTATTAAACACTATTACGTAACATATAATGCGTAAGTAGTTAATTATTATTAACAACTATTAAACACTATTACGTAACATATAATGCGTAAGTAGTTAATTATTATTAACAACTATTAAACACTATTACGTAACATATAATGCGTAAGTAGTTAATTATTATTAACAACTATTAAACACTATTACGTAACATATAATGCGTAAGCGTGACAAGAAATATAACAAAAAGTAACCTTATTTTAATTTGCGTTCCTTTGATTAATCATTCTCATTCTCATAGTCTGATGGTATGTCTACTAGCAGTCTCTTAAGGCGATTGGCGTGCACAGAACTTTTTGCTGGAAAAGCAAGCAATTGGTCAAGAACAACAATAAAATATATATGAAAAAAATTAAATATCACTTTGAAAAAAAAATGTTTGTATGACGCCAGGGTAGACAATGTCTACCCTAGAGTGAAAATTTCCAATACAAACTTTTTTTTTCAAAGTGATATTTAAATTTTTTCATATTTTTTTTATTGTTGTTCTTGACCAATTGCTTGCTTTTCCAGCAAAAAGTTCTGTGCACGCCATTGCGATATGTAAAAGTTTTAGCGTCCCTGTTACTCCATATGCTAAAAAATCCTCAGTGCGAGTGGGACGGATTCGTGAAAAAGAAGCAAAAAGTAGGTTTTTTTATTAATATAAAATGTACTAAGCTATTTTGTCAAAAATATTTTCAAGGAGACTTTACAAATGCATACCACATTTTGAATGCAATTTCACAATGAAATTAGTAAGGATTTCAGAATTACAGGAAAAATTAAACAATTTAGAGGTCTTTTCGGAATTAAATTCTATCGAGAAAATTTCATCCAATCGCGTTTTCCTTTAGTGAGAATCTTAATCAAATATTCAATAAACATTTACCCAAAAATAAAATACGTAGATAAAGTTATAGTGGAGTAAATGGATTCAAAAAAAAAAAATTTTTTTTTTCCTTTCCTTCCTTCCTTTTTCAACAGTTTTTGAATGATTGTACTGAATCTACCACAGACGCAATCAATATGAAACTTATATATATGTTTTTTCAAACCTTTATCTTTAGGTTGTAAGTAGCGTTACCTAATTGGAAAACTTTCGCTCGGGAGATTTTATTTTTGAAAATAGTCTCTTTTTAGGGTTCCACAACAAGGAACCCTTATAGTTACGCCAATCGCCATGTCCGTCTGTCTGTCTGTCTGTCCGCGGCTTAGCTTAGAGACTATTAGTACTAGAAAGCTGTAATTTGGCATGGGTATACATATTTATCACGCCGATAAAGTGGTACAGTAAAATTTTGAAAACGATTTTATTTAGGGTACCTCCCTTACACGTAAAGTGGGGATGATGTTTTTTTTTCTCGTCTATCCCCTAGTGTGGGGTGTGTTTGGATAGGTAATTTAAAAATATTGGGGGTCTGAGAAGATCATTTTTCGATCCAGGGTTCTGTTTGCGAAATATTAAGCTTAAAAGTGTTAATTTTTGTAAGAGTCAAGTGTTAATGAATTTGAAGGAAACTCAATTTTCAGTCAGAATCACAATTGCAAATTATGTAATTTCTTATTTGTATGAATGAGGCAACATTAAGCTAACAGCAACATAACTTTAACTTTTGAAAAGTGTCAGCTGTAAAAAATTATTACAAATCTTATCATGGAAACGGACGGCATTTAGGTAGAACCGTTTTTGAAATTTTTATTTGGGTTATCAAACTGACATTACAAACAAAATTTAATACGTAAATGTAAAACCTTGAAATCAAATTTCAAACAAAAAACAAATAATGGAAATAGCTATTGAATTTTAGGAACTATGAACTCATGAATCTGTAAGGAAATTTCAGCCATTTCATAGGTAAAGACCTATTATAAAATCCATTACAAAATTCTTGATATTATTTAAAGCTAATCTAACTTAACTAATCTAACTAAGGGCCTGTTTCACCACTTCCAGATAAGTGCCTGATAGTTATATGTGACATATAACGCATACAAAATGTGTTCCATTTTTAAACTTATCTTCTGGATATCACTTATCTGGAAGTGGTGAAACAGGGCCTAACTAAACTAAAAACGCAAGTTATTACAGCTCAGTTTTGTATGGTATTTTCAGGAGACAACTGCAACCTAAACGGACAACCAGGGTCATGTAGACTGCTGAACCACTGCCAGAGTGCGCTCTCTGACTTGATGAACCGCATTAGGCCACAGGTACAATGCTAGTTATGAAATGAACATGCAGGCTGATGTAGATTGTTGAAACACTGTCAGAGCACGCTCTCTGACTTGATGCGCCGCATGAGGCCACAGGTACAATGCTAGTTATGAAGTGAACATGCAGGCTCATGTAGATTGTTGAAACACTCTCAGAGCACACTCTGTGACTTGATGCGCCGCATGAGGCCACAGGTACAATGCTAGTTATGAAGTGAACATGCAGGCTCATGTAGATTGTTGAAACACTCTCAGAGCACGCTCTCTGACTTGATGCGCCGCAGGAGGCCACAGGTACAATGCTAGTTATGAAGTGAACATGCAGGCTCATGTAGATTGTTGAAACACTCTCAGAGCACGCTCTCTGACTTGATGCACCGCAGGAGGCCACAGGTACAATGCTAGTTATGAAGTGAACATGCAGGCTCATGTAGATTGTTGAAACACTCTCAGAGCACGCTCTCTGACCTGATGCGCCGCAGGAGGCCACAGGTACAATGCTAGTTATGAAGTGAACATGCAGGCTGATGTAGATTGTTGAAACACTCTCAGAGCACGCTCTCTGACTTGATGCGCCGCAGGAGGCCACAGGTACAATGCTAGTTATGAAGTGAACATGCAGGCTGATGTAGATTGTTGAAACACTCTCAGAGCACGCTCTCTGACCTGATGCGCCGCAGGAGGCCACAGGTACAATGCTAGTTATGAAGTGAACATGCAGGCTCATGTAGATTGTTGAAACACTCTCAGAGCACGCTCTCTGACTTGATGCGCTGCAGGAGGCCACAGGTACAATGCTAGTTATGAAGTGAACATGCAGGCTGATGTAGATTGTTGAAACACTCTCAGAGCACGCTCTCTGACCTGATGCGCCGCAGGAGGCCACAGGTACAATGCTAGTTATGAAGTGAACATGCAGGCTCATGTAGATTGTTGAAACACTCTCAGAGCACGCTCTCTGACCTGATGCGCCGCAGGAGGCCACAGGTACAATGCTAGTTATGAAGTGAACATGCAGGCTCATGTAGATTGTTGAAACACTCTCAGAGCACGCTCTCTGACCTGATGCGCCGCAGGAGGCCACAGGTACAATGCTAGTTATGAAGTGAACATGCAGGCTCATGTAGATTGTTGAAACACTCTCAGAGCACGCTTTCTGACCTGATGCGCCGCAGGAGGCCACAGATACAATGCTAGTTATGAAGTGAACATGCAGGCTCATGTAGATTGTTGAAACACTCTCAGAGCACGCTCTCTGACCTGATGCGCCGCAGGAGGCCACAGGTACAATGCTAGTTATGAAGTGAACATGCAGGCTCATGTAGATTGTTGAAACACTCTCAGAGCACGCTCTCTGACTTGATGCGCCGCAGGAGGCCACAGGTACAATGCTAGTTATGAAGTGAACATGCAGGCTGATGTAGATTGTTGAAACACTCTCAGAGCACGCTCTCTGACCTGATGCGCCGCAGGAGGCCACAGGTACAATGCTAGTTATGAAGTGAACATGCAGGCTGATGTAGATTGTTGAAACACTCTCAGAGCACGCTCTCTGACCTGATGCGCCGCAGGAGGCCACAGGTACAATGCTAGTTATGAAGTGAACATGCAGGCTGATGTAGATTGTTGAAACACTCTCAGAGCACGCTCTCTGACTTGATGCGCCGCAGGAGGCCACAGGTACAATGCTAGTTATGAAGTGAACATGCAGGCTCATGTAGATTGTTGAAACACTCTCAGAGCACGCTCTCTGACTTGATGCGCCGCAGGAGGCCACAGGTACAATGCTAGTTATGAAGTGAACATGCAGGCTGATGTAGATTGTTGAAACACTCTCAGAGCACGCTCTCTGACCTGATGCACCGCAGGAGGCCACAGGTACAATGCTAGTTATGAAGTGAACATGCAGGCTGATGTAGATTGTTGAAACACTCTCAGAGCACGCTCTCTGACCTGATGCGCCGCAGGAGGCCACAGGTACAATGCTAGTTATGAAGTGAACATGCAGGCTGATGTAGATTGTTGAAACACTCTCAGAGCACGCTCTCTGACCTGATGCGCCGCAGGAGGCCACAGGTACAATGCTAGTTATGAAGTGAACATGCAGGCTGATGTAGATTGTTGAAACACTCTCAGAGCACGCTCTCTGACCTGATGCGCCGCAGGAGGCCACAGATACAATGCTAGTTATGAAGTGAACATGCAGGCTGATGTAGATTGTTGAAACACTCTCAGAGCACGCTCTCTGACCTGATGCGCCGCAGGAGGCCACAGATACAATGCTAGTTATGAAGTGAACATGCAGGCTGATGTAGATTGTTGAAACACTCTCAGAGCACGCTCTCTGACCTGATGCGCCGCAGGAGGCCACAGATACAATGCTAGTTATGAAGTGAACATGCAGGCTGATGTAGATTGTTGAAACACTCTCAGAGCACGCTCTCTGACCTGATGCGCCGCAGGAGGCCACAGATACAATGCTAGTTATGAAGTGAACATGCAGGCTGATGTAGATTGTTGAAACACTCTCAGAGCACGCTCTCTGACCTGATGCGCCGCAGGAGGCCACAGATACAATGCTAGTTATGAAGTGAACATGCAGGCTGATGTAGATTGTTGAAACACTCTCAGAGCACGCTCTCTTACCCTGATGCACCGCAGGAGGCCACAGGTACAATGCTAGTTATGAAGTGAACATGCAGGCTGATGTAGATTGTTGAAACACTCTCAGAGCACGCTCTCTTACCCTGATGCACCGCAGGAGGCCACAGGTACAATGCTAGTTATGAAGTGAACATGCAGGCTGATGTAGATTGTTGAAACACTCTCAGAGCACGCTCTCTGACCTGATGCGCCGCAGGAGGCCACAGGTACAATGCTAGTTATGAAGTGAACATGCAGGCTGATGTAGATTGTTGAAACACTCTCAGAGCACGCTCTCTGACCCTGATGCGCCGCAGGAGGCCACAGGTACAATGCTAGTTATGAAGTGAACATGCAGGCTGATGTAGATTGTTGAAACACTCTCAGAGCACGCTCTCTGACCTGATGCGCCGCAGGAGGCCACAGGTACAATGCTAGTTATGAAGTGAACATGCAGGCTGATGTAGATTGTTGAAACACTCTCAGAGCACGCTCTCTGACCCTGATGCGCCGCAGGAGGCCACAGGTACAATGCTAGTTATGAAGTGAACATGCAGGCTGATGTAGATTGTTGAAACACTCTCAGAGCACGCTCTCTTACCCTGATGCACCGCAGGAGGCCACAGGTACAATGCTAGTTATGAAGTGAACATGCAGGCTGATGTAGATTGTTGAAACACTCTCAGAGCACGCTCTCTTACCCTGATGCACCGCAGGAGGCCACAGGTACAATGCTAGTTATGAAGTGAACATGCAGGCTGATGTAGATTGTTGAAACACTCTCAGAGCACGCTCTCTGACCCTGATGCGCCGCAGGAGGCCACAGGTACAATGCTAGTTATGAAGTGAACATGCAGGCTGATGTAGATTGTTGAAACACTCTCAGAGCACGCTCTCTTACCCTGATGCGCCGCAGGAGGCCACAGGTACAATGCTAGTTATGAAGTGAACATGCAGGCTGATGTAGATTGTTGAAACACTCTCAGAGCACGCTCTCTGACTTGATGCGCCGCAGGAGGCCACAGATACAATGCTAGTTATGAAGTGAACATGCAGGCTGATGTAGATTGTTGAAACACTCTCAGAGCACGCTCTCTTACCCTGATGCACCGCAGGAGGCCACAGGTACAATGCTAGTTATGAAGTGAACATGCAGGCTGATGTAGATTGTTGAAACACTCTCAGAGCACGCTCTCTTACCCTGATGCACCGCAGGAGGCCACAGTTATGGCTAGTTATGAAGTGAACATGTAGTCTCATGTACACTTTTACAGTCTCGTTTTACTTTTTCAAATTACAAATTACAAATTTACAAATTATGTTGTTTCACATTTATATTCTTTCAATGGTATTTTTTATGTGTTTATACAGCGGTTTTTCTGAATCAAAAAGTGTTGCTACCAAATTGTACAAAACATAATTTGGCGTAATTTTTCAAGTTGACCATACCACTGAATATACTTCTATTTTACGTCTACTATTGCAAATGCCAAATATTAATGTAGCTGGCATAACGATAGGCTACTGTTTGCATGTTTATTTAGTTTTGAATTTTTTCAGCATATTTCTTACTAAACACTTTGAAAAAGTAAAACGAGACTGTAAAAGTGTACATGAGCCTGCGTGTTCACTTCATAGCTAGCATTGTACCTGTGGCCTCCTGCGGCGCTTTCCTTTTAAGCGCTTTAGTTTTTATTGTGGCCAAGCGTAAGTCTGCAGAGAATTTAAAAAAAATTGTTTGTCCTAGATATGCTCATTTGCTGATCGACAACCCATAGTGTGCTGTTTGGACAGTGTAGCCCCGTTGACCACCACCACAACTAGACCTGTCTTGACCACTCCTAAAAGGTAATCCTTTATATTAATTAAGATGTAAGTTGAAGTGGCAGTGGACTGGCCATATTTGTCGCCGACGTGATAACCGTTGGGGGCGTAAGGCATTGGAATGGAGCCCACGTACAGCAAAGCGCAGCGTAGGCCGCCCTCGTGCTCGCTGGACTGACGATCTGAAGGACGTTGCGGGTGGCGGCTGGATGAAGATGACTGAGGACCGCCAAGAGTGGCGTAATATGGGGGAGGTCTATGTCCAGCAGTGGACGAATACGGGCTGATGGATGGAAATAATTATAGCGAAAGTTTCGGTCTTTGTTTAGAGCACAATAACCCATACCATAGACTAAGCATTTCTAAGTATAGACTAGCAGTTCCCATACATCAGGATCAGTTTGTACCTACAAAAAAGAGTGAAATTCTAACGAAATCTAGATGGCGTTGCTAAATCCTCTAACGAACACGATGCTAAAAATGACCGATTGGTGACGCTAGTGGCACAGCGATGTCATGTAACATAAAAATAATTCCCACTTCGATAATAGATGGCGCTGAAATATTCACTGTTATTGTTGCCAACTTAGCACCATCTAGTGTTTCTAACGGCCGAATACTGAAACGTCTCTCAAATATTTAACGACTGCTTAAATATTTAAGTAGTTCTTAAACCCAAATTTCGTATACTCAAACGTCTTTTCTAAGCATGTGTTAAATCTAAGAGGACCTTAGAATAAGTAACGCTCAAACGCTACTAAGGGCCTGTTTCACCACTTCCAGATAAGTGATATCCAGAAGATAAGTTTAAAAATGGAACACATTTTGTATGCGTTGTATGTCACATATAACTATCAGGCACTTATCTGGAAGTGGTGAAACAGGCCCTAAGTACACAATTCGTATACTGGAACGCAGCTCAATCTTACTTAGCTGTCAAATGAACTCTCAAACTTGTTTGAGTGCCCCAACATTTGAGAGTGGTCAAGAGGTCTCCCAAATAATCTAAACACTAAAAAGACCTACTGTGAGTCGTCGAAATGAAGTGAAATTAAATGCTTTCGAAAAATACGATGATGTGGAGTTTCGTGCGCGGTTCCTTGTATCAAAGGAAATTGTTTTGTATCTCGACTCTGTATTTGGTTACTTTGGTAATAGTATCAAACCTCTAACAAGAAGAAATAAAGCCATTCAACCAGTAGACCAAATACTCATAGCTCTACGGTTTTACGCGACAGGATCTTACCAACGAGTAATAGGCGATATATTTCGTTCACCGAATTGTGCACAAAGTCACAGCAAAAATAGCTGGTATGAAGTCGCTGTTCATAAATATGCCAACAGCGCAGGAATTTGCTGATGTTGCAAATGATTTTTACAAATGATATGTTTTATTTTAAATATTAGAACATTGTGCATATGAATAGAATAGTGTATTAATCAAAACTTTAATTATTCGATGCAATTTTAAAGGGAATTACGTAGTAGAGTAAATATTCTTTAATGAAGCAAGTTTGCGTAAATCGAGACATAGATAATAATGCAATGGACTTGCCACGACTTAAATATTTGAGTGCTGCTTAGCTGATCATACGTACTTAACGATTGAGTAGTGATTGTGTATACCACTTAAATTTGGGAGATGTTTAAATTTAAGAGCCCTTCAACTGATTGGTGTATTTGAGAGACGTTTCAGTATTCGGCCGTAAGCAAAGCTATTACAGCCACATGTATACTTGGTAACCATGAGAGTTTACTTGCAGCCAATTTAATAAATTATGCTTATTTGCAACACTTTGCGACACCTAGTGTTGTATGGGCGCGTCAAAAATTTGCTACGGCTTGATGTATAGGAGTTGTTGATCTATATGTAGGCACATTTTATTTATCTAATTACTATTGGCAGTTTATTCTTTATTCCATAGCGTACACAGGAAAACAGTTTATATTAAACATATAATAAATTAGAAGGTATGTAACACAGGCGAGCTTATCTCTAAAGAGAGATTTCTTCCAGGGAACCTAAGCGGGAAAAGGACACTTTTAACCTAAACAATCAAACATTGCGTACTACAAAAGACATATCATAAATAAAAAATATAAAAAAATTTGGTTGTTTTTTAGTCTATTATTATATATAAAATAGAAAAAAAAATGTGTTATAAAATAAACTTTTAATAAAAAAATAATAACCGACTCCAAATGTAACAGCACTCATCACTAAAAAGGTAAAAATAATTGTACCTCTATAATGTAATGACCGATGGTACTTCGGTCGTTTTTGGTTGTTTTTCGGTTGTTTCGACAACACTTTTGCCGACTTCTTTCTTCCTGAAACGTTAAGAATTGGTCCTACATTATTATGACGTAATTTGTGGATAATTTTATGCAGTTAATTTTTGTAGAACTAATTGTAATGGTATTTCTAAAAGTTTTCGTGATGAACAAAAACCTTGAAAAAGTGACATTTAACCCCCTTCCCCACCCCCAGCACAATCCTCCCCCTCAAGAATTTTTAGTATGTTCATCAAGACATTTCAAGGAATTACTGTACTTAACAAATTTCAAAACTACACCATTTATTTGGGCTATTTGCCTCACTTTGAACTAATGTTCTTACCCTTGTTCAGAAATGAAGGAGTTATGGAGTAGTCAACAATGCCAAAAAAATATTACTGTCGAATGAGCGTTTTTCTCGTTGTTTTTTTTTCTTAGTTCTTGGTTGTCCTCCAGATGGCGCTGTCCATGTCACCATAGATAAAATATGTTTTGTAGCAATCAATGTGCTTGGTTTTCGTTTTATCTGAGTTTTTCGCTTAGAAGTATTCCTTATTCTAAGGTTTTTCGCTCAGAATAGAGGTTTTTCGTTAATTTTGTCTTTGATTCTGTTGCTAAAGAATATGAAAGTGCCATCTAGGAATCTTATTTAACACTAAATTTGACATAAGGAAAAACGCTCATTGAGAACCTCCTCCTTTTTTGAAATTTTTGAAGTTTGAAGTCGTCGTTTAGCAAGTCGTTCACTGTTGAGGCTGTCACACTGTGGAATTCACTTCCCTCGAACGTTCGGGATTGTCCATCGCTGAATATTTTCAAAAGACCGCTGAAGGAGGACCTTTTTTCATTGTCGTATCTTTCATAACTCATTTCTTAGGTATCCATATATATATTTATAATGTATTTATTAGTATATATATATCACTGTCATGAGTATCTTTCGTAATTCATTAATTCATTTTATTTCTTAGGTATCTATATATTTATATATTTATACTGTATTTATTAGTATATTATGTTTATATTTATATAGGTATATTATACAGTAGGTGAATTTTACATTAATGGTACTTTATTATATCTAAATAAATAATTATTATTATATATTCTTTAATCTATGTACACGTATGTATTTCTACTTTTATATAAATTATATTCTATTATCCCCAGAGGTAGACTGGGAGAAATCTCTTTACAGAGATAAGTTTGCCTTTGTACATGTAAATTTGTTTATCTAGTATGTTTGTAAATGTCTATTTTCTGTGTACAAGAAAGAATAAGAATAAGTCGGTTTTAGAATAAACGATTTTTTTCGAGTTAGGGCGTATGACCACGCTAAATAAGCAACTCGATGTGTGTCGGTACAAATATCAACGGAAACGACATTGAAATAATGTTCATTTCAGCGTGCCTTGAAAAGTGGCTGTTACGACAACCACTGCGTGTCCGGCTAGCGCAAAATAGGAGAAAATAATACTTTTCACATGGAAGCCATGAACAGAAATTTTTAGATCTAAAAATTTCCTATAATTCGCTTAAATAAAATCGCTTAAGGCGTTTGGAAGGAGTAAGAGAATTCTTGTGTTAATCATGTGAAACTTTCGATGACTTTCGATTTTTTTTGTCAAAACTTACGCTAGAAAAGCAGTTTATGAAACTTGAAATTTTGGACTCTATAATGCCTATCACATATTTTTATGAAAGTTTTTGGACCACCCGTGTGGGAGGAGTAGGCCTTCAAAGACAGGTCCAAATTGCAGTTGCCTTAATAAATAAAGGAGGATTTATGATTTCAATTTAACTATTATTCCAGGCCAGCCTCGACAACGGAGTACATCCCTGAAGCCGGAGATTACACTTTGATTAACAAGGGTGGTGAGGGAACTTGTCGACCCATAGAGTCCAACCTCACCTCGCATAAGACTGGCAGGAAGGCCTGGGATAGTAAGTTGTGGACTTCTCATGACGTCACGTCACAAAATAGACTACATTTTTTTTTTACTACTTTATTCATAGTTACATTTACTTACATTTTTGATAATTTAAAGCCATCCGACTAAAACCACATGGTTTATGCGCGGTATGGCGAGATCGCAAACTTTATTCTAAACTAACTAAACTAATTCTAACTTATATTATGTTATATAACATCACGCAGCCACAGGCTGCTGATGTTGAAGAAAATAAAGCTTTAGGGCACTTTTTCGCTTTTTATTATTATTTAAGTTTTTTAGTCTATCTAATGTATGGGTAGGTACTCGTATTTCATTTACAGAAGGCCAGTTTCATACATCGAGCAAAGACAGGCACAAGCACACATAAACGCGTACTTACGACAATCTCAGAACAGGGGATCTACCGTGTAATTCTGATTGTCATCAACATCAACTTGAGATTGAAATTTTTCGTGCGTGCGACGACGCCCGCCTAATATGCCATCTCTTTCGCACGCGTTGAATTTCGCATGCATTTGCTTGAGGTTGATACAAATCAGAATTACGCGGTAGACCCGCTGGTCTAGAAAATAACCACTTACAGAAGGTTCACTCCGCATAACTAGCGAAAACAGGCGCACGCACACATAGACGCGTACGTACGACGATCTCGCTCAGTAACTAGTTCCGCCTACGAGCTAGAGATCTGTGACATACGGACAGGCAGACAGCAAAACGACAATAATAGAGCTCTGTTTTGCCCTTTGGCAACTTTAAAATAAACCAAGCAAGGTTGAGGGAACAAGCACTGAGGGAAAGACTGGATGCAGCGATCAAATGATTTGTAACTTCTAAAAACCCCGTATTAATTCCCCAGAGTGCCTGGAATACCAGGAGATGCTGGTGTACCCTTGCGGTGAGAGCGCTGCGCTCTCCTTCGCGAAGACCAGGCTTAACCAGTGTCATCACAAGACTGACGAGCTGATCATAGGCGGAGAAGACGCTGCCAAGTGGGAGTACCCACACATGGTGAGAAAACCGTTACGGCACTTGAGATTCCGGCGGAGGATAGAATAGAATAGAATAGAAAAAGTTTATTTGTCTAAAAAAAAGCCATAACAGTAACACAACATAATTAAACACAAAAATGATATCAAATAACGTAAAAAGCGTTACTCTTTCGAAGTTTTTTTGGGTGTTATTTTTTTTATGTTTGCCGTTATAGGCCGTGGTGAAAATTTTAACTGGCTACCTATAACCGCTGAAGCTCCCTGTTACAGATGGACGGACAGACAGACAGAATGCTTCGGGTACGAAACCCTAAAAAAAAACCAAGCAAACCAAGAACCCCGGCTTGGTGTCGGGTTATATATTATGTATAGTTATTGCTAAATTTTATTTGTACATGATTTCTCCACTTACTGCTTCAAAACAACATTGTCAATTGTAATCTACATAAGGTTTATGCACAGACATTTAAAATGAGTTAATCTGTGAGTTTTTGTCCAATATATCATTTATTCCACGAAAATAAAGTATGTACTGCGAAGTGCTATCTAATGGAGAGTAATGGGGACGAGGGACAAGGGACACTAAAATAGTTTTATTGCAACGTGCAGAGTGAGTGAGGAGCAGCGACATTACAATAGTTTTACCATGAAGTGCAGATGGCGCTGTTTTAGTATTCCATCTAGTGTTACAACAGTTTTTTTGCAAGTATCTTAGACCATATAGTACAGATGGCGCTATTCGGAAATCCTTTATGCCGGCTCACTGGCGAATGCGTACATATTCTTGTATTTGCAATAATTGCCCAAATTTTGTATTCTTATTCACTTGTTTACAGAATACGAAAACTTCCTTTGCTTTTGCTTTGTGTTGAACGACCGTCCTCCCTCCTAATAGCACGCTTACTTATTTTTCCGTTCTTCTACTGCAAGAAAAAAGCAGGGAACAGGGTCGGCAGCTGTAACTATGCGTTGTTGACTTGGAGAAGGCTTTCGATAGTGTGCCTCGTGAAGCCTTTTGGATGGTGCTGCAGAAACTAGGGTGCTCGGAGACTTGTGTAACAAGAACCAGTAGCCTAAGCATGAAAACATCACCGTATAGTTGCGTTTCAAACTAAATAAAAATCGTATGGAATCTGGGGAACCGCTCCAAGCGGACAGTAGCGGAACTAACAGCTACGTATGGCAACCTAAGTTTAGTTTCAAACGCAACTATACGGAGATGTTTTCATGCTTAGGCTACAGGATGTGTTCTAGCACCCATACTGTTCGCGTTATACTTTGCAGTAGTAGTCAATCGAGGAGGTCTTGCAAACCCAATTTTTTTTTTTTCACTTTTTTGCACCTCTTCCGAAGGTGTTCGCATCCGCTTTCGCACAGACTTGGTAGATGCTCTAAGGTACAAACGGTAGCTTTTTCTAAGGTGCTTTTTAGCAGAATTCTCGGATTGACTTCAGCAACCGATATCACACTTCCACCAAGCTTGCTGGAAGTTTGGTTTAAAGATCATCCATCAGCCTAGTTCGTCCACTGTTGGAAATGCCACTCCCGGCGGTCATCCTGGAAGAATTGCCCATACTCACACACGCTGGGCAGGCGGGTTGGTGAGCGCGGTGCCGGAACCCTCGCACCAGTGACGCCGCTGCCCGTCATCCAGTCTGTTCCATATAAGGCCCGGCTAATAGGGATTCACGAATTGTAGTATCAGGACAAACTCATGTGAGTTTATTGATAGTATTCACCATGTAATAAAATAGTGTAAAATTATAAATAAATAAATTAAAAAATATATATATACCGCCATCCATCGGTCAAAATCCATCGGACATGGTGGACTCTTACTCTCCCTCGAATAAATTCAAGGGGGTCTGCCAAATAAGATGGTGGTACCTCCACAGTCGAGCCCGGCATCAGCTCTACCACCTGAAAGATCAGTGTCATAAAAACGGAAGCTGCGACCTTGAATATTCATAAATCTCAGGTTACCATTAACTTAAACCAGGGTTTCATTGTATCTTAGTCATTGTAAATGGTTTAATAAATAGAACATAATATATACATATATATTTTTTGAACATTCTCTAAGTGGACGCATAGACAAAAAATGGGTATTTTAGTTTTTGTTTAGCGAAACTCCGTCCGCCTTTTTTGCACGTTGATGACTTATATGAATACACCAAGTGCGGTGCCACCAATAAATGTTACTCATTCCAGGTCCTTCTGGGCTTTGGCGATACCCCAGACAATTGGGTCTGTGCTGGGACTCTCATCAGTGATAGATACATCCTGACTGCCGGACATTGCACTTACAGCAGAGAGCAGTAAGTACTAATATGAGTACCTATACAAAATCGAATAAAATAATAATAGGAATTTAGAATATAAAAGTTGAATAGAAAGCGAAGCTGGAACGCAATCTATTTTTTTTTCTGTTTCTTATCCATGGCTGCTATTTTAAGCGCCACTTTTGGCCAATGTTGTCAACTTAGTGCTTTCGGCACTAGATCTAGTGCATTTCTTGATGTTTTAGCGCTCAAAATTCTATAACAGTGCCTAGTGCCCTAACTAGCGCATTTTTAAAAGTCTGCAGTTTATCCCGCACGTTGGTAAAAACAAAACCAATCAATGGCGCGTTCTGAAACACAGTTAAACTTCAGAACCCTTCCTCTGAGGTATTATCGATAAAAAGATAATCTAGTGCAAAAAAAAAAGAGTGAGCTCTATTACGTTCCATTTCATACTTTTTTCCGCGGTTCGAAAGAGATGTACAAATTTAAACTCCAACAATCAACTCCTGGGCCCTCATCAATTCCTGGTCCTTCAACTTCTCAAACAGCAACCGTAAATTCAGACCATGATTCCAACTCTGATTCTCAATAAAAACATCTTTTTAAAAAAACTTTGATTGATTTTATTTATTTGGTGCTCTTTTATCAAAATTAGCACAACCCTCGTGCATTTTAGGGTTTGTTTAGCGCATTTCTTACAATAGCAGTTGGCAACACTGCTTTTGGCCAGTGTCAAGTTAGATTCTGACATGGTTAGTTATTCAGACTTTCAGAAGACGTTTGTTTATCACGCAGGTGAAAAAATAGAGTTATATTTTAATGTTATGTGATAGGATAATTTTTTCCAGGATACAGATAATTGTTTAGGATTAGATGTTAATAAACTAATGCAATGACATAACACACAATTGTCGCGTTTAACACTATGCCCTCAGCGATGAACTGTGCAGCGATGGATATGACATGTGATGTTTTTTTACCTGTCAAGATGACATATAACATACAAAGCCACAAACTTATCTGATCCAGTGGGCCAAACTTAAATGACTTCTATATTTACAGTGTGACAGTCTTCGCCACCGAAATAGATAAGTTTGTGGCTTGCATACGAATACAATGCAGAGAGCATCGGCAATTGTTTGTGATGCTCGATGCTTGTCAAAGTCATGCGAAATGATCGTTTATAAATAAATCTTTGCAACCCGTTGCACACTTCATTGCTGTGGGCGAATGGCAAGCTCTCTGCGCCTCCAAACTACAAGAGTAATGGAAGCCACGTTGGTTGACGGAAAAGTAGAACAGGGTCTAGATAAGGATTTTAGTGCATGGGGACATTTGTCTATCTTCCCTCTCTTTCGTACTGTCTAATGTAAAAAAAAAATACCTCATATCAGGTCCTCATGAGCAGTCAAGTAGTTTGGGTCGCATCGGCGTGCTTCCCACGCCTGTCTCCCAGACGAATATAGACAGATACGATCTCCATCTGCTACCATCTTGACACACCTGGAAAGAGTGTTCACCAGTTCACTTTGTTCCCTTACGACGGCTACCTTCAAATATAGTCACATCACATGGTGGAAAATATTCAAAACAAGTTTGTTCGCTGGCCGTATTTAAAAATATACATTTCTGGCATATGCATTTTGACTATATAATCTAGGGTTTTGAAATTGGAAAACATGTTTGGATAAATTTTCCTCGATAGAAATAATTGTTGGAATGAGGTCTTCGAACACACTTTTTCTCCTCGTTTGACGAATAGGAACCATTATACAGAACTCAAACATATTTTATAAGGTGTGTTTCAACAATATTTAGAGATTTGATATTTGAAATTTTGCTAGCTATTTTAGTTTTTTTAATAAAAATATAAAACCAACTTTTTTCCCTTTTGCCATAAATCCGCCCCTCTCGCACTGCGCGATATTTCGCTTGAAGTGACAGTGACAAAAATAAAATTCGCATAGCCTCTTAAATATAATTTGTTAGGTACCAATCACATTAGGTTAACCTGTAAGGATTGAGTAGTATAAATTTTAATAATAAACAGATAAATAAAAAAAAATAAAAAAAAAAACTTGCGACCAATAGGTATATCTCATTTGCAACTCTCCTATCCAACATTCTTCTAGTGCCAGCAACGTGACGTATGCCCGTATCGGAGCTCTGCGGAAGAACTCTGCACCAGAAAAAGACCAAGTTTATAAGATTAGCAGCATTGTGAAGCACCCAGAATACAAGCCACCTATCAAGTATCATGACATCGCGCTGCTGCAGACTGAGACACCGTGAGACACTTTCCTTTCACTTTCACTTATGTATTAACATTATTCACTTTCACCCGTGTATAAATATTATAATTAACATGAAATTAACCTTGCAAAAAGCAAGATTATTGAATTATGTATTCTAAGTAAAAAAATATTAATTAAATCGATCAATGTGGAACAATACCTATACAAATTATTTACGATCAGACTTTTATGTCGTGATGTAAATATGGGCCATTAAAATATGTCAAATTTCACTTACAAAACGTTGCACTACATCTCTGTACTTCCAGTGGCGTATTTTAAAATTTAGTGACCTGGGCCCGTGAGGTTTGCCGCCCCATAAAATTACGAGAAAAAGCAAAAATATTTCAGTTATAAAATAAAATGAAATCCAAAAGTGTGTTGATGCGGGCTAAGAATGGCGATAATGAAATGGGAGGAGTCCTATATTTGGTCGCTTGGTGCCCATTACGGTCCGGGTCTTAACAGACAAAGATAAATAATCATCTACCCATCTCCACACTTCAATTTAAAAACCTATCTACTTAACACATATATATATATTTTTTTTGTCCCTCATAATGAGCGGTTTTCCAGACTGACCTTGATCAAGCTTTCAGACGTAAACACAGATGGCGTTACCCTGCTTTCAAGTGTCAAAAAGCAAAGATTATTTTTTAATCTGTGGGCAGCAAGATAAAAATCGTCAATTCAATTGTTAAATCCAACAACACCCTTCACAAAGACATTCCTATTTTGTTGTGTTTATATTGTGTTGTTTTCTATCTGTATTACTTACGTTAATAGCTTGTTTCAACTTTTCAACTTCAACATGGTCAGCCCATGCGTTGTAGCTAATTTTAAAAATAAGGAACACATAGTTTAACTAATTACGGAAAGAACAATTTTAGCAATAATACATTTGAGGCATGGATTGACCATAAAAACAAAGAAGCAAAGAAGAAGTGTCAAAATCATAAGAATCCAGTGTTGCCAGGAAGACATTTTTTGACACTTTTAGTACAGGCTGCGCCATCTATTGCGTCGTTCGGTACTACTTTTTCTTTTTTAATCTGTCTTTGAAAACCCCTCATTTGTCTGGCAATCATCCACTTCATTTTATGACACTTTTGCTTATTATATTCATTGTACTTAATTCCACTGAGGCCGACTTTACAAGTCGAAATATATCTGGAAATTATTATTATAATGAAGTATTTTTATATAAATATATAGTATAAACTGGATAATGAATGTAAAAACTGAAAAGGCCATAAAAACACCATTTATTCAATTTTTTTTTTCTGATACCCAAATTATTTACAAAATTCTTCAATGACACTGTCATAATTAACGGATTTTGTCAAGTCAGCTTCAATAGCTCCTCTTCACCTCGGATCTCTGAGGCGCTCAGACGTGCTTTAACAGTAAACCATATTACAATTTAATAAAAATCAGAGGCCCTCTTATACTGGTTGACAAGCTCTTTCGTTCTAAGTCGTCGATCATTGTCCAGTTTACG
Organism: Ypsolopha sequella; assembly: GCA_934047225.1. Lineage (NCBI taxonomy): Eukaryota > Metazoa > Arthropoda > Insecta > Lepidoptera > Ypsolophidae > Ypsolopha > Ypsolopha sequella. The sequence continues at coordinate 13,267,612 of OW204011.1, forward strand.
TGACCCCTAAGCCGCTGCAGGTCTTGCTTAACAGGACGGAAAGCGACTTTGCTTGAAATCATCGATCGGTGCCAGTTTAGTGTGACCTATCGTGCATGTGTGAACCATAGTGAGTGCTACACGAACAAAAGTGGCATAAGTGCTATTGCGACCGTCAGGGTCGGTAAGTTGCCGTGCAAATATACCTACAACTCACGCAACGATTATACCTAACACGATTATAGCTTGGTATTTTGACTTGCTGATCCCAGTATACCGCAATGAACAGAAGTGCGTCGAATCCGGACATGTCTATAAGTTTATCGGATGAAAACACATCGCCTCTGAATGCGGTTTTCACCGGCCGTCGTAGGCAGGACGTCGCTGGATCGCTGGAATGCGATCAATTGGAATCATTTAGATTAGAAATGAGACAACTTATTTCTAGTTTCATGTTATCACAAAGGGAAGCCTCAAATGAACTCCGTAATACTATGAAAGAAATGCAAGAGGACATTAAAAACATACAAAAAAGTCTAGCAAATGTAACAACTCAAAACGAGGAATTAAATACTAAATTTTGCAAGCTGGAGACCGTGGTAAAGGAAGACCGGGAATACATCCTATTTCTGGAAGACAAGTTGGAAGAGCTACAGCTCAGCTACCGTAGAACCAATTTCGAATTAAAAGGAGTACCTAGGAAGGAGAAAGAAACCAAACAAGAACTTGTTGAAATGGTCCTTGCGCTGTCCAAGTCTGTCGGCTGTAACATGAGCAAGTCCGACATCAAGGACATATACAGAGTAAGAGGCAAGAATTCCGAGCAACGTAATACTCCAATTGTAGTTGAAACTGGTTCTACTCTACTGAAAACTGACTTACTGAAAATGGCCAAGTCATACAATATTCGCAACAAGTCTAACAAATTGTGTGCTAAGCACTTGGGTTTCAAAACCCAGGGGGATACGCCAATCTTTATCTCCGAGAACCTGACACGGAAGAGTGCCCGTTTACACTTCCTTGCTCGCGACCTCATTCAATCCAAGTCATATAAATTTGTGTGGACTTCCTATGGGAAGGTCTATGTAAGAAAAAATGAACAATCCCCAATAATCTGGATTAAAACTGAACAACAAGTTCACCAACTGCTCACTGAACAGGACTGACTACATATTTTTCCTTACATAATTTTTCCATATTTACTCTGCATATTGGTTTTATGTCAAGGTATAAATACTGTTCTATACGTTATAGTTTTTACAAACTGTACTTCTTATATTAGTGTAAATTCTCCACTGGTTACTTTTTACACTACACAATATACTTGCACTACACAAAACACATGTATTCCGCAACTACAATACTCACTTGCCCATACTCTCATTCTCACACCTTCATTCACCAAAAACTTACACTCATACTTACACTCACACACATTCTCACACTATATTACAAAAATAACTAGCTCTTTGTACCTTATACCTCCATTTGTATTGAAAAATAGCCTTACCATTTCTACAACGAATATTAACTCATGCGTTGTATTTTATGACTGACACACTCCAAACTCTGAACGACATAGACGAGACTGAAATAGCGCGAGCACTTGAATGTAATATCGATGAAGTTGAAAAACATATTATAGTACATAAAAATGATTTCACACTTATTGCTCAAAATATAAACAGCATTTACCATAACTTTGATGATTTTCTAATCACGTTGTCTACTTTTTCGTTTGATATGGACATCATTGTTTTAACAGAGTGCCGGCTTAACCCAGACAAACCTATACCTCAACTTAACAACTACGCCTCTTACCGCACCCAGCACTTACTAAACCAAAACGACGGCGTAGTTGTGTATGTGAAAAAGTCCCTTAGACATAAAGTAAATGAAATAAAACTAATACATGCCTCTTGTCTAGAGGTTAAGGTACTTAATAACACTGTTCTCTGCATTTATAGGTCCCCATCAAATATAAATGCAGAAAACTTCATTAATTCCTTGGATGCCCATTTAAAATCTTATCCTTCTCACTCCAGCATAATAATTGCAGGTGATATCAATATTAATATACGCCCAAAACTAACAGAGCCGTCACACGAATATAAAAATAGGATCAACTACCTACAAATGCTATCAAGTTATGGAATACTGGCTGGACATACCTTTCCCACGAGAAAACGTAACTGTTTGGACCATTTCATGCTAAACATCAATCGAGCTAAGTTTACAGCATCCATCGCCATCTTAAATACTACAATTACAGATCATCTCACTACGTTCCTTACATTATCTAAAACCAAAATCAAATATAAAGATAATAAAACTAAAACCACTATTAATTTTGATGAAGCCTTAAAATATTTACTAAATAAAAACCTATCAGAGTTACTCCTTTGTGATGACCCAGTGGTTCTGACTACCCTATTAATAGATAAAATTACTGAAAGCCTAAAATTTAATACTAAGAAGACTCCGGTACCATGCGGTAAGCGAATCATTAAGCCATGGATAACTGCGGGGATTCTACGGTGCGTTAGGAACAGAAATAAGCTACAGAAAGACCTGCGTCAAGACCCTAACAATGAAATCCTTCGTATCACATACAGGCGTTATAGAAATTATTGCAATAACTTGATTAAAAGAACAAAAAGAAAATATGACCAGGATAATATAATTAAATCACTACATAGCAATAAATTACTTTGGGAAAACATCAAAAACATCACATATACTAATAAAAGTCATGTCTCTAATATCGAATTACTTAATATACAATCATCGCCCTCCAAATCTGCCGATTACATCAACCATTATTTCGCCAACATTGGAAAGCAGCTTGCAATTAAAATTAAACCGGATATACTAAATATTTCGAGCTCGTCTTTAGATAACATACCCACTACATCGCAATCTTTTGTGCTATTACCAACTGATCTCGATGAAGTTACGAGCACCATAGCAAATCTTAAACTAAATAGTGGAGCTGGATGGGACAATATCACAAATAAATTTTTAAAAATGATTGTTAAGGAAATAGCGCCTATCATCACACACCTAACAAATCTATGCTTCGAGAAAGGCACTTTTCCAAATCTTCTGAAACAATCTATAATAACTCCAATATACAAGGGCGGGGATAAAGAAGATATTAGCAACTATAGGCCTATATCAGTTCTGCCTGCTATTTCAAAAATCTTAGAAAAGCTTATTAATGCCAGGCTAATGAATTATCTAAACAAATTGGATATTTTATCTCCAACTCAGTTTGGCTTCAGGCAAGGAAGATCAACTGAAGATGCCGTCTATGAGCTAAGTTCGTTTGTAACACAGCAACTTGACAAAGGCAACAAATGTCTGTCGGTCTTCCTTGATCTGAAAAAAGCATTCGACACTGTGTCCATTCCCATCCTTGTGCGCAAACTTGAGAAGATTGGAATAAGAGGGGTTCCACTTGCACTATTCACAGATTATTTGTCCGACCGGAAACAAAGAGTGAAATTGCCGGGATGTATCAGTGATGAAGAGGTAGTGTCGTATGGCGTGCCACAGGGGAGCGTACTGGGACCAACTTTGTTCCTCATATATATTAATGACCTCTGCAACATGAAGATCAACAACGCTAAAATACTGTCGTACGCCGACGACACTGCTATTGCCTTCGCAGGTACGTCCTGGTCAGAAGTGAAGAATTGTACCGAACTTGGTCTAGCTCAGATTGCTCTTTGGCTCAAACACAACTTGCTATCCCTCAATACAGTTAAGACAAATTACATTTGTTTTGGAATGTACAATAATTCACAACCACAGAGCGATTTCACAGTAAAAATTCATAGTTGTTGCGACAACAATAGCCGTACCTGTAATTGTCCATCAATAGATAAAGTATCTAAAGTCAAATACTTGGGCGTTCTCGTAGACCAGAGACTATCCTGGTATCCACAATTAGAGCATGTGAGTAACAGAATTAGAAAGCTTACCTGGATGTTTAAAGCACTTCGACATGTAGTACCTTATAACTCAAACGATTCTCCAAAATTTTTACTAAATCAAATTTATGTAACGCTTGCACAATCCGTCTTCACATACTGTATAACAATATGGGGCGGTGCAGCAAAGACACAGTTCCTAAACTTAGAAAGATCGCAACGAAACCTTATCAAGACCATATACTTCAAAAGGAGGCTTTTCTCCACTGACGAACTTTATAATATTAGCGGATTACTGTCTGTACGGAAATTATATATAATAGCCACTATGCTTAAAATCCATAAATCCCTCCCACTTGACCTTAGTCTAATAACAAAACGAAGGAAAGACATTATTGTAAAATTACCCCCCGTCAGAACTACATTTGCTAGCATGCAGTATGATACGCGCTCGGCATTTTTATACAACAAAATAAATAAAGAAATCTATATCTATGTTAAACCATCTCGGGAGTGCAAAAAGCTACTTACTAAATTTATCCAACCTCTGACCTATGATGAAACAGAGGATTTATTAACATACATCACATAAACACACAAATATACACACATACACACACACACACATACCCTCTCACACACACCCTCACACACTGGTACACACACTCTCAATATTAACACACTTATGTTATCTTGTATAATTAAGTCTACATCCATAATGTTATCTATCTATATCCATAATGTTATGTTTTGTTTCGGTATTAAAATCACCAATATAGCTTTATAGTACTTTATTATTAATAGTTTAGTTATAGTTAAGCTTCAGTTTGTCTGTCTATGCCATACGGCCAACCTCGATTTACCTGATTATTGTGGAAGAGCGGTATCTCCAAACACAGGCCACTCCAGCTTAAATGGAGATGCCCTACGAACCTGTCATATTAGGCTAAGTATTAAGAGAAATAAAGATTTTTATTTTATTTTATTTATTATAGCTAATTCTTAATTGCCTGTGCCGCCCCTCGCAGCCTGCCGCCTCGGGCTATGTATGGCCCTTTTGGGGTAAATACGCCACTGTCTGTGTACTTCCACCTTTACATGTGAACTTTTATAGCAAATTTTATCAGCTTTCTTTGAAACTATAGGGAACTATAAGGACAACTTCACTATGTGATTATTTTAAATCTCTAACTTCTATAGTTTAGAAAAAAATCAAATTTAAAAAGTGTAGTACAAAATTCTTCAATGACACTGTCATAATTAACGGATTTTGTCAAGTCAGCTTCAATAGCTAATTCTTAATTGCCTGTGCCGCCCCTCGCAGCCTGCCGCCTCGGGCTATGTATGGCCCTTTTGGGGTAAATACGCCACTGTCTGTGTACTTCCACCTTTACATGTGAACTTTTATAGCAAATTTTATCAGCTTTCTTTGAAACTATAGGGAACTATAAGGACAACTTCACTATGTGATTATTTTAAATCTCTAACTTCTATAGTTTAGAAAAAAATCAAATTTAAAAAGTGTAGTACTTAGTTTTGCAGGCCAGTGTATGTATAAATTTTCTTCTTGATATTTTTATAACCCAGTATGAAGCTGGACCAGTATAGCGTGCCAGCCTGCCTGGACGTGAGAGATGGGGTGGTGGACGAAGAAGCTTCTGCAACAGGCTGGGGCCTTACAAAGTACAACGGCAAGCCGTCTGAAGTCTTACAGAAGGTATTGTGTCGTACAAGTGAGGATAAGTGTTGTATTTATGTGTATGGAGCAATGAGGTTACTATAACATAATAGGTCTTCAATACTTATACAGGGTGCTTGGTGATTCGATCTATTCCTTGAAAGGGGTTCAACAAGAGATCATTTCCAACGAATTAAGTCCTATCAACTAGGTGTCGAAAATGAATGGTCTCCGAGTTACGAAGGTTTTTATATTATTTTTCAAACTTTCAGACTAATAACCAAAAATAAATAATTTAAAAATAACTATTCCTCTCTCAGCACTTATTTATTATATTTCTGATCAATGATAGATGAGTTATCATTTATAAAAAAAATACGTGCCCGGAATTCCCATAATCACAGAATTAAAACCTTTTTTACTTTGTAATTTTTGAAATATAGACCGTGTTTTACTTGGAAAAAAATGGTCATTTTCGACCTCTAGTTGATAGGCATTATTTGTTGGAAATGATCCCTAGTATAACCCCTTTAACGGAATAGGTCGAATTACCAAGCAACCAGCATATAGTTATTTTTTTCTCTATTGTTTCTTTTCAAAGATCAATTGTACAAAAATGTAAAAATTCCAATGAGCGTTTTTCTCGTTGTTGTTTTTTTCTTAGTTCTTAGCTTTCCTCCAGATGGCGCTGTCCATGTCACCATAGATAAAATTTGTTTCGTAGCAATCAATGTCAAAGTGGTTTTTCGTTTGTTTGGAATCGGTGCAAATTTTGTCTTTGATTCTGTTGCTTAAGAATACGACAGTGCCATCTAGGAATCTTATTTAACACTAAATTTGACATAAGGAAAAACGCTCATTGAAACAGGTACGTCCATTGTTACCTAGGCAGTGACTATCTGTAATTAATGGTACATGCATTAGAATAGAATAAAATAGAATAAGTTTATTTGGTATTTCAACATTTTTACTTAAAACTAACAACTAGAGACAAATAATAATACCAAATAGGTCTCCACTCAGCATGTGACATGAGTATGGTTAGGGCCATGACGCTGATTTTCAGTGGATTATACAACGTGTTACAGAAAGGTGTAACATATTTGAAGAGCCTGTTCAGTCAATGGTATAGAACAACTTTTACTATGGAACAAACCCTGTATATAAAAAAAACCGTTTCATAGAAAAATGCAATGCCGCTCGCCCGAAATGTTTGGAAGGGCAGTTTTTTTTTGTGATTTCAGGGTTGGCTCCATAGTAAAAGATGTTCTATACCATTGACGCTATTCAAATATGGTTACACCTTAGGTCTGCATTTAACTCGCGCGCCTACTGTATGTACCTTATACAAGAAAGAAAGAAAAGAAAATATTTATTTGCTGTGATAAGGGTACATAGGTTATTAGGAGTATACAAAAGAACGCCTTAATCAGCTAGTGTTATAGCATGCAAATACTTAAATTAATGATAATGTTGTCAACAAATTATTTACAATTAAATACAATTACTAATTATGTTTTACAATGCCTCTTTTTAAATAACTAAGTATGTTTATAATTACAAACTTCCCTAAATTCTTTTATTGAATAGAAACAATGTCCCTGCAACCATTTAAAAAGTTTACTTTTAAATTGATTAATTGGCAATGACTTGAGGTTATCAGGGATGCCATTGTAGATTTTTATGGCCATATATGAACAATTTTTTTGGTACAATGTTGTCTGGGGTGTAAAGTCAACCACAAGCTCTAGCTTTCTTCTCCCAGGTCCACCTGAAGAAGTTCAGTGACCAGGAATGCTCATCGTTCTTCCGTCCCGGAGACCGCAACATGAAGGAAGGCTACCAGGCCGCCACGCAGGTGTGCTACGGACACAAAAAGGAGGCCAAGGATACTTGCCAGGTGATCCTCTCTTCTTTTCTATATATAGATATACGTGTGACCGACGTTCTTCCACCACAAAGAACGCCCCATTAAGGATGGGTTGATGAAAGTCCATAACCTCTTTTATTTTATTACTAAAATACTAATAGTAGAAAAGTTGTGCCTGTGCAATATAGTAGTTTATGCTAGAAGGGCGCAAAGGAATAAATTACGAGGACGATTTAAAATACGAGGGTAGCGAGTGTTTTAAACGTAACCGAGTAATTTATTGCTTTTACGCCCGTGTATCATACTACGTTTTTCAATGCATAGTGTGAGGAAATGAAAACAAATATAATCTTGTGAACTTTAAATTATGATTGGCTCAAAAGGATTGTATCCAGAGCCGTTAAAAAAAAGTGTAACATCTATGGTACACAAGAAAGGCTGCAGGTTAGCCAACCATTGCGAATAAATAAAAAAAATAATAATAATAAAGCCCTAGGGCAAAATAATCGACTTTCTGTTCGGTTTTGATGTATAAAAAGCGGGCCTTTACGAGCACATGCATTGAAAAATATTTTTTTAACATTAAAATAATATGGGTTATTCCAATACCTAGGGCACTGGGTCACCGAAGACCTCTCTGACGATCTCGATGTTGAGAGGGAGCGCAGAGCGTTGACGATGAGGAGCAACAGGTTTGCACGATGTACAAAAGAAGTCAAAACCACCCTTTTCAAGGCATACTGCCAGACGTTTTACACGTGCAGCCTGTGGGTTGGTTGTACTCGCAAATCGCTCAGGGGATCTAAAAAGGCTGACTTGGGTGAATCATGAAATGATTTGAAAGTAGGATAGAGTCAGAGTTTGCGTGCAAAAGAGACGGCATTAGAACAGAATCATAATGTGATTCATGCAAAATGGCCTTTTTAGGGCAGTACTCTGCGCATCCAATATAATAATGGTTTGAGGATGTTGATGGGACTGCCTCGCTTTTGCAACGCATCACGCATGTTTACCGAGGCTCGTATTGACAGCTAGGATTCGATCCCCGGTCGGGCATTCGCCAATGAGGTTTAAAGAGTAAGTACCTAATACTTGCTGAACGGTGAAGGAAACCTGCTTACCCAAAAAAGCATGTATTTTTGGCATTTGTGCTCGAGAATGGCGATAGGGCTTACCACTTATTACATTGGAACGTATGTAATAATCGTCAGTTAAACGGTTACAGGTGGTAGAGCTGATACCAGGCTCGACTGTGGAGGTACCACCATCTTACTTTTAGACCCCCTCGAAGGAATTCGGGGGAGAGTAAGAGGACAGCTCACAGGCAAAAAACCAGGAGGCCCACCATGCCTGGGACCGATTGGATGGTGGTAATCCATAATAGCCGGGCCTTCTATGGAACAGACTGGTGACGGGCAGCGGCGTCACTGTTGCGAGGGTTACGGCACCGCGCTCACCAACCCGCCTGCCTAGCGTGTGTGAGTATGGGCAATTCTTCCAGGATGACCGCCGGGAGTGGCAAAGTCCTGGAAAGGCTTATGTCCAGCAGTGGACGAACTAGGCTGATGGATGGATGAAACGGTTATACCGAGTGTGAACTGTGACATACAAATTCATAGTTCACACTTGGAACACATCTGAGTCATCTGACACCCCGTCGGGGATTCATGTCGTGAAATCGTGACTATAGAGGTTTAATTTTCCGCAGGGTGACAGTGGCGGGCCGCTTCAAGTGAAAAACCGCAAAATCAACTGTATGTACACAGTCGTAGGGGTCACTTCATTCGGCAAAGGCTGCGGGACCATCGGTATACCTGCCATCTATACCAGAGTTTCGAACTACGTGGCTTGGATTGAAAGCGTTGTTTGGCCGTAAGCGGCAATGCTGGCAATGTAAGCTAGAGGGACAAATGAAACCATATTTTTTCTTGCAGAATAATCCATTCTATTCTATTAATGAATTCATGAATTAAAACATAAAGCCATGTTCATTTCCTAATGAGCAGTTTTCTCATTGTTTTTTTTTTCTTAGTTCTTAGCTTTCCTCCACATGTCGCTGTCCATGTCACCATAGATAAAACATGTTTCGTAGCAATCAATGTCAAAATTTTGTCTTTGATTATGTTGCTAAAGAATACGACAGTGCCATCTAGGAATCTGATTTAACACTAAATTTGACATAAGGAAAAACGCTTATTAGACATTAACTATGACATTTTTAAATTATTTTTAATTTTAATTTTAGCCACACATTTTTAATAATGAATTTTATATGTATACCGATTGTGTATGTACAATTGTACATATTTTGCATTTAATGTGGTATTTATAGTAATAATAACTGACAAATCTTTTATAACGTGCTTTGTTATGTGGTGAATAAATATCTTATATCTTATTCTGTATTGAAAAAATGGAACAGAACCACTGAAACAGAAGAAAATAAAATATTCACGTTTTTTTTCAACTGATGATGTATTTAATAGTTTTTTATTCACCCAAATCCATCCAAATATCCAATCCAATAATAATAATAATATAATTTTATTTCAGACCAAGTTCATATTTTGTCAGTAACAGAAGAAAACAATAATGCTTTCCCAAAGCTGAACATGATGGCCAAAGGTGCCACATGGCAAGAAGTATTCGCTTAAATAATATACTATATTATACAGATTGTTGAGATGAAGTTTTGGAAACGGAAAACTGGCGATAGTACTCGTCCAAACGTACAAGTTTCCGTAAAAAAAATGGAGAAATCGAGAAAAAAATATCCGTTGTTTCGTACGTTTTGATTGGATAGCTATGTAACTTTTCTATGGAAAAGTTGGTTATTTTTTCGCGATTCGAGGGTTGGCTCCGTTGTAAAAAGTTGTTCGTATGGACGAGTAGGTACTATCGCCATTTTCCGGCTTCCGCAACTTCATCTAAACACTCAGTATAACATTTACATAACAAGAAAACAACAATGCTTTCCCAAAGCTAAACATGATGCCAAAAAGTACCACATGCCAAGAAATACTGTTGTATCTCCGATGTATCTCCGATACAACCTCTGCTTTTTTTAAGTAGCCTACAACGCCATCTATGTGATTTTTATGGAAGCTAGCCTAGAAAACTGCTCCTTCTGTAATATAAACATGTCATTACTTTGACTTCCTTGATATTGCCATAGATAAATATATTGCCGTATGAGATAGTGCATTATGTAGTTTTCCGCTCAAAACAATAACTGTGTTCTGAGGTTTTCCGTAAATCCACTGTCAAGTTAATATGGTTGGCCTTTACTTTGCGTTTGTACATAATATTTTATGTTTGCATTGTTAATCAACCGTGGCCATACTTAATAAAAAAAAAAACGGTTCTAAAAAACATGGTAACACTGAAAAAAAAAAACGCCACAGCTAGGGATGTACACTTAGAATGTAAATCAATGCTTTTATTCGATATGTTACATCGAAACTGTGCATCGATGTTTTCCGAAATATCAATAACAAACATTGATGTTTTCTCAACATCGAATAAGAACTATTTCTAATGCACTATGCTTATTTTAGTAACAAATTAAAGCATCGTAAATTTATTTTCATGAAAGAACATGAATTTTTTTTTGTCTTTATTTATCAACAATGAGCGGTTTTCCAGACTGACGTTGATCAAGCTTTCAGAGGTAAACATAGATGGCGTTACCCTGCTTTCAAGTGTCAAAAAGCTTAGATTATTTTTTAATCTGTGCGCAGCAAGATAAAAATTGTCAATTCAATTGTCAAATCCAACAACAACCTTCATAAAGATATTCCTATTTCGTTGTGTTTATATTGTGTTATTTTCTATCTATATTATTTACGTTAACAAAATAGCTTGGTATTTCATTCAACTTTTAACATAGTCAGCCCATCGTTGTAGCTAATTGTAAAAATATAGGACAATTTCCCTAAGAATTAATTACGGAAAAACAATAGATCTTAGCAGTAATACATGTGAGTCATGGATTGACCACAAAAAAGAACGAAGCAAAGACGAAGTGTCAAAATCAAAAGAATCCAGTGTTGCCAGGAAGCCATTTTTTTGACACTTTTAGTACAGGCTGCGCCATCTATTGAGTCGTTCGGTACTACTTTTTCTTTTTTAATTTGACTTTGAAAACCCCTCATTAGTACTTTGACACCAAGTACCACACAAAATTAACATAAAACCTCAACAAACGTCAAAAATTGTGGGGAAAAATTGGTTGTCGAACATAATTGTGCAGCTTCAAGCTACTATTTAAACCACCATGGTATGTACTATGGTGGTTGGTTTATTTGGTTTATTCGGCTTATCTACATAACCAACTTACTCATGATAGCTGTGTTTGTTTTATTTAATCTAACACACCCTATGTCTGTCTTTGGTGTTGTAAAAAGTATTGAATTCCTGTAAGACCATTTTGTAGCGAAAAAAAAAGGAACAAAGTGGTAAGAAATCTCATTTTGGACCTTAATTGAGTTAAACTGTTACTTATCAGACATTATAACTATTTTTAGCACCATCTAGTACTAAAAGATCTTTTTGAAACCTCCATTCAATACAACATCAATAAATATGATTACTATACCCAATTACCTATCTAAATAAGCTAAATAAATAATAAATCTGATTCTGCCATGAGCGAGTACAAACTATCGACCGATACAAGTACTTGTGGCCGATATTTACTCACTGGCTAGTTGGTTTTAAAGTATCGATACCAAAAGTACCTGTATCGGAAGAAAAGTATCGAGTAAGTACTGTAACAATCGTCCTACGTATCGTATCATGTGGACGGATTCCGTCTATCCTACCTACCCCATCCCTAAATGAAAACAAAATGGCTGTCTGATCGAGCAAGGTGTGTCGCGGAATTTAGAGATTTTCAGCGACGAATCAATCGAATTTCAGTGAAAAGTTTTGGTGTTTTGTTACTACTGGTTCGTAACTTTGTTTTGTGATTAATTAAGGTGGATTAGTTGTTATGTTTGATGTTCAGCTAGCACTGACTGGAGTGGACTTCAGTCATCAGCATCTGGAGACTCAGGAGTTTGGAAACCATGGAGGTGACTCTTCAAAGCCGCGTCTGGCCTGTTCCGTGAGGCCTCGCCGACCTCGCCGTCGCGTCAGCCCGGAGATGATGATCTCGCGTGGGTTTTTTTCGGGTCGCGATCGCATCCTCTCGTGCGGTACCGTTAGTCTGCGTGACGCGCCGCAGCGAGTTGATAAAGTATGTCGGTTGTCTTGCAGCGGTCTGGCCGGGCCCCGCGTAGCCGCCCGCCCCGTCGCGTGGCACCGCCGCTTGCGAGTCTCCGCGACTCGCGTCTGTCGCGCGCGTTTGGAGCCCTAGCTCTGTACTCAAGCTCAATCTGAGAGCCGAGCACTGGCCTAGAGGTAAGCTTTTGACTTAATTCTCGTTGGAGCACCCGTCAGGTGAGTCTCAGACGGCCAGGATTAATCAATATCTTCGTTTGCGCGACGCCATTTTGTGAAAGTAAAAATAGATTGTGGATGTAAATAGAACACAGACACTGCATGATACAACAATTCCAGTACATACAAGTTACACTGCATGAAGACCTCATAAGACCCTCAGTAGGCAGCTACTCACATTATCATGTCATTCTCTAGGCCAAGTTCGAAAATAAACAATACTTTTCACTCATCTAGCATAATAAATGACAAAGGGTTGAGTTGTACCTAGATAAGGGGGCACTGATAAAAAATAGGTGTATTTAAGAGCCTTTTTCCATGGTCCGGTATTCCATTCAGTATTTGACAGACTGATAAACTGCACATGTATTACGGTTTTAAAAACACTTATTAGTCCGTCAAATACAGGATGGAATACCGGACCGTGGACAAACGCTGGAAGGACAGGCATAGCTGGTTGCTATTAGGTTTACCTTTTTCTGTCTCCTTTTTTTCTGACTTAACAAAGATTTTATTAGATCTTACCTACTCATGGCCTGTCTGGAAATGATAAAACATTTACCTACTTAGGTAATACAGGTACCAGGTGTAATTAGATTTGGTGTGTTCATCTTTCTTCCTAATGGGTGAGCGCTGAGATGTGCTAGTAGAGCACTGAGATGTGCTAGTAGAGCGCTGAGATGTCCTGGTCGGGAGCTGAGGTCTACAACGGTGACTAATGTGTTATGAATGACACTGCTTGTTGAGCTCTGAAAGCTGCGAGCATTGCAAAAGATTTGCATTGCTCTCTGCACCATTTAAATCATAACCTATGATTTTGCCATTCACCAAAATAAGCATTTATAGCATATCAAAACAGCACATTGAGTCTTGAACATGACAATTTGTAACATTTACTAATATCACATATTTATATGCATGAAAAATGCTTGTAATATGCATGAAAAGTGTCAAAATATGCAATATTTTTAGTTATTTTATTTCCAAAACAACATGAAATCAGTAATTTTTTATTATTAATATTATCGCACAAAAGTATTGTTTAGAAATTATTGTAAACAGAAACAGGTACTGTTCCAAATGTTTGGTGGTGAGCTTTTGTCTTCGATCGCTCTAAACGAAAAAAACAGTTCTACATCCACTGAGGTAACTGGGCAGTATTTATTTGAATATTGTTGCTTACTGTTTCTGGCTAAATATAATAAATAGAGTGAAAATATGCATCATCAATAGTTGCTTAGTTAAAATATGCAATAATGGGTAAAACGTGGCTTAAAATGCAACATGCAAATGCATGTAATCCGGTCTCTAGTTATAAATGTGCTGTAAAAGGGTGTGCCACTTTTTGTGATACTCGCAACTTAAAACCGCTTGATATGCAGTGGCATTCATAAATAACACATTCTACACCCACTGCACATCTCAGCACTCTAACACTACAAGGTAATAATACCCATGCAAAACTTAATGTTAGAAGATGATATTTGACTTCAGCTTGAGAAGGAAGCAACACAGACCACTTAGCCATCAGACATCTTATCAACCATGGAGAATTTTTTCTGCCACTGCCGGTGTAATGCGGGGAGGGTAATAGCACAAAATAGATACTACCAGAAGGCCGACTCGACGACGGAGCGAAAACAGACGCACACATGCATATACGCGTACGTATAATGATCTCGGCAGAATTTCGTATTGGCATTCACCCGAATATCTCCCAGATCGTCGTGCGTACGCGTCTATGTGTGCGTGCGCATGTTTTCGCTAGTTATGCGGAGTAAACATTCTGTAAGTGGTTATTTTGTGGTACTAGGCAAGGAAATAGAGATGGGGTAGTACGGAATCACATTTGTATAGTAGTGAAATTGCAATGATGTGTTGTTGAAAAATGCTTGCTGTTTTTATGACATCTAAGGGTTTAGTGGTCTGTGGAAAGCAAACAGCTGTTGTGCATGTGCCCACTGCTTCAAATCAAGACGTTATCCCTGCAGTTATTTTGTCCATCATCAATTGTTCTGTTAAATACTTGGGCTGTAGAGGTTCTCATTTGCATTTTGCCATTCGCTTTGCCTTATATTATTCATTGACACTTTGTCGTGATTAATTGACCCTCTTTGCTTTTCTTCTCTTCATACAAAAAGAAAAAAAAAAGTTTTTGCTCAATGAAGTATGTGTTTTTGCTTTTTAGTAATTCCAAGCAGTCTATTTACACCTGGTAACTAACTACTTATCATACCTGCAATTTTTTGTTCAGCATAATTCAACATTTCATTACGAAAGAAAATTTCTTTTTGTTTTAGAACATGTCAAAAGTGATGGAATCTTAATATTGTCCTGTATGATAATTGAAATAGGGTTGCCAGATGGGAAAACCAAAATATCTGGGCAAAATTTCAAAAAGTCGGGATTTTGGGATTATGGTCGGGACAAATAAATATTATGAATCAAAACATTATTTTTCATTATTAAAATTAAAGTAATTACAACAAAATACTTTTTTGCCTGCCAATCGTGGTTATTTGTTATTTATCGGGACAATTTGTATTTTCTCGGGGCTCTGGACATCATATGAATTGTCGGGCAGGACAAACCCGACGAATCCCGACCATCTGGCAACCCTAAAATGAACAGTAGATGTAGTGTTAGTTTAATTAGGGTTACCTATATTGTTAATATTATTGCATGAAATTCTTCAGAGCAGCTTATGAAAGTTTTCAAACTTAACTTAAGGCCGACTTGGGTTAATCATAAAATGATTTGAAAGTAGTACAAAGTCAGAGTTTTTTCATACGTGCAAAAGAGATGGCATAAGAACAGAATCACAATATGATTCATCCAAATCGGCCTTTTTAGAGGACCTGTTAGCCTAAATTTTAAATTCGTAGCGGGGGCGATGATTCCTGCACCGACTCCATGATTGTGAGTATTGTGCACTACCCCTCGGTCAGTCAGCCCAGCCAGAACAGCACCTTAAAATATAGCTGAACAACTTCAGCTCAACAGAGGCCTTGTTGTCTAACTTCAAAATGTATTGCTATTGCTTTCAAACATGCGACTGGCTAGAAATTATGTGTCACTTCATTTCGATAGCGAACGATGTTGAAGTTAGACGATAAGGGAGCTGGTCCTGTCATCCTATCCCTACATCTGCTGTAACTCCAGCTCCTGTTTCCAGGATGTCGTCCTCTCGTCGGAATGGATCGGTGTCTCGAGCTGCGGAGGCCGCTTCCAAAAATCGGCTGCACATGGACCGCAATCCACAGCATAGCAGGATTAATGGTAAGAATAGTAACACCGCCCATGTGGTTGAGTGGTTTAAATGTCTCTACGACTGATCTGGAGGTTGTAGGTTCAAATCCTGTTGGGGCAGATTTATTTTCGGTCTGCATGCTTCTTAAGGCATGTTTAAGATGTGGGTCCGTATATCACTCTGTTATATGCTGGGATGTTATAATCGTCGGTGAAAAGTTTGTGTATGTGTGTGGACTGTGGTTTGCATTTCATATTAGGAAAACTCATACTTTGTAACACCTCTGACACTCCCTAGGGGATTCTTGTGACGATGTTGGTATATTTGTAAATATCTGTAACCGTTTAAACTTTAGCTGTGAGAATTTGCAAAGTTCTACATATTCAGTAGCAAGGACCCTAACAAACTTTTTTTTAAAACAAGTGAAAAAAGTTGTACATTATTGCAGTTATGTATGACTGAAGGAACCTCCTTAAACCTCGGCACCCAATTTGATCTCAATTATTTTTTCGGCGAAGCCAATAATCCTGCACGATATCTTCTACTTTGGCGGGCTCGGTTTCCGCACCTAGTCTCTCTTATTCATATTCATATTCATATTCAATCGTTTATTGCTTTCATATGTACAGTGTTGGATCTTAAATATTAATGTACAGTTCACATATGACCCCGCTGGGGCATAACAATATACAAGGAAGGGCAGCTGTGGCAGACCGAAGTTATTTAGAATCTTTGAAAAATTCGTCTAATGTGTAGTAGGTTTTATCTAATAGCATGTGCTTAAGGTGTTTTAAAAACGTTTTGTCTTTATCTTCATTTTTTACCGTGTCGGGTAGGTGGTTATAGATTTTTATAGACATTGCATAGGGACCTGAGCTGTGTAATTTTAATTTTGATTGTGGCAGTATTAATTTATGTTTATGTCTTATTGAGCGATTTGATATGTCTCCTAATCTTGTGTAAAAGTCTTTGTATTTTCTTACGAATTTACAAATCTCTAAAATATAAATGGATGTCAAAGTTAATATATTATATTGTTTAAAATATTTGGACATTTGTGCGTGGAAAGTATGGGACCGGCTATTCTAGCCAGCACAGCTCACGTCAGAATCCCAATAGGCCACAAAATTGGCGAAGCGTCCCCGGTTCACCGAGGATCTTAGCCCGTTGTGTGCTGGCGCCTACGCAGTCTATTGTCACGTGGGTCGGCGTTGCTTGGGCCTCCATACAAGCCCTGCACACTTGCACAGAGAGCTGTCCGTCAGACCTATATTACCATAGACTAAGTATTACTACGTATAGACCGATAACTCCCATACATCAAGGCGTAGCAAATTTTTTACGCGCCCTTACAACTTCCAGTTGATTTAGACACTGTAGTATGAGCTCGGAGTTTACTGTAGTCTTGCTTAGGGCTGTTAGTACCGCTGCACACTGGTTCCATATCAAGAAATTCAAATTCAAATAGTTTATTTTGCAAAGTAGGTATATAAAATACACGTTTCACAAGTCAAAATTTAATCTTGTAAAAAAAATATATGCAATAAAATAATAAATGTACATGAACAAGGTTAAAGGTTTATTTAATTTATGTAGCAATATATATACGATTAAAACTATAGGTAAAATATATATTATACAAGGTGAAATTCAATCAAACGCCTGAACCCATACCGGAGACCCGGCCAGGGACCAGGAACAAGGTTCAATGATCACCAACCGAGCCCCCAGCACGAATCCAGGCAGCCGACCAAATCCCATCCTATATAGTAATAGGTTACATGCCTACCTCCGCCTATTCGATTAGTCTTGCTAAGAAGAACGGGCAAGAAACTTAGCAAGATCATGTCTTTTTTTTAACATAAAACTTATACTATACAACAAATGACTTATATCTA
Organism: Ypsolopha sequella; assembly: GCA_934047225.1. Lineage (NCBI taxonomy): Eukaryota > Metazoa > Arthropoda > Insecta > Lepidoptera > Ypsolophidae > Ypsolopha > Ypsolopha sequella. Next base: position 13,285,664 of record OW204011.1, read on the forward strand.
CTTTAACCAAGGGATAAGAAAATACAATAGAATTGTGGAATAGAAATTGTGGACGATCTGGGTTCGGTTCGTGCGTCGTCATTTTTCGTAAACAAGCTAGTTGGGTGCGTTTCGTGCGTTTTCAATTATGTAGAAAAAAAAGCCTTCACCGTTGAGTGCGGTTCTGGCGTACAGTTATTATTACTGAACCGAACCCAGATCTTGTGGACTTAGGGTAAAGTTAAAACTGACGTCACACGTCACCCCTCTCATTTTTATTGCATGTAGTGTTTACCTGTAATTGGAGTTACACTCTATTCCTACTGTACGCTAGTTTAATTGTATGGTAGACCAAATAAATAAAAAATAAAGTCTAGTTGAAGGTAAAGGAATCGAAACTGATTTTTTTGTGATGGACAAAATTCTAAATAACTATGAAGCACGCCATTAAGAGGATATACCGTGGCGAAATCAGTGTTTGATGGGCGTGGTTTCGCGCTCGCCGCGAGCAGAGAATATAAAGTATTACAGCGAGTCAGCGCGACAAACCGCAGCTGCAGGAGTATTGCCGTTGCAATATTCCACAATTTCCACATAACATACTAAATAACTAATCAATTCAAAAATAAATATTATATTATTAAATACAAATAAATTTAATTATCATACAGATACAGTTATCGAGTTTTCACTGTATTTTGAAATTTTAGAACAGAAGCAGTGGAGTCGCTATTATGGTTTTATTTTCAAAAATATTGACCACAAAAAAAAAAGTTTTCGTGATGATAAGCTAATCGTTGGTATAGGAGCCCAGAGAATTTTTTACACGTCATTTTCAGGATAAATTGTAAAAAGAAAAGGACAATGGTTCTTTTAAAATATTTTAATCAGAAGAATTCAAAATCAACCACGTGGTTTACAATCTCCTCATTATTTTCTACTACTACGGCCTTTGGTCGCGAGTTTGTCTCTGGATAATTATTTCTTGGAGGGGCTTTCGGACACATGTTTTCTTTATCCTGTTCTTTCACATATTCTGGATCACGAATTTGTAAATTTAGTCTGTGTCTGGGATCAACCACTTCTGGTAAAAGACAATCATTGAAAAACGAAAGCAAATGTGGCTCCATTCTTTCATGCCAAAATAATAATTGGTCATGCTTTAGTATAATTTCGGTTTTTATCTGATTATTTCCGTACCATACGGCCAATGCACATTTTCCTTTTTGACAAATATATAATTGGCCTTGAGCTTGAATAAACCAATCAGATTTTTGGTTTACTTCTATATGTCCAGTTTTCTTATTTTTACGCCAAGAATGCATCTTTATGAATTCATTTGAATACATTCTGTAACAAAAGTGAATATTGTAAACAAAAAGCTAAAAATATATTTACTTTTAAATATTTTGTCTTTATTTATTCATAAACTCACGAAACTCACAATCTTCGATGCCTATTTCGTATGGATGTTCTTGTTCATCATCATGAGTATGATCTTCTTAATGTCTGCGCTTCTTAGTCACATCCTTAGGTCTAGAATAAAAAGACAATATTATACGAATGTGACAGTGGAATACACGTAAGCAGACACAACCGGTATTTGCCGTATGGGCAGAGTTTGCTGGGTAGCTGGGATGCAGAGTTTATTCAAACAAAAGATTATCACATTTCACACAATTCACAGTTACATTTTCAACATTGTTGATAAAAGACTAAAAAATGACATATACATATATGTATATATATATATATATATATATTTCCAAGGTTTAAAATTATATTGAAAAGAGGCAAATTTGGGATAGTACCGCCTTAATAGAAATATATTAGTACTTAGTATTAAAATTATTTATAAACAGAATATTTTACTTTTTTACTTTGATATTATATTACTTTGACATTTTGATACATGTGATGCTAGATTATTATTGTTTAGATTAAATTTTTTGACATCTGTATTGAATTTATTTACTTTTTAAATTATTTATCCTCTTTTACTTTTTATTGTTTTAGATTGCAATTGTTTGTGTTAACTACATTGAGAAGTGTAACTGGCGGTTATAAATAAATATAGGCTCGTCTCTTACAAGAGTATACGAACAAAGGTACCTTCATTTTTTTTTCCAGAATAGCTCTTGTTATTGTTATTAATCTCACGAAATTTCAGTTACCGGAAATCGATAGTTTCCTCAAAAAAAATGTTCAAGTTTCGTAAAATAACCTCAAAAATTGTCTTAAGGTGCAATTTTAATTGATTTTATGACTTGATATTTTTTTTTTGGTTGTGTTCCGAAACTGCTGTGAGTTATGCATTAAAATTGACGTAATTTAATTTTTTTGTTGTTATAGTATAAAACCAATGCAGGCATTTTTTTTTCTTTGTGATTTCATTCAAAGTTTATAAAGTTTATGCATGTCTTTTATTTAGCTTACCTAATAGGTTGCCTTTTTGTTGTATTTATGCTGATTAGTGATTTAATAGAAAAAATACGTTGAATCTGTTGCAAAACCGAATCAGAGCACCTGACGCTATGCAAAAAATAGGTTGAATCTGTTCCAAAACAGAATCAGAGCACCCTGAATCTATACAGTCGTGTGGGTACTACCCCTAGAGTACCTACCTACAGCCCTCGCCTGCCGTGACAAAGCATAGGCACCCGTGCGAGCCGTAGAGGCTGAGGCTGGTCGCCGAAGGCGACCAACAAGCCGAAGCTCCGAAGGTGAGCATGGGTGACTGTGCTTTATTACGGAAGGGCGAAGGGGCTGCACTTTCCGCAACGCCCAAGCAAGTGCAAAAGTAATTTTGGGTCTTTAAAGTTAAAGAGACAAAAAAGTGAGGTTTTGTTTTGATTTATTTTTTTTAAACTATTTTCATTTCCCCCCCCCCCCTCCCACTATACGTACACTTAATATTCGAGTTATTTTATTCTACCTAAAATAACCTAGAAATTTTTTATTTGAAAAAAAAATTAAAAAAAAACTATTGATTTCCGGTACCCCCCCCCTCCCCCTCTAAACATATACATAGGTACATATACTTATATAAGAGTCCTTCCTAAACATATCTTATGTCTCATGTCTTATACCATCACCGGGTCCCTGAAAAACATAACCCTCCCTCGGGCGGGCGGTCGGATAAATGACGAATTCAAGTAAACAAATAAACTTTTTGTTTGAAACAAATTTTTGGTTACAAAATGCTCACCTTTCTTGATTTTGCTCGAAGTCGGTAGATGCATAACATGCCAGACGAGCTATTTTTGTCTGGAGATAGTAGTAGTAACTCCTGTCCTATAATTTTACAAGAATAATCTGTCCCTGAGTCTGATATTAATACATCATCAACTGATAAAGATCGATTAGACCTATAAAAATATAAAGAAAATATGACAATGATAATGGTGAAAAAATAGATTTGGTATAATGAAATATATATGATGCTTCATTTAAAAAAATTTAAATATTGGACATATTTCAATTTTTTATACTAGGTACGTAATATATATTTGTAGCTATTTTATCCAAATTTGTTTTGAGAAGAAAGAAAAAATAACAAATTACTACACTTAAATATTTCTAACATCATATTTTACTTAAAATTATAATATTCATAACATTTTGAAACCCTTACCCTCTTTTTGGAATCGACTGGGTGTTTAAAATTCTCTGCTCGTTTAAATTAAATATCATCAATGACGACTCCATGACTTTGCTTTGTTCTGTTGCTCCCGAACCACTTGCACTGTCATTGAACGTCTGTGCTGATGGGTTTATATCATCTATCTTATTTTCATGGTTATGTAAACATCTTTTAGCCCTGAAAAATATCACATAATATATAAGTAAAGCGTTTTACAGATACTACACTAGATTCCAGAAAAGTCCGTCCTTGCAAGTTGACATGTAACAAATAAAAATCATATGTAGGTACTTACATGATTTTTGCGACTATGTCGTGACCTCTAGCTTGCATGTACTTCTTATATATTTTTTTACGTATGATTGTTCTGTTTTTATTTATTCCCCATTTTGGGGTATTGTTTTACGACTACGATTTATATCAGTAAACAACAATCAGTTTTAACCCTAAAACGAATCTTAACGAGATAAAAACTATAATGCAATAATGAATATTAACTTAGCAATAGAATATGATTGATAACAAACTTAAAATTTGTGGAAACGGGGAAAAACAAAGAGGATCAAACGCAGCACAGGTCCTTCTCACGGTAGAGCTCAGCGAGCACTGAAGAAAGTGAACGAGTGTGACAGCACTATAGCCCGAACGTACAGAGCAGCAGTAGCACACGCGATAACAATAGTGCGCGCAAATCTCGACCTTACCGTCACTTGACGCGCAATTCATGTAAAAAATCGTAAAAAAATAACTAGAGTACCCAACTGAAAAATGATAACAGATAATTTAAAATAAAACGTTTCACATTCAGAGAAAAATCGTGGTTAGGATACGTTGAACCATTGAGGAGTAAAATTAAAAAAAAGGAAATATAAGACGTTACTTTGGAATTATTTTCTATCGAGAAAATTTTATCCAATTGCGTTTTCCATAACACATAATTTGAAGAATATGCCCAAGATTCATATAGTCTGAAACCAGATCTTTATATATTGTAGTTGTGTCATAAAATGAAATGAAAAACCCACTCCGATGTCGGTATATCCCCTTAACTGACAAAAACATTCTTTTCTCAATACAAAAAGTAATTCAATATATTTTTTCTCAGAAAGTAATGCATATTTCAGAAAAACTACATCAGTAAAAATAAAAATGTTTGATTCCTTGACCTTTAAATTAAATATTTTCAAGTGCCTGTAGTTCCCAAACCGCAGATTTTCGCAGTTAAGTGCAAGGAAATAAAATGTTGGATTTGACTTCCTCTATCACCTGCAGTAAGTTTCATTTTAAATAAATATAAAGTTTTCAAGTAATTGACAAAAACATTATTTTCTTCATACAAAAAATAATTCAGTATTGTTTTTCTCAGAAAGTAATGCATAAATACAAGGTGACTTTTTGATCATCGTTCAAATTCATACTGGTGGCTTGGTAAGTGATCAGTATCTTGGACCAGTAACAATTTGTAATGGAGTCAGCAGTATACAAAAAAAAATCTGTTCGATTACTTGACCTTCAACTTGACTTGACCCTAAGTCCACAATTTGATAGGGCACCGGTGTGCGCCGTGCTATCAGAAAGTACACGAATGTTGAGGTCTTTGGCTTCCCTTGTGACCAGCGGGCCTATTATGTATCTTTAGTTGCCATCTGGACTGGGTGCCTATCATCAAAATCATAGATATACTATCGAATTCCGATTATGTAAGGATATGTTCACACTTGAAGTGAGGACACAATTCGTAAATAGTTCAATACCCATTGAAGGCAATTTTGAAAGTTCAGTTTTTATCTATGTTTTTGATGATAGGCACCCAGTACAGTTGCCAACTAAAGATACAGAATAGGGGGGCAGTAGCCTAAGCATGAAAACATATCCGTTTAGTTACGTTTGAAACTAAACTTAGGTTGCCATACGTAGCTGTTAGTTCCGCTACTGTCCGCTTGGAGCGGTTTTCCAGATTCCATATGATTTTGATGTAGTTTGAAACGCAAATATACGGAGATGTTTTCATGCTTAGGCTACTGGATAAAAATAGCTTAAAAAATTAATATTATTTCGAAATTTTCTTTTATCACTGTCGGTTGGCGAGATTAATATTTATTACACGTATATTACCCATATATTTAGAATTTACAAGATAAACAATGTAGTAGAGAAAATGATACCAAAAAATTACTATGACATTACTATTAGATTTACTAATTTACTTAATATTTTGGACAATCCTGCATATAACTACTTAACAAAGGAATTTCGGGGCACCACAGCTGTAAGAGTACTCTACAATGCGCTAGTGAGAAGTAAGTTAGAGGGTGCATCAATGGTCTGGAATCCACATGAGGCTAAATATAGCCTCATGTTGGAGAAAATCCAGAACAAGTTTATGAGATACCTCTACTTACGACAATACGGTGTCTACCCGTTTTATCCAACCCTATTTGTGCTGGGTATGGTTGGATACTATAGGTTGGAAGTTCGAAGAAACCTTGCACTGGCCAAATACTTCTTCAAACTCATAAGGGGTAAAGTAGTTAACAGGGATGTACTAGCTTCATTATCTCTGGCAGTACCAAACCCCCGACTGAGAAAAGAAATTAGGCAAAAAAAGTTTGCTGTGTGACTTTGACGAGAGATTAAGATTAGTTGATTATTGAAAATGTACTAGATATAATAATGACATGTATTTCTTATTATGTAATTATTTCTTCATTGCTTGCTGAATTGGTTATACACTGTAATGGTTTGCAATTTGTTACTTAAATAAATAAATACAACAAAGAAAATCTGTAAAAACTTTTGGGTCGATTAATACTAGAAATTGGGCAAAATGTGGTTCAAAACATTCTAATGACAAAATCATATTTACCTGTGAAATGTGTAATTATTCGGGTTATTTCTCCTTGTCACATCACAATTACTCACTGCACAAGATAAAACAATCACTATTTATCAATTTAGTTACGTATTATTTAAATATTATTATAAAATCCGCAATCACACCCAAGCAAGCGGGACGCTATGACCTCTTACTTGAAAAAACATTGACACACGGTTCTTTGTTGTGCATCTCTTTCTCTCTTGCAAGGTGTTCATAAAGGTAGGATATCTCTTTTACACGCTATGTACGTCTTTTAAGGCGATACGTAAAAGTTTTAGCGTCCCTGTTACTCCATATGCGGAAAAACCCTCAGTGCGAGTGGGACGGATTCGTGGAAAAGTAGCAAAAAGTCGGTTTTTTATTCATATAAAATGTACTAAGCTATTTTGTCAAAAAGATTTTCAAGGAGACTTACAAATAAATAATATCCACGTTTTGAATGCAATTTCACAATGAAATTAGTAAGGATTTCAGAATTACAGGAAAAAATAAAACAATTTAGAGGTCTTTTCGGAATAAAATTCTATCGAGAAAATTTCATCCATTCGCGTTTTCCTTCAGTGAGAATCTTAATCAAATACTCAATAAACATTTACCCAAAAATTAAATACGTAGATGACGTTATAGTGGAGTAAATTGATTCGAAAAAGCCCCTTTTTTTTTGTATGCCCAGCGAATCCTATGTCTATGCGTATACCCATCCCAAAATACAGCTTCCTAGTACTAAGAGCCTCTGAGCTAAGCCGCGGACAGAATGGCGAAACTATGGGTTCCTTGTAGTCTACCCTATAATAGTAGATTATGCACTAAGGGAATAAAGCAGTGTCTTACGTCACGGGCGGCATATTGAACTCTGAGCGTAACGAGGGACTCTAGAGTTAACTCCTGAGTGTAGCGAGGGAGTTATATAGAGTCCTGAGTAAAGTGAGGGGTTCAAGCTGCCCAAGAAAAAGACAGGCTTTATTCCAGAGGAGCATACTCTACTTTTCAGACCTTCTGCGAGACAATAAAAAGCTCGACATTTTTTATCAACTGCTTATTGTGGCCAGTTCGATTTTCGAACAAACCTCTTTACAATCCCATACGGGCATTTGTTTTCCACGAGTTTCCACACGAATTTGACGTTCCAAATTTAAATCACTTTAATCCCTAGGGATTTTCATATAACTTTATATCCCTTGAGATAAAATGCGTTATTTTACGTTGAGGTTGCATGATATGTAATTGGACATTATCGAGCAGGTGGTGTGAAAATATAATTTTTTGTGCCGATTCAAAGCGCCCCCACCAAGCGTACCGGGAACTAAAATTGACACTTGTATAAAAAAGTGCGCGCCAATCATTTAGTCGCCTCTGAATGAGTTACGAGTGCAAGCTTGCGCAGGTACAGTCAAGGACACAATAATATCATCGGTTGATTATTAAATGTTTACTATAAGTGGGAAGGTGTACTTGTTGTACCTACCTATTTAATTATTTATTTATTATTTTAGTGCGATCTTAACTATATAAATAAAACGCATTAATATAAAACACCATTTTCCTACATTGTTGCCTTAAAACGCTATAACGTCCCCGAGGCATAACAACAAATAAAGGCAACAAAAACAATAAACAGATTCAACGATAAACTTAACGAATCATGGGATTTTTTCCTCCAATGTACTTTTCATGGAACGCGCGCGTGTGTAGTGTACGGACGTAGCACTAACACTAACGCATAGTGTTGACTGACACCTGCTAAACGGCGAGCGGGGGGTGTGGTGCGGCACGCAGGCGGGTGTGCTCCGCGCCCTCGCTCCTGTAACGTCCCCCTGACACCGTAAAACGGCTATTGCGTCGCCTCGTGCGGCTATCTTCAGAGGCGACTAAAAGATTGGCGCGCACTGTAATAGATAACGTCATTGTCAGTACAGTAGCCGTCAATAGAAATTGTGAACTATGTAAACAAAGCGCCATGTTGTCTTTGTCTATGAATAGGTGAACTATCTAGAGATGGGTAAGTATGTGATTAAAATATGTTAGGTGCTTAATTAGTTTTCTTTATTTGATTCATCGCTAAAATATTCTGATGAATCGCTAGTCAAATCGCCCACGTTAATTACAAATGGTTCCGTCACAGCGTTGTTGGCCGTATCTATTATCTCATCCAGTTCTTTCATTTTTTCTTCTACTTTTAGGACATGAGCTACACATTTTAGAGCATCGCTGGAAGATCACACAGCTCTCGATAGAATCACACACACGTTTATGTCAAAGATTATGAAGTAACGCTGTTAAAAAAAAATTACGGAATAAAATAACATCACGAATAAAATAGGTTTATATTCAAATAGATTCGTACATCACCAATTTTCAAAGACAATACAGATTCGATGAGAAAAAAATATGACAGCAATCTCGATGCAGTACAGAATTGACTATTGATTCTATGATTTTCCGTAATTAACTGGTGATTATTGAATATTTCATGATGAAATACAGTGAATGACTGGTAAGACTCGATGCTTCATGATTTGGAATAATTGTGCGGGGCAGCCGGGCTTGCTGGAATAGCAGAGCGTACGACCAACCGCGGGGAGCGTTCTCGTACTGAATCGTCGAAGGACGGACGGAGGATAACTGGGAACTGGCGACAATAAAACTGTGCTTTTGTATTTGGTATCCCAGTTGAGATCTGCCAGTATTGCCTCTTGTTGAAGTTAGTAGTAAGAAGGTCGGAATGTGAATGAATGACCGCTCTGGAGCGCGTCTATATTTATACTGTTCGCTCTCTATAGAATTTCCGTATATTTATACTGTGCGAGTGAATAAGGAAATGTGTGAGCGAGACGGACTGATTTTTATACCCCCTAACGCGGCAATACCTGACAGAGCCCAACTGCACTATTATTTATTTAATCAAACCTATTTTATTTACAATTATCGAGAATTACTATGTATTTATATACTCTATATACTATTATCCTATATATCTAGGTTCATTAAAACACAAGGAAGCAGAAACTTTAATCAAATCACATACAGCTATAAAATTGAGATCAGGACACGTCTTACAAAATAATCAACTTATAACAATAAAATAAGCCTACTCTATCCTAGTATATACATATGTAGGTATCTATAGCCGCGCACGGATAGCTCGCTATTCTGTCTCGCACATCTCTCCCGCCGTGCAGTGCTCGTCGCTGCATTTCCTTGCCCGGGGTTGCGAGACGACTTCATCTGTAGTTTCTGCAGGCAGGATCACGAGGCGCTTCACTGGCCGACGTAGGACTCCTCCTTTGGTCTTGATGTCTACGACTCGTACCGTCCCGTCCGGTCCTGGGAATGTTGCTATGACGACGCCTCGCGGCCACGTGTTGCGAGGCAGGTTGCTGTCCACCACGAGTACTATGTCACCTTCTGTGACTTGACGTCCTCTTCCTCTAGGCTCCCGCCGGTTTTGAAGCTGTGGCAGGTATTCTCGTAGCCATCTTGCCCAGAATAGGTCGGCGAGACGCTGGGAGGCCCTCCAGTGGGTGCGGCCGATGAGATCCTTGTCGTCGAATGTTCCAGGAGTGGGTACTCGTGCGGAGCCGCCCAGCAGCAGGTGATTCGGTGTCAGTGCCTCCTCGTCGTCGGGTTGAACAGAGACGTGAGTGAGGGGCCGGCTGTTCACTGTGTACTCGGCTTCTGCTAGCAGGGTGCTCAGGACTTCCTCTGTTGGATGGCGCTCTTGGAGAACGGCGCCTAGTGCTGTCTTTACAGATCGTACAAGACGCTCCCAGGCCCCAGCCATAAATGGTGAACTCGGCGGTAGGAAGCGCCATGTTATGGCGCGAGTGGCGGCTTCTGTCTGTGTGGCGTCCAGTGCTGCACGTCGTAGTTCGGCGTCGGCGCCATGAAAATTAGTGCCGTTATCAGACCATATCTCCGTCGGGCAGCCTCTTCTGGCTATGAAGCGACGTAGTGCGAGTATTGCTGAGTCCGTCGATAATGAGGCTGCTACTTCGAGATGTACGGCCCTCATTGTTAGGCACGTAAATAGCGCGACATAGCGCTTATGTCGCTGTCTTCCCACTGTGACGCTCAGCGGGCCAAAATAGTCTATGCCGCAGTATGTGAAGGCTCGATGATGGTGGGCGAGGCGGCACGAAGGCAGGTCTCCTGTCGGTGGCTCTGTCGGTATTGCTAGTCGGATGCGACATGGCAGGCAGCGTGTTACGACTTCTTTGACTGTCGGTCGTAGTCGCAGTACCCAGTAGTGTTGTCGGCACTCGTTAACTGTAGTTTCGACGCCTGCGTGCAGTAACTTGCGGTGAGTGTATTCTATCCATAGTTTGGTGGCGCGGTGATTTCCGTCGAGTATAGGCGGACTCTTCTGTCTGTCTGTTACTCCCGCCGCTGCGTCGACGCGCCCCTTCAGATGTATGACGTCATTGATAAGTACCACCGATAGTAAGCGTAGCCGGCCAGTACTAGATGTCGCTTTTCCTTTTCTCAGTGCGCGTATTTCGTCTTCGAAGGAGTCTTGCTGTATTGTTCGTACTATCAATTTTTCGGCTTCTTGTAGTAAGTAGGCTTCTATAGGTATAAATTTTCTCTCGTTACTGTTCAGTTCTCGCTTCTTAGACGTCGTTTGTTTGCGCTTCGCTCGGTTTTCCCAGTCGGGGTCTTGCTTTTTATTCTTTCTCGTGCGACTGTAGTTGGTTCGCACTTTCCTTTGTTTGCAGATTTCTATGAATTGCAGTACTCTTGCTGTGGTTCTCAGTAGACGTTCCCATTTTGAAAATCGACTGACGTCTGGAATAATACTTGTTGTTCGTGGTGTCGCCTGTGATGCGCAACATACGACCTTTTTCTCTTCTCCCGTAATCTCGGGCTGAGTAGGTATTTCTGTAGGCCACTCGGAGGGGTTTTCTCTCAGGAAGGACGGGCCGCTGTACCACTGATGTTGGCTGTCGAAAGAGGTCGGGACTTCTCTTGTCGCATCGTCCGCTACATTGAATTTTGTAGGTATCCATCGCCACTCGCTTGTTAATGTTGTCTCCTCTATGGCGGCGACTCTATGTGCGACGTAAGGCTTGTATGATCTCGCGCCGTTTCTTATCCACGCGAGAACTGTCTTGCTGTCTGACCAGTACGTCTTGGACGTGGGTTTCTGTCTATGTTCTTCTAACACTGTAGCGGCCATTCTGCTGCCCAGGACGGCGGCTTGTAGCTCAAGACGTGGCACGGAGATGACTTTGAGTGAAGCCACACGAGCCTTCGCTGTGATGAGTGACACGTGTACGCTGCCGTCGGGTGCCCGCCAGTATAGTGCGGCGGCGTATGCAGTCGTGCTTGCGTCGACAAAGACGTGTAGTTGCAGTGACTGTGATTCGCTGTACTGTAGATAACATCTGGGTATGCTGACGTCGCGCAGGCTTCTCAGGTGACTCATCCACGTAGCCCACTGTGTAGCGAGGTCTTCTGGTATTTTGGTGTCCCAGTCTGTCCCTCTGCGCCATACTTCTTGTAGTATCTTTTTGGCCTGAATGGTGACAGGTGAAGCCAGGCCCAATGGATCGTAGATTGACATGACGATTTTGAGAGCCTCTCGCTTCGTCGGCGCCTGTTCTGTGAGCAATGCTGGAGGTAGGCGGGCTAAGTCCAAGTTGAAGCTGAGCTCATCTGATTGTGGTTTCCAGATGAGCCCCAGCACCTTCTCTGTCTTGGTACCGTCGTCAAGCTTTACTGGCTGTGTAGTCGTGCTTCTGTTTTCTGTTAAGGCTTCGAGCGTCTTAGATGAGTTGGACGCCCAGCCTCGTAGGTCGAAGTTGCCCTTGCTATGGATCTCTCGTACTTGCTTCGATACTTCTATGGCTTCTTCTTCTGTTCTGAAGCTGTCTAGGTAGTCGTCCATGTAGTGATTCTCTGTTATCGCTCTGACTGCCGTAGGATACGTATCTCTGTATTTTTCAGCATTTCTGTTCTTTACGTATATCGCAGTTGTCGGTGAGCTGGTCGCGCCGAATATAAGCGAAGTCATTCTGTATTCATCTGGTGGGCCGTCTCGTCGCTCGTCTCTCCACAGGTATCGTAGCGCGTCTCTGTCTTCGCACCGCACGCCAATTCTCATAAACATTTCGGCTATGTCTGCTGTTACGGCGACTCGGTGTTGACGGAACCTCATAAGAACCCCCGGCAGTGACTTGAGTAGGTCCGGGCCGGTAAGTAGATGGCTGTTGAGGCAGTGTCCCTTTGTAGTAGCTGCTGCGTCGTGAACTATTCTCATCTTGTCCGGTTTCATAGGATTGAAGACCGGAAAATGCGGCAGGTACCATGTGCGATCTCGTGTTTTTTCTGTGGGTGCCAGCTCTGCGTATCCTTTCTGTATAAGCGCCTTCATCTGTTCACCATATTTTTGTTTTAGGTGAGCGTCTCTGTCGATGCGTTTCTCCGTCGAAATTAAGCGCCGTAGAGCGTTGTCGTAGTTGCTGGGTAACTTGACATCTGCGTGCTTCCATAGTAGAGGAGTTTCATAGCGACCATTCTCTGTCTCTTTCGTGCACGCTTCTAAGAGTTGGAGCGCGCGCCTTTCTGGGTCGCTTGCGGGCTTCTTAGGTTCGATGTCTATCGAGTCCAGCGCGAAGTAATGCTTCAATTGTTCATCCATCTTTTGTTCTGTAGTTTCTATCTGTTCTGTTTTGTCGGCCAGGTGGTGAACGAAGTGTACTCGGCTGCCTATAGTGCGCGTGTCGGCTCCGTGTAGGACCCAGCCCAGTGGTGTGCGCGACGCGACGAGTTGATGTCGGTTGCCTCTCCTTGTCTCTGTCGCTAGGAGGAGATGCCAGTTGTCTTGACCGATAATGATTGTAGGTTTGGCGTCTTCATATACGAGGTGTTTTTCTATGTCACGCAGATGCTTGCAGCCCCATACGTGTTGCTCTTCTATTGTTTGCGACGATAGTTTGAGGTCTTCTATAGTGCGCGCTTGTATCTTCATTGGTCGGTCTTGCCCTTGGATAGTGAGAGTGACGCGACGTGACGAGCCCGATAGTATCTTGGAGTCTGATATGGTTTCGAGGTGAAGTGGCTCGCACGGTCCCGTAGCGCCAATCTGTTCTGCGACGTGCTCGTCGATCAAGGTGACGGTAGAACCGTCGTCCAGGAGCGCGTGCGTGTGTAGTTGTCCGCTGGGGCCGGAGACTCGTACTGGTATAATTTTCAGGTATGCGTATCTGTTGCGGCTGGCGTGAGTAGATGTTACTATCTCCTTATTTTCTGTCTTTGTCTGTTCTTGCTTCGTTATGAAGTGTAGCATAGGATGATGACTACGTTCGCAGCCGTCCTTGTCGCACTTGCGCCTCGGGCATCTGTGTGTATTGTTTCTGTAGTGCAGGCATCTGTAGCATAGATGGTTCTTCTTTGCTATGTTCCATCTTTCGTCGGCGGTAGCTTGTTTGAAGGATTCGCATTCTATCTCTTTGTGATCCTTTCTCTCGCAGATAGTGCACGGGTACTTGTTCGTTCGCTCTTCTCTATTATTTGCGGCGTGGGCGCGTTGTAATTTTCTGTAGTTCTGTGGCGCCGCGCCGTCCTCTATGATTTGCTCGGGTGGTGTGAATTTGCTGCATCTGTCTGCTTCTCTGTCCATGAAGTTGCTAAATTGAAGTAGGTCGGAGTCTGTATTCTGTTGTTCTGCAGCGTAGTCGAACCAGCGATAGCGGAGTGCAGGCGTGAGTTTTTCTATGACGTTCTTCATGGTCTCTGGGCTGGCTAAGTAGTGTGCCTTCCCAAGGTACCGTAGTGTAGCGACGCAGTTCTTCGTTTTGTTAGCAAACAGGCAGATGTCACGTGGCGAGTCTGTAGTTCGTGGCATGCTGCGCAGTTTCTCTAGCTCGGCGAGGGCGATCGCGTCGGGACGTCCGAATCTCGCTTCTAGGGCGCTCATGATGTCCTCTGGTGGCGTGTTGACAATTAGTAGGCTGGTTACGGCTTCCTTGGCTTTTCCTTTCAGTGCTCGGCGTAGTCTCGCTGTATTTTCGGCCGCAGAATAGGCTTTGGAAGACTCGAAGAATGCAGACTTGAAGGCTAGCCATTCGTTGTGAGAGCCGTTGAATGGTGGCAGCTCTCCGAAGTATCTATGCGGCGTGACTGTGATAGGTGTAGATCTCGCAGCGGCGGCGATGGCTTGCGCTAGTTCGGACAGGTCTAACTTCCCGGTCTGTGGTAGGTGCGTCGGAGCAGCGACGTGGGGCGGGGAAGGGACTATTTCCTCCTTGCCGAAGTTATATGCAGGAATTCGCTCTTCGATGATGGTAGCTGGCTTCTGTGTTTGCGGGACTGGCGCTGCTCGTGGTGCCTCTATTGCGGACTTCGCTGCTCTATGGTTACGGACGTTTTCCAGCGTCAGGTCTCCTTTGTTTTCTGGCGCTGATGCAGCTCGGTCTCGCTCCTGTCTATGTACCCACGTAGCGGTGCGTCGGAGTGTCTCGTTTTCTGTTGATGAAACGCTGTTGGTGTCGTCATCATCTGATTCGGCAGCTATCTTCTTCTTCTGTGCTATGGCGAGCTCCAACTTCAGCTTGGCTATTTCTTCGTCGGCTTTGGCTAGTCGATATGACTTGTTCGAACGTGACGATCTTCTACTCTTCTGTTTGGACGGCAGGTTTTCTCTATGGTTATTGTTCTGCTGTTCTGACGGTGACAACGGAGGATGTTCATGATGGACTGGGAGATCTCTCTGTTGTACTTCCTCTTCTTGATTCTTCGGTTCCTTGGCTATTTGTGAACGCGTAGTCGGCATGATGCTGCTTAGTATCCGGCTTCTCGAAGGACCAATGTGCGGGGCAGCCGGGCTTGCTGGAATAGCAGAGCGTACGACCAACCGCGGGGAGCGTTCTCGTACTGAATCGTCGAAGGACGGACGGAGGATAACTGGGAACTGGCGACAATAAAACTGTGCTTTTGTATTTGGTATCCCAGTTGAGATCTGCCAGTATTGCCTCTTGTTGAAGTTAGTAGTAAGAAGGTCGGAATGTGAATGAATGACCGCTCTGGAGCGCGTCTATATTTATACTGTTCGCTCTCTATAGAATTTCCGTATATTTATACTGTGCGAGTGAATAAGGAAATGTGTGAGCGAGACGGACTGATTTTTATACCCCCTAACGCGGCAATACCTGACAGAGCCCAACTGCACTATTATTTATTTAATCAAACCTATTTTATTTACAATTATCGAGAATTACTATGTATTTATATACTCTATATACTATTATCCTATATATCTAGGTTCATTAAAACACAAGGAAGCAGAAACTTTAATCAAATCACATACAGCTATAAAATTGAGATCAGGACACGTCTTACAAAATAATCAACTTATAACAATAAAATAAGCCTACTCTATCCTAGTATATACATATGTAGGTATCTATAGCCGCGCACGGATAGCTCGCTATTCTGTCTCGCACAATAATGTTCAGTGAGACTCCGTGACAGAACCTTGAGAAAAATTGAGAAAACGGTTTGTTTACATAGTCCACAATTTCTATTGACGGCGACTTTATATACAACGTGTAACAAAAAAGTGTAACCATATTTGAAGAGCTTATTCAGTCAATGGTATAGAACAACTTTTACTATGGAACAAACCCTGTATCTCGAAAAAAAAAAAATTAACTGTTCCATAGAAAAATGCAATGCCACTCGGCTGAAATGTAGGGAAGGGCAGATTTGTTTTTTGAGATTTCGGGGTTGGCTCCATAGTAAAAGTTGTTCTACACCATTGACTGAATAAGCTCTTCAAATATGGTTACACCTTGTATATAGAAATAAATAATTAAATAAAATACTTTGTATTGTAAAATTAAAGCGCTCAAGATATATTTCGGGTCCGATCTGGACCCGGCATCAATTGAGTATACTAATAACATAAATAGGTAGTATTAGTATTATATAACTATTAGTATACTCAACTGATTAAACCGCTCAAGATATATTTCGGGTCCGATCTGGACCCGGCATCAATTGAGTATACTAATAACATAAATAGGTAGTATTAGTATTATATAAATATTAGTATACTCAACTGATTAAACCGCTCAAGATATATTTCGGGTCCGATCTGGACCCGGCATCAATTGAGTATACTAATAACATAAATAGGTAGTATTAGTATTATATAACTATTAGTATACTCAACTGATTAAACCGCTCAAGATATATTTCGGGTCCGATCTGGACCCGGCATCAATTGAGTATACTAATAACATAAATAGGTAGTATTAGTATTATATAAATATTAGTATACTCAACTGATTAAACCGCTCAAGATATATTTCGGGTCCGATCTGGACCCGGCATCAATTGAGTATACTAATAACATAAATAGGTAGTATTAGTATTATATAACTATTAGTATACTCAACTGATTAAACCGCTCAAGATATATTTCGGGTCCGATCTGGACCCGGCATCAATTGAGTATACTAATAACATAAATAGGTAGTATTAGTATTATATAACTATTAGTATACTCAACTGATGCCGGGTCCAGATCGAACCCGAAATATATCTTGAGCGGTTTAATTTTACAATATAAAGTATTTTGATTAATTATTTATTCATATATACGAGGTGAATTTGTGAACATCATCCAAGTTTATACTTGAGCTTTGGTAATTGATCAGGAGCCGTATTTTTGAATCGTTCGTATTCAATTTACGTGCGAAAATATATACCTGTCCCATCTTGCAAATGACAAGTTCTGATGTGATACGTGAGATGGGTATATACTTTCGCACGTGAATTGAAAACGAACGATTCAAAAATACGGCTCCAGCATCATGAACAAATAACGATTTTTATAAAATTCATAAATTCAGGGAGAGTGAATTACTATGGGAAGTCGAAATTTCATTATAGGAATTTCACAAAAACTGTTATTGATTCATGATGCTGATCACTTTTCAAACCTCCAGTATGAATTTGGACGATGATCAAAAAGTCATCTTGTATACATATACATATAAAAATAGTAGTTTATGCTACAAGGGCGAAGCTCGTGTTTTAAACGTAACCAAGCAATTTATTGCTCTTACGCCCGTGTATCATACTAAGTTTTTCAATGCATAGTGTGAGGAAATAAAACAAATATAATCTTTTGAACTTTAAATTATGATTGGCTCAAAAAGACTGTATCTAGAGGCGTTAACAGTGGGAAAAAAAGTATAACATTTATGGTACACAGGAAAGGTTGCAGGTTAGCCAAATTGTCGTAAATAAATTAAAAAAATAATAAAGTCCTAGGGCAAAATAATCGATTTTCTATTCGGTTTTGATGCATAAAAAGTGGGCCTTTACGAGCACTTGCGTTGAAAAAATCTTTTCCACGCTGGCGGATCAAAAGCACTTTTGCACGCAGATTTCGATTGATAAATAGACCCTTTCCCAGCTTCTGATTTGAAATATACTGGTGGACATAAAAATCGACTCAAACATTGTTGTCTTACATTCAAGGGAATAACCCAATCATACAAACATAAACATATGAAATATATAACATATTATTATTTAGGCCTCCACCTTTGAATAAATGCATTTTGGTTTAAAAGTATTCGCTATACAGGACGTGAAATTCATTTAATTAATTAAAAACTTATTAGGTCAATGAAGAACCGGCTGCAAGCAGTTATAAGGGCTAGAGGGGGGAACACGAAGTACTAATGTTAAACTTAATTAATGAATAAATGAATGATTTTGTAAAAGGTTTTTTTTTAAATTTTTCGCTATTTGATTATTTCAATATTTATTAATTCATCACTTAAAAAAAAATTACAGCCTGTATCGCAAATACTTTAAGACAAAAATGCATTTAATCAAAGGTGGAGGCCTATACCTTTAAAATGATATGTTATATATTTCATATGTTTATGTTTGTATGATTGGGTTATTTCCTTAAATGTAGAACAACAATGCTTGAGTCGATTTTTATGTCCACCAGTGTAGTTATTTGTTATGCATATAGCTGCAAAGTTGTTATTCAATACTCAATGTTATAATTATTTGGCGTAAGTACTTGTATTGAAGCATGAGAAAGCGGAGTATTCTAGGATTGAACCACGAGCGAAGCGGGAATCGTCGTGCTGGCTAGTGCAATAGTCATGATGACTAAAAAATTCCAATTAGTCCATCAGTTAGATTAAGGCGATATGCGAAAAAAATACGGGTGTTTCTTTTCTGTGTATTTCATGAAATACACGGAAAATTTTAATAAATTTCTAGTATATGCATTTTGACTATATGTATAATCTAAGGTTTTGAAATTGGAAAACATGTTTGGATAAATTTTCCTCGATAGAAATAATTGTTGAAATGAGGTCTTCAAACACACTTCCACTCGTTTGACGAATAGGAACCATATACAGAACTCAAACATATTTTATTAGGTGTGTTTCAACAACATCTAGAGATTTGATATTTGAAATTTTGCTAGCTATTTTACTTTTTTTAATAAAAATATAAAACCAACTTTTTTCCCTTTTGCCCTGAATCTCGCACTGCGCGATTTTTTGCTTGGAGTGACAGTGACAATAATAAAATTCGCATAGCCTCTTAACAGAAGATACTGGACATGTTTATACGCGATAGTTTTTATTTAAGTACAATATGATGAAAATAAGCGGAAAAAGTGTAAAAGTTTGGTTATTTTCTTTACTCTTTACACATAAAAAACTATATAAAATATAGAGAGGGGCAAACGCTCGGTGCGCCCTTAAGAACCCGGTGCAGGACGACGCCAACTCCGATGCGAAGCCAGACGTACCGCGACAATAAAGCGCATATTTGGCTGGCTGATCTAAACAAGCGCCTCACGCTTTGCCCCACGTCGTTCGAACTGTGCTGAGCGAGTCTCGCCCTTTGCGTCGTAAATAATAACTATTTCCGAATACCTTAATTGTGCCTCGATTACTTGTTATTTTTTATTCTATTTTAGTTAATTAGAATATTGATGATACTTCCAAGCAGTGGCGGCTGCACCTTAAGTGCGCTCGTGCGCCGCACTACCATTTTAAATCTTATAAATTGAACCAACCTTCTACCTATACCATACACCCAATGATGGGCTGGAATATCATTGCATACCCTATGTAAAAAATAGAAACTTTCAAAACAATGACCTATACCTATAACAATCCATACATTGTACATAGAAATTACATATCTGATTACAAGGTTTTGATATTCGAGTTAAATAAAATTAAGCTGACCTGTTTTGCTTTCTACTGCAAAAGAATTAGATCTTATTTTTGCTTGAACAAAAACGACCCCGTGCGCTCGGTAAAGCGCACGCAGAGATCTCTAACAACTTCTATGAAAGACGATGTAAACCGCCCGGCGCGTGGCACCGAAGATGCTTAGTACAAATTGTATGGCGTTTTTAGGATAGATTCGTGCGCCGCACGGAGCCGGAAATTGCCGAGAGAATACGAAAGACTCTCGCTTGGGCGACGTTTGGCTCTCGGATGCATGACCCGACGCCTTTTGTTTGACCTACGCACTTGTCATTGTTACTTTTCACGCGCGCTTGCGGTGTTATTTTGATTAATTTGTGCGTGATTAATTATTTGTTAATCTAACAAAATAGTGAATATTAAGGAAAATTATTTGAAAATATTTACTAAACCCATGCAGTGCACCACCGGTTCTCTGACACACCAGCCGCCACTGCTTCCAAGTGGTGTGTGTGCTTACTTTGCTTGTTAAATGTTCATAAGTCATTTAACGAAGCTTGTAAAAGTACTCAATTTTAGGGCGAAAACCCATTACTTTAAATATTTTTCTGGTCTTTAACGCGATGTTTGTGAAAAAATCAGGGACATACACCACTTCATATTGACCGTCTAAATGAAAGCCTAAAATTTATTTGATTGAATTGTTCCACTTTCGCGAGTTATTATGGTTTTTAGATATGTATGAAGTACGATTCGGAGCGGGTTCTTAAGGGGATTCAGAAGATAAACTGCGTTTAGTTAGACACGTTTTTAAATACAATATGACGTTTTTTGACTTTCGTCTCGTAATTCACTTAGATTAAATTATGTTAAGGTGTGTTAATTCGAAAACCATTTCGAGATTTAGGTTTAATAAGCCGTATTTTAGAACTTGTGGTCTAAAAAACCTTATGATGATAAATATTTTTATGATAAAGCTGCAACTTCCATTTGCCTACGTGTGACGTCACTTGAGAAATGGCTGTTTAGAAATGTGTCCTTTGCTATGAAGATAAATTTGTAAAAATTTGCTGCCGACTGATTTGACAGATGGATGATAGACGAGTAGACAGACAGAGACAGACCACTTTTTAGGGATCCGTAGTACCTAAAAGGTATAAAAGGAACCTTTATGGTGAGACTCCGTTGTCCGTCCGTCCGTCCGTATGTCACAGCCTCATAACTTTAGCACCGTTAATGATAAAGACATGAAATTTGGCACAGAAACTGCATTAATCACGGTGTAAAAAAATATGAAAAATTTGAATTTGTTCAAAATATTTCCAAAACAAAAGTGAGAAAAATAAAAATATTACCCTAAAAACACAATATTTGTAAATTTGTTGATATATTAATAATTTGCAATATTCCGCTAAACACTCTTACCATGCTATTCAAAATGCAGACTCAAGCACCGCCCGCCCTCCCGCATAAAACAGGCACAAGCAAAGCAAGCAGTACGAGCACAAAATAAAGCAATCTTAAATAACAAGCAAGAAAACTTATCTGATAAGATCTTTTACTGGCACTGGTTTCGAGAAATCTTTAAAAAACCGCAAAAATATGTATGTCCCGCCCCCTTATCTCCGAAACTGGTTGACCGAAAAATATAAAAAAAATGTAGATTATAGAACATAACAGGCCAATTACGGGAAAACTGTAGCGATTTAAAAAAAGTTGACCACAAATGAGAAATATATATATGGGCTTCGACCAAAATAAAATGAATGGACGGGCCTTGTCTTTACAGTTTCCTCACTCATAACGAGTCTCAGCAATTGGATATATACTTCAATACCTTATGTTTATTTTGCTTTTTGCACTTTGTAAATGCACAAGAAGGTATTTTTTCGTCAGTTATTTGGATGGCATGTAATAATAAGCGTACGTGTCACTCTTCTAACAGACAGAGACAGAGATGAAGTGAGAGCCGGCGCTCACTTTACAGACTTCAAAAATCTGTACGCTATGGCCCGTCCATTTATTTTATTTTGGTCGAAGTATATGGGATTAAAGCTTAACACTTAAAGCTTAATATTTCGCAAACGGAACCCTGGGTCGAAAAATGGTCTTCTCACACCCCCAATATTTTTATTTACCTATCCAACGACACACCACACTAGGGGATAGACGAGAGAAAAAAATCATCCCCACTTTACTTGTAGGTAAGGCACCCTAAAAAAAAATCTTTTTAAAATTTTTACTGTAAGTACCACCATAGTAAAACCAGAACAGTAGTTTATCGCGCGGCTAATATGTGTGCGTGCTAGTACGCACGAACTACAGTACGCACACAACTGCAATATCTTAGTATACAAGGTAGGCGCCAGTCGGGGTCACGCCGCCGCGATCGCGCTCAGTCAAGTCTCTCGAACAAGCCGCCACGCCGCGCGCCGCGCGTCACCGACCAATTCAAATATGTCGACAGCACGCAATCGGATGCCTCAATAATAATTCCTCAAATCCAGAATTCTCGTTCTTCTCAATACCTACTCATCAAGAAAGGTGAATAAGAATTGATGGTATATATAAATCATAATGTGAAACGTAAACCGTATTTTCTTTGTTCACATTTAACATAGGTACCTATGATCATAACTGTGCTATGTTTGTTAATTATTCAAGGTGTTTTTAAACGTGGAGCTGATATGGTTGAAATCGCAAAGATTTTTTAATTTTAGACTAGGAGCCAATGTTTGATTAGATACTTAAATTTTATTATGTACGTTATGGAATTTAACTGATTAATTTAGATAACAATCACAAAGATTTTTAAGCAAAGGCGTCGCCAGGGGGGGCATAATGACATAAATTGTAGGTAAAATAAACAAATTTTAAGTTTTTAACATAGTCTTGGATTTCTCGCGAATTTTTCGGCTACTTTATTATTAAAATCTCAAAAGTTTTTCGAATCTCTAGGGGGGGACAGCTACCCCCTTCCCCCCTTTGACGATGCTCATGTTTTTAAAGTAAAGTTCAGGAGCCAATATTTTTTCTTACAATAATTAAGATAAGCAAGTAAGATTTATTTATGAGTTATAGTGTCTATATGTTTATTATGTATGATATGAATGTATGTTTGTTTGTAGTAGGTATGTATGTTTGGATGTTTCACTACGTCGTCGGTTGATAGCTCATTTGTTATAATCGGCTTCAAAACATTTTAAGTATTGATTTTTTATTACGAAACCAAAAGAAGGGACAACCCTGCAACAGTAGGTATTTAAGTCTCGTACGGGGCGTGAGTTAAACTACTGTTCTGGTTTTACTATGGTACCACTTTATCGGCGTGATAAATACGTATACCCGTGCCAAATTACAGCTCTCTAATACTAATAGTCTCTACGCTAAGCCGCGGACAGACAGACAGACGGACATAACGAAACTATAAGGGTTCCTTGTTGTTGACTACGGAACCCTAAAAAGGAGTAATATATATATATTTTTTTTATAAAATTATAATATGGGTATCAAATTGTAGGTATTAAAAAGCTGATTGTAAAAATATATAGTTTAATTGCATCTATTTCGAGAAATCCTTGAAAAAATAAACTTTTAACAAAAAAATAGCAACCGACTTCAATAGTAACAGCAGTCATTCACTAAAAAGTTAATAATAATTCTATAAAGACCGATGGTACCGAAGCAACACTTTTGCCGACTTCTTTCTTCCTGAAACGTTATGTTATCTAGAAGTCGGCGTTCTTATATTGGTTTCTATGTTGCTATATCGTAGGAAATACGCCGACTTCTAGATAACATAATGTTTCAGGAAGAAAGAAGTCGGCAAAAGTGTTGCTTCGGTACCATCGGTCTTTATAGAATTATTATTAACTTTTTAGTGAATGACTGCTGTTACTATTGAAGTCGGTTGCTATTTTTTTGTTAAAAGTTTATTTTATTTCACATTTTTTAGTGTTGCTGGGTTAAATTGTGAGGTATAGGTAGTTCTTGCAAACGTGGTGTTAATATGAAACGAAGTTCAAGTGAGTATAAGTAGCCATGTTTGAGTAGCTTTCTGCTATCAGCACCACATATCGAGTTACAGCATATCGAGTTATGTGCTGTCATCCGTTGAAGAGTTCTACGGTGATGAAGCCAAGATCGAAATTCAGGTGGGTACACTGGCAATTTTCAGCAATGCCCTGCAAGGAGCACCCTAACACAAACTGGTTGCCGCAATCTAAAGTTATGTGCTGTCATCCGTTGAGGAGTTCTATGGTGATGAAGCCAGGATCGAAGGTCAGGTGGGTATTCTGATAATCTCCAAGTAATACCCTTGAATCAGCACCCTAACGCAGTGATTGCCGCAATCCGAGTTATGTGCTCTGATCCGTTGAAGAGTTCTATGGTGAATATGTTGATGGAGCCAGGATCGAAGGTCAGGTGGAAGAATGTCGATTTTCAAGTAATACCTTGTAATCAGCACCCAAGTACATAGCGATTGCCTCAATTTCGAGAGATATGCTGTCATTTTCTGAGGAGTTCTACTGCCTATCTCTGAAGACCTTCATCAGATCATGACCAAACCCAAAATGGGACCTACCTGGAAGTATACTCTTTCAAACAAAAAAAGAATTGTTCAAATCGGTTGGGAAATGACGGAGTTATGGAGTAACAACGCCAAAAAAAAAAATAAAAAAAAAAAAAAAAAAAAACATACACTCGAATTGAGAACCGCCTCCTTTTTGAAGTCGGTTAAAAACCATAAAAAATGTTTCCCCCCCCCTTACATAATACATCATCTGTGAAAATTTCAACTGTCTAACTATCACGGTTCATGAGATACAGCCTGGTGACAGACGGACAGCGGAGTCTTAGTAATAGGGTCCCGTTGGTTACCCTTTGGGTACGGTACCCTAAAAAGGGCGATCAATTTACTCAATTTCATTAAATCAGAAAAGTCACCATCATCTACACATTGATTAAAAATTAACGCTAAATGAGCTATAAATAAAATAAGATTAAATAAATAACCGAATTTATAGATAGCCATATCGGATTTTTTTCAAGTTAAGATAGGCTATAAGGGTTGTTGACAAAATAACCGCCAAGCCGAAAATCAGGCAAAAATTTAATAAACGCAGGCAGAACCACGGGCGAAAGGATAGTTACCATATAAAGTATTGCCTACGCGCCAAAATTCATAGTGCTAAAATATGTAGAAGTTACCATAATCACTACATAGTATAAAACAAAGTCTCTTCGCGCTGTCTGTCTGTCCCTATGTATGCTTAGATCTTTAAAACTACGCAACGGATTTTGATGCGGTTTTTTTTTTATAGATAGTGATTCAAGAGGAAGGTTTGTATGTATGGTACATGCATAATATAGTAGAGAAACACTGATAATTTTAGAGGTTTCTAATGTGATGTCGTAAATAAACACATTTTTTTTTCTTACATTGCAAACGCTGGCTGAACCCTACGAGATAGATCAAAATAATGTACTACAGTATTGTACACCTTAAAAAGGTCTACAATAAAGTCCGCGATGGTATAGTACATTTCAAATACCATGGCCCGATTCCACTTGAAACTTAACAATGGGGCTCATAATGTTTGCCTTTTGTTATCTAATTTGGAGCACTTCAAATTGGCACGCGGCGGTGCAATCTGTATGTAACTAAAGCGTGACTAAGAAATTTTGGTACTTGAAAATAAAAATACGTATGATTAGTTATTTACATTAATGTTTAATTATAATACTATGGTATCTTTATATTTATTACATGTAACGTCTAATAATTAACAAGTACAGACATTCAGATAACTTAAGTTACGACTAGCTTAATTGATTTACGTTTAACATATAGGTACATTAATTATAAAAAATATAAGATTCATTCGTTTTCTGACATATTTTCTTCCGAACTTGAGGTTTCGCAGGTGTTTATGATGAATGGATACACAGGGTGGGTTAAAAAGTCGTTCTCCACTTTGATGACATGCTCACAAGCATTTTTCCAAAGCGTGGGGTTCGTATTGTCTACCACAGTTCTTAAATTTTGAATTACGGTATCACCCACTGTTGGTGTAATGTTCGTCTTACGAATTTGTTTTTTCACATGACTCCACATAAGCTCGATTGGGTTTAACACACAATAATAGGGGGGAAGCCTTAAAATTTCATGCCCAGCCTCAGCCGCTATTTTGTCGATGACGTATTTCTTTTCAAACTTTTGATTTTCTACAATTTCCAACAACTTCTTAATAGTTATTTTCTCAGGTATAGTACTCGTAACATGACGCCTTCTTAAAAAAGCTATTATATCCGCTTTTCTTGTATTTGTGTTGGGAATTTTTTCGTCTTGCCGGCTATGATAAGACGCATTATCCATAACGATAACGCTGTTGGCAGGGATATTGGGTAAAAGCTGCTCTATGAACCATCTTTCGAACAATTCCGAACACATGTCTTCGTGATAGTCTGCACTTGAGTTTTTCAAATGTTTGCTCGAGACAAGAAGAGCCCTTGGAATCCAACCATTTTCAGTGCCTGCGTGCAATATAATTAAACGTTTGCCTCTTGAACATGGAGTATTTGTCGAACAATTTTGAGAATTAGTCAGATGACAACTAACATGAAATATTGTTTACATTCATAAAGATTACTTGGTTAAACGATCAAGATCATTAGGTTGCGTGTAAAATACCACACTGCAAAAGGGTCTGGCCAGGTATCTTTTGTTATCACTAATCCTATTGTTAACACCTAATGACCGTCTTAAGTGGAATCGGGCCATGGTATTTGAAATGTACTATATATGTCTATCTCTTAGGGATAACCCACAATAACCATTTTTTATCCTTTACTTTTTACGAGAAATAATGGCTTATTTACGAAGCGATTTTAAGCAATACAGTATCAACCCTTTTCCAATTTAGTACCTTAAATACTGTAGTATATTTAGTATCAGCATTGCACCCGTGCGAAGCCGGGGCGGGTCGCTAGTTTGTTGATAATTTGCCACGTTGTGGATTTCTATAAATGGCAATCCACAAGATGTCATTGAGATGTCTTTACATGCTCATTACTGAACACGTTTTACATATATTTTTTTATTAATTTGTTTTAGAGATATCTAGAAAAATTAAATTTGTAAGGATATGGGCTGAACCTTTGCTTTGCAATAAATAAATAAAACGGCCAAGTGCGAGTTGGACTCGCGCACAAAGGATTCCGTACATGTCTTTACATGCTCATTAAAGAACACTTTTTAAATATATTTTTTTATTCATTCGTTTTAGAGATATATAGAAAAAAAATAATTTTATAAGGATATGGGCTGAAGAGCTACCTTTGCTTAGCAATAAATAAACAAAAACGGCCAAGTGCGAGTTGGACTCGCGCACATGGGATTCGGAACTAGGGATTGCAAAATCCGGATTTTTCTCAAATCCGGATTCTACGGTACCATTACAAAATATCAGGATTATCCGGATTTTTCGAATTTTGGTAAATTTTTTGGAACCTTTTAACATTTTCAAGTAATTTTAAATTATACAAGTAGTTTTATGCTAAATTATATAGTGGCGCGGGTGTGGCGGGTGGCTAGCTAGCATGGTATAATAATAATTATGCTACAGTACTGTGACCTTATTGATTGTATAAAAATTGTAAGGAAATACGAACTTTTCCGAACAGTGGCGAAGATTTGTATGCGCATTATTACTTCGGGAGTACTGGCTAGCAGCGCAGCGCGCGAGCCGAGACGCGTGCGAACAGACGGGCAACGGAGTCGCGCGAAAAATGAGCCTGAGTTTAAAATATTGTGCGGAATTGTGCGTCAGACTCGTCAGTAATACCACAAAGTAGAAACTACCAGAAGGCCGACTCGACGACGGAGCGAAAACAAACACACACATGCATAGACGCGTACGTGTGATGATCTCGGCAGAATTTCGTATTGGCATTCACCCGAGGATCTCCGAGATCGTCTTACGTACGCGTCTATGTGTGCGTGCGCCTGTTTTCGCTAGTGGAGTGAACATTCTGTAAGTGGTTATTTTGTGGTAATACTAAGCTACATCCACACGACGTTTAATGAAAAATTGTGGTTAAAAATCAGCTATTTTCAATTGTTATTGAACTTCGAAAAAACCGGATTTCGTTGTCAAAATTCGGATTTTATTAAAGACACAAACATCCGGAATTTTTAGTTTTTTTCGAATTTCGTACTATCCGGATCGCATTCACTATATGGAACCCTAAAAACTTATTTACTCACTTACTCACTAGAATAATTATTGAAAACTAGCTTTTGGCCGCGGCTTCCCGCGTTTTTTCTATAGTCTTATCGAATCTGTAAACATTTTTCAGCTCATAAATTTTTTAGTATGTGTACCTGACTCTGGTTTTGAGATATGGAGTGTTTTGGTTTCTCAACATCTCTAATTTGATCCCCATGTAGTGTCTTTGGCCGAGCCGCTTTTCTGATCGACACTATTTTTTGTTCTCTGAAAATCGACACTTTAAGGACTTGCATATATACTACAGTAAATAATGTATTATTTTGATAAAATAATATATTATTTTTGGATTCTTTATCTAGGGATCTGTTAAAACAGAAACGTGATTGGAGAAATTCGGCTCGATAGAAATATTTAGTGAAATGAGGTCCTTTTCGACACAAATTCTCCTTGTTTGACAGTTTAGAATGACATATAGACTGCAACTATATTTTATTAGGTGGGTTTTAACGGTATCTAAGACCTAGTTAAACGAAATTTTAATAGCAACTTTAGTACATTTTATATTAATAAAAAACCGATTTTTTGCTACTTTTCCACGAATCCGTTCCTCTCGCACTGAGGATTTTTCGCACATGGAGTAACAGGGACGCTAAAACTTTAACATGTCGCCTTAATCCTCTGCTAATGTGTCTTTGGTGGTCTTTGATAACTGATTTAATCCCCTAGTAGTATGTTTGGCAGGCTGAAGGCCAAGCCGCGTCTCTGAACGACACTATTTCTTGTTCCCATGGGAACTGATTTATGGGATAAAAAGTAGCCTGTGTCCTATTCCAAGTCTCGAACTACATTTGTACAAAGTTTCAGCCCAATCGGTTCAGTAGTTACGGCGTGAAGGAGTAACAAACATACATACATACATCCATCCAAAATTTCGCATTTATAATATTAGTGGGATCTGCTCAAGTAAATGCGTAGATATAGCAATTAACTATTTTTAAATAGCATAGTTTTTGTAGACAACGTCTTTGACGAGCTAAAATTTTAACTTGTGCCAAAAGCGGCCGCTTTTAGCAAAAGTTTTAGTTTTAATGCTGTCGAAACTAAATTTTCTTCACTGCAAAATGGTCCTTGTGTGTTGGGAACAGAAGCTAAATTACTTGAAAAAAAAATAGTTTTGACAGCACTAAAAATAAAGCCTTCAAAATCGGCTTTATCGTGATACTAAAAAAATCCTTTGATCTACCTTATTTCCACGACAATCCTTTCAACGCAGGCGGAGCTGCAGGCAAAAGCTAGTAATATCTATAATTGATACAAAAGCTAGTAATATCTATAATTGATACAAAAGCTAGTAATATCTATAATTGATACAAAAGCTAGTAATATCTATAATTGATACAAAAGCTAGTAATATCTATAATTGATACAAAAGCTAGTAATATCTATAATTGATACAAAAGCTAGTAATATCTATAATTGATACAAAAGCTAGTAATATCTATAATTGATACAAAAGCTAGTAATATCTATAATTGATACAAAAGCTAGTAATATCTATAATTGATACAAAAGCTAGTAATATCTATAATTGATACAAAAGCTAGTAATATCTATAATTGATACAAAAGCTAGTAATATCTATAATTGATACAAAAGCTAGTAATATCTATAATTGATACAAAAGCTAGTAATATCTATAATTGATACAAAAGCTAGTAATATCTATAATTGATACAAAAGCTAGTAATATCTATAATTGATACAAAAGCTAGTAATATCTATAATTGATACAAAAGCTAGTAATATCTATAATTGATACAAAAGCCGTTTTCAAATATAACCATAAATCATTGATAATAGTAATAATAAGTAACTTTCCTGAAGAAAACGTTTACAAATGTTTAAAAATGCAAGTAGCGAGTAACAAGTTACTTATCTACCTACGTATTACTTTTAGGATGCGTTCAGTAAACACGACGCGTTCGGTAAAAAAAAAAAAAAAACTGGCCAATTGCGAGTCGTACTCGCGCTTGAAGGGTTTCGTACCATTATCTATAAAAACGGCAAAAACAAAAACCCGGGTGGAAACTCATCTCATTCTATTATTTTCTATTGTGTATTTTTATTTTTTGATTTTGTGTGTTTTTTTTTTTTTTTTGTTAATAAATTGTATTATGTTTAAGTTAGTAGCTACACTATCGTATTAGGTTAGTCCTGTAAAGATAGATGTAAGTTGAATAAATAAATAAATAAAAACTGACTTCTATGCAAAGATTTTCAAAAGTTTAGATGAGCTCCGGAACCCTAAATCTATTGCATTGATTTTGAATGTGAAATGTCACACTTTTGGCTTTATTCGTATTTCCTGAAATGTTAGTGCACTTTAAAAATGCGCACGACGGCATATTGAAACCCTTTTCTCGTAAAAAATCATTAAGGCGTCCAACTATGACTGTGGTCAGATGAGCACTGATTCCAAACGTGTGAGCGTCACCCATTTAAAGGTGAAAACATTTTGGTGCTGTCATGCTACGGTAAGGGCTCTTTACTTTTGAAATCTTTGCCTCTATGACGCTTCGTTATAGTTTGAAATAGCGTGCTCTTGCTTATGGTACTAGCATGAACTTGGTATCGACTCGACATCGACATAGTAAAACCAGAAAAGTCGTTTATCTTCATGCAAAGTTACATCGCGCGGCTAATATGTGTGCGTGCTGGTACACACGAACTATGCACCAACACAACAGCAATATGTTAGCGTGCAAGGTAGGCGCTAGTCGGGGTCACGCCGCAGTCGCGCTCAGTCAAGTCTCTCAAACAAGTCCCAATGTAAATAAACTGAATATTCACAAATATGATACATACCTTTATATCTATAATATCTGTATTTAAATATTGATTTTTTATTAGCTACAAAAATAAAAGAAGGGACAACCCTGCAATAGTGGATATTTAAGTCTCGCAACCCTGCAACGGTGGATATTTAAGTCTCGCACGGGGCGAGAGCTAACCTACTGTTCTGGTTTTACTATGACATCGATTCGATAAATAAAAATAAATGTAACTCTTATTTCATTGCAATAAGGGTTATCGTTTAGAATGTATCGATTCTATCTGTCAAATTTATCTGATCGACACGTACGTGCTCGCATAGCTGGAACGACAAACGAATACAACGCACGCTCTCAAAAACACATTTTGCACTTAAGGCGCTCTTATCCCAAAATCAGTTATTTCAAAGTCAAATAGAACTTTCAAATATCGTCTAAAACTTCCAAAAAAATACGCAATATAGTTCGAACGTTTATCTAGGTCTTCCACGCATGTGTTACACGATCAGATAAACTTTGCTCGATATAAATAATTCACGAACACAGCATGTAATAAGACCTATCAAATCATGCCATTTCCATAATTCCACTCTTTTATTAACGAAACATATCTGGTAATTGCTCTTTAAATTTTCTAGGTCGACCACGTAAGTGGGTTTTAATAAACATATCCCTTATTTTTAAACAATTTAAAAATCGATAAAAACAACGAAAAAGTACAAAAGTGTGGTTATTTTCTTTACTCCTTACACGTAAAGAAAAAGACAGAGAGTCACTCTTCTGGGATAAGAGCGCCTTAAATTCAAAACCGTTTATGCGGTAACATTCTCAAGATGTATAATTATACATATACAAATATTTATCGTCATGACATGAATTTCCGAGGGGATATCAGAAGTGTTCCGAGTGTGAACTGTGAAATGCAAGTCACATTAATTTTTTGTATAAATGTTTAATTATAATACGAGGGCGGAGTGATAAGTCTGGTAAAAATTAAAGAAGGAGTAAATTTTATTTAATTATTATTAGTTATTTTTCAACGTAGTTTCTTTCTAACTCAATGCACTTCATCCAGCGTTTCTCTAGCTTTTCGATCCCTTCCATAAAATACGACTTAGGCAACCCTTCGAAATAGGCATTGGTTTCGTGCATGATCTCTTCGTTGGACCCAAATCTTTTCCCACCAAGCCATTTTTTTAAATTCGGAAACAGAAAGTAGTCGCAAGGAGCTAAATCTGGCAAATACGGTGGGTGAGAAAGCAACTCATAGCGCAACTCATGAAGTTTGGCCATGGCAATCACACAGGTGTGCACTCGTGCATTGTCTTGGTGGAAGAGGATTTTCTTATTAGCCAAATGCGGTCGTTTTTCACGTAAAATGTTGTTAAATTGGTCCAATAAATTGACATAATACTCGCCATTAATCGTTTTACCCTTCTCTAGGTAGTCAATATGGATTACCCCACGTGCATCCAAAAAAACTGTAGCCATAACTTTATTGGCCGATAAAACTGCTTTGACCTTCTTCGGAGCAGGTTCGCCGGTAGCAATCCACTGTTTCGATTGTTGCTTGGTTTCTGGGGTATAGTGGTGGATCCATGTTTCGTCTACTGTTATGAAACGACGCAAAAAATCAGTTTTATCCCGTTGAAACAACGCCAAACCTGCCTCCGATGTTGTCACACGCAAGCGTTTTTGGTCAACAGTCAGTAAACGCGGCACCCATCGCGCGGAGAGCTTCTTCATTTCTAAATGTTGGTGTAAGATATTGCGTACACGTTCGTCTGAGATGCCTACTATCTCGACTATCTCTCTCACTTTTACTCTTCGGTCGTTCAACACTATGTATGTCGTGGATTGTAGCGATCATCTCTGGAGTAGTGACCTCAACTGGGCGTCCTGGACGCACAGCATCACTTGTACTTGTACAACCACACCGAAAATCATTAAACCACTTATGAATCATTTTAATCGACGGAGCAGAGTCCCCATAATATTTGTCAAGTTTTTTTGCGCAAAAAATAATGTTTAATCAAGACACGAAATTCACTTTTCTGCATCTTTGCAAAAATGTGTTCAATTACTTCTTTTTTATGGTTGTCAAAAAAAAAGTAACCGGCGGTACTGGCTGAAAATATTAATTAGGCCCTTCAAATGAGTTGTGAACAAGGAGGTTCCATTCAATTTGCGATAATTTTATTCCAAAATAGATTTTTACCAGACTTATCACTCCGCCTACGTAATCTATAAACTGTTGGTGTATCTAATATAGTAAATAAAATAATGAAATATAAATCCTCGTGGGGGTGTCAGAAGTGTCTCGGTACGCTTGCGTTTCACCGACGATTATTACGTCCCAACGTGATGCGTGGTGAGCCCTATCGACGACGTACTTCGGGCACAAATACACGCTTTTTAAAGCATGCAGGTTTCCTTACGATGTTTACCTTCACCGTTCAGTAAGTGGTACGTAAGAACAAATACTATGCACATAAATTCAGAAAAACTCAATTGAAGCATGCCCGACCGGGGATCGAACCTGGATCTCAAGATTGAGAGGCCAGCGTTCTAGTCGTGAGCTACCGCTGCTGTTTTCAAGAAAGTATCTTTTAAAGTACTTACTAAAGTACATTTTCTTTGATGACCTGCAATTTTCATATAATTTGGTTATGTATCTACTATACAAAATTAATCAAAACTTGAAATATCGACACAGTCATAGATAAATAAACGAAGGATAGATTGCTATCTCCTTGTACTATTCGCAATACTAAAAATAACGTTGCTAGATGGCGTTACTTGTCTCGCTGGAAATAAAATTTGTCTGAAATCGATAAAATATAGCATTTTACTGTTCTGGTTCATATATTTATTTATTTTATGAATAAAAGCACAACATTTTCATAACATCGCATCAGAAAATAGTGAATTCGTAATCAGGTGTTCTTAACATTTTTTTCATTAAACTTTCGGTGGTAAGCGTGCAATCTAACTAAGCGTGCAGATGGTTATTCTGGATTCCGGTAGATGGCGCATGTTATGTATGTATTTAAAATCATAAGTTGATATTTTATTCTTTAATGGATGATGTAAAATCTAATGACACATGCATGTCGCGTCCGCGTGACAGCTTGGGTGAGCGGCCAGTATACAACAGTCCTCCGCCGCGATTGGTGACTGCACCCCTGGGGCCGGCAACAGTTGCTCCAGGTGTCTGCGCCACGTGGCGCCACCGTCTGTCATCACTTGATAATGTAGTCGGCCAAGCCGACGCACAATCGTCCCGAACTCCCATTTCTGTTTAGGGTGGGAGTAGGCTCTAGCCTGGATTCGGTCACCTACTGAGTATGCCCTGATGGTAGGTGGGGTGTTGTTGGATCTGGATACTATCGGAGAGGCTGAAGTTCTGAACATCACGTGCATTTTAGTTCTAACGTCTCGACTAAACATTAGTTCATAGGGGGTCTGGCCGTTCTGATTCGGTGTGCGTCTGAGTCTGGTTTTCAAAACAAGCAGCTTGTCTGTAAGGTCGTCTCGACTAAACATTAGTTCATAGGGGGTCTGGCCGTTCTGATTCGGTGTGCGTCTGAGTCTGGTTTTCAAAACAAGCAGCTTGTCTGTAAGGTCGCCACCCTCCCCTTCCATTGCGCGTAGTGATCTCTTTATTGTTTGGACGTAGCGTTCAACTTGTCCATTGGTGGCTGGGTGGTATGGAGCAGACGTCACGTGTTTTGTACCGCAACTGGAAAGGAAGCTCTTAAATTCTTCAGATACAAACTGGCGTCCATTATCTGATACTAAGGTGTATGGTATGCCAAATATGCAAAACAATTCCTTCATCTTCCGGATGCACCATGAACTTGTCGTGGTCTTGGTGGGAAAGACTTCGACCCACTTTGTGAAGGCATCTACGATTACCAGAAGTTGATGTCCAAGGATAGGTCCAGCAAAATCTACGTGCAGTCTTTGCCAGGGTCCAGTAGGTTGTTCCCAGTGGTGTAGAGGTGCCTTTGATGGCTCATTTTGTTCTAATCTGCACGCTCTACAGGATCTTACCTTGTCCTCGATGTCTTTATCTATATTTCTCCAATATATAAAACTGCGGGCTAGCAATTTCATTTTTAGAATGCCAATGTGTCCGGCGTGTAGTTCATTCAGTACGCGCACGCGTAAACTTTGTGGTATTACTACTCGAGTTCCTTTCAGTATGCAGTTATTTTGGAGTGTAAGTTCATTGTCACTGTAGCCATATTGACGTAATGAGTGACCAGCTTGTAGTGCTACGAGTAGGGTTTTTAGTTCGTTGTCATTTCTCGTTTCTGCAGCTATCACTTCCGGTCGAACTTCAAGAACGTTAATCTGTTGTAATTGGAAAGTACAATGTTGGTCTATTGAGGATTCTTTTACTATTTCTACCGGGAATCTTGATAGGTAATCGGCGTTTGAGTGTTTCGCTGAGGCTCTGTATTCTACGTCATAATTAAAGCCTGATAAGAAATGTGCATAATGGAACAGTCTCATAGTGCTTAATGCTGGCAAGGTCTTGTGAGGGTGGAATATCGACGTAAGAGGCTTATGGTCAGTTATTAATGTGAACTTCCGGCCGTAACAGTAGTGGAAGAATTTTTTAATACCCCAGTAGATAGCCGTTGCTTCTTTGTCAATTTGACTGTATTTCTTTTCGCTGGCTGACAGTGTTCTAGAGGCAAATGCGATTGGCCTTTCTGAGCCATCATGTAATTTATGAGACAAAACAGCTCCTAATCCTGTTGGTGATGCGTCAGTTGCTAGTATTAAGGGTTTACTGGGGTCAAAGTGAATAAGAACTCTTTCACTTAAGATTTCCTTCTTAATGCTATTGAAGCTGTTTTCGCAATTAGATGTCCAGATGAAATCTTTCTCATTCTTTAGTAATTCGTTTAGAGGACTTACTATAGAGGCGAGGTTCGGTATAAATTTGTTATAGTAGTTCGCCATGCCAAGGAAGGTTCTTAGTTCGCTTGTGTTGGTTGGTCTATCTGTTTTCATGATGGCCTTGGTTTTATCTTTATTCTTATGTAAGCCGTCCTTATCAATTGTATGTCCAAGATAATTAATGCTCCGTTTAAAAAAATTGCATTTCTCCTTGTTGACGCGAAGGTTATTAACTTTCAGTTTCTGTAAGACTTGTTTTAGTCGTGTTAAGAGTTGTTCTTCTGAGCTTCCCTGAATTATAATGTCATCGAAAAAGGATTTAACTCCGTCTAGTCCCAGAAGTAATTGATCCATAAATTTCTGCCAAAGACTTGGTGCCACTTTAACTCCGAACATCAAGCGGTTGACTTTATAAGTACCTTTGTGCGTGCTTAATGTTTGTAACATGGCACTTTCTTCATCCATTACCATATTAAGGTAAGCTTGGCAAATGTCTAGGGTGCAGAAATATTGACCTCCATTCATTTCTGCAAATATATCCTCTATTATAGGAATTGGGTAATGTTCATCTCTAATGTTCTTGTTAAGGGTGACTTTGTAGTCCGCACATAGACGAATGCTACCGTTTGGTTTCACGATAGGTACAATTGGAGTACCCCAATCTGAATGATCCACTTTGGTGATGACCCCTTCTGCACATAATCGATCAATCTCTTTATCGACCCTTTCTTTTAAAGCGTATGGTATACGTCTCGGTTTTATAAAAATAGGTTGTGCATTTTCGTTTAGAAATAAATGAGCATGGTAGTCTGGTATTTTTCCTAGGTCAGATCTAAAAACAGTCGATGAATATTCTTCTAACAATTTGTCAAGTTCGGTGGATTGTTCAGATGATTTTATTACTCGTATGTCTGCAAGTTCCACGTTCAACTCCTTCATCCAGCTCCTGCCAAATATTGGATCAACATTCTGATTGATAATGTACAATTTTCCGTTGAAAGTCTGGTCTTTATAAGTCCCTTTAATGTATGTAACTCCTGCAGGCTTAATAATTTCGCCCGTGTATGTTCTTAATTTCATTTCGGTTTTGAATATTTTATTTTCTATGTTTAAGCTTTTGTATTGTTTAAGCGACATTGATGATAAAGTCGCCCCCGTGTCAAACTCCATGTGAATTGGTTTGTTCTCTATTTTAACTCTAATCATATATTTTTCAGATATCTCACTTTTAATTAAGTTGATATCTCCCATACTCTCGTTACTCGTATTACTTGTACTGTCATCTAATTGATTGACACTAATATTTCTTTGTAAACATACTCGTGCCAGATGACCAATTTTCTTGCATTTTAAACAGGTAGATTCGATAGCACCACAATCGTTAGTCCTGTGGTCATTTTTGCCGCATCGGAAACATTTTCCTTTTAAATCTTTTATTGTCATCGCAGGTATTCTTGCCTGTCTGCTTGGTCGTAAGGATGAGGTATCTGGATAGCCAGGCTTGCTTGTTGTATTCGTAATTCTATTTACTGTGTCCAAATGTTTGTGAATATCTGCGGATATTCGCGTGTCCTCCGATTTTCCCATTTCTATGGATGTAGCGAAATGTACTAATTTGGTAAAAGGAGGGGTATCTCTTTCTTGGAGAATTTTAGTTCGCACGTCGCTGTCTCTTAGCCCTCGAATAAATTGTAAGGATAGGAAGTTTTCTAAAGTGGGTTTATGACAGTTATGACACTTGAATTCGCAGTTTACAGAAAGTTTCTTCAATTCTGAAGCGTAGGTCGCCACCGTTTCATTTTCACCTTGTACACGTGTGATAAATTTGTGTTGCAACGCCCATATGCTAGGTTTCGGATCTACGTAATCATCTAGTAATTGTGTAAGTTCTTTAAAATTCATATTAAGAGGGTCATCCGGAGAGCATAAGTCATATAACCTCTCGTGTAGTTCTGGAGGTAGAGCTGAAAGTAACATGTATACTTTCATCTTAGCGTCTTCGATTTTGTTGAGCAAGAAAAATACTGTCAGTCTGTTGCAAAAATTTTTGAAGGTTTCTTTCTCTTGGAGTGGCTGGAAGTTCATTTTTGGCCCTCGCTCTTGATGTGTACATGTACTCGTCTGTGATGACGATGTTTGTATAGGTGAGATAGGTTGGTTGTTTCTGTTTTGAAAAATAAGAAGTTTTGTTTTTATAGTTGTAAACTTTTCTTCGAAGTCGTACCTGGTTTCTGTCTCGTGGTCAAGTTGATCCTCTGGTGTCTCCAATTCTATAGATTGCTGTATTTCCCGTAATTTCCGTAGTGTTTCCTGGAGTGTTTCGAGTCTTGTCTGAATTTCTTCATAGGATATTGTTTCTTGAGAGTTTACGTAGTTTTCTAGTTTTGTAAGATTGCCCCGTAAGGAGGCGTGGGTTTTTTTTAGTTTTTTAATATCAATAGTCGACATCTCGTCGCCAATTTGTTATGTATGTATTTAAAATCATAAGTTGATATTTTATTCTTTAATGGATGATGTAAAATCTAATGACACATGCATGTCGCGTCCGCGTGACAGCTTGGGTGAGCGGCCAGTATACAACAGCGCACAACGATCAATTAAACAAAATATGTGCATTATAATACGCTTTATTTACCTAACACACACTACTCATAAATACCGGTATATAACTTTGCTCTTTGACTCAACTGTCATGCACGGTTGAGCGATTTATCCTCAAATTTAACGTATGAACTGAAACATTGACTTTCACGTATCTTCAAGTGGTACGATTTTTGCCGATAAATTAGCAATACTGTTTGCGTCTATTTTGTTTACGACACTGCGTGTTTTGGGAACGAGATTTCACGGAAGGGTTTATGCTTTTACTTGGCGAACAGAAAATTGCAATATGTAGGTAAATTACCAATATATGACGCCTCAAGGTTAGGTATGCCTTATGTCCCGACCGCCACGAATCCTTGTCCCAACCGCCGCACTTTTCAAAAATTTATATCTAGACATTCCTTTTACAAATTACTGTATGTTTTATCGAGTTATTTAGAACAACTATCTAGACATCTATAAAAAAAAATACAAAGCTGTACTACGACCAGAAAGGCTGAGTATAACAGTTGTTTGCACAAATTTGAAAAGGGTGGGCGCGTGCCTGACCCGTACGCCGCGTTTTTTCAAGGAGGGATTTAGTGTGATAAAATGCCAAAATGTTAGTATTTTACTAGATGATGTCCATACACTAATATTTATCTATAATTCTGTATATTTACATGATATAAAAAGAGTATAATTAGAGATCTACATATATAAGTATGTCGAAAAATGGAGTAAAACTGTCCCGACCGCCACCATGGAATGACCCTTTTGTTGTTAAATTTATATAAAATCAAAAAATAATTACGAGTCAACCGTCGAAAATGTTATCTAGATTAACAATAACTAAAAATAATGTTTGAAAACGTTCACAGTCTTGCCAAAATGTGGTTACTCGTGAAACAAGTTTTCAATTTTGCGCCCGCGCCGATATCGCCACGATTGTATTGTCCTCGCAAGTTTCATGGAGCATGCACCTTATAGTGAAATGAAACAATATGACATTTTGCCACGCCCACAAGTGAGCTGGTCGTGTCATGGTGTCTGTTATTAAGGTGCCTCCGTCCGAGTAATTAGCAACTCGATTCGTGGTGGTTGAAATTTCGAACAAAACAATATTAAAATAAAGTCCTTATCAGCTCGCACTGCAACATGGCTGTTACGCCGGTCGCTGCGGCTGACAAGTGCGAAAATAGTGTGTTTTTAATTTATTTTATCCAAAATAAAATTAATTTCCAAGAACTGAGAAAACCAAATCATTTTATATTATTTTGTCTTGAAGTTTAAAAATTTTCATACTCTTTCGATAAAAACTGCAGCAGTTATGTTGTTACAAGTGAACAAAAAATCGAGAAATAAGGGTAAACTTAGAATTTTCTTGCTTCACTTCTGTATGTTATAATGAAATTTAGGAAAAACCACATCACTATTTGTATCATGCAGATTACTATGTATTTTTCTTCTATTAAAAAATCAATAGTTACCGTATAAAATGGTTACAAAGTTACTTAGTTCAATGTCG
Source organism: Ypsolopha sequella (assembly GCA_934047225.1). Classification (NCBI taxonomy): domain Eukaryota; kingdom Metazoa; phylum Arthropoda; class Insecta; order Lepidoptera; family Ypsolophidae; genus Ypsolopha; species Ypsolopha sequella. The sequence continues at coordinate 13,325,459 of OW204011.1, forward strand.
TTGGCGTTGGTAGAAACCTTAAGGCCTTCCCTTTGGTGTTTTGAGGGTTTTCGCTTTAAAATGCTAAGTAAACTACTTGTTGAGGTCAGGATCCCTTAGTGGACTGTATTAAAACCCAGTATTCAAACTTCAAATCTTTATTAAGTGAAACGATAGTAGAAGTGAAGTGAACAAGTAAACTGGAGTGAATGAATATAACAAAATAGGGCCTTATATTTATGGCACAAAACCACTCTGTCGTGTAGTGCCCGTAGGCGCGATGTCGACGGAGCGCGGAGAGGTGAGGCCAGAGGAAGGACGCCTGAGGTAGGCCAGCCTGGACGCGAGTCAACATGTTGTCTTCTCGCTCCATCTCGTCGCTCTGTCCCTCGGTCCGCTGGCCAGCTTCCTTTCAGGCTTGTTGTCCGCAACATTCTCCCCCCGGCGCAGAGCTAACGCAGCCCTCTCTATCCACTGGGAGGACAGCGAGCCTTGTGGTTGGTCTCCACAGAATGCCTCCTCTCGTCTGGATTTCCGCGCTCCTCACGCCTCCGTCTGGTCCGGGCAGGGTACGGCTCACGATCCCTCGTGGCCAGGTGTTTCGTGGTAGTGTGGGGTCGACTACTACCACGAGATCTCCTACTTGAAGGGGCCGCTTTCCGTGGGAGGAACTCCCTCGGGGCACGAGAGTAGGCAGATACTCGCGCACCCATCTTGCCCAGAATTGGTCCGCCAGTCCTTGAGCTGCTTTCCAGGTGCGTCGGTCAGCTGGTTGGCAAGGGCCTGTCATGGGTAGGCCTGATGACGTCCCAATCAAAAAATGGTTGGGCGTGATGGCCTCTGGGTCGCTTGGGTCCACGGAGACATGCGTGAGGGGTCTCCCGTTGATCGAGTGCTCAGCTTCGGTAAGCAAGGTGGCGAGGACTTCCTCCTTGGGGTGCTGTTCTGTTAGCACCACCCGAAGAGCTGTCTTCACCGACCGCACCAACCGCTCCCAGGCGCCACCTTGGTTTGGGGCTCCAGGGGGAATGAACCTCCAGTCCATCCGGTAGGTGAGGCCGTAGTTCCGCAGTACTGGAGCCCACTCGGTGTAAGCTGCTCGAAGCTCGGCGTCAGCGCCCCTGAAGTTGGTGCCGTTGTCGCTGTACATCAGCTTGGGCCATCCTCGGCGGGCAGCCATACGCCGCAGCGCCATGATGGCCGAGTCGGTCGTCAGGCTGCTCACTAGCTCGAGGTGGACAGCGCGAGTGCTCAGGCAGGTGAAGAGGGCGCCCCACCTCTTCTCGTGACGGCGGCCGATAGTCACTGTCATCGGGCCGAAGTAATCGACACCGCAGTTGGTGAAGGGGCGGCAGTGGGCGTCGAGGCGGGCCAGTGGAAGATCGCCCGTGACGGGCACTTGCGGCGTGGCTCGCCTCACTCGGCAGAGGGCGCAGGTCTGGGCTGTGGTGCGCACCGTAGGCCGAAGGCGAAGAACCCAGAAGCGCTGTCTTAGGTCGTTCACCACGCGCTCGTTGTTGGCGTGGCCGGCGGCTGTGTGCTCCCTCAGCACGAGGAGCTTCGTGAATGGATGGCGGCCGTCTATAATGACCGGCCGCTTGGTGCTGGCGGGCACGTTGGCTGCTCCGATGCGCCCTCGCACGCAGAGAAGGCCGTCCTCAATGACCGGATCCAGGTTGTGTAGTCGGCTGGACCGGGAGATGGGCTGGCCTGCGTTCAGGCAGGCGATCTCAGCAGCGAAGTCATCGCGCTGAGCGCGGGCGAGCCATAGGTGCTCAGCCCGCTCAAGGTGCCGTGCCTCCATGTTGCCGGCCTGGCGCCGGCACGTGTCAGCGAATAGGAGGACCGCTGCCGTTGCTCGTATCAGCCGCTCGTAGGAAGAGAAGCGGCTGATGTCCGGAAGAGGTGACCGTGGCTCAAGGCTGGGAGCCACGGTGGTGACCAGGACGTCCTCGCTCTGCTCTGGAAGGCTGTCAGCCGGTACTGCAGGCCATCGGTCTTCTTCTTCTTTGAGGAAAGCAGGCCCCGTGAACCAGCGGTCGGTTGGCTGGCCCGGCGTGTAGACCGGTCTGGTTGCGTCGTCTGCCACGTTCAGGTGAGTTGGGACCCACCGCCATTGTTGGCGGTTGGTCAGCTCGGCGATCTCCCCGAGGCGGTGTGCCACAAAGGGAGAGAAGCGGCGCGCATCATCCTCGATCCAGTGCAGTGCCGTACGGGAGTCTGTCCAGTAGATGGTTTTCTCGAGCACCCATCAGTGCTCTCTGAGGATGAGGTCGGCGAGGCGGGCTCCAATGAGTGCCGCCTGCAACTCGAGACGAGGGATGCTCAGCGCTCGTAGGGGCGCCACCTTAGACTTGACAGCTGCCAGGGTGACAGCCACAGTCCCGTCTGTGTGCTGGATCCTCCAGTAGGCTGCTGCTGCGAAGGCGTGTCCTGAGGCATCGCAGAACACGTGGAGCTGCCGGCTCCCCTCCTCCAGATCGTAGCACCGGGGAAGGCGCAGCAGGCGGACGTCGGCCAGTCCTTGCAGCCAGCCGGAGAATCGCTCGGCTTCGTCAGGGGGCAGGGTGTCGTCCCACCCAAGCTGCAGGCGCCACAGGTCTTGCAGCAGGATTTTGGCCGCTACCGTGTAGTGGCTTAGAAGCCCCAGCGGGTCATAAATGGACATGACCACGCTTAGGGTTTCTCTTTTGGTGGGGGCGCGTGCTTGCGCCAGGACATGGTGGCACCGAATCCCAGAGTGTCCTCTTCCGCGTTCCAGAGAAGTCCCAGGGTCCTCTGGTCTTCGTGCTTGCCCCCGAGTTCCGTAGGGGCTCGGGCTCGGAGTGTGGCAGGAACATCTGCCAGGGCTCGTTCGGAGTTGGCGTTCCAGCTGCGCAGCTTGAAGCTGGCTTGAGTGTGGACAGCGTTCACCTCGCTGATTGTCTGCCGGGCCTCTTCCTCTGTGAAGAAGCTCTCCACAAGGTCGTCCATGTAGTGGCTCTCGGTGATGGCACGCAACGCGTTAGGGTGCGTGCGTGCGTGCAGCTGTGCGTTGTGGTTTCGCACGCTGTGTGCCAGGAACGGTGAACTGGATGCTCCGAAGATCATCGAAGTCATCACGTACTGGGATGGCGGGTGCGTGCGGTCGGCGCCTCGCCATAGGAACATCTGCGCTGGCTGGTCCTCCTTGCGGATCTTCACCTGGAGGAACATCTCTTGGATGTCGGCGGTGACAGCCACTGGTCTCTCCCGGAATCGAAAGAGGATGCCTGGCAGAGATTTCAGCAGGTCTGGCCCCTCCAGCAGCTGGCTGTTGAGGCTCACCCCTGAGGAGACTGCTGCTGCGTCGAAGACCAGGCGCACTTTGCCGGGTTTGTTTGGATTCCTCACGGCAAAGTGTGGCAGGAACCATTGAAGCGGGCTGTTGCTCTCGCTTCCATCTGCTGGTCGTGCGTAGCCCTTACTGAGCAGGTTGGAGATCTGCTGCGAGTATTCCAAGCTGAAGCTCGGGTCCCGGTCCATCTTCCGCTCGATGCCACGCAGCCGAGTGACAGCGTGGGCGTGGTTGGACGGCAGTACGACGTCATCAGTCTTCCAGGGGAGGCCAACTTCATAGTGGTCGTCGACGTGGCGGACGGTGCGTTGAAAGGTCGCTACCGCCCGTTGGTCCTCTTCTCTGACCTTAATGGCCAGTGAGACACCCAGTGCGTCAACGGAGAAGTGGTGACGCACCAAGTTGTCCAGCCGGTCGTCTGGAGACTGCCCCAGGGTCGTGGGGTAGATGACGGGATGCTCGGGCGCAGATATGTGCAGCACCGCTGCGTCGGAGTCCTCCCGTGTCAGAAGGCGTGGCAGGGTCCCGTAGATGACCCAGCCCAGGCCGGTGAGTGAGGCGGCGGGCTCGTGAGTTTGGCCCTGCCGCAGCCGGCGTGACACCATCAGGTGCCAGTTGTCTGCTCCAACCAGGATGCGCGGTGTTGCCGTCGCGTAGCAGGCCCGATGGAGGCCACGCAGGTGTGGGTACTGCGTGACATCTCTGGGCACTGCCTGGCTGCGCAGGTTAATTCTGCTCATGGTGCGTGCGGAGATGGTGTGGACGTCGGCTTCATCTCGGCCTCTGATGCAGAGGCTGATGCGGCGGCTGTCCGGCTGCTTGCAGACAACGTTGACTCCTCTTATGTTGAGAGGGTCTGCGGGTCCATCGGCGCCGATCTGGCGCGCCAGGTCTTCGTCGACGAGGGTAATGGTAGACCCCTCGTCAAGAATGGCGTGTGTGTTCACGGTCCCGGTGGGTCCAGTGATGGTGACGGGGCACACCTTCAGCAGCACGCTGCGGGCCGTGTTCGGCGCGCAGATGGAGAGCACGGCCTCAGAGCTGGCCGTGGGCGCTGGTGAGGCAGGTGGTGCCGGTTGGAGAGCCGCAGTGGGGGCTCCCCCCGTAGCAGTTGCTGGGTTGGCGGCCGGCACGTCAGAGTGCAGCAGCGTGTTGTGTGGGCGTGTGCAGCCGTTGATGCCGCAGGGTCTCGCCTTGCACCGGTCCCTGCGATGCTTGCTCACCAGACATCGGAAGCAGGTGTTGGACGAGCGTGCCCACTCCCAGCGGGCGTCGACAGTCATACCGCGCAGCTTGCGGCATGACGTGGTTCGGTGCTCAGCGCCACAGCAGAGGCACGGCGGCGTCGCCGTTGTCTCTGTCTCGGCTGCTGTGTAGGCAGCGGACTCCCGCCGTCGCTCAGGTCGGCGTGCCGGTGCTGGTGCGGGCGTCTTCGGTGGGGCCTTTGTTGCGGGTGCGGGCGCTGCCGTAAACATATACTGCAGCGCTCGGTCGGCCTCTCGCATCAGGAAGCGGGACAGCAGCTCAAACTCCGATGCGCTGGGGTCGGCGTGGTCGTGAGCGTAGTCACACCAGCGTGACTTGAGGTGTGGGCTCAGTTTGTCCAGCGTCTCCCGTGCCAGCATTGGGGTGTGGATGTACCCCTTGCGGTCCACATTCTTCAGGATGCACAAGATATTGTACACCCTTACAGCGAACGTGTTGAGCTCCGATGCGGCTGGGCCCGGTCGAGGCAGGCGACGCAGGTCGTCCAAGGCTCGGTCCACGATGACCTCGGTGCGGCCGAAGCATTGCTCCAATGTTCGCATGATGCTCTCGGGGTCGGTGGTTGAGTGGAGCTGGCCGACGACAGCTTCCCGGGCGTCGCCCTTCAGGCAGTTGCGCAGGCGCGCCATGTTCTCAATGGGTGAGAAGTGGTATAGCTGCGTCGACTCCCGCATAGCTGCCTTGAATGGCAGCCACTCAGTTGGTGCACCGGTGAATGCTGGTAGGTCCGATGACTGGCGCGGGGGTGCTCGGCCACGGGACATTCTCTCCAGTGCCTCCACCAAGCGGTCGATGCCTTGACCGCGCTGGGAAGGCGTCGTAGAGCGGCGTCGTCGCTCCGCCGGTGGTGGCGAAGGTGACTGCCGGCGGCGGTGCTCCGTGGGAGACCGCAGGTGGCGGTCCTCTGCTTGGAGTGGAGCAGCCAGTGGAGCCGGGGGCCGGTGCTCATGATAGAGCGCTGGCGGGCGGCGACTGGCTGTGGCCTCGTCAGTGAGGCGGGGCACGACGGTTGGCGAGGTGTGGTGCCGGCGCTCACCATAGAGCGCTGGTGGGAAGCTGTCGGCCGCGGGGCGTTGCTCAATGGTCGGTGGAGCATGGAGCTGGCGCTCATCGTAGAGCGCTGGCGGGCGGCGATCAGCTGCGGCTTCGTTGTCGAACCGTGTGCGGCGGCTGGTCACTGGTAACCGGGGCTGGTGGGGAGTCTCGGTGAAAGCCAGGGTCGTTGGTCTGGCTGTCGATGTGGATGGCAGCGCAACGTTGAGGTGTGCTGCGTTCTGCACCATCCATCTGTCGACCCGTGCGTCATCGTGCACAGAGTCGGCGTCGTGCATGGATTCCTCTGCTTCGAGCGCCGCGGCGTTGAATGCCAGCGTGCGCTGAATTAGCCTTTGTTGGAGCTGCAGGTCCTGGCGCTGAAGCTCGATAAGCTGAGCCTCCGCCTCGTGCTGCTCCTTCAGGATGCGGGCTCTCGTACTCGCCGTTGTTCGGTGAGAGCGCTCTGAGCGCACAGGTGAGTGCGCGCGTCGGTCGGCAGCGCGGACGTCTCCCCCCGTAGAGATGGCTGGTAGCTGCATCCCGTAGGTGGTCGTCGGGGCTGATGGCGACCGTGGCGGCTCGTGAAAGACCAAGCCACGGTAGGCGGGGTGCACCGGGAGCGCTGCGGTGGCGGCAGCGCTTCGAAGCGTCAGGGCAGCATCCAGTACTGCGCACCCCATCGGGGTATCGGGCTGCGTGGCTGCGGCCTCTTGCAGCGATGCGGCAGCGTCCAGTATTGCAGAACACTGGGACGTAGCGGGCCGTAGTGCAGCGGCGCTCTGCAGCGCTAAAGCAGCGTCTTGCGCTGCGGAGTGCAGCGGTGATGCAGGATGAAGCGCGGCAGCGTCACGCAGTGATGCAGCGGTCCCCAGCACTGCATGGGACAGCGGTGATGCGGACGGCGGTGTGGCGTGCGGCGAGGCAGCGTGCAGTACTGCGGCGTGTAGCGCTGCGGCGTGCACCGATGCGGCGTGCACCGATGTTGCTGGCTGCGCTGTTGCCTGCTGTGCTGCGGCTTGCTCCGCTGCGACTTGCTCCTCCGTGGTGCGGTCTCCGCTCTGGGACCGGGTGGTCACCATGGCTGTGCTGGCTCCGGCTGGCGGCTGGCGGCTGGCGGCTGGCGGCTGGCGGCTGGCGGCTGGCGGCTGGCTGCTGGCTGCTGGCTGCTGGCTGCTGGCTGCTGGCTGCTGGCTGGTCCGTGGGCAGCAAGACGTCCTGAAGGTCGATTTTGCTGCGATCCGTCTCGAAGGTCCAAATTGTTGAGGTCAGGATCCCTTAGTGGACTGTATTAAAACCCAGTATTCAAACTTCAAATCTTTATTAAGTGAAACGATAGTAGAAGTGAAGTGAACAAGTAAACTGGAGTGAATGAATATAACAAAATAGGGCCTTATATTTATGGCACAAAACCACTCTGTCGTGTAGTGCCCGTAGGCGCGATGTCGACGGAGCGCGGAGAGGTGAGGCCAGAGGAAGGACGCCTGAGGTAGGCCAGCCTGGACGCGAGTCAACATGTTGTCTTCTCGCTCCATCTCGTCGCTCTGTCCCTCGGTCCGCTGGCCAGCTTCCTTTCAGGCTTGTTGTCCGCAACACTACTCAACAGATCAATGTTAAACTCACAGACATGTTTTTTCAGATCTTTGTCTTTCCGTTGTCAAGTTACATAATTGAACACATTTTACACGATAGATTTTACTATTGAAAATGACACCTTTTTATGTTAGAAACACGTATGTCTAAGCGGCGTGAGTTATGTCTGAAATTACTGTTTTAACACGAAGACATAGTTTATCTTCCGTTGTCAAGACAAAAATTGACTACAGTAAATACTTTTTCGGAAAATCCAGAAAAACCTCAAAAATTCACTGATTACGCGTGCCGACAGCGCACGAAACGAGCGTTCTATTGTAGACTTTCTCACATACAGTACCATGCTATTTGAAGGTCGCATCTTGCTTTAAAAAGAGATACTCGGCTAGCTTCGGCTACCTTCGGCTTTGTAGAGCGTCATCTCCGTCACACGAAACACACGACTGACAAGTCAGCGACTAAACGACCGGGTTGACAAGTGTGACAGAGATGAAGCTCTACAAAGCCGAAGGTAGCCGAAGCTAGCCGAGTATCTCTTTTTAAAGCACGATGCGACCTTCAAATGGCCTGGTACTGTACATGGTGTTTGGGGCATCGATGTAAATATTTTCAGGGATGATAAAGGAAGTGATTTAATTTTTTTTGACAGAATTTACTTCAGTGCAAAGTTTAATAGTTTTCGAGATATAGAGACTTTTTAGTTTTGGGCTACTTAAAAATAGGTGACTGCAATGAAATGTTAACAAAACACTATTATGACTAAAAAAAACTTCAGTTTAACAATAAAACAAGATCAATGTGTTCACAAAGAAGTGAAAATAAACATAAGGCAAAATACAGTACGAAGGAAAATAATTACTCTGTTGAACTTTATGTCTAATTTTACTTATTATATTCTTATTACATTTATCTTGTCTTATTGTTTAATTGATCTGTATTATGTAATCTTTTAAAATAAAAATATGATTTATAGCCATAATTCTTGTTTTATTATCTTTTCATTGCAGTAGCCTATTTTTAAGTAGACAAAACAAAAAAAAAATCTCTATCTCGAAAACTATTAAACTTTACACAAAATTAAATTCAGTCAATAATGTTTAAAATTACTTCCTTTATTATCCCTGAAAAAATTTACATCAATGCCCCAAACATTCTGTATAATTAAGCCCAAAATCACTCAATTGGATTCTTGTGTCCCATGCAGTGCCGGATTAAGGCTACTTGATGCCTTAAGAAATCCACGCCTATGAACACCCTATCCTCTAGGAAACCATTATTAGGTATTTTTAAAAAAATGTGTTTATTACAAAGAGGTCGATCTTTACGTACTTTTCTCAGAATGTTTACGAAAAAGATAAGTGGTGTAGCTATTGAGATAAAAATCAAAGCAAATCATTTCATTTTATATATTGAAATGCGACTTGCGACTTTTACGGACAGCAATTCACGAACAATAGTGTCAAAGATCAATTTTCTCAACATACCTATCTGCCTCTCTAGACAATATTGATAAAGCGTCAAGCCTCTCTGACTGACTATTCGGAAGATTTGCAAATCATGGGTCAACGCAACGACATCTCATTACTCTAATTACGCGCGGATATTTAATTATGCATTACCTTTCATGTGCTAGAAAATATATTTTCGTTGCTGTTTATGGTGCCTCCCGAGACGTGGTGCCCTAAGCAATTGCTTAAGTTGGTTATAGCCTAATCCGGCACTGGTCCCATGGACCAGGGCTTAAATCGTAAAGAAACCTTGTTCAGTGTAACTTCTGTTTGCAGACCCGTCGAACCCGGCCGGGCGTCGCAAGGAGATAGACAACGTGATGAAGAGGGCGCGCCAGGCGTCGCCCGGCAGCTGGGACAGGAAGCTGCTGGAAGTTGAGCAGAAAGATCCTAACAGGTAACCGCGTAATCATCGGCGATGGTTTTACCCCAATCAATTATAAATATTAATTATTAAGATATATAGCTGCCACGATACTGCAGCGCATCAGGAATGTGCGCGGAGGCACAGACTGATAGCATCACAGCAATAGTCCGAAAACTTGTGGCTTCCCTTATGAGTCGTTTAAGGGGCAGCTCCAACAGCATCGTGGAGGGCATTGTTGATCGTTGGGACAGTTCCGTTCTGTGATTCTGGAACAGGGTTCACGTGGAGTCACAGTGCTTCACCATGAGGATGTTGTTGTAGGCATCACTCTATTTAGTTGTGTGATGTCTGCAACAGCGACTGCTGCGGCCTTTCTGTGTTTTTATTTTTGTGTGTAGATAAGGATACGCCTGTTATCAGGAGTCTGTAGGCTGTATTCGTCTATGCATAGAGCACATTCATTTTAAAAGGAGCCGTTTCAGCCTTATCTGTTTTGTTGCAAACCAACTGGACGGAGAGCTAGCGACCAAATCGGTCATGTGGCTTCAGCTGTATTGAAACTCCGTTAGCTACTTCCCTGAACAACCTTTTCCGATAATCTTCGTGCTGGCAGGCCGCGGGCGGTGGGTGCCCGTGTAGTGGGGTGGGAAAAAAAAAGAAAAAAAACGTGGGCTCAGCAACTTCAATTTTTTTTCAAACAGTTGCTCTGTCCTCCCTGTGCACCCAAAAAAAAAAATTAAATCGATCGGGTGGTGGGAAGGAGTTGCCAGCGTTAATTAAAAGTACCAAAATAATAATAATTTTCATGTGGGCTCAGGTGTTTTGGTCTTTTTTCAGACGCGAGATTAATTAATATGTAAGCCCCAAAAAAATAGCCATGTAAAAATATCGGTGGGAAGGTATCGAAAAAAGTTGTTGAAATCGTTGGATTTCGTTCGAAAATGAGCTGAAAAATAAGCTGAAAAGGTTGTTCAGGGAAGTAGCTAACGGAGTTTCAATACAGCTGAAGCCACATGACCGATGTGGTCGCTAGCTCTTAGACTAAACCAGTGTGGATACTTTTGAGTTATCTATTTGCTTATTATTAAAGGGAAGGAAGAGGAAAGTATCAAAAACGTTTGAAACACCGCCAGCCAGTGTTTTACAAGTTTTTATTGTTTCATTCAGGCGAATTTACCCGCCACGACTTATCCATCATCCATCCATCCATCGGCCTAGTTCGTCCACTGCTGGACATAAGCCTTTCCAGGACTTTGCCACTCCCGGCGGTCATCCTGGAAGAATTGCCCATGCTCACACACGTTAAGCAGGCATATTAGGCCCTTATGCCTAATTATGCCTTAGGCCCTGTGAGCTGTCCTCTTACTCTCCCCCGAATTACTTCGAGAGGGTATCCAAGTAAGATGGTGGTACCTCCACAGTCGAGCCCGGCATCAGCTCTGCCACCTATGATACGACTTAATCATATTGTTATTGCTAATGACGGTCTCAAGTTTAAACGCGTCAGTTAACACTGAATCCACATAACAATGCTACGTGTCAACAGATGGCGCCACACGGGATACAAACAGCTGTATCTGGACGGGTCCAAGTCACCCTCCCCGCGCCGCTCCCGTTCCCCTGTCGGCCCGGGACGACGATCAAGGTCAGTTTAATATATCATTGCTTGTAAACAATAAAAACCGGTCAAGTGCGAGTACTATTCCCGCCCTGAGGGTTCCGTGCCATTTAAATAAGTTAATAGACCCGAATAATTTTAACGGGAATTACAAACTTGTCATTATCTACGAAGTTTATGAAAATTGATTCGGTTGAGTGTTCGGGTACGTTACCTTAAATCTACAATATCAATCGGCATTTTCAGTATTTGTTGTTTCAATACGGCATATGGTTCATAATATACAGAAATTACAAATTTCTAAGGAGTTAAATCTGCGGGTCTACCGCGTAATTCTGATTTTCATCAACATCAACTTGAGATTGAAATTTGACGTGCGTGCGACGACGCCCGCCTAACATGCCATCTCTTTTGCACGCACGTCAATTTTCAATTTCAAGTTGATGTTGATGAAAATCAGAATTACGCGGTAGACCCGCAGGTCCAAACTCAAACTGATGATGATTGTTGACCTATAGTAACAAGTATAAAGTTTTTCTTGTTACACCTTCGTTCCTAAGTATACAAGCTGAAATAATAAAGGTTAGGTTTACATAAATTTAATAAAAAAGTACACTTGAATAAAATAAAAAATATAGGAATAAAAATATTATAAATATATGCAAAACACATGAAGTGTAGGCGGGAAGAAAGGTTGTATTTGTTTACGATGCGGCATCAAAATAAATGTATGTTCTTTCTTTCTTAATAAAAATGGAGTAGAATTACCAAAATTACGTTTGTGTCACCAGATCGCCTATAGGACTCGGTGGTCGAACGCGGTCGCCTGCGGCTCGGCGTTCTCCCGCGGCTCGGCGTTCTCCCGCAGCTCGGCGTTCGCCAGTACGCAAGTCTCGGTCCCGGTCCGCGAGGCGTAGTCCCAGACGCGAACCGCGCGCTCGGCGCACCCCGCCCAGGTATATATCAAGTTTGTTGATTCAGATCGCCTGTAGGACTCGGTGGTCGGTCGCGTTCTCCCGCAGCTCGGCGCTCGCCAGTCCACAAATCGATCCCGGTCCGCGGGGTGTAGTCTGAGGCCAGTGCTGTCACCCTCGGATTTTGGTTTTCCCCTAACTCCTTGTAAAAATCCTCTAAATTTGACAATTTCCAGACTTTTTTCCCCTAAGCATTTAAATTAAAAGTAAAACACAATTTAAGGTTAACTATTATGTTATTGATTTAACTATAAATATATAAATATATATTTAACTGTGACTTTAATTATCAGTTTATTTAACTGCAAATATTTCAGTAACGTTAAAACAGTCATGAATGGCGTCCATTTTTAAAGAATCAAAGTCAAAATACAAAAATATCTATTGTTGATGTTAGCGATAGAGAAATGCACACCACGTTCAGATATATGCATCCTAAACCCAAAATTCGGTCCAAATGAATTTCCCCTAAACAATACCGTAAACGTAACATAAATATCTACTTGGTATGTACGGGGAACCTGGTATAATAGTTGTTTATGGTACAAGGGCGAAAAGGAATAAATTACGAGGACGATTTCACGAGCGTAGCGATTGTTTTAAACGTAACTGAGTAATTTATTGCTCTTACGCCCGTGTATCATACTACGTTTTCAATGCATAGTGTGAGGAAATAAAAGAAATTAATCTTGTGAACTTTAAATTATGATTGACTCCAAAGGGCTGTATCCAGAGCCTTCAAACAGTGGGAAAAAAAGTATTGCATTTATGGTACACAGGAAAGGCTGCAGGTTAGCCAACCATTGTAATAGTTAGGGAGCTGGCGAGCATTTCGCTATATGATTTGCACATATTTTACGTCGAGGTGGATTGCAGTTTAAATCATTACGAATTGATTTGGTCCAATCAATTAAGGTCCTATGTCGCTGCATTTTCGCGTTACAGCGGATTGAAGTTGCTTAAAAAAATCGGGGTATTGAATCATTCGTGCATGTATGCTTCTGGAGTTCATGGTCACAACCATCTTGGAAACGAAGAAAATCGAAGAGGCAGACATTCAGGACTCTGCATTATCATGGGACGGAGTTGTAAAAATGTAAAAAAAAAATCTCTATTAAATTATTTGCACGCGGTTTTTAGTGCGCCCATTCGATTCACTATGACTCCGTGGATTCGAAAAAAAATGTGGCAGACACTTTGCTCACGGATTTTTAGCTGTACATCATATTTTTCTGAATGCCAATCAGAAACGAAATGCCCTTGGAACATTTATTAGAAAGTAAATTTATTAGAAAGTAAGAACACCACGACAGGAACTATGGGGATATTTCTATACCTGCTTGGTTTGGTCGTGCAACGCGAGCATCGAGTTGAAAAAAAAAATCAAATAGTCTGCCTTTGGAATATCTGAGGCTTGAGTCTGCCTCATCGATTTTCTTGGTGTTCATAAGGAATTCAAACATCAGTCGAACAAGCAGACGTGTCCGCATAATATAGCACACTTTTTTTTTTTACATTTTTGAAACACTGTCAAAAGACAACACAGAGGTAACATGTAGGCAGACTATTTTTCCGTGGTTCTTCTCATTGTTATTGATCGAACAGTCCAAATCTGCCAAGTGCGCACTTCATATACAGTTTTTTAAATCATAAAAATAAATTAAAAAATTGATTACTACAAAAGTTATTGGGATGGATGTCTGCTTTTTCAATTCTTTGTGTTTCCAAGGTTACTGTGATCTTCAGCCCCAGAGGCAGACCTGTGCGCATATTATAGCACACCTTTTTTTTTAAACATTTTTGAAACGCTGTAACTTTACAACGCATCGCCACCATGGTGACAGACAAGGTCCTTAATGTTTCTTAGGGCATAAATATCACTATTAATAACGCTTGCCTAGTGTGCTGATCATATCGAAATTTTGCTCGCCAGCTCCCTAACTATAAATAAATAAAAAATAATAAAGCCCTAGGGCAAAATAATCAACTTCCTGTTCGGTTTTGATGCATAAAAAGTGGGCCTTTACGAGCACTTGCATTGAAAATCAATTTAAGAGAGCTTTTTCTAACCCCCGAATGACTTTGGGAGGGTTTGCGAGTAAAATGTTATTAACTATTATTTGCCGTAATGTTTTAAGGGTTCCCACTTGGCCAAATAATTTTATTGTTTTATTTTGTCCATTTAAACAGGCGTGGAAGTCCACTCCGCAGTCCGATCAGAGCGCGCCGCTCACCCCCGCGGCCGCGCACACCGCCCCCCGCGCGGCGTGACACGCCCCCGCGTCGTCCCGCCGCGCGACCCCTCGCGCCCCCGCACCGCCCTCCCGAGCCGCCGCCAAGGAAGGTAAACTAAACTGCACTAGAGCTGTCCAGGGCGTAGCAGACCATCCATCAGCCTAGTTCGTCCACTGCTGGACATAAGCCTTTCCAGGACTTTGCCACTCCCGGCGCGGCGGTCATCCTGGAAGAATTGCCCAAACTCACACGCTGGGCAGGCGGGTTGGGTGAGCGCGGTGCTGGAACCCTTGCATCAGTGACGCTGCTGCCCATCACCAGTCTGTTCCATATAAGGCCCGGCTATTAGGGATGGATATGCCGCCATCCATCGGTCCCAGGCATGGTGGGCCTCCTGGTTTTTTGCTTTTGAGCTGTCCTCTTACTCTCCCGCGAATTACTTCGAGGGGGTCTCCAAATAAGATGGTGGTACCTCCACAGTCGAGCCCGGCATCAGCTCTACCACCTGTTACCACATAGCAAACCACATCGAGTTTCGAGGCGTCATCACGCGCAACTAGGGTTGCCAGATGGTCGGGATTGTCCCGACATTTCATATTATGATGGTCAGAGTCCCGACAAAATACAAATTGTCCCGACAAATAACAAATAATAAGTTAACGAATACAGCCGAGTGCTGTCAGAGTCCCGACAAAATACGAATTGTCCCGACAAATAACAAATAATAAGTTAACGAATACAGCCGAGTGCTGTCAGAGTCCCGACAAAATACAAATTGTCCCGACAAATAACAAATAATAAGTTAACGAATACAGCACTCGTAGCATAGTGTTTGATCGCGCGCGATGCCACTCAGTTCAATAACAAGTGTGAGGAGCGTGACACGATGTTTTTGCGATTAAACAGTATGTCTCGCTCCTCGCACCTGTGATTCAACTAAGCCGCGTCGCGCGCGATGAAACACTATGCTACCGGGCCAGATCGCGCCAAACTTTTAGTCTCCTCTAAACACGGGGCGATTCGCATCAGCAGGAACAAAGTGTATGGGCCGTTCTTGGGAAGAGCAACTTCCGAGCGTACTAGAAGTTTGGCGCGATCTGTATTAGTCGACAAACTTATAAAATGTACTTGGAGAAAAAGTCCGCATATTGTGCAGGGCAACTACGGAACCCTGCGCGTGGTCCGACACGCTCTTGGCCGTTTTTTTTTATAAGCAATCACAATCGGTATAATGTCTAAAATGCTCAAGTGACGTCATATCAGACAATTATTTAAAATTATCATAAAAAATAATGGTTAGTTTATATCCATCAGTTTATATCCAGTTAGTTCCATCTTACTTGGAGACCCCCTCGAAGTAATTCGGGGGAGAGTAAGAGGACAGCTCACAGGCAAAAAACCAGGAGGTCAGCATGCCTGGGACCGATACATGGCGGTATATCCATCCCTAATAGCCGGGCCTTATATGGAACAGACAGGTTACGGGCAGCGGCGTCACCAGTGCGAGGGTTCCTGTGCTACACTGCGCGTGGCCCGACATGCACTTGGCCGTTTTTTATTTGATTGACATAGGTCTCCCCAATATTACGCCACTCTTGGCGGTCCTCAGTCATCCTCATCCAGCCGCCACCCGCAACCCGATCGTCAGTCCAGCGGGCACGAGGGCGGCCTACGCTGCGCTTTGCTGTACGTGGTCTCCATTCCAATGCCTTACGGCCCCAACGGTTATCACGTCGGCGTCAAATATGGCCAGTCCACTGCCACTTCAACTTACTGATTCGGCAGGCTATGTCCGTCACCTTCGATCTCTGACGGATATTTTGTCACTCATCGTATGACTGTACAGAAGAACACTCGTTTAATTGTGTACATGTTTGCAGTCTTCCCCGTCTGGCTCGTCGACCGGCAGCTGCTCAGATGAGTCCTGTTCAGTTTGTTCAGCGAAGAACAAGAAGGTCATCAAGCCGCCCGGGAAGCCCAGGTATGTACTCTTTTATTTTATTGTCACATTGTGACCTGGAGCTCTATGTTTGAATCACTCGCCGTGAATCGTATATTTACGCACGAAAAAAAAATCACGTGCGAAATTCAATTCGATTGGTCACTATTTTACGTATTTTTGAATCAGTAGAAATCAATGTAAACGATTTTCGTTTCACGCAGAACAAATTAAAACCGGAAAACAATATTTCGTTGATTTTAAAAAACGGTAATGAATGGAGGTGAACGGAACGTTCATTAAAAAGTTATAATGTCATGTCAGTCTCATCGATCTCAGACCAATAAACTCGATAAAATAAAACAATAAAACATCGATGCATCGACATCAAAATTTTCTTCTTGTCATTCTTGCATAGTTTCTACTAGTAGAAATCGGAAAACGAGTGGGTCAGACCACTCGTTGCAGAATTCACGGAGAGAATTTTCAAAAATACTGATTTCAAGTTTTCGCATGCGAATCATGCGGATTCATATGCGAATTGAAATTCGAATCATTCAAAAAATACAGCTCCAGGATAGGGCCCGAAATATACAGGGTGGTCTGAAATTCGACCTGTTCCTTGAAAGGGTTTATACTAGAGATCATTTCCAACAAATAATGCCTATCAACTAGAATTATCTTTTTTTTTTAAAGTAAAACACGTCGATATTAAAAAAAATACAAAATAAAAATCCATTTCTTTCATTTTTCTAAAATTAGAAAAATAACAAATAAGTGGCGAGAGAGGAATCATTATTTTTGAATGATTTGTTTTTCGTTACCAGTCTGAAAGTTTGAAATAGTATATTACGATACGAGAGCGATGAAACGTTTTCTGACGAGTGTGAGTTTGCGGCACGAGCCGTAGGCGAGTGTTGCAATCACACGAGTCGAGAAAAAGTTTCTCGCACGAGTTTCGTATAATTCTTCATATCACAAGTGCGGAAAATGCCGACTTTACGCACGCGCAGCGTGCGTAAAGCGGTCATTTTACGCACAGTGTGCTATAAAATATCTTAAGGCGACATGCGAAAAATTGCGGGTGTTTCTATTCTGTGTATTTCATGAAATACACGGAAAATTGTAATACATTTCTGGTTTATGCATTTTGACTATATAATCTAGGGTTTTGAAATTGGAAAACATGTTTGGATAAATTTTCTTCGATAGAAATAATTGTTGAAATCAGGTCTTCAAACACACATTTTCTCCTCGTTCGACGAATAGGAACCATATAAAGAACTGAAACATATTTTAATAGGTGTTTTTTAACAATATCTAGAGATTTGATATTTGAAATTTTGCTAGCTATTTTAGTTTTTTAGTAAAAATATAAAACCAACCTCTTTCCTTTTGCCCTTAATCCGCCCCTCTCGCACTGCGCGATTTTTCGCTTGGAGTGACAGTGACAAAAATAAAATTCGCATAGCCTCTTAAAACAAAACATCACTGTGTTCGGGGGCCCTGTGGCTCAGCTGTACCAAAACGGCTTACAATGCTCAGTGTACTGTACTATCCCAAAAAGCACCCTTGTGGAATAGGCAATAAAAATCAAACTCCAAAATAGGTGTCAATAATCCATCCATCCATCAGCCCGTATTCGTCCATTACGCCACTCTTGGCGGTCCTCAGTCATCCTCATCCAGCCGCCACCCGCAACGTCCTTCAGATCGTCAGTCCAGCGGGCACGAGGGCGGCCTACACTGCGCTTTGTTGTACGTGGTCTCCATTCAAATGCCTTACGGCCCCAACAATTATCACGTCGGCGACAGATATGGCTAGTCCACTGCCACTTCAACTTACTGATTCGGCAGGCTATGTCGGTCACATTCGGTCTTTGACGGATATCTTCGTTTCGGATTTTATCCAACAGAGATATCCCAAGCATAGCCCGCTCCATAGCTCGTTGAGCGACCTTAAATCCTCGGATCAAAGCTTTGGTAAGAGACCACGTCTCAGCCACGTGGCTGATGTTAAAAAAACCAGTGTTTAATACAAACTTCAAAATTGGTACAACCAACTGAAAGAAAAACAACGATATCGCGATGTAAATCGGTACACCGCCATCTAGTTGTGTTAAACTTAACTAAACTATAATTCTAACAAACTATGATACACAAAAGGTAAGATTTTGTGTACTAACAATTATACACTCAGCTAGTGGCGTGCATAGAACTTTTTTCCGGAAAAGCAATCAAAAGGGCAAATTTGACAATTAAAAAAAATATGAAAAAATTTAAATAACACTGAAAAAAAAAAGATGATATGAAAATGTTCACTCTAGAGGGTAGACTGGCGTCATACAAACTTTTTTTTTACAAAGTGTTATTAAATTTTTTTTCAATGCATGTGCTCGTAAAGGCCCACTTTTTATGCATCAAAACCGAACAGAAAGTCGATTATTTTGCCCTAGGGCTTTATTATTATTATTTTTTTTAATTTGTTTGCAATGGTTGGCTAACCTGCAGCCTTTCCTGTGTACCATAGATGTTATAATTTTTTTTCCACTGTTTAACGGCTCTGGATACAATCCTTTTGAGGCAATCATAATTTAAAGTTCACAAGATTATATTTGTTTTCATTTCCTCACACTATGCATTGAAAAACGTAGTATGATACACGGGCGTAAAAGCAATAAATTACTCGGTTACGTTTAATCGTCCTCGTAATTTATTCCTTTGTGCCCTTGTAGCATAAACTACTATTATTGTCAAACTTGACCTTCTGATTGCTTTTCCGAAAAAAAGTTCTATGCACGCCCCTATCTATGCATTCAGCCTATCCAAACGCTATTAGGGCTGAGCTGCGGCTGCCGCTGTAATTCAAACTGTAACCTCAGCTCGTCTTTGCCCAGGTCTCGCTCCCCGTCGCCCGCCCGCGTCAAGGCGCCCCGCCCCCCGCCCCCGAAGCCGGGCGCGCGCCCCCCGCGCCCTGTAGCGCCCGGCGCCAGCGTCGTGCAACCCACTAGAGAGCTGCTCAAGGCCAGGGAGGCCAGCAAAAGGAGCCGCGAGGAGAAGGTATGAGGGGGGACTTAATTACTGTACTATATTCCATTCGTGTCAAGAACAAAGTGTGTCATTCTATGCGTCTGTCGAGTAAAGGTGTAAAAAGTCAAAAAAATCATGTTTTAAAAGGCAAAGTTTTATTGATTAAACTAGTCGCAATATCTCGCTGCACGCGGGGCAGTAAAAAGTGCCAGCACAGTGAAACATATTGCGTTCTCACTCTCACTTATGGGTCTTATGGCAACGCGTAGTGAAACACAACGCGCGTATCGATATGTTCTCGGTGAATGTTAACAAATTTAAAATCAAACAAGAAGTCTTATTTTTTTGTATGTGCATTTATTAAAAATAAATAATTTGATTGTATTGTATTAACTTAAAAATAAAAACTATAATAGTAAACGAAGACAAATTATAATGATAGCTAATAATTATTAAATAACATTAAGGCGATATGCGAAAAAAATATGGGTGTTTCTTTTCTGTGTATTTCATGAAATACACGGAAAATTATAATCAGTCTGTAAAAGGCATTTTGACTATATAATCTAGGGTTTTGAAATTGGAAAACATGTTCGGATAAATTTTCCTCGATAGAAATAATTGTTTAAATGAGGTCTTCAAACACACTTTTTCTCCTCGTTTGACGAATAGGAACCATATACAGAACTCAAACATATTTTATTAGGTGTGTTTTAACAATATCTAGAGGTTTGATATTTGAAATTTTTCTATCTATTTTAGATTTTTGAATAAAAATATGAAAACCAACTTTTTTCCCTTTTGCCCTGAATCCGCCCCTCTCGCACTGCGCGATTTTTCGCTTGGAGTGACAGTGACAAAAATAAAATTCGCATAGCCTCTTAAATTTTGAATTTGACAGGTGCTGGAATGGCAGCGTTCTCAACTGGCGGTGAACCGTCCCCCGCCGGGCGCCGCGCCGATCCCGCCGCAGCGCATCAAGAGAGAGGGGGAGAGGAGACCGAAGGAGCCGCGGAGGGAGGAGAGGGGCGTGTCTCCGGCGGCGATACAGGCGGCGCTCAACGACTCCGAGTCGGATGACGAGTCCGACGCGAGCTCCGAACCGCAGCCGCAGAGGTGAGGTCTTCTTTTGTCAAGAAATGTTTGTATGTCCATCCATCCATCAGCCTAGTTCGTCAACTGCTGGACATAAGCCTTTCCAGGACTTTGCCACTCCGGGCGGTCATACTGGAAGAATTGCCCATACTCACACACGCTGGGCAGGCGGGTTGGTGAGCGCGGTGCCGCCGGAACCCTCGCATCAGTGACGCTGCTGCCCGTGACCAGTCTGTTCCGTATAAGGCCCGGCTATCAGGGATGGATATACCGCCATCCATCGGTCCCAGGCATGCTGACCTCCTGGTTTTTTGCCTGTGAGCTGTCCTCTTACTCTCCCCCGAATTACTTCGAGGGGGTCTCCAAGTAAGATGGTGGTACCTCCACAGTCAAGCCCGGCATCAGCTCTACCACCTGATAATCAACAACAGGCAATTCTCGTTAACATTGTCTAGCTAATTATTAAAGACATACAATTTCCAAGTATATCGATGTCATTGAATAGGAACGGAAGTGCTAACTTATGGTCATTTACGGCAAAAACTACAACTTCCCTCTCATACTAAGGCAGGGTGTGTTGCTCTGAGCGAGACAACTAATTCGCTTAGATTCAATTATGTTTAGGTGTGTTAATTCGAAAACCATTTCGAGATTTAGGTTTCATTAGCCATATTTTCGAATTTGTGGTCTAAAAAACCTTACGATGGTGAATATTTTTACGCAAAAGCTGCAACTTCCATTTGCCTTCGTGTGATGTCACTTGAAACATGGCTGTTTAGAAATGTGTCCTTTGCTATCAAGATATATAAAATAAAATAATTTCCGACTGATTTGACAGATGGATGACAGATGAGTAGACACACAGAGACAGACCAGCTTTTTTATAAGCAATCACAATCGGTATAATGTCTAAAATTCTCAAGTCGGACAATTCTTTAAAAAATCATAAAAAATTATGGTTAATTTATATTCTGAAATAATGAAAACTATGTCCTAAAATGGTGCAAATTATCTGAAAAAAAAAAAACTTAGAAATTAAGCTGTGGGAATTGCCACGCCCCTCCCTGCGCGGAGTTATCCGTCGATTCGTAACAAATCAGTTCAGTTACAATCAGTGTTGCCAGACACACTGTAATTACAGTAGATCTACTGTAATTCAACACAATCTACTGTACACTGTAGCATTTAATAAAATTACAGTGTATGTAGACACTGTAACTTTCTAATGCCAAAAGTCACATAAGTTAGTTGAAAATTGCGAAAAACATGAAAATGAATGAATTCTACTGTAATTTGGTTCCAAACACTGGTTACAATAACTGTTTGTTTCCAGGCTAACGTTGTCGGAGCGGTTCGGCAAGATGGCGGCGTGGTCGGCGGACCGGTCGGCTCGGCTGGAGAACATGCGCATCACGCGGCGGCAGGCCGGCCCGGGCGGGCTGCATGTCCGCATCGAACCGGAGCCTGGCGGCGCGCCCGCAGACCCGGCCGATCCTCTAGAGTGAGTTACACCAGATCCATCCATCCATCCATCCATCTATAGATTTCATGGGTAGTGTGTGGAATAATAATAAAATGATTGGGATAAGGATTTCAGAATTAAAACTGTATAATTATCCTTTTAGATTCACTTGTGAGGTTATAGCTCTGACACCTATCACCAAACAATAAGCAGATAATACAAGAAGGCTTCTACCAGATACTAAAATAAGGTCAAATAAAGATTGATTTTTGTTAATAGAAATTAAATAAATTCAACACCATCAGCCCGTATTCGTCCACTGCTGGACATAGGCCTCCCCAATATTACGCCACTCTTAGCGGTCCTCAGTCATCCTCATCCAGCCGCCACCCGCAACGTCCTTCAGATCGTCAGTCCAGCAGGCACGTGTTACAGTTATTTCATATTTCCCTTGTGTTTCGATGTGAAACTGTAATTATGATGCCTATTTGATTGGTGGCTATAAACAAATGTAAGTACTGTTTCAATTTGTTTATTAAATTATTTCCGTTTCCGCTTGATAGGGCAGCATATTAGCGATTTAAATAGTATTTCTTTTGGCGTTCCTCAAGGCAGCATCCTCGGCCCAACCCTTTTTATCATTTACATAAATGACTTATTAGAAGTGTTTGAAGGACACGAAAACGTCGAGATTTTCTGTTATGCTGATGACACTGCGATCATAATACATGAAAAAACAGTGGGATCTCGCAATTCATGGCGCTGAAGAGTGCATGACGAATGTATCAAGGTGGCTAAGAAGTAATCTGCTTACACTCAATACAGAAAAAACTAAATTTGTTTGTTTTTATAAAACATTAGCTTCTCAGCCACCACAACAGCTAAGGTTACTTAAAGTTCACACTGCTAAATTTCATGATAATAAAACATGCACCTGTCCAGAAATTCAAAGAGTCGATTCAATTAAATATTTAGGCATCCTACTAGACCAAAAGCTTACTTTTAAAGCACACGTCTCAAACCTCTCTTCTAGAATCAGAAAACTTATTCCAGTAATGAAGCGAATTCGACAAGGAGCTCCAATGGATGTACTAAGATTGGTCTATGTCAGTCTTTGCCAGTCCTTGCTTTTCTACTGTATTAAAGCCTGGGGAAATGCCTCGAAGACAGTCCTTATAACTGCAGAACGAGCACAACGATCTATTATCAAGGTACTGCTCAAAAAACCTTTTAGGTATCCTACTACTACCCTTTATCAGGAATTCAAGTTGCTAACGGTTCGCCAGCTTTATATTTTGAGAGCGTCACTTACTCAGCACCAGATAACAATTACATCATTGCAGTATCCATCATTGTTACTTAAAAGAGTATACAGAATAGATGTCCCATTGGTAAAAAACCGTTTTTGCTCAGCGTTTTAACAATTTTAGTTTTCCTTTTATATATAACGTTATTTGCAATGTAACAGGCATAAAAACATCGTCAGTTAAAGAGGCTAAGAGGACTGTTACAACTTTTCTTTCTACATTGGATTACGACGCTACCGAAGCATTGCTTCAACACCCCTCATAGATAGCCCTTATTTATTAGTTATTTATATACATTATATATATACATATACATACTTCTTATTACTATCTAACAATATAACTAGTTAATTAATTGATTTTTGACTTACTTGTAAAAATAATAACTATTCATGTATGTACCCACACTGTCACAAAACTTTTGCATTTTATAAACCTGTTAAAACTCGTACTTTAGTCTGGTAATCATATTTCTGGATCCCACGTGACAAGCCCGACTTAGTTTGGGGTCCACTGGAAAACGTAGACACTAAATAATTTGTTTTTAATCATTTATTATAACTGTTTTCTTTTTTTGTTTCTTTTTATGTTTAGATTAAGGATTTAATTTAATTTTAAAGCATGTTTTAGTGTAAGTTTTCAAGAAATAAATAATTTGTATTTGTATTTGTCAAATAGTTAGAATATTTATTCTCTCAATTGTATAATTTCCGTTTCCATTTTTCAAATTATAAAATCTATATTTTGTGAGTTCAAATCCGTTTCCGTTTGTTAGATTAATTTTATTTATTCTGTAAGGTTTCATTTCCACATCCGGCGCTAGTTTAAGTAGTTATAAATCTAAACGGAAGTGAGCGGTGCGCGCCTTTATTTTTGAGAGTATCGAATGGCGCCAGAACTGGGAAGGAGGCATTCATTTTTGTTTTCGGGCATTGTGTGGCCATTGCTAACCCTGAGTGGTTGATGTGATCGGTTAAAATTATAGCGAAAATGTAAAATTATGTGATTATATAGCGAAACCTTTATATTCTGTAACAAATAAACTGTATTTGAGATATTTGATTATTTAATTCAACACACGAGGGCGGCCTACGCTACGCTTTGCAGTACGTGGTCTCTATTCCAATGCCTTACGGCCGCAACGGTTATCACGTCGGCGACAAATATGGCCAATTCACTGTCGTTGTTCCAATTCGGCAGGCTATGTCGGTCACTTTCGATCTCTGACGGATATATTCGTTTCGAATTTTATCCATCAGAGATATCCCAAGCATAGCCCGCTCCATAGCTCGTTGAGCGACCTTAAATCGACGGATCAAGCCTTTGGTAAGAGACCACGTCTGAGCGCCGTACGTCATCACTGGAAGGACGCACTGGTTGTATACTTTAGCCTTTAGATTTAGATTTAAATATACAACCAAATATTTGTACGCCATGACATGGTTGAATTTGTTGGGACTGTAATTATATGTAACATCCATTGTAAACCCGAATTCTCACAAATAAACGATTTACTTACTTACGTACTTACTTACTTGCTTACTTATTTACTTGCTTTCGTACTTACTTATTTACTTACTTACTTATGTTCTTACCTATTTACTTATTTACTTACTTACTTACTTATGTTCTTACCTACTTACTTATTTACTTACTTACTTATTTACTTACTTACTTATTTACTTACTTAATTACTTTTTACTTACTTACTTAGTTACTTACTTATGTTCTTACCTACTTACTTATTTACTTACTTACTTACTTACTTACTTACTTATTTACTTACTTACTTATGTTCTTACCTACTTACTTATTTACTTACTTATTTACTTACTTACTTACTCATTTACTTACTTACTTACTTATGTTCTTACCTACTTACTTATTTACTTACTTACTTATTTACTTACTTAATTACTTACTTATTTACTTACTTACTTACTTACTTACTTACTTACTTACTTACTTACTTACTTACTTACTTACTTACTTACTTACTTATTTACTTACTTACTTATGTTCTTACCTACTTACTTATTTACTTACTTACGTTCTTACCTACTTATTTACTTACTTACTTACTTACTTACTTACTTACTTATTTACTTACTTACTTAATTACTTACTTATTTACTTACTTACTTACTTACCAGCTGCCCAATGGCCACGTCTACTGTAGTGACATATCAGTATATCTTTTTATAGTATCTTCTTGCATAACGTTTGTACACCTCCATACTCACCCTGACATGCAAGTTAAGGCGATACCAAAAAAAAAATTGGGTTATTTCGAATCCATTTACTCCACTATAACGTCATCTACGTATTTAATTTTTGGGTAAATGTTTAACAGCAACAGACAAAAACACACAGTGCCCTCTATGCGGAACTAATTTGACAGTTAGCGTCTCCGTTATAGTAGTTTATGATACAAGGGCGCAAAGGAATAAATTTTAAACGTAATCGAGTAATTTATTGCTTTTACGCCCGTGTATCATACTACATTTTTCAATGCATAGTGTGAGAAAATGAAAACAAATATAATCTTGTGAACTTTAAATTATAATTGGCTCAAAAGGACTGTATCCAGAGCCGTTAAACGGTGGAAAAAAAGTATAACGTCTATGGTACACAGGAAAGGCTAGGTTAGCCAACCATTGTAAATAATTAAATAATAATAATAAAGCCCTAGGGCAAAATAATCGACTTTCTGTTCGGTTTTGATGCATAAAAAGTGGGCCTTTAAGAGCACATGCATTGAAAAAAAAACAAAAGCGTTAAAGCAGGACATTAACCAGCATTCTGTAGCCCCTTAACTAAGAATGATTTCCCGATCTGCAGTGACATGGACCCGGCTCCGATCGGCAGCTACCCTGAGGAGTTGCTAGCGGTCGCACCTAGCGGGCTGCCGTCCTGGGATGACGTCACCGTGCGATATGACTACTACAAGAAGAGGGGATATCTGCGTGGTACGTATTGTCTATATCCACAGTTACATGAACCTGGCTCCGATCGGCAGCTACCCTGAGAAGTTGCTAGGTCCCGTACAATACTGGTACGGAACCCTAAAAATATTATGGTTAATTACAACAATATAGATGCCATAGCAACATCAAGGCGACAAAATAAAAAACTAATTTTGCCTGCGAATATCAGTCAACACTACGTCCTTAGTCAAAACTTTCTCGCAGTCAAAAGTAGTTTTAACCAGTTATGACTTTTGACTGTGACATATACAACGTGTAACAGAAAGGTGTAACCATATTTGAAGAGCTTATTCAGTCAATGGTATAGAACAACTTTTACTATAGAAAAAAACCTGTATTTCGAAAAAAAAAAAAAAAACGACTGTGTCATAGAAAAATGCAATGCCGCTCGGCCGAAATGTATGGAAGGGCAGATTTTTTTCTAGATTTCAGGGTTGGCTCCATAGTAAAAGTTGTTCTATACCATGGTCTGAATAACCTCTTCAAATATGGTTACACCTTTCTGTTACACGTTGTATACTTACTTTGCATAATAAACTATTTGAATTTGAGTATCATAAATATCACTGCGGGATGAATGAACCGCTTTGCATCGCCTCGCTAAATACAGTATAGTAATATGTGTATAGAATATAATAACAAATTTAAATAGATAATATATAGTATGTGTTCTTTCAGGGTTGACTTTGGGCGACTACGTCAAGTGGGAGGAGTGGTGGTACAAGTATCAAGAGTGGTTGAAGCGTGAGCGCGCCTACGAGCGCTGGGCTGAAGCTGAAGTGGGCACGGTAAACTATCAACATCATTTTGTTTATCTATTTATTACTATAGGTACAGTGCGCGCCAATCTTTTAGTCGCCTCTGAGTGAGTTACGAGTGCAAGCTTGCGCAGGTACAGTCAAGGAAACAATAATATCAACGGTTGATTATTAAATGTTTACTATAAGTGGGAAGGTGTACTTGTTGTACCTACCTCTTTAATTATTTATTTATTATTCTAGTCCAATCATTACTAGATAAATAAAACGCATTAAAATAAACACCATTTTCCTACATTGTCGCCTTAAAACGCTATAACGTCCGCGAGGCATAACAACAATAAACTTTAACAAACTAAATCAACAAAACAATAAATAAAGGCAACAAAAACAATAACAAACAGATTCAACGATAAACTTAACGAATCATAGATTTTTTTTCCTCAAAGGTACTTTTCATGCAACGCGCGCGTGTTTAGTGTACGGACGTAGCACTAACACTAACGCATAGTGTTGACACCTGCTAAATGTCGAGCGGGGGGTGTGGTGCGGCACGCAGGCGGGTGTGCTCCGCGCCCTCGCTCCTGTAACGTCCCCCTGACACCGTAAAACGCCTATTGCGTCGCCTCTTGCGGCTATCTTCAGAGGCGACTAAAAGATTGGCGCGCACTGTATACAACTTCATTGGGAGCCGGGACGACAAAACTCATGAAGAATGCTTTTTCTTTTCCTGGACGTCGTTGACAACACATGTTTTTAGCTCGTATCGATGATTTAAGCGCTGCATAAATATCATCATATGCACCATGCATGTTTACCCTTAAGGCGATATGCGAAAAAAATACGGGTGTTTCTTTTCTGTGTATTTCATGAAATACACGGAAAATTATAATCAGTTTCTGGTATATGCATCTTGACTATATAATCTAGGGTTTTGAAATAGGAAAACATGTTTGGGTAAAATTTCCTCGATAGAAATAATTGTTGAAATGAGGTCTTCAAACACACTTTTTCTCCTCGTTTGACGAATAGGAACCATATACAGAACTCAAACATATTTTATTCGGTGTGTTTTAACAATATCTAGAGATTTGATATTTGAAATTTTGCTAGCTATTTTAGTTTTTTTAATAAAAATATAAAACCAACTTTTTTCCCTTTTGCCCTGAATCCGCCCCTCTCGCACTGCGCGATTTTTTGCTTGGAGTTACAGTGACAAATACAAAATTCGCATAGCCTCTTGAATGCCTCTTGGGTCGAAAACGACACAAAGATTTTTTTGCCAAAAGAAAGAAAATTATAATTATATGATTGTATGAGATAAAAATATGTTTGGCAACAGCATTTTTTTAAATTTAAAATTCATTCATTTGTTTTTTTGTACTTTCTCGCATTTTTTTTGCTTTTGGAAAAAATATCTAATAAACATTACTTACATGTATTTTTATAGTTTTTTGATATTAAAGTCAAAAAGAGTTCAGCTTTACAAGTACCTGATAAAAAAGAAGAAAAATCTCATGCATTTAAGGGTTTAGCTACAGTTTTAACCAATCAAATTCTTAACAAAACTGTGTTGTCAGTTTGTAAAAACCAAAATTCCCCTGGACCCTTCAAATACATTCACAAAATAAGGCAGGATTATTTATAGCACACCTTTTTACTGAAATATAATATAATAGAATTATGTTTACAAAAAATAAAAACACTTTACATAAGTAAACTTTTAACACAGGATGTACCAAAAAGGTCGCCGCTCAGCTTAATGCCGTGACAAATTCAAATTCAAATTCAAATAGTTTATTTTGCAAAGCAGGTATAGATATATACACTTTTTACACGTCAAATTTAATCTAATAAAGAAAATATATGTAATAAAATAATAAATGTACATGAACTAAATTAAAGGTTTATTTAATTTATGTAGCAATATATTTACGATTAAAATGATAGGTAAAATATATATTATACAAGGTAAAATCCAATCAGCCGCCCGAACCCATACCGGAGACCCGGCCAGGGACCAGGAACAAGGTTCAATGATCACCAACCGAGCCCCCAGCACGAATCCAGGCGGCCGACCAAATCCCATCCTATATACTACATACTAATAGGTTACATATATAAATACATGCCTACCTCCGCCCATTCGATTAGTCTTGCTAAGAAGAACGGGCAAGAAACTTAGCAAGATCGATGTCTTTTTTTTCAACATAATAATAATAATAATAATAATCGTTGATTCACTTTCTTAACAGCTCATTAGATACATATTATATCCCGCCAAACTGCAAGGCAGTTTGTTGGCAGAAATATCTCCCCTTTTTGTACAATACTATCATGTGAACTGTTTTTTACGCTATCTCACTTAATTATGTCTTACATATATCATCTCACATATTTTAATACACTTTCTTTAACATTATAACATTTTATCTTTATAACCGACTTTTTATGTAACTTATACTATACAATATATGACAGGTCCACGGCGCTGATTTTCAAATAGTATTTATACTACACTTGCTCGGAAAGTACCTTCTTTCTTTGTTGAAAACGATGCAGAAAATACGTCATTACTGTCATACAAATATGCGGGCGGCAAAAGTGCATGAAAATTCATTGTTAACGTGCTTGAGCGGGCAGAAAAAGTATATGCAAATCCATTGTTAACGTGCTGTTTTTTTTTTAAATAACATAAAGAATGAGCAAGTGGCCAAGTGGCTAGTATTATTTTGCGAACTCGTACATAAAACTCGAAAAATGATACTGGCCACTTGCTTTTCCTGCACATAATAAAAAATAAGAAGGAAATAAAAAGTGACAATCGCACGCGAGTCAGTCGGTTTCTTTTATTGTATCTTGATCAAAAGTAAAATTATACTATTTCCTCGCAGGTGTAGTATAAAGCACTGTGTATCACTCGGAAGAAAGTGCGATTCCCAACTCGTGTGTATTTAGGCCCTTGGCTTCGCCTCGGGCCTCAAACTACACCCTCGTTGGTAATCTTCCCCTTTCTTCCCTCGGTGAACAATGTACTATTGTTCCTTGTATCCAGGTGCGTCGCGAGAGGCGTCGCCGCGGCGGGCGTCACCGGCGCAGCTGAGGAAGCGTTGCCCCCGCCGCCGTCCTTTCCGTGGACCTGGCGGCGGGGGCGCCCCGGCTGTAAGCCGTGGGCACCGCGCGCCCCACCGCGCCGCACTCTCAGGTGTGTACCCGCAGCCATAGTCCATCCATCCATCAGCCTAGTTCGTCCACTGCTGGACATAAGCCTTTCCAGGACTTTGCCACTCTCGACGGTCATCCTGGAAGAATTGCCCATACTCACACACGCTGGGCAGGCGGGTTGGTGAGCGCGGTGCCGGAACCCTCGCACCAGTGACGCTGCTGCCCGTCACCAGTCTGTTCCATATAAGGCCCGGCTATAAGGGATGGATATACCGCCATCCATCGTTCCCAGGCATGGTGGGCCTCCTGGTTTCTTGCCTGTGAGCAGGGGGTCTACCGCGTAATTCTCATTTGTATCAACTTCAAGCAAATGCATGCGAAATTCAACGCGTGCAAAAGAGATGGCATGTTAGGCGGGCGTCGTCGCACGCACGACAAATTTCAATCTCAAGTTGATGTTGATGAAAATGAGAATTACGCGGTAGACCCACTGTCCCCTTACTCTCCGCCGAATTACTTCGAGGGGTTCTCCAAATAAGATGGTGGTACCTCCACAGTCGAGCCCGGCATCAACTCCCATACTTCAAGACGTAGCAGGTGTCGCCAAGTGTTGTAAATAAGCATAATTTGTTTAATTGGCTGCAAGTAAACTCTCATGGCGTTAATGAAAGTGAACTGTATTCGAACATGTATTTCCGCACTTGCGTATAACTGAACGCACGAATTATCAACGTGCTGCGCCTGCGCCCCGCCGCCGTGGGGATTCCCCGTACCATAAAAATTCAGTTCGGATTTAGAGTGCTTTACTACTACTACTTTAAATAATTCAAAATATAATACTAAAAATTATTTTTACTTTGTCTATGTTAATTTGTGTTGGATTTTTAATAAAAATCATAAAATTTATTTGTTTTTGCTAGAATTGCCCAAATTATGATGCATTTGGCATCAGTCACGGCAGGGCCCGAGTGGCCCGAAATATATCTCACTAAAATTTAATTTAACTGTTTTCTTATGTAATTATAATAATTTAAAAGACTAAGGGTCAACTTTCAATATTATTTTATTACATATGTTTTTTTTATTAGATTATATTTGACGTGTAAAAAGTGTATTATACAGGTTGGAAAAAATTTAAGGGCCCTGGAGGGGAACTTCCTTAAATCCTTTAATTAGCTCATTTTACTGAAAGGAAACATTCCTTTATTTTTTAAAAGAAACAAAACTGCATTCAAAGATCTTCTAAAATTTGCTTGTCTCACCCAGGATCTGAACCAATTAAAAATAAAAAATAAACCCTAACTATTGTATTATA
The DNA here is from genome assembly GCA_934047225.1 of Ypsolopha sequella. Taxonomy (NCBI): domain Eukaryota; kingdom Metazoa; phylum Arthropoda; class Insecta; order Lepidoptera; family Ypsolophidae; genus Ypsolopha; species Ypsolopha sequella. The sequence continues at coordinate 13,356,404 of OW204011.1, forward strand.
CGAATCGGTAGAATTATTGTTTAGGATAAAATTTGTCTAATAAATATTTGATCTTATACTCATCTGTTGTACGAGATATCCATCAAATTGAATATTTATTACAAGTTCTTTATTAACAATACCTAGTACTGTTCACTTGTATCAAGTAAATGACAAGTTATAATTTTCTTATCTCTCTAACATCCAAAGACATCGTATGAAGTACAAGCTTGCTAATGTTATACCTTGTCGAAGACTATAAGAAAATCGTTAAATGGTAATAATAAATCTATGCACAGCACAATTCCTTCTTGCACTAGGCGTACTGTCAAAATCTTTAAAAAGGGAACGTATTTTTTTTTGCAACGTGGAGCAACAAATCTGAAGCTCGAACGATAACTTTCAACATTCTTAAAATCGATAAAAGTATTCGTTCGAATTTCAAATTTTGTTTTGTTTTGCTTTCATTCGTACTGTCATTGTGTAATAATGGCGTATCATTATTACATTACAAGTGAACAGTACTAGGTATTGTTAATAAAGAACTTGTAATAAATATTAAATTTTATGGGTATCTCGTACAACAGATGAGTGTAAGACCAAATGTTTATTAGACAAATTTTATCCTGAACAATAATCCTACCGATTCGTATAAAAAAATAGTGAGGGTTTATTTTTTTATTTTTAGTTGGTTCGATTCTCCGGTGAGACAAGCGAATTTTAGAAGATCTTTGAATGCAGTTTTGTTTCTTTTAAAAAATGAAGGAATGTTTCCTTTCATTAAAACGAGCTAACTAAAGGATTTAAGGTAGTTCCCCTCCAGGGCCCTTAAATTTTTTCCAACCTGTAAATGCCTGCTTTGCAAAATAAACTATTTGAATTTGAAAATTATTGGATCATTATCGGAAAATAATCAAGCAGCGTAATTATCTTGATAATTTCGAACCCTGGCGGCAAACCTTACAGGCCCAGGGCGCTAAACCTTGAAATACGCCAATGGCTGGTAGGTGTCGAATCAGACACCGAAAAATAAAGGGGTAACCGTTGCTAATGGGTATTTTTCTTTTCCAGGTTACGTGCGTGGCCTGTTATGTCAGATATCAACGGCGTCAGGTGGCAAAAATGTGTAATGGACTTGTCAGTGTAGTGTTAAATTTACGTATTTTTCTCTTAAATAGCATACCTTTAGCGTAAGGCTTTTTTAACCCGTTCCCCTGTCAGTTTTCGATAACAATGTGCTCGTCTCTTGTATTTTTCAATGTACTTTTTTATGGTAGCAGTCATTGTTGAAATGCAAGTGTTTTTGTCAATCGATGTTAGTTTTGTGTAATAATTAACTTTAAGGGGGGAAGTTTGAATTTTAGTACCATAAAGACATCAGGCACACCTGTTGAGGTATGCTTTATACTTGATTAACACCCTACGCTATGTACGTATTGGGTGAAAAATTTATTAACGATAAATGTATATTATAAAATGAAATTATTTATATATCTTAACTGGTGATAGATTTCTATAAAGCCGGCGCCAGACATGTGTCCACTTATTTGCACACTTCTTCGACGACTTTGTACACACATTTGGCGCACCTGCCACACATGCTTCGCAAACTCTTTTCTCCACAGTATGCTGGTAGACAACAAAGGAGATGGACGACGATTTCGTGGACGCAGTGTGCTTATATTATTTATGTGCATGTAATTATTTTTTACATGTGCAACAAAATATATCGAAAATATATTTACATGGTTCCCCTTGCAGCAACTCAATAAATTCTAGGACGCATTCGTTACTCCAGTCCATTTTGAACGATCAAGCACGTAGTGTCTCACACAACCGTTCCGTACAACAGCGCTCGCGCAACTGGTCTTTGCAAATAGTGTGGCAGGCTACGCACTTATTTGAACACATTCCTTTGATGTGCGCTAAAAAACCGATACCGCTCGGCAAAGTGCAAAGCTGTGTACAAACTTTGGAACACATAGACAAAGTCTCGTGCCACACAGTGTGTCCACTCGAGTGTTCAAATAAGTGGACACATGTCTGGCGCCGGCATAAAAGATAATGACTCTATATCAGAGTGATGTGAATTTTTGTCTGATAGATTCATGTCATTCATATCAGTCGCTGACGTGATAATTGTTGGGGCCGTAAGGCATTGGAATGGAGACCACGTACAGCAAAGCGTAGCGTAGGCCGCCCTCGTGCCCGCTGGACTGGTCCAGGTTCGATCCCCGGTCGGGCATGCATCAATGAGTTTTTCTGAATTTATGTGCATGGTATTTGTTCTTACTTACCACTTGCTGAACGTTGAAGGTAAACACGTAAAGAAACCTGTAGCCCTAAAAAGCGTGTATTTGTGACCGAAGTACGTGGAGCTCTCCACTTATCACGTTGGGACGTAATGGTCGGTGAAACACGGGTGTACCGAGTGTGGACTGTGACTTGCATTTCACAGTTCACACTCGGAACACCTCTGACACCCCGGGATTCATGTTGTGGCGATATAATTTATATTTATTTATTTTTATGACATGATAAATACTCAAGCCTGTTTCCAACGTACACTTTTTAATATTTATGACACTGTTTTTAAGCATTCGTTTCCCAGTTTTAAAAGTTAAGACTTCCATTTATCCTGTTAAAAAGAAATGGTATATTTCGATGTCATAGGTCATGCGTGATTCCATAGACTAAGTATTACTACGTATAGACCGACAACTCCCATACATCAAGGCGTAGCTAATTTTTTACGCGCCTTTACGACACTAGGTGTCGCTAAGTGTTGCAAATAAGCATAATTTGTTTAATTGGCTGCAAGTTAACTCTCACAGTTACCAAGTAAACATGTAGATTTGCTTAGAAAAACTAGATGGCGCTAAGTTGGCAACACTAACCCTGCGGTCCGTAATAGAATTACATAGATAAAAGCTATGAATGAATTAAAGTGTGAGCGATGACTGGTCCGTAATTTGTGAGCTAGCAAACGATGTGAAAGATAGCTTATGATTCGGACCGCATTAAAAAAGATAATCTTAACCATAACCTCTTATCACAGAATACAATACGATTATTTGATTTTATTTCGTCAAAGTGCCGTGATTCGTGATGGAACAAGAAGAGTTTGTAGCACTGTTCTTTAACGTAGACTCAGATAGCGACGAAAAAAATATATATACATATAAATTCTTCCTTTTCGACGAAAAGTTCCACACGACTTTTTATTTGTTTCTCTCATGGCCGAATAAAACATATACTATGGTTTGTCTGATCTGAACTGCTGAAATAATGGAGCGAAAACAATTTTTGACATTCCATTCCGTTCAACGCTCACATCGCCTCACCTCCGTCGCATGAGCCATGAAAGTCATACGAATGAATGAACGCATTTGCTTCACTCATGGATTATTAGCCATTCACCTCATTCATTCGTAATCGATTTTAGCGAAATAATTCTATTTCGGAACGCGGGGTAACAGTGAATATTTCAGTGCCATCTGTTATAGAAGTGGGAATTATTTTTATGTTACGTGACATCGCTGTACCACTAGCGTCACCGATCGGTCTTTTTAGTATCGTGTTGGTTAGACAATTTAGCAACGCCATCTAGATTTCTTTACAATTTTACACCTTTTTTGTGGCTACAAACTGATGTATGGGAACTGATGGTCTGTACATAGTAATACTTAATCTATGGTGATATATGCTATTATGGCATGGTTTAGCGCTTAGTTTGACAAGAGCCTATCTCCACTTAAAACATGTTGTAAAGTTGTGTTAATTAAATCTTTATAAAAGATAAAAAAATCTATTAAGAGCGGTTTTGCAGCCGGATTGTGAAAAACCCGCCTTTTTCTAATTTATCGAAACGGGACACTTAAATTCAAAATTCACTCGATAGTTATTCAACAAAACATTGGTAAATATATGTAAATTACAATTTAATTTTTTTTAAGTTCTAATTACATAAACCAAATTAAACTTTGCGATAGCAACATACACAATACATAGGTAATAAGGTTATATATGTTTTTATTGCGAAATGCATCGCTTTGAATACTCTTATTATTATTAGAGTGCATTACCAGCTAGAAATCAATCGGAAACAAATTTAAAGGCACAAATTCTTTTGAAAAATTTCCTCTGGCCAGGATTTGAACCTGCGACCTCCTGCTTACATGACAGGCGCACTACCGACTGCGCTACCGAGGTTCGTATCTGGAACGACGAATTTTTCAATCGACGAATCAAATCCTGGCCCAAAGAATATTTTCAAAAATATTTGTGCTTTCAAATTTGTTTCTGATTGATTTCTAGCTGGTAATGCACTCTTATAATTATTAGGTATAACCCGGAGCAATAAAGAAAGGAATCTTAGATGGCGCCCATTATCATCCCCTCTCACTCGCACAGTATATCTGTCTTCAGTCGCACACCTGCGTACTGCATGCAAAAAAAGTTAACTCATACTTCCTACAAAAATGTACACACTTAACTTCAAATTTAAGGTGAAATTTAATCAACCGCCACAATTCATACTGGAGACTCGGTTTGTAATCAGGAACAAAATCAAATGACCCTTTTTTGTGAAATCCCAAAAAAAAAATATTTTTCTTCCTATGTGAACTGAATTTTTTTTTTTTTCAAATTTCGCCTGTGGTGTCAGTACACATTGTTCCTGATCACTAACCGAGTCTGCAGTATGAATTCTAGCGGTTGATTAAATTTCACCTTGTCTATTAAAATAGACCAAAAATATTACAAAAAAAAAAAATTAAAGAAACAACTTTTTATGCTGTCTGTATCACTGAGCAATAAAATCACAGGTACATGCCGCCATTTTAGATTCCTTTCTTTAATGATCCGCGTTCTTTTATGATATAATAATTAAAGAAATATAATTATATTTCTTTAATGATAGTAAGGTGTTGTTGAATAACTATTCAGTGAATTTTGAATTTAAGTGTTCTGTTTCGATTAATTAGAAAAAGGCGGGTTTTTCACAATCCGCCTGCGAAACCGCTCTTGAGAAATATGAACAAAGTAGGCGAAGTTATGCTACTTATTTTTTTTTTCTTAGAATAGTATATGAAGTACATTTAGATTATGTAAAGTAATATTTATATTAATTATTAAGGGTGTGTTCATTAATCATCAGATAACTGGTATGGGTTGAAAACTGGCCAAGTGCGAGTCGGACACGCGCACGAGGGGTTCCGTACCATTATCTATAAAAACGGCAAAAAAAACACGTCTGTTGTATGGGAGCCCCCTTAAATATTTATTTTATTGTGTTTTTTAGTATTTGTTGTTATAGCGGCAACAGAAATTTATCACCTGTGAAAATTTCAACTGTCTAACTATCACGGTTCATGAGATACAGCCTGGTGACAGACGGACAGCGGAGTCTTAGTAATAGGGTCCCGTTGGTTACCCTTTGGGTACGGAACCCTAAAAAGGCGATCGTGTCAGTTTATTTCATGATTGATTAAGCCACCCTTATACTAGGGCTTCGTCATAGCGCGCTAAAATCTACTATGCGTCTGATTTAAGGGGCTCCACAATGCTAAACAGCAGTTTTGCATTGGATTCAGTTCCGTCAATGTAGCTGGTAAAAAAAAATATATGGCGTGTTTTTTTATTCAAGACAATTATTAATTACACTTTTTAAATATACATACATTACTTGAAAAAAAAGCATAAATTTCACGAAGAAAGCGATTCAGTTTCCATGTTTCAAAACCGATTGAAACGAAACCAACACACGCAGATACTAACTAGAAAAAAAACATCTTTATTACATAAATAAATTATAGTTAATGTCCTAATGTAGCCACGATTTCAAAATAACAAGTTTTGCGTGCGCGGCATCTTATTAGAGCAGGATAGACAGTTAAAAAACATAAGCACTAGAGCAGGGGATCTAAAAAGGCCGACTTGGGTGAATCATAAAATGATTTGAAAGTAGGATAGAGTCAGATTTTTTCACACGTGCAAAAGAGACGGCATTAGAACAGAATCATAAGATTCATACAAAATGGCCTTTTTAGAGGACCAGGACTGAATTTTAGCACTTTGCAGCCCCTTAATTAAGACGCATAGTAGATGTTAGCGCGTGGCCCCATCATTATAGTTAGATAATAATTTTTTGTCGATTCTCGTACCACATACTGGTACTTGCATATTTATTAAAAAAATATATTTTTGCATCTGTGACATAATGTGAGACATTGGAACACGAGTGCTTGTTTCCGAAACGAACAAAGAGAGCTTCATAATAGACTTGCACGAGTTTCCTAATGTCTAATAATGTCCAGTTGCACACAATACTTTATCTACAACCATCAAAAATAATTTCACGGAAAATAAGAAAAAGAACACTCGTCATGATACTGTCGTGATACTTGTCATGATACTCGTCATGATACCCTGAGCTCAGGATGTATGTAGACATCCTACGAGCTCAGGGTATCATGAGAACAATCAGAAGCGAGAGAATAAAGAGGGCGTGGGTTAAGAAATTAAGACAGACCGTTATCGCTTGTGATTGGTTCTCTAGCGGTGTTATAATAAATTTGGCCAATCACAGCGCGAAATTGCTGTGTTATAATGTAATATAACATCGGTCAAACAATGTAGGTATTATAAAATCGCTTTTGTTGTTGTAATTACCTTATTGCAGTATGGAAGTAGATAAAATATATTAAATTAGTAATACACGAGCTGGATTCCGTTCTGAGTGAAAGAGAGATTACCTATGCGAGTGAATGAGATACTGTGTTCGTACAAGTTCGTCCAGTTTGTGCCGCTTACTCACATAGGTGTTTTTTTTACTCGCATCCGGCCTTTATTTTTGTAGAAAGTACATAAAACGCATGATTTTTTTGCATTGTATTAAAATAAAAAAGATTAATTAAAATATCAATCATAAATAACATTATTTAGGATTTTATGTAATCGTCGCTTAATTTTTAAATCACTAACTTAAAAATAGTAGCTTAATTTAGTAGGTATAGTTATGTCAATCATGATCTGTAGTCTGTAATAAATTAAAGAAAATGGAAATAAACATATTTATAAAAAAATGTAAATGTTTTTTTTAATGAAATTAATATAATCACAAACCGTGAACGCTACCTTACAAACGAGAAAAATATTTCTTGAACGCATCCTAAAGTCTGACAAGGAACCGACCAGATGAACATAACATCTTCAATGGTGGTGCTTCGAGTGTTAGAAATAGGAATTATTAGAAATAGGAATGTTAGAAATAGGGCTAGCAACCTGATTTTTTTTTTTGTTTATGTGTTTAACGCAATGTACTTCACTTATACAAAACATGGTTTTAAGGAACGAAGTACTTTTCCTAACACCCTGTATACCTAAAGTCTGCTTCTATTTTGATAGTAAAAATCCCGGAATTACGGAATCACTGAAAACATTTTGATAATACTTAATAGATATGTTAACGGAAATATTAATTAATTAAAAAGGAAACAAATAAATTCAGGAATTGAATACTATTCCTAGGAAATTTATAAAATGGCAAGCTTATTTAGGCCGGACAGAGCAGTAGGCAAAATAGAAGGCCGATCAAAAATGAATAGATAATTCAGCTTGGCATTTCATAAATTTCCTAGGAAATGTATACAATTCCTGAATAATGTCCATTTACGTTACCATCTGTTAAGTATTAGGTACATTATTGTAACGTGTTAAGAAATTCTCTAATTTTTACTATAAAAATAAATAATTTCCTGTGTACCATAAATGTTATGCTTTTTTCCACTGTTTAACGGCTCTGGATACAGTCCTTTTGAGCCAATCATTAACTTGCAAAATTGTAACAAAGTAACTTTTGTTTTCTTTGATTATATTTGTTTTATTTCCTCACACTATGCATTGATAAACGTAGTATGATACACGGGCGTAAGAGCAAAAAATTACTCTGTTTAAATCGTCCTCGTAATTTATTCCTTTTCGCCCTTGTAGCATAAACTACTATTGTTAATTCACAAATGTTATTATAAAATTAATGATTTTCTAAATGATCGTCCATTCAATCTCTTTAATTATACCATCCATCCATCAGCCCGTATTCGTCCACTGCTGGACATATGCCTCCCCAATATTACGCCACTCTTGGCGGTCCTCAGTCATCCTCATCCAGCCGCCACCCGCAACGTCCTTCAGATCGTCAGTCCAGCGGGCACGAGGGTGGCCTCCGCTACGCTTTGCTGTACGTGGTCTCCATTCCAATGCCTTACGGCCCCAACGGTCATCACGTCGTCGGCGACAATTATGGCCAGTCCATGCTAGGTATATTATTTTATTTCATTTGTTTAGCCACTAATGTCTCTTTGTGTGAGGTAACTGAATGTATTTATTTTTCCTACTGACATTTGAGCATTTATTTTTTATTTTATTTTATTTTTGAAGATGACCTTGCCTACTTCATAAATGTATTTTCTTATCAAAAGTTATTATGAAGCATGCTGCTTGTCAGTGGCGTGCACAGAACTTTTTGCTGAAAAGCAAGGAATTGGTCAAGAATAACAATAAAAAAAAATGAAAAAATTAAATATCACTTTAAAAAAAAAGTTTGTATAGGAAATTTTCACCCTAGGGTAGACATTGTCTACCCTGGCGTCATACAAAATTTTATTAGGGATTAGTTCCAGTCAACCTTGGGAAAACAAAAACATTTTTATCTTGGAAATTTAACCTAATCAGTGCATAACATTATGTAAAAGTAATTTTAAACGTATAACCTAAACATAAAAATATACTACATACAAATACATACATAAATACATTTCGGCCCACTTTGGGGCCGGCATCAGTCGAATTATGAACAGTAAATTAATTAGTAAAAAGTTAAAACTAATTAGTTATTAGTCATAAGGTTGTATATATTTTATGTCATTTACTGTTTAACTAACTAACATTTACTGTTCATAATTCGACTGATGCCGGCCCCAAAGTGGGCCGAAATATATTTCGAAAATAAGTTGTATACGCTGTTTTAATTATACAAAGAATAAAAATTAAATGAATGCTCAATGTAGCAGGGTGGAAAAAATTTAAGGGCCCTGGATGGGAACTACCTTAAATCCTTTAGTTAGCTCATTTTACTCAAATAAAACATTCCTTTATTTTTTGAAAAAAACAAAGCTGCATCCAAAGATCTTCTAAAATTCGCTTGTCTCACCCGGGAATCAAACCAACTAAAAATTAAAAACATAAAACCCTCGCTACTTTATCCTACGAATCGGTAGGATTATTGTTCAGGATAAAATTTTTCTAATAAACAATTGGTCTTACACTCATCTGTTGTACGAGATACCCATGAAATTGAATATTTATTACAAGTTCTTTATTAAAAATACCTAGTACTGTTCACTTGTAACACGTTGACACGTTATAATTTTTCTTATCTCTCTAACATCCAAAGACACCGTATGAAGTACAAGCTGGCTTGTTGCTTCATGAGTACAAGATTGCTAATTTGACACTCGAACGATAACTTTAAAATTTTTTAGAATCGATAAAAGTATTCGTTCCAATTTCAAATTTTATTTTGTTTTGCTTTAGCTTATCAGGATTCTTTTCTCTTCTTAATATCCGTCTTCGTTAAAAAAATGTTTCATGTTTATGTGATCTTCGTATTGATGATAAAATAAAATTAATATTAGTTTTCACTTTTTTTATTTCAAATACCAAATGTTTATTTGACAAATTTTATTCTGAACAATAATCCTACCGATTTGTATAATAAAATAGCGAGGGTCTATTTTTTTATTTTTAAATGGTTCGATTCCCGGGTGAGACAAGCGAATTTTAGAAGATCTTTAAATGCAGTTTTGTTTCTTTAAAAAAATAAAGGAATGTTTTATTTGAGTAAAATGAGCTAACTAAAGGATTTAAGGTAGTTCCCATCCAGGGCCCTTAAATTTTTTCCACCCTATATATTTATTCAAAATGCATAAATACACAGATACATATAGTATACAGACAAACAGTAGATTAATCAGTAAATTAACATTATATCATTGCAGTATAGAAACGCAGAAATTACAGTAAATCTGGATGTAAGGAGCTCTGAACCGGGAATCGAATATTTTCTATACTGCAATGATATAATGTTAATTTATATCTCCTTGCGATGGATACATCGCCAAGTGTTCAAACATAGACATTTATTTCTGTCATAGCTTAGTCAGTAAGTCATTCAGAGAATTGAGAGGTAAACATTTTACAAGTTGAACATTTTTCATAGGTTTGCGGAAGTTCTTTCCAGAGAACGGCTTAGAATTCAGTTCTACTTGATGCAAAATGAGATGCTCAATGTCAGGGATAACGGGCCCTTCAGTTTCCGGGCCTGCATTACACCATTCGAATTCACGCGCCGATGGCGTGTACAAATATTTAAATATCGAACCATCAACTTGTCCAACCGGTATCGGCGTCTACAAAACACGAAGCCAAAGCGAAACCAGCCCTATTCCTTTCAGTATAGAGTAGAGCGACTGGGGAGGTCAACTACTTAGTCAAAATTTGATGGGAGTTGATGGCCTTTTCCTTTTTCGGCATTCAAAACCGAACGGCACTTATTAATTGTCCCCAAAAATAACCTGATTGGACCACTTTTTGGGTTCGAAATAGAGGTAAGTAAGATGAAAGGATGGAGTGCATAGCATATGTGATCAGATCCCATAGGGCTCCAATGATCAGATAGGGCATACCTTGAAACGAAGGGTAAGAAATGTCCAAAACCAGAATAAATTGGACCCCGCGTTTCAAGTTCGCTTAGTTTAGGTTCCACCGAAAAACGTTTTCAACTTTTTTTCAACTTCTGTAACCCTATTTTAAGGTGTATGACCAAGCTAAATAAGCAACTCGATGTGTGTCGGTACAAATATCAACGGAAACGACATTGAAATAATGTTCATTTCAGCGTGCCCTGAAAAGTGGCTGTTACGATAACCACTGCGTCTCCGGCTAGCGCAAATAGGAGAAAATAATACTTTTCACATGGACGCCATGAACGGAAAAAAAAATTTGAACTTGAATTTTTTAGATATAAAATTTCCTATAATTTGGTGAAATAATAATTAAAATCGCTTTAGGCGTTTGGAAGGAGTAAGAGAATTCTTATGTTAATCATGTGAAACTTTCGATGACTTTCGATTTTTTTTGTCAAAACTTACAATAGAAAAACAGTTTATGAAACTTGAAATTCATTTTTGACTCTATAATGCCTATCATATATTTTTATGAAAGTTTTTGGACCACCCGTGAGGGAGGAGTAGGCCTTCAAAGACAGGTCCAAATTGCAGTTGGTGTATCCATTCGTCTTAAGAGATTTTGTTACATTGTGGCATAGAATAATTAATTTTATTATTCTAAGCTTTGTGGTTGCTAATAAACTTTATTTTATTTTATTTTTTATGTTATTAGTTTATTTATTTTAATTCTCTTTTACTAACATAATTTTTAAGATAATTGTTACTAACACTAATGGATCATTGATATCTGAAATAAATGGAATATTATTATTATTATTATTATTAGTCAAAGTCCAGGCAAGGGGGGATCTAGGTTTTGATTTTGGGGGACCACCCTGACAAGGTTTATCATAAAGTAAAAAAAAAAAGTTTTTAGGCGCTATAAGCAAAAGTCTTGAGGCTCTTTCGGCAATTGGCAATTTGCCATTTTTTCTTAAAACCTGTAATTTAACATTTTAGAACATTCAATTTAACTCTATCAATCAAATTCATTGTTACTACATAACATAAGTATAGTAAAAATAATATAAATCGTCACGACATGAATCACCGAGGGGGTGACAGAGGTGTTCCGAGTGTGAACTGTGAGAATAAATACTGTACAGTCAGAGAATATAAAGTATTACGTAATACTTTATATTCTCTGGTACAGTAATCCCAAAGTAATAATGCGCATACAAATCTATAGCCGAGCGACCGGACGTACCACGTGACTGTATTGATTGTATAAAGTGTAAGGAAATACGGACTTTGACGAACAGTGGCGAAGATTTGTATGCGCATTATCACTTTGGGAGCACTGTATTCTACTAGAATGAATACTTCTCTTTCTTTCGCTTGAGCACACAAATAAGAAACCCTTTTATTTGTACACTCATTTTCATACACATACTTTCACTCACTCTTTCACTCTCCCTCACGCATACACACTCACACCCCATATAAAAATAAGCAAAATTTTCTACATGTACTTTTTTGTCTTGGTTTTTTGATTTTGTTTTTATTTTTCTTATTATTAAGTTGAAAGTTATTCTTATTCATATAATTTATTTATCTGTTATATTTTACTTAAGAGCGGTTCGCAGCCAGATTGTGAAAAAGGCGGGTTTTTCACAATCCGCTCTTAAAAGAAGAATCCAATCACTGTCTACGAAATTGTATGTATAAGTTTTGAAATAAATAATTTTTATATTATTTTTGTATTTTTTGTAAATGCAAGTCACATACTCAATACACCCGCGTTCACCGACGACTATTACCTACGTCCCAACGCCCACATATTTTGGCAAATGTATAACATTATGCACCTATGCTATGTGTAAGTGCATCGAATAGAATCGAAAAGTCGAGTCAAATGTATGAAATTCCTGGGTATTTTAGGGGGGGGCATGGCCCCCATGTCATCCCACCACATCTGCCAATGAAACCAGAGGGTCCGGACACCCATATATGCCTAGAACAACTTTTGCCTATAATTTTTTTTTGTTTTTCAATGTCGAATGTTTGAATTCTACATCTTGTAACATTGGCTCGTTAGTTATCGACCTCTTGGGTATCCATCCATCAGCCTAGTTCGTCCACTGCTGGACATAAGCCTTTCCAGGACTTTGCCACTCCCGGTGGTCATCCTGAAAGAATTGCCCATACTCACACACGCTGGGCAGGTGGGTTGGTGAGTGCGGTGCCGGAACCGTCGCACCAGTGCCGCCGCTGCCCATCACCAGTCTGTTGCATATAAGACCCGGCTATTAGGGATGGATATACCGTCATCCATCGGTCCCAGGCATGGTGGGCCTCCTGGTTTTTGTCTGTGAGCTGTCCTCTTACTCTCCCCCGAATTACTTCGAGAGGGTCTCCAAGTAAGATGGTGGTAACTCCACAGTCGAGACCGGCATCAGCTCTACCACCTGGCAACCTTGGGTATAATAGGGTACTATTCTGCAAACTAAGAAAAGAGTAAAAATATTTGAAATGATTTGATTACCATTGATAATCATAAGTATGTCAATGATAAAATTGAAGGAGATAGGTATGCGACAATTTTTTGGGAACGTGTGATTTTTTGTCGAATCGCCCGTTAAAACTGTTCTTGGATATATTTGCCTGACCTAGGCTAGGCATTAAAGATAACTGCATAAAAATTTGTTCAATGGACTAAATCATTACTTGCTTAGTTACTAATTTCTTAATTTTAACTTTCTTCAAGAAACCCCTTAGGTACCAGTGAAAACTGCATCAAAATCCGTTAGTGGTCCTTTCGTTTAATTACAAGCAAACAAATACAGTCAGTCACCTGCGTTCAAGCTCTCTAATGAGGGATTTTCTGACAGCTCATTAAAAAAAACCTTGGTTCCAAATTACTCGACAGATGGCGTTGACGAGACGTGGTCTGAGTGTTGCCAGTGGGCGCTTTTATAATTCGCTTAGATTAAATTATGTTATTTCGACATTTAGATTTAATAAGCCGTATTTTAGAACTTGTGGTCTATAAAACCTCATGATGATGAATATTTTTACGAAAAAGCTGCAATTTCCATTTGCCTTTGTGTGACGTCACTTGAGAAATAGCTGTTTAGAAATGTGTTCTTTACTATCAAGATGAATTTATGATAATATGCTTCAGACTGATTGACAGCTGGATGACATATGAGGAGACAGACAGAGACAGATCACTTATTTTTATAAGAAATCACACATCACAATCAGTACAACGTCTAAAATTCTTAAGTGACGTCATTAGGACAATTCTTAAAAAAAATATGGTTAATTTTTGCACCAAAATAATGAAAAGTATCTCCTAAAATAACCTAAATTCTCTGAAAAAAATATTTTAAAACTGTTTTGGTAATTAAGCTATAGGAATTGTATGTGTGTGTTTGTTTTCGCTCCTTATATGGAGTCAGCCTTCTGGTAGTATTTATTTTGTGGTTGAAGGTACTAAAAGCCGGCCGTCCCTACAAAGTGGATTGTTTCAATTATATTATGAGATATGGTTGCTTGTAGTGGCCGCCCGGTCTAACGCAGTACATCTTGCCAAAAGGCCCGATCTCTTACGTCATACAACATCGACCTTCAATTACCACGAAATGACCACGAACATTCAAACGTGGAAGCAACTGTTTAAATATAGAACACGCACGCATCGATTAAACTGCGCGCCTGGTTAGTAGTTCCGCCGATTATTGCATTATAGTGCTTTTTTCAATGGATTACGAATAAAGATAATTTGGTAGGCGCCATCCTGCGTGGCTACTGCGTGCGCTATGCGTGAGTCAAGATTATTGGACTAAAATAGGCTAGGAGCGCTGCGTTAGTAACCGTACGTGATCGAATACAATGAGATAGAATGAGAAATTAATAATTTTCTGATTTATTCCTTCACTTGTGCCAGAAAAATTACTTTTGAACGAAATTTCAAATTTCTGAGTCAACTGAATGTGCCCTATAGGTTTCTATAGTGAGCTAATTCTTATGAAATTAATTACGTAAAGGGCAATAACTTGTTGTCGCGTTGAGTAAGAAGCCTGATTTTTTAACAGCAACAAAGGGCTGTAGACTTTTATAACAAGTATCAGTTTCAACTTGATATCTTTCAAGGGACCCGAGAAAAAGGGTTATGACAAACGAACCTATACGGAACCTTAATAAAGTTGATGGACATAATTTTCACTTGAATGCTCCATTCTGAGGCCCAACCAATTTTAAGCGTTCCGTACTAAATACCTTTAAAACAATACAAGGATGCCTTTGTTGTCCGTCTGGCTGTCAGTAACGACTAGCTAGAAGTTAGCCGCTATGTTGAAATTAATATTAAAAAACCAAGTTATGCTATATTTTATTTTATATACCTGAGCCTTGCTGTAATAACAGTTTATCACAAAAAATCTCGTAACTTGGGAGATTCCGATTTTTCAAGTATATTGGAAACGTGCGCGTGAGTTCCACTCGCACTTGACCGGGTTTTTTTCAAATGTCCTAACTAAACCACGGCCTAGCATCTGCCACTCTCTGACTAAAACTAGCGAATGATATCTAATATCATATGAGACTATCTCATATTGATACTCGATTGCGTAGGGTTACCGACGCAGCGCTCCTAGTCTGCATGTCAATGACCGCCCGCCCTCCTGAACCAGACACCATTATCTTTAATTCTGATTTATCTGCAACTGAAGGGCATTTTTGTAATGTTTGATAAGAATATATCAATATCGGCTGGGAATGGGGGCAAGGAAATAATTAGATGATTATTGGGGATTTTTCTTCATTATCCCACTATCACATCCCATCCCATCCCATCCCACTAATAATAATATATAATAGGGATGTGACGACGCCATCGTCCTCTGGTACGTCCAGTACGTCCAGTGCAATCAGTCACCGCAGGGCGGCATGTGGCGAGCCGATGGTGAGTGGTGATACCACGGACCCTACCTCCAGGGGGCACGCACACGCATACACACAGCAACAGACCCCCCGCCTCTGCGCTTGCCTTAGCAGCTGGCCAGGATGGAGATGCAAGAGCGAACCTATGCTCCAGGTTGGAAGTGTAAAATGTTATAACGCTGGGGGCACTTGACTTGATCTTGCGCCCTGTAGACTCACCTCTCGACAACCTTAGCTGCTTACAAAGTGTTGCCGCCTGGCCGCCCCATGGTGGCTCACAACGGCTATCTTGCTGCATAGTTATCAAACAGCAAGTCACCATCTGCCATACTTAAATTTGTCAGAGATTTTCGAAGCAGATGTCCTGTTATCCGGCCCATTCTCATAGCCCACTCCAAGTCGCTTCCATCCTGGCAATAGTTTGTGGGGGACTGTCCGTTAGAGGGTATCTCAATTAAGGGAGAGGCCTCCATGGATGCAGCCATCTCACATTTAGATTAAATGGTACCAAAGGCCTCTTCAATGTTGGCTTCGGCCCCATGAATGCCTTTCAAATGACCGGGTCCCTATGGGCCCGTGACTGAAACGTGTACCTACATCATAATAATAATATTATAAATGCGAAAGTTTGAACGGATGTATGGATGTATGGATGGATGTTTGTTACTCCTTCACGCCGTAACTACTGAACCGCTTGGGCCGAAACTTTGTACAAATGTAGTTCTAGACCTGGAATAGAACATAGACAACTTTTTATCCTTTGACTTTTAATTAGTTCCCATGGGAACAAGTAATAGTGTCGTTCAGAGACGCGGCTCGGCCTTCAGCCTCGCCAAACATATTATACTAGGAGATTAAATCAGTTATCAAAGACCGCCAAAAACACATTAGCAGAGGATTAATTTAGAGAATAAAAATAGTGTCGGTCAGAAAAGCGGCTCGGCCTTCGGCCTCGCCAAAGATGGAAACGTGTCTTGGTCTTCGGCCTCAATGGGGATCAAATTAGAAATTAGACATGATGAGAACCAAAAACACTTCAAATACTCCAAACCAGAGTCAGGTCAACTACGTACTAAAAAATTAATGGTCTGAAAAATATTTACAGATTTGACACGACTACACAAAAACTTAATCAACGCGGGCGAAGCCGCGCGAAAGCTAGTAATAAAAAATTAATAGGTAAGATGATTAAGGCTGCTATGTACTTAACAAAGGGGCAATCTAATTAATAAAACATTAAATATCGAGTTAAACAAATTATGAATCCAAAAAATGAATCACCAAATGGCTGAAAACGATAAATTATGATGAAACAGCAAGATCTTTTGGAGTCAGAAAACAGAAAAGAAAAAAAAAACAAAAAGAAAATAAATATAATATGTACACTTTTCTAATAAACGGTTAACTAATTACATTAGTTAGTGATTATATCAATCAATCCTAAGAATCAACTTCGTAGGGCTGCCTTAATTATGTAATTTAATTACAATTATACCTCACGCATTCACACTCACCCTCTCACACTCTATTACACAACACACCCTCATACACTCACATACTCGCACACGCACACACAACACCTTAAACAATATTTGTAATATTAACCATAGAACCACAACATAGGGTCATGGGTGACCCCGCGCACATTTAATTTCATTTTATTTAAGCGAGTTTTTCACCTACAGCACTGTGCGTCTAGGTAACTTTGACACTTTTGCCAAAGTTTAAGTTATTAAGAGTACATGCAACAAAAAAAAAATTGACAATCAGTAGCCAGTGACGCATTACGGGGTGCGCACGCTTATTAATCTCGGACATATTACAGTTTGGGGTCGCCCGCGACCCACGTTGTGGTAATCTCTTAGCCCCACTTGCGCCAAGCAACATAACCCAAGTTAACTAACTGTTTATGCTATGTCCTTATTTCCATCGTTTGATGTGACAAGGACAAAGCATTAAAAGTTAGTTAACCTGGGTTAAGTAGCTTGGTGCAAGTGGGCCTTAGAGTGACAATGGTTCACGTTTTGGGGGTAGATAAAGAAAATAGTAACTATGATAGAAATAAATTTCTATATTTGAACACTTGGCGATTTATCCATCGCAAGGAGATATAAATTAACATTATATCATTGCAGTATAGAAACGCAGAAAGAATTATAATGTTAATTTAAAGAAAATAGTGTTTCACAAGCCCAGGCTCGATTATCTTCGAGTTCTCGCCGCTATTTGACTAGAGTCAAAGATAGGAAGGGCAGAAAAAGATGTGTCAAGTGTCATTTTTTTCCTCCTTATCATTTCTAAAATGTCCAAAGTAACGTCTTACATTTGTTAATAGTAGTTTATGTTACTAGGGTGAAAAGGAATAAATTACGAGGACCATTTAAAACAAGCGAGTGTTTTAAACGTAACCGAGTAATTTATTGCTTTTACGCCCTAGTAACATAAACTACTATTAACAAATGTAAGACGTTTTTCAATGCATAGTGTGAGGAAATGAAAATAAATATAATCTTGTGAACTTTAAATTATAATTGGCTCAAAAGGACTGTATCCAGAGCCGTTAAACAGTGGAAAAAAAAGTATAACATCTATGGTACACAGGAAAGGCTGCAGGTTAGCCAACCATTATAAATAAATAAAAAAAAAAAATAATAATAAAGCCCTAGGGCAAAATAATCGACTTTTTGTTCGGTTTTGATGCATAAAAAGTGGGCCTTTACGAGCACATGCATTGAAAAAGTTATTAAAGTTTTGTGCTTTTTTAAACATCGTGTTTTTCTTTAGGGATCACCCGTGACCCATGTTGTGGTTATGTAACTAAATTTAGATGTTTTAGTTGTAGGGTTAATTATTATTAAGTTAAACTAATCCATATTTAGGATAAATAGACTAGGAAGGTTTATTGGTCACGGTAACTTTATGAATATGGAAGAGCGTGTCCTTTAAATACCGGTGTACTTCGCTTAATAAAAGGTCACAGCCACAATATACAATTATGTATAATTTATAACAATTATGTAAGCGGGAAGAGGGATCATAGCGGGAAGGTAGGATCGTACCGCGAGTCTATTGTATTCAATTGTCATCTCAATTCAATGTGCTACTTATGTTGCATGCTAAATAATGTTACCCTGCGAAGTGTCCATGGAAGACCAGCGTCGTGGTACAGAATAGTGCCATGACACATGCTGAGTGGAGGCTTTTTGGGTGTCACTTCTGTTTTGTTTGTTATTGATTATTATTATATTTAAATTGTGTGACACCAATAAAGATTTTTCTATTCTATTCTATTCTATTCTATTCATAGTCAACAGAAGGTAGTTTTGAAATAAGTAGAAAAACTTGCTTAAACGTATTATTTAAGAATTGGGGTCTACTTTTATAAAGGCCACCAGTTGGCGCCACTGGCACGTAAGGTATATGTCAAAGGTTTGTTAGGCTAGATTTACATAGAAGTTCGATTTTTTGTTTTGCTTATCCATATAATATTAATATTTTTTTCTTTCTTAAATGCGAATAAACAATGCCGCAATGATGTGCAGTTCCGTTATGTTTTAAAACAAAAGGAGGAGATAAAGTTTTGTTTTAGCCCCTCTTTTCTTTAGCTCTAATCTTAATTCATTTACTTTCATTGCACCGTACCTTGAATAATAAACCTGAAACTATGAATTTATCTCGACTAATACACAAATAACTAATAAAAATCCATAGCTTTCGCCGTTTCGCGGGCATTTGACGTTTCTCTATACCTGTCGCCTCAGTGGCGCCACCTGACGTCGATAGTAGCCCTTCATAGTTAATTATTGTAATCACCGATTTTTTTTCTTCAAAAGCAAACTTTACTTTCAGCCCATAGCTCCATATCCATAGATTTTTTTTTTTTTTAAGTTCGGTTTTTAAGCTTCTCGAGTCCGGTATATTTTTAAAAGCGAATATTCTATGGTTTGTGTTATTTTTTTCTAGTTTTTTTTTGCTCAATCATTGTTCTCTAGATATTTTAAAAAATGGCGCTATTAACTCAATTTGTGAAAATGTGTTTACTATTTTATTTTATTGTACTTTATTTTAATTTAGATTAAGAATGTTATTTGTTAAGATATTAATATCAATGTGATATTATTGTTTTTAGATAAGTATTTGTAGAACATTAATTACGAGTATGATATTGTTGACCTGCCATGTAACCAGTTTGTGACATGGCAGGTTATAATTATGGTAAATAAAAATAATAAGCAATTCTGTTACTAACAAAATATGGACTTTGTCTGAAATAAAATTATATTTTTATTACCCCGCAGTGGCGGAAAAAAATCTCACGTCTTGTCCGTGGCTGATAAGATGTCTAATTGGTAAGATGGTCTGTGGCTTGGGCTTGAGTCTCACGTAATCCTGCACTGAGCAGGGATCAAACTAGATTGGTTATCTTACCACCAAAAAAACTATAAATCCACGCGATCAGAACGATGTAGACCCCGTGACCTCGTGCTCTCCGGCTGACTGCTGAGACAAATTATATTATTGAGCTGTTATCTATCAGGTTTTTGTCACGTTATCAGCGAGATAACCTATTGACAGGGTGTTCCCGAATCGCTGCAGACAATGCTGAAAGAGAAGTGTTATTAAATTATCGTCACGACATGAATCCCCGAGGGGTGTCAGGAGGTCTTAACAAAAAAAAAAACAAAAGTTGATTTATATACCCATCGGCAAAACAAGAAAAAGAAGAAGGAAACACAAACAAGACTGAAAGAACTGATTATGGAAGAAGAGGAAAGTTAAAAGCACCCGGAATAGAAGAGCTTGTTTGATTGTATGACTTGATTGATGGACCATGGCGAAATCGTGGCCTCTGCCTGCCCCTCTGGGAGACAGGCGTGAACGGCTATGACGCCGCAGTCAGAACTGAAAATAGGTAGCCTGATGAAGGTCTCTCTTAAGTTGACCGAAACGTCGAGTTTTTATCGTAAAAATCAAACTGAGATTATACATACATATATTCACGCCTGTCTCCCAGAGGGGTAGGCAGAGACTACAGAGATTTCCATCTGCTACGATCGAGGCACACCTCACACAGATGAGATGTGACTTATCTTAGGTTATGACCCCCAAAATCATTCACACCGATTCCAAAATCAGCGACACTTAGGGCAATACTTTATATTCTCTGCCACACTGATTCCAAAATCATTCACACTAAGTCCAAAATCATCCACACTGATTCGAAAATGTCCTAAAATTTGTCGGCTAGGAACATTTTGAATAGATTATTAACTGCTAAAGTCTAAGTAATAAAATCAAAAATAGTCGAAAAATAGGAAAATCTCAAAAGATTCAATTAAAATGCTTGGAATACTTACTTAAGCCATGATGACCGCCCCCAAAATCGTAGGCTGCGACCTGCACGCGTAGCATAGTGTTTAATCGCGCCCGACGCCACTTGTTGAATCACAATCATATACATATCCATATCATAATATACATAATACATATCCACAAATCTGGAAATAAACGTGACGTATCTAAGTATCGCCCGGTATGCTCATTATCGTGTTTTAGTAAAATTCTTGAATCCTTAGTTTATGATTCTGTTAATATCCAATTTCGTCACAAATTACATGACAGTCAACACGGTTTCGTTACGGGCAGATCCACAACCACAAATCTTCTCACATATAGTAACTATCTGTCTAAAGCTTTTAATAACAAGGCTCAAGTTGACTCAGTGTATACTGATTTTGCGAAGGCCTTCGATCGTGTTAATCATCACATCTTACTGATCAAACTAGAACACATAGGCATCCATGGTAGTTTGTTCAGATGGTTTAGTTCCTATTTGCGCAGTCGTAGTCAAATAGTATCAATATATGGGTACGAATCAATTCCTTTTGAGCCAACAACTGGAGTTCCGCAAGGATCAAATTTGGGACCCTTACTGTTTTTAATATTTATTAACGATTTGTTGGGTAATCTGAATTGTGAATGTCTTGCGTACGCAGATGACTTAAAAATCTTTTGTAAAATTAAAACAGTTGACGATTGTGTCGCTATTCAAAGTGATCTCGATGTCCTACATCAATGGTGTATTCAAAATTATATGTCCCTAAACATAAGTAAATGTCAATTTATTTCTTTTACTAAAAAAGTTAACTTTATTAATTTTTCTTATAAAATAAATAATGTCGGACTTGACAGAGTCGAAATTGTAAAGGATTTAGGTG
This sequence comes from Ypsolopha sequella, assembly GCA_934047225.1. Lineage (NCBI taxonomy): Eukaryota > Metazoa > Arthropoda > Insecta > Lepidoptera > Ypsolophidae > Ypsolopha > Ypsolopha sequella. Next base: position 13,378,275 of record OW204011.1, read on the forward strand.
TATATTTTGACAGTAAATTAACATTCGTTCCCCATTATGATCATATTATAAGTAAAGCAAATAAATTGATCGGATTCATATTTCGCACTACAAAACCTTTCAAAAAAACTGAATCTATATTAATTTTGTATAATTCTTTGGTCCGAAGTACTTTGGAGTATTGTAGTTCAGTGTGGTCTCCAATTTATGCTAAGCATGATTTAAGATTAGAAAAAATTCAAGCCCGTGTGCTACGTTACATCTGTGCAAAAATTGGCAAAAGGCGGAAATTAAGTACATATGAAGAACGATTAGATTATTTTAAGTTACTTACGCTCAATCAACGAAGAAAGGTTTCTGATCTTGTCATGTTGCATAAAATTGTAAACTCAACCGCTGATACAGACCTGCTGTCACACTTATCCTTTAAGTGTAACAGAAGATCTGTTAGACATCCTAAGCCATTTCATATACCTAATACAAATAACAATGTTTCTCATAATAACCCACTGTATCGAATGTGTCGTGAGTACAACAACATTGCAGAGGATTGTGATATTTTCTTTGACAGTCCTGGCTGCTTTAAACATAAATTATTTTTGTTATCAGACTAAGCTTGTATGTTTTGTAAATGTTAAAATTTATATAATTATATGTATTTAGTTATATTATATATTTATGTATATCTTCCTAATCTTTTTATAGTCATTTTATTCATGCTCTTTGTGTTCTAAATTGTCAATTGTTATATCTGTTATTTCCAATGTTGTGTACGGTTATTATCTAATTATGAACATTACTTGTTATTCGATTGTCAAAATGTTATGTGAATGTTTTGTTTGTAATTTGTTACTGTACCATTTAAATAAAATAAAATAAAATAAAATAAAACAAGTGCAAGGAGCGTGACGTACTGTTTAATCGCAAAAACATCGTGTCACGCTCCTCGCACTTGTGATTCAACAAAGTTGCGTCGCGCGCGATTAAACACTATGCTACGCCAGCATAGCTAGCATGGCAGGAAGAAAACCTAAGAAAAAGCCCGATAAAACGTTGTTATTTCTTCATTTTGACAAGTAAACCAAGATGGAAGCTTTATTCTTCTTTAGCTAACATGGTGTCAAGATAAAAAAGAGTATTTCTTTTTTTTTACAGTTAGAGAGATTTTTTTTTTATTTTTATTTCTTCTTTTGCTAACATTGCAGCAGATCGTAATATGTATTCCGTTATGACGGACATTAGGCTATTTGACTAATTTCGGACGTAATTTTAAATGATTATTTATAACATAATAAGCACACTTTGATATTTCCGAGAAATTTCACTGTTTTATTAATAAAATAAATATTTAAGTTTACGTTTTAAAAATCGCTCCGAAAACGATGTTTCTGTAATGGCGCTGGTCACGTGACACGCGTGACGTCACACGCTAGTAAACAAGTTCACATAACCTCAACAAAACAGTGCACCTAAGTGAATTCTCATTACAAAATGTATCCAAAATTGACCGAAAAGTGCTTCACAGATCGGATTTAACACTCAGAAAACATAAAATGCAAACAACAATCAGTTTAGGAATCCATGTTTACTTGCATGTGACGTCACCATGAGTTGCCACCAATCACAGAGCGTTCGCGGCACATTGCCGTCACAGATAAGATATTTTAAAATATTATATGTTATTTCGCGTAATTTGCAAAAAATATGCGTAATTTAGTTTAAATAACGTGAAATATGTCTTTTTTAGGCTATTATCTGATAGGATGACCACAATTTGTAATGTATTTTCAATGTTGTCAAATAGCCTATTTTAGTGACGTAAGAGTCTAACATTCTGGCGCCCCCCCGTACTTACGTAGTTTGTTTATTACCGAAACGAAAATTTGTTTCAAACATGAAGAGCATTCAGTTCTGTTATTACATCTGGTGCCAGCGGGAAAGGGAAAGGGCGTCACTCGTCATTTGTTTTCGTGATGCTCTTTCGTTTTATACTCTGACGTCAAAGACATACCTCCAAATGTAGGGTTGCCATCCATCCGGGTTTCCCCAGATTTGTCCTACTTTGGAGGGTGTTCGGAGAGCGTCCCGGCCATGAAACTGTCCCGGTTCCAAACGTATACCTAGTATCCATTCTGCGCGGCAAAAGTGAGTAAAGCCTAGAATTTTATATTTAGTTAATTTTATGAAGTTTTAATTTTGTAAACAAAACGAAGAGAAAGCATATTTGGTGTATCTACTTTTTTATTTCTTAAACGATGAGAGAAAAAGACTCTGTTTAATTTGTTTATGATATCGTTAATTTCCTTTATTCGCAACACAACTTAACTTATTTGACAGGACTAACCTTATTTTGAGCGTCCTGTCTTTGTCTTTTCGATACAGAAAGAAAAAGACAGGACGCTTAAATGAAGATTAGTCCTGTCAATTAAGTTAAAACGTGTTACACCAAATCGGTGTTAATAAATAACTTAAACTTATTTTTAACTAGCGATCCGCCTCGGCTTCGCACGGGCATGTATTATACATATAAACCTTCCCCTTGAATCACTCTATCTATGAAAAAAAACCGCATCAAAATCCGTTGCGTAGTTTTAAAGATCCAAGCATACATAGGGACAGACAAACAGCGGAAAGCGACTTTGTTTTATACTATGTAGTGATTTAGTGATTTAATACATTTCCGGGTTTTACGCTCGCGAATCCGGGATTTTTAAGCTCTTTGTACTAGTTTATAGATTTAACTGATGGCAACCCTATCCAAATGTATCTGATCTGATCATCTGACCATCATGTAGACGAGCCGTGGAAGGAACACACGTGGAGAATAGTTTGGCGATGATTGTAATAAAGAAATGCAAGCTTGGACAATTCGTCCAAGGATGCAGGGCTTCCCAAATGTGCCGTCAGAGATTCTGCTCGCTCGCGATTACCGTCGCTAAAGCAGCTCGATGTTTGTCTGTATGAATATCGACGGAAACGACATTGAAATAACGTTCAAATCAGTGCACAATGCGTAGTGGCTGTTACGATGCTCGCTGCGTCCTTGAAAGGGCAAAATAGGAGAAAATAATACTTTTCACATGGGCGTCATTGTTCCATTGAATAATTCTATGTCATATTTATAGCTATCAAGTTTATCTATTTATCAAAGCATAAATGAATTAAATCACCTAAGCCGCTTAGGAGCAGTAGGAAATTCAAGCCAAAAAAACACCATTTAGTTGAAACAATTTTTCATATAGAAGTTTTGGTGGTACGAAAAAGAAAAATGTTGCATATGTTGTCCTAGAGTTGATAATCCATAATAAATTTTTTCAATATTTTTGGTTAGGCCATAAAAGAGGAGTAGGCTTTAGAAAGTACCCATTTGGCGATATTAAGGGCCTTAATATTGTACCATCGGTCAAACAATGTAGGTACTTATAAAACCGCTTTTGATGTATTATTTAGTAGTTGAACTATATAATATTTCAAAACCGACTGAAAGGAAACCAACACACACAGATATACTATCTAGAAAAATCCATCTTTATTACATAAAGAAATTATAGTTATGCCCTAATCGAGCCGCGATTTCAAAATAATTGAAATTTTCCGTGCGCGGCTGGCGCGGCATCAGATTAGAGCCGGATAGACGGTTAAAAAACAAAAGCGTTAGAGCAGGACTAAATTTTAGCATTGTGCAGCCCCAAATTGCAGTCCAGGGGCTCTACCGCGTAATTCTCATTTGTATCAACTTCAAGCAAATGCATGCGAAATTAAACGCGTGCAAAAGAGATGGCATGTTAGGCGGGCGTCGTCGCACGCACGAAAAATTTCAATCTCAAGTTGATGTTGATGAAAATGAGAATTACGCGGTAGACCCGCAGATGGATCTGAACGATCAGAGATCAGCCTCTGCAGCCCACGTTTTAGCAAACTCTGTTCTTTAGTGCGCGCTTTGCATTGGACGCAATCAAAGTTATCAAAGCAATGGCTTCCCGTTTTAGAATGGCATGTAAATGCATCAACAATAGGTGCACGCAAAATATTCCTTTTGTTTTTATTCTTGAGCGCCTTTCAGTGGACAGATGACTGTTTGCAAGACTAATCAAGTAGGCGGAGTTAACATATATTTATTATATTATGTATTGTATTATATTAGTCATTTACTATGAAATTGCCGTTTTCTATGGAGAATTTAAAGAAAACTCAATTTTCAGTACAAACATTTTTGCCTTTTTTTTTAGGAATGACAAATCCAATTTTTGTTTAAAAAATCGTGTATGAATGAGACAACATTAAGCTAACAGTGACTTTAAGGTGGATGGTCCAAGGTAGTTTTTATAAAAAAACTTGTGAGAACCAATAACGACGACAGAAGTATTATTATTTAATTCTGTTACCTTTTTCCACACGTTCCATCAACTTTACACCCGCGAATAATCAGTTTTTCTATAAAAAAAAAATGTTTTAACAGTCTAATTTTGCAATTTAAAACTTTCATAAAGTTTTAAATAACAAAATTTGATTCTAAAAAAGTTTTTTTGTACAAAAACTGATTATTCGCGGGTGTAAAGTTGATGGAACGTGTGGAAAAAGGTAATAGAATTAAATAATAATACTTCTGTCGTCGTTATTGGTTCCCACAAGTTAGTATGAAGATTGCCTTGGACCATCCACCTTAGTTGGAATTTTAAAAGTGTCAGCTGTGACAAAATATTACGAATCTTATGGAAACGGATGACATTTAGGACGAACTGTCTTTGAAGATTTAATTTTTGTAACCAAATTGAAAACAAAAACAAAATTTAACATGTAGATATAAAACCTGAAAAGCAACTTTTAAACCAAAAAACAAATAATGGAAATAGCTATTGAATTACAGGAATTATGAACTCATGAATATGTGAGAAAATTTCGGCAATTTCATAGTAAATAACCTATTGTATTCCTATATTATTTATAATCTTACTTCCTTCTATATTTTCTTCAAGTGTATTATTTGATGAAATTTTTAGTAAACATAACCTTTTTTTTTGTGAATTTACCCATATCTATTATATCTATCATTATCTATTATATTTAGACATAGATTATAAATAGAATTACATCGATAAAAGCTATGAATGAATTAAAGTGTGAGCGATGACTGGTCCGTAATTTGTGAGCTAGCAAACGATGTGAAAGATAGCTTATGATTCGGACCGCATTAAAAAAGATACATCTTAACCATAACCTCTTACCACAGAATACAATACGATTATTGTATTTTATTTCGTCAAAGTGCCGTGATTCGTGATGGAACAAGAAGAGTTTGTAGCACTGATCTTCAACGTAGACTAACCCCGCGTTCCGAAATAGAATTATTTCGCTAAAATCGATTACGAATGAATGAGGTGAATGGCTAATAATCCATCCCTGCGGTCCGTAATAGAATTACAATGGATCATAAGCCATTCACTTCATACTTTCGTAAACGATTTTAGCGATATAATTCTATTTCGGAACGCAGGGCATGAGTGAAGCAAATGCGTTCATTCATTCGTATGACTTTCATGGCTCATGCGACGGAGGTGAGGCGATGTGAGCGTTGAACGGAATGGAATGTCAAAAATTGTTTTCGCTCCATTATTTCAGCAGTTCAGATCAGACAAACCATAGTATATGTTTTATTCGGCCATGAGAGAAACAAATAAAAAGTCGTGTGGAACTTTTCGTCGAAAAGGAAGAATTTATATGTATATATATTTTTTCGTCGCTATCTGAGTCTACGTTAAAGAACAGTGCTACAAACTCTTCTTGTTCCATCACGAATCACGGCACTTTGACGTAATAAAATCAAATAATCGTATTGTATTCTGTGATAAGAGGTTATGGTTAAGATGTATCTTTTTTAATGCGGTCCGAATCGTAAGCTATCTTCCACATCGTTTGCTAGCTCACAAATTACGGACCAGTCATCGCTCACACTTTAATTCATTCATAGCTTTTATCTATGTAATTCTATTACGGACCGCAGGGTCAGATAGCGACGAAAAAATATATATATTTATAAATTCTTCCTTTTCGACGAAGAGTTCCACACGACTTTTCATTTGTTTCTCTCATGGCCGAATAAAACATATACCATGGTTTGTCTGATCTGAACTGCTGAAATAATGGAGCGAAAACAATTTTTGACATTCCATTCCGTTCAACGCTCACATCGCCTCACCTCCGTCGCATGAGCCACGAAAGTCATACGAATGAATGAACGCATTGGCTTCACTCATGGATTATTATCCATTCACCTCATTCATTCGTAATCGATTTTAGCGAAATAATTCTATTTCGGAACGCAGGGAGAGTGAGATAATAAAGCCAATTCTGAAGGCTTTAATTTTAGTTTTGGTGCTGTCAAAGTTTAAAATTTTCCAAAGAAATTTAGCTTCTATTCCTAACTCTTAAGGACTATTTTGTATCGAAGAAAATTTAGTTTTGACAGCACTAAATCTAAAATTAAAGCCGTCAGAATCGGCTATAATATTGAATAATCTATTGGGAAATAGAAACAGTTACAACCCGTACGAATCAACTGTGCACTCCGCTGGAATCTTACTGCCCCGCGCGGCATGATAATAAATATCATGATAATAAAAAAAGTTGTGGGTAGTATTTTTTGACCCTAATTTTACGCCTAACTTCATTTTTTTTAATTTTATAGTTAGAGTTATATTTTTTTTTGTTTTTTTTTTATAATTTTCTACAATATTATATAATATTCGAATAGACATATATATACAAGGTGACTTTTTGATCATCGTCCAAATTCATACCGGAGGCTTGGTAAGTGATCAGCATCAGGGATCGATAACAATTTTTGTAAAATTCGTATAATGAAATTTCGACTTCCCATAGTAATTCACTCCCAGTCCTGAGTGAATCACTATGAGAAGTCGAAATTTCATTTTATGAATTTTACAAAAATCGTTATTGGTTCATGGTGCTGATCACTTACCAAGGCTCAAGTATGAATTTGGACGATGTTTACAAATTCACCTTGTGTATATATATATATAATATATATATGTATATATATATATATTATATATTTTTATAATTTCTACCGTACATAAAAAAAATACTGTTCCTTTTTTTATTAGGATTTTGTAGTACCTAAAAGGTACAAAAGGTACCTTTATGGTGAGACTCCGTTGTCCGTCCGTCCGTATGTCAAAGCCTCATAATAACTTTAGCACCGTTAAGATAAAGACATGAAATTTGGCACAAAAATAGCATTAATTTGCTCACATATCACAATGTAAAAAAAAAATATGAAAAATTTTAAATTGTTCGAAATATCTCCAAAACAAAAGTGAGAAAAATAAAAAATATTATCCTAAAAGTACAATATGGGTATCAAATTGTAGACATTAAAAAGATGATTGGAAAAATATTTCTTTTTACTATATTTACTGGCACTGGTTTCGAAAAATCTTTAATAAATCACAAAAATATATATGCCCCCTTATCTTCGAAACTGGTAGACCGAAAAATATGATTAAAAAAAATTGAGCACATATGAAAACTATAAAAAAGAAAGTAAAACAAACAAAAAAAAACCGGCCAAGTGCGAGTCAGACTCACGTACCTAGGGTTCCGTATTGTGGATGATAAATTTAATTTTGTCATATTTTTTTCGTGAATTTCTCAACTGCTTTATTTTTCCTGTCATCTTTACGTAAACCCATATTACCATGATTTTTTTCATATTTTTTGTTCCATGAGTTTTGGAGATAAGGGGTTTTTTTAAAGATATCTCGAAACCAGTGCCAGTAAGTATAGTAAAAGTATATATTTTTACAATCAGCTTTTTAATATCAAACCTACAATTTGATATCCATATTGTATTTTTATAAAATACATTTTTTATTCATTTTACTTCTTTTTTTATATTTCTATTAGCGCTGATTTTTTTTTTAATCGCTATAGTTTTCCTGTAATTGGCCAGTTATGATCTATAATACACATTTTTTTCATATTTTTCGGTTTACCAGTTTCGGAGATAAGGGGGGGGGACATACACATTTTTGGGGTTTTTTAAAGATTTCTCGAAACCAGTGTCAGTAAATATATTAAAAGTGATACCCATATTGGGTTTTTATGTAAAAAAAATATATATATTTTACTTCTTTTTTTATATTTCTCATTAGTGCTGAATTTTTCTTTAATCGCTATAGTTTTCCTGTAATTGGCCAGTTATGATCTATAATTGTCATTTTTTTTTCATATTTTTCTCACTTTTGTTTTGGAAATATTTTTTTTACTCCCCCATATGTGGGCAAATTAATGCTATTTTTGTGTCAAATTTCATGTATTTATCTTTAACGTTGCTAAAGTTATGAGGCTGTGACATACGGACGGACGGACAACGGAGTCTCACCATAAAGGTTCCTTTTACCTTTTAGGTACTACAGAACCCAAAAAAAATTGTAAATATACAATATGAGCATCAAATTGTCGGTATTAAAAAGCTGATTGTAAATACAAGTACAAAATAGATACTACCAGAAGGCCGACTGCATATAACGAGCGAAAACAGACGCACACATGCATAGACGCGTACGTATCTAAACTGACTGACTGACTAACTAACACAAATAATGCCTAACTTTTGCGAAAACCCTTATTTACAATAGCCAAGAGTAATGCCTGCTATGTTAGTAATAGTTTTATTAGACGTGCATGTAAATATTGTAGACAATTCTGAAGGCTTTAATTTTAGTTTTAGTGCTGTCAAAACTAAAAATTTTCCAAAGTAATTTAGGTTCTGTTCCAGAGTATGACATAGCCAAAACAAAAACCAGTTCCGGGCGTGGCTTATTCTATTTTACGATAGCGCGCGGGGGGAAATTCGTCCCGGTCTCTAAGCTCGCGTCACCATAGCAAAAATACGAATAGAGTGGACGAGACAGGGTCAAAAGTAATACGTATTTTATTTTATCTAATTTATTAGTGTATTTCGATCATCGTCACACGGCATTGATCCTACTTGCTATCACGTCGGGACGTAAATTTATTATGGTCGGCTAAAAGTGGTTTTTTGAGTGTTTGATTTATCAGTTGACCCTCGGAACATTTCAGACCCTCCTTTAGAGATACATAATAATATCGTGACGGTTAATTGTCACCATTACCCATTCTTTAAATATTTTTCGCCCGTTGAGCTGGTTTTACACTTGCGGGAAAATAAATTAGACCAAAAATTTCTTTACAAAAAATTTTTACTAAAGTTGTTATTACAAAAAGTGGAAACTAACAAATATTCTCAAAAGGAATGCATCACGTCACTATCTATCTCACTGTAGCCTATTTCAATTATGCCTCTTTCATTCAACTACGTTTAACTGCGTTACTATCTCATTCCAACTCATTTTAAATAGCGTCACTATTTATCTCACTCTAACGCGTGTTAAATGGCATTTCTAATGAACGTCAAATATTTTTACTGCCCGCCACTCTTTCATTCTAAATTCTAATTATTTAAAAAAATACGCAGCTCCTTTGGTAGTAAAATAGCAATTTAACTTTTTTTTCAAAAGTAATACACAGAAATTGCCAGATCATTTGAAAAACAATATTTGATGAGCCATTATTTAAGACAATTTGCAAAACTAACATAGGACATTTTTTTTCACGGTGTGGTATCGAACTAACCTAATTACAAAAAATTGCTCATAAATTGGGTTTTTATTTTTCTTCCTGATGTAACAGCATTTCAACGTTTATTTTTGACTTTATCAATAGCATGACTATTCAGAGTTGCGCAACAAAAATTTTATTCTTAGAATTTAGAACTATCTATTCGAATTTATAAAAGTACCATCAACTCGAAGACTATCTACTTTTTGCTGAGGTCATAATTTGATATTCTGGTCAGTCATGAGTTGGCCTACCAGCCTTCCAAGGGAAAGCGTTGACTTTTGGGACACCTGTTTACCCTTGGGATAAATCGCCAAGTGTTTAAAATATAGAAATTTATTTGTATCTTAGCTAAAAGTTGTACTTTACCGTTATAATTATTTCTTAATGTTTTGTTACAAATTCAGAGAAATAGCCCTTAAGGAAAACCTTGTATGAAAATATTTGTTATCTTTGTAACAAAGAAAAAAGTTATAATAAACAAAGCTATCGCCACATTGAACAAACAGTAAATTATTAATCCCTTTAGAATAGAAAGATATGGTTTTATATGTTTTACATTATTTGTTCTACAGTTCCTTTCTGTGCTTTCTTTCAAATGCAAAATATTATGTCAAGTGTTGCTCTCTATATTTTCATAAGGAGAAAACTTGTATGAAAAAGTTAAACAAAAGGCTATAAAAACGTTATAATATGTATATTTTACAGGGCTGTAAATATTAGCATTTATTGATTTTACCCAGAAAAAATTGTCTAGACAAACGGACAGACAGATAAACATAGGGATAACAAATTAATCCTAAAAGAGTTTCATTGTTTTCATTTTGCGTAACAGAACCTGAACATGTACCGACAGGATTATCTACGATCTAATAATTTTGCCATGCACTGTAAATATTTCAAAATAAATTTCTATATTTTAAATGCTTGGCGATTTATCCCAAGTAAGTGTACCTATATAATTTGCAAAAAACTTCACTTATTGGACCTGAAATGGTGAGCCAATACTAGAGGGTAATTTCACGAAAAGGTCATTGACCTTTGTTACAGATCTCAGTAAGTATAAGTAAATTAATTAAGTGCCCGTTTGACAACGACGGTGAACGCCGCGTCGTCGTCCTAAGAACGACACTCGCCTTGATAATGCCGAAATTGTATCGGTGAAACGGTTGGCATATAGTCAACAACAATCACACGTGAGTGTTCAAGCCGTATGTAATAATAAATTAATTTGGGTTTCAATAACGATCACAAAATTATTCTTTTAGACTAACATATATTATTTTCCCGCATAAAAGTATGAATTCAATCCAAATTCATTCAGTTTTGTTGTTATGACTATGGCACGATGTAGCTAAATCACTCATACGCATATTTTGTTGAGTTTTTAACGGCAGGAATATGATGCTCCTCGAAATATTACTTTATAAAATTAATTTCAATGTGTTTTGAAGTAGTTTTGGGAGATATTTATAGCTTGCAAAAAAGGGCACAGGTTCCACGTCTTACAGGCGCCAACGCTAGGCGTAGACTGACAATATCTTGCTGCCGCTGACTGCATCAGTGGATTTACGTATTTTTGGAAAAAGGGGGTGCTTTTTTTGACCCGAATAACGTGGTATTTGGAAAATGAATAGATATCATTCACACTAATTTTATTAAAAAAAAAACAATAAAATCGCGAAAGCGATACCTGAAACAAAATCGATAAGAAGTGTGCAATAGAGGGTTACAAAAAAATTTATTGACAGTACAAATATGAATCGATTAACGTGGTTTGTGGAAAATGAATACCTTAAAGTTCAACCAAAAACATGTATTTTTTTTATGGCTATACGTAACCTAATTATTGCAACAAAATCATCCGAAAACTGACATTTTATTTCTGTTTGTATTTTCGTTCCCCTTTCAAGAAAATTAAGTTTTGACAGCACTAAAACTAAAATTAAAGCCTTCAAAATCGGCTTTATTATAATGATAAACTTATTGATATTGATCCGTTTAGTACATCCTTGACAAAGTACAAAAAAGATGTAGCTTACAAAATTTCTTCCGAAGGTTAGGGTTACTTTTATATGTATAAATTTGTTTGATGTTTTATTTTTGTTTCTGTAAATTTTCGTTACTGTATTAAGATGTTTAATTAATAATTTTATTGTTACCGTAACAATAAGTGGGACTATAGGTCTATAAATTATGTAATTTTTAGGTTAACATGTAGGTGAACCTTGTAACTTTTGTATGTGACTGTTTGTCTCCAAACATTTAAAAATAAATAAATAAATAAAAACGATAAATCTTGGAAAACCTAAATGTAGGTACCCACGAGTCAAGCTAGTCTGGAGCCACAATACTTCATTTTGTAAAATTTGTAAAATACTTTATATTTAGGTGTTTTAGTAATTAAGTTTTTATTGTAAGAACTTTTGTTTGTATTGGAAAAAAAAACAATTTTGAATTTGAATTTTGAATTTGTATGATGATCTCGGCAAAATTTCGTATTGGCATTCGACCGCCTTCATCCAAGATCGTCGTCGTACGTACGCGTCTATGTGTGCGTGTTTTCGCTAGTTATGCGGAATCACAGACAATACAGCCCAGAAAGACGTCTATTGTTCAACATCTTGCGTACAAATAATTCTGTCAACAATCGAAACGGGATACTGCAATCCTATTGGCTCTTCCAATCTTATGTATAGCGCCACAAACTTATCTTTCCCGAAGACGAAGACTCTAACATAATAAACATAGAAGCCATTTTGGTTTGGCCTAGCGAAACATATAATTTTGGAGTGGCGAATTGTATCTGCTGGTTCAGTCAGATATGTTGACAGAAATCGGTCGCCAGTTATGAGGAGTCTGTAGGCTGTATTCGTCTATGTACGGAGTGAACCTTCTGTAAGTGGTTATTTTGTGCTACAAGTTACTACATTCGCGCAGCTGAAACCGCGGGCAAAAGGCTAGATACATACCGACTAAAGTAAATTCGATTTCTCCCAATAAGTTTACTCTTTAAATTATCGTCCGATGCTATTGATTTGTCAAAGTGGGCTGTTTGTCTGTCTGTATTGATCTTTGTTTTACAATCATCTGCCATATGTGAGAATTTTGGACAAAACGTGCTAAGTAATTATCGTCAAAACTCATGTTGACTTGTTCTATTAGATATTTGCATCTTATTTTTACGACTCGTGCATTATTGCAGTACTATTTTGTAGAAACAAATAGATACATTAACATTATATCATTGCAGTATAGAAACGCAGAAATGAAAGTAAATCTGGATGTGAGGAGCTCTGAACCGGGAATCGAACCCGGGACCTCTCGCTTGCCGGGCGATTGCTCTAACCTCTGTATCTAAACAGATACATTGTGATAGCAGCATATACAATATACCTACATAGGTATGTCGTTATATGTCCGGCAAAAAAAATCGGCCAAGTGCGACTCATAAAAAAAACAAACACCAATAAGTTACACCTGAAATATTTCCAGATTTAATTTTATCATCCCATATTGGTTGTCTAGGGCTTGGATTTGGAAAACTGGGTATGGAGGCACAAAAAAAACTTTCACAAAGTGTCCTTGAAACTAGGTTCTAATCACTTGCTGAGTTGAAAACAGATTTCAGCTGTATTAATCATAAATATTATTAGAGTGCATTACAAACTAGAAAAGATCAATCAGAAACAAACCCAACGACAAGAATATGAAAAAATTCCCCGGGCCAGGATTCGAACCTGCGACCTCTTGTTATCAAGACAAGCGCGCTACCAATTGCGCCACCGAGGGAACCAGATGAATTTACCGGTCTGGGTAAATTCATCTGGTTCCCTCGGTTTCATCTGGTGCCAGACCAGTGTCATCTGTTTCTTAAGAACAAGGCGTGAAATCACATAACGCCTTCGTGAGCGTTATATATGTGCAGTACAAGCTAGTATATCAGGCAGAAGCAAAAATAACAGTGGACAAGTATGATGGAAGAATTCACCGGTCTGGGTAGGAACCTCGGTGGCGCAATTGATAGCGCGTTTGTCTTGATAACAAGAGGTCGCAGGTTCGAATCCTGGCCCGGGGAATTTTTTCAAATTATTGTCGTTGAGTTTGTTTCTGATTGATCTTTTCTCGTTTGTAATGCACTCTAATAATATTTAGAGTATTCATAGCGATGGATTTTGCAAAATAAATATAATCTGTATTAATCATAGTCAAAGTATAGACAGATATGGGCTTCCGTTTTTTTATGGAACCCTAAAACATTGTCCTTCAGAGATAAGTAATAATAATAATAAATATTTATTGACATACATTCCTAAGATAACTTTCTTCGACCTCATTTCATCGATAAAGTGTTTTTGTATTTACTTCATATCAGACAAGATTTCCTTATTACTCTAATTGTTCGTACTCAGATGTCTCCACGTTTCCTCACACTTATTTCACCGACATAAACACAAAAACTCCAAGTACTGCAAACGTACTCATATTTCTCACGCACACTAATAGAACACACATACAATACAATAAACTTTTAACATATACATACATATCTAAAAACATATACATACATATCTAAAAACCATAATAACTCGCGAAAGTGGAACAATTCAATCAAATAAATTTTAGGCTTTCATTTAGACGGTCAATATGAAGTGGTGTATGTCCCTGATTTTTTCACAAACATCGCGTTAAAGACCAGAAAAATATTTAAAATAATGGGTTTTCGCCCTAAAATCGAGTACTTTTACAAGGCTTCGTTAAGTGACTTAGGAACATTTAACAAGCAAAGTAAGCACATTCACCACTTGGAAGTATCATCAATATTCTAATCAATTAAAACAGAATAAAAAATAACAAGTAATCGAGGCACAATTAAGGTATTCGGAAATAGTTATTATTTCCGACGCAAAGGGCGAGACTCGCTCAGCACAGTTCGAACGACGTAGGGCAAAACGTGAGGCGCTTGTTTAGATCAGCCAGCCAAATATGCGCTTTATTGTCGCGGTACGTCTCGCTTCGCATCGGAGTTGGCGTCCTCCTGCTTCAAATGTAACAGAAGTCATTCACTAAAAAGTTAAGGCGCTACGAAAAAAAAAACGACACTTTAAGAACGTGCACATCTACTTCAGTAAATAATATATTATTTTGAAAAAAAATATATTATTTTTGGATTCTTTTTCTAGGGATCTGTTAAAACAGAAACGCGATTGGAGAAATTCGGCTCGATAGAAATATTTATTGAAGTGAGGTCTTTTTAGGCACCAATTCTCCTGGTTTGACAGTTTAGAATGACATATGGACTGGAATTATATTTTATTAGATGGGTTTTAACGATATCTCGGACCTGGTTAAACGAAATTTTGATAGCAACTTTCGTACATTTTATATCAATAAGAAAACCGAATTTTTGCTTCTTTTCCACGAATTCGTCACTCTCGCACTGAGGGTTTTTTCGCATATGGAGTAACAGGGACGCTAAAACTTTTACATATCGCCTTAATAATAATTGTATAATGTAATGACCGATGGTATCGAAACAAACTTTTGCCGACTTCTTTCTTCCTGAAACATATGTTATCTAGAAGTCGGCGCTCTCATATTGTTTATTTTTGTTGCTATATCGATCGTAGGAAATACGCCAACTTTTAGATAACATAATGTTTCAGGAAGAATACCATTTAGTGAATTATTGCTGTTACATTTGAAGTCACTTGCTATTTTTTTGTGAAAAGTTCATTTTATTTTACATTTTCTAGTGTTGACGGGTGCAAAAGAGACGGCATCAGAACGGAATCATGATATGATTCATCCAAAGCGGCCATTTTAGAGGACCAGGGTCTACCACGTAATTCTGATTTTCATCAACATCAACTTGAGATTGAAATTTGACGTGCGTGCGACGACGCCCGCCTAACATGCCATCTCTTTTGCACGCACGTCAAATTTCAATCTCAAGTTGATGTTGATGAAAATCAGAATTACGCGGTAGACCCGCTGTTCGTGCACATAACGCCCTCGTGACCGTTCATTTGTGCATTACTCGCTGGTATCAAGTAGTTACAAAATTCGGAGAAGTCTAGTAGATCCCCTTAAACAACTGTTAAGTAGCTGACCTGCGATAGGAAAAAATCCAGGTTGTTGTCCCGCCTGAGACAAATTTTTCAGTCAGTTATATTTACATATTATTATTACATTTATATATTTTTATGTTTATTCTTAACTAGCGACCCGCCCCGGCTTCGCACGGGCATGTATTTTATACATATAAACGTTCCTCTTGAATCACTCTATCTATTTAAAAAAATCGCATCCAAATCCGTTGCGTAATTTTAAAGATCTAAGCATACATAGGGACAGACAGACAGCAGGAAGTGACTTTGTTTTATACTATAGTAGTGATGATGCATTGGACATAGAACAGGGGCTCTACCGCGTAATTCTGATTTGTATCAACTTCAAGCAAATGCATGCGAAATTCAACGCGTGCAAAAGAGATGGCATGTTAGGCGGGCGTCGTCGCACGCACGTCAAATTTCAATCTCAAGTTGATGTTGATGAAAATGAGAATTACGCGGTAGACCCACAGGCGGTAAAGTGTGAAGGATATGTATGTCGTCGCTCTCGCTGCGGCTGCAAAATCCGCTATGTGATTTTAAATTTTATGCAATTTGAATTCCTATCGTAATGAAAATAGTTGTAAAAATTACATAAAATAGCGGATCACATAGTGGATTTTGCAGGCGCAGCGACGATCGATGTGCAAGAATCCTAGTTTCCCGCGCTTCTAAAATTATTCGACAACGCAGGTACCCACAGGCAGTTTATACCACTATCGATATTTTGCGTCCGGCGTTGGCAAGTGCCAGATTGCGACTGGCGAGGAGCGGGCGGCGTGGAATAAGCAACGGACCCGCGGTGGAACGTTGATTTCATCGGTTTTTTATTGTTTAAAAAATAAGTGATAACTTTAGTAAAGTACAGCTACGTGCTCGACCTAGGTAATTTAAAGAGGAATATTACCAGATAAGTTTTGTTAATAAAAAAGTGGAATTATGGAAATTACATGATTTGGAAAGATTTATTTACATGCTGCATTCGTGATTTATTTCTATCGAGCAAAGTTTATGTTATCGTGTCACACATGCGTGCAAGACCTAGACAAAGGTTTGAACTATGTTGTGTATTTTTTTGGTAATTGATAAATGATATTATGAGCTTCTACTTGACTTTGAAATGACTGCTTCGCGCGCGTTTTTCGGATAAGCCCGCCTTAAAGATCTAAGCATACATAGGGACAGACAGACAGCGGGAAGCGACTTTGTTTTATACTATGTAGTGATACAAACAGAAAACTTAATTATAAATTACATGATAAAAGTTATTTACAATGGCGTGCTTATCTCAATAATGAGATTAAAAAATAAACATCACAGCGTTATTTCTAATCACTAGGTATATTAGTTTAAAAGTAAAAATAGATTAATGCTTTCTAATAAATTTTTAATAATTGGTAATTTCTAATTATTTACTACACGTGATATTAATTATTAATAATGACACAACTAATAAGAACAAACTGTAGAGATTATAATGCGGATGTTGTTGTTTTTGTGACCTAGGAGT
Organism: Ypsolopha sequella; assembly: GCA_934047225.1. Lineage (NCBI taxonomy): Eukaryota > Metazoa > Arthropoda > Insecta > Lepidoptera > Ypsolophidae > Ypsolopha > Ypsolopha sequella. The sequence continues at coordinate 13,395,540 of OW204011.1, forward strand.
TTAGATCTGTTGTTATTTAAACAAATTATTTATAATGAGGTGAAAATAGAGATATAATTAGATATTAAATAAAAGGTTAAATTAGATAGTAGTGGCGCGCCTAGAACTTTTTGCTGGAAAAGCAATGACAATGTCAAGTATGGTTAGTAAAAACTATGAAAATAATAAAAACTATGAAAATAATAAAAAACAATATTGAAAAAAAAAATGTGTGGCACCAAACCTAAAAGCAGACATTTTCATACAAAATGTTTCTTTTCAAAGTAATTTTCTATTATTTTTTTATTTTTTTACTAGTCATTCTTGACATTGTCAGGCACGCCACTGTTAGATATTTGATATGTGTAGTATATTTGTCTTAAAAGTACATAAATATATTATATTTAACTTTTACGAGCTTTTCATTAGTAGTGTTATTAAAACAATTAAAAAAAAATTTAACTCGATATATTTCGGCCCTCGGTATGGGGCCGTCATCAGTCGAATGTAAAAAAAAAATTGTGACATATAATTTAGGTATCATAATAAAAAAATAAAAAGTAAAGGTGACACTTGTAAACAATTTTAGTTTTAAACTATATTCTAAAAAATAATAAAGTAGGTTTCTCTAAAAATGATGTTGGTTATTTTTGATATTATTTATATTTTTTAGAAAATAGTTTAAAACTAAAATTGTTTACAAGTGTCACCTTTACTTTTTATTTTATTATGATACCTAAATTATATGTCACAATTTTTTTTTTACATTCGACTGATGACGGCCCCATACCGAGGGCCGAAATATATCTTAAAAGTAGGAATATAAAAAGTTGTATATATTATGTAAAAAGTTATATATACAAGGTGACTTTTTGATCATCGTCCAAATTCATACTGGAGGCTTGATAAGTGATCAGTATCTTGGATCAGTAACAATTTTTGTGAAATTCGTATAATGAAATTTCGGCTTCCCATATAAATTCAGTTCCAGTCCCGAGTGAATTACTATGGGAGTCGAAATTTCATTTTAGGAATTTCACCAAAATTGTTATTGATGCATGATACTGATTACTTACCAAGCCACCAGTATGAATTTGGACGATGATCAAAAAGTCACCTTGTATATAAATATATTATTTTAAGTACATATTAGTAAGTATGTAATTATTACTTAGTTTGGTAGGATATATTTATCAGTATTTAATGGCCATTATTGTAAATTTTTTTATGTACATTGCGCCACCGAGGTTCCTACCCAGACTGGTGAATTCTTCCATCATACTTGTCCACAGTTATTTTTGCATCTGCTTGATATACTAGCTTGTACTGCACATACAGAACGCTCACGTTATGTGATTTCACGCCTTGTTCTTAAGAAAAGAGTCAAACAAGTCGGTGGCGCAATTGGTAGCGCGCTTGTCTTGATAACAAGAGGTCGCAGGTTCGAATCCTGGCCCGGGGAATTTTTTCAAATTCTTGTGGATTTTTTTCTGATTGATCTTTTCTAGTTTGTAATGCACTCTAATAATATTTAATGTATTGATTGTTTGAGTAATTCTTTTAAAATAACGAATCTGTAAAGGTTACAGTTCACTTTTTTGAGAAAATAAACTATTCTAAATTTCTTTACTCTATAAAAAAATATTTTATTTTTTGTAGTATGATCAGTAGACTGATCATACTAGCTCAAACGCCAAATTACGTTTTCCGTGATTTTAGTGATATTTCCAATTTCTATCCTCGTTGATTGTGTTGTGATACTTGTGCAAATCTGAAAAATACATAATAGTGTCGATTCGGCGTAACACGTCTTAAATTATTTGACAGGACTAACCTTATTTTAAGCGTCCTGTCTTTTTCTTTCTTTATAGAAAAGTCAAGGACAGAACGCTTAAATTAAGTTTAGTCCTGTCAAATTAGTAAAGATGTGCTAAACCGAATCGAAATGTCTTTCAACTTCTTAGCTAATTACACAAATTTTATTTGTTTAAATTTTATTTGTGTTTGTTTTAATTTAATATGCTAAATTTACCAAACGCGAAGGCATGTTCGGCTGAACCGGTCCTCATACAAATATCTTTTTAGCTTCTTATTTTTGTGCAATATACTTCCTGTGGTCCGAAATAGAATTACATCGCTAAAATCGATTACGAAAGTATGAAGAGAATGGCTTATGATCCATTGTAATTATATTTCGGACCGCAGGGAGTGTTTTTTAATTAATTAATTCGTTCATTCATTCAAATATTCATATTTAGAATCATTCAATTAGATGATCCCTGCGTTCCGAAATAGAATTACAATGGATTATAAGCCATTCACTTCATACTTTCGTAATCGATTTTAGCGATATAATTCTATATTTCGGACCGCAGGGGATGACTTACGTCAAAAAATCGTCAGCCCATTTGAATTTTTTAACTCGCACAGCAATCTGTTGGGATTTTTACTGAGATGTAAAGAATAATGAGTAACTTTCCCTTTACAACAGGCTTTTCTGCGAAACGGGACCAAAACTCTAACATTAAATTATCCCTAGAATTAATTGTTACAAACCGCATACTTGACGGTACAGTCTTGTCAACTTGTCACCGGCACTAGACCAGTTACCTATTCACGCTTAATGTAATGCTGATTCAAGTACCGATTCTTCAGATCTGTAACAAAATCACAAGGTTAATTAAACTATATACAAATACAAAATAATAATAAACTCACAACAACAAACCCACCGCCTCTGGCCAGAGAGGAGATGCAAGAGCGGAACCTATGCTCCAGAGGGCCTATTATGTATCTCAAGTTGCCTTCTGTACGGGGTGCCTATCATCAAAAACATAGATATACCATCGAATTCCGATTTCCAAAGGATATGTTCGCACTTGAAGTGACGACACAGTTCGTTAATAGTTCAATACCCACTAAAGGCAATTTTGAAATTTCAGTTTTTATCTATGTTTTTGATGATAGGCACCTAGTACAGTTGGCAACTAAAGATACAGAATAGGGGGGCAGGTTGGAAGTGTAAAATGTCATAACGCCGGAGGCACTTGACTGTATAAGGATCTTGCGCCCCGCAGACTCACCTCTCGACAACTTTAGCTGCTTACATAGTGTTGCCCCCTGGCCGCCCCATTGTTATTTAAAATGTGTATTTTTAATGTATTTTCATGTGTTTTTACAATGGGTCTTCTCAACCTCAATAAAGAATTATTTTATTTATTTATTATTTATTTATTTATACTGCTGCCGTTAATTCGAGAGAATGATGACAGATGGAGTGTGGCGATATCTCGAAAAAATACTACAAGTCAACAAGAGCTACTTCACGACAAAAATAAATAAAGGCACGTTAAAAAAATATCAACGGTACAACAAATAGGACGAAATAAATCCAAATCATGATTATTTAAACTTTTTTTATAAGTAAAAACCCTGGAATAGAATATATATACGATCTTATTATTTGGTAAGGTATATCAGTTTTATAATACGACAACACTGCCTTACACCGCAGATATTATAAACCTTTTTCTGAAATGATAAGAATAACATAAAACAACTTAAAATAAAATTTTAGTGAGATATATTTCGGGCCATTCGGGCCCGGCATCAGTCACAATGAATTTTTCTGAAATGTCGATTCAAAAAGTCGAGGATTCATACTGCAGGCATTATGATTGCTGATTTGACAGAAATAACTTGACAGTATCGCTAATAGACAACTTTTCGATAAATATAATATTTTTTGCGCTTTTTTTAAACTTTTACGTAGAAATTGAGTCTGCTGATTCATTAAGTTTTGTACTAGGAAGTGGAAATTATATACGACAAAAATACTTTTTATTAACAAATGGGACCTTTTAACGATATACAATCTACCCTAAAATCATCATGATATGTAAATATAAAATATTGAAATGCAAAACAATAAAAAAAAGGTTTTATCCCCTGACATTTGCAAACGTCACCATTCTCTCGAATGAACGGCCGGAGTTTAGTACCCTCACAGCTCTAGTGAATGGCGCCTCTGTAAGGGGGTTATTCCTAGCCCCTAATATGGAAATGTTTAAGCGAACTAACTAGGCTATCGACCATTTAGTAACTACGTCTTGCACTATGCACTGTACTTATGTACTGTAATATGCACGCAGTCTACTCGGGATCTCGTAGGAATTTTGCAAAATTATACTACTTTGTTTTCACTTTGACTTCTTGTATTTTTTTTTCTATTTCTTCCTAATTAACAGATGCACATTAAGGGAGGGAGCTCTGAACCTCGTAGAGCACTCGCTTATCGTACTTCGTCAATACTCTAGAAGGAATATTTATTTATGGAGAGCCACCTTCACACCGATGGGACTCTCTAAGGAATCTTGCTCGTGTTTTGTTTGAAAGATCTTTTATACTGGATCTGTATTTATTTTTAGAAAACACGATATAATTCAGTCAATGCGACGTATGTCGATCCATAAAGGTTATCGATTGTCAACTAAACACGAACAAATAGTCCTTTAAGGGGCTGCACAATGCTAAAATTCAGTCCTGCTCTAACGCTTTTGTTTTTTAACAGTCTGTCCTGCTCTAATCAGATACCGCGCACGCAAAACTTCAGTTATTTTGAAATTGCGGCTACATTAGGACATTAACTATAATTTATTTATGTAATAAAGATGGCTTTTTCTAGTAAGTATCTGCGTGTGTTGGTTTCGTTTCAATCGGTTTTGAAATATGGAAACTGAATCGCTTTTGTCGTGAAATTTATGCTTTTTTAAAAGTATTACAATTAAAAGAACATTGAAAGTATGTTATTTATAAAGTGTAATTAATAATTGTCTTGAGTCAAAAGATACGCCATATTTTTCTCAAATTTTTACCATCTACATTGACGGAACTGAATCCAATACAAAACTGATGTTTAGCATTGTGGAGCCCCTTATCCTACCGATAAAACCTAGCCTTACCTAAACCTAAATTGCCTAGCTATATGTTACAGTACCTACAACATGAAAGCAATAAACGATATAAATATGAATATGAATGAATGCACACACTTGACGCGCCATCTATAAATAAAGCACACTCGTTAATAGATCAGCCCTGCAGTAGCGATGAGAGAGGTCCAGCCTGGGGCTACTTTCTCTCTAGAGTTATGAACATAACTGCCTATTATGGTACGCACTGGTCGGTATGGGTCCAAAGTCTGATTTAAATCGATACATCGATCGATGTCGGTGGTCCGAGATATCGGTGTTATCTACACAGGTTGAAAATGAACCCTCTAGATATATTGAAGTCTATGAATCAGAATCACTAATAGAACACAATCAGGTGGTAGAGCTGATGCCGGGCTCGACTGTGGAGGTACCACCATCTTACTTGGAGACCCCTTCGAAGTAATTCGGGGGAGAGTAAGGGGACAGCTCACAGGCAAAAAACCAGGAGGCCCACCATGCCTGGGACCGATGGATGGCGGTATATCCATCCCTAATAGTCGGGCCTTATATGGAACAGACTGGGTGACGGGCAGCGGCGTCCTGGTGCGGGGGTTCCGACACCGCGCTCACCAACCCGCCTGCCCAGCGTGTATGAGTATGGGCAATTCTTCCAGGATGACCGCCGGGAGTGGCAAAGTCCTGGAAAGGCTCATGTCCAGCAGTGGATGAACTAGGCTGATGGATGGATGGAATAGAACACAGAATCGTTAAAACGTTTTTTTTTTTTTCATATTTTTTTATTAGGAGTACCTATTTTATCAAATTTAGAATGGCTAACCTACGCGAAGCGACATGTGGCTGACAATAGACCGTAGGGCCTTCCCCGCAACGAGCCTTTGACCTTCAGCCATCAATGAAAAACATTGCAGACTCCATTGGAGCCCGCCCCCGCAATCCACCCTCCCGCCCGCGATATCTTAATTTTTTAGCATTCCGTACCCAAAGGGTAACCAACGGGACCCTATTACTAAGACTCCGCTGTCCGTCTGTCCGTCTGTCACCAGGATGTATCCCGTGAACCATGATAGTTAGACAGTTGAAATTTTCACAGATGATGTATTTCTGTTGCCGCTATAACAACAAATACTACAAAACAGAAAAAAATAAATATGTAAGGGGGCTCCCATACAACAGACATGTCTTTTTTGCCGTTTTTAGGGTTCCGTAGTCAACAACAAGAAACCCTTATAGTTTCGCCATGTCCGTCTGTCTGTCTGTCTGTCCGCGGGTTAGCTTAGAGACTAATAGTACTAGAAAGCTGTAATTTTGGGGATGATTTTTTTTCTCGTCTATCCCCTAATGTGGGGTGTAGTTGGATAGGTAATTGAAAAATAAAGGGGGAGTGAGAAGACCATTTTTCGATCTAGGGTTCCGTTTGCGAAATATTAAGCTTAAAAGTGTTAATTTTTGTTAGAGTCAAAGTGTATTTGACGTGAAAAAAATCACTGCAGTAGTATACATAACGAAATTAAAAGGAAAACTATCACAGCTAAGTAGGCTTGTTCACGCCACCAGCGTGACGTTCGCGCATGTGCATGACTAATTTCGCGGCGCAGCGCTGGCGCCACCTGGCGACACAATCGACTCGCGCGCTGGGCGCCGCTCGTTCACTTTCTCTCTTCCGCTCGGGACATCGTTCAAACGACACGTGTGTACACACTCGCGCCGCCAACACGCCGAAATCTCGCGTACCTACCAGTGTTGTGATCATACCAGTGCTGTGTTTAGTACTCCACGAACCAAGACATTCTGCACATCCCTGCCCAAGGCGCCAGCTTCATCAGCCCAACAAGGAGAGACGCCACACGGCGCATCCATCCACAATCATCATCAAAGGTCAGTCAGTTTACCCACAATTCTCCAATCAATCTTCAAATCCCATCAGCTCTGCATTCCTGTAACCCCGCGGTTACATTTTTGGCCCTTCGAACCGTTAGAACCAGCCCCCCTCTATTTACTACAGTCCATTTTCAATCCAAGAAAATTTTTGATCCTTCGAGACCGTTTACGAAAAATTTTGGTCCGTCGAGCGGAAAATTTTTGGTTTATATCACCCCCCGCCTCCCCCCCGCCGGCCCGTAACTTTGTTTGAACCAGCCCCCGTCGATTTACTACAGTCCATTTTCACCCGGTTACATATTTTGGCCCCTTCCCGGCCCTCTTTCCGGCAAAAAACATTTTGTGATCTTGAGAATACCTGTTTCGGGTAGGTGATTACTGCGTTCGCGCCGCCTAGAACATTCCATTTATCTGTATAGAACCGGCCCCCCCCGCCCCCGCCACACAATAAACTCACTTTCATCCCGTTTATTATTATTATTCAGCTCAGATATTATAATTATATCCATTCAGCCCAATTGTTTTTTACAGTCCACTATATTTCTTTATTAAAACACCCGACCCGACCCGACCCAATTTACCTATTTTTACCCAAATATACATAAGTTACGTATGTTGAGTACATACGTATACATTACGTTACGTATTACCAAAGCTTGATTTGCATCATTGGATTGTCCACTCATTTAGAACCGATTTCGGCCAGGTAAATACATTCTTTGTTTGTTTACGCACTCAAAGAAGTAGGTAGGTATCTGGTTCTATAAATAGAATTTGTTTTTGTTGTAAATGTACCATCGTGTAAGCAAGAACTAACGCGTATTGTCGGCACATGATTTCAAGGCAAATAACATAAAAGTGAACAGTGTTAGTAAACAAGGTCATCAGCCCTTTTCGATATTTTGTGTTGCGGTAATCTCGTGTCACAGTAATAGTTTGCCGGACGGTTTTATCGTGTTATTGCCTGCTTTATGACCGGGTGCATATAGCAGAAATATAGTAAAATTTTTTATTTTTTTTTTTCTTCTCGTCGCTGCTCTTATTGTTTATGGTACACATATAGGGTGTTCCACGTTGGTTTATCAGCTCATATACAGGTTGTTTAAAAAAAATTTTTTTTTTTTTTTTCTCGGTCGTGTTTATTTAAGTGTTCCGTGTTCCGTTTGAACATAGTCATTGTTACTTCATCCGCGCAAGTATCTCAGCTCTATTCATCTATCTCATCAATTATTTTAGTTGTACGTCCGCTCTTATAGTCAGCTCAAACTCGTTGTGTATTTTATCTTAGTAATCAACCACCTACTTTAACAAGATTAAGATGCCTTTGAAATCACAAGCCGCGATGTTTCGTGAGGCCGTAAAAACGATAGTTTTGTTAAAGGAGATTGGTGCGGCGGTCGAGGCAGGCGACAGAAAAACATATTCTGTGGGGGACTTCACCGCTCGTTACGCAAACATACAAAGCGTTAAAACTAAGTTAGAGGACGTATATTATGAGATCCTTGACGATGAGGATTTGTCCGACGAAACTGAGGCAACCTACACAAAAAATTTTCAGTCGGCACTTAGCAACTATGATGCTATCCTAGTGGCATTCGAAAAATTAAATGAAAAATCAGCTCTTCCGGACAAGACGCAACCCCTCAGCTCAGGTACACCCGTTGGTGTTCTACCAAAAATACCCATACCGGAGTTTCATTCGAACGTTGAAGAATGGCCCTCATTTATTGCCGTTTTTAGGAGCCTCATCAGTGAGATGGCCACAGTCTCGGATGCTGTCAAGCTGCATTATTTGTTAGGTGCTCTAAAGGGTGAGGCACATGAAATGGTGAAACACCTCTACCCTACCAACGAGAATTATCCCATAGCCATGGAAATTCTCACCAAGCGTTACGACAATCGTCGCGTACTCATTGACCGATTTGTGGACATTATAATGAACCTTCCGCACATCCACATGCGCTCGGATATCCGCACATCGTTCTTAATTCCGCTTATCTCAGCGCAAAGCGCTCTCCGCAACCTCGATCTGCCCATGAAGGATTCTGACTATGTTTTCGTGTCCATGGTGGTGCGAAAACTACAAGGCGAGCTCCGCACTCTTTTCGAGCGGAAGTACGGATCTCGCGCAACTCTGCCCACGCTCAAGAACCTCATTGAGTTTCTGGAAGAGCACGCACGCTGCAAGGAGAATGAGTCGTCGTCCCTTGCGTCACAGGATGCTCCTTCTTCAGCACGGCTCGGCCCGTCAGAAAGGCTCGCTCGGCTCAATCAGCTGGTTCAGCCCACTCGAGGTACTCCACGTCAGCCCTACCAGGCTCATCAAGAGTTCCGCCCCATAGCTCCTCGGCAGGACAATCGCTCCCCCCGTCCTATTCGTCAACCATTTTTGGCATTTGCGACAGCGCCAGTTTACTCGGCCCAATCATCCCCATCACCCACTCGCCATCAGAATTATTCGGCTCAACCTTCTTCCCCTACTGGTGGTATGCCATGCCCATACTGCAGGAATAGGGGACACAAACTCATCGCCTGCCCAGAATTTAATAACCAACCGGTTCAAGGTCGGTGGGATTTTGTGAACTCACGCAACCGGTGCCGACGCTGTTTGGGTCCTCATTATGAGAACGAGTGCAGGTCTACACGGGCATGCAAGGAGTGTGGGCGGACTGACCACCACACTTCATTGCATCGCCATGGGGCCATGTCTCCGACACGCTCATCTGCTCATTGGCTGCCTCCGTCTCTACGTGAGCAGCCCAGACAGCGCTCAGCGCATGAGCCTCGATACCATTCGGCACATGCAACACAGGCATACACGTCCCATCCCAACTCGCCCACTCAATCGCGATCGCCAAGTAGGTCTCGGGTAGGTAGGCAACAATGACTGCCTACAATAACAGAGCACTATGAAGGCGAGGACGACCAGCACTCAGCACACTCATCACACGCACACTCATCACATACACACTCAGCTCATTTTCACTCCATGACTTCAACTCCAACAGAGAATTCCTGTAACCCCGCACAACGTGTAGTGAACGTCACTAACACACCAATTTTGTTGCCAACCGTCTCACTTAAAATAGCAGACGTACATGGTCAATTTCACTCAGCACGAGCCCTGTTAGACTGTGGAAGTATGCTGACTCTTTGTTCTCAGCGCATGGCCAGAATTTTAAATTTACCATTAAAACATACATCTCTAAAAATCGCAGGAGTTGGAAATCAGCACACACAAAACTCAAAGGCATCAATCACAATTGTATGCCGACCTACACACCGTGACACACCTACGATCACGGCCACAGCTCATATATTGAAGAACGTAACTGGGTACCTACCGTTAGAAAAGGTTCCAGATCTCGCTCAGTTAACAGGTCACCCACCGATTCCTCTTGCTGATCGAGAATATCATACACCAGCTCCGGTTGATCTAATACTAGGATCTGACGTTCTTGGTCAAGTGTTAGACGGAACCAAGGTTTCGCTCGGCCCTGGCAAGCCCATAGCCTTCGGCACGATATTCGATTTTACATTGATAGGACCTTTCGAAAGTTTACACACCTCACCCACGAATCAGGTCAATTCAGTTCACATTGTCGGCTCTCACACGGACTCAGAGCATTCCACTCATGACATTCACAAAAGTCTTGAGAGGTTTTGGGAATCCGAGGAACCCCAAACCTACAAGCATACCAGCCCATTAGAGGATCAGTGTGAGGACATTTTCCGCACTACAACTACTCGTGAACCATCAGGTCAATATATGGTTACACTGCCCTTTCTGCACAACGCGCCGACATTAGGTTCCACTCATGCTATTGCGCTACGCAGGTTTCTCAATTTAGAGAAGAAGCTGCTAGCGAACCCGACCTTCCGCTCGAAATACGTAGAGTTCATGTCAGATTACATAAAATTGGGACATATGTTGCCGTGTCACCCCAATAGCTTTGCTCATAAATTCCATTTCTATATCCCACATCATGGCATATTCAAGCCAGGATCAGAAAAGTTACGCTGCGGCTTTGACGGAAGTTGTAAAAGCTCAAATGGCGTCAATTTAAATGATTGTCTCCATACAGGTCCAGCTCTTCAACAAGATATTGTTGACATTATCATGTCCTTCAGGATCCACTCACAAGTTTTCAGCACAGACATCCGAATGATGTTCAGAAATATACTCATTCACCCAGAGCAAAGACCTTTTCAACTCATTCTCTGGCGGTCTTCACCCGACCAGCCCCTGCTCACGTATGCCCTTAATACCGTCACATATGGATTAAGGTCCAGCCCATACCATGCCATCCGCACTTTACTCCAATTGGCTGATGACGAAGGTCATCGCTACCCCCACGCTGCTCAGATCCTCCGCAAATCAATATTTGTGGACGACATTCTCTCAGGTGCAGATTCTGTGGAATCTGCTCAGTCGCTCCAAAACGATCTGATCGAGTTACTCGCTCTAGGTGGCTTCCAGCTCAGTAAATGGACCTCCAACTCGCCTCAGCTCCTTGAACGGTTCCCAGATGACCAGTGCGATATGCCCAAGGACGTTGACTTCAGTCCCGACTCTAATTCCATTAAGGTTCTGGGAATACAGTGGATTCCTCAAACTGATGAGTTCACTTATCGCATTTCTCTGCCCACTCATGCTCAAGTCACAAAGCGCTCCATTCTCAGTACAGTAACGTCTCTCTATGACCCCAATGGCTGGGTTACTCCAGTCATCTTCCGCGCAAAGATTCTTCTCCAGAAGCTTTGGCTTCTGAAAATAGGATGGGATGAGCCTATCTCTGAAGAAGTCCACACAGAGTGGCAACACACTTCAGAGGATCTTCCTCAGCTCTCAAACCTCCGTTTACCTCGACACATTTGTAAGTATAAGCCCACGTCTACTTACTCACTTCACGGGTTCGCGGACGCATCAGAGGCTGGCTTTGGTGCCGTTATCTACCTTCATGAGCGCAATACCACTGGACATGTCAATGTACACCTAATCATTGGCAAGTCCAAGGTCGCACCCATTAAGACTCGCCTCTCAATCCCGAAATTGGAGTTGTCAGCCGCGACTCTTTTATCTCAGCTCATGACTCGAGTGTCAGCCCAACTGTCAGCTCATATACCCATTCAAATACACACATGCTGGTCAGATAGCACAATAGTGTTGGCATGGCTCAATACCCCACCTCACCGATTACAGACTTTCGAGGCCAATCGAGTGGCTAAGATCACAGCTACTTCAACTAGCAATACGTGGAGGCATGTGCCCACGAACCTCAACCCTGCTGACTGTGCAAGCAGAGGCATGTCTGCCCAGTCTCTCTCACTTCATGACCTTTGGTGGTCACCCAGTTGGCTCAAAGAACCTACCTGCACTTGGCCCAAGTTGCCACCCGCTCTAGGCCATCATGCTCTCCCAGGCCTTAAGCCCAAAAAGGTACCAGCACACATAGCAGTCCCAGATATCGATCTGGACTTGCTCACTCGCTACAGCTCACTTGACAAGCTCGTCGGAGTGACGGCTTGTATTCAAAGGTTCATATTCAATTGTCGGCACAGCCCAGATGCACGGCGCTCTGGTCCGTTGACAGCTAATGAACGCAGGGACGCTCTGTTGCACTGGGTCCTCTCTGTTCAGCACAATGAGTTTGCTGAAGACATTAATCGTATCCAGACTGATAAGGTTTGTCCCGTTCGGCTCCAGCGCCTCTCGCCCTTCATAAAGGACGGCCTCTTGAGAGTCGGTGGTCGTCTCTCTCACGCGTCAATTAGGTATGACGCTCAACACCCACTCATTCTACCCAGCTCAAGTCCGCTCGTAGATCTCATCATAGACCACTATCACAAAATTCACTGCCACCCTGGAGCTGACACATTACACGCCATATTACGCCAGCAGTACTGGATTCTGTCCGCTCGTCGTATTATTAGACACCGCGTGTTTAAATGTATTAGATGTTTCCGGTGCCGCGCTCAGCCCAAGGCTCCGCTCATGGCTGATCTCCCAGTAGACAGAGTTACTCCTCAGCCAGTTTTTAGTCACGTCACGACGGACTTTGCTGGCCACTTCTTCGTTAAATCCAGCACGTTGCGGAACGCGAAACTCATAAAGGCGTACTTTTGTATTTTCGTTTGCCTCGCAACAAAGGCGGTTCATTTGGAACCAGTCTCTGCACTCACAACGGAAGCGTTCTTTGCGGCATTGCAACGTTTTATCTCACGTCGCGGTACTCCAGTTCTCATTCGCTCAGACTGCGGCACAAACTATGTAGGTGCTAGGAATCAGCTCATTGAAGTTCAGAACTTCCTTAGGTCAAACAATGATGCAATCACTCACAAGCTCGCGAATCAGCACATAACTTGGTTACTGAACCCGCCTAAAGGGCCTTGGTTCGGCGCTCTGCATGAAATAAACGTAAAATCCACCAAGCAACTACTTTATCGCGTGATAGGTGAACAGCACCTCACTTTTGAGGAATTCTCTACCCTTTTGGCTCGAATTGAGGCTGTACTCAACTCAAGACCCCTCTGCCCAATTTCATCCGACCCTACGGACTTTGAACCTCTCACGGCCGGACATTTCATTATTGGTCGTCCGCTCACCGCTCTACCTGAGCAGTCTTTTGACGACATACCCATATCTGCTCTTAAACGGTTTCAACTCATTCAAGCGCTCTCTCAGCGCTTTTGGACTCTCTGGTCCAGATCCTACCTCCATACCCTGCAAACCCGCTCCAAATGGCTCTCCCCTTCTTCCCCTCCTCAAGTGGGTGAACTGGTCCTCATCAAAGAGGATGACCTGCCTCCGCTCCAATGGAAGTTGGGGAGAATTCTCCGCACGATACCTGGCAAGGATGGAGTGATCCGAGTTGTGGATCTGGACACAGCTCATGGAAATCTGCGACGACCTGTGTTCAAGATAGCCAGGCTGCCGTTGGATTCAGCTCAAGAGGAGCCGCAGCCCCGGCCCCCCCAGGATGTTCACGCCACCAGCGTGACGTTCGCGCATGTGCATGACTAATTTCGCGGCGCAGCGCTGGCGCCACCTGGCGACACAATCGACTCGCGCGCTGGGCGCCGCTCGTTCACTTTCTCTCTTCCGCTCGGGACATCGTTCAAACGACACGTGTGTACACACTCGCGCCGCCAACACGCCGAAATCTCGCGTACCTACCAGTGTTGTGATCATACCAGTGCTGTGTTTAGTACTCCACGAACCAAGACATTCTGCACATCCCTGCCCAAGGCGCCAGCTTCATCAGCCCAACAAGGAGAGACGCCACACGGCGCATCCATCCACAATCATCATCAAAGGTCAGTCAGTTTACCCACAATTCTCCAATCAATCTTCAAATCCCATCAGCTCTGCATTCCTGTAACCTCGCGGTTACAAGGCTTTACAAGTTAACGAGTACAGATGGCGCCAAACTTTTAGTCCCCTCTAAACACGGGGCGATTCGCATCAGCAGGAACAAAATGTATGGGAAGAGCAACTTCCGAGCGTACTATAGGTTTGGCGCGATCTATACATATAAGTCGACTAACTTATAGAATTTACTTGGAGAAGAAGTCCGCATATTGTGCAGGGCAACTACGGAACCCTACACTGCGCGTGGCTCGACACGCACTTGGCCGGTTTTTATTCTCGATAGTACATGTAGTGTTTACTTACAAATATTCGGTGGACGATGAAAAGTGAATGTACAATACAAACACTCATGATAAGTGTCTGTGGACACGACTGTTGACACTCGGAGGTTCTCTGGCAGCCCGCCCCATTCGTGTCGTGATGACACATAACTTATTTGTACACTCAGCCCAGTGCCGGATCAGCCTATAAGCAAAAGGGTCTCACGTCTCGGGGGCACCATAAATAGCAAAAAAAAAAATTTTTTTCTAGCACATGAAAGGCAATGCTTATTAAATATTCGCGCGTAATTAAATTGACTAGAGTAAAAGGATGTTGTTACGTTAATCCAAGATTTGCAAATCTTCCGAAAAGTCAGCAAGATATTAAAAACGGACGACGACGCTACAAGAGAAGCTTGACGCTTCATCAATGTTCAATATTGTCCATAGAAGCAGATATGCTAAGAAAAAAAAAATACTTTGACATTAATTAATTTGACACTATTGTTCGCAGATTGCTGTCCGTAAAAGAAGCAAGTCGTATTTCAATAAATAAAAAAAAATTATATACTTTGATTTTTATTACAACAGCTACACCACTTGTCTCTTTCGTACATATTCTAAGAAAATTACGTAAAGATCAATCTCTTTGTAATAAACACATTAATATTTTTTCAATGCATGTGCTCGTAAAGGCCCACTTTTTATGCATCAAAACCGAACAAAAAGTCGATTATTTTGCCCTAGGGCTTTATTATTATTTTTTTTTAATTTATTTACAATGGTTGGCTAACCTGCAGCCTTTCCTGTGTACCATAGATGTTATACTTTTTTTCCACTGTTTAACGGCTCTGGATACAGTCCTTTTGAGCCAATTATAATTTAAAATTCACAAGATTATATTTATTTTCATTTCCTCACACTATGCATTGAAAAACGTAGTATGATACACGGGCGTAAAAGCAATAAATTACTCGGTTACGTTTAAAACACTCGCTACGCTCGTGTTTTAAACCGTTCTCGTAATTTATTCCTTTTCGCCCTAGTAGCATAAACTACTATTAAGACCTAATACTGATTTGCTAGTAGGAAGGGGGCCCACAGGCGTGGATTGCTTAGGGCATCAAGCAGCCTTAATCCGGCACTGACTCAGCCGCAAGTTACGGAAGGTATACCAACTTGTTCGTCTTTATCATTTTATACGCAGACATTTATCAGTGTTGCCAACTCGCGTTTTGAAAAGAACGTAAAAGTTTCACACGAAAAGTTCGTATATCTACGGACCTACTTATTTAAAATCGAGGAGGGAGATACAATGACACAGTAAAACAAGTGTTTTGATGCATTTTTAAATTTATACGTAATATATTTATTGAAGAATTTTAGGTGTTCAGTAGATAGATAGATTTAACAGAATGAGATGAAATGTTTCGTTTTAGATACGATCATACAACCACAACTAGCTATACAAGGTGACTTTTTGATCATCGTCCAAATTCATACTGGTGGCTTGGTAAGTGATCAGTATCATGAATCAATAATCATTTTTGTAAAATTCGTAAAATGAAATTTCGACTCCCCATAGTGATTCACTCGGAACTGGAAGTGAATTTCTATGGGAAGCCGAAATTTCATTTCACAAATTTCACAAAAATTGTTATTGATCCAAGATACTGATCACTTATCAAACCTCCAGTATGAATTTGGACGATGATCAAAAAGTCACCTTATATACAGTATTCAGAATGACAATGAGAAAGAAAACCAAAAGCTTTTACGATAGAGGGCGCTGAGTGTTTGTGTATTGTCGCTGTGCTGATAGCTGTTATTTTTGGTAGTAATTTGGTGAATAATGTAAATAATACTTAAAATATGGGGAAAGATATTTACGAAACACAATGTTTGAAAAGTTGTTTGTTGTCTTTGAAGTTGTTTCGAAATCAGTTTCTTTAAAGTGGTTGGCACATAACCTACAATAACTAGACGATTTATAGTTCTTTCCCACTTTTTTCTCAACTTTACATTACTAGGAAATTATAAGGTTGACTTTCCTTTACATCCAAAAGCCACACAAACACCCATTGCTTAAACTTTTCAATGTAAATAGGAAATTATTCAATTATTTGTATGTGAATGACAGGCTAACAGATACAAACACGCAGTGCCCTCTATGCGGAACTAATTTGACAGTTAGCATCCCCATTGAAAGGCCGTGGCTGGTTTGAACTCTTTCTACACGAAATCTATTTACCTCTGCTACTAATAATAATAATTATTTATTTACTGGTTCTCTTAGTTATTTTTGTACGTATTTATAATATACATATTTATATTAATTTGTTTATTTTATGTTTCATCATATTTAAGTACCTATTAGTACATATAATATAGTAAGTAAACAAAACACTTATTAAATTGTCTATTATTTACTTTGATGTACACCGCCTTTACGATTTATCTCCTTGGCTTCATTTTCCCCTAAAGGTTGTCTGGAAGAAATCGCCTTTAGCGATAAGACCGCCAATTGTAATCTACCTATATCTTGTTTTTCAACTTTGAGTTTTCTTTTATATGGTGCACAATAAAGTTTGTCTTGTCTTACTTTATCGAAGATAAAATAAACTTTTAACAAAAAAATAGCAACCGACTTCAATAGTAACAGCAGTCATTCACTAAAAAGTTAATAATAATTCTATAAAGACCGATGGTATCGAAGCAACACTTTTGCCGACTTATTTCTTCCTGAAACGTTATGTTATCTAGAAGTCGGCGTTCTTATATTGGTTTCTATGTTGCTATATCGTAGGAAATACGCCGACTTCTAGATAACATAATGTTTCAGGAAGAAAGAAGTCGGCAAAAGTGTTGCTTCGGTACCATCGGTCTTTATAGAATTATTATTAACTTTTTAGTGAATGACTGCTGTTACTATTGAAGTCGGTTGCTATTTTTTTGTTAAAAGTTTATTTTATTTCACATTTTTTAGTGTTGCTGGGTTAAATTGTGAGGTATAGGTAGTTCTTGCAAACGTGGTGTTAATACGAGTATCAAACGAAGTACAAGTGAGTATAAGTAGCCATGTTTGAGTAGCTTCCTGCTATCAGCACCCTAACACAACATGATTACCGCAATCTCGAGTTATGTGCTGTCATCCGTTGAAGAGTTCTACGGTGATGAAGCCAAGATCGAAATTCAGGTGGGTACATTGGCAATTTTCAGCAATGCCCTGCAATGAACACCCTAACACAAACTGGTTGCCGCAATCTAAAGTTATGTGCTGTCATCCGTTGAGGAGTTCTATGGTGATGAAGCCAGGATCGAAGGTCAGGTGGGTATTCTGATAATCTCCAAGTAATACCCTTGAATCAGCACCCTAACGCAGTGATTGCCGCAATCTCGAGTTATGTGCTCTGATCCGTTGAAGAGTTCTATGGTGAATATGTTGATGAAGCCAGGATCGAAGGTCAGGTGGAAGAATGTCGATTTTCAAGTAATACCTTGTAATCAGCACCCAAGTACATAGCGATTGCCTCAATTTCGAGAGATATGCTGTCATTTTCTGAGGAGTTCCACTGCCTATCTCTGAAGACCTTCATCAGATCATGACCAAACCCAAAATGGGACCTACCTGAAAATACATTTTTTCAAAAAAAAAAAGAATTGTTCAAATCGGTTGGGAAATGACGGAGTTATGGAGTAACAACGCCAAAAAAAAAAAAAAATAATAAATAAAAATCCTAATAATAAGCCTCCTTTTTGAAGTCGGTTAAAAAAGGGAATTAGCCCATTCAGACTATTCAGTTCCATCCATCAGCCTGTTTCTTTCATCCACTCTTGGACATAAACTTGGCCTTTCCAAGATTTCGCCACTTTTGGCGGTCCTCTTGGAAGTCATTCATTTCTTTTATTTATTCATAAACAATGTTTACATTGTGTTTGAAATTATAGTATTACAAATTTTAAAATGTTATACTTAAAACCTAAAAAGAAAAATTAAACGTTAATAAGACAAACATTAAGCTTAGCAATCCATACTGGGCACCTTGCCGCAGAGCAGCGATTTGGACAGTTTTTTTTTTAATATAGTTTATCTTTTAAGGTGTTTTAGTTTATTTTAAGGATATTTTTAGTTTAGTTTAGATGTTTTTATTTTAGTCTTTTTTATTTCAATTTTAATGTTATTTAAGTTAAATGCAGTCATAAAAAATTAAAATTGTAGAGTAAAAAAAAAAAAAAGACAAACAAAGGATATTAGCAAATAAAAATCAATAAACATGTCACATATTCTGAAGTCAATCACAACTTAAGCTACCTATTTACATATTCCTCAGCTGAGTAAAAGCAGTTTGTCAGCAGATACTGTTCTAGTTTATTTATACTTAAATTGTTTAAAGTTCTCAATATTTTTCAGTTCAGTGGGCAATTTGTTGAACAGTTTTACTGCTTGATAGCGGCTGCAGTGACTCACCACTCGAAGCCGTGGGCTTGGTGTTTCGATATAAATATCTTGCCTTCTTGACAGTAAGCGTTTTTTCTTATTGTCATTGCTCTCAAATTTATGAATATTTTTCACTAGGCCGCATAGTAGAACAAACATATAAAGGCAAGGAGCAGTAAATATTTTAAGACTCCTAAAGAATTCTCGACATGATGTCCAAGGTGGTATGCGAACCATGGTTCTCATGGTCCGTTTTTGCCCATAATAATGCCCATGCTTACAAATGCTGGGCAGGCGGGTTGGCCCGGCTGTTGTGAATGAATATACCGCCATCAGTTGGTCCCGGTGGGCCACCTGCCCTGCGTTCCGAAATAGAATTATTTCGCTAAAATCGATTACGAATGAATGAGGTGAATGGCTAATAATCCATGAGTGAAGCAAATGCGTTCATTCATTCGTATGACTTTCGTGGCTCATGCGACGGAGGTGAGGCGATGTGAGCGATGAACGGAATGGAATGTCGAAAATTGTTTCGGTCCATTATTTAAGCAGTTCAGATCAGATGAACCATGGTATATGTGTTATTCGGTCATGAGAGAAACAAATGAAAAGTCGTGTGGAACTCTTCCTCGAAAAGGAAGAATTTATATTTAATTTTTTTTTGTCACTATCTGAGTCTACGTTGAAGAACAGTGCTACAAACTCTTCTTGTTCCATCACAAATCACGGCACTTTGACGAAATAAAATAAAATAATCGTATTGTATTCTGTGGTATGAGGTTATGGTTAAGATGTATCTGTTTTAATGCGGTCCGAATCATAAGCTATCTTTCACATCGTTTGCTAGCTCACAAATTACGGACCAGTCATCGCTCACACTTTAATTCATTCATAGCTTTTATCGATGTAATTCTATTTCGGACCGCACGGCTCGTTTTATGCCTGTGCAAGAGCTGTCCTCTTACTCTCCCCCGAACAACTTCTTTATTCAGTTCACTCAGAGATAATGTATATTTGCTATTTTGGATATTTCATAGTAAGTACGTAGATTCAGGGACTAAAGTTCGTAGGTTCGCGGGGAAGGCCTAAATTACGTAGATCTAAGTAAAAAGACGTAGGGTTGGCAATATATACTATATACAGTATAAATATATAAATATACAGTAATTTTAAATTCCTAACTGCTTTGGCCTTTGAAATAGACCCCGTAACAAAAATTGTCTAATAAATCTAATAATGGCAACTTTGATAGCTTCTCATTTTTTTAAAGAAAAAAAATATATAAAAGTATAGTATATTACTTAATGAGCTCTAGACAATGACACCCCAAATGCTAGCCTAGCATTGCTAGGGTAAGAAAAAAAAAATTTGTTTCTGCTCCATTTTCGTGTATGAGGCTCCCCCTGAAATTAAATTACATTTTAAATTCAAAATTCGGTTTTGAGTCGACATTTTACACAACATATAAAAATTTCGGGCCTCGTAGCACAGTGTTTAATCGCGCGTGACGCCACTTAGTTGAATCACAAGTGCAAGGAGATACTTGAAATAAATATACAAGGTGAATTTGTGAACATCGTCCAAATTCATACTTGAGCCTTGGTAAGTGATCAGCATCATGAACCAATAACAATTTTTGTAAAATTCATATAATGAAATTTCGACTCCCCGTAGTGATTCACTCAGGCCTGGGAGTGAATTACTATGGGAAGTCGAAATTTCAATTTACTTATATATAAGTACCAGTATATATATATAAGTACCAGTACAGTAATAAGTAGAGATAAATTAAACTTAAACTATCAATGGGATAGAAAATGCTCCTTAATTAATCTTTTAAAAACAGCCAAAGTAGGAGCACGTCGTATTGAAACAGGCAAAGCATTCCACAGCCGAACAGCTTCGACTGTGAAAGACTTGCTGTAGAAAGTTGAAGTCTGAGGTGAACACTATGCTACCGGGCCATGTCTCTATCTGACGCCGTCTAAGAGCTAGAGACCCGTGACATACGGACAGACAGACGGACAGCGGAGTGCAAAGCTGAAAACGAAGCGGGGAGAGCCTCGGGCGAAAGGCTAGTCGTCAATATGTTCGATTGTGGTTGACTCGTCCACCACCTTGGACGTTGATATTATGAAATGTAACGCGAGGTGGAAGCCGTGTCACGTGCCTGCGGTTTAGTACACAGGGTGTTGTTTTAGTACACAGGTGTTATAAAACTAAATATACATACAGGTGTCCCAAAATTAGCACGTCACACTGACACCGGAGGTAGATGGACCCAAGACGCATTGAACAAGCCTAACATGCCCATAGAAAAGTTTCGTGGGTTTTGAGTAATGACCAGTTTTAGTCATTTTTTAAAAATCACAATTTTTTCGTGATGTTTGTATCAGAGATTTTTTAAAATGCACTTTATTTAACTTTTTTTTATGTGTACTCCCTCAACAATAGTTACTTATTATGAAACAAACAATACTTAGTCGATAAGTAATGTGAAATAACGACAGTTGATAGTCAATCTCAATTTTATTCTCACATAAAAATAATAGTTTCGACTTTGAGCAGCCACCGTGAAAAAAAAATACTTTAAACATAATGAACTCAATTCAACTGAATTCAATGCGTCTTGGGTCCATCTACCTCCGGTGTCAGTGTGACGTGCTAATTTTGGGACACCCGGTATACTAATACACATTTATGTTTCTATAATATATCATATTTTATCAATTCTTCAAGGCCGTTTTAAAAATATATACTTTTAATATATTTACTGACACTGGTTTCAAGAAATCTTTAAAAAACCCCAAAAATATGTATGTCCCCCCCTTATCTCCGAAACTGGTTAACCGAAAAATATGAAAAAAATTTCAAGATCATAGATATTGTAGATCATAACTGGCCAATTACAGGAAAACTGTGGCGATTAAAAAAAAAATCAGCACCAATGAGAAATATAAAAAAAGAAGTAAAATAAATAAAAAAGATATTTTATAAAAATAAAATATGGGTATAAATTTGTAGATATTAAAAAATTTAAAAACCACAAAAATATGTATGTCTCCCCCCTTATCTCCAAAACTGGTGGACCAAAAAATATGAAAAAAGTCATGGTAATATGTGTTTACGTAAAGATTACAGGAAAAATAAAGCGGTCGAGAAATTCACGAAAAAAAAATTACAAAATTAAATTTATCATCCACAATACGGAACCCTAGGTACGCGAGTCTGACTCGCACTTGGCTGGTTTTTTGGTGTGCAATAAAGAATATTGTATTGTATACATACATACACGCCTGTGTGCCAGAGAGGTAGACAGAGACAGTAGATTTCCATTTGCTACGATCCAAAATGTCTCCAGTTTGGTTGGCGTACTTCCTTTGTGCATGCATAATATGTATATAAGAAATTAAATGGAGGCGTGGCAAAACTAGTGCATGCATATATCAGAAATTAAATGGAGGCGTGGCAAAACTAGTGCATGCATATATCAGAAATTAAATGGAGGCGTGGCAAAACTAGTGCATGCATATAACAGATATTAGATGTAGGCGTGGCAAAACTAGTGCATGCACATACTGGAATTTAGATGGAGGTGTGGCAAAACTAGTGCATGCATCAGATATAAGATGTAGGCGTGGCAAAACTAGTGCATGCATATATCAGAAATAAGACGTAGGCGTGGCAAAACTAGTGCATGCATATATCAGAAATTGAAGGCGTTGCAAGATTAGTGAATGCATATATACCAGAAATTAGATGGAGGTGTGGCAAAACTAGTGCATGCATATATCAGAAATTGGAGGCGTGGCAAGTCTAGTGTATGCATATATACTAGAAATGAGATGGAGGCGTGGCAAGTCTAGTGTATGCATATATACTAGAAATGAGATGGAGGCGTGGCAAAACTAGTCTGTATCGAAAAGACAAAGACAGGATGCTTGAACGAAGGTTAGTTCTGTCAAATAAGTTAAGTCGTGTTACACTTGTTTTGAGCCGCGGACAATGAATTACAGTACTCTCAAAGTAATAATGCGCATACAAATCTATAGCCGAGCGACTGGACGTACCACGTGACTTTGTTGATTGTATATAGAAGGTGTAAGCAAATACGAACTTTGCCGAACAGTGGCGAAGATTTGGAGCACTGTATGTTATCGAAAGTTGTACATTTTGCTTCATCATAGAAAGTGAAAGAATTTTGGTCGAAAATTCCACAACTCCCACGTCTCCACATTGATAACGGTTGCATTCTGCTCTAAAAATAACTACAATCGTAAACAGCTAGACTGTCCTATTCAAAATACAACTTTGTTGCTAAGATAATTGGTTCCCTTTTCATTCGTCAATTATCTCTGATAAGCCCTATTTGCTCGTGTCTCTAATAAATTACTTGATGAGATAAGGTACATGTGGACACAATAATAGAACTTATTTACATAAGTGATCAGTTTCAAGACCCACAAAACATTTTTGTTGTAAAAAAAACTAAGCTCTTTCTCGTCATCTTTTGATAGGCAGATTTTACTTGTATTACACCACGGATTCCTAAAGTGGGGTACGCGAACCCCCCAAGGGTTCGCCAGTTGATCGTAAGGGGTTCGTGACAGGATTTACGTTGTCGCGGCTGACACTAGCGCGCGCGGTCTACAAGAATTAAGATTAAGGCGATATGTAAAAGTTTTAGGGTCCCTCTTACTCCATATGCAAAAAAACCCTCAGTGCGAGAGAGACGGTTTCGTGGAAAAGTAGTAAAAAGTCGGTTTTTTATTAATATAAAATGTACTAAAGTTGCTATCAAAATTTCGTTTAACCAAGTTCTAGATAACGTTAAAACCCATCTAATAAAATATAATAAATAAGTTGTCAATACAGGAGAATTGGTGTCGAAAAAAGACCTCATTTCAATAAATATTTGTATCGAGCCGAATTGCTCCAATCGCGTTTCTGTTTTAACAGGTCCCTAGAAAAAGATTTCAAAAATAATATACAATTTTATCAAAATAATACTTACATTATTTACTAAAGTAGATATGCAAGTTCTAAGAGTGTAGATTTTTTTTCCGTAGCGCCTTAAAATTGCGCTATTCCTCCTAAAATCGACTCAATTTGCGACAAAAAACAAGCCCACAATTAACAACATTACTTTGACTGTATTATCTTGTATATTTAAATGACAATCCTTCTATGGCGAGTTTTTTCTAAAGGGGTTGGCAGTCGACTTGGAAATTTAATAGGGGTACGTCGGGCTATAAGTATGAGAAACCCTGTATTACACGAAGCATTGCATACAAAAAACTATTTTCGACCCCTCTACTTGCACTATTGACCTGCACACTTGAATAACTTATGCTTGCCTCAAAAACCTTTTTCTCGGACGTTAAGGGTCCGTTTCGCCAAACATGCTATCGCGTTTGGACAATTTAGCATATTAAAACAAATTTGTGTAGGTAGTTAAGGGGTTGAACTACATTATAATTTTTCAGATTTGACACAAGCTTCACAATCATTGAGAAAAAAAATCGGAAAGATCAGTAAAATCACGGAAAACGTAATTTGGCTTTGGAACTAGTATGATCAGTCTACTGATCTAACTACAAACTAAAATATTTTTTTATAGAGCAAAGAAATAAAAGTAGCCTTTACAGATTTTTATTATTTTTTATTTCTTTTCGTTATTTTAAAAGAAATACTCAAACATTCTACATTTTTCCTGTAAAGAAAAATTACGCAAAAAGAATTTGGAAATTTGTGTATTTCTTTTTAAATAACGAAAGGAAAAAAATTACTTTAAACTCTTTACGTAAAAAAAATATATTTCAATTTGGAACAAAAAAAAAATTTTTTTCTGTTTGCAACGCCAAATTACATTTTTCGTGATTTTAGTGATCTTTCCGATTTTTTTTCCCGATGCTTGTGATACTTATGTGAAATCTGAAAAATTATAATGTAGTTAAACTCCTTAACTACCTACACAAATTTTATTTGTTAAAAATATTTTGTTTTAATATTCTAAATTGTCCAAACGCGAGAGCATGTTTGGCGAAACGGACCCTTCAGTACCTACGTAAAAAAATTTGCATCTTTTATATAATTTGGACATCATTATTTTATTCTGGACCACATCATTTTTTTCGAGTTAAAACAGTGATTGTACTACGAAACCACGGCTCGTAAATTCAATTCAAACTTGACCAAATCAGTGTAACATTCCTGTTTACTTCAATACATAATCTTTCTTATTAGGGCTATTATAACTTAACCTGCCGTCTGAGCAATGATGACCCCTTATTACTATCTTGATAAACTCTCAGTAGACACTTAACCTACACTTAAGGCGCTACGGAAAAAAAAATCGACACTTTTAGAACTTGGATATCTACTTTAGTAAACAATGTATTATTTTGATATTTTTGAAATCTTTTTCTAGGGACCTGCTAAACAGAAACGCGATTGGAGCAATTCGGCTCGATACAAATATCTATTGAAATAAGGTCATTTTCGACACCAATTATCCTGGTTTGACAATTTGGAATGACATATGGACTGCAATTATATTTTATTAGATGGGTTTTAACAGTATCTAGGACCTGTTCGAAATTTTTATAGCAAATTTAGTACATTTTATATTAATAAAAAACTGACTTTTTGCTACTTTTCCTCAAATCCGCCCCTCTAGCACTGAGGGTTTTTTTGCATATGGAGTAACAGGGACGCTAACACTATTACATATCGCCTTAAAGCTTATTATACAGCTAAAAGGGGTAAAATTACTATATTATAGTTCCTTATAATACCTATACCTTAAATTTCAATTAATTGCACTTGAACTTTTACTCTTTTGCAAAGTCATTGAAGAAAATATTGTAAAAAATATTCCTAATCCGGGAATATATTATTAGGGTTAGATAGAGTACGCTCCAATTCGAGATTTAGCACTCTTTTAGACTTTAAAGATGATATGAACGCTTCAATATATCTCTTATACATGTTAGCGCGTACAGGTTTGTTGACTTTGTTGGATGTAGACCAACTTAGAATAATAAACTCTAACCCCTCGGCCACAGCTTCAGGTTTCGAGAGGCGCGCCAAGCGGTTCTTCTTGCGACAGCGCCGGCGGAGAGAACAAATGTATGAAGTTGTATAGAGCCGGCCATGGGTCACCGCTCGCGTGTCTTTTCCGGCTTCGAGTGACTTGCGCTCTCGCGACGGCGGTGTGCGGGGAGGCGGGCGGTTGAAACAGTGATCGAGCGCACAGGACGAACCTAGTGTCAAGCGCTTTGAGCGAGCGAGCGCGCTATACATGAAGGCGCCGACGCCGCGGGTGTCGTGGCAGGACAAAGCCCGTTGCAAAAACCGCCTGGAAGCGCAGCAAGAAGCACCGCCAGAAGCCTGAAGCTGTGGCCCTGGCGTAACACCTTGCCACAAGATGTGATGACCGGTGATCCAATTAGCTAATTGGATGGAACTACATTAGATAATGTTAACAAATATGTAAATAAAGTAAAGATTGTCAATAAGCATATAATCAGAGGTATTCAGTGTTCATACGACCGGTGGTACAGTGGTAAGTTGCAGCTTTGTAATTATAATGGGTGGCGCAAAAGTAATGTCATAGTTATATAAAACTCTGCGATATTAAAAATTCTTCTTTAAGAGAAGCAAACACTACCATCCAAACATGGCTTAAAACATTGTCCCACGAAGCTACAGAAGATATTCTTAAAAAGCCTACGTACCATGCGGTCCGAAATAGAATGAGGGCTACTATCGACGTCAGGTGGCGCCACTGAGGCGACAGGTATAGAGAAACGTCAAATGCCCGCGAAACGGCGAAAGCTATGGATTTTTATTAGTTATTTGTGTATTAGTCGACATAAATTCATAGTTTCAGGTTTATTATTCAAGGTACGGTGCAATGAAAGTAAATGAATTAAGATTAGAGCTAAAGAAAAGAGGGACTAAAACAAAACTTAAGTCCTCCTTTCGTTTTGGAACATAACGGAACTGCACATCATTGCGGCATTGTTTATTCGCATTTTAGAAAGAAAAAAAAATATTATAGGGATAAGCAAAACAAAAAATCGAACTTCTATGTAAATCTAACCTAACAAACCTTTGACATATACCTTACGTGCCAGTGGCGCCAACTGGTGGCCTTTATAAAAGTAGACCCCATTACATCGATAAAAGCTATGAATGAAATAAAGTGTGAGCGATGATTGGTCCGTAATTTGTGAGCTAGCAAACGATGTGAAAGATAGCTTATGATTCGGACCGGATTAAAAAAGATACATCTTAACCATAACCTCTTACCACAGAATACAATACGATTATTTTATTTTATTTCGTCAAAGTGCTGTGATTCGTGATGGAACAAGAAGAGTTTGTAGCACTTTTCGTCAACGTAGACTCAGATAGCGACGAAAAAAATATATATATTTATAAATTCTTCCTTTTCGACGAAGAGTTCCACACGACTTTTCATTTGTTTCTCTTGTACACGACGCCGATTAGATAACTATAAGATAATATGTAAATAGGTAGCTATCATGTAAATAAGTAGCTATAAGATAAATAAATATGATTGAGGTGTATATGGTTTCATTTGGGTCGCAAATAAATAAATACTTAGATAGCGGCCCAAAAGCTAAACATAACTAATGATAATACATAATATTAATAATATTACATAATAATACATAGTAATTACATAATGTAACAATACAGTCCATTATAAATAAAGGATAGACTACCCCCCACAACGATTGGTCGACACATAAGAATCGTGGCAACTAGCGCTATCTGACAGCCTAGATATTAGGATATAAATACGCTCGATTCGGCAAAAAATCAGTCCGCTACCGCTCGCCGAAACAAGAAGACATCTGAAGACATCCGAAGACAACAGAGGCCTCTCTTCACTCCACTGCAATAGAAGACCCAACCTGGACAGCGGGCTTCGAGGAACGAGACAAGAAAAAGCGGTGGCGTGGGACTGAAAGGATCTGCGAGCGTCTCTCTCTCGCTGCGAGCATCGAGCAGCAACGAGTCGACTGATCGGTGTGGACGGGGCTATCGCAAAGTCGATTTATCGTTTCTCTTATTAGCCCCTACCTCGCCTGCTTCCTCTCGTACACACAACTGCCGGACTTTGCTGGAACCGGTGCACGTTCGGTACACCTGTACTGAACATTGGTCCTTCGAACCGGGATACTTCCGGTTTCGGCAGTTGTGTCGAGAGTGCGATGGTATCCACCCGATCACAAAGCAAGAGCGACTCCACCAGCACCATGGCAGAAGACGGACAGCGCCAGATGGAGAGCAACAAAGGCGGGGACGACGGGACTACGAGCAAGATGAACACTGCACCAACCGACGGCTCCGCCTCGACGCACACGTGGGACTCTTCGGTCACGCCGGCAAGCGGACTGACAACCGAGTCGTCCACCATCGCATCCACTCCGAGGACAGCGGGCACGCCACCTTTGGTCACTCCACCCTTGGGCCCGCATCCACAGTCGACGCGGTCTCCGTCGACGTCGCCAACTACGACGCCGGCAAGTCACTGGAGCCGCGCCACGTCGGGGATGCAGAGGGACGGAGCGAGGGGCTGCCTACGATCCGGAGAGATGGAGCGCAGCCACAACCGGGCGACAAGCCTGTCTCCCGACACGGCACAGCAACTTCGAGAGGACCTTCGAGCGTGCGCACCGTACGCCCTCGCAGCAGTAAGGCGCGCCTACTCAAGTTAGAAGAGGAACTCCTGCTCAAGCAAATAGAGATCGAGCGCTACAAGCTGCAGGCAGGCGCCACCAGCGAGGAAGAAGAAGACGAAGATGAAGAGGATGAACGACGCTCTCTCTTCACGACCACGTCGGAGCGGCGCGTGGCGGACTGGATAGAGGGGACACGTCGCAAGCCACTAGCACTGGAGGGACCAAAACGCGTAAGTTTACTTACAACTAATATTCAAGTGATTGACCACAGTGCCTACGAGTTTCCCCGACCCCAGCCTGCACCACACGACGACGCAGTTGCATCGCCAGAAGAGGACGTACGCCACGCGCCGCAGCAGCCGAGGATCACAGCAAATGAAGAAACCAGTCAGGCGCGCACGCCGCTGGAACCCGCAAGCCAATCCCGCCCATCGCCGACGCAGCATGGGACCACTGAGGATTGGCGCTATGAAGAGACCCGCCACGAGCCGCAGCAGCCGTGGACCACTGGGATCTCCACTGAAACCCGCTTCGCGCCGGAGCAGCCGAAGACCACTGAGGTTTCAAGACCAGACCGGGCCCACCCAGAGCAGACGATGCCTGGGAACTCAGCGGCTCGGTCACATCACTACGAGCCTGCCACACCTCCACACCGAAGAGATGGCGTCCCACCACGACGAGGCGACTACGGTGAACAGAGCGAGAGCTACGATCCATCCCCGTGGCAAGGAGGTGGCGCCGCCTCGCGACACACCGCAGCAACTACGGACAACGTCGTAGCAACCGCTCCGTCTACGGATCACCTTATGGGTATGTTTGAACGTCAACAACAGATGTTTCTGCACGGACTCTCGCAGCTATCTCAAGCAGTCTCCTCCCCGGCACCCCGCAACACAGCTCCGAGGTATCTCAGCGAGTTACTCCCGTACAGCGGCGCTTACGACGAATGGTATGCATGGCGAGATATTTATACATCTACAGCACATCACTTCGGAGACGCCGAGAACAAAGCACGCCTACGACGTAGCTTGCGGGGCCCAGCCAAGGACCTCGTAGAAGGATTAATGAAGACCACTGCGCCACCCTCGGAAATCATAGCCGCATTAGAAGAGGTATTTGGTCGCCCTGATGACATTGTTTACGCAGAGTTGGAGAAATTGAAGTCGCTGCCCCGCCTTACTGATGCCGGCAAGGAGCTGGCTACTTTCGCTTGCAAGGTCGACGCCGTGATATCCACAATCCTAGCGCTGAAGCGAGAGGCATACCTCGTAAGTCCACAGACATTGCATATGATAGAGGACAAGATGTCTGCGCTCTACCGAGCGAGATGGTACGACTTCGAGGCGAGACAAGCGGAGGATGAGCCGGGTCTGCTAAAAATACGACGCTTTCTTAAGGCTGAGATGAAGCTCCAGGTACGTCATATTCGACCGGAGGTTCCAACGTTACGTCATACGGAGCAGCCACGTCGAGGTCAGCGTACAAATACAGCGGCGGACAAGTCAACGGAAAAGAGCTGCGACTATTGCAAGCGACAAGGTCACGTCACAGCTGACTGCCGCACCTTCCAAGAGCTCATGCTGGATAAGAAATGGGAGACCTGCAAACAGAAAAAACTCTGCTTCAGATGTTTAAGGTACCGTAGTTACAAGCATCGCTGCAACGCCAAGAGGTGTGACATCGACGGTTGTCAGTATTTTCATCATCACCTACTTCATCGAGTACCAGACACTGCGGCAACCCTCGCTGACGAACGAGCAATGAGAGCAGTCTGCTCTACGCTAGGACAAACGGCTCTATTGAAGATAGTTCCGGTAACGCTCACCGGACCTAAGGGGACTGCTGACATCTTCGCAATTTTGGATGGAGGGTCTACCATCACGCTGCTCAAGGAAGAGGTAGCCAGACAGATAGGAGCAGAAGGACCCAAGCGCACCCTCAACATAGAAGGTATAGCCGGCGCCAGAGTGAATGCTGCTACACAACTCATCACGTTCGCAATTAAGGGAAGACATAGTCAGGAAGAGCACTTCATTGACGCGCGCACCATTCCTAACTTAGGAATAACAGGTCAGACAGTTCGACGCACACTGATTGAGAAATGCAGTTACCTGGAAGATATCACCAACCAGCTGCTGTACGAGGACGCTATTCCTTCCATCCTGATTGGCCAGGATAACTGGGAACTGATGATGACCAGCGACACCCGCACAGGATGCCACGACGAACCTGTGGCCTCACTCACCGGGTTGGGGTGGGTAATACATGGACTCACTGGAGAAAAGGTAAACACTACGCAGCAAGTTGAGATCCATCGCGTGTTGAAAACTCGTCCGATGGAAGAAGAGAACATCGACAAGATGCTTCAGGAACACTTCGCTTTAGAATCACTGGGAGTCGAGCCTCGCCGTCCACGCTCTGATCCAGATCAGCGAGCACTCAACATCTTGGAAGCCACCACAAAGCGCAGAGAAGATGGAAGCTTCGAAGTAGGACTCCTGTGGAAGAGCGACATGAACAACATCCCAGACAACTATGATGCCACGCTGCGACGACTGGAAGGAGTGGAGAAGAAGCTGGATAAGGATCCCCACCTGAAAATCCGCTACACGGAGCAAATGGAGAGGATGCTGAAGAGCGGCTATGCAGAGGTCGCTCCAAAGGGATCTACACCAGGAAGACGCTGGTACCTGCCTCACTTTGCTGTGATCAACCCAGCAAAACCAGAGAAGCTGAGGATTGTCCATGACGCAGCGGCTACTACAAAAGGTACGAATTTAAATCAGCTACTCCTCACTGGTCCAGACCTGCTGCAGTCACTGCCCGGCGTGCTCATGCGCTTCCGCCAGCATCAGATAGCAGTCACCGCAGACATAAAGGATATGTTCTTACGCATCGGAATTCGAGAGGAAGACAGAGATGCACTTCGATTCCTATGGAGAGGCGCAGATCGAATTTCAAAACCTTGTGAGTACCGTATGAAGTCAGTCATCTTCGGAGCCACCTCCTCACCGGCGAGTGCAATCTTCGTGAAGAACAAAAATGCTGAAGAATTCAGGCATTTACATCCACAAGCAACAGATGCTATAATCCGTAATCACTATATGGATGATTATCTACAATCCTTCAGCACAGTAGAGGAAGCAAAGAGGATCACCAAGGAAGTGGACACCATCCACCGCAGAGGCCACTTCGAACTACAGAAGTGGACAAGCAACGAACCTGCCGCCATCCAACACCTCACGGCTACACCAGGAGAGGTAAGCAAGGACCTAGATACCGGCGGGAGCGAGAAGATCCTGGGTCTGGTATGGCGACCACGCGCAGACACTCTAGGATTCAATCTCAACATGGCGCGTGTGGCGCCAGCCATCATCAGCGGAGACAAGGTACCGACCAAGCGGGAGACTCTACGAACGGCAATGTCTCTATTCGATCCACTAGGCTTTGCTACACCGGTAACGATCCAAGCGAAGCACATACTTCAGGAGACATGGCGCCTGGGAGTTGGATGGTACGAGCAGCTACCAACGGACCTCGCAGAGAGATGGTACAGCTGGCTTCATGATCTACGCAGTCTGGGTAGTATAGCACTACCTCGCTGCTACCCAGGACACGAGGGAGCAGTCGACAGAGAACTACACACTTTCGTCGACGCCAGCGAGAGAACATACGCCGCCGCTGTATACTGGCGTACAAAGATGAGCGACGGATCCATACAAGTAAGTCTCGCAGCTGCCAAAGGTCTCACCACTCAAGACCACTTCTATTCCTCGGTTGGAGTTACAGAGTGCTGTACTGGGCTGCCGCCTCGCAAACACCGTCCAACAAGAACACGACGAGCGGCCGACCAAACGATTCTTCTGGACTGACAGCAAAACAGTCTTATGCTGGCTACGAGCGGGACCACACGTCTTCAAGCAGTTTGTCGCGTTTCGAGTCGCCGAAATAGAGGAGGCCTCTAAGGTAAACGAGTGGTACTGGGTGCCCTCCAGAGACAATGTTGCAGATGATGCCACACGCGACACTCCTGTGGGCTTCGACAACACACATCGATGGTTCAGAGGACCGACGTTCCTGTACAACAACGAAGACTCCTGGCCAGCAGAACCCGTCATCACTCCTACAATCACAGGAGAAGAGAAGATAGCCACAATGAAGAGGACGACAGAATTGCGAGCGGCGCTACCTGATCCAGCGCGCTACTCATCGTGGCTTCGATTAATAAGGGTAACGGGGAGGGTTTTACAATTTATTCAGCTACTTCACAGAGTCAAATGCGCTGCTGCCAAGCGCAAGAGGACGACGAAGAACCCAGAAGCGGACCCGACCTGGACGACGGCGAGAAAGACGACGAAGCCCCGCGCCACTACGAGGGCGCCCGCAGCAGCAGCCGACCGCTTCACCCCACTTGAAGCAGACACCTTGATGGAAGCCCAGAAGCTGTGGATCCGCGCGCTGCAGCAACAGGCGTTCCCGGACGAGCTCGCCTGTGTCACCGGCGGGAGCCCCATTGCTCCCGAGAGTCGCATCAAAAACCTCTCTGTCTACCTGGACGAGGAGGGAATCATGCGCGTCACGTCACGTATAGACGCCGCAGATGACGTCACAGCAGAGCAGCGCGCGCCACCTATCGTCGACGGCAGCCATCCATACACCCGGTTACTCATAGACTGGGTGCACCGAGAGCTACACCACGGCGGGGTCGAGACCGTAGCAAATGAAGTTCGACAACAACTCTGGGTGCTCCAACTGCGCCCCACGGTCCGGGGCGTACTCCGCAACTGCCAGCCCTGCCGACTCCGAAGAGCAAAGCCAACGTCGCCGCCTACTGGGGACCTGCCAAGCTGCCGACTAGCACATCATCAGCGGCCCTTCTCCTTCACTGGTTTGGACTTCTTCGGCCCACTCTCAGTCACCGTGGGCCGTCAGCACCAGAAAAGATATGTGGCCCTATTCACATGTCTCACCACGCGAGCAGTCCACCTAGAAATCACAGAGTCCATGACCACAGACTCATGCATCATGGCACTTCGTCGTATGATGGCGCGCCGCGGCCGACCAACAGAAATCTGGAGCGACAACGGAGCCAACCTGCGAGGAAGCGACGCCGAACTCCGCCAGGCCTTGGATGAACATCAACTAGCATCAGCAGCCGCCAACGCCCTCATCCGATGGCGCTTCTTGCCACCTCTCTCACCATTCATGGCTGGAGCATGGGAACGACTAGTCCGCAGCGTGAAGACCGCCCTTAGAGTCGTACTACATGAGCAACACCCGAGAGAAGAAGTCCTATCCACCCTGCTGGCTGAAGTAGAAGATACCGTCAACAGCAGGCCTCTCACCCATGTCTCGACTGATGACCGCCAGGGGGCGCTGACTCCAAACCACTTCTTACTCGGTGGACCATCCCGAGTACCACAGCCAGGCGTCTTCGACGACTCCGACTTCAGCTTGAAGAAGATGTGGAGAACCAGCCAACGCCTCGCTGATCAATTCTGGGCGCGCTGGTTGCGCGAATACCTCCCGACACTTCAACACAGGCGGGAGCCATACGGCAGAGGAGAAGCCATCAATGTCGGAGATTTAGTCATCATAGTCGACGCTACTCTCCCACGCAACACATGGCTTCGAGGCGTCGTAGTCAAGATCTTCCCCGGCCCGGACGGCATCACGAGAACAGCTGACATCCGCACTACGAAGGGCATCCTGCGGCGGCCAGTAAAGAAGCTCGTCGTGCTACCCACGGGTAATGAAGCAACTACTTCACGGCGGGAGAATGTACACGACGCCGATTAGATAACTATAAGATAATATGTAAATAGGTAGCTATCATGTAAATAAGTAGCTATAAGATAAATAAATATGATTGAGGTGTATATGGTTTCATTTGGGTCGCAAATAAATAAATACTTAGATAGCGGCCCAAAAGCTAAACATAACTAATGATAATACATAATATTAATAATATTACATAATAATACATAGTAATTACATAATGTAACAATACAGTCCATTATAAATAAAGGATAGACTACCCCCCACAACGATTGGTCGACACATAAGAATCGTGGCAACTAGCGCTATCTGACAGCCTAGATATTAGGATATAAATACGCTCGATTCGGCAAAAAATCAGTCCGCTACCGCTCGCCGAAACAAGAAGACATCTGAAGACATCCGAAGACAACAGAGGCCTCTCTTCACTCCACTGCAATAGAAGACCCAACCTGGACAGCGGGCTTCGAGGAACGAGACAAGAAAAAGCGGTGGCGTGGGACTGAAAGGATCTGCGAGCGTCTCTCTCTCGCTGCGAGCATCGAGCAGCAACGAGTCGACTGATCGGTGTGGACGGGGCTATCGCAAAGTCGATTTATCGTTTCTCTTATTAGCCCCTACCTCGCCTGCTTCCTCTCGTACACACAACTGCCGGACTTTGCTGGAACCGGTGCACGTTCGGTACACCTGTACTGAACATCTCTCATGGCCGAATAAAACATATACCTTGGTTTGTCTGATCTGAACTGCTGAAATAATGGGGCGAAAACAATTTTTGATATTCCATTCCGTTCAACGCTCACATCGCCTCACCTCCGTCGCATGAGCCACGAAAGTCATACGAATGAATGAACGCATTTGCTTCACTCATGGATTATTATCCATTCACCTCATTCATTCGTAAACGATTTTAGCGAAATAATTCTATTTCGGAACGCAGGGATAGTATGACAATATAAACCTATCAACTGTTAAGCTGTGCTACACATAAACATATTCTATCTAACAAGAAACATAATAATATAAACGTTAAAATATAAATATCTATATATTTTTATCTATTGTATCATATTTATATATCATACTAGGTATATATATCACTTTATAAATCATTATGTCACCAAATCTTTGTTCAAAACATACATATAAATACCCTCTTACACACCCTTTCACACCCTCTCCCTCACCCTCACACTTATCATATTTTCTACATACACATTAAATAATTAAAATCACTGTAATCATAACAATCTGTTAAACTGATCTATAGTCAATACGATTACAAATGTAGTTCTATTAGGCCCCCGCGGTTCAGGCTCGACCTAGTTTTGGGGACCACTGTTAATGTACTGAACTTTAATTAAGTTAAAGATCTAATGTAATTTTCTTTTTGGCAAATAAACTTTTTCTTATTCTTATTCTAGTTTGAATTGGTTGCCATTTTCTTATAAATGAAAAATTAGAGCTCTATTTTCATAAAAAGTTTATTTGAAAGTGTAAAATTGATGACATTAATTGGAAAAAATTATATCGCTCAAATGGCCACGCCTCCCGAGTTGATGCATAATCGCGCTCGTTTTACGGCATTTTGAATTGATGCTCGCAAAACATCTGGCTATCTGGCACGAAACTGACGATGTTTTCTTCAACGTTATCTTTCAAGACTTGCAAGGTTCGTGGTTTGTTGTGGTAAACGCGAGATTTTAAAAAGCCTCAAATGGAAAGTCTGGTTCTGTTAGATCTGACGATCTGCGGGCCTATTATGTACCTCTAGTTGCCTTCTGGACTGGGTGTCTATCATCAAAAACATAGATATACTATCGAATTCCGATTGTCTAAGGATATGTTACGAGTAGCACTTGAAGTGACGACACAGTTCGTAAATAGTTCAATACCCACTAAAAGCAATTTTGAAAGTTTAGTTTTTATCTATGTTTTTGACGATAGTTGGCAAGTGGATAGTCCAGTTGGATAGTCCAGTTGGCAACCTAAGATATAAAATAGGGGGGCTGCGGGCCTATTAAATATGTATCTCTAGTTGCCTTCTGGACTGAGTGCCTATCATCAAAAACATAGATATACTATCGAATTCCGATGTCCTATGGATATGTTCGCACTTGAAGTGACGACACAGATTGTTAATAGTTCAAAACCCACTTAAGGAAATTTTGAAATTTCAGTTTTTAGCTATGTTTTTGATGATAGGCACCTAGTCCAGTTGGCAACTAAAGATACATAATAGGGGGGCTGGACGGCCAGTTCAAATCTCCAAAACGAGAGATCAAAATTTGTCAAATAAGCAGTAACAATTAATTCCACGTTCTTGAGGTGTATATGGCTCCATGGCTTGTTGGCAACTAATTCTCTATATATCTACATTATAATTGTCAAAGCACAGTGACATTTTTGGCGCCATCTGCAAAAATGGCAGCCAATTCAAATTATGACATTACTTTTGCGCCACCTTATACAAAACTAGCCTGCGCCCGCGCTGATTTAGTTTGCATTTTACCGGGATAAAAGGTCGCCTATGTCACTAGGGTTGCCAGATATTTTTTGATCCTGTAAGGGACGAATACTAAATTTGGCAAAAAAAAAACGGGATTTGAAATTTTGCCCCGGGACAAATGAAAAACATCTATTTTACGTTCTTATTTTTATGTGCTTTTATTGCTAGTTATATTTTAAAGAAGATCGTTAAGTTTTAATATATCTTTGTCGGATTTCTCATATTTTATCAAATCTGGGGTACATTTGTCGCGCACGTCAGTTCATTTCAATGCCATCTGCGAAAAAATCCACTCTACAAAACAATCGGAACAAGGGATACTGAATTTAAACGATATAATTACAAAAATTTTCATTCCTGGAAAACCCTTCCATTATTTTCTTCCACTTCTCAATTGCACCTATACTTTGGTCGACAAACAACGTTGCAATTTCCAAGCTTTTTTTTAATAATTTGAAATATGTGAGCGGTTGACCAAAAAGGGACCTCAAGGGAAAGTAATTGATTTCGAGTAAATCGCGTTTGAAGTTTGAAGTAGAAATAAGTTTGTGTAGCTGTGTGTAGTAAGGTGTGATTTCTACAAAACTTTCTCGGCTCATAAAAAAAAACTACGGCATCTAAAAATAATGCTGTTTAGACCAAAACAAAGCTAAAATACCATAGATTCAAAAATTCAAAAAAAAAAAAGAAAACGTTTCCAATCCCTCCTGCGGGTTAGGCGGGCTTCGTCGCACGCACGTCAAATTTCAATCTCACGTTGATGTTGATGAAAATCAGAATTACGCGGTAGACCCGCAGGTCCCTTTTTGGTCAACCACTCACATATATTGAAATAATGCGGTCATTGGTGACGTGGTGCCTAATTTAATATTAATCGAATAGTGTTCAAATACGGGACAGAGTCTGTCCCGGCGGGACCTTTAAAATTATGCCTGAAATACGGGACGTCCCGGGAAATACGGGAAGTCTAGCAACCCTATATATGATAACCGATAATACCGATAACCAATCCGGCCGATAAACTATCTCTATGCAAAAAATCACGTCGATCCGTTGCTCCATTGCTGCGTGAAAAGAAAACCAGCCAAGTGCGAGTCAGACTCGTGTAACTGGGGTTCCGTATTGTGGATGATAAATTTAATTTTGACACAATTTTTTCGTGAATTTCTCAACCGCTCTATTTTTCCTGTAATCTTTACGTAAACACATATTACCATGATTTTTTTCATATTTTTCGGTCTAGCAGTTTCGGAGATAAGATAAGGGGACAAACATATTTTTGTGGTTTTTTAAAGATTTCTCGAATTATAATCTTGAATACAATTTGATACCCATATTGTATTTTTAGGCTAATATTTTTTATTTTTCTCACTTTTGTTTTGGAAATACTTTGAACAATTTCAAATTTTTCATTTTTTTTACACAGTGATATGTGGGAAAATTAATGCTATTTTTGTGCCAAATTTCATGTATTTATCTTTAACGGTGCTAAGGTTACGAGACTGTGACATACGGACGGACGGAGAACGGAGTCTCACCATAAGGTTCCTTTTGTACCTTTTAATACTACGGAACCCTAAAAGGACAAACCAACAAACTAACAATTACAGACTTCCACATTTATAATAGGGGTACGGATCGCTAAAATAAATAAAGTTATAAATATTACAAACTTATTACCAAGGATAGGATAATCGGATCGATATATACAAGGTGACTTTTTGATCATCAACCAAAGTCATACTGGTGGCTTGGTAAGTGATCAGCATCATTGATCAATAACGATTTTTGTGAAATTCGTAAAATGAAATTTCGACTCCCCATCATGATTCACTCGGGACTGGAACTGAATTTCTATGGGAAGCCGAAATTTCATTTTACGAATTTCACAAAAATTGTTATTGATCCAAGATACTGATCACTTATCAAGCCTCCAGTATGAATTTGGACGATAATCAAAAAGTCACCTTGTATACCTAAAGTTGGAAAAACTGAGAAAGAAAGTCGGCTTCTTATAATATTATTTTGATAGTAAAAATCACGGAATTACGGAATTACTTAAAACGTTACGATAATGTTATACTTTATAGATATTTTACCGGCAATCTGAATAAATAAATTAATGAAATAAAAAAAATGGATTTTAATACAATGCCAAGGAAATTTATAAAATGCCAAGCTTATTTAGGCCGAAAAGAGCAAAAGGCAAAAGGCCGATCAAAAATAAAATAAAATAAACAAATAGATAAATCAGCTTGGCATTTTATAAATTTCCTAGTAATTGTGTACAATTTCTAAATAATATAAATTTACGGTAACATCTATTAAGTATTAGGTACATCATCGTAACATTTTAAGCAATGCCGTAATTTCCGTAATTTTCACTATCAAAATAAATAATATTTTAAGAATCCGACTCCATACAAACTTTTTCAAGGATTTTTCCAACTTTAGGTATATATTATCCTATCCGGTCCGATTATCCTATCCCTGATTATAATTGAAAAATATTCACATTTTATTCAACCTCATTTCTCAATATCGCTTGAGAGAGAAGATGACGCAAATAGAAATAAAATGACAGAATTTGGAAAGAAAGAAAGAAGGAATATAAATTTATTCATCATTAATAAAAAACACAATAAAAATACAGAAAAAAAATAAACAATAAAATGACGAAAAGAGGCGGACTCAGTTTTTGATGTGTGCTGCAGATATACTGCAGCTGCACTGCTGATTTTTGTTATGATCTGGATACTAAAAAATATACCTATGTTCTTCTAACATTTATAAAGTAATTTTGAACAAGCCGCGACAAGACCAAAAACTATAAAGATTGCAAAAAGAGCAGGGGCGTAGCCAGGTGCCGATACAGCCGTACAGCTGCCGACCCCCCCCCCTCCCTAGCAGGTGCTCGGACTTACGAACTGAAGAGTAAATATAAAAGCATACCATAACACTTTTTAAAGAATTGTTGGCACGCCTGGTCGTTGCCTCTGGTGTCCCAAGAGCTGGAACTTACCTTGGTCTGAGGATCAGCCTAGCGATCCAACGAGGTAACGCTGCCAGCGTCTTGGTTACTCTCCACAACGGCGACGTTAAAAACATTTTTTGTAGAATATAATAAATAATAATTCGGCTATCCTGATCTAAAATAGTTATTGAGGTCGTTTTACAGTAATCCTATTTAATATAGAATATACTTGTTGTTTAATTTTAGAATATACATATTTATTGGTGGGTAATTATAATTTTGAATAATTTTGGTTTTATAATTTTGTTGTAATTGATTTAATATAAATAATTTTGGGAAAAAATAACATAACATAAATACTACTTATTGTGCACCAAAAGAAAAACAAAAAAAGGACAATACAACGTTAAGAAAATTTAGGCAACAATGGGCGGTCTTATCGCTTATAGCAATTTGTTCAAGACATCCTTTGCGCGGAAGATATTTTGGAATATACTTGAACAATTATTTAAAATTATCTATTTACTTATATTATAATAATTTATTTCATTTGGATACTCTTCGCTTGCACTTCATCCAAATAATATAGTTTTTGTATGTAGCATGCGTATTATTACAGCTTTCTCTTGCCCCCCCCCCCCAAAAATCCTGAGTACGCCCTTCAAAATGAGCGTGCCCGTGCCTTGCGAATATTTTTATTTACTTACACAAAGATAAATAATTATTTCGATAAGTGTTACTGTCCATTAAATTTTATTGTTATTATTATCGTGTATCGTATGATTTTGGGGTACTCGACCGCCGCGCGTTTTGATAGACGCCCTCATTATAGTGTCACCTCTATTGAGTACGGTCTTTGATTGTTTGCGGAATTCTTTGGAGAGCTTCCAAATAACGCAGCTTTATTTTTTTTTTATAAATATCAATATGTTATGTTGCATATGTATCTATGTACACCAAACCTTGGACACTCAATACAAGCGAACAGATTTAATCACCTACCACGACTACATGAGCACCAGTTTGTCCGCACACGTTCGTGTGTATGCGTGCACAAGACAAACGCAAACAGGTGGCCTTAGAGTATAAATGTAGGCAATGGTGTCGATTCGGCGCAACACAACTTAACTTATTTGACAGGACTAACCTTATTTTGAGCGTCCTGTCTTTGTTATTTCGATACAGAAAGAAAAAGACAGAAGTTTAAATTAAGTTTAGTCCTGTCAATTAAATAAAAAAAATACACGTGTTACACCGAATCGGTGTTAATGTATACTCTAAGCGGCCGGCAAACAAGTAGCACAGTTTAAAAATGTGATTTTTACACCATGCTCGTATTAGGTGTAACCGTTTGTGCCAGAATTCTGCCATTTTGGCAGATTTTGCTATCGAATTTTCACTTGGGCAGATTATGTTGACGAATTACAAAAGTGGCAGCAGGGTTTGGCAGATTTGGGGATATTTACCTTACTCTTTATAATTTTTGGAGAACAAATAGAATATTTGTTACTTAAAGCACAAGTTACTGACTTTTAATTTTGTAGGAAATCATTTTACCACTTGTTCCAAGACAGTCTTTAGACGGGGATTTCCCGTTTATTGTCCTTGATGTTTGTATGCTTTATAAACTGTAAAGTCTAGATGAGAAGGCATAGAATATAAAGTTTTACTCCGTAAGAGAAGCTACACTCACCTCCCCCCGCCAGTTTATCGTCTCGCACGAATCCGTACCGCTCGTTCGCTGCGTGTGTGTGTGTATGGTGCATGAGCGCATCATGAGCGTATGTACACGACATCGACAAGTTAGTTACGCTCGTTAGAGTAGTAGGTAGGAGTGTCGGGGGTGTGCTAAGGTTTCCGCTCGAGTGAATTTGCAATGAATCCATCCAAACAAAAACGGTTTATGTATGCAAATTTTAAAACTGATCGCTCGAGGAGATAATGCTCTAGTTCTGTCAGACATAAAAACTGCAAAATTAAGTTGGTTGAGTATTCGGGGACGTAACCCTAAAACTACATTATAAATTAGTATTTGTAGTTTAAATACAGCATATGGTACTTAATATACAGAAATTTCAAATTCCTAACTGCTTTGGCCTTTGAGATACACCCCGTAACAAAAATCGTCTAAAAATGGCAAGTTTAATAGCCCCATACATATACAACGTGTAATAGAAAGGTGTAACCATATTTGAAGAGATTATTCAGTCAATGGTAAAGAACAACTTTTACTATGGACAGAGAATATAAAGTATTACTACGTAAAGAAGCGACACTCACCTCCCCGCGCGAATTTAACGTCCCCCGCGGTCCCCCGCAAGTTAGTGGCAAATCTGGAGGCAGTCAGAGCTCGAGTAGCACTCGTTCGCTGCGCGCGTATTTTGTTTTGTTTTCTTGATTTTGAACACAAACCTTTGTACTTGAAACAAATGTTTCATAACATTTGTTTTATGTTATGAAACAAATAGTACAAGTGTTTGTGTTCAAAATCGAGATGCTTTTTATGTTTCATCAAGTGCCGACAATCGCAAGTATAAATCTTGTTTTGTTTTATTACGATACTGATTTTTAATCCATATGGTTCGTTATTGTGGAATATATGAATGCCTAGAAAACGGAGCAACCAATAAAGAACGGAGATTTTTCAAATTTGCTTCCTTCCGATGAACTAAGCCATTTTCTTTTATGTTAATTTATTTTTAAAGTTATGAAAAAGCGGCGTTAACTCAGGGGTAGAACGCTGGCCTCTCAATCTTGAGATCCAGGTACAATCCGCGGTTGGGCATGCACCAATGAGTTTTTCGGAATTTACATAATGCGCATCGTATTTGCTAATAGGTAAGGAAGTACTTACCTATTAGGAAGTACTTACTTTCTGAATGGTAAAGGAAAACATAGTGAGGAAACCCGTATGTCCTAAAAATCGTGTGTTTGTGCCCAAAGTACTTACGGCGATAGGGCTCACCTCCCACCACGTTGGGACGTAATATTTGTAGGTGAAACGCTGGTGTACCGAGTGTGGACTGTGACTTGCATTTCAAAGTTCACACTCGGAACACCTCTGACACCCTCTCGCGCATTCAGGTCATGACGATATATATATTTTTAATACAAATTTATCCATGGGGAACCA
This sequence comes from Ypsolopha sequella, assembly GCA_934047225.1. Classification (NCBI taxonomy): domain Eukaryota; kingdom Metazoa; phylum Arthropoda; class Insecta; order Lepidoptera; family Ypsolophidae; genus Ypsolopha; species Ypsolopha sequella. Next base: position 13,438,535 of record OW204011.1, read on the forward strand.
GAACTAGAACGTAGGGATTAACCACGCTAAAATTTAGGAAGAGAATCAAGTTGCTGACTATAAATGTTGTCCCTCTCGATCGACGACGCTCACACGCTTGCTGCCAGCCCTAGACTAGCTCACGCACACACAAGCGTGTGCGGACAAGCCAGATGCGCGCGTGAGAGTGTAGGTAAATAACTTGAGCGTGGACTATGAAGTGTCGGGGGTGTGGCATCAGTTACATTTAGTATTTACAATGACATAGATAAACCTGAAATCTCAAAAAAAAAATCTGCCCTTCCATACAGTTCAGCCGAGCGGCATTGCATTTTTCTATGAAACAGTTATTTTTTTTTTGAGATACAGGGTTTGTTCCACAGTAAAAGTTGTTCTATAGCATTGACTGACTGAATAAGCTCTTCTTCGTTACACCTTTCTGTTACACGTTGTATATGTATATATATTTATACTGTACTTAATGAGTTCTAGACAATGACATCCCACATGCTAGGGTAAGAAAAAAAAATGCATCTGCTCCATTTTCATGTATGAGGCCCCTCATGAAAAATATTTTAATTACGTTTTAAATTTAAAATTCAGTTTTGGGTCAACACAATATATAAAAATTTCAGGTCTCTATCTCATTCCGTCTAAGAGACCCGTGACATACGGACAGACAGACGGACAGCGGAGTGACATTATAAGGGCTCCGATTTGCCCTTTGGGTACGGAACCCTAAAAAACGATGTGAGGATGTTCCTGGTCTCGTAGCACAGTGTTTAATCGCGCGCGATGACACTGTTGAATAACAGGTGCGAGGAGAAACATCGTGTCACTATGACCCCCGTTCATTAATTAATACTCTCGTCAGGTTCCAACACTGACAGCAGGATAGCGTATACAATTTTCAACGCGTGCGACAGAGATGGCAATAGAACCCGTGTCGCAACCCCTAATTCATGAACGCGCCCCTGCAGTGTCTGTTGTGGCATGTTTTATATTCTCTGGTTGTGGGGAGTACAGATCGCACCAAATCGTGCGTTGTCACCATGCCGTTGACCATGCCCTTAGTTTACAACAATTTATTTATTCTGTGATACGACGAGACGAGAGCTCTTCGTCTCGAGCGTCGATAGACTAGGAATTTAGCCAAACTGCGCCAAAGATTTCAAAAGTAAAGATAAGCCCTTACCGTAGTATGACAGCACCAAAATGTTTCCACCTTAAAGGCGTATGACCACGTTAAATAAGCAACTCAATGTGAGTCGGTACAAATATCAACGGAAACGACATTGAAATAATGTTCATTTCATCGTGCCTTGAAAAGTGCGTCTCCGGCTAGCGCAAAATAGGAGAAAATAATACTTTTAATATGGATGCCATGAACGAAAAAAAAATTTTGAACTTCAATTTTTTAAATCTACAAATTTCCTATAATTTGGTGAAATAATGATTAAAATCGCTTTAGGCGTTTGGAAGGAATAAGAGAATTTTTGTGTTAATCATGTGAAACTTTCGATGACTTTCGATTTTTTTGTCAAAACTTACAATAGAAAAACAGTTTATGAAACTTAAAATTTATTTTTGACTCTATAATGCCTATCATATATTTTTATGAAAGTTTTTGGACCACCCGTGTAGAAAGAGTAGGCCTTCAAAGGCAGGTCCAAATTGCAGTTGGCGTATCCATTCGCCTTAAATGGGTGACGCTCACACGTTTGGAATCAGTGCTCATCTGAACACTGTGTTAGTTGGACGCCTTAAGAGCACTTAAAGTTAATAATTTTAATAACTTTAGTAGTCTGATCAGTTTGCTGACCGTAGGTAGACAGATTGCGCACTCATAAGTGTGCGCGCGTTCGGCATTATGTTAAGGGGCTATACCGTGAAAATTGACACTTTTTGAAGTTATTTATCTGCTCTTTTAATGAAGTTCCAAGTAAAATAAATTAGTATAACAATTTTGGGACCTTTTACTAGATTTTGGTCTATCAGAAACGCGATAGGAGGAATTTCATTCGATAGAAATAATTATTGAAATCAGGTCTAAATTTACACTTTTTTGATATTCTGACAAATTAGGATAGCATACAGACTTGAAAAATATTTATTTAGATGGGTTTTAACTACACCAAAATTACTGGTTATGGAATTTTTTGTAGCTATTTTAGTTAATTTTGCATTAATTTAAAACCGACTTTTTGACAATTTTCCCCGATTCCGTCCCTTTCGCACTGCGGGTCTTTCTGCCTGGAGTAACGGGGACCTTTGCTAGCACGGTATATCACCTTAACGCGCGTATTCAAAAACAATGCAATAGATTTTAGGTGCCAGGGCCAAGCCAGGGCTCATCTAAACTTTTGATATCTTTGAACTGCGCATGTTTCTTTCTGTTACTACCGAGCTAGAGCTACGATAAGATCGATAAGAAATAAAAACGCTTAACAAATGAGCGTCATATACAATCGCGAGATAAGAGATCGATAGATTAAATCTCAAACCACACATTAGTTGGTCTAAAGATCCAATTGGTTTTTTAAATCCCACTTCTGATTCTTACCTAAGAAGTCTTGAAGTTTTTTGCGCGGCCTCTAGCCACAAAATACATACTACCAGAAGGCCGACTCGACCACGGAGTGAAAACAGACGTACAAAAATAAAAAATTTTTTTTCAACAGAACACAACACAAAACACATAAGACTATTTAGGATTAGGGCGGCTTGCACCAACATTTAAATCTAGATTTAGCACGTAAGCTAAGTTTAATTTGACAGACATGTATTGACTGACAGATCGTAAACTCGATTTAGCGACTAAATCTAGATTTATGATTTTGGTGCAAGCCGCCCTTAGACAGGTTCTGTTGAAAAGGTCGGTGACTCAGCTTTTGTCCCTTAAGAAGATGGCATACTCTAGCAACTTTTTTTATTAACCGTCCAGCACAATAAGTCTAATGGCAAAGACCTTATTTGCTTTTCATAGAGGCGATTATATGTTTGCTCTTTGGCCTCTTTTTCTTAGACGCGTAATACTAGTGATCACGCAGCGAAACAACAAATTGGTGTGTTTTTAGCTAATACTGAAATATTTTGTAGGGAAAAAAATATTGAATTTAGGTGATATACCTTCACATTTCTATTACCTATTTTATGAAAAAAAAATCAAGTTGATCTCTTAACCGCGTTCTTCAAGCGAACGTTTGAAAACCAAAAAAAAAGAGGATGCCAAACATTTTTTTTTGACAAAAGTATAAATCTTAGTACATTGTTTATACGTAAGATCCCTAGAGAAAAGATTAATAAACCAAATATATTTTTTTCAATACAAGGAGAGTCCGAATTTCTTCAAACGAATCCTACATAGACTGGAGTTGGTCATGCTCTAGGCTCAGGTACAGTCTTAAGCCAGAAGCAAAGGGACGCTGTTATTCTGTCACTGCCTGTTCATCCATAAGGATACTTAAAACAATAAACAAAAATTAACACAACTATGATTAAAACACATAAAAAACAATAGCCATTTTTAGGAACTTGGAACTTCTATTGTTTTGCAGCTAAATTAACGTACCATTTAATAATATTAAGAGTATTATATGTATAATTATCTATATACTTATATATGTATATTATATAAACTTAAATATATTATTAATCGATTTAAAATATATATTAATATATTATGTTACGAGTTTACAATGTACATACTGACACCATTTTCCTTATCTTTTTATTTGCAATTTTATTTGTAAGTTTATTAACCACTCTTTACAATGTTTTTTGAATGTAGGAAAAGATTTCACAACATAGAACATGCATAGACGCGTACGTACGATGATCTCGGCAGAATTTCATATTGGCATTCACCCGAGTATCTCCGAGATCGTCGTATGTACGCGTCTATGTGTGCGTGCGCCTGTTTTCGCTAGTTATGCGGAGTGAACCTTCTGTAAGTGGTTATTTTGTGCTCTAGCCTTGCTGTTTCAAGAAGGGTAGTAATAAAACGAGTGACTGTAAATTAAAATTTAAAATTTTAGTGACATAAATAATTAATTTGACTTATTCTTCTACTAAGTGAGCGACTGACTGCGATTAACGAGAAATCAATAGAACAGCAACTTAAAAACATTCATTTGAGTTTCTTAACGGGACACCTGACGCTAGAACATCAACAACACCAGGTTTTCAAGGGTTCATTGGAAGAAACTATGTCTCTCCTCATATTGAAGAAAATATATTTGATTTGTCGATCTTTTATCTAGGGTTTCCACCTATAAACAAAGTTTTAAGATTTATACTTTTGTCAAAAAAAAATGTTTTCCACCCTCTTTTTTTTTGTTTTTAAACGTTTGTTTGAAAGACGTGGTTAAGAGATCAACTTGTTTTTTTTTTAAATAAAATAGGCAATAGAAATACGAAGGTGATGTTACCTAAATCCAATATTTTTTTCCTACAAAATATTTCAGTATTAGCTAAAAACACACCAATTTGTTGTTTCGCTGCGTGATCACTAGTATAACGCGTCCAAGAACAAGAGGCCAGAGAGTCAACATATAATCCATCCATCATCCATCCATCAGCCTAGTTTGTCCACTGCTGGACATAAGCCTTTCCAGGACTTTGCCACTCCCGGCGGTCATCCTGGAAGAATTGCCCATACTCACACACACTGGGCAGGCGGGTTGGTGAGCGCGGTGCCGGAACCCTCGCACCAGTGACGCCGCTGCCCGTCACCAGTCTATTCCATATAAGGTCCGGCTATTAGGGATGGATATACCGCCATCCATCGGTTCCAGGCACGGTGGCCCTCCTGGTTTTTTGCCTGTGAGCTGTCCTCTTACTCTCCCCCGAATTACTTCGAGGTGGTCTCCAAGTAAGATGGTGGTACCTCCACAGTCGAGCCCGGCATCAGCTCTACCACATAATATACAATCGCCTCTATGAAAAGCAAATAAGGTCTTTGCCATTAGACTTATTGTGCTGGACAGGTAATAAGAAAAGTTGCTAGGGTATGCCATCCTCTTCAAGAGAAGCTTCATAATATTTGAGCGAGCTGATATTTGTTTGAGTGTCAACATTATGTCCTGCATTTTTTTTCAATATTTGGCAAATTATTTATTTAGTGAGCGGTATTTTATGTTAAATGAAGGGGTAGTATTTAACAGAAGGGGTAACAATTTTCAGTTTTAGTGACAAGTAATAAAACTAGGGACGTCACCTCGCTCCGCTCCGCTTCCCCACAGAACTTAAATGTTAATGAAAAAATTTCAATGGTTAAGTTTTATGTTTTCAATTTTTTTTCTGGGAAAATCGTTTTTGGAAAACAGTGTTAAGTTTCATAAGAAAACTCATTAAAAAAAATACCAGGAATAAGAAAACTGGAATTTGCTTCAGTTTTAAAAATGAAATTTAAAAAAGAACTAAGGGTCGCAAATACTAGAAATTACGTAAAAGTTTTAAAATCGCAAAAACCATACGACATTCTATATACAAGGGACTTTTTAATCATCGTCCAAATTCATACTGGAGGCTTGGTAAGTGATCAGCACTGTGAATCGATAACAAATTTTGTTAAATTCGTATAATGAAATTTCGACTTCCCATAGTAATTCACTCCCAGTCCTGAGTGAATCACTATGGGGAGTTGAAATTTCATTTTATGAATTTTACAAAAATCGTTATCGGTTCATGATGCTGATCACTTACCAAGGCTCAAGTAAGAATTTGGACGATGTTCACAAATTCACCATGTATATACCTATGTTGGGTTATTCTGACAGGGCATGGTCGCAGCTATCTATGGTTTTCGTTTGAAGCACTACTTACTGGACAACCTGTATAAAATATATTATATTATCCCCATTGGTAGACTGGAAGAAATCTTTTTTTAAAGATAATTTTACCCTTGTACATGTTAATTTGTATTACTACCTATATATGAGGCTTCAGAAGCGAAACTGCCTTTAAAGACGTTTTTGAATTGCTTTAAACTTTCTATATGAATATTACAAAACTTCGAAAAAAATATATGATATTTATGTACCCATATCCCGTAATTGTGATGTTTTAAAACCTTTAAAGCTCTAACCTACAACAAGTAAATAAATACCTTTTTAATGCTTTAAAATGTTTTAAGAAACTGATAAAATGTTTAAGGTTAAAAAATTCAAAAAAATCGAGGTTAAAACTTGAACACAGACACGAGCAATACAAAAATCTAACATAATGACGTTAAAACTTTAAATATCAAATGTAAGATGTGTAAAAATAAAAAGTATTATTTTCTCTATTTTGCGCTATCCGGTGACACTTTGCAATTCACTCTGATATAACGTTATCTATTTTGTTTCTGTTGATATTTGTACCGACACATTTCGAGCTGCTAATCTAGCTTACTGAAGCCCCTTAAGAATAACAATAAGAATAGTTTATTTAACCAAAAGATATACAAAAGAGTTAACGAAAACTTCAAAATAACAATATTCTAATTATCACTTATTTACACAATATCTATTGGTCCCCAAACTAGATTAGGTCTGGGGATCTAAAAAGGCCGACTTGGGTGAATCATAAAATGATTTGAAAGTAGGATGGAGTCAGAGCTTTTTCACGCGTGCAAAAGAGACGGCATTAGAACGGAATCATAATATGATTCATCCAAAGCGGCCTTTTTAGAGGACCTGTACCGCGGGAACCTAGGAAGTACGACAATTTAGAAGAATAATTTTGCGTCGATTATTTAAACATGACCAACTATCGTCGTGGTTACATGACATAAAACAAAAAGAAACAAACAACAAATTTACTACTTACATGAGAAATAACTACAAAAAATGGCAAAATAAAATAAAATATATTATTGCGGGGTTGGAGTGCGGGGTGAGGCAGGGGGGGTTGAGCTCACCTACGCTCTTCAACCTGTATGTAAACGAGCTGATAGACGAGCTCAGCAGGACCAGGATCGGCTGTCACATCGACGGCGTCAGCGTCAACAATATTAGCTACGCAGATGACATGGTCCTGCTGAGTGCGTCTGTTTGCGGCTTGAGGAAGCTTGTGGCCATTTGTGAGGCGTATGCTGGGACTCATGGATTGGTCTACAATGTAAAAAAGAGCCAAGTCATGGTCTTTGAGGCCGGGAGCAAACATCAAATCAAGAATTGTCCTCCAGTTATTCTAAATAACTGCGTTCTAAATAGGGTTTACAAGTTTACATATCTGGGCCATATACTCACTCCCGACCTCAAGGACGATGCGGACATCGAGAGAGGACGGAGGGCGTTGTCGGTGAGAGCGAATATGTTGGCGCGCAGGTTTGCACGTTGCTCACATAATGTTAAAATAACTCTCTTCAGAGCATTTTGTACAACTTTTTACACATGCAGCCTGTGGGCTAACTATACTCAAAAGTCTTATAACGTCCTCCGCGTACAATATAATAATGCCTTCAGGGTGCTGTTGGGGCTACCACGCTTCTGCAGCGCATCAGGGATGTTCGCGGAGATGCGAGTAGATTGTTTTTATGCAACGATGCGCAAAAGATGCGCTTCTCTGGTGCGCAGGGTGCGGGGTAGCACCAATAGCATTCTGAATATGATCGCAAGCAGACTGGACTGTACATACGTGAGTCATTGCTGCGAAACATCAGGGGGAGTGGTGAGGAAATAACAAACACACCACTTTCCCTAAATTTGTCTTTTTTGTATTTTTTATTGTAATCTAACATTTTTTATTTTATTTTATTTTTTAAGTTTTACTAACAAAGTTGAGCCTGTGATGCTTTAATAAATAATTATTCATTCATTCATTCATTGCTAATGTTGTATTGTTTCTGCTTTATTTTTCGCGGTGTAACGAAAACACACTCTTGCAAAGCTGAGTTTTCGTCAATTTTACGGTGCGCAGATTCTCATTATTTTTGGCAATTATTTCTGATCATGTTTAAATGCATGTCAAGACAGTGATAGCTGCTAGTCAAAAGTTTATCGCATAATTCACGCGAACAAATAACCGCGGTTTCATGTCAATCTGATTATCAGCAATAAACAAGGTCGTCTCAGGAGTAAATTAAAAAAAAAACTACGCTGTCAGTCTGTAAAGAGGATACGAAGCGGACGTGTTTCTAGTTACTGGCTGGATGTACGCACGTCCGTCCGTAGTCTCGGGAGATAAAAAGTAAAAATAATTCTCAAATATCGAACGTCATTTTTATCGCCGATCTTTCACTTTGAGTGTCTGGCTGGATGGAGCTGGCACCTATTTGCATTATCAGGCGATAGTGACGTGTCGCGATCCAAATTTAAATTTCAATGTGGCCAGTCAGTGACATTGTATGTTTATAAAATTTAAATCAAATTCGAATGTTGTTGTAGAAATGACATAAACTTTTCAATTGTACTGACAAATAAACCGTAGAAACCACAGAAGTGACTAACAGACTGACGCAGTTTGGCGTGGCGTGACCAAATTATGAATAATGGCAGGTGAGTAAAAATGTCAATAAATACAAAGTTATTTCACTGTTTTACATATGAATGCAGAGCCGCATTATAGGATGTGGAGGCCCCTGGGCCACAACGAAGTAGAGGCATTTTCTTTGATTCAAGATCGATCATATATCCGCTGTTTCTATAAGTGCTCATATGTATTACTATAACAAAAAACAAAACTAACAATACCCACAATAACATTATCTTATTGTTATAATTCGTGTTTTTTGGCAATTGTGTGATAAAACTTCCACCACTTTCACTTAAAACGTCACGCCAGCACTATAATTCGCAATTTTGACGCTTCGCATACAGTCCACTAAAATCAAGTTTTAATTTATTGGCGGAGCCACTATCGTGGGGGCCCCTCTCTTGTGGAGGCCCCGGGGCTGTAGCCCCGGTTGCCCTCCCCTAAATCCGGCCCTGTATGAATGATCTTATGAAAAGGTGAAATGAACACTGTAGTGTATTACCTACTTACACTGCATTGTATAGAAGTGTTATGTTACATAAAATACACAAAAGTTGATCTCTTTTGCAAAAAGTGCTTGTGTGAAAACTGATGTCAAGTAATTAAGAGGACAGTCCCCGCAAAACCATAATTTATTCCCTCTTATTTTAAAGAATCTAACAATAATACATACAAAACAACATTAGTTCTTCTGCCAAGAATATAATTCACACTTCATTGATGTATAATAATAGTAGTTTATGCTACAAGGGCGCAAAGGAATAAATTACGAGGACGATTTAAAACACGAGCGTAGCGAGTGTTTTAAACGTAAACGAGTAATTTATTGCTTTTACGCCCGTGTATCATACTACATTTTTCAATGCATAGTGTGAGGAAATGAAAACAAATATAATCTTGTGAACTTTAAATTATAATTGGCTCAAAAGTACTGTATCCATAGCCGTTAAACGGTGTAAAAAAAGTATAACGTCTATGGTGCACAGGAAAGGCTGCAGGTTAGCCAACCATTGTAAATAAATTAAAAAAAAAATAATATTAAAGCCCTAGGGCAAAATAATCAACTTTCTGTTTGGTTTTGATGCATAAAAAGTGGGCCTTTACGAGCACATGCATTGAAAAATAACTATTGGTCTGTGAAGCACACTCTTATTGAAACAGAATCTTTAGAAGTCATTCCAATATAGAGTAATATATTTTTTTACCTTTTTTTATTTGTAAAAAAAGAGGGTGGAAAAAATTTTTTTTGACAAAAGTATAAATCTTAAAACATTGTTTATAGGTGGAATCCCTAGATAAAAGATCGATAAATCAAATATATTTTCTTCAATATGAGGAGAGACCTAGTTCCTTCCAATGAACCCTTGAAAACCTGCCCCCCTATTCTGTATCTTTAGTTGCTAACTGTACTAGATGCCTATCATCAAAAACATAGCTAAAAACTGAACTTTCAAAATTGCCTTTAGTGGGTATTGAACTATTCACGAATTGTGTCGTCACTTCAATTGCGAACATATCCTTAGACAATCGGAATTCGATAGTATATCTATGTTTTTGTTGATAGACACCCGGCCCAGACGGCAACTAAAGATACATAATAGGCCCTCTGGTGTTCTTGATGTTCTAGCGTCAGGTGTTCCAACTTAATTCAATATAAAATAATACACACATATTAGAAACGGGCTCTTTTACGACATTGACAGCAATGGCTTATGTTTCTTCATAGTTCAAAGTTAACAACCATTTTGTTAACATGTATCAAAATATCACTCATATCATAGTTAACAATAACATTATCAGTGAGGCCTATAAAAAAACACAAAATATTCTTAACCTTGACTGTGAATTTAAACGATAACAGAACACGTTCGTTAACCCGGGCCTCGGTCACAAGGACGAATAAACAAAATTTTCTAAAGGCGCCCTGTTCCAAAAATAACTCTGAATTTAAGGGGCTTAGTATCGCTACAGGTGGTAGAGCTGATGCCGGGCTCGACTGTGGAGGTACCACCATCTTACTTGGAGACCCCCTCAAAGTAATTCGGGGGAGAGTAAGAGGACAGCTCACAGGCAAAAAACCAGGAGGCCCACCAAGCCTGGGACCGATGGATGGCGGTATATCCATCCCTAATAGCCGGGCCATATATGGAACAGACTGGTGACTAGTGCGAGGGTTACGGCACCGCGCTCACCAACCCGTCTGCCCAGCGTGTGTGAGTATGGGCAATTCTTCCAGGATGACCGCCGGAAGTGGCAAAGTCCTTGAAAGGCTTATGTCCAGCAGTTGGATGGATAGTATCGCCAAATGGGTACTTTCTGAAGCCTACTCCTCTTTTATGGCCAAACCAAAAATATTGAAAGAATTGTATATGTAACATATGCTACATTTTTCTTTTTCGTAACACCAAAACTCCTATATGATTTTTTTTACTCTATGATGTTTATTTGAATAGAATAGAATAGAATAGCTTTATTTGGTATTTCCACATTTTTGCTTAAAACTAACAAATAGAGACTAATAATAATACCAAATAGGTCTCCACTCAGCATGTATCATGAGCATGGCTAGCGCCATGACGCTGATTTTCAGTGGATGCCTATATATATGTCATAAGCATAAGTATACCTATAGCTTCTTTGCTACCCATAAAAATACAGACAATTTCAGTATCCCTAAACCAACAAATAACAAACACACAAAAACAAATCCCAAACGATAACAGTTTTAAATTATTACAACAATAGCAATAATAAATAAATATATATACGAACAAGAAAGAAAAGCAAATCTGGATGTGAATAATAGTAGTAACAATGTACCTGCTTTGTCGATATAATATAATATAAGTATAAGTAAACATGCAATTATGAGAGCTTTTTTTGTAATTTCAGAAGATAACTTTTAAAATTTATTTTAAAAGAATTAACAGAAGCCGCTCCTAAGCGGCTCAGTCGATTCAATTCATATATGCTTTTATAAATAGATAAACTTGATAGCTATTAAGACTGTACCTGAGCCTAGAGCATGACAAACTCCAGTCTATCTAAGATTCGTTTGAAGAAATTCGGACTTTCCTTGTATTGAAAAAAATATATTTGGTTTATTAATCTTTTCTCTAGGGATCTTACGTATAAACAATGTACTAAGATTTATACTTTTGTCAAAAAAAAATGTTTTGCACCCTCTTTTTTTTTGGTTTTCAAACGTTCGGTTGAAGAACGCGGTGAAGAGATTAACTTGATTTTTGTTTCATAAAATAGGTAATAGAAATATGAAGGTATATCACCTAAATTCAATATTTTTTTCCCTACAAAATATTTCAGTATTAGCTAAAAACACACCAATTTGTTGTTTCGCTGCGTGATCACTAGTATTACGCGTCTAAGAAAAAGAGGCCAAAGAGCCAACATATGTATAATCGCCTCTATGAAAAGCAAATAAAGTCTTTGCCATTAGACTTATTGTACTGGACGGGTAATGAAAAAAGTTGCTAGAGTATGCCATCTTCTTAACACAACATAGGTTTATTCAATCGAATAATCACGTCCATGTGAAAAGTATTATTTTCTTCTATTTCGCCCTATCAAGGACGCAGCGAGCGTCGTAACAGCCACTACGCATTGTGCGCTGATATGAACGTTATTTCAATGTCGTTTCCGTCGATATTCGTACAGCTGCTAATTTGGCGACGGTAATCGCCTTGTACGATAATAAGTAGGATCATATTTTGATGCCGTACAAAAAGAATTGTCGTCTCAGTTGTACGCTAATGGATAAAATCGAATAAAAATTAAAATAACTGTTTCTATCGCCTAACCTATACGTCCTATCAGTATTGAAATTTTGGGTGACCAATATGTTTCAAAAATACAACAAAGTACTCAGAAATCTTGTATTTTGTGCTCGAAAACGTCTCATTTAGACACGGATTTTTCTCAAATGACATTTTTTCAAGAATTTAAATACATATTGACCCCGTGGTAGTTCATAAACATTTGAAAAATGCAGTAGTTTGGTATATAGGCTAAATAGAATAGCAATAAAACGTCAAGAGCTAGGACACGAAATCGCGGTAAAAAGTTACCGTCTAGCCTTAACCCGGGAATTAGTCACAAGGACGAAAAAACAAAATTTTCTAAAGGCGCCTGTTCCAAAAATAACTCTGAATTTAAGGCGTATGACCACGCTAAATAAGCAACTCGATGTGTCTCGGTACAAATATCAACGGAAACGACATTAAAATAATGTTCATTTCAGCGTGCCTTGAAAATGGGCTGTTACGACAACCACTGCGTCTCCGGCTACCGCAAAATAGGAGAAAATAATACTTTTCACATGGACGCCACGAACAAAAAAAAAATTTGAACTTGAATTTTTTAGATCTCAAAGTTTCCTATAATTTGGTGAAATAATAATTAAAATCGCTTTAGGCGTTTGGAAGGAGTAAGAGAATGATTGTGTTAATCATGTGAAACTTTCGATGACTTTCGATTTTTTTGTCAAAACTTACAATAGAAAAACAATTTATGAAACTTGAAATTTATTTTTGGCTCTATAATGCCTATTATATATTTTTATCAAAGTTTTTAGACCACCCGTGTGGGAGGAGTAGGCCTTCAAAGACAGGTCCAAATTGCAGTTGGCGTATCCATTCGCCTTAACCCGGGAATCAGTCACAAGGACGAAAAAACAAAATTTTGTAAAGAAACCTGTTCCAAAAATAACTCTGAATTTAAGTGGAACACGTTCGTTAACCCGGGAATCAGGCACAAGGACGACAAAACAAAATTTTCTAAAGACGCCTGTTCCAAAAATAACTCCTATTGAAAATGTTATTTCTCTTAAGGTGGGCGATCCTACTCAGCTGCCGTATAAATGCTTTAGGTGTTTGTGACGTCCTGATGGCTTTGATCTCAATGAAACTTTGCACACATCTTTATATATTTTTCCCTTTCTCCCCACACCGCACTCCGACCCATCTCTCATCAAGAGGTGCAAGATGGCGAGATAATCAAAAAGCGCCGATTTTGTAAAATAAAAACTTCAGGTAAAAACTTTTTTCCATGCAACTGTAACTGTTTATTTATAGAAAAGTGTATTAATTTAGTCTTCTTTAGATGTATGACGTCTGTATTTCTCTCTTTTTTATTTTCAGTATAGATAAAAAATTTACTAAACTTTGCGTAAAAACGAGGCAATATTCACGATATCCCGACAGCTATTATGAATCATAATTAATGATGGTGTTTCTAGAAATTTTACTTTTTGGGCTGTATAGAAACGTAGTTAGATGTCGCTAGATAATACTTATAAAACAAAAATATATAAAGAAAATAAGCTGTTAACTACACATTAAATTTTTACCTTTTGTATGAATCTTGAGGGGGCTTCTTAAACAGTATTTTTAAAAATTAAAATATATAAATAACATGAAAAACATATAATTAAATACATTTGTACTGACTTTAAGCTTTTTTAGGGTTCCGTACCCGAAGCAAAAGCATACCAAACGGGACCCTATTGCTAAGCCTCCGCTGTCTGTCTGTATGCTTCAGCCGTTATAGGTAGCCAGTTAAAATGTTCACAGAAGACGTGTTATAGTAGAAATTTTTTTAAATGTCGGTATCGACTTAAGAGATTATCTTCCAATGAATGGCATTGTTATCTATTGTTAAGTTCGACTGCTAATTAGCAGTGCACAACGAAACGTACAAACAACAAAACTAGCAACTTTACCACCTAAACAAAAAGGCTCAAATTTGAACGGCAACGCATTCCAGATAGTACTTTTTGAAATTGAAAGCGGCAGCCAGGTATTATTTTGTGTGTCAGTTACAGGATGATTAAGTACATAAAGGCTTTCGGATCTTAGTGTTATTTATATAGAGTACGCAAGCACTACATGCCTTAGTCACTACCTAGTTTCGACATCGTATCCTTCTCTCCGTTTTATTTTGGATATTTCATAAATTTGACACTGAAATTTGACTAAATTTGACGTAGTTTGGTTCTTACTATTTGGATTTTTGTGAAAAGTGTGCGCGATAACGACCCCGGCTGTGTTTGTGGACTTTAATTTAGCGGTGCATTATACTATGGCATATTTCACGGCAAACAATTGAAGTCAAAAAAATGTAAACCCAAGGGGGGTCCCCATACAACAAAACTCGAAAAGGTACCTATTTCAACGTTATCATATCCCTCCCCTTATCTCCGAAACGAAAGGACCGAAAAATATTTAAAAATCATGGGTATTATGTAAACTTACAGGAAAAATATGGCGGTTAAGATATTAGGGTTCCGTACTCAGTGCTAGCCCCGAATTTTTAGCCAGGCGCTACCATTTTAGCGGCTTATTGCCATAAAGTTTTTAGTGTTCAGTATCCATATTGTGTGCTGGTACGGGAACCCTTTGTGCGCGGGTCCGACTCGCACTTGCTCAATTTTTAATATATTTTATTTAAATATTATTAGAGTGCATTACAAACTAGAAAAGATCAATCAGAAACAAATCCAAAGACAAGAATTCTAAAAAAAATTTTTTTTTTAATTCTTGTCTTTGGGTTTGTTAATTTGTTTCTGATTGATATTTTCTAGTTTGTAATGCACTCTAATAATATTTAGAGTATTCATAGCGATG
The DNA here is from genome assembly GCA_934047225.1 of Ypsolopha sequella. Lineage (NCBI taxonomy): Eukaryota > Metazoa > Arthropoda > Insecta > Lepidoptera > Ypsolophidae > Ypsolopha > Ypsolopha sequella. The sequence goes on from OW204011.1 coordinate 13,453,615, forward strand.
GATTTCGCAAAATGAACATAATATTTTATTTAATTATTAACACAAATTTATATATAAAGTTCATAAAATCAAGATATATTTCGGATCCCACTGGGGCCCGCATCAGTTGAAAATATACAGCGTTTTTATTTTTATTTATTTAAATTATTATACAGGAAACAAATCTTATATTTTAAAACAATGCCCTGCAAAACTGTATAAACAGTTTGTCTGTATACAACGTGTAACAAAAGGTGTAACCATATTTGAAGAGCTTATACAGTCAATGGTATAGAACAACTTTTACTATGGAACAAATCCTGTATATCGAAAAAAAAAGATTACCCGCTTCATAGGAAAATGCAATGCCGCTCGGCCGAAATGTATGGAAGGACAGATTTTTTTTTTTGAGATTTCAGTGTTGGCTCCATAGTAAAAGTTGTTCTATACCATTGACTGAATAAGCTCTTCAAATATGGTTACACCTTTTTATTACACGCTGTATAGTTACATAGGGTCCGGTCATCAGATCGCAATAAACTACAATTTTCCACTACAAACATCCACGATTCAAGTGACTTCGATTGATAAAGTCAAATTCATACTGGAGACTTTGTACCTAAGTGATCACATCAGTAACAAGGTTCAATGACCCTTACTGTGGAAAACGCAAAATAAGGCTTTCCATACTAATTGACTCGAGGATAGAGGCGTTAACAATCTTTTTCGTATTTTGAAATAAAAAGGATTGAACCGTGGCCATGACCACTTACCAAGTCTCCCGTATGAATTATCAATCAGTCACCTTATATATCTGCAGTCATGGAATCCTTTTGTTTGGAGGGGTTAATCCAATTTTTTTTTTGTATTTTAATAATAATAATAATAAAATTCTTTATTACATTAAATTTTTGTACACAGACGAGCTATTTAGTATTTTCTACCAGCTAACCTTTGGCAATGGGGAAGTTGTTGGGGTAGTGCCATGATTTCCAAATATATATACAAGGTGAATTTGTGAACATCGTCCAAATTCATACTTGAGCCTTGGTAAGTGATCAGTATCATTTTGTAAATTTCATAAAATGAAATTTCGACTCCCCATAGTGATTCACCTAGGACTGCGAGTGAATTACTATGGGAAGTCGAAATTTCATAATACGAAATTCACAATTATTGATATCGATTTATGATGCTGATCACTTACCAAGCTTCCAGTATGATATTGGACGATGATCAAAAAGTCACCTTGTATATATATTATACTTAAATACTCAATTAATTTTATTTTATGACTTGGTTACAAAGAAACTGAAAATATTATTATTATTTTATAAGTTATTACACTTTTTTTACATTTAAATACATAATTAACAACACATTTTCAGATAAAAGACGGATATTCTATACAAAGGCGGCACTTGCTAAGAAATTTAAAGTAATTAGGGTAAATGGAATGCCATTCCTGTTTTTGGGCATAGACGTCTCAATTATTAAGCAATTATTTTTTGATGGCGGGAGCATTTGCTACCCAACGCATCGCTATATGAATATCATGAAATACACGGAAAATTTTAATAAATTTCTGGTATATGCTTTTTGACTATATAACCTAGGGTTTTGAAATTGGAAAACATGTTTGGATAAATTTTCCTCGATAGAAATAATTGTTGAAATGAGGTCTTCAAACGAATAGGAACCATATACAGAACTCAAACATATTTTATTAGGTGTCTGTCAACAATATCTAGAGATTTGATATTTGAAATTTTGCTAGCTATTTTAGTTTTTTTAATAAAAATATAAAACCCACTTTTTTCCCTTTTGCCCTGAATCCGCCCCTATCGCACTGCGCGATTTTTCGCTTGGAGTGACAGTGACAAAAATAAAATTCGCATAGCCTCTTAACAGATCCCTAGAAAGATTCCAAAAATAATACCTTCTTTACTGAAGTAGAAATGCAAGTTCTAAAAGTGTCGATTTTTTCCGTATCACCTTACACCACCTAATTAATATACGCCCATGTTTTATGTACAATCGGCCACAGTTATAGATAACTTTCTATTGACATAAAGTCAAAGGTATACCGTGACCTGAGGTTGAGTATACATTTTTGATCTTTTTATTTCCGAAAATGGGTAATACCTACATCACACATAGCGACAGACGTTTTTGGATTACCATACAGACAGGCAAATGGTTGTCTAAAAGTAGGTCGAAGGAAAATGCATTTTATTCGCTGGTATTACAGCTCATATCAGTCGTTGGGTAGTTTGGTAAAAGATTAACATAACATGTGTGAGTAGATCACGCGCACACGCAGCTAGCGGTCATGGCAGTAGCGTGGCGACTAGCGTAGCCATAATTTTAAATAAAATGGGACTTCCTGAAAAAAACTTTTTTTTTGCTAAAAAAAAATCTAGTGAATTTCTGAAATTTGTATTAAATTTTCACTTTCGTACTATTTTATTCTTTTTTATTTTATTAATTGGGAAACAAACAGTTTTATTAACACATAATACAAATAACAATAAATTAATCTTAAAACCAAACAATTTTCCATATTTGCCACATTTTCATCTGCCAACAAACTGTTATGCAGTTTGACAAAAAATAAATTGTAAGTCTTAAGTTAGGTGGTAGAGCTGATGCTGGGCTCGACTGTGTAGGTACTATCATCTTACTTGGAGACCCCCTCGAAGTAATTCGGGGGAGAGTAAGAGGACAGCTCACAGGCAAAAAACCAGGAGGCCCACCATGCCTTGGACCGATGGATGGCGGTATATCCATCCCTAATAGCCGGGCCTTATATGGAACAGACTGGTGACGGGCAGCGGCGTCACTAGTGCGAGGGTTCCGGCACCGCGCTCACCAACCCGCCTGCCCAGCGTGTGTGAGTATGGGCAATTCTTCCAGGATGACCGCCGGGAGTGGCAAAGTCCTGGAAAGGCTTATGTCCAGCGGTGGACGAAATAGCCTGATGGATGGATGGAGTCTTAAATTTTCTGATAAATAAATTTCTTCAAAAAAAAAGAAACATAAATCTTGCAAGTAAATAAATTGTGCACGGCATTATAACAACTCAACATGATAAAAATTAAATTACTTATCAAAAATTATACATTATAAATCAGTAAATGTCCTCAAAATAATATATAAAATGAGAAAAATATGAAAAAATGAGTTTAAATGTCAGAGTAGTTACAGTCCATAAACTTTATCAGGTAGTAGACACTTCACATGTAATACTTTCCAAATATTTTAGTATCAGACATGTGGCTTAATTTTGTATGAAAATATGATAAGATATAAAAAGATTGCTTCTGTGTTAATAAAGTTGTTCACGTTGTTAATACTTGGAAATGCGTGTTTCTCATTGATGACTACATTTTATTATTATTTATTTTTATTTTATTGATTGGGAAACAAACAGTTTTCTTAACACATAATACGAATAGCAATAAATTAATCTTAAAACCAAACAAGTTTCCACATACATCTTGCAAGTAAATAAATTTATGTGCACGGCATTATAACAACGCAACATTATTTAAACATCTATCAAATGTACATTATTTATGTCTCTGTCATGCATATTAATTCTAATTATGATCTTTTAGACAGAGTTTTTTATCAAATAAAATTTTCCCATCTCATTCCTAAGTTTTTAGTACCTTACAAGTAGTCAATTTTGTCGATGTCGATTTTATAACTGGTTGTTGCATCAGATTATATTGCATTCACTTTTAAAACTTTCTACTATTTGTTCAGCAGCATTATGTAAAACAAAAATAATGCATGTTAACCCACTTCCAGAATTAACTCTTAAACACAACCGGGACAAGGATAAAACAATAAACCCCAAAACAGCTGTTGACAGACATTTCACTAAAACAGAATCATTAAAATATTTGCACAATTGCCCCTGACCTGTTTGCCGAATCAATGTCAATAAACTCATGAGAGACTCCGGAAAATTTATAATCCCTTGTCACCCTAATTTAATTTATCGATAGAGCGTGGCCGGCGCCTGCGCAGCTATTTAAAGCTACCGCGCGATAAATTCTGTTTAGTTCTTGCAAGACCGTGTTGGATAACGGACGTGTCTCTTGTTGCAGAGTCGCGATGTGTGCCGCAATCGATATGCTGGCATCAGAACAGCTTTTTTACGGCTGCAGCCCACCGGCCGGTTTCTTGAACGAATACGCGCCACCTGTCAGAAGACTAACAAGCAGAGGATATTCAGCACCATGCTTATCAGTCCTTAAACCAATACAGTTGACCCTCAAATCAGCTACAAGGTCCTGTCTCCGCATACAAACAGACAAGTCTAATAAGAAGGTAGTTTTCGCTGATGACAGAGGCCTGGCGTTGGAACAAGTGAAATTTATGACCGAACCGTCGCATGTGCCGCCTTATTGGGCTCTCAAATTGGTGCCAAGTCCACCATTGGAAAGAAAACCTCCCCCTCGACCTGTTGTAGATTTATGGGAATCGACATTTGTGCAACCGGCGTCCAACTATTTGGAATTCAGACGGCGGATAACCGAAGATTGTGTTGCGTTGGAAAATGTTATAGTGAAACAAAATGAAGGTGCCTTGGACGGTACAGTGAAAGTGAAAAATCTGGATTTCAACAAGGAAGTGTTAGTGAGAGCTACAGCTGACGGCTGGAGAACTCATGAGGACACTTATTGTGCGTTTGTGGAGTCAGGACCTTTGGGAGCGAACGGAACATCTATGTATGACACTTTCGGATTCAGATTACAACTGCCTATTCATTCAAGAAAGTTAGACTTCTGCGTGTGCTTCCGTTGTAATGGAGAAGAACATTGGGATAGCAACTCTGGCAGAAACTACACGATTGCGAAAGCATCTGTTAGAAACACTCCAGCCAACGCTTGTGCCAGGATAAAGTACGGCAATTCTTGGAGTTCTAGGGCTGATAATGGAGATGGAACTACGCCATATTGGTGAAAGGAAACCACTTCGTTGGAGTTTTCTTCAACAATGACGGTGAAAACTAGTCGGATGGCCGATTCTGTTCTCGAATTCAGAATCGTTAATGTGAATTTTAGTCTCGAAATGTCCTAAATAAGAATAGTCTGTGATGAAAGTGCCATGGTCTATTGTTAAGAGTGCATGTTGAAAGCAAAATTAGAAGTATAATGGAATTTAGGTGGCAAAAGCTACTGAAGTGTAACCTACGTTTTGTCTAGGTGTGGATAGGAGTCAATAAATGATTATATAATTAATGTTTCTAAATACAATTTTGATTTATTTTATACAAATAACAATAATTTTTTTCTTTAAACCGTTCAGAAGCACAAGTTAATAGTCAAACATTTGTGAACGTAAAAAAATAATTATTTTTTTAGGTTAATTTTATAAAGACACTATATTTTTGTTTCAAAAATATATTTTTGTGTTTATATATTTTTACCAGTAGATGGTTATATGATTTAATATGAAAAATTCCTATATTTATGATTTATTCATGAAAGTTATTGTACAAATAATTATGATAAGCGAATTTATTTATTTTTATTGATAGTTTTTGTATGATTGTAACAATGTAAATAGTAAAATGGGTTGTCTCGATATTTTTATGTTATTTTTTTTACATATTTTTGTACTGAAAGAACTGATTATTTCTAGGTATAATTAATTACTAATTTAACTAACTATTGAATAGGCATAGATTTTAAATATGAAGAATCGTTGTAAATTATTGACAGTTCCAGATGGTTCCAGTCATCTTTTTTATACGAATTAAATAAAATGATTACTAAAAAACTTGTTTCATTGTTACGCTACACCAGTGTTTTTCAAACTGTGAGTCGCGACCCCCTGGGGCGTCACGAAGCTTCTCTAAGGCGATACGGCGATACGTAAAAGTTTTAGCGTCCCTGTTACTCCATATGCGAAAAAACCCTTAGTGCGAGTGGGACGGATTCGTGGAAAAGTAGTAAAAAGTCAGTTTTTTATTAATATAAAATGTACTAAGCTATTTTGTCAAAAAGATTTTCAAGGAGAGTTTGTAAATAATATCCACATGTTGAATACAATTTCACAATGAAATTAGATAGGATTTCAGAATTACAGGAAAAAATAAAGCAAGTTAGAGGTATTTTCGAAAAAATGTCATCCAATCGCGTTTTCCTTCGGTGAGAATCTTGATCAAATACTCAATAAACATTTACCCAAAAATTAAATAAGTAGATGACGTTATAGTCGAGTAAATGGATTCGTAAAACCCAATTTTTTTTTGGTATCGCCTTAACCCCCTTAAGGGGTAACCATTCTTGTTCAAAATGTTATATTTAGGCGCACCTAATGTGATTGTTGGATTTATTTGTAACATAAAAATACCAAGTTAGAAACAGCGGAGGCTAGGGGGTCGGTGCCATGAATAAGATTGAAAAACACTGCCCTACACAATTAAAATAACTAAATTTATTCGCGAAAATACTTAAGGCCCATTTTTAAGCTAAACTTCCGTCCTGCAATAACCCTTTTGTTTTTGAATTGTCTACCCTGCTCTAATCAACTGCTGCACACCAAAAACTCAAGTTATTTTGAGTTTGATTGAGAATCCCTGTAACTAATGTCTAATTAATGCATTGTATGCAGAAAATTCTCGCGAATTACAAGATTTGTAGCTTAAAAAATGTATGTCATACGACATTATAAGATTTTTTAGTGCTGACTTTGTAATTTTTTTCTATCGAGCGAAGATAATGAAATCACGTTTTCTGGGGATCTAAAAACGCCGACTTGGGTGAATTTGAAAGTAGGGTGGAGTCAGAGTTTTTTCACGCGTGCAAAAGAGACGGCATTAGAAGGGAATCATAATATGATTCATCCAAAGCGGCCTTTTAAGAGGACTAGGGGACCTAAAAAGGCCAACTTGGGTGAATCATAAAATGATTTGAAAGTAGGATGGAGTCAAAGCTTTGTCACGCGCGCAAAAGAGACGGCATTAGAACGGAATCATAATATGATTCATCCAAAGCGACCTTTTTAGAGGACCAGAATCTACAAATGTCTTAAATATGCCCAATTTTATAACAAATACAATACAATATAGCTTTAATGACACACCAAAAAAGAGAAGAATACAATCAATTAAACTAAAATATACGAGTACAAAGGGTAAGTACAAATAGGCGGTCTTATCGCTTAAAGCGATCTCTTCCAGGCAACCTTTAGGTGGAAGAAATTGTACGATAGGATTGCTGAAAAGGCGGTGTACATGTAAAATGATTCAACTAAGTTGCGTCGCGCGCGATTTTACACTGTGCTACGAGTGTAGGCTATCGTTGGCAGATGCATGCCCCTTAATCACAAAAACATCGTGTCACGCTCCTCGCACTTGTGATTCAACCAAGTTTCGTCGCGCGCTATTAAACATTATGCTACGGGGCCAGGCCGTAAGGAAAAGGACGTTTGCTGACCAAATTGGCGAGATATTGAAGAAGGGCAATGTCAAAATTATCTGGAATAGATGAGCTCCTATGACTAATAGACGGAGAGCTAGCGACCAAATCGGTCATGTGGCTTCAGTTGTATTGAAACTCCGTTAGCTACTTCCCTGAACAACCTTTTCCGATAATCTTCGTGCTGGCAGGTCGCGGGCGGTGGGTGCGGGTGTAGTGGGGGGGGGGGGGGGAATGAAAAAAAATGTGGGCTCAGCGACTTAATTTTTTTTTTCAAACAGTTGCTCTGTACTCTCTGTGCACCCAAAAAAAATTTTTCAATGCAAGTGCTCGTAAAGGCCCACTTTTTATGCATCAAAACCGAACAGAAAGTCGATTATTTTGCCCTAGGGCTTTATTATTATTATTTTTTTTAATTCATTTGCAATGGTTGGCTAACCTGCAGCCTTTCCTGTGTACCATAGATGTTATACTTTTTTTTTCCACTGTTTAACGGCTCTGGATACAATCCTTTTGAGCCAATCATAATTTAAAGTTTACAAGATTATATTTGTTTTCATTTCCTCACACAATGCATTGAAAAACGTAGTATGACACACGGGCGTAAATGCAATAAATTACTCGGTTACGTTTAAAACACTCGCTACGCTCGTATTTTAAATCGTCCTCGTAATTTATTCCTTTGCGCCCTTGTAGCATAAACTACTATTAAATCGATCGGGTGTTGGGAAGGGGTTGCCAGCGTTAATTAAAAGTACCAAAATAATAATAATTTTCATGTGGGCTCAGATATCAGCCGGCGAACGCGTCAGCGCGCTCACGGCTCACCACGGCGGCTTGGTAAAATATGAAAAAAGTGACGATTATGCATCATAACTGGCCAATTACAGGAAAACTGTTGCGTGTTAAAAAAAGTTGAACAAAAATGAGATCAATAACAAAAATATTTTATAAAAATACGATATGGGTATCAAATTGTAGGTATGTGAAAAGCATATTTATTTATTTAAAATACTATGTACACTTAATGTAAACCAATTGAAGGTTATGAACGGCAAACTACATGACCGTCAAACAGTTTTTTACTAGCACGGTGTGTAGTTTTCGACCCTTGATACCCGTAAATTATTATGTGCATTAATGTCTAATATATTTAAATATATTATTTAGGATAGTTAATTAAATGTATATACATATAAGTAAGTTAAGATAGCCCTAAGTAATATAATAATGTAACGCACAAAAATACTACATTATGTACTTTCTTTCTGAAATAAATTCATTCATTCATTCATTCATCTATTTCGAGAAATCCTCGAAAAACCACAAAAAACATATGTCCCCCCCTTATCTCCAAAACTGGTGTTTGCGTAAAGATTACAGGAAAAGTATCAAATTAAATTTTTCATTCACGATACGGAACCCCAGGTACGCGAGTCAGACTCGCGCTTGACCGTTTTTTTTTGCATTGAGATATTTTATGGGCCGGAAAATAACTTGGGCAACTCTTTTTCCCGGAAAAATGTAAACTAAATCAGCGCGGGTGAAGCCGCGGGCAAAAACTAGCAATTTATAATTAACACATAATGTTTAAAATAAAAAGTGAAGAAGTTAATTATAATTCCCGCTAAAAATAATCGCGATCAGTTATTTTCTTCGCGAATTCGCATAACAACGGCATCTGTTATCAATTATAGGTATTTCTTGATAGCCTGTGTCTGTGTTTGTGACCTTACAAAGGTTGATAAGAAAGCAATCCAACAAATAAAATAGGTATGCACAGCTGTTTCTCTAATGAAGCCATATTATGATGTAGAATTTACAGAGAAACTTCTTTATTCTTTAATGTACACAGAAAAGCAGTTAAGACATATAATACGTTAAAAGGTATGTACACAGGCGAGCAAATCTCTAAAAAGAGATTTCTTCCAGCAAACCTAAGCGGGAAAGGGAAATTTTATTAAAATAAGTAATCATACATACGTGCACTACAAAAGATCCTAAATAATATAAACAGGGTGTTCGGGACATCCATGTAAATATTTTCAGAGATGATAAAGAAAGTGATTTTGAACATTTCTGACTGTTTTGTAGTTTTCGAAATACAGAAGTTTTTCAGTTTTGTCTTCTTAAAATTAGGTAACTACAATTAAAAAATAATAAAACACTATTTATGACAAAAATAATAGTTTGTAATTTTTTATGAAATTTACTAAAACAATCAGTTTCTTCGTACTGCTTCGTCTTAGCTTTATTTTTATTTTCACATATTTTTGACTACTTGGTTTTTTATGTTTAATTGAATTCATAAGAAATAATTTAAAATAAAAATATGATTTTTAGCCATAAATAATGTTTCATTCTAATTTTAAGTAGACAAAACTGAAAAATGTCTATATCTCGGAAACTATAAAACTTTGCATAATAGTAAATTCAGTCAAAAATTTTCAAAATCACTTCCTTTATCATCCCTGAAAATATTTACATCGATGTCCCAAACACCTGTATGTATATATATATATATATATATGTATCTTAACAAAATATACATACAATTATAATATATTAACATTTACTTACCTATAAAACATAAATACATAAACTTACCTATTTACTATGACAGTAAAGCCGATTCTGAAGGCTTTAACTTTAGTTTTAGTGCTGTCAATACTTAAATTTTTCCAAAGTAATTTAGCTTCTGTTCTTCACACTTATGAACTATTTTGCAACGATAAAAATTTAGTTTTGACAGTACTAAAACTAAAGTTAAAGCCTTCAGAATCGGCTACACTGAGAGAACTTCATAACTACAGCACGGACGAAAAATTGTCGATATTATGAAAAGCGGCGGTATACTGTATTCAGCGAGACGATGCAAGCTCTCACATTTTTAGAAGACAATACGTAAGTATTGCGACTTCTGCGTAAGTATTATGACTTCTGTTATAAAATGCATATCATCATAGACTTAGTATTACTACGTATAGAGTAGCAGTTCCAATACATCAGTTTGTAGCTACAAAACAGATGGAAATTCTAACGAAATCTAGATGGCGTTGCTAAATCTTCTAACGAACACGATGCTAAAACAGAGCGATTTGTGACGCTACTGGTACAGCGATGTCACGTAACATAAAAATAATTCCTACTTCGATAATAGATGGCGCTGAAATATTCATTGTTAGTGTTGTCAACTTAGCGCCATCTAGTTTTTCTGAGCAAAACTATTATAGCCACAGGTTTGCTTGGTAACCATGATAGTTAACTTGCAGCCAATTAAACAAATTATGTTATTATATATTCTTATTTGTACAAATATAAATGATGGCTATAACATCTGCAAAAGTTTATATTTTCTCCATTAGCGCCACGGTTTGATTGCATATTGCTCTGTTGTAAAAAAGAGAAGATAATTTAATTATTTTCGAAAAAATATAATAATTTATTTAAAAAATCCTACGTAGTTCTTTAAAATGCGTCATTTATTATTTTATATGCACATTTCATAAAAATAAAAAGAGCAAATTTTAAATAATTATGCGATTTGTGCTGTCACCTGTTGTTACAAAAACAAACTAAACTGGATAAGCGCTGTCTGTGGTTAAGTAGCCGAAACGAACAAAATTTTGTTGCGAAAGCGTCACCTGTGATCGCGTAGCAGAACTAGAATAGCTGTTCACTTGAATTACAGCGCCATCTACGATACCGCTAAGATCTTATCGAGGAAACAAAAGGTTATTTTTCCAGACCTGTAATCCGCCTAATATACAGGTGGTATTAGCTAATGCATAAAATTTGAGTTTTAGCTTCAAAAATAATATTTTGAATGTTGGTCTTCTTATTCAAAGGCATTTCATAATTTTCCGGGTATTAATAATGGACAGATATCAAGTGGACAACTTTCCTTCGGAAACGGGCATACAGAAATAAAAAATATCTTCACGCTTCCTTACTAGTTTCTAAAACCTACTGCAAATTTTTATGCGCAGTATTTTTCTTTTGGAAAGTTGTTTATTCAGTATAATGTTTAGATAATGCGGTTTCATTTAATATGTCCATTTGCAACCTAGTTTAGGGAAATATTTGTCAAAATTAGAGAACACAACAATTTTTTTTAGACATTATATTCTATCTTAGTTTATTCGTTCTCCTGGCTGCGAAGACGGGCTGCAGCATTGGTTACTCTGACGCTCAACTGCTGGGCACGTTCCACGATCAGCTTACGTTTCTTGGAGGACACTCCGTGGGCGATCTCTGCGCAGTATTTCCTGTTCTGCATCATCAGGATTTCTAGTTCCTTCACATTGTGGACCAGGACCTGGAAGTTAATATTGTAAAATATATCGTACTTGTAAATTTTTACTATTCAAGTGTCACAGAAATCTTTATAATTTTTATTCTGTCATCCTACACGATAAGTGTATAAGATAAGCATTTGTATCGCAGTTTCTAGGAAAGCCTACAGCATGAACTACAGCTAGCTGGTACTGCGCTATACTCTAGCATCACTGCAAAAGTGAAAAGCACATGGGTGCAACCACTGATCGGTGATGCATAACATGATAGGTTGTCTGAAAATATGCGAAATTAAAGAGCATGTTATCCAGGATGTGTCTTCATCATAGAATTCTTTAGGATTGACCCTCTACCTCTGTGCCAAATATCAACTTGATATATCCAGCCCTTTTTGCGTTATTATATTACCATATACAGATGGACACCATGACTTTAATAAAGCAGTTATAGGAATGGGAGTCCTAGTCAGGTATACACCTGTACAAATTAAGTGACATATAACACAATATGTATAGACCTAGGGTCTGGCTTGGCTCATTACGTTTTAAATTTTTATCAAGTATTAAATATTTTTTGAAATTATTCACATTGAATAAACTGTATAATAACAATTAAAATCTGTGCTTAAAACTATTTGTGACTGATTTGTAATTACTATCTATAATTATAATTTATAAATATTGTGAATGAAATTAATAAAATATGTTGATTTAAACTTAGTGTTATCATGAATCGATGTGTAGTAATCAATGAAAATATTGTTTTTGTTGTTAAAATTAAATTTTATTACAATGTTGTTTAGTTAATATTTGCTACACCGGTTGGTAAAATCACACTGGCACAACTTACTTGTACTAACAAATATTTTTTTATTTTGTATTATTTAAGATCTTCAGAACCTGTGATTTATTGCAATAAATAAATGAAATATTTTAGACCTACCTAGAGAAGTTCTATTGTTTATTGTTCGAAACCTCAAACTCCAGATTAGTAAGCTAAAATCCTACACTAAAGAACATTGTCAACATCAAAAGCATTAAAACGCACCTTGCGGAAGCCATTGGGGAGCATGTGACGGGTCTTCTTGTTTGAGCCATAACCGATGCTTGGCATCAAGAACTGGCCCTTGAAACGCCTGCGCACTCTGTTGTCAATACCTGGAAACAGTTAGAAAGTTTGTGTGACTACATTATATTCTTCAGTTGTTTTCATAATTCTATCGAGAGACAGAAACTCTTGGTTTGACAGACTGCAGCCAAAAGTGCTTAAGTCCAGGTGTATCAGTTTCAAAGTTACAAGCACTAACACTCTTAGCACCGGTGTATCATATATGATACACCTAGGGATGTACTGAGGCTGTACTAGGGATGTTTCTAGGCCAGTGTATCACTCAGTTCACACAATTCTATACATTTTCTTATAGCGTCCAAAAATGCTGGCCCTGGAGAATACACCAGTAGTTTTGGATTGTGAATTGGTTGCAAAATGTCAGTTGAAAAAAATATATGTTTATCAAGGAAATATCCTTGACACCGAGTGTGTTAAAGCTTTTATGTAACTAAAATTACGCATGATAAACTTATACATACGTGGACATGAGAAATAAACAATACTCTTATTGATATTTTACTTTAAATATGCAGAAGTTTGGAATATGTTTTGGCAAGAGTGAAATTCTTAGCAACAGAACAATGGTAGAATTGAGAGCCAACCATCCGCCTGAGCCCCGCAGGCTTCCCACCTCAACATAATCATCATTATAGTAGAATGTGAGCAATATTTTAACTTGTCTCTTCCAATATGACCATATAGCAACTTGATAGCTATACGGAATAGGATTTGGTAGATATTCAGTGTAGCAAGGTAACAAATTGTGTATTTCATATTGAATATGAATAACACAGAGTGACCCTTGCATGGTTCATGCACATTCATTGGTCAGTGTCGATAAGGGGGCACAAAAATTATCTTAGTATTTTTTCCCATAATGCCCCCTTATTTACACCCCAAGCCATTCATTCACCAAGATCGGGAACTTGCAGATTGAGAGGTTTGGATAAAACATAACCTATACGGCTCACGTTTGTAGATGTTTTCATGAATGTTACTGATGATACATGACATGAAGTTTGTAGGATTAGGAAGCTATAGAATCAGTAAATGAAGGATTGAGAGGCCAGAGAATCAGTAAATATGGACGTGAAAAATGAAAATGATCAAGAAAGTTGACGGTTCTTACCTCTGGGTTTACGCCAGTTACGCTTGATTTTGTCATATCTATCCGACTGATGTCTGATAAACCTTTTCGTCCTCTTTTTGACGATTGTCGGGCGATAAATTGGTCTGATAGCCATTTTGTGTATTAGCAAAATGCAGCGGTGAACCACGCGGTGACACGGCCACACGAAAAGGAAAAGGAATAGACAAATATTGCCATTTCTAGATTTTAGTGTGTTTTCAATGCATATTTTATTTTAGGTTCATTTCAGTTCTCAGCGGTTGGTTTTATAAAATAAATTTATCGTCACGACATGAACCCCCAAGGGAGTGTCAGAGGTGTCCCGAGTGTGAACTGTGAAATGCATGCAAGACACGGTCCACACTCGGTACACCCGTATTTCACTGACGATTATCACCGGCGACGACGGTCGGTTTTATATATTTGTTTTTTCTCATCAAAACTCCTTGAAAAAATTAAAAGGAGCTGGAAAATTACAAAACAATTTATTTATTTATTTCACGTTTTTCTAAAACCTTTATTAAAAGAAGGTAAAAAGATACCAGGGCTGAGTTCAGTTTGATCACTCCCTAAAGCCCGGCGATCATAACGTCTCTTTTTGCACATGTTAAATTTATATATACTATCCTATAGCAGGCTGTCTTAATGGATAACACTACTGTATATCTACAGTTTTTCCAGATCTACTGGAGATGACCATAAAGTTTTGAATCATATTGTATCATTTTTAATAATACATAATTAAACTGTCTTTTATCACGGTTTTATTTTGAGATTCATAAAGAAAAGATGTGAAAAATTTCATCAAAATCAAGGCGTGATGCTAGGAATTGTATTAACTCTTGTACCCACCCCAATAGATATAAGCGACATGTGATTACAACGGTATTTACATATAGAACAAGAATTACGGTGGTGCTTGTCTGATTGTTAGTCCGATCGGAGTAATATAGCCTTGAATAGTATGGATTGTTACTAACACCTAAGTTGCAACCGTAGAGTACTCCTGGCACTAGGTGAACGCACCTTACCAATCAAAAGATAAACAATGCTTTTCTCGGCCATTAATTGGATGGGTTACTGGTTTTGAGTGGCTGTTGGCCATTGATTTTTGTTATGATTGTCCTTGAGTTGTATGGGTTGTTACTAAGACCTAAGTTGAAACCGTAAAGTTTAATAGTTCTATTTTGTTCTATGTATAATGTTTAGAGAATTCCTGGCACTAAGTTTGAATACAAAAAGTTAAGCAATGCTTGCCTCCGCCGTTATTGGATGGGTTAATTATCGGGATTGTGAGTAGCTGGCGAAAGACGTTTGTTATTGTTTGTAAATATAATAATAAAAAACATAAATTTGAAATAAATATTTATATTTGCCTTTTTAAGGCTTTTCATTTAATTTAATAAACAACAAAAAAACAGTTTTGAGTAAGTATATTCGAAATATATTTCGGCCCACTTTGGGGCATCAGTCGAATCATTTGCCGTACAAATTTGAGCCTTTTTGTTTAGGTGGTAAAGTTGCTATTAACAAAAAATCTTTTGTTGTTTATGCGTTTCATTATGCACTGCTAAATTAGCGGTCGAACTAACAGTGGACAGGCTTGATTGCTGTTACATGAATCACTGCTGCAGTATTCATGTGGCAGTAGACAGACCTGTCTTCTCTAAAATTAATAATTTCAATGTTACTAACACTTAGCATAGGACTAAACTAAGTTTACTAACAAAATTTGTGATCCATAGTTGGTCTTTAAATAAATGATTTGATTTGATTTAACAACAGATAACAATGCTATTCATTGGAAGATAAGCTTTTAAGTCGATTCTAACAATTAAAAAATTTCTACTATATACATAGTTTTGCCAAAAGTGCCAAATGCTTAAGGCACCTAAACGCTTAAGGCACCTAAAAACTTGCTTTTTTTACTTTGTCAGAATGGCCCCTCCTAAAATATAATTCTGGATCCGACTTTTAGTGCTTTTACCCAGTGCACTAACGATTCAAATGAAGAGAAGGTACATATACAAAGAAATCACGTGACACGTGACGTATTCATTTTGTCTCACTCTCACGATATGTGCGATCTTTTTCTGGAAGCTTTAGGCCACTATATATTCCTGTCTTGAGACGCTCTAGCAGAATACTGTCTTTTTATTCTTATTTGGCCATTGGCTTGCTTATTGCCACCATTTTCTGCCAATATCAGGTAGTCAGCAAATCACATTATATAGTTTAACATTTAAAAAAGGAGAGAACGAAAACGAAAAATGACTGAGTATATTTGAAACAAGCACAACATAGATAAGACAACACAAAACGTACACAAATTGTTATCATTTAATCTCATTTAATTCTATGAATTTCACCAGGATTAAAGTAGCTTTTTTTATGTTTCAACGACAACAAAAAATTCATTATATCATTAGTATCAATGAGTAAGTGCCTCAGCCAATGGTCTTCATTTGAATAGGACAATTAAAGAATATGTGGTCCAGTCTCCTCTTTCATTTGGCAACCACATATACGAGAGTTGCGCAGCCTAAATTTAAACAGTTTGAGAGGGGAACGCACATGGCCCTATCTTAATCTAAGAACATACTACATTTATATATTTAACATACAGAATTTAAGGACACCTTTACCAAGGACATAATCTAAAAGACAAAACTATCTTTTTACTCGTTCTTTCTCTACATTATTGTCTATGGAAAAATACCATAGAGCAATATTTATGACAGATTGATAGGATAGAAAACAAACCGAATTTTGTCTATGACACAGACGCCAAATGTCGCCATCGATCAATGACATTTTGTGAAGTAGAATTTATTGATATAAAGCGTTAATGTAAATAATAAACAATTTCACCATAAAAGTCGGCTTCCAGTCGATATGTATGCCAAGGGCAAAGGCTCTACGGTGCCTTCGGACGCTCAGGCTCGCGAAAAGTTGGCGCTCTATGTGTACGAGTATCTTCTTCACGTTGGGGCTCAGAAAGCGGCGCAGACCTTTCTATCGGAAATACGATGGGAGAAGAACATAACGTTGGGAGAGCCTCCCGGGTTCCTGCACTCCTGGTGGTGCGTGTTCTGGGACCTGTACTGCGCGGCCCCTGAGCGACGAGACACCTGCGAACATTCTTCGGAAGCTAAAGCATTTCACGACTATGGTTTTGTTAATTCTGGATATGGAGTCAACGGTATTGGACACAACGCAGGCCCGGCACCTCCAAATGACGGTACGATCGCTTTACAAGCTATACAAATCTTATTTACCTCAGAACTTGGGAGTATTACTCACGGATTAGTAGGCCACGCTTTTCTTATCTCGTGGCGTAAGTATATTGTCGTAGTCGTTAAATAAAAGATGTGCAATGCTTTTGTGTTGTAATAATAGAGACCCCATTTGTCAAATGCTAATATTTCATGGCAAAACCCAATGTTTTCAATGTGTAGGTTGTTTAACAGGTATCCAAAGGTAGTAACTCTGGTATCTGAAGTACAATTTCTTATCTGAAGTCAATAGTAGTTGGGGTACAAAAATAACAATGTTTTTGATAAGTCACAGTTTGTTTTAACGCACTTCCATGAATGAGTAACTAGGTTTGAGCTCTAACAAAGATATGATAACCTTCGCACAAACAGAATAATACTGCTTTAAGGTTAAATGGCAGTCGCTTAGCACAAAGTGCATAATTAAACTTTGTATTCCTTGTTTAGAAGTTAATAATTGAAAAACATTTGGGTATGTGGCAGTTGACGCCAATAGTTCAGTATTAGTGAGGTTTATAAAGCATGAGTTTAAAATTTAAAAGTTAAAACAGCATTTCAAGTTGGTTTGGAGAAGATCATGACTAATTTGCAGGGTTTGAAATTATCAAGATAAATATGCCCCTTGATGATTATCGCGATAATGATCATGAGAATTGTCAGTCAAATATCCAATATTTATCAAACAGATATAAGCCTGAGCAATCCTTTTTTAACTGGTATTATATATCACCATTTTTGTTAGAAGCAAGTAGTTTAGTAAATAAATTATACACTTTTTACAATCCAGGTAATCTTTCATAAATTTTCTATTCATAATTTTGTGACTAAAATATTAGATTATATTTATCAAAGACAAGTATCATCCTCAATTGATCTTGATATTCATAAAAGATAATTATCAATGATAAATACCATTTTGAATCCTGACTAATTGTGCATTAAATTTCATACTCTTGCTTTATAAACCTCACTAATACTGAACTATTGTAATCAATTGCTACAGACAAAAATGCTTTTCAATTTGAAATTTCTGAACAAGATGAACAAAGTTAAGTTTTGCACTTAAGATAAGCAACTGACATTTAACCTTAAAGCTCAAACTTTCCTGAACATGTATGTGTAACAACCGTAATGCTATACTAAGTATATAAACAGGGCGGCCAATTTCTGCGGTATAAAGATGTGCTTAACCGCCACACGAAGAAATGTGCAATAGACCCAGCACAATGGGAAACACTGGCAGAAGACAGACCACATTGGAGGCAGGCTGTAAACACTGTAAGACTGTAAACTTTCGAGTTGATTAGACACGCTGAGCTCGACACAAAACGAGACCAGCTTAAGGCCCGATCACCAGTGGCCATCAATTATAATATAGTTGGAGGGGTGCTGACGCGCCGTGAATGTGGTCGCACATTCACTGCAAAAAATCGGCTACGTCAGCCACGTGAGGGCTCATCAGCGCCGCTCTCAGCAGTGACAGTCACTGTGACCGAAAACGGCCTTGTTGATAATGGTGTCGATTCCTTGTAACACAACTTAACTTATTTGACAGGACTAACCTTATTTTAAACATCCTGTTTTCATGTTTTCGATAAAGAAAGAAAACAATACAATGCTTAAATTAAATTCAGTCCTGTCTTACACCAAAACAATACAATTGTGTAGTTAAGTAGGGTTTTTTTGTAAAGTCTATCACACATTGAATGGTTATATCAATGTCAACACAATCTGCTTGAAGATATGTATGATTTGACACCCGCGCTACGTTCTTAAACTTGATGTAGAGACACTGCTCCTAATGTCATTCTTTGACCCACATTGAAAATAGTATACGCTATCCTGCTTTCAGTATTAGAACCAACTGAGGATCAGGGTTCGAAGTGATAATTATCATTGATAATTAATTAAAGGGCTCCACAATGCTAAATATCAGTTTTGTATTGGATTCAGTTCTGTCAATGTAGAAGGTAAAATTTAAAAAAAATTGGCCTGTTTTTGATTCAGGACAATTATTAATTATTAAGCTATATAAATAAACATACTTTCAATCTTCTATTAATTATATTAATTTAAAGAAGCATGAATTTCACAAAATAAAGGCGATTCGGTTTCCATATAACAAAACCGATTGAAACGAAACCAGCATACGCAGACACCAACTAGAAAAAGCCGTCTTTATTATATAAAGGAATTATAGTTAATGTCTTAATGGAGCCCCAATTTCAAAATAACTGAAGTTTTGCGTGCGCTGCATCAAATTAGAGCAGGATCGACAGTTAAAAAACAAAAGCGTTAGAAGCAGGACTGAATTTTAGCATTGTGCAGCCCCTTAATGACTATTTTTGATATGTATCAAGATAAATATAGGTTTCTTGTACTCCACAAAGGAGTCCACATGAAATTATTAATTATATAAAATTTAATCATAGTTTTATCAAGCTAGATAGTAGTCGTTGTATCAACTATCGAACAATACTGTCATTATATGTTAACAAGCTGTGTTTGCCTGTAATTGGGCTACACCTCAAACCCTTTTAATATGTACTTAGATAAGTTACTAGTTAGGATGTATGTCTATTGGCAAACAAATAATAGTAGTTTATGCTACAAGGTCGAAAAGGAATAAATTACGAGGACGATACGAGTAAATTACGAGTAACCGAGTAATTTATTACTCATACTACGTTTTTCAATGCATAGTGTCAGGAAATAAAACAAATATAATCTTGTGAAATTTAAATTATAATTGGCTCAAAAGGACTGTATCCAGAGCCGTTAAACAGTGAAAAAAAAAAGTATAAAATTTATTGGAAAAAAAAGTATAACATTTATGGTACACAGGGAAGGCTGCAGGATGGCCAACTTCTAGTAAATCAATGAAAAAAATAATAATAATAAAGCCCTAGGGCAAAATAATCGACTTTCTGTTCGGTTTTGATGCATAAAAAGTGGGCATTTACGAGCACTTGCATTGAAAATAAATAAATAATACTCATGACTCTTTTCCCGCAATTCCAGGAATGGGTGGTGGAGGCATGCCACCTGGCTTCTTCCCGAACTCTTCGCTCCGGCCGTCACCGCCCGCCCCGCACCCCGGCTCGCAGCCGTCCCCGCACGGGCCCCAGCCGCAGCTGATGGGCACCGGCCAGCCATTCATGGGCCCCTGGTACCCGGGCGGGCCGCGGCCGGCCGTCCGGATGGGCATGGGCAACGACTTCAATGGACCTCCAGGTAACTTAATATATCACTAGCAAACGCCCGGCAGCTTTGCTCGCGTGGGTTCCGTCTCTCTAGATCCCGTGGTAATTTCCTAAAATCCCTTAGGGGTCGTTCACAAATTACGTAACACAATTTGGGGGGAGGGACGGGGTGGCGGCTAGGCGTTACGGTTAGGCTTGCCAACCGTCCCGGATTTTCCCGCTTCTGGGTCAACTTTGGGCCGTCCCGCCGTGACCCCTTGCGGTACGCCTTTTGTCTCGGAAATCAGTGATCATATGATATTAGGTATCTATCTCGTACCAACTACCCTCAGCCCGAGCAATTTGTAATAGCTCGCGAGGAGCAACATTCATAAATAAATTATGGCACCTGGATATATGGGACATATCTTTCAGATAGTAGCTTCGATTCCACCTTCAAATGCATCAGCAGAGAGAGTGTTTTCTCTCTGTGGAAATGCCTAGACCAGGGCTTCCCAAAGTGTGCGTCGTGACGCCCATGGGAGTCGCGGCATTATCCCAGGGGTGTCGAGACGTTTCGGGCGTTTCGACAGAAGAAGAACAATCAATAGAATTGTCCTGTGACTCCAGCCTTACGACAAAGACAACTGCTTAAATTTTGGAGCTCAGTTCCTCACGAATATCATGCCATCAGTAAAGCAGCATTGGCGGATCTATTACCATTTGCGACATCGTACTTGTGCGAAACAGGCTTTCCTGCAGTTGCAGCAATAAAGACCAAGTACAGGTCGCAAATAAATGTAGAGAAAGATAATTGTGAGTGGCAATTTCTAAATTTCAGCCCCGTTTTGAGAAGGCATTCTCAGAAAAGTTGGCACATCCTTTTTATTAGTAGCCAGCCCAGAAAGAAAAATAAATATCTCTTTTCATTTTTAGTCTTATGTTTTGTTTTTGCCCTCAGTTGCTATTAAAAATTATAAATGTTATTTGGAGTTTTTTTTATAACTTGTTCATAGGCTAGAACTACACACGGCAGTGGCGTGCACAGAACTTTTTGCTGGAAAAGCAAACAATTGGTCAAGAACAACAATAAAAAAAAATATGAAAAAAATTAAATATCACTTTGAAGAAAAAAAAATTGTATGACGCCAGGGTAGACAATGTCTACCCTAGAGTGAAAATTTCCTATACAAACTTTTTTTTTTCAAAGTGATATTAAATTTTTTTTATATTTTTATTGTTGTTCTTGACCAATTGTTTGCTTTTCCAGCAAAAAGTTCTGTGCACGTCACTGACACGGTAGGTACTTTTTGGCCCGAGAGGGGAGGCGAAAAAAGGGAGGGGGGCGTCGCAAAAAAATGGCAAACTGCCAAGGGTCAAAATATGTTTGGGAAGCCCTGGCCTAGACCATAGACAATACAGCCCAGAAAGACGTCTATTGTTCAACATCTTGCGTACAAATAATTCTGTCAACAATCGAAACGGGATACTGCAATCCTATTGGCGGTTGAAAATTTGGGAATTTTGCGTTACGTAATTTGGGAACCCCCCCTTAGCAGATGTCTACGTCATACCAGAAGTGCAAATTTATTTTTCCTAAATAGATAGAACATCTGAATTTTGAATTTTGAATTTATGGAGCTAATCATGAAAATGAGAAATAATCTACTCTTCACTTCAACCCTTAAAAAACAGGAGATTTTTTCGCGATTTCAGGGTTGTCTTGATAGTAAAAAAAACCGGCCAAGTGCGAGTCAGACTCGCGTACCTAAGGTTCCGTATTTTGGATGATAAATTTATTTTGTTATTTTTTTTCGTGAATTTATCAACCGCTTTATTTTTCCTGTATTCTTTACGTAAACACAAATTACCATGATGTTTTTCATATCTTTCGGTCTACCAGTTTCGGAGATAAGCCCCCCCCTTAGATATATATTTTTGTGTTTTTTTTTTAATATTTCTCGAAACCAGTGCCAGTAAATATAGTAAAAGTATATATTTTTAATATCTACAGTTTGATACCCATATTGTATTTTTAGGATAATATTTTACATTTTTCTCACTTTTGTTTTGGAAATATTTTGAACAGTTTAAAATTTTTCACATTTTTTTTACACCGTGATATGTGGGCAAATTTTAAGGTGTCCAATTTCCATTTACTCAGCCAGATAGCGCGCCTATTTACATGGTTATCGCAATAATAGGTAGTAATAAAATTAAAATTAATTAAAATGAATTAACCCTTAAAGGACCAATTTTTTATTTACATATGAAAAAGATATTATGTAAATGAATTTTAGTTTTATCATATA
This sequence comes from Ypsolopha sequella, assembly GCA_934047225.1. NCBI lineage: Eukaryota > Metazoa > Arthropoda > Insecta > Lepidoptera > Ypsolophidae > Ypsolopha > Ypsolopha sequella. The sequence continues at coordinate 13,476,337 of OW204011.1, forward strand.
TGTTTATTTCGAATCATACAGAGTAACATTCTAATATATATATATATATAATACCTGTTAAAAGGTACACAAGAAAAACATTTTTTAAGAATATATTTTTGCAAACTGTCAATAGGATTATGTTACAACTTTCCCGGGCAAAAGCAAAAAAAAAAAACGTAGAAAAAAAAAACAGATTTTTATGTACAATTATAATTACTAGATTTTGGCGCGTTCTTCTACAATAATGCCAATTTATGTAAAAATTTAAAATATATTATTTTAAATATTAATAGTATTGTTTTAAAATAACAAGGGTCCTTTAAGGGTTAAATAAAATGAGCCAAAGTCTCATATTTTGTCCCTAAAATCTAAACACGCTTTGTTCCCCAGGACAAGGCATGATGGGCAACTCTCTGGAGCGCGGCGGGGCGGGCGGCGCGGGCGGGGGCGGTGCGCTGCTGGGCCCGCGCATGACGCCGCCGCGCCCGGGCTGCGGGCCCTGCAGCCCGGGCGCCTACCCGCCCGGCATGCGCCCGCCGCAGCCGCAGGGACCAGGTAAGTGGACACAAAACTTAGGTCTATCTTACGCGGCAACAGCCGTAGCATTGTGTTTTGTCACGCTTTTTATCACGCACATCTGTAAAAATGACCGCCAGATGTCGCTATACAAGGTGACTTTTTGATCATCATCCAAATTCATACTGGAGACTTGATAAGTGATCAGTATCTTGGATCAGTAACAGTTTTTGTGAAATTCGTAAAATGAAATTTCGGCTTCCCATATAAATTCAGTTCCAGTCCCGAGTGAATCACTATGGGGAGTCGAAATTTTATTTTACGAATTTCACCAAAATTGTTATTGATCCATGATACTGATCACTTACCAAGCCACCAGTATGAATTTGGACGATGATCAAAAAGTCACCTTGTATATACCAATTTTCTTTATTGTCGACTTTGTTTGCCCAAGACTGACAATATGATCAATACTTATAGAATTAAATGAGACTTGATGATAATTCATGATTTATATAAACGGTTCACCTCAATACGTGTTATGATCGGGAAAGCCGACCAGTTTCAGCAGATTTAGACTGCCTTCATCTGGGCGAGTGAAGACGTTTACGCGACGGCGTTACGCCTCACACTGCGGGTTGCGGCCCGCAGGGTTCGGGATGACGTCGATGCAGATGGTATTGGTGGTCGGACCAGTAGGGCTTCCGCACAATTAGTTACTTCCGGGCTTGAGTTATTAATGCGTCATAACATCTATTGAGGTGAGCCGTTTTTATATAAATCATGATCAATACTTGCGATTTGATGAATAAATATATACTTGCACTAGTTGCATTAGTTTCACAGTTTATAGTCTTATTTAATCCGTCCAGTTTCGGTTTTACACCATCATCAAGGGTTTAGTTAGATATAAAATCCAATTAGTCTAACTAAACACTCGATGATGGTGTAAAACCGAAACCGGTTGGGTTAAATAAGATTATAAATTGTGAAACGAGTGCAATTATATTCATCATGTTAAGACTGACAAAGACAAAAAGCCATGTTAAGACTGAGTTACTCTTACTCCAAACAAAAAAATGCAACAATATTTATTATTGCCAGTACCTATATATTTGATTGTAGGCATGTATTTATATATGTAACCTTATTAGTATGTAGTATATAGGATGGGATTTGGTCGGACGCCTGGATTCGTGCTGGGGGCTCGGTTGGTGATCATTGAACCTTGTTCCTGGTCCCTGGCCGGGTCTCCGGTGTGGGTTCGGGCGGTTGATTGGATTTCACCTTGTGTAATATATATTTTACCTATAATTTTAATCGTATATATATCGCTACATAAATTAAATAAACCTTTAATCTAGTTCATGTACATTTATTATTTTATTACATATATATATATATTTTTTTTATAAGATTAAATTTTGACTTGTGAAATGTGTATTTTATATACCTACTTTGCAAAATAAACTACGAGGGTGAATCCAAAAGTTCTAAGCCCAACCGTGAAAATAAAAGAAAAGTGGGTTCAAAATTATTTTTATTTTTCGACATAGTCTCCATCTAGATCAACACACTTCTTCCACCTGACCTGCAACTTGTTTATACCCTCGAAAAAAAATGATTCCGGAAGGTCGTCAAAATAGTCATTAACTGCGACTATCACTTCTTCTCTAGTCGAATATTTAGATCCCCCAAGTGTTTTTTTAAATTTGGAAAGAGATGATAGTCAGAGGGGGCTAAATCCGGCGAATAAGGTGGGTGGGGCAGCAACTCGTAACCACATTCTTGATGTATGAAATTGGACGATGATCAAAAAGTCACCTTGCATATCTTTGTCTACTTGTCTCATATAGTCTTATTTCCTTTTACAGTCTGTAATTAATTAATGTTAACTCCTTAGAGGAATCATAAGTTAGAAAATTATACTACATAATTAAATTATAACCTACTATCATGGCAAGTATCATTGTCACTGTTACACCATGCTTCACCACACCACACATAAATCAGGTCCGAGCTACTATTGTTGTAATTTACCATGTTTTTAGGGTTCTGTACCCGTATTGTGTGGTGGTACGGAACCCTTGGTGCGCGGATCGGACTCGCACTTAGCCAAATTATGTTTAACCAATATCCTCAACATCAGGTATGCCACCATTGGGTATGGGCCCCCGAGGAGCTTGGTCGGGGGGAGGTGGAGGATCCGCCCCTCTCAACTACAGCGGGGGGTCCCCCGGGGCCTACGGTGCCCCCCCGGGGTCTAACGGACCCCCGGGGCCCTCGACGCCCATCATGCCCAGCCCGCAAGACTCGTCCAACTCCGGTAAGTGGGATGAACATTTTTCAGGTGGCGGGCGGTGTGGTGGCGACTAAATCTCATTGTTTTGTGCCTTGCTCGGATATAGGTTCTTAATACTCCCCCCCTATTCTGTATCTTTGGTTGCCAACTGGTCCGGGTGCCTATCATCAAAAATATAGATAAAAACTGAGCTTTCAAAATTGCCTTTAGTGGGTATTGAACTATTTACGAACTGTGTCGTCACTTCAAGTGCGAACATATCCTTAGACAATCGGAATTCGATGATAGGCACCTAGTCCAGTTGGCAACTAGAGATACATAATAGGCGGGCAGTGGTTTCCATACTTAAATGAACCCCGACCCACTTAAAAATACACAGAGATAGAGGGTCCACTAAGACTTTGTGGCATAAGAAATAGGTGGAGGATAGTCATGTTTAAATTAGCATAATTTATTAAAACTTGTAGCTAAATGTCTGCCGGCAGATTCACATTGTATGTTGCCCTGAATTAAAATTTTTTCACGACCCACTAGAAACCAGCTTACGGCCCACCACTGGGCCGCGACTCACACTTTGGGAAATGCTGCTCCAGGGAATATCGGGCAAATGGTGGAACAACAAATAAATAAGCTGAAAGTTGGTACATATCCATGGCATCAAGTTGAAAGGGCGTATCTACGAAAGTATAAAAGTATCGTCTATTTTTCTTTAATTATAAATACGCCTAGACTTGGGCATAATAGTACTCATAACCAGTGTAACAACCGTTACTTTTTCAGTACATAATAGAGCTGATAAATATGAAGATCCGCCCAAAAACGTCGGTATTTTCGGAATTCAGAAAATCGGTGAATACGCCTTTTTAGTTTGATGCCCACGATATATAGATTTGAGTGTGCTGAATCCGAATACTAACTCTTGACTATTTGTTTTTTCAAAATCTGTGACTGCATAAATTGAAATTGAAAATTGAAAATTTCTTTATTTCAAAATTATATACGCTATAACAGCTTTTAAAGTTTAAAAAAAAATATATAAATATACTGATAAATAGGATATACAAATATAACGAAATCTCAAGATATATTTCGGGTCCGACCATCATCATCATCATCATCATCATCATCATCATCATCATCATCATCATCATCATCATCATCATCATCATCATCATCATCATCATCATCATCATCATCATCATCATCATCATCATCATCATCATCATCATCATCATCATCATCATCATCATCATCATCATCATCATCATCATCATCATCATCATCATCATCATCATCATCATCATCATCATCATCATCATCATCATCATCATCATCATCATCATCATCATCATCATCATCATCATCATCATCATCATCATCATCATCATCATCATCATCATCATCATCATCATCATCATCATCATCATCATCATCATCATCATCATCATCATCATCATCATCATCATCATCATCATCATCATCATCATCATCATCATCATCATCATCATCATCATCATCATCATCATCATCATCATCATCATCATCATCATCATCATCATCATCATCATCATCATCATCATCATCATCATCATCATCATCATCATCATCATCATCATCATCATCATCATCATCATCATCATCATCATCATCATCATCATCATCATCATCATCATCATCATCATCATCATCATCATCATCATCATCATCATCATCATCATCATCATCATCATCATCATCATCATCATCATCATCATCATCATCATCATCATCATCATCATCATCATCATCATCATCATCATCATCATCATCATCATCATCATCATCATCATCATCATCATCATCATCATCATCATCATCATCATCATCATCATCATCATCATCATCATCATCATCATCATCATCATCATCATCATCATCATCATCATCATCATCATCATCATCATCATCATCATCATCATCATCATCATCATCATCATCATCATCATCATTATTAATGTAATGACAATTATAATGAATTAATAATAAGATAGATTGTAAATAGTTAGTCTAGGTTTTATATGTTTTTATGTCATGACCTGTCATGTCATCTACTTTTATATTATATATGTCAATGCCTATTTATTTTAATTAAGATACTCAACTGATGCTGGGTCCAGGTCGGACCCGAAATATATCTTGAGATTTCCTTATATTTGTATATCCTATTTATCAGTATATTTATATAAAAAAAATACTTTATTTCAAAATAAGTTACATGAATTATAAAAAACACTAGTTCCCACAGAAAGTTTCCTTGAGTAGTGGAAACTAGGCTCCTCCCAAAATAAATTTAAAGCTTTATAGGTATATAATATTAAAATAATAAAATTAATAATATATTTATAATAATAATAAAAATACTCCAAAAGTTAGGGGTAGTCTCCTAAAGTAGTTATCTATCTAAGCTGCCCTTAGTGCCCCATCTTAACTTTCCACCCACAACACTACCACAGGCTCTCCCCCCACATCCCACCCCGCACCTCCCGCAAGAGCTGGTATTCGGATTCATCATAATCAAATCTATATATGTACCAACTTTTCAGCTTATTTATTTGTTTTTCGAAACTTTCTTACATTTCCTGTACTTTAACTGCTCAGTCCAAGCCGTTGCATTATGTCTAGGTTTGTCAAGAGTTTAAAAGGTTTTTGCCAGTTTACAAGAAATATATTTTTCTACATACATATTTACTAATTTATTTATAATATAAACAAGGTACACCACTAGTGGTCTGTGGTACATAGGGTTGCCAACTTTTTTAAGAAGAAATAAAGTATATCTGATTTCAGGGAAGGTAAATAAAAAGTACGGTCCTTTAGAAAAAAGTATTCTTTATTCAAGGGAGTTCAAAGATTTTTTGAAAAAAATATCACGGTAGCTGCGGGCGGTACGAACTAGGAAGGCCAGACTACATACTGACATCCTCAAATCCTTTTGTGAAACTGTATTTTTTGTGCTATTTGCGTAAACACAAACGCACAACATAAAAATATCATCCACAATGAAGGAAGTCATACATTTTCGCTTGGATTTCTTTACGGCTCTGTTTTTGTTTTCAGTTTACGTCTAATTTTATGTAAAGATTGAAATAAAGTATTTTCACGTACTTTATTGGTATTCAAAAGTATAAAGTACAGGGACCCAAAATAACGTAAGATACTTTATTTTAAAGTACAGCTGGCAACCCTAGTGGTACACCAGCACACGTTAGTTATAATCTATACAAATAATAAAGGGGATATTATTAATCGGGCGAATAAAAATATAATTAGAGACTTCAAGTGTCCGGAATAAATACCAATAAAAGTATGAAGTCGAAAATATTTCACCAAATGTCAAAAAATAGGTGCGACGACGAGCGAAGCGAGAAGGAGCGTGTTAGGTTTCATGTAAGATAAAATAAGGAGCCGAGCGAAGTGGAGCGGAGCGAGGCGACGTCCCTAGTTTTATTACTTAAAATTTAATTGTCACTAAAATAGAAAATTGTTCGCCTGAGAATTATTCAACTCGACTCAAATTTTGTATTTTCAAGTCGCCGTTTCAACATTTTTATTCGCCCACAGTCTTTCGCCCACTTAGTATTTTAGTACGCTATATTCAATATTTTTGACACCTTTAATTTGAATTTATATTCGCTCGTTTAAATACTACCCATAATTAAGTAGTAGTCGTTGAGTATTTTTACAAAATTTCAATTAAAATGAGTTACTTATTAGTTTTGTACTGAGGCCAAAACTAACATTTTTCGTTTTTGTTTGTCTGTTCCGTTTTAACTCTAGAACCACTCAGCGGATTTGGATGCGGTTTCCTTTTTTCTTGTCGTAGTAACCCTGGTCAACAGGTAGTAGATAAAATAACTGCCAAGCCAAAAACTGTCGATACTACTCAAAGATTGATATCAAAACAAACTTATTTTAAGCTTGAATCGACAAAATCGAGACTAATTGTGCATTTTATTTCAAACTGTTAATTTATAAATCTAACTTATACTGAAATATGGCCGTGAATTGCCACAGAACAATATCTTTTCCAGTTTTAACTTCTTAACAAAAAAAAAACAAATTTAAGTTGTGCACTTTATACCGAACGACTGACGTTCAACCTTAAGGGCGCACCGAGCGTTTGCCTTTGTCTCTGTCTTTTTCTTTACGTGTAAAGAGTAAAGATAATAACCAAACTTTTGCACGTTTTCAACGTTTTTCGTTGTTTTTTTTTCATTATATTGTTCTTAAATAAAAACCATCGTGTATAAACGCTAAAGTCATCTATGAACTTTATTTTAGTAAATAAATCATAATATCAAATTACTTATTTATATAAAAAAATAGGGAAATAGAGGAAAAAAATACTCGAAAAGAGGTAACTTTGCGAATTTATTCTATCGAGCCAACTTTATCAAATCGTGTTTCCATCGTGTATACAGTCTAGTATATATACCCAATAGTTCCAATATATTTCCCTAGATTTTAATTTAATTGTTTATTACTTCAAACAAGGGTTATAAAAAGTGTTTGACTGTGTAAAAAGCTCGGTGCGCTCTTAATAGTAAAAATGTTAGGCTTCATATGAAAATTTTGAAATAACTCTTAACTTTTTGCGGTATTTTTAAAGAAATGAAAATATTTAAATATCTAATCGAATAAGTGAACCACTTTTTCTATATCTTTGTTTATTTCACTACAATCCACCTTAAGGTAGTTTAGCGCAAAGTTATTTTTTCTTGTTTAGAAGTTAGAAATTTAAAAACATTTTAGTATGTGGCAGTTACCGCCAATAGTTCAGTATTAGCAGAGAATATAAAGTATTACTACGTAAAGAAGCGACACTCACCTCCCCGCGCGAATTTAACGGCCCCCGCGGTCCCCCGCAAGTTAGTGGAAATCTGGAGTCAGGCAGAGCTCGATTACCACTCGTTTGCTGCGCGCGTGTTTTGTTACAAAGTTTTATCACGATACTGATTTTTAATCAGTATGGTGCGTTATTGCAGTGTTTATGGATGTCTGGAAAACTTTTTTTCAAGAATTAGAATTGCGTGATCAAACCTTACAATTTCGTTCAGTAACGCATTTGGAACAATAAAATCAGTATATATAACTTTCCATGTTTTTGTAGTAGTCCAATTTATGTTTGAGTAGTTGTTAATTATATGATGATCATTTATGCATACGAAACTATATAGGTACCTACTAAGCTTAGGCATACTATATATATATATATATATATATATATATATATTTACTTTTAAAGTAACGAAAAAGCAGCGGTAACTCAGGGGTAGAACGCTGGCCTCTTAATCTTGAGATTAAGGTTCGATCTCCGGTCGGGCATGCACCAATGAGTTCTTCGGAATTTACATAATGTGCATAGTATTTGCTAATAGGTACTTACCACTTGTGAACAGTGAAGGAAAACATAGTAAGGAAACCTGCATGCCCTAAAAAGAGTGTACTTGTGCCCGAAGAACGATGATAGGGCTCACCACCCATCACGTTGGGACGTAATATTTGCAGGTGAAACGCGGGTTTACCAAGTGTGGGTGGACTGTGACTTGCATTTCAAAGTTCACACTCGGAACACATCCGACACCCCCCGGGGCATTCAGGTCGTAACGATTTATATACATATATAAGGTTAAATACGAGTAACATTATTTGGCGAAACTCAAAACAAAGGTAGTACTAGGTAGTACTATATGGACAACTGTTTGTATGGGAGCTAAGCGAAATTCTTAACTTTTTTTCACTTCCTCCTGTACAAATTGCTCCGATCAGCTGACTGGTCCAGTATGGAAAGGTGAAAACGAATTTTAAGAATTTTTCACTATCCTATTAAAAAAAGTTATTCATATGGACATGTTCTACATATGTTTCAAATTTCGCCAACTAATTGAATTTAACCTTTAACCAACCTTAAACCTTTAACCTAACGCCAACTAATTGAATTTTGAATACTGATTAATCCCCGGGGAACCAGAAATTGGACTACGCTAAAATTTAGGAAGAGAATCACATAAGTTGCTGACTTATATTGTGTCCCTCTCGGGCGACGACGCTCACACGATTGCTGCCAGCCCTAGACTAGCTCACGCACACACACAAGCGTGTGCGGACAAGCCAGATGCGCGCGTGAGAGTGTAGGTAAATAACTTGAGCCTTGACTATGAAGTGTCGGGGGTGTGGTATTAGTGAGGTTTATAAGCAAGAGTTTGAAACTCAATGCGCAATTAGTCATGAACTTCTCCAAATGAAGTTAAAACAGCATTTTAAGTTGCTCACGTCGGGGTCACCAATTTGGGTGCCTTTATATATTATTAATTGATTAGATGTAGTCTGATTAATACTCTTGTGGGTACTGAATATTTATTTAAATTATCAATCCCTATTTATACTGAAAACTACCTTACGACAATGTCAGACTACCTGTCTTATCTATATCTACTATACGTGCATTTACATTTGATATACTTGAGATAAAATATAAAGATAAGGGAAATATGTGGCAGGCATGATCGCCACAGGTTTTGTGAAGATCATGACTAATTGTGTAAGGAATTTCAAACTCTTGCTTTATAAACCTCACTAATACTGAACTATTGGCGTCAAAAGCTACAGACCAAAATGCTTTTCAAATTTAAATCTCTAAACTAGAAAAACAAAGTTAAGTTATGCACTTTGCGCTAAGTTACTGACGTTTAACCTTAAGAACCCGCTCCGAATCGTACTTCATACATATCTTAAAACCATAACAACTCGCGAAAGTGCAACAATTCAACCAAATAAATTTTAGGCTTTCATTTAGACGGTCAATATGAAGTGGTGTATGTCCCTGATTTTTTCACAAACATCGCGTTAAAGACCAGAAAAATATTTAAAATAATGGGTTTTCGCCCTAATATCGAGTACTTTAACAAGGCTTCGTTAAGTGACTTATGAACATTTAACAAGCAAAGTAAGCACGTACACCACTTGAAAATATCATCAATGTTCTAATAAATTAAAACAGATTAAAAAATAATAAGTAATCGAGGCACAATTAAGGTATTCGAAGATAATTATTATTTCCAACGCAAAGGGCGAGACTCGCTCAGCACAGTTCGAACGGCGGGGGCAAAGCGTGAGGCGCTTGTTTAGATCAGCCAGCCAAATATGCGCTTTATTGTCGCGATACGTCTCGCTTCGAATTGGTGTTGGGGTCGTCCTGCACCGGGTTCTTAAGGGGCTGAGATATTGAGCTGTTTTCATTAGATGTCATAGTTAAAATCAGATGACAAAAATATAGCCCATTGGTAACATTGGTAACAAGTCTTTTATTGAATATATTTTTTATTTTTTTATTTATTACACTTTTTGTATCTTTACAAATATAATTTACAACGCACTTTCACATTGAATAAGTGAAACACTTGCTAATTTCGTATACAATTATACAAGAAAAAAATAATCAAAACAGGCCAATTTCCGGAAAATAGTGAAAGTAGTCATTGTAAATTATAATTAACACATATAATTTATATAAAAAAAAAATTTTAATGTCAAACATTCCAAACCATCAAATGTGTACACATGAAAACACAAAACGCGCGAGCCTGAGCTCGGTCCGGCGAGCATTTGTATTGTCGAGAAACGAAATCGTATTGGGCCTCTTAAATGTGAAAAAATATCTAGTAAACGTAGTCATACAAATGGTTGTAGTCATACAAATGGTTGTGTGACTATCAGAAAGTAGTCTCCCCCGTGTAGTAAAACGGTTTTGAAGGGTATTTGCATTCTTGTGTCAAAAAAATATATAGTTAGCACTAAAACATTAGTATTGTGAAAAAATTGTAAAGATTATATTTTTCTGAAACTACCTGAAGTTTTCTAAAGTCATAATATCATGCTATTGTAAGGAAGAGTTTCTCAATTTGGCTGTATCTGTTTTTTTTTTAAATAAAATCATCAAATTGATTTTTGCATCACACCATAGACTAAGTACCTATTACTACGTATAGATAGACCGACAACTTTCATACATCAAGGTATAACAAATTTTACGCGCCCTTACGTCACTAGGTGTCACCAAGTGTTGCAAATAAGCATAATTTGTTTAATTGGCTGCAAGTAAACTGTCATGGTTACCAAGTAAACCTGTGGCTGTATTAGCTTTGCTTAGAAAAACTAGATGGCGCTAAGTTGGCAACACTAACAGTGAATATTTCAGCGCCATCTATTATCGAAGTGGGAATTATTTTTATGTTACGTGACATCGCTGTGCCACTAGCGTCACCAATCGGTCTTTTTTGCATCGTGTTCTTTAGAGGATTTAGCAACGCCATCTAGATTTCGTTAGAATTTTGCACCTTTTTTGTGGCTATAAACTGATGAATGGGAACTGCTAGTCTATACGTAGTAATACTTAGTCTATGATCACACATTAGTTTTCCCAAATCTTCCTTCGTTCCTCCGTTTTCATAAGTATGACGATTTTAACCAGTTCGAAATCCGTATCCGAGCAAGCTTCCAAATCCAAAGGCAAAAATTGTTTGTGTAGCCGTTACCTAAAACTTCGTGACGCCCAAAAGACTTTTAAAAGGACTACTGATTCAATATGATATAGATCTCGCCAAACTTCTAGTCCGTCAGACCATATCGAGCTTTAACCGCTCGATACAACTTGTCTATCCCTTTCGAGGTAGATCAACAGAGTGAGAGAGATCACTGTATCACTCGCTATCTAGCTCGATATGGTTTGCTATGCTAGAATGCTAGACTATACTGCCCAGAGCAATTTCTTTGACAATACTGTTTTTTTTGTTTCCTATGGTTCAGGTACCTTTTAAAAGCAGCAATTATGTTATAAGGCAATATGTAAAAGTTTTAGCGTCCCTGTTACTCTGCGAAAAAACCCTCAGTGCGAGAGGGACGGATTCGTGGAAAAGTAGCAAAAAGCCGGTTTTTTATTAATATAAAATGTACTAAAGTTGCTATCAAAATTTCGTTTAACCAGCCCCTGTATTCTGTATCTTTAGTTGCCAACAGGACTAGGTGCCTATCATCAAAAACATAGCTAAAAACGGAACTTTCAAAATTGCCTTTAGTCGGTATTGAACTATTTACGAACTGTGTCGTCAATTCAAGTGCAAACATATCCTTAGACAATCGGAATTCGATAGTATATCTATGTTTTTGATGATAGACACCAAGTCCAGATGGCCTTCTGGTCTTACTTAGATACTGTTAAAACTCATCTAATAAAATATAATTGCAGTCCATACGTCATTCCAAATTGTCAAAAAAGGAGAAATGGTGTCGAGTGAGACCTCATTTCAATAAATATTTTATCGAGCCGAATTTCTCGAATCGCGTTTCTGTTTAATAGATCCCTAGAAAAAGATTCCAAAAATAATATACTATTTTATCAAAATAATACCTTCTTTACTGAAGTAGATATGCAAGTTCTAAAAGTGTAAATTTTTTTCCGTAGAGCCTTAACTCGAAGTCCTTTTAAAAGGACTTTGGTCGTAAGCCAATTCTTTTGTGTCTCGGTGTTAGGAGGGCTATAGTTTTTGTTTAATGTTTACTGAAGCAAACAATTTTTGCGCATCACTGCAATCTACCCAAAGATTTCAAAAAAGTTTAGATGAGCCCTGGCACCTAAAATCTATTGGTTTTTGAATGTGTTTTGAATGTGAAATGTCACAGTCTTTTGGCTTTACTCGTATTTATTGAAATGTTAGTTATTAAAAATGCACACAACGCTATATTGAGACCCCTTTTCTCGTAAAAATTCATTAAGGCGTCCAACTGTCACTGTGTTCAGATGAGCACTGATTCCAAACGTGTGAGCGTCACCCATTTAAAGGTGAAAACATTTTGGGGCTGTCATACTACGGTAAGGGCCTATCTTTACTTTTTGAAATCTTTGAATCTACCTCCATTAGTTAATAACACTTTTGAATCAGATACTAAACCCTCCGCTTCTTCAAAAGTGATTTTAACACATCAATTCAGACTTTTCAGGTATTTTCCATCAAAAACCAGGTATTTAACTGTGGCACTATACTAGACGTCTTCCTCATTTATTAAAATTTCTGTTTATTATTATAATTTTTTGTATTTTAAATTGATTTTAGTTCGGCTTGCTTCATTCTAGCTTTATCCGGCCGGTCACGCTTTGGGTTCTGTACACGCTTTTTATGTCTCTTTTTTGTGTAAATCTGATTATCTGTTAATTCTGATTATTTTATTTATTATTTCTTAACCTCTATGACAGTGTTTGTTTCAATGACAACTTTTACTTTTATATTAAGTTAGAGTATGTTATATAAAGTGACATCAATTTATGCAGCTAAATTTATACTGGAGGCTTGGTAAGTGATAGTAGCATAGCTAGTAGATAAAAGTAGTAGCTAGTAGATTAGCAAAATAAAATGTTGACCTCCCATAGTAATTGACTCTGGGCTGGGCTTGTGTTTGTAAGGACCATGAAATTTACGAATTTACGAATCGTCGAACCTTGAGATACTGATGACTTACCGAGTGTTCAGTGTGAATTTGGCTGTATGTATTCATGTCACCCTATACATTTTTTTTTCGGAAACTAGTCGCAATTGTCTGTCATAAAACGTGAAATCAGAACATGGAATAGTAAAGCAAAAATTTGTAAATAAAATAGTGTTATTTGATTCCATAGACAATACAGCCCAGAAAGACGTCTATTGTTCAACATCTTGCGTACAAATAATTCTGTCAACAATCGAAACGGGATACTGCAATCCTATTGGCTCTTCCAATCTTACGTATAGCGCCACAAACTTATCTTTCTCGAAGACGAAGACTCTAACGTAATGAATATAGAAGCCATTTTCTGTTTGGCCAACCGAAACATACTTTTGTAGTGGCGAATTGTATCTGCTGGTTCAGTCAGATGTGTTGACAGAAATCGGTCGCCTGTTATGAGGAGTCTAGGCTGTATTCGTCTATGTTTGATTCGAACGATAATGGCATACAATTTTTTCTATCATCCGTTATAATTATATTGCTACAATTTGTTAAAATTATTTTAAATTTGTTGTTATCCTAAAATAAGGCGATTTATTGGAATTCTAAAAGTCAAAAAATTAATATGACGTATATTCAAAAAAAACTCTTGATGGGTCCAAAATAGTGTTCTCTAAACTGTTCCCTAAACGCAAGGGATGGGAAAGGGAATTTTCCCTTTTCAAGGGTTCGTTCCAAATCCGATAATTTGACGATTTAATGGGTTTCAGAATTAGACATTCCTTGGCAATATGGTACTTGAGTTTCGTTTTTGATTCAACTTCAATGTGCAATTTTCGTCTGCTATTTGGAATAAATAGATAAATTTAGGTATGTAATTTTAATAATACATATTTTCGTGCTTTTAAACCGATTTTATAAGAATTTTAGTATTTACAGGAAGTGACGTAATCATATTAGGTTGAATGGTCGAATCCTTGTCAGACTTAAATAATAATAATAATAATAATAATAATTAATGATTAAACGAACTTACCTGTACGTGAAGTTCAATCATAATTATACGAAGTGCTTCGTCCGAAGAGATTAGATATAAGTACACATGTAGTATCACACATCGTGTGGCCATTCCTGCACTATAGTTGAAAGAAAAAAACAATCTACCTACATTTTTTTTTTCGTCTGTAGGTAGTTACTGTCCCGACCGCCGATCATCATTTAGTTTAGAGCTACCATATCATGTTATTTTCACGACGTCTTTTGGGATTAATTGAAAATTTAGGGGGGGAGGGATCTAATCTCTTCGGACGAAGCACTTCGTATAATTATGATTGAACTTCACGTACAGGTAAGTTCGTTTAATCATTAATTATACTCGTGCTTCGTCCTCGAGATTAGATATAAGTACACATGTAGATATTTAGAGATTTGTAGTCGTGAAAAAAGAAGCAGCTACTTTAAGGGTGACTCCCTCATAATCCCATGTCTCATTTATTATTTAAACAAAATATTTACTTTAAGTTCTTAATTCCATAACACATATATATGTAATTAATATGTGTATATAACTAAAAAATTTTAGATTACATTCATGTTTATTCCTTTTTACAAACATTTGGTGAGAAGCATTTGTAATACGGTAAAAATTTAAAATTGAAAATAAACAAGTCATACTGACTTATTATTTATTAATTGAAGGAATCATTAATAATACTTCTGGCAAATGCGTTTGTTGAAATATTGCTATGAATATCTCTATTATAAAATTTGGAAAATGCGGTGGAGCTACTGCTTCATCCCGCAGTTTTACAAATTGTTTCAATATTTACACCTTGTTAGCTTCTGAGTTGGCCGCATGCCTTGTGCTGGGCGCCGTAAAGATCGAGACGTCAATATCACTCTCCTCTAATGTCCGCTTAATCCATAGACTGATGGTTTGTACAGTTACCGTATTGTGAGGTTTCCGGAAACTGATAAACAAATTTTCGGAATGACGTACACCTTCAGTAATTTTTAAGTATGCTAATAACGTTTTTCCTGGCGTATTTTAAGATTTTCTTCAAAAATAAAAAAAGGTAAATTTAGATATAGTTGGAAAGATCCTACTCTCTAAATCAGGAATCATAATAGTGATTTTATCTGAATGTATTGTTATGTTTTTAATGTTTATTTGTGTAATTGTTTGTGCTCGATGAACAGTAACCAGTGCCAAAAAAGTGACTAGTTTTTTAGTAAGCTTTTCTAAGCCTAGAATTTTGTTAAGGTATCATCCAGCTAAAAAAAGTAAGACCTGAGATTTGTACCACATTACGTTGTACTTGGGCTTTGTTGCACGTAGCCGAAATATGCCCTTGAAAAAAATGTTTTAAGTTTTTATCTCTTCCAAAAACTTGTTCAAAAAATAAGGGATAGTGCAGATCTGCAACTATTCAAAGTGCTATTATACTGAGCACCTTCTTGAAAAAGATAAGTCAAAAATTTAATGATATATATTATTTGGTATTGACGCCTCATAAAAAACTAAATTTTGTTCATTACAAAATGTGACCCACTTCTTCAAGCAAACATCGTACTGTTTTATTGAGTTATCAAAGTCAAGAGTTATTGAGTTAAAGAGAGGCTAACATTACATGTGTTGACTCTTGTGAGAACCCTTTTCCAAACATCGAGCTCCTAACAATACTCCGGCAACCAAGGTAAGCTGTCGGTGAACGTCGAGTTCAGAAATTTTAAGTTGATTAAATATGGGTACCATGGCTGCGTCGGCCAATATGGGATAACAAGAATACCTTTAGCTTTGTCGTTTGCAAATTTTTATTTTTAGAATGAGAGAAAATGGTGGAAATCCATAAAAGTAAAAAATGCGACCATGGCACTGTGAAAGCGAATAGAAAAAACATCTGGATCTTTGTGCCATGATATATATTTCTCGCTTTTTTATTTTTTTATTCGACTATCGAAGGTACCTTTTTTTGGATATCCAAATGTAGATGGTATCCTTCTAAGGCTCTATCGGAGAATTCCCACTCGATATCTGGATGTATAAGTCTCGACTCAGCATCCGCAACAGCATTATCAGCCGAACTTATATACGATGCATATACATTTATCTGTCGAGCTTCACACCACTGGTATAAGTCTCGACGCCTGCGTCGGGTGGGGAAACTGTACACCGCCTATACGATTAACGTATGCAATCGCGGTTGTACTATCGATAAGTAATATAATCTGACAATTGTGACAGTTATGGCGAAAACATTTAACCCAAAATAAACTGCCAAGATCTCTAATTCATTAATATGTTTCAATTGCTCTTCCGCACTCCACAATCCACTAGCAATCTCTCCATCGCACGCGGCCCTCCATCCCCCCTTAGTTGAGGCATCGCTAAAGATTTACAAGGAGTAGAATGGTCTATTGATAGCTGCAGACCACCAATTAAAATCACTAGAAATATATTCAGTAAAGCCAGCTGTATTCGATAGCTGGGCAAACCGATGTAAGCAGACCCAACAATTTTGCAAATTCGCAAACTTTACATCTTTTTAGCTTGCGGAATTTTTGTATCTGTTTACGTACCTTACAATTTTTTTCGAGAGACAACGTCACTTGAAAATTTTCAGAATGTATAATGAAGCCTAAGAACTTATGATTAGTACTTGGCTTTAAGGTACTTTTGTCATAATTTATAATGAAACCTAAAGCTTGCAACAAGTATTTTGTATCATTTAGATTATTTATAAATAGATTCTATAAGACAGGTCATCAAGAACGTTAAATTCATATAGTTCTTGGTCCCATATGAATTTTAAGTACTTTTTTGATTTATTACATATTTTAATTAAAAAATATGCGTCTTTAAAATCAAATGTACTCATGAAATAGTTTTTTGTTATGAGTTTTAACACTACACATATCCTATATACACATATTTTCCAGTACACATAGCTATAATGAATTTATTGTCATTTTTTAGGTTTCGAATAAATCTATAACTACCGTTTGGTTTTGGGGTTAGAAAAATACTTGATATGTATTGGCCCTCGCAGGGTTGGCATTTAGAAACGGCACCAATAGAAATTAAATTACTGATACTGATAACTTCTTTATAAAGTGTTTTTTCAGCTTTAGAATAAGATGGCTCTAAAGGCGTCTGGTACCGTACCACCTCAGAACATTTATTTAAATGTTCTGTGCGTACCACGGCCTGTGTAAAAAAGATCTCATATCATTTTTTCCATGAAAGGATAGTTGGGTCATCTGTGATTTTTGACCATTGATCATAGAAGTAAAAACAATCTGCCGGCGTACTTTACCATGTTTAGCGACGGCTCGAGGGTAGGTCGGCTGCGAGGGCCTCGATGTGCCCGCGCGCTGCGGCTGGCTCCTCGAGAACTGGGCCGGCCGCGGGGGCGGTGGCGGCGGGGGGTGGGGCGGCGGTGCAAGCTTGCGTCATAGATGGTCGCGTCATAGTACTATGCTCGACTGCCTGCCTGCGACTCGGGGAGGCGGTTTCCAGTTTAAAGACCTGTCAGGTTGAAAGGGCTTCTTCTTTGATGGTGGAGGCTTCGCAACGTAATTTTACGAAGTGGCGGTTAAATTAGCTCCGGATTTATTTATTGCCTTTGCAGTTTTCAAGGTATCAGCAAGGGCCTTCCCAAAAAAGGAGATTGCCAATGCTTGTCTTTTGGACTTGATCTTTCAAATCCTTCTTTAAAGTAGAAAGGACAAAACTGCGTCTGTTTATTGAATCCGTGTGTTGTCCGTCACACAAAATCCGACCGACATCCATCAGTAACTGCAAAAGGGCGGTATTTCTTTCTTCCATAGAAAGCACTAGGGTGATTACTTCTCCTAAGCAGGCAATCGCACTAGCTATTTGCTTCTGTCTCTGTTAGAGTTTAGTTCTGTAAAAAGCGGCCGCCATCTCCGGATTCAACTTTGGAGCATCAATAAGAGAGCAGTTGCCTGGTACTAGATACTTACTAAGTAACTCTTTTCGGATTTCTTTCGTTATCCCATTCGTAGATATATAATCAAAAACGTACCGCAATATCGTTTTTCGGATCCGCAAAGACAGATCCTCGCCTATTATTTCTAATAGTTTAGTATCAAGAACAGGTGTCTCGACCGCAGCGACGGTTTCATCGTTTGAGCCGATATTCGCATCTCCGTGCGTAGGTGATGCGCCGCCACCCCGTCGTCGCGTGACGTCACTATTTTGTGCCACTGATGCGGTAGCAACATTGACGGCAGAACCATTTCCATCTTGTATTACGATAATCTCGTCCGCTTGATCCTCCATCACAAGATTCTCGTGATTGTAAATTTTCGCTGCCAGTAGTCGAAAAATAAACGATTTTTCTTCAGCGAAAAAAGACTAGTCGGTAGGCTAGTGCCCACACCGATAGTAAAGAAACAGCCCAAAGTACTGTTTGCAATACTATTTCCAGGTAGTGCAATTCCAAAGAAAAAACACGCAAACCTGTATAAACTTGTCTATTGATTGACAACAGAGATGGTACAGACCAAAGTACTGTTCGAGTATCTGTTGTATTGATTATGTTGTTGATAAAACTGTAAACGATTTTTCTTCAGCGAAAAAAGACTAGTCGGTAGGCTAGTGCCCACACCGATAGTAAAGAAACAGCCCAAAGTACTGTTCGCAATACTATTTCCAGGTAGTGCAATTCCAAAGAAAAAACACGCAAACCTGTATAGACTTGTCTATTGATTGATAACAGAGATGGTACAGACCAAAGTACTGTCCGAGTATCTGTTGTTTTAATTATTTTGTTGATAAAACTGTAAAGGTTCACTACTTTTACACTCAAAAAATGTTCACCTGATAGGTGTATCAGCGAAGGCGTACAATTCCGTGAACCTGCGGGTGAAGGCAAAGTGGATTCTTCTGTTCGGTGTTTGCGACGACCTTTCTTAATTTTTCTCTCGAATTTCTTCAGTTTATGTGAAATATATTCTTACCCACTATGATCAGAATGCTTTCTTTTAAGCATTTCACAATCTTTACGGTTTCAAATACCCGGGACTTAAAAAACGTGCGGAACAGCCGAGCACTAAAATGTGAATGATGATCGGCGGTCGGGACAGTAACTACCTACAGACGAAAAAAAAAATGTAGGTAGATTGTTTTTTTCTTTCAACTATAGTGCAGGAATGGCCACACGATGTGTGATACTACATGTGTACTTATATCTAATCTCGAGGACGAAGCACGAGTATAATATAACGTTTATTGCTAACATCTAGGCCCATATCACAAAATTACAAATAAACAAACAAACATACACTTTTAAAAGGTTAACAATAAAACATTACAATAAAATAAAATAAACACAACTTAATAAACTTACAAAATAAAACATCAAAAAACATATAAAACACGAATACAGAAATCAATATGAACTATTACTATTTATATGTACATGAACCCAGTGTTTTATAGCATGGCTGTCCAGTCTATTGGCTAAAGTATTCAAAACAGATTTAGAGTTACCGCGCACTCTACAGAGCATCGATAAAGATGCGTTCAAGAAATATATTTTTACTGAAGGTCGAATGAAAGACATCACTTTTTTCATTTAATAAAGGAAAAGCATGCTTATTTTAATATCTCTATACTTACCAGAAACTGTTAAAGAAAGCTATTGCTCTAAACGGTTTTGGAATCGTAAATATTGATAAAAAAAAGAGGCCAATGGGGTCTACTTTTATAAAGGCCACCAGTTGGCGCCACTGGCACGTAAGGTATATGTCAAAGGTTTGTTAGGTTAGATTTACATAGAAGTTCGATTTTTTGTTTTGCTTATCCATATAATATTATTTTTTTTTCATTCTTAAATGCGAATAAACAATGCCGCAATGATGTGCAGTTCCTTATGTTCCAAAACGAAAGGAAGACTTAAGTTTTGTTTTAGTCCCTCTTTTCTTTAGCTCTAATCTTAATTCATTTACTTTCATTGCACCGTACCTTGAATAATAAACCTGAAACTATGAATTTATGTCGACTAATACACAAATAACTAATAAAAAGCCATAGCTTTCGCCGTTTCGCGGGCATTTGACGTTTCTCTATACCTGTCGCCTCAGTGGCGCCACCTGACGTCGATAGTAGCCCTCATTGATAATAAATAAAAAAATACTGGAAATTCTAACAAAGAAAACAATGATGCAGAGAAACGGCTCACCTCAATAAATAGCCGGGATAGCCGTCTGTAACAGGCGGCTCTAGCCCGTGTAGTGCCCGTGTGCAATCAATACACTGGCGCCCTCTAGTAGGCGCGCGGGCAAAGTGGAATACGTACCATATTTTAATATAAAATATTTTCTCCAGTGAACGGAAATTCGATGAAAAACGATGTCGGGAAGAAATAAGTACGCCAATACAATCTTTAATGATTTGTTTTAAGGCTGATTTCACGTTGAAACAAAAGTTATTGTGTAGAGTAAAGGAGCCGCTCGTGGCGCGCCTTGCTTTGATATCGTGCCCTCTACGCCCCCTAAGACCCTGCGCCCGTGTGCGCTGTACACCCTGCACTATAGGAAATGCCGGCTCTGCGTGTGTTTAATCTAATGTGACGTCATACTATGACGTCATAGTGACTTCATAGTACCTGATGAAGTGATCTCGAATTTCCACGTCCATGGAATTCTTTTTTTATACCTATATCGTCACGATATCAATATTCGAGGGGGTGTCAGAGGTGTTCTCAAGTGTGAAGTGTGACATGCAATTCACGGTCCACACTTGTTACACCCGCTTTTCAACGATTATTACACCCTAAACGTAATGGGTGGTAAGCCCTAATGCCGTATTAAAATATAGGTTTGTGTTCTTTGCTCAAGGATTTTTATTATTTTAGGTAAATGTAGTCAAGTACTGTATTGCCAAGTAATTTTTTAACTGACAGCAACAAATTCAACACGACTCGCGCTTCCAAATTCAAATTTTAAACCTCCATTTAAGGTGTTGAAACTACCATCTTATTTTCGTCTATTAAATGAGATTTGGAACGGGCTCCGAAAGCCGAACACCTCTCATTCCAAAGAACTCGTCCAGTTCGGTATATGTGAGAGTGTGTGCGTGTGTGGACAGGCGGCGACAACATGTACACACTGATGAAGCCGGTCGGCGCGGGCGCACTCGGCGCGGAGTTCCCGCTGAGCGAGCATGGTCCGCAGCCGCATGCCATGCCGCAGCCGCCGCCCACTGAAGGTGAGCCGCTGGGTGCTGTAGGTCTCGCAGGCTGGTAGGCGCGAAGTGGGTCTGTTCCGTTTTGATCGTATCAACGTCAAGAAGGTTCCGTTTTGCGCATCAACCGTTTCCGATGCGCACATTTCATTTCTAGTTTGACAAATTAAAACACTGCTATTGATGCGATTTGTAAGTGACAGCTGTCATTTTAAAATAATAATTTATATTTGAGCTACAATATTCCGTTGAAAACGTATTTAATGTAGTCGTCAAATCATAATAACTGACGAAGCCTTTGAGATCTCGGAGTCGTTTTTAACAAAAAAAAATATCACAGCATTCAAAGATGGCAACTGTTTTGCATCAAAACCTTTCCAATTATGTGCACCTATCTATCGCATCTCGAAAGCTTTCCGTAACGGAAAACTAAAATCTAGAAAACTTGCTGATGTAGTTGATGCGCAAAACGGAATTCATCTCAGGTCTTCCCAGTTTCCTTCTTAAACACTTCTTAACCATCTCAACGACATTCTTAATAAAGAATACTTCAAAGAAGACTCCAAATATTTTTCCAAGATTAAAAATGCATATGACTTCATTATTTTTTAAATATTTTGAGGTTATGATACAATGCTCGCCAAGTTCTTAGAAAAATCCACAGACTCACTTTTTACCTGTACCACTATGGAATAAGAGCTAATATGAAGTCATCTTTGAAGTTTGCTAGTTGGGAGTGTCACGAATAAAAGGGGGGCGGCTGCGGTGCGCCTGCGGCTCGGCCATTGTCTCACTCGTTCGTATAGCTTTGTCTCTGTCTGCTGTCGCGCCGCTGCCGTTCTACTAGGTCGTGTTCTGTTTTGCGCGTGTACTGCATTAGTGGTTCACTCAAACCAAATCAGTTCTCGGAATATCGCCACCTATACTTATTGTTTGGAAAGAACGACAGCTATCAATTTTAGTGCGTTTCATAAAATATTTACTATGCCGTGATGTTAGTAGCAATGTGTTTATATCATCCAATCCATGGAGATAAAATTTCGTTTCATCCAATCATCTCACTTACACGACGTTGACAGACAGGGGAGCCAACATTACAGCATAGAAACCATTTTATGAAACACACTATAGTCGCATCTTGACGCGGCATGTAGAGCACGACTCTAGGGTGCGTTCCGTTTTGGTAGCATCAATGGATCGCGCTATTACCAACATAGCAAACAAATTTAAACACCGCATCAAGCAATTTCAAAGTTTATTTACTTTCTTTTTCAAACAATAATAAAAGTATAATCACATCAAAACTAGGGATTGCAATCTCGTCGATATTTTACGAGATTAATCTCTGGCTTAAATCGTACGAGATCTCGCGAGATTACGAGATTACGCAGAAGCGTATTTTACACGTGTTGCCCGAAGCGCGGTGACGTGGTGCACGAATGAGCTGGAGCGGGTCGCGCAGCCGCTTGCGCCGCTTTCTGTAAGCCAGCAGGGGTAAGAGGTTGCGGGACGAGGCTGTGTTTGGGTCACTCGCTCTCGTGGTTAGTTTTGAGAAGTTACTTTCAAAATGCCTATGTGTCGATTAGTAACTTTCTTAAATATGATTATTTATTTTCGTAAAAAGCATTTTAAAGTAGCTTTTGATTTTTACAATAAACGTTCAGATTTTGTGTTTTTTGAGAAGTTATTTTCAAAATGATAACGCCTTAATTGTTGATTAGTAACTTTTTTACAAACAAATTACTTTATGATTATATAGTATTTTAGTATTATTTAGTAATGTAACAATACAAATTGCTAAAATAAATATGTTTTTTAAATAAAATAATGGTCACATTATACATGATATGTTTGTTATATTCCCATAAAATATTATATTTTTGCGAAAATCTGTAAGAAAAATCAATTTGACCCATCATCTCGTAAATAGCGAGATCTCGTGAGATCCAATTTTCTTTTCTCGCAAGATCTCGCCTCGGCTAGAATCTCGCGAGATTGCAATCCCTAATCAAAACTGATGCAGTAGGTAGATCTGCAAAACAAAACTCGCGCCTATAGTGTCCCATCCATAATGGAGGGACTTTTGGAACTCAATAAAATCACGGTCAGATTTATCTGGTTTTAACCGGTCGTATTCCAATACCTCATCGATCGATATAGTTTATCTTTGACAGATGAAATTTCTCACTGCTAGTGCGGACCACAGAAATGTATCTGATGTAGGCATAGTTTTACGAAAGTTCTATTTTTAAAAGATTATTGAAACACGACCGTTAACTTTGATCTATTGTTGTTCGGTTCCAAGTGAACTTTCATTGTATAGAGTGCAACAGAGACACCATGTTTAGGAAAGGTAAAAGAAAAACAATTTGAAGTTACCTTTAGTGTATTTCAATAAAACCGTAGCAAACAAATTTACTTCGTTATACAATTAGTCCCTGAAGCGGTTTCGAGCCACGATCTTGCTTAACTATTGTTTTTACATTAATACAAATATAGTGTTGTTATACAACAATACAAATAAATAGAAACTTTCCAATTCATCAGCCAATGTCAGTCCACTGCTGGACATCGGCCTTTCTAAGGGCAAGCCACATTTTTCTATCTTCGGCCATCCTCATCCAGCCACTAACGGAGATGTTTTTATGAACGTCAATCCAGTGAGCTAGTGGGCGTCATACTCTGCGTCTGTCTGTGCGTGGTCTCCACTCGAGAAATTTTCCCCCCATCGGTTTTGGGTTCTTCGGCAGATATGAATAGACCACTTCAGCTTGCTAATCTTAAGAGGCTATCTAGAAGACTACCATTCTTCAGAGACTCCGAGGAAAGTCCGCTCTATAGCCCGCTGAGCGACTTTTAATCGGTGAACTAGTCCGACCTTCAGTGTCCCCTTTTCGGCTCCATTACGCCAGGGCCAGCGCTTCTTGCTGCGCTTCCAGGCGGTTTTTGCGACGGGCTTTGCCCTGCCACGACACCCGTCGGCGCCTTCCACTGCATCGGATGTATAGCGCGCTCGCTCGCTCAAAGCGCTCGACACTAGGTTCGTCCTGTGCGCTCGATCACTGTTTCAACCGCACACCGCCGTCCCGAGAGCGCAAGTCACTCGAAGCCGGACAAGACGCGCGAGCGGCGACCCATGGCTGGTTCTATACAACTTCATACATTTGTTCTCCCCGCCGGCCTCGTCGCAAGAAGAACCCCTTGGCGCGCCTCTCGAAGTCTGAAGCTGTGGCCGACCGATTTGTAATGATTTTCAGAACGAACTTGTTGAAGACTTGCGTCTTCATACACTGAGTAATGGCCTAAGAGAAGATCGCAGTTTCCCAAACGCCGCCCAAACCAGCCGGATTCTCTTTGCGGCTTCTTCGTCGAAGTTGCCTCTACCTAATTGGATAGTCTGTCCTAGGTAGATACATTCCTGCAAAACTTCGAGGTTCTGGGTACGATTCGGTCGTTGAATACCTTTCATGGCAAAACATGGCGATTGTTTTACTAGTTAAGAAACTACACAAAATTACCGATTATTTAAAATTACTTGCTAGCTAAGCGTAGTCAATTTTTTCACAGTATGAAGAGTCAAAGTTAGCAAATAAAAAAAATTCAAACTCATAATTCGAACATTTTTTTTTTTATTACAAATGTGTATCATATTGGTCTGATTTTGGACTGGGATCAATAGCAAGGCTATTCAGGATTGCGAAACAAAAATAAGAATCTTAGAATATGGAATCGTGTAGCTGCACCTGGAAAGACTCATCTAAGGTGTAAAATTTCACGAAATTCATAAAAGTATCGATAACTTCAAAACTATCGACTTTTTACTGAGGTCATATTTTGATAATCTGGACAGTCATGAGCTGGCCTATCAGCCCTCCAAGGGATAACGTTGACTTTTTGGGACAACCTGTATATTTCATATACAGGGTGCTTAGTAATTCGACGTATTCCTTGAAAGGGGTTATACTAGAGATCATTTCCAACGAATTAAGTCCTATCAACTAGGTGTCGAAAATTAATGGTCTCCGAGCTATGAAGGTTTTTATATTATTTTTCAAACTTTCAGACTAATAACCAAAAATAAATAATTTAAAAATAACTACTCTCTCAGCACTTATTTATTATATTTCTGATCAATGATAGATGCGTGATCATTTATAAAAAAAATACGTGCCCTGAATCCCCATAATCTCAGAATTAAAAGGTCTTAAGTGGAAAGAAAACCTTTTTTTGTAATTTTTGAAATAACGACGTGTTTTACTTGAAAAAAAAAACATTATTTTCGACCCCTAGTTGATAGGCAGTATTTGTTGGAAATGAATGAATGAATGAATAATTATTTATTAAAGCATCACAGGCTCAACTTTGTTAGTAAAACTTAAAAAATAAAATAAAATAAAAATTGTTAGATTACAATAAAAAATACAAAAAAGACAAATTTAGGGAAAGTGGTGTGTTTGTTATTTCCTCACCACTCCCCCTGATGTTTCGCAGCAATGACTCAAGTATGTACAGTCCAGTCTGCTTGCGATCATATTCAGAATGCTATTGGTGCTACCCCGCACCCTGCGCACCAGCGAAGCGCATCTTTTGCGCATCGTTGCATAAAAACAATCTACTCGCATCTCCGCGAACATCCCTGATGCGCTGCAGAAGCGTGGTAGCCCCAACAGCACCCTGAAGGCAATGATCCCTAGTATAACCCCTTTAAAAGAATAGGTCGAATTACCAAGCATACTGTATATAAAAAAAAAACTATGTTTAGAATCCTGACATTTCCCAAATCGGAATATTAATGTATTATTGCTATTGTATAAACAGAATTCTTTAGAAATGGTAGTCTGCGAGATCTACAATAAAAGTTTGGCGACATACGGAAGTGACATGGAGGAAATTGATAAAAGAGCAGTTTATTTTAAGTTGCAGATCCTGCATTTGGTGTCTAGGTAAAAACCTGTTTAAATCCATGTCATTTTTTGTGTGTAAGCAAACAAAAATTAATTTAAACAACTTTCTGTGGTATCGTAAAAATGGACATACAAGGTGAGTTTGTGAACATCGTCCAAATTCATACTTGAGCCTTGGTAACTGACCAGCATCATGAACCAATAACGATTTTTGTAAAATTAATAAAATGAAATTTCGACTCCACATAGTGATTCTCTCAGGACTGCGAGTGAATTACTATGGGAAGTCGAAATTTCATGTTATCGATTCATGATGCTGATCACTTACCAAGCCTCCAGTATGAATATGGACGATGATCAAAAATTCACCTTGTATATATCATAATCTAGTGAATAGCTTCCACAAAGAAACGAAACAGAAAAATTAAAATTAAAAAAAATTGGCCTTGGGTTGGGTTTTTTTTTGGTTGGCATTTGATTTTCAAAATTAATAAGATCATAAGTTTTTATTTCTGCTATCACCTTTCTTTGGGAAAGTTTTTCAATACATTGTTTGGTTTAATTTTTAAAGGTAGCGGTCCATTGCGGTCCGCTGCGCTTGCGCCGGGCTCCCGCTTACCGCAGCGGGTGCCGTAACATCCTGTATACACACATAATTAAATTTAGTTACAAAAGCGCCTACAACAGTACCATTTAAATAATGCGCATAGAAATCTTCGTCATTCTTCGGTCTAAATTATTTCCGAGCGCTTTTTAGGGTTCCGTAGTCAACAACAAGGAACCCTTATAGTTTCGCCATGTCCGTCTGTCTGTCTGTCTGTCCGCGGCTTAGCTTAGAAACTATTAGTACTAGAAAGCTGTAATTTGGCATGGGTATACATATTTATCACGCCGATAAAGTGGTACAGTAAAATTTTGAAAAAGATTTTTTTTAGGGTACCTCCCTTAGACGTAAAGTGGGGATGATTATTTTTTTCTCGTCTATCCCCTAGTGTGGGGTGTCGTTGGATAGGTAATTTAAAAATATTAGGGGTGTGAGAAGATCATTTTTCGATCCAGGGTTCCGTTTGCGAAATATTAAATATTAAAAGTGTTAATTTTTGTTAGAGTCATGTGTCCCCCCCCCCCTGCCGGCGAAACGGTTGTATTTGGAGACGTAAAAAAATCACGGCAGTAGTATATATAACGAAATTAAAAAGAAAACTATCACAGCTAAGTAGGCTTTACAAGTTAACGAGTACAGATCGCGCCAAACTTTTTGTCCCCTCTAAACACGGGGCGATTCGCATCAGCAGGAACAAAATGTATGGGCTGTTCTTGGGAAGAGCAACTTCCGAGCGGACTAGAAGTTTGGCGAGATCTGTATTATTATAGATAATGGTACGGAACCCTTCGTGCGCGAGTTCGACTCGCACTTGACCGGTTTTTTTCTATACAGTCCATAACAGATGTGCACGCTCGGTCGGCTATTAACTTCTATGCGCATTTTAGATCTGCGGGTCTACCGCGTAATTCTCATTTTCATCAACATCAACTTGAGATTGAAATTTGTCGTGCGTGCGACGACGCCCGCCTAACATGCCATCTCTTTTGCACGCGTTGAATTTCGCATGCATTGATACAAATCAGAATTACGCGGTAGACCCGCGGAATAGGGGATCTAAAAAGGCCGACTTGGGTGAATCATAAAATGATTTGAAAGTACAAAATGGCCTTTTTAGAGGACCAGCAGGCCTATTATGTATCCTTAGTTGCCAACTGAATTGGGTTGCCTAAAATTAAAAACCGTCGAATTTCGATTGTGTAAGGATATGTTCGCACTTGAAGTGACGACACAGTTCGTAAGTTACTTCAATAAGCACTAAAGGCAATTTTGAAAGTTCAGTTTTTATCTATGTTTTTGATGACAGGCACCCAATCCAGTTGAAAACCAAAGATACAGAATAGGGGTGCAGTGCTCCCAAAGTAATAATGCGCATACAAAACTTCGCCACTGTTCGGCAAAGTTCGTATTTCCTTACACTTTCTATACAAGCAATACGGTCAAGTGGTCCATCCGGTCGCTCGGCTATAGATTTATATGCGCATTATTACTTTGGGAGCACTGTATGTACATACATTAAGTCCAAAAATTGATTTAAACTAAGAAAGCTAAATGAATGAAGCAATCCAAACTTTCAAATATCCACATTGAATACCTTAGCTTTTACCACATATTTTAATTATATAAGTCATGAGACCACCTATCCGAAGGTCGCGTGTTCAAATCCTGTTGGGGCACATTTATGTCCGGTCTGCGTTCTTCGTTAAGCTGTGTCCTTATTTGTGCCCACCACAGACCAGTTAACCATTAGGCGTCGTAAGGAGGGAAAACCTTTTTCGCCACAGAACTATTAATAAGGAATAGAAATGCCATGAAAGCCGACGCAACGAGTTGATCAATACGTCAAGACGTAACCCGTGGGCCTCGGTAAATACGGTGCTATTTTGGCTGTATGAAGACGGGTGAATCTATGTGTGCGCCGCGTATGTTTACTAACTAGGTAATATTACGTTATTCCAAAAAGTGGCGACAGCGGTGCTGGTATAAAATTTGTGTCACGCCATCCCCGTGTTTTTCGCCAACACATGAGTGCAATTATATTTTTTATTTTTTTATTTTATTTTATTGAGAACACAGTCACACAGCAATCTTAATACATTTAACAATAGTAAAGAATAGACCTGGAGGTTCATGAAGTCAACAAATAAATACACTTAATTTAAAAGCAAAGTTACAAAAATACTTACACAAAATAAGACACAAACACAAAAGACACACAATTTCACTCATATAAGTACAAAGTTTTGTCATTCCATACTATCCCATCTCTATTTCCTTCCTTAGTACTCTCCCCGCATTACCCCGCAACACCCCGGCGGTGGCGGAAAAATATCTCACTTGTCTATGGTTTATAGGATGTCTAATAAATAAATAAATAAAAATAAAAAGACATTTATTTAACACACAATTATAGACAAAGTAGTATCAATGTTCTTAAACGTAAAGTTGTATGGCACTGTTAAAAAGGACGGTGCCTCAGCATATGATCCTATACCAAAGGCATTAGGAACGCTGTTACTCTGCCGCCACCATTAAAAAAGAAAAACATACTTAATTAACTTACTATTTACTTTAACCTAAACATTTTCAATAAAATCAGTATATAATAGGTAACATATAATGGGTAGCATATAAAGGGTAACTGGTCTGTGGTGCCCGCAATACGTCCATAGGACCCACCGCCCATTATAATGGGTAACTGGTCTGTGGTGCCCGCAATATAAGTCATAAGACCACGCCCATCACGCGTAAAAATCTTAGGTGTACGAGTGTAGACTATGAGTCGCACTTCATAGTCCACACTCGGAACACCTCTGACACCCCCTCGGGGATTCACCTCGGGGAGTTCGTCTCCCACATGAAGATTTTTATGAAAATCGATTACGTTTCAAAAGCTAACAACAGCAGTGAAATTATTTTTTCGATATCTCGAAAATTTACGGAAGTTATTGGCATTCCAAGTGCATAGATCGTGACGTAATAATAGGAATTTTTCAAAAATTCAAAAAGCGTTGCGCTTTGCATTAACTAATTAATCAGTTTCCATAAAAAATACACAGATATTTCACTACAGGAGACGAGCTCATTATGCTCACACAGCGAAACTTATGTCTCGCTCGCTCGCACTCGAGGTTGACCTATCTCGCTCGTTCGCATAGGGAGTTGTGGACAATTGACCATAATTTAGTCCGCAATTTTTCAGTGCGGTACAGCTTGTCTATACATAGAAGTATTTGGACGACGTACTTATATATTTTTGGAACGATGTTCCTTATCGCACGTTAAAAAAAAAGTGTAACAGTTTACGTGTAACGTTTTGCTGTATCGCTTTCCATACACTTCTTTATCGCTAACGCTACTTGCCGCGTTTCATAGTACGGGGTAGATCGATGCGAGCACAGCGGCTTGCCTTGCCTTTAAAAGGAACTTCGGTCCAACCGGTTGTCCACCTCTCGTTTTTTTTTTTTACTAAAGAACTGCTTCGTATACTAACAATATTCTCGTTATAGGTCTGGGGGGCGTGGACGGTATGAAGTCGTCACCCGGAGGGGTCGGGGGAGGGGGACCAGGCACTCCCAGAGAAGATTCTGGCTCAGGCATGGGAGATTACAACTTAGGTATGTTTCTGTTTGGAGCACGGGGCTTGCCGTGAAGACGGTAAGGAGTTCCGATTCTCTGTGCGGAATTTTAGTACGTTTTTCGTGCGGTATACAGGGTGTAAATAGACCGCTAACTTTAAATGAAACTACATGTCCTACCAATCATACTGAACCACTTTTACCAAGAGACATACCCGCGCAAACCATTAGTTTGGGAAATATTTGAGTTTCAAACAATAATGCGTGAATCCTAACGCACCGAGATTCGGGCGTTTTTTAAGGCAGCGTCGACCGTGAAACAGCTGTTCATGCGCAGCGTTCTAAAATAGACCTTCCTCTTGCGAGATAAAGTCTTTAAGGCTAAGCGTCAGTCGCTTAGCGCAAAGTGCATAACTTAACTTTGTTTTTCTTGTTAAGAAATAAAAAAAAAATGAAAAGCATTTTGGTCTGTGGCAATTGTCTCCAATAGTTCATTATTAATATTAGTGAGGTTTATAAAGCAAGAGTTTGAAATTCTATGAAATTCATGATCTTTTCAAAACCAACAAAAATGCTGTTTTAACTCTGTTTGGACAAGATCATGATTAATTGTGCATTCAACTTCAAACTCTTGCTTTATAAACCTCACTAATACATTGGCGTCAATTGCCACATACCAACATGCTTTTATTTTTTTTAATTCCTTAACAAGAAAAACAAAGTTAAGTTATGCACGTTATTGACGTTACAGTTGAGTATCTTTTTCTTTGATATTTTGCGCGTGTATTTTTCTTCAGACACTTGTTCAGTATAATCATTAGAGTATGTGTTTTTATTTGAAGGTCGCAGTCTATTCACATCCTGTATACGACAAGACTCAAAAGGTTCCATCGTGTTAGTTCGTAAACCGAACTTTACCGAATCAGAAACGACTCCAACCGATCACAAGCCAACGCAATAACTGACGCGCTCGAAGCGGCAACCAATAGACGCTGAGGCGGGAAATGCGTTTATTTCTATTGGTCGAGCGAGGAGTCGTTGGAACCTGAGTGTTGTCGTACTGTTGTTTTTTAAGTTAATTTTAAGAGCGGTTTAGCAGCCAAATAGTGAAAAACACGCCCTTTTCTAAGTAATCGAAACAGAATACTTATTTATTTATTTATTTACATAAAAAACTCTTAATTTCTAACCTAAAAGGTTTAATTGTGTCAGTCTGGCAGTGTACATTAATAAGTAGGTGGTACATTTATTTTTTAGTGCGAAAGAGACAGGAATCAGCCCATGCGCGCTGGAGTGTGCTTTGTGTGAGCGAGTAAGATGCGAGTATAGCAGTGCGTGTACTCTCTTGAATTCAAAATTCACTCAATAGTTATTCAACAAAACCTTATTACCTATGTATTGTATATGTTGCCATCGCAACAGTTTTCATTGGTTCCTGCAAATTAGAATTTCAAATTTTTTGAATGGAATGGAGACTGCGATGGCAGCTTCACATTACGTATACATAGGTAATAAGGTTTTGTTGAATAACTATGAGCGTTTTTCCTTATGTCAAACTTAGTATTAAGTAAGATTCCTAGATGGCACTGTCGTATACTTTAGCAACAGAATCAAAGACAAAATTTGCACCGATTCTAAACAAACTAAAAACCACTTTGACATTGACTGCTACGAAACACATTTTATCTATGGTGACATGGACAGCGCCATCTGGAGGAAAGCTAAGAACTAAGAAAAAAAAACAACCAGAAAACCGCTCATTGAGTGAATTTCTGGTTAATTAGAAAAAAATCGATTCGATTAATTAGAAAAAGGCGGAATTTTTACATTCCGGCTGCGAATCCGCTCTTAATATACAGGGTGGAAATAAAGCGATCGGTGGAATAATAGTTTTTTCTAGTTTTTAAGCATAGTTCGTTTTTTTTTATTACATTTTTATTTTGTTTAGTTGCTTGCGAAATATACGAAAATAATCAGCCTATAAATAAATATACGAAAATAATCAGAAAATAATTGATTGACAAGGTCTTTGGAAGCTTTTTTTCAGGAAAGTCCCGCAGATTTATGCATTTTCGTATCTATCCCTACACAATAAGTATTTTGTAAGTAGACTTATTTTGTGAAAAGAGACTTTAATTGTGGCGGAAGACCTAGAAATCTAATAGATATTTCTCAATCCAATGACAATTAAAAGCAAAGTACATATTGAAGATAGCAAGAACACAATGAATTTAAAAAAAAAGTTTAACTAAATAGTTAAGGCGCCTCTTCTCAGCGTCATCCGAAAATGACTCTACTGATAAAGTTATTTCTCTTTAAACAGTATGTTTAAAAATTATAAAAATAATATACGTATATTGTTAGTTAAAGTGAAGTTGTTTATAATAAACAACTTCATTTAAGGAAATTATTCTCGGGAATAAGAATGAAAATATTGTTCAAAATCAAGATGTTTTTAGACAAAAATTAAGTGAAATTGGTTATTTTTTTGAAACCACTAATGGTATTTGTGTGGTTCTTGCACTAAACTACAAGGAAAGTATTGCTTAAAAAATCATTTTTGATTTTTTTTCGGTCTCTCGCGTCCATGTGAAAAGTATTATTTTCACCTATTTTGCGCTATCCGGAGACCCATGTGCGCGCTGATATGAACGTTATTTCAATATGATTTCTGTCGATATTTGTACCGACAAGTTCGACTCAAGGTCGTTGGTGACTACCTGCCCCTTAATAAACAGGTTCGTATCCGTATAATTTTACGTTCTCATTTGTAACATATTGATCAGTAGCCTAAGCATGAAAACATTTCCCTATAGTTTGAAACTAAATTTAGGTTGCCATTCGTAGCTGTTAGTTCCACTGCTTGGAGCGGCTTCCCAGATTCCATACGATTTTGATGTAACACATAACGCCCTCGTGAGCGTTCTGTATGTGCAGTACAAGCTAGTATATCAAGCAGATGCAAAAATAACAGTGGACAAGTATGATGGAAGAATTCGCCGGTCTAAGTAGGAACCTCGGTGGCGCAATTGGTAGCGCGCTTGTCTTGATAACAAGAGGTCGCAGGTTCTAATCCTGGAAAATGCATCATAACTGCTTAGTCCGTAAGATATTATTGCATCAAATAGAGCATAATACGCCGTATAAAGTGTAGCCCAGTTAACGAATCTGTTAAGATGGTGATAACATGAAACTTACAGTACCCGGCAGAAAATAATGCACATCGGCTATCTTGGGCTTCGTAGAGCGTCGTCTCTGTCACCGGACTGTTAGTGCTTCGTGCGACAGAGATGACGCTACAATAAGATGTGTATTATTTACTGCCGGGACATGTAACATGTTATTTAATCTATGACTGAAGTTCCAATTCAAACACAATTCTAATTTGAATAAAAATGATCTAATTAAATGTAATTTTGAGGTTATTTCTCTAGCGTAAGGTGACTGCATGATATAGGCAAATTCATACTGGAGACACGGTCAGTAGTCAGGACCAAAGTTCGGTAACCCTTTCAGTGAAAAATGCAAAATTAAATTCTGGCTGATAATTGACACGGAGACGTTCTTAAAAAAAATCCGATTATCATTTTTCAAAAAACGGTAATTGAACTTTGATCCCGTTTTACCGGGTTTCCAGTATGAATTGCGGTATATTATGCAAAGTTTATTTGTAAACATAGGTTTTACAAGATGGTACTACGTGTGAGCCTCTACCGATCGCTTTTTTTCCACCCTGTATATACATATATGTATATATGCCTATATGCCTAGTCTATGAATATAGTAAAAGAAAAATCGCAGCCAACCCTGTTTATTTTTATGTCGTGATTGTTTCTACACAACTAACTGGTCACATCTTACAGAAAAAGATGCTGAATCGATTTTTAGGGTTCCGTAGTATCTAAAAGGTACAAAAGGAACCTTTATGGTGAGACTTCGTTGTCCGTCCGTCCGTATGTCATAGCCTCATAACTTTAGCACCGTTAAAGATAAAGATATGAAAATTGGCACAAAAATAGCATTAATTTGCCCACATATTACGGTACAAAAAAAATTGCATCTATTTCGAGAAATCCTAGAGAAACCATAAAAATGTATGTCCCCCTCTTATCTCCAAAACTGGTGGACCGAAGAATATGAAAAAAATCATGGTAATATGCGTTTACGTAAAGATTGCAGGAAAAATAAAGCGGTTGAGAAATTCACGAAAAAAAAAATTACAAAATTAAATTTATCATCCACAATACGGAACCCTAGGTACGCGACTCTTGACTTTGCACTCACCCGGTTTTTTTAACAGTTTTTTTTTTTTATTTGCTGACTATACAAAATGCTCCAGGATGTGTGTAGCCAACCTTGTTCCTTTTGATGTAGTTTCTTTTTCTACACATCTCCGAATCGGTCACATCTTGTTACTCGATACAAAGGATTACCCACGGTGCGCCCGTACTCTACATAAACTCTGATTTTTCATTCCGTAGAATTATTACAGTTCAAGGAAAGGGATGGAACTGTGCAAGTAAGCGAGATGGACTGTATTGTTTCTCTTTTACTAGCACAGCGCTAGGGTTCCGTATTGTGGATGATAAATTTTGTCATTTTTTCCGTGAATTTCTCAACCGCTTTATTTTTCCTGCAAAATTTACTTAAACGCATATTACCATGATTTTTTTTTCATTTTCTTCGGTCCACCAGTTTTGGAGATAAGAGGGGGACAACATTATTTTATGGTTTTTCTAGGATTTCTTGAAATTACTTGCACAGTTCCATCCCTTTCCTTGAACTGTCATAATACCACGGAATTAAAAATCATAGTTTAGTCATAGACACAATCTTACGGCCTTTTTTTTTTCAGGATTCGGCGGGCCCGGCGGCGACCAAAACGATCAGACAGAGTCAGCGGCGATATTAAAAATTAAAGAAAGTATGCAGGAGGAAGCTAAACGGTTCGAAAAGGATTCTGATCATCCAGAGTTTTATATGCAGTGAAATTTTATACAAAACTAAACAGTGCCAACTAGCCAAAAGTCACCTGTGTGAAGTTGGCAATTGGGTGAACGATAATACATTATTTTTTGTAGTGGTTATCAAAATAAACAATGCTGGCGGAGCAATCCTAGTTCATACAAACGAAATACCAAAACCATTTTGTAAATCATAGATAATCTTAAGGTAGTGTGTATTTATTCCTTATGTCTACAGAATATCTAGGTTTCTAAACATATATTAAATAAGAACACTGATTTAAGCATGAAATATAAGAAAAGTAAGCTTTCTATGGAAACATTAAATTGCTTAATGTATTTGGGAACCTAGATATTCTGTAATGCAATCGGAATAAATACGCACTACCTAAAGAATATCAATGATTTACAAATAGTTTTGGTATTTCGTTTGTGTGAACTAGGGTTGCTCCGCCGGCCTCTTAATAACGCTCAGATATTGTTGGAAAGTGGGCTATGTAAACAAACAATAAACCAAATAAACCCATACGGACTTCGTGACCGATCTATGCAGTGTCAAACCACCACCAACCACTATAGTCCATACCATGGTGGTTTGTAGTGGCCTGAAGTTAGCTGCGCAATCGCGTTTGACAGCAAATTTTGTCAACGATTTTTGACGTTTGTTGAGGGTCGTGACCGAATCGTGGGTGTTTTTGGTGGAACGTGGTGGTTTTTGTGATCTGATAACCACACCCTTTGACTGCCATTCGATTGTACTATGTTTGTAACGGATCGTTTCGAAATTTAAATTGATTGTACAAAAAAAAAAACAATAGAAAAAATAAAAATCGTTTTTTTTTCGGGTACAAACGATTTAAATATCGGTACAATCTGGTAAAAATCTAGTACAATCAAATGGCAGCCGAAAATATTTACCCAGTTGCCAACTTCACACATGTAGGGCCAAAACTCATTTCGTGCGGGCATAGAGCGCTGCGGCTTTTGACAGCTCGTTGACCAATCACAGCGGCTTAAACTTCGAGCGCTCGACGCGCGGAATGCGTTGGACTCAATCATTTCGTCCGATAGCGGGACTCCAAACGACGCGTTCGCGATTTTTAAACGCAGTTATTTTTGCTTCGTTCACAAAAAATAAAACAATTTTTTATCCAACTTTGAATTTTGATAACTAGGCGAGTCGGTCATCACCGATATCACAATAGTTATTTCTTAGGTTCAGTCTGAAAAAAAGAACAGGTCATGCCAACGAATTTATTTATTGAAAAAAAAATGGCATGAATTTTTAAAGTTGCAGTTAAACTAATCTTGGTTTCGTGCAACTAGGAGTAAGTCAGTCAAAAAAATGTTTAAAGAAAGAATTGAATAAAGGATTCCAAAATTATCAAAAAACGTAGTGTATATTTTGCTGGGGCCATATTGTCTTACTTCAGAGGTAAGGTGATTGGCTAGAAATGACATTACACGTAATTTTAACCAATCGTATTACTTTTAAAAGCGATAGCGAATACCGAAGTTAGATAATAAGGCCCCTGAAAATGTTTAAAGAACGAATTTTCTGCGAACGAATCGATTAAATTATTCCAAAATTTTCAATAACGAAGTGTTATTTTCCTGATCTCAAAAATAGTTTCGTTATTCATTTTGGCTAGTTGGTGTCGATTTGCGTTCCAACGATCTGATTTGAGGATTTTAATCATTTTTAAAATAGTTTTTGATACCTTTCCCTCGCATATTATTTATTTTAATTTAGCCGTTGTTGTAACGAGTTCTAATTTTAAAATAATATTTCCCAATAGCTTCGAGTTCTAGAAAATTCTTTTGTTAAGTGATGTTCTATGTATTATTTTTTTTTTTTTAGTTTTTATCGATTTTTATTTCGAATAAAAATATATAATATGTATTGATAAGAGTACTTTTTGAGGAGATATTTGCCTTTTTGAAGCCCTTTTCTTCTTGAGGAAGGCAAATATCTAAATGCACGAGGCTTATGATAATAAGCGTTTTTTTTTTTTTATACTTATCGACTAAGCACTTAATGCTTTAATTTTATACAAGGACAATGCTACTTGTAAAGAATCACAATATTATTTTTATTTTCTTTTACATTTAGTTTTGTAAAAATAGAAATGGACTTGAATTTTATATTTATTTATTGAAAAATGACTATACAGGACGTAACCTGACTGCGACAATTTACTGAAACAAACTTCCCAAAAGAAACTAGGTGTGAGTAAAAAAAAAACAGGGTTTCCAAGTATCAAGAAAAATATGCCCCTTGATAAATACCGTCATCTGTATCATGATAATTATCCGATAGTATCAAACAGATGTAAGCCTCAATGTTCTTTTTCTATATTTAAGATATTTATTGATCATTATGAAGAAATATACAGGTAATGACAAATTCGCTAAAACATTTTTTGGGGTCTAAGTCTTGAAAATAAATCTCTCAAGACCTCAAAAATCC
Organism: Ypsolopha sequella; assembly: GCA_934047225.1. Taxonomy (NCBI): domain Eukaryota; kingdom Metazoa; phylum Arthropoda; class Insecta; order Lepidoptera; family Ypsolophidae; genus Ypsolopha; species Ypsolopha sequella. The sequence continues at coordinate 13,514,384 of OW204011.1, forward strand.
GCTAGATCTAGCGACAAAGTCGCTAAAACGGCAACACTGCGACGCGGGAAATCCCCAGCTATTGACGTTATGTGGCGCGTGTTCCGATATACGCAGTCGTTGAATGCGACAAATTAACTAGTGGCAAATATTTTCGATTATACTTATCAAAGATAATTATCAACGCTAATCAAAGTCTTCTTGTACGAGTTCCACTATTTTATTTCTTTAATTATTGTGACTAGTTTCGTCTATTTGACATCGTCGGGCAGATTGGAATAGGTTAACAGTAAAAGTATAGCTAAGTCTTAGGCTTACTATAGCTAAGTCTTACCCTAAGACTTAGCTATACTTTTACTGTTAACCTATTCCAATCTGCCCGACGATGTCAAATAGACGAAACTAGTCGCAATAATTAAAGAAATAAAATAGTGGAACTCGTACAAGAAGACTTTGATTAGTGTTAGAATGAAGTTCCATGAAGGAGTCACACCTTACAGTATAAAAAAAAAGATAATTATCAACCTACATCTTGACTATTATCTTGATAATTATCACTTGGAACCCTGAAAAAAACATGTTTGGAATAAACAATAGTGACTGTTTAGATGGAAAATCAGTAGGAAGTGGGGTTCACGTAAATATAGGCAGTCTATTTGCATCCCGTATGTTCTTGTACAAAGTGTAGAATATTTCATCCGATATTTGAATGATCTTTACGGGCAGTGTTGCCCTGAATTAGACATTCTTCCAGTTTAAAAAATATAATGCAGCGTAAATTTTAAGTTTAAATGTTCCTAGAAATGTATTTTTAAATCCTTAAGTTCTGACGTCTCGCAAATATAATATCGGTGCGTCACTTTTTTTATTCATTGTCAAGTTTTTTTTTTTTGATATATTTCTGGCTCTGACTGCGCATTTATACATTTTGTAACACTGTATCATGAAATTTTACCACGTGTTAAGGAGTTACTATATGCGAAAGCGTTGCCAATTAAAAAAAAAAATAGTTGCTAGAATAATTATTGAAAATCTGCCCAAGTAAATGTCTAGAAATAGCCATGAACTATTTTTAGCAAATAGCAAAGTTTCCAGAAACAACGTCTTTTTATAGATATAATTTCAACTTATGCCAAAAGCGGCTGTTTTTAGCAAAAGTTACAATTTAGCTCTTCCAAGACGTTGTCTATGAAAACTATGCTATCTAAAAATAACTCAAATTGCTATTTCTAGACATTTATTTGTGCAGATTTTGAATAATTATTCTGGCAAGTAAAAAATGTTTTTTTCTAGTGGCAATACTTTTGAATGTTGTAACGCCTTGAGATGTCGAGATACTTTTACGATTGAAGAAAGCGGTGCTTTAAACGAGAGAAAACAAAGTTAATACTTGCGATTGTCGGCTCTTGGTGAAACATCAACATGGATGAATAAAACACTTGTACTGTTTCACAAATTTCACTATTACCACAGTATAAGGAAGTAGGCAGTAGTTTAACTTGGCGGTGTCCTTGAAATCAATACCTACGGCCGCTCGGTGCATAAACACGCGCTAGGGCTGCCAACGTATTTGATAATGCTATATTAAATTGTCGCATTAATTAATTTAAACAGCCATACAATCAGTGCCGGATTAAGCCAGCGCGGGGCCTGTAGCAAATTCTAAAAATATATACTGAATACTTAAAAAAATCGGTTGCACCGCTATATTATGTAAGAAAATAATGCTCAACACAATTACGAAACCACTTTTCTCGAGAATGGTTCATATCGAAAGTACTATTATTATCATCCAAACGTAAATATCGATCATTCCTTATAGATTGGTAGTCAATATAACCCTTTTCAAATCGGTCGGGTTATTACGACTAGCACGTAGAAAATATTAGGGAATTCCCTGTTTTGTTTAGCAGTATTGCCAACTTGCGTGTAGTGCGGTGCGAAACATGATTTTGGTATGACCAGCAGATAGAAAAATAAAATTATAGTTGATCATTTTGATGCAAATATTTTCTTCTTAGTAATTTTGACTAAATCTAATATATAAATACCTAATAGATACTTTTTTATGGTCAGAAAACGTTGGTGCGCGGGGCCCCCAAATGCGCGGGGCCCGCAGTATTTGCTACTCTTGCTTCGTGGCTAATCCGGCACTGCATACAATGCACAACATATTCTATAATTTCGTGCCATAATTTATGAAAATGCACGGGAGCGGCTTACAGTCTCAACGCGGCAACGTGCGTACGTGACTGAGGCACAACTGCGACTGCCGCCCCCCGACAGCTCCCGAGATTTCGAAGCGCGTCGTTTCAGGCCGTTTCTATGAAGACATAGTACTGGTTCCTTTTCCTTATACTGTGCTATTACCCAACCATTTTCGCCTTATCGCCATTCTCGAGAAATTAGATGGTTTAGTTACATAATACAGGGTGTTTGGGACATCGATGTAAATATTTTGAGGGCTGCTAAAGAAGTGATTTTGATAATTTCTGACTGAATTTACTATTATGCAAAGTTTCGTAGTTTTCGAGTTAATAGACATTTTTTAGTTTTAGGTAACTGCAATTAAAAAGTAACAAATTATTATTTATGGCTAAAAATAATAATTTGTTTTTTCTCAAATTTACTAAAAAAAATCTTTTCTTCATACTTTTAATTTTAATTAAAATTTAATTTAATTTTTATGTTTATTTTCATTTCATTTCGAACACACCTATCTTGTTATTTTGTTTAATGGAAGTGTATAAAGGAATAATTTAACATAAAATGTTATTTTTAGCCATAAATAGTGCTTTAAGTAGACAAAACTGAAAAATTTTTACATCTCGGAAACTACAAAACTTTGCATATTAGTAAATTTAGTCAGAAATGTTCAAAATCACTTCGTTTATCATCCCTGAAAATATTTTCATCGATGTCCCAAACACCCTGTATATTACACAAACATTGTGTATGGATGCAATCACAGATATAGATCTAATATAGATGACGCTAGAGTATGTACAAAAGTGAGAGCAATGCTCTTCGTTCACAGATACTGACTTCTAAAACTTTGACTCTTATATCTTATGTCTTAAGTCTTACAATTCTTTCTAAAATTCAAACCGGTGTCAACCGTTTTCATTGTAAAAAATTGATACTTATCATTGTTAGTTCTTGAGGGAACATTTGCAACATATTGTAAATAAAACAAATTCTTGGTAACTGTTCCACTGTTTTTTTATATATTTCACTGGCAACCGGTTTCGTTATAATAACATCGTCAGGCTTTTTAGAATCATGAGATGGAATATTTAATAAAAACAAAGACGAAATATTCCATCTCATGATTCGTAGCCATATCTTAAAAGCCTGACGATGTTATTATAACGAAACCCCTTATATAAAAAACAGTGGAACAGGTACTAAGAATTTGTTTTATTTACAATATGTTTTCATTGTAAATTGTGAAACGCTTTGTTTTCATAGAGTTTGATTCTCTTGCGTCATCTATTTAGATCAATGTCTGTGGATGCAAGTAAGGAATGACACCAGTGTCCAAAACAAATGCGAATGTAATAAAATACTTATGGTAACAAAAATTCCTTGGGTAGTGGTGTTTTATTCATTCACGAGAAAACACCAATAAAAAAAAACGTTTAGTTTGTGTAAACTTCTCTTGTCTAAAGCCTTGCTGTTCAAGAATGAATGCAGTTTAAAAATTCACAAAGTGCAATGATTAAATGTCAAATAGTGCAAACATTTTTGAACTGTAATCAGCGATTTTGGAAACTTGCTATAGGTCGGTTGCGATCGCATCTGTCCAATGACATTCGATTGGAACTCTTGTTGAGACGCAATAGAATCGAATTTAGAAGAGTCGTAAAACTGTCTCCTGCCTCAACCTTCAATTTGTAACACAAAAGTTTTATTATTCTCCGTACATTACAGCTTCATTAGAATGACAGATATCGTCGGTTCATAGATGTGACTCAAAACCACAACTGTCATTTTAATCAAGCTATAATATACGGATTATATAAAGAAATGTCATGGATTTGATAAGATCGTGTTGCACCTATAGGTGTTTTTTAAAAGTTTTATATGTACCGAATAGTGATGTTGTAATTCGTATACTTACATACAGTTTCTCAGTTGACTTCGGTTGTAGATTAGATTTTTTTTTGGGGTGTATGGAATTCTGTATAAATTAGGTTATTTCTTAGATATTTGAAGAAGTAGCTCTTAAGTTATATCATAGACTAAGTATTACTACGTATAGACCGACAACTCCCATACATCAAGGCGTAGCTAATTTTTTACGCGCCCTTACGTCACTAGATGTCGCCAAGCGTTGCCAATAAGCATAATTTGTTTAATTGGCTGCAAGTAAACTCTCATGGTTACCAGGTAAATGATGTGGCTGTAATATCTTTGCTTAGAAAAACTAGATGGCGCTAAGTTGGCAACACTAACAGTGAATATTTCAGCGCCATCTATTATCGAAGTGGGAATTGTTTTTATGTTACGTGACATCGCTGTGCCACTAGCGTCACCAATCGGTCTTTTTTAGAATCGTGTTTGTTAGAGGATTTAGCAACGCCATCTAGATTTCGTTAGAATTTTACACCTTTTTTGTGGCTACAATCTGATGTATGGGAACTGCTAGTCTATACGTAGTACTACTTAGTCTATAGTTATAGGGCATAAGCCCGTCCATTTGGAGCAAATTTGGGTTCTTTTAGTGCAAAAATCGGCATCGATTAGAATCTCGACTGATGTCTCATTTTCAATTTAAAAATATCGATTTGTAAATAACAATTTGAAATGTAATGATTGTCATGTTTGTAACTTTCTTCCGTTTGTTTGGATTTTTTTGTAAAAAATCTACTAAATAATAATACTTCTAGCAAAATTATACACTGTACACTAAATGGACCCAAAACTTGTAAAATAAAAACAGCGTTGAATAAAAGTTTTAGCTCGTAAGTGATTTTAGTATAAAGAAAAAAATAGATTTCATTAAAACTGCAAAAACCTGAAAATTTTTAAGTAATTTAAAAGGATTAATTTAAAAATTAAATTAAAGAATTATTATTATCTGTAGCGTGAGGTTGTATGTTGTTTTAAGGTATAATAATTATTATTTTTCTTTCATTTTGTGAATTTTAGGTAAATAAATTACAATATTTTTTTTCTAATCGATGTAATGTTTATATACTTACATAAATAGTTATTATATATTAAATACACGTTGTTTCATTTTATATTAAGTATAATTAGAGCCCTTTTTTCAATTATTGATTTTAAAGTTAAAATTCTAATTAATAGAAACCAATGGAAACTTTGCGATGATAGTATAACAGTATACGAGATTTAGGTATAATAAGCCATATTTTCGAAGTTTTGGTCTAAAAAAACCTCATGATGATGAATATTTTTACGAAAAGGCTGCAACTTCCATTTGCCCTCGTGTGATGTCACTTGAGTAATGGCTGTTTAGAAATGTGTCCTTTGCTATCAAGATAAATTTATAATAATTTGCTTCAGACTAATTTGACAGCTAGATGACATGACAGATGGGTAGACAGACCACTTTTTTTATAAGCAATCATCACACATCACGATCTTTACTTATGTCCACAAATTATAGTGTTTATGTCTAAAACATTCTCAAGTGACAAGGTCATCGGACAAATCTTTAAAAAATCATAAAAAAAATAATGGGTATTTTGTATACCAATATAATGAAAACTGTGTCCTAAAATGGCGTATATTCTTTAAAAAAAAAACTTAAAAATTAACACGTTTTTCTTTATTTTTAACCTTGAGCCTTTGTTCCAATTTTCATGGTTGTCATTGTTAAAATTTTACCATACAAACTTTCATCCTCTATGTTTCCCTCTAGGGGATGATTTTCCAAAAACCCTGAAATACGTCATTCTTAAATTCAAAAAAGCCCAATATCCATTTTATGGTTTTAACTGAATGAGTTACGAAATTCCCATACAAACTTTCATCTCCTATTTTACCCTCTGGGGATGATTTCACAAAAACGCTGAAAAATTACATTTTTAATGTCTAACTAAAAGGCTCAGTAACAATTTCTATGGTTTAACTAAAAAAAACAACTAATTTCCCATACAAAGTTTCATCCCCTATTTAGCCCCCTTCGTGGTTGAATTTCGTAAAATCCTTTCTTAGTGAGTGTCTCCATCGTAAAGACAACTTACTGTCAAAATTTCATATTCCTGGGTCTAGCCAACACCTGTACACTAACAGTAGGTGTTGGTCCAGCGCAGGGGTGTCCAAACTACGGCCCGCGGGCCAAGACCGGCCCGTGAGCACCACCAATCCGGCCCGCGATCGCTGGTGGGACATGCCCGGTTTCTATCCCGCTATAGTTTATTTAAAATTCACGTATAATATTAGCGTGATGCTATTTATAATGGGATCAAAAAAAAACCCGTTATCATGCTTATTTATCTAAAAGTAGCGTTATTGTATGAATGTTATTTACAACCCTATTTCAAGGTTAACTCCGTCGCAATGGCCGAAGTACCCACTGAAATTGCGAACGGCGGGTCTACCGCGTAATTCTGATTTTCATCAACATCAACTTGAGATTGAAATTTGACGTGCGTGCAAAAGAGATGGCATGTTAGGCGGGTGTCGTCGCACGCACGTCAAATTTCAATCTCAAGTTGATGTTGATGAAAATCGGTAAACGCGGTAGACCCGCGGAGCGGATTACACTCCTGCGCCCTGCACAATAGTTATCTCACTGACTGGCTAGTCCCAATACGGAAATTTGCGCGTCAAAACTACAGTATTTTGGAATCACAAGCTATTATAATCTTGGCCCTCGGGACTTAGTGGAGAAATCAGTGTGGCCCTCAGGCAAAAAAGTTTGGAGACCCCTGGTCTAGCGGTTTGGGCTGTGCGATGTTGAGTCTGTCAGCACTTGTGATTTTATAATTTTTCGTCAACTTACCAAATAATTCAGTCGTGCTGTGAGTGTTAGGTTGGAACAAGGAGATTTTCACGCGGCAGAAATATGGAATGAATCCGCAATCGAATATTTTAATCATGTTGTAGGTACAAATAGATTTCCACGACATCAAGAAGTTTATTATTTTATTAAATGTCGATTTTTACATTATCTTCGGAACGACAGCTTACGTTAGAATTAATAATATTTGCAAAACATTATTTCCACAATACGAGTAAATAAACAATTATTTATTTGAAATAAAGAATAGGTAAATCCGTGATTGTACATTTACAACACTAGATAAGAATGGAATAACTTGCCGTGCGTGAGGGCTTCTATTTTGTCCGATTGTATAAGCAGAGTGTACTGTGGTAGAAGTTAGCGTTCCAAAGCAACGAGTCAACTTTTCATTGAACTGCTAGCCACAGCTCTAGTCAAAAGTATTTCTGCATTCTGAAACAATTTTATTGGTCGATAAATGAACATTTTAATATCAGTTACTGAAGCGGCATTTAGAACATTCATCAAAGATATCAGAGATCTCAAAGACCAAAATGGAGAAACTAGACAGGCAGACAATACAACGAGTAGCAAAATACGTGAAGATACTTATTTACCTTATTGCATTTGGTGTAATGTTAAACACGGTTTTGATTATGTGTAAAACTAATAATTACCAGGAAATTGAAAAATCAATCATAATGCGTCACTTTGGAAACAATCAATTCATAATTAATCGGTCACATCGATCGGTAGGCAAGGAAAATATGGCTCATGCAAGGTATGTCTCAGACGAAGATGTAAAAAAAGTTCTCCTCTGGATACCTACTACGAATAAACAGGTAAAGTTTTGCAAAATCTGATTAACGTAGTTTTTTGTCAACTTACCAACAAAATTTATATAAACCCGGAGCAATAAAGAAAGGAATCTTAGATGGCGCCCATCATCATCCCCTCTCACTCGCACAGTATATCTGTCTTCAGTCGCACACCTGCGTACTGCATGCAAAAAAAATTGTCTGGATTTGCCGCTCAAGCTTACTCCACGCGTCTAGTTTCCCAACACATTGTTACATTGTTAAAATATTTTTCTTCCTATGTGAACTGGACTAGTTCAAATACAATTTCTAGTCTAGGCAGTACAGGAGCAAATTTTTTTTTTCAAATTTCTCCGGTGGTGTCAGTACACATTGTTCCTGATCACTAACCGAGTCTGCAGTATGAATTCTGGCGGTTGATTAAATTTCACCTTGTATATTAAAATAGACCAAAAATATTACAAAAAAAATATTAAAGAAACAACTTTTTATGCTGTCTGTATCACTGAGCAATAAAATCACAGGTACATGCCGCCATTTTAGATTCCTTTCTTTAATGCTCCGGGTTTATACTTGCAATCATGGGCGTAGCCAGCCATGGGATGGGCATGGGCATGGGCAGGGTGGGGCATACCTACCTACACCACGAAATCTACCATCCAATAATGTGTCTCTAACTCCAGCCGTTTGGGATCTAGGGATCTTACGTATAAACAATGTACTAAGATTTATAATTTTGTAAAAAAAAAATGTTTTCCACCCTCTTTTTTTTTGGTTTTCAAACATTTGCTTCAAGGACGCGGTTAAGATATCAACTTGATTTTTTTTTTCATAAAATGGTAATAGAAATATGAAGGTATATCACCTACATTCAATATTTTTTTCCCTACAAAATATTTCAGTATTAGCTAAAAACACACCAATTTGTTGTTTCGCTGCGTGATCACTAGTATTACGCGTCCAAGAAAAAGAGGCCAAAGAGCCAACATATAATCGCCTCTATGAAAAGCAAATAAAGTCTTTGCCATTAAATAATTGATACTGTAAGGTGTGACTCCTTCATGGAACTTCATTCTAACACTAATCAAAGTCTTCTTGTACGAGTTCCACTATTTTATTTCATTAATTATTGCGACTAGTTTCGTCTATTTGACATCGTCGGGCTGATTGGAATAGGTTAACAGTAAAAGTATAGCTAAGTCTTAGGGTAGATAAATCTCAAAATAAAATTAAAAGTAAATGAAGGTACATGGATATTTGCGTTTTGATACAAATATTCATAAGTAAAAATAAACGCGAAATGTCCAAATTAATTAAAATTAAAGATTAAATACAATTAAATTCGAAAGTCATAAATAATATAAAAAATTAAATGCTAAATGTCAACTTGGAAATTGAATAATGAAATACCGTGGTGTAATAACAAAACTTGGCTATGTTTCAAAGTTAACAAGTCACCATCCTAAAATCGAAATAAAACTAGAATCATCTACTGCGGAGTAAGGTAACAGTAAATACGGAACTCGTACAAGAAGACTTTGATTAGTGTCTTTGCCATTAGACTTATTGTGCTGGACGGGTAATAAAAAAAGTTGCTAGGGTATGCCATCTTCTTAACTAACTTCATAATACTACTTTTTAAGAGAAGCCAGCGTGGGTTCTGGCAGAACCTCCTTAGCACTCCTTAGGCTTCTAATTTATTTTTCGCTTAAGAGTATGACATAGCCAAAACAAAAACCAGTTCCGGGCGTGGCTTATTCTATTTTACGATAGCGCGCGGGGGGAAATTCGTCCCGGTCTCTAAGCTCGCGTCACCATAGCAAAAATACGAATAGAGTGGACGAGGCAGGGTCAAAAGTAATACGTATTTTATTTTATCTAATTTATTAGTGTATTTCGATCATCGTCACACGGCATTGATCCTACTTGCTATCACGTCGGGACGTAAATTTATTATGGTCGGCTAAAAGTGGTTTTTTGAGTGTTTGATTTATCAGTTGACCCTCGGAACATTTCAGACACTCCTTTAGAGATACATAATAATATCGTGACGGTTAATTGTAACCATTACCCATTCTTTAAATATTTTTCGCCCGTTGAGCTGGTTTTACACTTGCGGGAAAATAAATTGGACCAAAAATTTCTTTACAAAAAATTTTTACTAAAGTTGTTATTACAAAAAGTGGAAACTAACAAATATTCTCAGAAGGAATGCACCACGTCACTATCTATCTCACTGTAGCCTATATCAATTATGCCTCTCTCATTCAACCACGTTTAACTGCGTTACTATCTCATTCCAACTCATTTTAAATAGCGTCACTATTTATCTCACTCTAACGCGTGTTAAATGGCATTTCTAATGAACGTCAAATATTGTTACTGCCCGCCACTCTTTCATTCTAAATTCTAATTATTTAAAAAAATACGCAGCTCCTTTGGTAGTAAAATAGCAATAACTTTTTTTTCAAAACTAATACACAGAAATTGCCAGATCATTTGAAAAACAATATTTGATGAGCCGTTATTTAAGACAATTTGCAAAACTAACATAGGACATTTTTTTTCACGGTGTGGTATCGAACTAACCTAATTACAAAAAATTGCTCATAAATTGGGTTTTTATTTTTCTTCCTGATGTAACAGTATTTCAAGGTTTATTTTTGACTTTATCAATAGCATGACTATTCAGAGTTGCGCAACAAAAATTTTATTCTTAGAATTTAGAACTGGTTAGCTTTGACTCTCAAAAATCTATTCGAATTTATAAAAGTACCATCAACTCGAAGACTATCTACTTTTTGCTGAGGTCATAATTTGATATTCTGGTCAGTCATGAGCTGGCCTACCAGCCTTCCAAGGGAAAGCGTTGACTTTTGGGACACCTGTTTACCCTTGGGATAAATCGCCAAGTGTTTAAAATATAGAAATTTATTTGTATCATAGTTTGAAATGTTCAGGTCCCTTTACGCAAAATGAAAAAACAAAACTCTTTTAGGATTAATTTGTTGTCCCTATGTTTGTCTGTTTTTCCGTTTGTCTAGGCAATTTTTCTGGGTAAAATCAATAAATGCTAATATTTACAGCCCTGTAAAATATACATATTATAACGTTTTTATGGCCTTTTGTTTAACTTTTTCATACAAATTTTCTCCTTATGAAAATATAGAGATCAACACTTGACATAATATTTTGCATTTGAAAGAAAGCACAGAAAGGAACTGTAGAACAAATAATGTAAAAATTCTCATCATTGCAATCCTCATCCTGTGAACACCCAGCATACAGAGTCCAGAGACCTCTCAGACGATTTTCACTCATGGTGGAGCGAAATGAACTTTCTTCGAGTGTGAACTTTCTTGTAGTTAGTACCTGGATAATTTAGTTTTTTAGGTTTGGATAGGTACCTTACAGGTCAGAGCCAGGGTGAGGCCAGCGCCTCACCCTGCCCCACCGTGACTACGCCCATGCTTGCGATTGTTGGCACTTGGTGAAACTTGAAACACATCTTGAGTTAAAAGCACTTGTATGTAACATCTTCCCTTGAAAATTGTGTAAATTCCGAAACCGGTTGGAAGAAAACATAAATAAAGTGAAACTACTGTACTAGTGCTTTTAACTCAAGAACTTACTAACAATACAGGAATGGGTGTTCGAGTTGGAACAAAAAGAATTCACCTGGGTTCTCCATAAACCATGTGGGCTTCTGAGAGTGATGGGATTCGGTAAAAAACTACGATGAGCTACTTGGGAGAAAGAAGGGAAATAATTTTATTATTTATCACTATAGTATTGTGATAATACCTAATTTCTAAAAGATGAAAAACAAAATACACAGTATATACGCTATTTTAGGAAATATTTTTATTATTATTTTGGTACATAAATTAACCATATTTTTATGATTTTTTATAGAATTGTCCGATATGACGTCACTCGAGAATTTAAGACATTATACTGATTGTGATGTGTGATTGCTTATAAATAAAAGTGGTCTGTCTCTCTCTGTTTACTCAACTATCATCCATCTGTCAAATCAGTCGGAAGAAAATAATTAAAAATTTATCTTGATAGCAAAGGACACATTTCTAAACAGCCTTTTCTCAACTGACGTCACACGCAGGCAAATGGAAGTTGCAGCTTTTTCGTAAAAATATTCATCATCATGCGGTTTTTTAGACCAAAACTTCGAAAATACGGCTTATTAAACCTAAATCTCGAAATAGTTTTCGAATTAACACACCGTAACATAATTTAATCTATGCTAATTGGTAAAAATATCATCAATAAAAATTACAATTAAATAAAATTAAATATGTATAAATTATTTTTCCATATTAATTTAAAAATAAGTCCTCAAATAATATTACAACAAATACAGTTGGTGAAATACAATTATGTCTAATTAAGCAGTCAAAAAATAAGTCCTCAAATAATATTACAACAAATACAGTTGGTGAAATACAATTATGTCTAATTAAGCAGTCAAAAAATAAGTCCTCAAATAATATTACAACAAATACAGTTGGTGAAATACAATTATGTCTAATTAAGCAGTCAAAAAATAAGTCCTCAAATAATATTACAACAAATACAGTTGGTGAAATACAATTATGTCTAATTAAGCAGTCAAAAAATAAGTCCTCAAATAATATTACAACAAATACAGTTGGTGAAATACAATTATGTCTAATTAAGCAGTCAAAAAATAAGTCCTCAAATAATATTACAACAAATACAGTTGGTGAAATACAATTATGTCTAATTAAGCAGTCAAAAAATAAGTCCTCAAATAATATTACAACAAATACAGTTGGTGAAATACAATTATGTCTAATTAAGCAGTCAAAAAATAAGTCCTCAAATAATATTACAACAAATACAGTTGGTGAAATACAATTATGTCTAATTAAGCAGTCAAAAAATAAGTCCTCAAATAATATTACAACAAATACAGTTGGTGAAATACAATTATGTCTAATTAAGCAGTCAAAAAATAAGTCCTCAAATAATATTACAACAAATACAGTTGGTGAAATACAATTATGTCTAATTAAGCAGTCAAAAAATAAGTCCTCAAATAATATTACAACAAATACAGTTGGTGAAATACAATTATGTCTAATTAAGCAGTCAAAAAATAAGTCCTCAAATAATATTACAACAAATACAGTTGGTGAAATACAATTATGTCTAATTAAGCAGTCAAAAAATAAGTCCTCAAATAATATTACAACAAATACAGTTGGTGAAATACAATTATGTCTAATTAAGCAGTCAAAAAATAAGTCCTCAAATAATATTACAACAAATACAGTTGGTGAAATACAATTATGTCTAATTAAGCAGTCAAAAAATAAGTCCTCAAATAATATTACAACAAATACAGTTGGTGAAATACAATTATGTCTAATTAAGCAGTCAAAAAATAAGTCCTCAAATAATATTACAACAAATACAGTTGGTGAAATACAATTATGTCTAATTAAGCAGTCAAAAAATAAGTCCTCAAATAATATTACAACAAATACAGTTGGTGAAATACAATTATGTCTAATTAAGCAGTCAAAAATTCAATTAAGGTATAAAATGGTTTGTCTAATAAAAAACGCTTTAGCTTTCTTTGGAAAGTTTTAAGTTTTTCACTTTCTAACATATTTTTGCTTAAATTATTAAAGATTTTGATGGCAGAATAAACTAAAATCGTCTTAAAGATAAGTACTTATTATAATTTGGAAAATATTTATCGTTAGAAATGTAGTTCCAACTGGAGTAAGGGGTTGTTAAGAAAAAGGCCACCGTAGGGTGTTACTACTTTAATTTAATAGGGCTAAATCAAAGAGCGCAAAATAAAATAACAGAATTATTTATTTAGATTTTAAGTTACAAGCAACGAATTAGATTACAAGGTCGAGGGTCACTAAGCCCGGTTCAAGTTTACTCTGTTCGGTCTCTGTCTAGAAATACCGCACTCTCCTGGGATGTCTGCTTGCTCGGATGTGCCACTCCAGGACTTCCAGGCGGAGACTGATTGTAGGTAAATACTGGCGAGGCAGCGAGTTCGCTGTGGTGAGGTCGTACGTAGATACCGATCCCGGCCAAAGTTCCCAGTATGGGAACAACACAATATATTTTCACTTTTAAATATCACAGACAGGTATATATTAATCAGTGAATATAGGTCACTCAAGCAAGAGATAATCTTAGAAGTTATTCTCCGAAAGTCGTAGGATCTGTCGACGGTAGGTTGACGAATCACCACCCTGCGGTCACCAAGAACGAACGGGCGTTGAACCGTACGCGACTAGTTGTCGCGCGCGGCTAATTTCGCTACTAATAAATGTTTGTCTGTAACTAAACTTTTTTTATTATTAAATGTGAAATACTAAATTAATTATCGCGTTTTAAGTAACGCAACGTTACAAGGGTACTGAGGAAAGGGGTCAAAAGAGTAAAATGTGAAACCACGTGGTTTATGGATGCATCTTTTCACGTAAAATTAAATCCTAAGTTGCGTTCCTAAGCGCCGGGGTGAATGTAAAAATTAACTGTCAACCGTTTCACAACCACCCGAGTGAAAACAAAGAGCTCCGAACAGCTCCAAACAATTCTCGATGTCGTTCCTAAACCTTGTCAGAAATGTAAAATTCACTTTTGGCTGTTAAATTTTACACGCCGTAAATTCAGGGGTAAATTTGCACTTTGACATTTGTCATAACATACGCGCCAATTTTTGGTTTCTGGGTTATAGAATTCCTTGGAATGACTTGTAAAGCCATTTTATTTCGGTAATAATGATACATATACAAAAAATATCCTTTGCCACGTAAATAAACTGCAAAGTGGCCGTTCCAAAGCGAATAGTGAATAGATTCCGTCTCAGTCTTATCTCTTTCACTTTTACGAAGCAAACTTTACATTTACCCCGCGGCGTTTAGGGGATTATTACACAAATTCCCATTGACAATCCCCATCAATGGGGATTTGTGAACTTTTCTTCCACTAATCCCCATTATAATCATGAATAAAATCACATATAATTGCAATTTCTTATTATCAAAACAAAATCATTTTTAAACCAGTTATAAGAAGTAAAGATTATTAATTTCCATGTTTTTAATTTTTAAGCTAATGGGGATTTGTGGACAAAAAAGTTCACAAACATGTCTTTATTTTTAAGCTAATGGGGATTTGTGAACTTTTTTGTCTACAAATCCCCATTAGCTTAAAAGTAAAAACATGGAAATTAATAATCTTTACTTCTGATAATAAGAAATTGCAATTAAATGTGATTTTATTCATGATTGTAAAGCTGTGATTTTATTTAAACAATAAGAAATTGTAAAAATCTGTGATTTTATTATGTAATGATTGCAAATCTGTAATTTTATTAAATAATACGACATTTAATAATCTATATGAGTTTAGTAGTGAGTGTAAAACTAAGATTTTATTAATTTACCTCCATAAAAAGTAAAGACTCCGTGATCATTAATTTTCATGTTTTTATTTTTAAGCTAGTGGGGATTTGTGAACTCATGGGCTATATGAGCCGTTAATGGGGATTAGTGGAAGAAAAGTTCACAAATCCCCATTGATGGGGATTGTCAATGGGGATTTGTGGAATAACCCCGTTTAGGAACGCACTCTTAGATTGTCTGAGAAATAATTGTTGGTATATTGACAAGCAGGCTGTCAATCAGCTTGGTAATAGGTCTGTCAATGATATCTAAATTAGACAATTTTTGTAGAGCTATCTCTTTTACTATGATCACTGGACGAGTTATTTCAAAGTTGGCCAACTAGAGAACTGTCATGTTCATAATTGCTTCGTCGTAATAGCGAACCAGACGCAGCAATCAGATGATAAAGTTGAGAACTATGATGCGATATTGTTTAATGGGATGCAAATTGAGGAACTCTATAAAAGTGGGAGTGAAGTAGATCTCCCAAAAAAAAGGAATCGTCATCAAAACTATGTTTTTGTACAAGACGAGTCGTCTGACAACTATCCAGTGTGCCAAAGTCGGTTTGATGACTTCTACAACTGGACGATGACATACAAACTCGACTCTGATATCCCAATTACGCATTTCCAAGTGAAGAATATGAACAATTTCGTGGTTGCGCCACGCCCCCGTGTCGCCTGGCAGCGCTACTTACCTCCAATTGACAAGAAACTGAGAATGGAACTAACAACAAAGTCCAAGTTGATAGCATGGTTTGTGAACCATTGTCCGGTCCGAAGTGGAAGAAAAAAGTTTGCCATGAAATTAGGGAAAGAACTAAAAAGGTACTTTTGAAGTTATTTGTATACTCATACCCCTAAATGCTTTTTCCCGTAATGTAAACGTGTGGTTTTGTAGTATAACCCCCCGCAAATTGCTAATGCGCTCGGATATCAATTGTTTTCGGCCGCTTAGTACCTACATAAATAAATAAATTGTTGATCGACTAGTCGACAGACATAAATTTAAATGCATTCTAATGAATAATCTCCGCCATACTTACTCTATTACATCGCATGACACGTGTGAGCCTCTCCATTTTCAAACTAATTGTGACAATTTGAACGACAAATCTAACTGAAACCGAACGGTTTTTGCCTTTTTGGTACAGTTGTAACGAAAAGTGAACCTTTTGTGTTTTTTTATGCATTTGTACTACATATCGAACACTATACTAAAATATGTCACTTGGACCCAAAATCAGTAACATCAGAAAAACAATGAACTATAATGAATTATTGTTATTAATGACAGATTTCAATTGATATTCAAAATTAGATGGAAACTACGGGACGGGACTGGTAAGAAATAATAAGGAACAAATTCAAATGACGCGGCATAACATATCGTTATAGGCGAGAAAATATAAATAGTTCTTATCTGTGATTGAGATGTGTTCAAACGTTTAACACTCTTCAGTTCATGTTTTGTAATTTTTGATAACTATGTAACTATGTTTATTTAAATAAAAGATATGATTTTATTGATTTAATTTGATAAAGAATGAGCTTCTTAAGCAAAATGTTCCTAAACATTTATTTATTTATTTATTTACATATTACAGCTATTATTACAGGTAATCCTAATACAATAGTGTAAGAAGTCAACTAACTTAATTTAACATAAACAATCTATATAACAACTAGTACATCAATTTTTCA
Organism: Ypsolopha sequella; assembly: GCA_934047225.1. Classification (NCBI taxonomy): domain Eukaryota; kingdom Metazoa; phylum Arthropoda; class Insecta; order Lepidoptera; family Ypsolophidae; genus Ypsolopha; species Ypsolopha sequella. Next base: position 13,531,326 of record OW204011.1, read on the forward strand.
GTAACATAAAATCCACATAGTAGCCCTTACGAACTCGCTCAGATTTTCTCCGCGACCAGATTTAGTGTGCGCATGGTGCGTGTCAAAGGTGCTTTTCCGAGCAAATTGGTCCTCCCGTGGGGCACCGCGAAAAGAAGCGGCATCCTGCGCTTGTGTACATAGTCATCCGGTACACACAATTTCACCCCCTCCAGTATGCTCGGATTGGCAAGTTTACCTCGAAATATCTTAAAAATGTATAGTGCGAGGGACATATTTCTCCTAGTTTCCAGCTTGTTGTATCCAACCATGCCAAGCACGAACGAGGTCGGATACATCAATGGATAGAAAGGGTAGACGCCATACATTTTCCAGTACAAGTATCTTGTAAATTTGTTTTGTATGCGCTCCAACATTGTAATATACTTAGTTTCGTGTGGAGCCCATACTGTGGCGTTGCACTCCAACTGGCTTCTGACTAATGCTCCGTACAGTGCTGTTAAAGCTTTTAAGTTTGTAAACTCATTTGCTACGCGAAGTATGAATCCTAAATTCCTATACGCCTTTTTACAAACATTAACAGCATGTTCACGCAATCTCAGTTCAGCGTCTAGCCTTACCCCCAGATCTCTCACCGAATCCACTCTCGTTATTTGTGCGTTGTCCAATTGGTATTTGTAGTGGAGTGGTGTCAGTGCTCTTGTAATCGCGGGATTACAGAAACTGCAGGGCGGATGGGATTTGACACAGGAGAATTGTGGAAACAATGTGGGTGCACTGACTGACCTGTGTTATATGTTGTTCTTGGTGTTTTCGGTGAGCCGACGAAACGCGCCGCGTGTCGTCTCCCCTCGTTGAGCTGATTAATGCTGGCACTTTGGGCAGTGATGAGCTGGATGTCTTGAAGTATTACACAGCACTTATATGTTCACAAGACACGGTGAATACGCGAGATTGTTTGTATCGGCGGCACGAATGTTTATACGCGTGTGTCGTTCTCTCGAGAGTTCGGACGCAACAGAATGAAGCCAGCGCCCGCGCGCGCCTCGACCGGCGCGCGGCGGGGAGGGGGTGGTCGTTCGCGCATGCGCACGCGAATGACACGTCATGTTCTAACGTCATGCTGGTAACGTAGTGTAGCGTGAACATCCTGGGGGGGCCGGGGCTGCGGCTCCTCTTGAGCTGAATCCAACGGCAGCCTGGCTATCTTGAACACAGGTCGTCGCAGATTTCCATGAGCTGTGTCCAGATCCACAACTCGTATCACTCCATCCTTGCCAGGTATCGTGCGGAGAATTCTTCCCAACTTCCATTGGAGCGGAGGCAGGTCATCCTCTTTGATGAGTACCAGTTCACCCACTTGAGGAGGGGAAGAAGGGGAGAGCCATTTGGAGCGGGTTTGCAGGGTATGGAGGTAGGATCTGGACCAGAGAGTCCAAAAGCGCTGAGAGAGCGCTTGAATGAGTTGAAACCGTTTAAGAGCAGATATGGGTCTGTCGTCAAAAGACTGCTCAGGTAGAGCGGTGAGCGGACGACCAATAATGAAATGTCCGGCCGTGAGAGGTTCAAAGTCCGTAGGGTCGGATGAAATTGGGCAGAGGGGTCTTGAATTGAGTACAGCCTCAATTCGAGCCAAAAGAGTAGAGAATTCCTCAAAAGTGAGGTGCTGTTCACCTATCACACGATAAAGTAGTTGCTTGGTGGATTTTACGTTTATTTCGTGCAGTGCGCCGAACCAAGGCCCTTTAGGCGGGTTCAGTAACCAAGTTATGTGCTGATTCGCGAGCTTGTGAGTGATTGCATCATTGTTTGACCTGAGGAAGTTCTGAACTTCAATGAGTTGATTCCTAGCACCTACATAGTTTGTGCCGCAGTCTGAACGAATGAGAACCGGAGTACCGCGACGTGAGATAAAACGTTGCAATGCCGCAAAGAACGCTTCCGTTGAGAGTGCAGAGACTGGTTCCAAATGAACCGCCTTTGTTGCGAGGCAAACGAAAATACAAAAGTACGCTTTTATGAGTTTCGCGTTCCGCAACGTGCTGGATTTAACGAAGAAGTGGCCAGCAAAGTCCGTCGTGACGTGACTAAAAACTGGCTGAGGAGTAACTCTGTCTGCTGGGAGATCAGCCATGAGCGGAGCCTTAGGCTGAGCGCGGCCTAAGTTCACATTGTCGGCTCTCACACGGACTCAGAGCATTCCACTCATGACATTCACAAAAGTCTTGAGAGGTTTTGGGAATCTGAGGAACCCCAAACCTACAAGCATACCAGCCCATTAGAGGATCAGTGTGAGGACATTTTCCGCACCACAACTACTCGTGAACCATCAGGTCAATATGTGGTTACACTGCCCTTTCTACACAACGCGCCGACATTAGGTTCCACTCACGCTATTGCTCTGCGCAGGTTTCTCAACTTAGAGAAGAAGCTGCAAGCGAACCCGCCCTTCCGCTCGAAATACGTAGAATTCATGTCAGATTACATAAAATTGGGACATATGTCGCCGTGTCACCCCAATACCTTTGCTCATAAATCCCATTTCTATATCCCACATCATGGCATATTCAAGCCAGGATCAGAAAAGTTGCGCTGTGTGTTTGACGGAAGTTGTAAGAGCTCAAACGGCGTCAATCTAAATGATTGTCTTCATACAGGTCCAGCTCTTCAGCAAGATATTGTTGACATTATCATGTCCTTCAGGACCCACTCACAAGTTTTCAGCACAGACATCCGAATGATGTTCCGAAATATACTCATTCACCCAGAGCAAAGACGTTTTCAACTCATTCTCTGGCGGTCTTCACCCGACCAGCCCCTGCTCACGTATGCCCTTAATACCGTCACATATGGATTAAGGTCCAGCCCATACCATGCCATCCGCACTTTACTCCAATTGGCTGATGACGAAGGTCATCGCTACCCCCACGCTGCTCAGGTCCTCCGCAAATCAATATTTGTGGACGACATTCTCTCAGGTGCAGATTCTGTAGAATCTGCTCAGTCGCTCCAAAGCGAACTGATCGAGTTACTCGCCCTAGGTGGCTTTCAGCTCAGTAAATGGACCTCCAACTCGCCCCAGCTCCTTGAACGATTCCCAGATGACCAGTGCGACATGCCCAAGGACTTTGACTTCAGTCCCGACTCTAATTCCATTAAGGTTCTGGGAATACAGTGGATTCCTCAAACTGATGAGTTCACTTATCGCATTTCTTTGCCCACTCATGCTCAAGTCACAAAGCGCTCCATTCTCAGTACAGTAGCGTCTCTCTATGACCCCAATGGCTGGGTTACTCCAGTCATCTTCCGCGCAAAGATTCTTCTCCAGAAGCTTTGGCTTCTGAAAATAGGATGGGATGAGCCTATCTCTGAAGAAGTCCACACAGAGTGGCAACACATCTCAGAGGATCTTCCTCAGCTCTCAAACCTCCGTTTACCTCGGCACATTTGTAAGTACAAGCCCACGTCTACTTACTCACTTCACGGGTTCGCGGACGCATCAGAGGCTGGCTTTGGTGCCGTTATCTACCTTCATGAGCGCAATACCACTGGACATGTCAATGTACACCTAATCATTGGCAAGTCCAAGGTCGCACCCATAAAGACTCGTCTCTCAATCCCGAAATTGGAGTTGTCAGCCGCGACTCTTTTATCTCAGCTCATGACTCGAGTGTCAGCCCAACTGTCAGCTCATATAGCCATTCAAACACACACATGCTGGTCAGATAGCACAATAGTGTTGGCATGGCTCAACACTTCACCTCACCGATTACAGACTTTCGAGGCCAATCGAGTGGCTAAGATTACAGCTACTTCAACTAGCCATACGTGGAAGCATGTACCCACGAACCTCAACCCTGCTGACTGTGCAAGCAGAGGCATGTCTGCCCAGTCCCTCTCACTTCATGACCTTTGGTGGTCACCCAGTTGGCTCAAAGAACCTACCTGCACTTGGCCCAAGATGCCACCCGCTCTAGGCCATCACGCTCTCCCAGGCCTTAAGCCCAAAAAGGTACCAGCACACATAGCAGTCCCAGATATCGATCTGGACTTGCTCACTCGCTACAGCTCACTTGACAAGCTCGTCGGAGTGACGGCTTGTATTAAAAGGTTCATATTCAATTGTCGGCACAGCCCTGATGCACGGCGCTCTGGTCCGTTGACAGCTAGTGAACGCAGGGACGCTCTGTTGCACTGGGTCCGCTCTGTTCAGCACAATGAGTTTGCTGAAGACATTAATCGTATCCAGACTGATAAAGTTTGTCCCGTTCGGCTCCAGCGTCTCTCGCCCTTCATAAAGGACGGCCTCTTGAGAGTCGGTGGTCGTCTCTCTCACGCGTCAATTAGGTATGACGCTCAACACCCACTCATTCTACCCAGCTCCAGTCCGCTCGTAGATCTCATTATAGATCACTATCACACAATACACTGCCACCCTGGAGCTGACACATTACACGCCATATTACGCCAGCAGTACTGGATTCTGTCCGCTCGTCGTATTATTAGACACCGCGTGTTTAAATGTATTAGATGTTTCCGGTGCCGCGCTCAGCCTAAGGCTCCGCTCATGGCTGATCTCCCAGCAGACAGAGTTACTCCTCAGCCAGTTTTTAGTCACGTCACGACGGACTTTGCTGGCCACTTCTTCGTTAAATCCAGCACGTTGCGGAACGCGAAACTCATAAAAGCGTACTTTTGTATTTTCGTTTGCCTCGCAACAAAGGCGGTTCATTTGGAACCAGTCTCTGCACTCTCAACGGAAGCGTTCTTTGCGGCATTGCAACGTTTTATCTCACGTCGCGGTACTCCGGTTCTCATTCGTTCAGACTGCGGCACAAACTATGTAGGTGCTAGGAATCAACTCATTGAAGTTCAGAACTTCCTCAGGTCAAACAATGATGCAATCACTCACAAGCTCGCGAATCAGCACATAACTTGGTTACTGAACCCGCCTAAAGGGCCTTGGTTCGGCGCACTGCACGAAATAAACGTAAAATCCACCAAGCAACTACTTTATCGTGTGATAGGTGAACAGCACCTCACTTTTGAGGAATTCTCTACTCTTTTGGCTCGAATTGAGGCTGTACTCAATTCAAGACCCCTCTGCCCAATTTCATCCGACCCTACGGACTTTGAGCCTCTCACGGCCGGACATTTCATTATTGGTCGTCCGCTCACCGCTCTACCTGAGCAGTCTTTTGACGACAGACCCATATCTGCTCTTAAACGGTTTCAACTCATTCAAGCGCTCTCTCAGCGCTTTTGGACTCTCTGGTCCAGATCCTACCTCCATACCCTGCAAACCCGCTCCAAATGGCTCTCCCCTTCTTCCCCTCCTCAAGTGGGTGAACTGGTACTCATCAAAGAGGATGACCTGCCTCCGCTCCAATGGAAGTTGGGAAGAATTCTCCGCACGATACCTGGCAAGGATGGAGTGATACGAGTTGTGGATCTGGACACAGCTCATGGAAATCTGCGACGACCTGTGTTCAAGATAGCCAGGCTGCCGTTGGATTCAGCTCAAGAGGAGCCGCAGCCCCGGCCCCCCCAGGATGTTCACGCTACACTACGTTACCAGCATGACGTTAGAACATGACGTGTCATTCGCGTGCGCATGCGCGAACGACCACCCCCTCCCCGCCGCGCGCCGGTCGAGGCGCGCGCGGGCGCTGGCTTCATTCTGTTGCGTCCGAACTCTCGAGAGAACGACACACGTGTATAAACATTCGTGCCGCCGATACAAACAATCTCGCGTATTCACCGTGTCTTGTGAACATATAAGTGCTGTGTAATACTTCAAGACATCCAGCTCATCACTGCCCAAAGTGCCAGCATTAATCAGCTCAACGAGGGGAGACGACACGCGGCGCGTTTCGTCGGCTCACCGAAAACACCAAGAACAACATATAACACAGGTCAGTCAGTGCACCCACATTGTTTCCACAATTCTCCTGTGTCAAATCCCATCCGCCCTGCAGTTTCTGTAATCCCGCGATTACATTTTGGTCCTTCGAGCCGGATATCCGCACATCATTCTTAATTCCGCTTATCTCAGCGCAAAGCGCTCTCCGCAATCTCGATCTGCCCATGAAAGATTCCGACTATGTTTTCGTGTCCATGGTGGTGCGAAAACTACAAGGCGAGCTCCGCACTCTTTTTGAGTACAAGCTATCCGCACGTTGGAGTTGGTAGCGCTCAAGTTTTAATAACTCATTTTCACATATAGTCACACTCATCACACATTCAATCAGCACATACACACTCAGCTCATTTTCACTCACACATTCAATCAGCACATACACACTCAGCTCATTTTCACTCACACATTCACTCATCACATACACATTCAGCTCATTTTCACTCAATGAAACCAGCACTCAACGCACTCAGCACACTTATCACACACACACTCATCACATACACACTCATTTCATTTTCACTCAATGACTTCAACTCCAACAGAGAATTCTTGTAACCCCGCACAACGTGTAGTGAACGCCACTAACACACCAATTTTGTTGCCAACCGTATCACTTGAAATAGCAGACGTACATTCACTCAATCACACTCAATTTCACTCAGCACGAGCCCTGTTAGGTTTTATCTCACGTCGCGGTACTCCAGTTCTCATTCGCTCAGACTGCGGCACAAACAATGATGCAATCACTCACAAGCTCGCGAATCAGCACATAACTTGGTTCGGCGCTCTGCACGAAATAATACTCAACTCAAGACCCCTCTGCCCGATTTCATCCGACCCTACGGACTTTGAACCTCTCACGGCCGGACATTTCATTATTGGTCGTCCGCTCACCGCTCTACCTGAGCAGTCTTTTGACGACAGACCCATATCTGCTCTTAAACGGTTTCAACTCATTCAAGCGCTCTCTCAGCGCTTTTGGACTATCTGGTCCAGATCCTACCTCCATACCCTGCAAACCCGCTCCAAATGGCTCTCCCCTTCTTCCCCTCCTCAAGTGGGTGAACTGGTCCTCATCAAAGAGGATGACCTGCCTCCGCTCCAATGGAAGCTGGGGAGAATTCTCCGCACAATGCCTGGCAAGGATGGAGTGATCCAAGTTGTGGATCTGGACACAGCTCATGGAAATCTGCGACGACCTGTGTTCAAGATAGCCAGGCTGCCGCTGGATTCAGCTCAGGAGGAGCCGCAGCCCCGGCCCCCCCAGGATGTTCACGCTATACCAGCGTGACGTCAGAATGATATGTGCATGACTAATATCGCGGCGCTGCGCTGGCGCCACCTGGCGACACAATGGACTCGCGTGCTGCCAACCCGCGGTTCACTCGCTCTGTTCGGATCGACGAGCCTCTCTAGGCGCACGCGCGCGCGCCCGCGCAGCCGACAGCTCTAAACAATAGACATTCGCGTCAGCACAAACAATATCGCGTACCTAAAGTGTAGTGTTAATACAAGTGCTGTGTACATCACTCAAACCAGGACATTCAATACATCCCTGCACAGACGCCAGCTCAACTAGCCAACAAGAAGGCTCAGCACGTCACCGCATCTCCTGTCGGCCCATCGAGAACAACATTCCAAAGCAAGGTCAGTCAGTTTACCCACAATCTTTTTCTTATCCTGTCTACTCTCCCATTCAAATTCCATCAGCTCTGCATCCTGTAGCCATCGACTACATTTTTGAACATCCTGGGGGGGCCGGGGAATTTTACGTATGGGGTTTATAAGGGCTGATAATTAATCCCTGGAAGTGACGGGGGGGGGTTTAATAAAGAAATATAGTGGACTGTAATAAACAATTGGGCCGAATGGATATAATTATATTATCTGAGCTGAACAATAATTACAACCGTGATGAAAATGAGTTATTCTGTAAAAGGGCGTGGGGGGGTCGGTTCTAACCGATAAATGGAATGTTCCAGGCGGCGGTTCTAATTATCTACCCGCGATAGGTATTCGAAACCACAAAATATTTTTTGCCGGGAAAGGGGGCAAAATATGTAACCGGGTGAAAATGGACTGTAGTAAATCGACGGGGGCTGGTTCAAAACAAAGTTATGGGCCGGCGGGGGATAGTCGGGGGGTGATATAAACCAAAAATTTTCCTGGATTGAAAATGGACTGTAATAAATCGACGGGGGCTGGTTCAGTAGCGGTTTGAAGGGCCAAAATTGTGAAAATGGACTGTAAGGACCAGAATTCGATCCGGCTCGAAGGACCAAAAATGTAGTCGATGGCTACAGGATGCAGAGCTGATGGAATTTGAATGGGAGAGTAGACAGGATAAGAAAAAGATTGTGGGTAAACTGACTGACCTTGCTTTGGAATGTTGTTCTCGATGGGCCGACAGGAGATGCGGTGACGTGCTGAGCCTTCTTGTTGGCTAGTTGAGCTGGCGTCTGTGCAGGGATGTATTGAATGTCCTGGTTTGAGTGATGTACACAGCACTTGTATTAACACTACACTTTAGGTACGCGATATTGTTTGTGCTGACGCGAATGTCTATTGTTTAGAGCTGTCGGCTGCGCGGGCGCGCGCGCGTGCGCCTAGAGAGGCTCGTCGATCCGAACAGAGCGAGTGAACCGCGGGTTGGCAGCACGCGAGTCCATTGTGTCGCCAGGTGGCGCCAGCGCAGCGCCGCGATATTAGTCATGCACATATCATTCTGACGTCACGCTGGTATAGCGTGAACATCCTGGGGGGGCCGGGGCTGCGGCTCCTCCTGAGCTGAATCCAGCGGCAGCCTGGCTATCTTGAACACAGGTCGTCGCAGATTTCCATGAGCTGTGTCCAGATCCACAACTTGGATCACTCCATCCTTGCCAGGCATTGTGCGGAGAATTCTCCCCAGCTTCCATTGGAGCGGAGGCAGGTCATCCTCTTTGATGAGGACCAGTTCACCCACTTGAGGAGGGGAAGAAGGGGAGAGCCATTTGGAGCGGGTTTGCAGGGTATGGAGGTAGGATCTGGACCAGATAGTCCAAAAGCGCTGAGAGAGCGCTTGAATGAGTTGAAACCGTTTAAGAGCAGATATGGGTCTGTCGTCAAAAGACTGCTCAGGTAGAGCGGTGAGCGGACGACCAATAATGAAATGTCCGGCCGTGAGAGGTTCAAAGTCCGTAGGGTCGGATGAAATCGGGCAGAGGGGTCTTGAGTTGAGTATTATTTCGTGCAGAGCGCCGAACCAAGTTATGTGCTGATTCGCGAGCTTGTGAGTGATTGCATCATTGTTTGTGCCGCAGTCTGAGCGAATGAGAACTGGAGTACCGCGACGTGAGATAAAACCTAACAGGGCTCGTGCTGAGTGAAATTGAGTGTGATTGAGTGAATGTACGTCTGCTATTTCAAGTGATACGGTTGGCAACAAAATTGGTGTGTTAGTGGCGTTCACTACACGTTGTGCGGGGTTACAAGAATTCTCTGTTGGAGTTGAAGTCATTGAGTGAAAATGAAATGAGTGTGTATGTGATGAGTGTGTGTGTGATAAGTGTGCTGAGTGCGTTGAGTGCTGGTTTCATTGAGTGAAAATGAGCTGAATGTGTATGTGATGAGTGAATGTGTGAGTGAAAATGAGCTGAGTGTGTATGTGCTGATTGAATGTGTGAGTGAAAATGAGCTGAGTGTGTATGTGCTGATTGAATGTGTGATGAGTGTGACTATATGTGAAAATGAGTTATTAAAACTTGAGCGCTACCAACTCCAACGTGCGGATAGCTTGTAACTTGCGCGGGCCGAAAAAAAAAAACAAAGACTATGTTCAAACGGAACACGGAAAATAAACACGACAGAGAAAAAAAATTTTTTTTTTAAACAACCTGTATATGAGCTGATAAACCAACGTGGAACACCCTATATGTGTACCATAAACAATAAAAGGCAGACAATAACAGGATAAAACTGTTCGGAAAACTTTTACCGTAACACAAGATTACCGCAACATTAAATATCAAAAAGGGCTGATGACCTTGTTCACTCCTATGTTATTATGCTATTTCCCGCTTACACGAAACTAATAAAATACCTATCTACTGCCTCAAACTCGTAAACAACAAAGAATGCGTTCACCTGGCAGAAATCGTATCTAAATGTGCGGACAAACTAATGATGAAATCACGCTTTAGTAATATACGTAATACGTATGTATATGCACGAAATAAAGCGAATTTATACTCTCACAAAAAATATCTCGCAAGATACGAGAACTATCTTTGACAGTGGGTAGATTTGCACCTCTTCGCGCGATAGAAAACAAAGTGAAGTGTAGGTACTCAAAACGTTGTAACACGATATGAAACTAAAATGTGAACTATGTATTTACGAGCAAAGTTGAATCACTTCGAGAACATTTGAAAAGATTGGGTCGGGAATTACATGTAAAAAATGTTGAGCAAAATGCTGACTTTGAGTTTAATTAATTTTACGTATGGGGTTTATAAGGGCTGATAATTAATCCCTGGAAGTGACGGGGGGGGTTTAATAAAGAAATATAGTGGACTGTAATAAACAATTGGGCCGAATGGATATAATTATATTATCTGAGCTGAACAATAATTACAACCGTGATGAAAATGAGTTATTCTGTAAAAGGGCGTGGGGGGGTCGGTTCTAACCGATAAATGGAATGTTCCAGGCGGCGGTTCTAATTATCTACCCGCGATAGGTATTCGAAACCACAAAATATTTTTTGCCGGGAAAGGGGGCAAAATATGTAACCGGGTGAAAATGGACTGTAGTAAATCGACGGGGGCTGGTTCAAAACAAAGTTATGGGCCGGCGGGGGATAGTCGGGGGGTGATATAAACCAAAAATTTTCCTGGATTGAAAATGGACTGTAATAAATCGACGGGGGCTGGTTCAGTAGCGGTTTGAAGGGCCAAAATTGTGAAAATGGACTGTAAGGACCAGAATTCGATCCGGCCGAAGGACCAAAAATGAAGTCGCTGGCTACAGGATGCAGAGCTGATGGAATTTGAATGGGAGAGTAGACAGGATAAGAAAAAGATTGTGGGTAAACTGACTGACCTTGCTTTGGAATGTTGTTCTCGATGGGCCGACAGGAGATGCGGTGACGTGCTGAGCCTTCTTGTTGTTTATGGTACACATATAGGGTGTTCCACGTTGGTTTATCAGCTCATATACAGGTTGTTTAAAAAAAAAATTTTTTTTCTCTGTCATGTTTATTTTCCGTGTTCCGTTTGAACATAGTCTTTGTTTTTTTTTTCGGCCCGCGCAAGTTACAAGCTATCCGCACGTTGGAGTTGGTAGCGCTCAAGTTTTAATAACTCATTTTCACATATAGTCACACTCATCACACATTCAATCAGCACATACACACTCAGCTCATTTTCACTCACACATTCAATCAGCACATACACACTCAGCTCATTTTCACTCACACATTCACTCATCACATACACATTCAGCTCATTTTCACTCAATGAAACCAGCACTCAACGCACTCAGCACACTTATCACACACACACTCATCACATACACACTCATTTCATTTTCACTCAATGACTTCAACTCCAACAGAGAATTCTTGTAACCCCGCACAACGTGTAGTGAACGCCACTAACACACCAATTTTGTTGCCAACCGTATCACTTGAAATAGCAGACGTACATTCACTCAATCACACTCAATTTCACTCAGCACGAGCCCTGTTAGGTTTTATCTCACGTCGCGGTACTCCAGTTCTCATTCGCTCAGACTGCGGCACAAACAATGATGCAATCACTCACAAGCTCGCGAATCAGCACATAACTTGGTTCGGCGCTCTGCACGAAATAATACTCAACTCAAGACCCCTCTGCCCGATTTCATCCGACCCTACGGACTTTGAACCTCTCACGGCCGGACATTTCATTATTGGTCGTCCGCTCACCGCTCTACCTGAGCAGTCTTTTGACGACAGACCCATATCTGCTCTTAAACGGTTTCAACTCATTCAAGCGCTCTCTCAGCGCTTTTGGACTATCTGGTCCAGATCCTACCTCCATACCCTGCAAACCCGCTCCAAATGGCTCTCCCCTTCTTCCCCTCCTCAAGTGGGTGAACTGGTCCTCATCAAAGAGGATGACCTGCCTCCGCTCCAATGGAAGCTGGGGAGAATTCTCCGCACAATGCCTGGCAAGGATGGAGTGATCCAAGTTGTGGATCTGGACACAGCTCATGGAAATCTGCGACGACCTGTGTTCAAGATAGCCAGGCTGCCGCTGGATTCAGCTCAGGAGGAGCCGCAGCCCCGGCCCCCCCAGGATGTTCACGCTATACCAGCGTGACGTCAGAATGATATGTGCATGACTAATATCGCGGCGCTGCGCTGGCGCCACCTGGCGACACAATGGACTCGCGTGCTGCCAACCCGCGGTTCACTCGCTCTGTTCGGATCGACGAGCCTCTCTAGGCGCACGCGCGCGCGCCCGCGCAGCCGACAGCTCTAAACAATAGACATTCGCGTCAGCACAAACAATATCGCGTACCTAAAGTGTAGTGTTAATACAAGTGCTGTGTACATCACTCAAACCAGGACATTCAATACATCCCTGCACAGACGCCAGCTCAACTAGCCAACAAGAAGGCTCAGCACGTCACCGCATCTCCTGTCGGCCCATCGAGAACAACATTCCAAAGCAAGGTCAGTCAGTTTACCCACAATCTTTTTCTTATCCTGTCTACTCTCCCATTCAAATTCCATCAGCTCTGCATCCTGTAGCCAGCGGCTACAGGATGCAGGGCTGATGGAATTTGAGTGGGAGAGCAGACAGGATAAGAAAAAGATTGTGGGTAAACTGACCTTTGTTGGAATGTTGTTCTCGATGGGCCGACAGGAGATGCGGTGACGTGCTGAGCCTTCTTGTTGGCTAGTTGAGCTGGCGTCTGTGCAGGGATGTATTGAATGTCCTGGTTTGAGTGATGTACACAGCACTTGTATTAACACTACACTTTAGGTACGCGATATTGTTTGTGCTGACGCGAATGTCTATTCGCGTGTGTCGTTCTCTCGAGAGTTCGGACGCAACAGAATGAAGCCAGCGCCCGCGCGCGCCTCGACCGGCGCGCGGCGGGGAGGGGGTGGTCGTTCGCGCATGCGCACGCGAATGACACGTCATGTTCTAACGTCATGCTGGTAACGTAGTGTAGCGTGAACAGCTCTGCTAAATGTTATTATAGAACATAGTTTTAAAGAGTAATCAATTCAATGGCTATGTGATAATTTCTAGATACAATCACACGATGGACATATACGGGAGCTGTGGCACATTGCAATGCCCACAATCAGACGACAAAATGTGCTACAACATGTTTAAAAAGGACTACATGTTCTACTTTACCGCTGAGAATTCGTTTTCAAAGGATTATATGACGGAGAAAGTGCTGACCGCAGTACAGAACCTCGCCGTCCCAGTGCTTTATGGCGCAGCCGACTACAGCAGGTACCAACTAGCGGTATAGCACCTCGCCGTCCCGGTGCTGTACAGCGCTGCCGACTGCAGTATGTACTAACTAGCAGTACAGCACCTCGCCGTCCCGGTGCTGTACAGCGCTGCCGACTGCAGCATGTACTAACTAGCAGTACAGCACCTCGCCGTCCCGGTGCTGTACAGCGCTGCCGACTGCAGCATGTACTAACTAGCAGTACAGCACCTCGCCGCGCCGGTGCTGTACAGCGCTGCCGACTGCAGCATGTACTAACTAGCAGTACAGCACCTCGCCGTCCCGGTGCTGTACAGCGCTGCTGACTGCAGCATGTACTAACTAGCAGTACAGCACCTCGCCGCGCCGGTGCTGTACAGCGCTGCCGACTGCAGCATGTACTAACTAGCAGTACAGCACCTCGCCGTCCCGGTGCTGTACAGCGCTGCCGACTGCAGCATGTACTAACTAGCAGTACAGCACCTCGCCGTCCCGGTGCTGTACAGCGCTGCCGACTGCAGCATGTACTAACTAGCAGTACAGCACCTCGCCGTCCCGGTGCTGTACAGCGCTGCCGACTGCAGCATGTACTAACTGGCAGTACAGCACCTCGCCGTCCCGGTGCTGTACAGCGCTGCCGACTGCAGCATGTACTAACTAGCAGTACAGCACCTCGCCGTCCCGGTGCTGTACAGCGCTGCCGACTGCAGCATGTACTAACTAGCAGTACAGCACCTCGCCGTCCCGGTGCTGTACAGCGCTGCCGACTGCAGCATGTACTAACTAGCAGTACAGCACCTCACCGTCCCGGTGCTGTACAGCGCTGCGGACTGCAGCATGTACTAACTAGCAGTACAGCACCTCGCCGTCCCGGTGCTGTACAGCGCTGCCGACTGCAGCATGTACTAACTAGCAGTACAGCACCTCGCCGCGCCGGTGCTGTACAGCGCTGCCGACTGCAGCATGTACTAACTAGCAGTACAGCACCTCGCCGTCCCGGTGCTGTACAGCGTTGCCGACTGCAGCATGTACTAACTAGCAGTACAGCACCTCGCCGTCCCGGTGCTGTACAGCGCTGCCGACTGCAGCATGTACTAACTGGCAGTACAGCACCTCGCCGTCCCGGTGCTGTACAGCGCTGCCGACTGCAGCATGTACTAACTAGCAGTACAGCACCTCGCCGTCCCGGTGCTGTACAGCGCTGCCGACTGCAGCATGTACTAACTAGCAGTACAGCACCTCGCCGTCCCGGTGCTGTACAGCGCTGCCGACTGCAGCATGTACTAACTAGCAGTACAGCACCTCACCGTCCCGGTGCTGTACAGCGCTGCCGACTGCAGCATGTACTAACTGGCAGTACAGCACCTCGCCGTCCCGGTGCTGTACAGCGCTGCCGACTGCAGCATGTACTAACTAGCAGTACAGCACCTCACCGTCCCGGTGCTGTACAGCGCTGCCGACTGCAGCATGTACTAACTGGCAGTACAGCACCTCGCCGTCCCGGTGCTGTACAGCGCTGCCGACTGCAGCATGTACTAACTAGCAGTACAGCACCTCGCCGTCCCGGTGCTGTACAGCGCTGCCGACTGCAGCATGTACTAACTAGCAGTACAGCACCTCGCCGTCCCGGTGCTGTACAGCGCTGCCGACTGCAGCATGTACTAACTAGCAGTACAGCACCTCACCGTCCCGGTGCTGTACAGCGCTGCGGACTGCAGCATGTACTAACTAGCAGTACAGCACCTCGCCGTCCCGGTGCTGTACAGCGCTGCCGACTGCAGCATGTACTAACTAGCAGTACAGCACCTCGCCGCGCCGGTGCTGTACAGCGCTGCCGACTGCAGCATGTACTAACTAGCAGTACAGCACCTCGCCGTCCCGGTGCTGTACAGCGCTGCTGACTGCAGCATGTACTAACTAGCAGTACAGCACCTCGCCGCGCCGGTGCTGTACAGCGCTGCTGACTGCAGCATGTACTAACTAGCAGTACAGCACCTCACCGTCCCGGTGCTGTACAGCGCTGCCGACTGCAGCATGTACTAACTAGCAGTACAGCACCTCGCCGCGCCGGTGCTGTACAGCGCTGCCGACTGCAGCATGTACTAACTAGCAGTACAGCACCTCGCCGTCCCGGTGCTGTACAGCGCTGCCGACTGCAGCATGTACTAACTAGCAGTACAGCACCTCGCCGCGCCGGTGCTGTACAGCGCTGCCGACTGCAGCATGTACTAACTAGCAGTACAGCACCTCGCCGTCCCGGTGCTGTACAGCGCTGCCGACTGCAGCATGTACTAACTAGCAGTACAGCACCTCACCGTCCCGGTGCTGTACAGCGCTGCCGACTGCAGCATGTACTAACTGGCAGTACAGCACCTCGCCGTCCCGGTGCTGTACAGCGCTGCCGACTGCAGCATGTACTAACTAGCAGTACAGCACCTCACCGTCCCGGTGCTGTACAGCGCTGCCGACTGCAGCATGTACTAACTGGCAGTACAGCACCTCGCCGTCCCGGTGCTGTACAGCGCTGCCGACTGCAGCATGTACTAACTAGCAGTACAGCACCTCGCCGTCCCGGTGCTGTACAGCGCTGCCGACTGCAGCATGTACTAACTAGCAGTACAGCACCTCGCCGTCCCGGTGCTGTACAGCGCTGCCAACTGCAGCGTGTACTAACTAGCAGTACAGCACCTCGCCGCGCCGGTGCTGTACGTCACTGCCGACTACTAAGAGCAGGTACCAACTCGGTGGTGTATGGCGTCACTGACTACAGCAGGTAACAATCATTTTTTTTCGCTATTGTCTGACAGGAATTGTTTGGGTACCACTGGTCACTGGTGGATTTACCAGTAGGTTGTGTAGACGGCAGATTTCAGGGGCTACAAATTTGGGGTCCATTTCTCTTTTTTCTGCCGGAATAAAAGCTGAAACAAAACTATAAATGTCTCAAAAGTGTGGAGAAACGAGATATATGTTTTGTACATACATTTTTACAAAGTTACACAGCATAACTGCATTCTAATAAAGTAAGTACGTGTTAATTTATTATTTAATACCAGGCATGCCTTTTAAGTTCTGTCGTTTACATATTTGCCGCCAATTTTGAATATAGAACTGATCACTCATTTATCATTAATCAAAAAAATAACAAATAAGTTCAAGAAAATAAAACGACTAAAAGTAAATAAAATAACCCTTATAGTTAGTGGCAGACATGTTTGCCTTACCCATCTCAGAGGTTAATGTAGGTAATACCATAGACTAATATTAGTCTATGGTAATAGTTAGTAATCACTGAGATATGCCGCACGCCTCTTCTTATTTTAATTCTATGAATGTTAATATCTGAACTTTTCGGGAGGGGGTTTGAACCCCCAAAACCCTCCCCCTGGCTACGCCCGTAATAGAATAATTTCTTTATTTAAGACAGTAGGTTACAGTAAATATTAAAACACTAGTTTCCACTGAAAGTTTTATTGTTTTTTGGAAAACTAGGCTCTTTCCCAAAAACATAAGGCTTAAAGAAATTAATTTTAGCCTATCTTAGACTATGATTAAAGCTTATAATAATTGGTCTCAGAATAAAGCCGATTCGGAAGGCTTTAATTTTAGTTTTAGAGCTGTCAAAACTAAATTTTCTTCATTGCAAAATACTCCTTAGATTTTAGGAACAGAAGTTAATTTACTTTGGAAAATTACAAGTATTGACAGCACTATTACTAAAATTAAAGCCTTCAGAATCAGTTTTAATATACGAGTAAATTTTAACAATAAAAGGAATTTAGATACATTTTATTCAAACATTCATTCATCCATCCATCCATCAGCCTAGTTCGTCCACTGCTGGACATAAGCCTTTCCAGGACTTTGCCACTCCCGGCGGTCACCCTGGAAGAATTGCCCATACTCACACACGCTGGGCAGGCGGGTTGGTGAGCGCTGTGCCGGAACCCTCGCACCAGTGACGGTGCTGCCCGTCACCAGTCTGTTCCATATAAGGTCCGGCTATTAGGGATGGATATACCGCCATCCATCGGTCCCAAGCAAGGTGGGCCTCCTGGTTTTTTGCCTGTAAGCTGTCCTCTTACTCTCCCCCGAATTACTTCGAGGGGGTCTCCAAGTAAGATGGTGGTACCACCACAGTCGAGCCCGGCATCAGCTCTACCACCTTTTATCCTCAATGATAGCCTTAAAATATGATAGACGTCTTCGATTACCCCGCTTGCAGTTTGGTGTGTCTGGTTGATCAGGATGATTAAGCCCTAATTATTTAAAATTCTGTTTCGGATCTTCCACAACCGTATTTTATCTGGGCCAAGATTAAAAATTAGTTTGTTTCCTAACCATAGAACCCTACAGTAACACTATCCGGCGTAATTGTCATTCCTAATAACTTCGAGGGGGTCTCCAAGTAAGATGGTGGTACCTCCACAGTCGACCCCGGCATCAGGTCTGCCACCTAAAACCTGTAACATTCACCATTTCATATTCCCAGATTCCTGCCGCCAGGGTCTTACATTGATGGTCGCAAGTTGGGCGCACAGAGCCTCGCCAGATTGTTAACTCAGTTATCAGAGAATCAGACACAGTACTATGAGTATTTCAGATGGCACGGTGTGTACAGATTTGAGAAGACCCACAAGGAACATTACGGGGACATGTGTAAAGTCTGTGCTAAGCTGAACCTCGACAGCAAAACTAGACGACATAAACTGTTCAGACGATGGTGGAATAAAGACGTCCCGGAAAGATGTTACCGCAGAAGAAATATACACATGTCTATTTTATAATGATCATGATTGTTGTGGCGGATAACCCCAACGTATTTCATAATTACCATGATTATTGTGGCGGATATACCCTACGTATTTTATAATGATCATGATTATTTTGGTGGATATCCCCAATGTATTTTATAATTATATAGATTATTGTGGCAAATATCCCCAACGTATTTTATAATGATCAAGATTATTGTGGTGGATATCCCCAATGTATAAAGATATGATTCTATGTATTTTAAAATTATATAGATTATTGTGGCGGATATCCCCAACGTATTTTATAATGATCATGATTATTGTAGTGGATATTCTCAATGTATTTTATAATTATCATGATTATTGTTGCGGATATCCCCAATGTATTTTATAATTATCAAGATTATTGTTGCAGATATCCCCAACTTATTTTATGATGATCATGATTATTGTTGCGGATATCCCCAACGTATTCTATGACTATGTATATAAAATTAACATAATAAAAAAATGTAATATTTAAGTACCTACATACCTACCTATAACATTATCAAAACTCGCGTGTAAATTATTATTACATGCGGCTTGATAATGCCGAAGTTGTATCGGTGAAACGGTTGGCATATAGTCAACAACAATCACACGAGTGTTCAAGCTACATGTAGGTAATAATAACCTACCTACCTAAATAATAATTAATTAAATATAAATTATCCTAAACAAATAAGTAATATCATATTACAAGATAAAAATTAATCAATATACAACGTGTAACAGAAAGGTGTAACCATATTTGAAGAGCTTATTCAGTCAATGGTATAGAACAACTTTAACTATGAAGCCAACCCAGAAATCTCAAAAAAAAAAAAATCTGCCCTTCCATACATTTAAGCCGAGCGGCATTGTATTTTCCTATGAAGCGAGTAATATTTTTTTTCGATATACAGGATTTGTTCCGTAGTAAAAATTGTTCTAAGCCGTTGACTGAATAAGCTCTTCAAATATGGTAACACCTTTCTGTTACACGTTGTATATTGATTAATTTTTGTCTTCTAATTTGATATTACTTATTTGTTTAGGATAATTTAATTTAATTAATTGTTTATTCAGGTAGGTAGGTTATTACACCTTTCTGTTACACATTATATAGTAATTTATGTTAATATTGTAATATCTTCTCCTGAATAAATACCCAGAAATTGTCATTTTTAATATTACTCTGTAAAAATTTGTTCTTCTTGTTAGAATTTTTTTAAGCATTAATTTCATAAGTACCAACCTCTGTTAAAATTTGTTAATGTGTTAATTAGCTTATTCATTAACTTAGCTTACGAGTTGGTGAAAATCACTGTTAGTAGGCTAAGGTTCTAAAGTAAATAAATAAATAAAATAAAAGACACACTTCTTTCCACAACCATCAACCATATCCTAAATAAAATGAAAAATTTCATCACGTTTTTTTATAAATAATTTTTGGACGGTTTGGTCACGATGTACCTTATATTGCGAGCTTCGCAGTGGAAAACGCAAACAAGGAGGGCAGTTCCTTACGTTTAAGGACGTGCAGAAACGCCACATGAAAAGTTGCAATATAGAACATTTGACATGGGAGGACCAGGCTGAGGATCGAGCTGTGTGGCGGCATACAGTCAACACTAACATCTTCGAGTTCGAGACTAAACGAAGAGCTGCTCTTGACGCCAGACGTGATGAACTCCGATGTAGACCACCAGCTGCCATACATTACAACTACTACAGTGGAAAACTTACATGTAGCCTGTGCAACCGCACTTTCACAAACAAGATAGGCTACATAAGTCACATGAGGGCACATGACCGACGCTCTCCACAGCCGCAACAGTCGCCGTGACCGAACTCGGTCGGATGAATCATCATCATCATGTCACCCTAAAAGTACAAATTAAAGATAGGTATTTGCTACTAAATACTTGTAAGTAAGAGACACACCTCTTACCACATCCATCAACCATTACCTAAATAAAATTAAAAATTTCATTAGGATTTTTTTAAATTATTTTTGGACGGTTTGGTCACGATGTGATCATGTCACCCTAATTGTACAAATTAAAGATAGGTTTTTGCTACTAAATACATACTAAACTAAGTCATTTCTTATTATTATTATTATTATTATTATGTAGGTACACTTTTCAGTCACGGGCCCATAGGGACCCGGTCATTTGAAAGGCATTCATGGGGCCGAAGCCAACATTGAAAAGGCCTTTGGTACCATTTAATATAAATGTGAGATGGCTGCATCCATGGAGACCTCTCCCTCAATGTATCATTGAGATACGTTAAGAAGATGGCATACCCTAGCAACTTTTTTTATTACCCGTCCAGCACAATAAGTCCTACGGCAAAGACTTTATTTGCTTGTCATAGAGGCGATTATATGTTGGCTCTTTGGACTCTTTTTCTTGAACGCGTAATACTAGTGATCGCGCAGCGAAACAACAAATTGGTGTGTTTTTAGCTAATACTGAAAAATTTTGTAGGGAAAAAAATATTGAATTTAGGTGATATACCTTCATATTTCTATTACCTATTTTATGAAAAAAAAATCAAGTTGATCTCTTAACCGCGTTCTTGAAGCGAACGTTTGATAACCAAAAAAAGAGAGGGTGCAAAACATTTTTTTTTGACAAAAGTATAAATCTTAGTACATTGTTTATACGTAACATCCCTAGAGAAAAGATTAATAAACCAAACATATTTTTTTCAATACAAGGAGAGTCCGAATTTCTTCAAACGAATCCTAGATAGACTGGAGTTGGTCATGCTCTAGGCTCAGGTACAGGCTTAACGGACAGTCCCCCACAGTTGCCAAACTATTGCCAAGAAGGATGCGACTTGGAGTGAGCTATGAGGATGGGATGCTTAATGGGCCGGATAACAGGGCTATGGAGTGCGATAACGGACATCTGCCTCGAAAATCTCTCACAAATTTAAGTATGGCAGACGGTGACTTGCTGCTTGCAATATTATTATTACAGCTTTATTTTCCACTTAACAGTTCTTAAAAAATATACATCTAATTAGAATTATTTCAATTCATTTCTTTGCTATGTGGCCCCTATATGGGTAAAAGCTTCCTCCATTCTTTTCCACCTTTCCCTGTCTTTGGCTGTATGTAAGAAATGACTTTGGCATACAGCCAAAGTCATTTCTTATTTTGATACAAATCTTTGCTAATTTCAGCAGTATCATAGCTTCCTTTGAATTTGGAGCAGTCAAGGCGCTGACAGCCATCTAATTCAAAAATAGAATTACAAAGTATTTGTCTTCTTTAGACCTCATTTCGTACACATTCCATTAAGCCCATAGAACATTTAAAATTAAGGCCATTAAGGCGATATGCGAAAAAAATACGGGTGTTTCTTTTCTGAGTATTTCAATAAATTTTATTAGGTGTGTTTTAACAATATCTAGAGATTTAATATTTGAAATTTTGTAAGCTATTTTAGTTTTTTTAATAAAAATATAAAACCAACTTTTTTCCCTTTTGCCCTGGCCTGGCACTCCCAAGAAGATTCGGTCGATCGTTTATCGTTCGAGCCTACGTCCATCTCTGACGCATGCATAGAGAGTGTGGTAGAGATGGATATACAAACGTGATAAAGTTTTGAATTTTTACGACTTTAGTGGTCTGATAAATTTGCTGACCGTAGGTAGACAGATTGCGCGCTCATATTGTGCGCGCGCCGACATTATGTTAACGCACACATTTAAAAATAATAGAATAGATTTTAGTTGCCAGGGTTCATCTAAACTTTTGAACTCTTTGCCGTTAGCCTGATTATTCAGTAGCGGGTGGCACTAAACTAAAGTACACGGACGCTCAAATATGTGTGTATAGCATTAACAAAATTAATAAAAAAACAAATCGACCTGGGGTTAAGATTACACAAGAAATAAAAGAAAACAAAATGTCTAAAGCTTTTGTATTTTGTACACATTGAGTAAGTGTAAAGGACATCCCTAGTATCAGGGGCATCCCTAGTGTCAGGCATATTTCAACGTTTATAACAGGTCTACCGCGATTTAAGAAGATGGCATACCCTAGCAACTTTTTTTATTACCCTTCCAGCACAATAAGTCCTACGGCAAAGACTTTATTTGCTTTTCATAGAGGCGATTATATGTTGGCTCTTTGGCCTCTTTTTCTTGAACGCGTAATACTAGTGATCACGCAGCGAAACAACAAATTGGTGTGTTTTTAGCTAATACTGAAAAATTTTATAGGAAAAAAAATATTGAATTTAGGTGATATACCTTCATATTTCTATTACCTATTTTATAAAAAAAAAATCAAGTTGATCTCTTAACCGCGTTCTTGAAGCGAACGTTTGATAACCAAAAAAAGAGAGGGTGCAAAACATTTTTTTTTGACAAAAGTATAAATCTTAGTACATTGTTTATAGGTAACATCCCTAGAGAAAGGATTAATAAACCAAATATATTTTTTTCAATACAAGGAGAGTCCGAATTTCTTCAAACGAATCCTAGATAAACTCCGGCCGTTCATTCGAGAGAATGGTGACGTTTGCAAATGTCAGGGGATAAAACCTTTTTTTTACTGTTTTGCATTTCAATATTTTATATTTATCATGATGATTTTAGGGTAGATTGTATATCGTTAAAAGGTCCCATTTGTTAATAAAAAGTATTTTTGTCGTATATATTTTCCACTTCCTGGTACAAAACTTATTAAATCAGCTGACTCAATTTCTACGTAAAAGTAAAAAAAAAGCGAAAAAAATATTATTTTTGGCGAAAAGTTGTCTATTAGCGATACTGTGTTCACTTGAATTTAAGAACTTTATATAGAGGTTGTCATTTTATTTATGTAGCGGAAATCACATTGAATTAAGACTCTGTATCTATTTTCATTGCTTTATATTATCTTATTATGCGATATATAGTTGCCATTGATACTCCAGTCATTGCAACCACCTTTTCAATACAGGCAGCAGTATCAGAGTCAGCCCATAATTCGGGTGCTTTCGGCCAATTTTTCACCACGTTCTTGTATACGTTAAGAATAATATCTTTTTCACCGGGAACTATTGCACGACGTGTTCTTTTCTTTCTCGGTGAAAGAAAGTTTGCGTCCGTGTTTCTTGAAAAGCCCGGTTGCGGGTCCATTTTATGTCTTAGTGCCAGTCAACCAAGTAAAATGTAAATTTCGATAAAAAAACTACCTACTAAAATAACGAAAATTTTAAAAATAATTACAAATCAAATAATTTAATACACAAACATGGATCGCATGTATATAACATTCGAAGACAAAGAAGCCGAATGAATTTATTTGTTTAATCAATAACATGTGTCAAGTTATTTCTGTCAAATCAGCAATCATAATGCCTGCAGTATGAATCCTCGAATTTTTGAATCGACATTTCAGAAAAAGGTTTATAATATCTGCGGTGTAAGGCAGTGTTGTTGTATTATAAAACTGATATACCTTACCAAATAATAAGATCGTATATATATTCTATTCCAGGGTTTTTATTTATAAAAAAAGTTTAAATAATCATGATTTGGATTTATTTCGTCCCATTTGTTGTACCGTTGATATTTTTCTAACGTGCCTTTATTTATTTTTGTCGTGAAGAAGCTCTTGTTGACTTGTAGTATTTTTTCGAGATATCGCCACACTCCATCTGTCATCATTCTCTCGAATTAACGGCAGCAGTTTAGATTGGAGTTGGTCATGCTCTAGCCTCAGGTACAGGCTTAAAGTCTGTTTCTAGGACAACCGGGAAAAATGTACGAGTCAAAAGAAAAATGACTGTTGCCATCGCAAAGTTTCCTTTGGTTTCTGTAAAAATGACTGTTGCCATCGCAAAGTTTCCTTTGGTTTCTGTAAAAATGACTGTTGCCATCGCAAAGTTTCCTTTGGTTTCTGTAAAAATTACTGTTGCCATCGCAAAGTTTCCTTTGGTTTCTGTAAAAATGACTGTTGCCATCGCAAAGTTTCCTTTGGTTTCTGTAAACTAGAGTTTCAAAAATTATGAATTGAAAAAAAAAATTTAATTCTAATTTACAGAAACCAATGGAAACTTTGCGAATACAGTACACACAATACATAGGTAATAAGGTTTTGTTGAATAACTATTGAGTGAATTTTGAATTTAAAGCCGGGTACTTCACAATCCGGCTGCGATATCACTCTTAAGGCCCTTAATACCGCCAAATGGGTACTTTCTAAAGCCTACTCCCCTTTTATGGCCAAACCAAAAATATTGAAAAAATGTATTATGGATTATCAACTCTAGGACAACATATGCAACATTTTACTTTTTCGTACCACTAAAACTTCTATATGAAAAATTGTTTCAACTGAATGGTGTTTTTTGGCTTGAATTTCCTACTGCTCCTAAGCGGCTTAGGTGATTTAATTCATTTATGCTTTGATAAATAGATAAACTTAATAGCTATAAATATAACATAGAATTATTCAATCGAACAATGACGCCCACGTGAAAAGTATTATTTTCTCCTATTTTGCCCTTTCAAGGACGCAGCGAGCGTCGTAACAGCCACCACGCATTGTGCACTGATTTGAACGTTATTTCAATGTTGTTTACGTCGATATTCATACAGACAAACATCGAGCTGCTAATTTGGCGACGGTAATCGCCTTAAGGAACCTCCATGGAACTTGGCACCCAATTTGATCTCAATTCTTTTTTTAGCGAAGCCGACAATCCTGCATTGCCTTTGTACTGAACTCGGCCCCTTTTTCACGTTTATGTTTTTGGTGGGATATCTATCATTGATTTTTGCAAAGCTGTATTTAAATACTTAGATATATAGCTCATCTATATTACTTGCGTTGACTCTGCACTGTTTTCTTTTTATGTGTATAGTGATTTATATAAAAACGGCTCACCTCAATACGTGTTATGATCGGGAAAGCCGACCAGTTTCAGCAGATTTAGACTGCCTTCATCTGGGCGAGTAAAGACGTTTACGCGACGAAGTTACGCCTCACACTGCGGGCTGCGGCTCGCAGGCAGGGCTCGGGATGACATCGATGCAGATGGTATTGGTGGTCGGACCGGTAGGGCGTCCGCACAATTAGTTACTTCCGGGCTTGAGTTATTAATTACCGGAGTGACACCAAACAACGATAAACACGCGGAACTTATAGTATCTACGTCACTTTTAGTAAAGTCTGTGAGTGATCCGGTAACTGTTTTTAGCACAGGTTTCCACACCGCGGGCAAAGCCCAACCACTGTCTCTATTGAAATTCGGACGTCGGCTTATTTCTATGGATTCGCGAATTTTTCGTGGCACAAATAACTTTTCACGAACTAACACTTTCGCTTTATCGAATCTGATAAAATGTGTAGTATCCGAATTTACGACATGGTCTGCAACGGCGGATCCGTTGCAATCGAGTTTTCTCATGCATCTAATGTGTTCCGTCAGTCTGGTTGACACTTTCCGTCTCGTCTCACCGATGTAACTCTTGCCACAGTCACATGGGATGGAATAAACACCGGGGGTATTTAGTGGCTCTTTGTCCTTCGGCGAACGCAGTAACTGCCTTAATCTGCTGAAACTGGTCGGCTTTCCCGTTCATAACACGTATTGAGGTGAGCCGTTTTTATATAAATCATGAATTATCCTCAAGTCTCATTTAATTCTATATGTGTATAGTATTTGTAGTACATAATACTTACTTACTACATGCTGTAACCAACAGCTACGTATGGCAACCTAAGTTTAGTTTCAAACGCAACGATACTGAGATGTTTACATACTTAGGCTACTGTTGCTGTTGACCAGGGTTGGATTCAGACCCTCGGAAAATTATTGTCTATGGGAATTAAAAATGTACTACTTGGCTAAAATTATATTACGTTTCGTTTTTCGTCGATTTTTGTTTTGAATGGAAAAAAAGTAGCCTATTTGCAAGTGAAATTTTTAAAAAATTCACTAAAAATATTCATAATTTAATAAAAGAGCCTATTTGTTAGTAACATTTTCAAAAAATTCACTAAAAAAATTCATAACGTACAGAAATTCCCTATGTAGGGTAAATGTTAAAAAGCAAAACGTCTCAACCAATAAAACAAGTCGGTCGGCCTGAAGATAACATTATGGTATTTCTACGTAGTATAGTTCCATTACGATACTACATACTACATGTCATGAAAATATGGTACAAATAGTATAATTATACTACGAAATCCAACCCTCACGCAATCCCTTTTTGCAAAAATTACATTAAAATGGGCTTTAAGGACATTGACGTTGTAGAATCCGACCCATGCTTATGAATATTACAAAATAAATTTCAACATTGAGATGTACCTTCGTACAAGAGACATCTGACGGTGCTTTTGAGAAACTCTGCGCACTCTGATGTGGCTTCCAAATCGGACGTAAAGATTACAGGAAAAATATAGCGGTTTTGAAAATCAACCACGACGATATTCAATAAACAAAATTAACACACATTTTTAACACATATTTCGATCGGTTATTGGTTGATAATAATAAGGTAAGTTTTGTTGCGTTACTTGAAAAACAAAGGCGCGTCGTCGTGTGTTGTTGATGTTTTCTGTTAAATATGAAGATTGTGACAAAATAACCTTCTTGGAACCATTTCGATAAGTGTGTGGGAGTAAAAACATTATAAATTATTTGTGTATTGGTTGAAAATATTCGTTATTATTTTAATTCAATAAAAATATTAACGAATATTTTCAACCAATAAAATTATCGATATTTTTTTTATCAAATAACTAATTTCAACCATAACATTATTAACATCTCTAGAATTAAGTGAGGGGGAATATCTTTAATTTCAACTGATATAACATAACTATTCTAGATTTATATATGACAATAGAAAATACCCAAAAAATTACCGTAAGTGGAAACGAGTCGCACAATAGTTAGAAAAGGACACAACTATCTACTATAAATTATCTAACTCTACAATTTTCATGCTCTCACTCTGTCTAAAGATGGCGCTTGAGTAACATCAAAAATAATGCATGCAAATAAGTATTTACAAAGTCTTATACATTAGAAAATTATTCTTATTATCTAACTTATTCTACTAGGTTGTATATTATTTATTTGTTACTTTTCATCCATCCTTCCGCCTAGTTCGTCCACTGTTGGCCATAAGCCTTTCCAGGACTTTGCCACTCAAGGCGGTCATCCTGAGGGCATATTATGTATCTTTAGTTGCCATCTGAACTGGGTGTCTATCATCAAAAACATAGATATGAATTGCGATTTTCTAAAGATGTATTCGCACTTAAAGTGACAACACAGTTCGTAAATAGTTCAATACCCACTAAAAGCAATTTTGAAAGTTCCGTTTTTAGCTATGTTTTCGATGATAAGCACCCAGTCCAGTTGGCAACTAAAGATATATAATAGAGGGGCTGGAAGAATTGCCCACACTCACACACGCTGGGCAGGCGGGTTGGTGAGCGCGGTGACGGAATCCTCGCACCAGTGACGCCGCTGCCCGTCACCAGTCTGTTCCATATAAGGCCCGGCTATTAGGGATGGATATACCGCCATCCATCGGTCCCAGGCATGGTGGGCCTCCTGGTTTTTTGCCTGTGAGCTGTCCTCTTACCCTCCCCCGAATAACTTCGATGGGGTCTCCAAGTAAGATGGTGGTACCTCCACAGTCGAGCCCGGCAGCAGCTCTACCACTTTACCAACTTTACTGGTAAGTAAACTTCTTAAGTAAAGTTGTTACTTTTATTAGTCTTATACAGGGTGTAAATGCAAAACCAAGAATCCGTTTAGGTTATGAAAGTATACACGATACTGATACGATTACGATAAAAAAAGTATACCTTAAATTTTTACCAAAAATTATATTATTTTCCTAAGATCCAGCTACGCACTCTTATCAATGCAGTTCATTCACCCCGTAGTGCGGTAACGACCAATCACATTGAGTAATTATGTTCTGTGCTACTGACGCTATCAGAGGTCAACGACCAGCGAGAGTGTCCACCGGATTAGAGAATTTCAAGTTTAACAAATCGTGTTATTATGTGGTACTGCTACGTAAAAAAAAATTGCCGCTATTTTTTTTAAACACTGTACGATTCATAATAACATAGCCTAGAAGGATTCTTGCCTTTGCTTTTACACCCTGTATTGGAGCTTATTCTACGCATGTTCTTACTGTAGTCTAAAACTTCCTGGATATATAATTAAATCGTGTGATTGTGGGCACTTGGTAAAACTTGAAAAACACAGGATAACATTAGCTCTTGTACTCGTTTCACAGTATCACTACATAGTATAAAACAAAGTCGCTTCCCGCTGTCTGTCTGTCCCTATATATGCTTAGATCTTTAAAACTACGCAACGGATTTTGCTGCGGTTTTTTTGATAGATAGAGTGATTCAAGAGGAAGGTTTATATGTATAATAAAGCCGATTCTGAAGGCTTTAACTTTAGTTTTAGTGCTGCCAGAACTAAATTTTCTTCATTGCAAAATAGTCCTTAAGTGTAAAGAACAGAAGCCAAATTACTTTGTAATAATTAAAGTTTTGACAGCACTAAAACTAAAATTATAGCCTCCAGAATCGGCTTTAATACATGCATAATATAGTAGAGAAACACTGATAATTTTATAGGTTTCTAATGTGATGTCGTAAATAAACACATTTTTTGGCGCTTACATTGCAAACGCTGGCTGAACCCTACGAGATAGATAAAAAAAATGTACCACAGTATTGTACTCCTTAAAAAGTTCTACAAAAAAGTTCACAATGGTATATGTCTGTCTCTTAGGGATAACCCACAATAACCCTTTTTAACCTTTACTTTTTACAAGAAAAAATGGCTTATTTTCGAAGCGATTTTAAGCAATACAGCATTAATCCTTATCCAATTAAGTACCTGAAATACATTGTGCATTTAATATAGATTAATATGGCCCTTTACAGCATGTAATTTTAATGAATATTTTCAGGTACATAGCGGATGCGGCGGTACCGGCCGAGGGGCCGGCGGCGCGTGCCTATAAATTTCTGTAGTATATTTAGTATCAGAATTGCACCCGTGCGAAGCCGGGGCGGGTCGCTAGTATTTGTATATTATGAAGTGTTTTAAGGGGGTATATCGGGAAAATTGACACTTTTTGAAGTTCTTTATCTGCTCTTTCAAAGAAGTTTTTCTATATTTTGAGCTATCAGAATCGCGATTGGAGGAATTTCAATCGATAGAAATAATTATTGAAATGAGGTCTAAATTTACAATTTTTTTGATATTCTGACAAATTGGGATACCATACAGACTTCAAAAATATTTATTTACAATACATAAATTACTGGTTATGGAAATTTTCGTAGCTATTCTTGATAATTTTGTATTAATTTAAAACCGACTTTTTGAAAATTTTTCCCGATTCCGTCCCTCCCGCACTGCGGATTTTTCCGCCTGGAGTAACGGGGACCTCTGCACGGACAATATATCACCTTAAGATTAATTTGATGTTATTTTCCTTGCAATGAATCGACGAAGTTGTTCGTTGTTTGGACCCGTTTATTGCACGAAAATAACATCAAATTAATCTTGAAACCCTTGATAATGGTGAAGAATCGAAACCGGTTGGGTAAAATAAGTAAATGTACTGTGAAACGAGTACAAGTGCAAGTACAAGTACATGTCCCTGGATATTATTATTATCTCAGTAGAACTACCCCAGCACCTCTTCCTAACAAAATAAAATTCCTAACAAATTATTGTTATATAATACTAATTTATATAATAATAATTATATAATTAAATATAACAAAATATTGAAGAAAACACTTTTTAACACAGTTTCACTAATAATATTTATATTAATATTAATATCACTATTAATATTAATATTAATTTCCCCACACTACATCGAACCGGTTTCGAGTATTAATTCATTTTCAAGACCTAAAAAGCCCGTGAAAATGAAATAATATTCGAAACCGGCTGGGTGTAGTGTGGGGAAATAAACAAGAATAGTGAAACTGGGTAAATAGACCGATAGCCGGACGTTTTAATTTCGACGTAACTTATGGTATTATTAAAATCCTTAGTTTTCGGACAGTGGATAGGTTATGCATATTTGAAGCTTTGTTAAAAAAGTTAGAAATCTTAGAACGTTGCTTTAGGTATTAATTAGGTATTTGCAATTATTGAATCTAAAGTGTCATTACAAAATTAGAATTAAAAGTTTGGATTGTATCTGACATAAGACATGCGTATCTTGTTATTATTCATTTATTAGATAGATAGCATACATGGAACATAGGTAAACTGAAAATTGTGAAATAGTCTTTCAATATAGTATTAGAGGGACCTGAGTATGTTTACATCAAATGGTATTATTTATCTTGACCTAAAATAGAAATATTAGAAATTCATTTAGTATGCTTTTCGGTTTAATTAAGTTTCTTTTCATATTATGAGAAATACAAAATTAGAATTCAAAAGTTGGCAGCTACCTTATCATAATAACATACCCGATCATCATTCAAAACATTAGAAAAAATCGCACATGGAGTTTTAAGAAAACATGATTTCGATTATCATGGCATACAAAAAACGCGCGGGGTGAAGCGCGGGGGCGGGGACGCTAGGCCGTGTGACGGTGTCGTGAGCTGGTCGGCTCGCTTTGTACCACTTTGTAGCCGTGGTGAGCGGAGAGCGCGAGATCAGCAAATAAAATGTTAAAGTTCATTTTTACTATGATAAAGTATGCAAAAAACATGTAAGGTCTTTGCCCGAATTTTTTTTAGGGATTGTTAAGTGTCCTTTTAACATTCATTTGCGATAGGTAATTTGTGCTTTGGTAAAAATTAAAAGCTCTAAAATGCTTAGTTTCTGAGACAATCAATACCTTAAGGTGGTAAAACCAACACCATTTCATACGATTTTATAATTGAATACATACCTTAATTACAACAAAACAGACTTCTCAAATAAGGCTTAAAAAATCAACGAAAAATCTAGTTTCCGCATATGCAATAATATTAATTAAAAAATTGTTTAATTATTACGCAATTAAAATATCAAAAGTATTCAAAACTCACAAGATTTTTGAGTGTATTGGTGAGATCTACAACCACATAGAAGTTCATGATAGGTGTACAAATACGTTTCATTCATAAAACTTTGTTCCGATTGTAGCACAAAACAATAATTTCCAATATTCTTAAATTTTATATGGATATAAAAAGCAATTGCTAATGTTTCAATTAAAATTATTTCGAAGTAACTTCATTAAAAAAAAACACTTTTCTCATAACTATTGGAAAAATCAGCGATCATATTTCTTAGAATATATTTTTTTTGTTTGTCACCGAACTTCAGTGTAAAGATTCGGAACGGTAGCGGCCGCCATGACAGTGTCAACATCAGACTTACATCGCCGCAGCCGATGAACTTTGCATTGGGTGCAGAGTTATAAACGATCATTTCAAAAGTCGGACTTGTGAATGTACAGTGGAGACCACATCAAGCTATACACTTGCAGTACGAAATTAGCCCCTACAGAGAAGAATATAAGATAGGTACAAAGTCCAATGTGTCTTACTTGATGCGGTCTCCACTGTACATCCACTAGGGATGTACCATAAATTTTTTTTTCTCTTTGGAACTGAAGGTAGTACATACACCCTTTAGGGTTGTACCATAGGGGGTCAAAAATATATATTTTTTTTTTAAATGTCAAAACTTTAACGGCCTGTATCTTCTAAACGGCTGGGGTTAGACCCATGTTGATACTTTTTGTTTGATCGTGATATAACTGATGTTAGGGTTATGCTTTTGATATAGTGATGTACCACTAGGGATGCACAATAAAATGTTGTTTTGGCCTTATCTTTGGAACGGAATGTAGTACCTACACCCTTTAGGGTTGTACCATAGGGGGTCAAGAATATATATTTTTTTAAATGTCAAAACTTTAACGGCCTGTATCTTCTAAACGGCTGGGGTTAAACCCATGTTGATGGGTGTCTAAGAAAAGGTCTCGCCGAGATCTACTCCTCCCAAGTGTCAAAACTTTGACAAACGTTATAAATATTTTTTCAAAACTGAACAAAAAAGCCGATTATTTTGCCCCTAGAGCTTTATTATTATTTTTTTTTATTTATTTACTAGAAGTTGGCTAATCTGCAACCTTTCCTGTGTACCATAAATGTTATACTTTTTTTTCCATTGTTTAACGGCTCTGGATACATTCCTTTTGAGCCAATCATTAACTTGCAAAATTGTAACAATTTAACTTTTAACTTTAATAATTAAATTGTTTTCTTTGATTATATTTGTTTTATTTCCTCACACTATGCATTGAAAAACGTAGTATGGTACACGGTTGTAAGAGCATTAAATTACTCGGTTACATTTAAAACACTTGTAATTTATTCCTTTTCGCCCTTGTTGCATAAACTACTATTAAGGCCCTTAATACCGCCAAATGGGTACTTTCTAAAGCCTACTCCTCTTTTATGGCCAAACCAAAAATATTGAAAAAATGTATTATGGATTATCAACTCAAGGACAACATATGCAACAATTTTCTTTTTCGTACCACCAAAACTTCTATATGAAAAATTGTTTCAACTGAATGGTGTCTTTCGGTTTGAATTTCCTACTGCTCCTAAGCGGCTTAGGTGATTTAATTCATTTATGCTTTGATAAATAGATAAACTTGTTAGCTATAAATATAACATAGAATTATTCAATCGAACAATGACGCCCATGTGAAAAGTATTATTTTCTCCTATTTTGCCCTTTCAAGGACGCAGCGAGCGTCGTAACAGCCACCACGCATTGTGCACTGATTTGAACGTTATTTCAATGTCGTTTCCGTCGATATTCATACAGACAAACATCGAGCTGCTAATTTGGCGACGGTAATCGCCTTAAGTAGAGGATCACTTGGTTATTCATAATATTAAAGCCACACCCGCGACACTTTACAACATTTTGAGAAAAAAAAAATTGTTTTTCTCCATACAAAAAAAAAAGATTATTTTTTATCTCGAAAACTATCACTTACAGAAATTTGCCAATCAGTATTTGTCACTTGAAATATAAATATTCATTATATAAAATTTCAAATTGGGACCACTGTGCAGGATTTTTCGGGATTTCTTACATACATACATTCTATTATAGTAAATGCTGACTTACGGAAAATAAATAAAAAAACAACCGAAAATAAATCCTGATATTTGAGCGCAAATTTTATGTTAAAAAAGACATCTTGCTAAGTTTCTCGACGACGACGTTGCGAAAACAGACGCACACATGCATAGACGCGTACGTATGATGATCTCGGCAGAATTTCGTATTGGCATTGACCCGAGTATCTTCGAGATCGTCGTACGTACGCGTCTATGCGTGCATGCGCCTGTTTTCGCTAGTTATTCGGAGTAAAAATTCTATAAGTGGTTATTTTGTGACCGAACATGTTTTTTTTTGCCCTTTTTATAGATAATGGTACCTATCTACACGTCGCGTTGCGTCGTGAAAAGGTTTTCACTGCCATCATGGATCAAATGATGAAATTAGGGTTCCTTTTGATTTTAAATAATGATACTTTTTGTTTCATAGTGATGATCCTGATGTTAGGGTTATGCTTTTGACATAATGATGTACCACTAGGGATGCAACATAAAAAAATTGTTTTGGCCTTATCTTTGGAACGGAAGGTAGTACCGACACCCTTTAGGATTGTACCAAAGGCGGTCAAAAAATATATATTTTTAATGCCAAAAATTTAGCGGCCTGTATCTTCTAAACGGCTGGGGTAAAACCCACGTTGATAGGTGTCTAAGAAAAGGTCTCGCCGAGATCTACCCCTCCCAAGTGTCAAAACTTTAACGGCCTGTATCTTCTAAACGGTAAGAGTTAGACCCATGTTGATGGGTGTCTAAGAAAAGGTCTCGCCGAGATCTACCCCTCCCAAGTGTCAAAACTTCAAAGGCTCGTATCTCCTAAATGGCTGAAGCTAGACCCATATTGATGGTACTCTAATAAAAGGGCTTCACAAGATCTACCTAATGGTAAAATAAAAAATTAAAAAAGTCGTAAAAAAAATAAAAAATAAAATTTTGCAAATTTTGATCGGCCAATATCTCCCAAAAGGCTGGTGCTAGAGAAAACAAGTTTCAACTGTTGTAAATGGCTTGGCAGGGGCTACGTGCCACAATCAAAAAAATTTACATTTGACAGGTTTTAACAGTTTTTTGAAAGGTCTTAACGAGAATTCGGAAAAACCTGTCAAATGTAAATTTTTTTGATTGTGGCACGTAGCCCCTGTCAAGCAATTTACAACAGTCGAAACTCGGTTTCTCTAGCACCAGCCTTTCGGGAGATATAGCCGATCAAAATTTTGCGAAATTTTATTTTTTATTTTTATTACGACTTTTTTTATTTTTTATTTTACCATTAAGTAGATCTCGTGAAGCCCTTTTGTTAGAGTACCATCAACATGGGTCTAGCTTCAGCCGTTTTGGAGATACGAGCCTTTGAAGTTTTGACACTTGGGGGGATAGATCTCACCGAGACCTTTTCTTAGACACACATCAACATGGGTCTAACTCTTACCGTTTAGGAGATACAGGCCGTCAAAGTTTTGACACTTGGGAGGGGTAGATCTCGGCGAGACCTTTTCTTAGACACCCATCAACATGGGTCTAACTTGTACCGTTTAGGAGATACAGGCCGTCAAAGTTTTGACACTTGGGAGGGGTAGATCTCGGCGAGACCTTTTCTTAGACACCCATCAACATGGGTCTAACTTGTACCGTTTAGGAGATACAGGCCGTCAAAGTTTTGACACTTGGGAGGGGTAGATCTCGGCGAGACCTTTTCTTAGACACCCATCAACATGGGTCTAACTTGTACCGTTTAGGAGATACAGGCCGTCAAAGTTTTGACACTTGGGAGGGGTAGATCTCGGCGAGACCTTTTCTTAGACACCCATCAACATGGGTCTAACTTGTACCGTTTAGGAGATACAGACCGTCAAAGTTTTGACACTTGGGAGGAGTAGATCTCGGCGAGACCTTTTCTTAGACACCCATCAACATGGGTTTAACCCCAGCCGTTTAGAAGATACAGGCCGTTAAAGTTTTGACATTTAAAAAAATATATATTCTTGACCCCCTATGGTACAACCCTAAAGGGTGTAGGTACTACATTCCGTTCCAAAGATAAGGCCAAAACAACATTTTATTGTGCATCCCTAGTGGTACATCACTATATCAAAAGCATAACCCTAACATCAGTTATATCACGATCAAACAAAAAGTATCAACATGGGTCTAACCCCAGCCGTTTAGAAGATACAGGCCGTTAAAGTTTTGACATTTAAAAAAAATATATATATTTTTGACCCTCTATGGTACAACCCTAAAGGGTGTATGTGCTACCTTCAGTTCCAAAGAGAAAAAAAAATTATGGTACATCCCTAGTGGATGTACAGTGGAGACCGCATCAAGTAAGACACATTGGACTTTGTACCTATCTTATATTCTTCTCTGTAGGGGCTAATTTCGTACTGCAAGTGTATAGCTTGATGTGGTCTCCACTGTACATTCAGAAGTCCGACTTTTGAAATGATCGTTTATAACTCTGCACCCAATGCAAAGTTCATCGGCTGCGGCGATGTAAGTCTGATGTTGACACTGTCATGGCGGCCGCTACCGTTCCGAATCTTTACACTGAAGTTCGGTGACAAACAAAAAAAATATATTCTAAGAAATATGATCGCTGATTTTTCCAATAGTTATGAGAAAAGTGTTTTTTTTTAATGAAGTTACTTCGAAATAATTTTAATTGAAACATTAGCAATTGCTTTTTATATCCATATAAAATTTAAGAATATTGGAAATTATTGTTTTGTGCTACAATCGGAACAAAGTTTTATGAATGAAACGTATTTGTACACCTATCATGAACTTCTATGTGGTTGTAGATCTCACCAATACACTCAAAAATCTTGTGAGTTTTGAATACTTTTGATATTTTAATTGCGTAATAATTAAA
The DNA here is from genome assembly GCA_934047225.1 of Ypsolopha sequella. Taxonomy (NCBI): domain Eukaryota; kingdom Metazoa; phylum Arthropoda; class Insecta; order Lepidoptera; family Ypsolophidae; genus Ypsolopha; species Ypsolopha sequella. The sequence continues at coordinate 13,567,532 of OW204011.1, forward strand.
CAATTTTTTAATTAATATTATTGCATATGCGGAAACTAGATTTTTCGTTGATTTTTTAAGCCTTATTTGAGAAGTCTGTTTTGTTGTAATTAAGGTATGTATTCAATTATAAAATCGTATGAAATGGTGTTGGTTTTACCACCTTAAGGTATTGATTGTCTCAGAAACTAAGCATTTTAGAGCTTTTAATTTTTACCAAAGCACAAATTACCTATCGCAAATGAATGTTAAAAGGACACTTAACAATCCCTAAAAAAAATTCGGGCAAAGACCTTACATGTTTTTTGCATACTTTATCATAGTAAAAATGAACTTTAACATTTTATTTGCTGATCTCGCGCTCTCCGCTCACCACGGCTACAAAGTGGTACAAAGCGAGCCGACCAGCTCACGACACCGTCACACGGCCTAGCGTCCCCGCCCCCGCGCTTCACCCCGCGCGTTTTTTGTATGCCATGATAATCGAAATCATGTTTTCTTAAAACTCCATGTGCGATTTTTTCTAATGTTTTGAATGATGATCGGGTATGTTATTATGATAAGGTAGCTGCCAACTTTTGAATTCTAATTTTGTATTTCTCATAATATGAAAAGAAACTTAATTAAACCGAAAAGCATACTAAATAAATTTCTAATATTTCTATTTTAGGTCAAGATAAATAATACCATTTGATGTAAACATACTCAGGTCCCTCTAATACTATATTGAAAGACTATTTCACAATTTTCAGTTTACCTATGTTCCATGTATGCTATCTATCTAATAAATGAATAATAACAAGATACGCATGTCTTATGTCAGATACTATTATGTATGCATTTAAAACATAAGTTGGTATTTTATTCTTTAATGGATGATGTAAAATTCAATGACACATGCATGTCGCGACCGCGTGACAGCTAGGGTGAGCGGCCAGTATACAACAGTCCTCCGCCGCGATTGGTGACTGCACCCCTGGGGCCGGCAACAGTTGCTCCAGGTGTCTGCGCCACGTGGCGCCACCGTCTGTCATCACTTGATAATGTAGTCGGCCAAGCCGACGCACAATCGTCCCGAACTCCCATTTCTGTTTAGGGTGGGAGTAGGCTCTAGCCTGGATTCGGTCACCTACTGAGTATGCCCTGATGGTAGGCGGGATGTTGTTGGATCTGGATACTATCGGAGAGGCTGAAGTTCTGAACATCACGTGCATTTTAGTTCTAACGTCTCGACTAAACATTAGTTCATAGGGGGTCTGGCCGTTCTGATTCGGTGTGCGTCTGAGTCTGGTTTTCAAAACAAGCAGCTTGTCTGTAAGGTCGCCACCCTCCCCTTCCATTGCGCGTAGTGATCTCTTTATTGTTTGGACGTAGCGTTCAGCTTGTCCATTGGTGGCTGGGTGGTATGGAGCAGACGTCACGTGTTTTGTACCGCAACTGGAAAGGAAGCTCTTAAATTCTTCAGATACAAACTGGCGTCCATTATCTGATACTAAAGTGTATGGTATGCCAAATATGCAAAACAATTCCTTCATCTTCCGGATGCACCATGAACTTGTCGTGGTCTTGGTGGGAAAGACTTCGACCCACTTTGTGAAGGCATCTACGATTATCAGAAGTTGATGTCCAAGGATAGGTCCAGCAAAATCTACGTGCAGTCTTTGCCAGGGTCCAGTAGGTTGTTCCCAGTGGTGTAGAGGTGCCTTTGATGGCTCATTTTGTTCTAATCTGCACGCTCTACAGGATCTTACCTTGTCCTCGATGTCTTTATCTATATTTCTCCAATATATAAAACTGCGAGCTAGCAATTTCATTTTTAGAATGCCAATGTGTCCGGCGTGTAGTTCATTCAGTACGCGCACGCGTAAGCTTTGTGGTATTACTACTCGAGTTCCTTTCAGTATGCAGTTATTTTGGAGTGTAAGTTCATTGTCACTGTAGCCATATTGACGTAATGAGTGACCAGCTTGTAGTGCTACGAGTAGGGTTTTTAGTTCGTTGTCATTTCTCGTTTCTGCAGCTATCACTTCCGGTCGAACTTCAAGAACGTTAATCTGTTGTAATTGGAAAGTACAATGTTGGTCGATTGATGATTCTTTTACTATTTCTACCGGGAATCTTGATAAGTAATCGGCGTTTGAGTGTTTCGCTGAGGCTCTGTATTCTACGTCATAATTAAAGCCTGATAAGAAATGTGCATAATGGAACAGTCTCATAGTGCTTAATGCTGGCAAGGTCTTGTGAGGGTGGAATATCGACGTAAGAGGCTTATGGTCAGTTATTAATGTGAACTTCCGGCCGTAACAGTAGTGGAAGAATTTTTTAATACCCCAGTAGATAGCCGTTGCTTCTTTGTCAATTTGACTGTATTTCTTTTCGCTGGCTGACAGTGTTCTAGAGGCAAATGCGATTGGCCTTTCTGAGCCATCATGTAATTTATGAGACAAAACAGCTCCTAATCCTGTTGGTGAGGCGTCAGTCGCTAGTATTAAGGGTTTACTGGGGTCAAAGTGAATAAGAACTCTTTCACTTAAGATTTCCTTCTTAATGCTATTGAAGCTGTTTTCGCAATTAGATGTCCAGATGAAATCTTTCTCATTCTTTAGTAATTCGTTTAGAGGACTTACTATAGAGGCGAGGTTCGGTATAAATTTATTATAGTAGTTCGCCATGCCAAGGAAGGTTCTTAATTCGCTTGTGTTGGTTGGTCTATCTGTTTTCATGATGGCCTTGGTTTTATCTTTATTCTTATGTAATCCGTCCTTATCAATTGTATGTCCAAGATAATTAATGCTCCGTTTAAAAAAATTGCATTTCTCCTTGTTGACGCGAAGGTTATTAACTTTCAGTTTCTGTAAGACTTGTTTTAGTCGTGTTAAGAGTTGTTCTTCTGAGCTTCCCTGAATTATAATGTCATCGAAAAAGGATTTAACTCCGTCTAGTCCCAGAAGTAATTGATCCATGAATTTCTGCCAAAGACTTGGTGCCACTTTAACTCCGAACATCAAGCGATTGACTTTATAAGTACCTTTGTGCGTGCTTAATGTTTGTAACATGGCACTTTCTTCATCCATTACCATATTAAGGTAAGCTTGGCAAATGTCTAGAGTGCAGAAATATTGACCTCCATTCATTTCTGCAAATATATCCTCTATTATAGGAATTGGGTAATGTTCATCTCTAATGACCTTGTTAAGGGTGACTTTGTAGTCCGCACATAGACGAATGCTACCGTTTGGTTTCACGATAGGTACAATTGGAGTACCCCAATCTGAATGATCCACTTTGGTGATGACCCCTTCTGCACATAATCGATCAATCTCTTTATCGACCCTTTCTTTTAAAGCGTACGGTATACGTCTCGGTTTTATAAAAATAGGTTGTGCATTTTCGTTTAGAAATAAATGAGCATGGTAGTCTGGTATTTTTCCTAGGTCAGATCTAAAAACAGTTGATGAATATTCTTCTAACAATTTGTCAAGTTCGGTGGATTGTTCAGATGATTCTATTACTCGTATGTCTGCAAGTTCCACGTTCAACTCTTTCATCCAGCTCCTGCCAAATATTGGATCAACATTCTGATTGATAATGTACAATTTTCCGTTGAAAGTCTGGTCTTTATAAGTCCCTTTAATGTATGTAACTCCTGCAGGCTTAATAATTTCGCCCGTGTATGTTCTTAATTTAATTTCGGTTTTGAATATTTTATTTTCTATGTTTAAGCTTTTGTATTGTTTAAGCGACATTGATGATAAAGTCGCCCCCGTGTCAAACTCCATGTGAATTGGTTTGTTCTCTATTTTAACTCTAATCATATATTTTTCAGATATCTCACTTTTAATTAAGTTGATATCTCCCATACTCTCGTTACTCGTATTACTTGTACTGTCATCTAATTGATTGACACTAATATTTCTTTGTAAACATACTCGTGCCAGATGACCAATTTTCTTGCATTTTAAACAGGTAGATTCGATAGCACCACAATCGTTAGTCCTGTGGTCATTTTTGCCGCATCGGAAACATTTTCCTTTTAAATCTTTTATTGTCATCGCAGGTATTCTTGCCTGTCTGCTTGGTCGTAAGGATGAGGTACCTGGATAGCCAGGCTTGCTTGTTGTATTCGTAATTCTATTTACTGTGTCCAAATGTTTGTGAATATCTGCGGATATTCGCGTGTCCTCCGATTTTCCCATTTCTATGGATGTAGCGAAATATACTAATTTGGTAAAAGGAGGGGTATCTCTTTCTTGGAGAATTTTAGTTCGCACGTCGCTGTCTCTCAGCCCTCGAATAAATTGTAAGGATAGGAAGTTTTCTAAAGTGGGTTTATGACAGTTATGACACTTGAATTCGCAGTTTACAGAAAGTTTCTTCAATTCTGAAGCGTATGTTGCCACCGTTTCATTTTCACCTTGTACACGTGTGATAAATTTGTGTTGCAACGCCCATATGCTAGGTTTCGGATCTACGTATTCATCTAGTAATTGTGTAAGTTCTTTAAAATTCATGTTAAGAGGGTCATCCGGAGAGCATAAATCATATAACCTCTCGTGTAGTTCCGGAGGTAGAGCCGAAAGTAACATGTATACTTTCATCTTAGCGTCTTCGATCTTGTTGAGCAAGAAAAATACTGTCAGTCTGTTGCAAAAATTTTTGAAGGTTTCTTTCTCTTGGAGTGGCTGGAAGTTCATTTTTGGCCCTCGCTCTTGTTGTGTACATGTACTCGTCTGTGATGACGATGTTTGTGTAGGTGAGATAGGTTGGTTGTTTCTGTTTTGAAAAGTAAGAAGTTTTGTTTTTATAGTTGTAAACTTTTCTTCGAAATCGTACCTGGTTTCTATCTCGTGGTCAAGCTGATCTTCTGGTGTCTCCAATTCTATAGATTGCTGTATTTCCCGTAATTTCCGTAGTGTTTCCTGGAGTGTTTCGAGTCTTGTTTGAATTTCTTCATAGGATATTGTTTCTTGAGAGTTTACGTAGTTTTCTAGTTTTGTAAGATTGCCCCGTAAGGAGGCGTGGGTTTTTTTTAGTTTTTTAATATCAATAGTCGACATCTCGTCGCCAATTTATTATGTATGCATTTAAAACATAAGTTGGTATTTTATTCTTTAATGGATGATGTAAAATTCAATGACACATGCATGTCGCGACCGCGTGACAGCTAGGGTGAGCGGCCAGTATACAACAGATACAATCCAAACTTTTAATTCTAATTTTGTAATGACACTTTAGATTCAATAATTGCAAATACCTAATTAATACCTAAAGCAACGTTCTAAGATTTCTAACTTTTTTAACAAAGCTTCAAATATGCATAACCTATCCACTGTCCGAAAACTAAGGATTTTAATAATACCATAAGTTACGTCGAAATTAAAACGTCCGGCTATCGGTCTACACGCCGCCTCGCCGCTTTGTGAATTGCGTGCGAGCAAACTCCATCCGTCGCTGATTGGCACGTGGCGTGGAGTCCGTCCCGGCCCCGCGCTGCATCCCGCACCTTTGTTTGTATGCCATGATCATAGAAATTATGTTTTCTTAAAATTACGGGTACGAATTTTTCTAATCTTTTGAATGTTGATCGGGTATGTTATTATGATAAGGTAGCTGCCAACTTTTGAATTCTAATTTTGTATTTCTCATAATATGAAAAGAAACTTAATGAAACCGAAAAGCATACTAAATAAATTTCTAATATTTCTATTTTAGGTCAAGATAAATAATACCATTTGATGTAAACATACTCAGGTCCCTCTAATACTATATTGAAAGAGTATTTCACAATTTTCAGTTTTCCTAATTTCCATGTATGCAATCTTTCTAATAAATGAATAACAACAAAATACGCTTATTTTATGTCAGATAAAATCTAAACTTTTAATTCTAAGTTTGTAATGGCCCTTTTAAATTAAATAATTGCAAATACCTAAATAATACCTACAGCAACATCCTAAATTTTCTAAGTTTTTAATATAATCTTTAAATATATATACTTAATTAATCCTGCAAAGATAAACAATTTTAATAATATCATAAGTACGAATCGTACTGCTACGCGCCTAAAAGACTCCTATAAGAGTTATAGAGTTTTCTTCAAGATGCTTCAAGATAAATTATACCATTAAGGCGCTATATGTTGCGAAAGTGCTGTCACTTTCGAAAAAATATAATTATTTACTTACTAGAATAATTATTGAAAATCTGCTCAAGTAAACGCGTAAATATAGCAATGAACTATTTTTAAATAGCATTGTTTTCATAGACAATTTCTTTGATGAGCTAAAATTTTAACTTACGCCAAAAGCGGCCGTTTTTAGCAAAAGTTAAAATTTTAGTTTATCAAAAACGTTGTCTATGAAAACTATGCTATTTGAAAATAGTTCATTGCTATATATACCGCCTCATCCTATTAACAATGTCGGAAGTACAAAATCGTAATTTTAGAGGAGAGGTATTTTAAGTTTGTATTTTGTATAAAATCAGACATGTCAGCGTTAGAAACTTGAAAATTTGAGCATAGGTTCTTTGTATCTAAAAGTTTATCTCCGTTAATATAAATGTCCATTATTTTGCGTAAAACCACGCGAAAAATCACTTATGACATTGTTAACTGAATAATGGGAGATTATTTTGTCGGTAGTGTCACATACAACATTTTTAATGGGAAGATAAGTATAATTTTATGTCGAATATGACACTTCAGACTATTTTAAATGGACAACTAAAAATACGTTTATGTCGGAAGTTTTTATATAAAAGGCGAAAATTTGTTTTGGCTTTTTTTATTAAGTTTAGATAGTAAAGAAGGCATCTTAAAATTTAAAAAGTAACTACAAACAATAAAAATTAAAATTTCAACTCGTGACACAAAAATAAATCAAAATTTTTTGGTTAAAGATTAACGATGATGGGTACTTATTGCCGTCTGGTCGAGGCTTTATTTTGGTATTTTTCGCTGTCAAACCATTCATTGTATAAACGAAACATCTGCCGAGAACTTTTTATGTCATTTAGGTACAGCTTCTTTGAATTTTTGCGTATATAGTATGACTCCACTCGATCTAACGTGTTCACGTGATCACAGACACTTTTGATCATGTCTTCGTCTATCACTCGAGGCTTATGATGATATCGACCACGTCTATCCGGTTCAACTGTAGCTTCACCATCGTATTTCTTCCACGCCGTAGTAACAATCCTCTCCCCCGATGAAATTGTATTTAAAAACATAGTCTTACACACCTTTTGTTTTTGTTTTTCCTCAGTAGGTAGAGAGTAGATGAAGGTGTTTTGGCGATCATGTTTAATAGTGTCAGTGGTGGAATGACGTTTAGGAATCTTCTCCGTATACTTGATAACAAACTCCCATTGACGATTACGATCTGCGAGACACCAAAATTTATTAAAAATGTGTAAACGCTGTTCGTGGGTAAAAAACGTTCTACATTTGAGACGACAGTTTGTTTTGCAAGGCTCTTTCAACTTTTTTCTTCAATTATTTTCCCGTTTTTGTTTGTAAAGCTCTTCCCTTCATTTTTTTTTTGCTTTCTTTGCACTACTTCCCAATTTTCTTTATGCACTAACCTTTTTTTACCCTTATCTATCTTATAAGTCTTTTTTCTTGTTTGTTTTATGGATATTGGTGTAGTTGTATTTGATACAGACAACGAAGATGGCGGAGGGAGATTTCCATTAAGGTCCTCATTACGTAATACCGTCAACTATTCGACACAAAAAGAGGTTAATGGATTATTGCAATCGTCGTCATGAGTTAGAACAGGTGAGGGCAAGGGAGTTTTATTAAATACGTTGCAAGTATTTAATGCAATGTTTTCGTCACAGTTATTAATCACAGATTCGTCACTGCGTTCATTTGTCGTAATTCATGGAATCCAGGAACAGTAAGCTCGTAAATTGATTTTTCACTACCCAAAGTTTCTAAATGATGCCGCTCATTATTATTATCTAAGTTAGATTTTTTCGAGTCATTTTCTTTGTCGACTTCTCCAAACAAATCTTCCAGCTGAATTAATTCTTCAAATTCTTCTTGAATTGGTAACGTATCGTTTTCTGAAACATGCAATTATTATATCGACATGATGCATTCATGGCAAGATAAGCAACGAGGATCTATCCATCAGGATTCATACATTATTCATACTGATATAGTCATAGAACCCTCGGCTCAGAATTTGGATAACTAAGCTGAATATGTTTATTCATTATTTGACATTAAGTGTCGGATGTTAAATGTTCACTCGACATGTAATTTGTTAGTATGAGCGCCTAGTAAAGTAGCACATCCAACAAAAACTATTATGAATATGCCATGAAGACTGTAGGTTGTGACACTTCCAACAAAATTGTTTTTTCATAATTCAAATAATATTGTCGGTTATGTCACTTCCAACAAAAACATAACTTCATACACCAGCAATAATGTCGGTTGTGGTACTTCTGACAAAATTTAATCATTGATTCCAACTAATAATGTCAGTTGTGTCACATCCTACAGTTTTAAGTGGAAATTTTAAATTTAATGAAAAACCCAACTTTTAAGCATTAAAAGCGTTTTAAAATTATTTTAAAATTGTCACCAAAAATAATACAAATTATTAAACTAAAATAAACAATCTGATTCTTACCTGTTTGTAAATGACAGTTATTGTTTGAAGTATTGACACAGTCTTTTCTTTGTTTCGGTGAAATAAATCCTTCATCCGGTTGGAAAACTAACTTTAACATGCGCTTCGCCCTTGAGGATTTTAAATTCGACATAACTAAGACACTATTAGGCTAGTTCACAAAAGAATTATGATAATGAAGCAACAAGTGCACTCTCCCCGGCAACATCGTCGAAACTGGTAGAACCACGCGCTCATTTACGCCCCCCTTCCCCGCAACAATGTCGCAAGCGAAGATCCGACATTGTTGCATGGATGTAACTCACAGATCCGACTTTTTCATTCTGGTAACTCCGTAAATAACATTAAAATCTTGGTTTTTTATGAACTGGCTGCATAAATACCAATGTTTTAGAACTGAAAATGTCGAAACATAAAATTTGTGAAAAATGCATATCCGACATTCTTAATAGGATGAGGCGATACGCATTTACTTGAGCAGATTTTCAATAATTATTCTAGTTAGTATATAATGATTTTTTTTCTAAAGTGGCAGCACTTTCGCAGCACATAGCACCTTAAATAATACCCGCATTGTAAAAAAAATTGCTCATGGAACGGCGATCGTTAGTATTCTTTTTATCGTTTAAGTTTAATACTGGCATCTTATTGTAATCCGGGAAGAACGGAACTTTACCTCCAGAGCGTCTGAACTCTGGATAGGCGTACTCATAATAGTCTCCGGGGGTGTAGTTGGCGTACATGATGATCTGGCGTACATAGTAGCGCAGGTCCGTAAATACCATGATCCTCTTCTCATTGATCCTGATCTCGAAGCAGCCGAGGCCGACCAGCACGTATCCGGTGGAGTTAGCATCACCCCATCCGTCTCCAGAGAACAGCCCGCCTCCATTGGGTACGGCGGCGAGGGACAGCTTGTTCTCGGCGCAGATGAACTTGCCCCACCACTTCGGGATGTACTCGGAGCAGTCAACGATGTCCTCCTTCTTGAACGTGTGGTAGATGATTTTGTAGTTCTCCGCGATGTGAGTGAGGGTCTCGTAGCCGCTGCCGGTCATGCGCATGATGCTCCTCAATTCGTCGTAGGGCCCGGTGATGAAGGCGAAGTAAGGGAAGTGGAAGGAGACGGGGATGAATGGGGATAGTAACATTCGGTCCATGCTGTGGATGATAGCGACATCGTGGCGCGGCACGTGTTCGCAGCGAATGCCGTGGCAGTGCTCGAAGTTGACAGAGCGGGGTATGACGCGGCGCACGCGCCACACGCGGTACCTGTACGGCATGACGTGCGTCATCAACGCGAATGGTGGCATCCCGCTGGCGAATCCGAGCGCCCAGATGCGGAGGTCTTTCTCGCGCGGGAGCCACGGGTCCAGATAGTTGCCGCTCGTGATCAGCGTGCGTTGGTTCAGGATCACGGCAGTGCCCAGCGGCAGGAAGTCTGCGAATGAGGATAATAATAGTAGTTTATGCTACAAGGGCGCAAAGGAATAAATCACGAGGACGATTTAAAACACGAGCGTAGCGAGTGTTTTAAACGTAACCGAGTAATTTATTGCTCTTACGCCCGTGTATCGTACTACGTTTTTCAATGCATGGTGTGAGAAAATAAAAAAAATATAATCTTGTGAACTTTAAATTATAATTGGCTCAAAAGGACTGTATCCAGGGGCGTTAAACAGTGGAAAAAAAGTATAACATTTATGGTTCACAGGAAAGGCTGCAGGTTAGCCAACCATTGTGAATCAATAAAAAAAATAATAATAATAAAGCCCTAGGGCAAAATAATCGACTTGCTGTTCGGTTTTGATGCATAAAAAGTGGGCCTTTACGAGCTTGCATTGAAAATAAATATGTATATAGTCACGACATGAATCCCCGAAGGGTTGTCAGAGGTGTCCCGAGTTTTAACTGTGAAATACAAGTCACCTTATTGGTGTATAATCTAATATTGAAAAAAATTGCGTTATGGCGGCTACTGGTTATGAATATGCCAATCGATAGAAAAAAATATTACAAAAAAAAAACATTTTGTGATAAAATATTGTAAGTATATTATCACAAAATAGTATATTATGTATACTGACAACATTTTATAACAGAACGTTTTTTTTGTAATATCTTTTTTTAGCAATATTTTTTAGTAATATGTGATATATTATTTAGTAAAAAAATGTATATCATATTACTAAAAAAATATATATATATACAACGTGTAACAGAAAGGCGTAACAATATTTGAAGAGCTTATTCAGTCAATGGAATAGAACAACTTTTACTATGGAACAAAACCTGTATCTCGAAAAAAATCATTTACTGTTTCATAGAAAAAACGCAATGCCGCTCGGCCGAAATGTATGGAAGGGCATATATATTTTTTGAGATTTCGGGGTTGACTCCATAGTAAAAGTTGTTCTATACCATTGACTGAATAAGCTCTTCAAATATGGTTACGCCTTTCTGTTACACGTTGTATATATACACTGAAATCTAAAAAAAAAAAATCTGCCCTTTCATACGTTTCGGCCGAGCGGCATTGCATTTTTTCTATGAAACAGTAAATTATTTTTTTCGAGATACAGGTTTTGTTCCATAGTAAAAGTTGCTCTATACCATTGATTGAATAAGCTCTTCAAATATGGTTACACGTTGTAAATATATAAATAAAAAAAATATAAAATATATTACATATTAGTAAAAAAAATGCGACTTACGACATTCCATCAAAGAGTATTTTCTGTTTGTAATTTGACTAACTGTCGATTGGCATACCATTTATCAAAAGCCGTCGAAATGTGATTTAAAAAAGAAATAGTCCGGCAGCTATGCCTAACCCTCCCGGAATGTCCCGGGAATATTGTTCAACCTCCCGAGCTCTCGGGATGCAATAAATTCTTCGGATTTTCTAAAATAAAATAATATTCACTAACGAAAGCAGGTGGTAGAGCTGATGCCGGGCTCGACTGTGGAGGTACCACCATCTTACTTGGAGACCCCCTCGAAGTAATTCGGGGGAGAGTAAGAGGACAGCTTACAGGCAAAAAACCAGGAGGCCCACCATGCCTGGGAGCGATGGATGGCGGTATATCCATCCCTAATAGCCATATGGAACAGACTGGTGACGGGCAGGGCGTCACTGGTGCGAGGGTTCCAGCACCGCGCTCACCAACCCGCCTGCCCAGCGTGTGTGAGTATGGGCAATTCTTCCAGGATGACCGTCGGGAGTGGCAAAGTCCTGGAAAGGCTTATGTCCAGCAGTGGACGAACTAGGCGGATGGATGGAACGAAACAGATAAATTACGCAAAATAAATAATTTAATGACGAAAAAAATCGATATTTTCTTATCAAATATGAATGTCGCTTCTACAAAACAAAGTAAATTAAAAATAACAAATATTACCAACTTTCATTCAATAGCCCACCGATTTTTTCAAATTTCCCGTGTTGGTTCCTCCAAGAGTTGGCAACCCGAGCCAGACTCCATACAAAAATGTACGAACCGTAATTCTACAGATAATTTATTTATTTTATTCATAAACAAAAATCCACAGCAAGTACATTCACATTACTTGAACATGATATCATCTTATTGTGCCAATAACGGATTTCACTATGCTAAACTAAACATACTAATTAAAAATTGGAACATGACAATTATAATTCGGTTAAATTACAATAAATGATTCGCAAAGAAGACTCCGTATTTATAATACAAAGGTTTGTTATTATGAGTATGTTGAGTCTCGGGTGATTAGGGTGTGTTTGTGTGTGTGTGTGCGTGACTCATCGTGTGATGATAAAAACAGGTAATGAGTATGGATAAAGGTGGTCTTACATGGAGCATATTACTTATTTAATTTAATTTAATTATAATATGTAGAATATTACTTTGTAAGTATAATGTGGCAAAAAAGTAAAAGAAAGAAAATTAATATTCAAGTAATAAGACGATTTAAAGTAAGTCCATTAGTTGTTGGTATATTTTGGTTGTGCAGAACGGATCCAGGTCCGCGAAGCGATCATTGTACGTTTGAGGAACCCGCCGGCAAACACAGTTCGACACATAGTTAGCGAGAAGGGGGTGATATAAAAATAGATAGATATGAGATAATATGTATCAATTAAATCCTATTTATTACCAAATCTGATAATTTATACAGTAACATTTTATATAAAGCTCCTTTGTTCGTAGTATTCACATATAATCAATAAAATAATAGTCATACATAAATAATTATATATTATTGTTTAAATATGTATATATATATATATTTTTTTATTTATCTTATTTTATAATTAATAAAAATAATATGTCTGTGGTCAAACTTTGCTATGTTTAATTTTAAATTTTAAATGTGCATGCCTTGTGTAAATAATTAATATTTCTTGTATTTTTATTTTTAGATTTTTTTTTGTTTGATATTATGCTAACTTTGAATGACAAACACTTGCCTGTCCTTACCTGTGCGAAAATAATACAACTGGAAATCTCTTATGTTGGTACCCACGAGTCAAGCTTGCTTAGTCTGGGGCCACAAGAACACTATGTATTACAAAATGTCAAATTACAAAGTACCTACCTACCTAAGGCAATTTTTGTAAACGGAAAAATATTTGTGCTTGTGCTTGTGTTTGGAAATAAATAATTTTATTATTTATTATTTTTACTCTAAAATCATATTAATGTATTGAAAATCGATTAAAACTCAGGACATCGAGTTTGTGGTAGTTTGACACCTATATGGCCAGGAACTCCTTCTGGTGCTATAGCTGTGTGCACTACTATAGCTGGCTGAGTGGGTGTGGGCGCATGCACTTCATGGCTCTCTCCAGGTGACAAGCTCGCTATTGCAGCTAATAGGTCGTGGTTCACTATGGGCTCTCCTTCTTCTCGAGGCTCCCAGCCTACTGGTGGGCTTGACGGTGGAGATATGAGAAACTGTTTTGTTAGAGGTGGAGGTCTTATTATTATTATTATAAATAACTTGGTATAAGTACCTATAGAGATGCCAGCGATGCAGTTAAGCTGTCTCCGGTGGCGCAGGTCATCCCAATCCCAGTCCAGGGTTTTTTTGCCGTAGAAGCTGTTGCGCTCAGTGCGCATCCAGCGGAAGAAGCTTTGACGGGGCGCGTCTGCCACGCTGACACCGGCCACCGTGGTGGTGCCCGTGTCCCAGTAGCCAAGCGCACCTTTCACCAGCACCAGACACCAGACACACCTCGCCATGTAAATTACACATTGGGGTCGTTCAAAAATTACGCAACGCAAGGTCCTGGTACATGGGGAGAGGGGGGTGGTTAAGGTTCATAAATCATATATCATTCATTGGCTTTGAATAGGGTTATACACAGTGGCGGATTTGCAGTCTTGGCCGCCCTAAGCCATGTAGTACCAGCCGCCCCTTTCTTAGCTCCTATCATTTAGGTAATAAATATTTTTTTTTTTTTTATTTTATTTTATTCAGAGACAAACAGTCTTTTAGTTAATTATTACAAAGTTATAATTGATCTTAAATAATAACATATTTATAGACCTAATAGTCTCTAACTTTCTGTTCGGTTTTGATGCATAAAAAGTGGGCCGTTACGAGCACATGCATTGAAAAATAAATTTATTGGCGCGTTTACAAAAAAAAAAATACTTAAAGCTAACACAGTAGAAAAGGTTTACTTAAGTAGGAAGTAATCTATTGATAAAAATAACAACACGACAAAAGGATGTAGCTCAGCTATGTGCCATCCAAAACATGCTTTGGTTGGCGCTGGTTTTCAGCTGCCTCCGTTACAATTGCATGATAAGGTATTTATGAGTCGTTAACAATTTTATTTACTAAATTGAAAAATCAATAACAAGTGGCAGAAATGGCTTATAATTAAATTAAAGAAAATAAAACAAAAACCAAAAATGCATAACAAGACAAAAAAAAGGTAATTAGTATATACAGATATAGACTTATTAGTAGGGTGTATAGTCTTAAGCATTGTAGGCTTTCCAAGGATCTTTCAAATGTCCAGTGTCCATTTGCCTTTTCATTAGATAGGTACTGTTTATACCTAAACTTAAATGTATGGGCTGAGCACTTTTGTCTCAAGGGCGGTGGTAAATTATTCCATATTTTTGCACTTCGGTATGAAAAACATCCTCATACATTTACATGTCACATACCTACATAATTATTCAGTCACCTGTTACGTAGCGGAATGGGGGGGGGGGAGGGGTCCCAGCCAAGCGTTACGGTTCTTTACGTGGGGGGGGGGTCGAACATTTAAGAATTTTGCGTTACGTAATTTGTGAACGACCCAACCATAGATAGAGTACATAGAGAGAGCCGTTATAGAGTAACTAAAGCGGAACCCAAAAACTTGACACGCGAAATCGTGGACTTAGGGTGAAGTCAATTTGAAGGTCAAGGAATCGAACTGATTTTTTTTTGGTAGACTGCTGAAACTATTACAAACACCTTTTACTGATGTAGTTTTTCTGAAATATGCATTAATTTAAGAGAAAAAAATCATTGAATTATTTTTTGTATGGAGAAAATTATGTTTTTGTCAATTACTTGCGTGCTTCATGTTTATTTAAAATGAAACTTACTACAGGTCATTGACGAAGTTACGGCCAACATTTTTTTTCCTTACACTTATCTGCGTAAATCTGCGCTTTGGAAGCTACAGGCACTTGAAAATATTTAATGAAAAGGTCAAGAAATTGAACTGATTTTTTATTTTTGGTAGACAGCTTACTCTATTACAAACATCTTTTACTGATGTAGTTTTGCAAAAATATGCATCACTTTCAGAGAAAAAAAAATATTGAATTATTTTTGTATGGAGAAAATTATGTTTTTGTCAATTACTTGCGTGCTTCATGTTTATTTAAAATTAAACTTAGTTCAGGTCATTGAGGAAGTCACGGCCAACATTTTATTTCCTTACACTTATCTGCGTAAATCTGCGCTTTGGAAGCTACAGGCACTTGAAAATATTTAATGAAAAGGTCAAGGATTTGAACTGATTTTTTATTTTTGGTAGACAGCTTACTCTATTACAAACATCTTTTACTGATGTAGTTTTGCAAAAACATGCATCACTTTCAGAGAAAAAAAAATATTGAATTATTTTTGTATGGAGAAAATTATGTTTTTGTCAATTACTTGCGTGCTTCATGTTTATTTAATATTAAACTTACTACAGGTCATTGAGGAAGCCACGGCCAACATTTTATTTCCTTACACTTATCTGCGTAAATCTGCGCTTTGGAAGCTACAGGCACTTGAAAATATTTAATGAAAAGGTCAAGGAATTGAACAGATTTTTTATTTTCGGTAGGCAGCTTACTCATATGTTTGTAATAGAGTCAGCAGTCTACCAAAAATAAAAAATCAGTTCAATTCCTTGACCTTTACATAAAATATTTTCAAGTGCCTATAGCTTCCAAAGCGTAGATTTTCGCAGTTAAGTGTAAGGAAATAAAATGTTGGCCTTGACTTCCTCAATGACCTGAACTAAGTTTAATTTTAAATAAACACGAAGCACGCAAGTAATTGACAAAAACATAATTTTCTCCATACAAAAATAATTCAATATTTTTTTTTCTCTGAAAGTGATGCATATTTTTGCAAAACTACATCAGTAAAAGATGTTTGTAAAAGAGTAAGCTGTCTACCAAAAATAAAAAATCAGTTCAAATCCTTGACCATTTCATTAAATATTTTCAAGTGCCTGTAGCTTCCAAAGCGCAGATTTACGCAGATAAGTGTAAGAAAATAAAATGTTGGCCGTGACTTCCTCAATGACCTGAACTAAGTTTAATTTTAAATAAACATGAAGCACGCAAGTAATTGACAAAAACATAATTTTCTCCATACAAAAATAATTCAATATTTTTTTTTCTCTGAAAGTGATGCATATTTTTGCAAAACTACATCAGTAAAAGATGTTTGTAATAGAGTAAGCTGTCTACCAAAAATAAAAAATAGTCCAATTTCTTGACCTTTTCATTAAATATTTTCAAGTGCCTGTAGCTTCCAAAGCGCAGATTTACGCAGATAAGTGTAAGGAAAGAAAATGTTAGCCGTGACTTCCTCAATGACCTGTAGTAAGTTTCATTTTAAATAAACATGAAGCTCGCAAGTAATTGACAAAAACATAATTTTCTCCATACAAAAAATAATTCAATGATTTTTTTCTCTTAAATTAATGCATATTTCAGAAAAACTACATCAGTAAAAAGTGTTTGTAATAGTTTTAGCAGTCTACCAAAAAAAAATCAGTTCGATTCCTTGACCTTCAAATTGACTTCACCCTAAGTCCACGATTTCGTGATATGGAACCAGTGTGGGGCGGTTCGCTTTTTGTGAAATTTTTGTGGACATCTGCCGAACATGGAATTAAAAGACAGTGGGCAAGCTTGTATGGGAGTTGGTCCAAGCGCTGCCAAGATTAAGATGTATGTTAAATAAAGGACGTAATGCAGTCCTCAAGCAAGCAAAACCTGCTTTAGTTACTCTATAACGGCTCTCTCCGTTATAGAGTAACTAAAGCGGGACCCAAAAACTTGACACGGGCAGATCGCTTTTTGTGAAATTTTTGTGGACATCTGCTGAACATGGAATTAAAAGACAGTGGGCAAGCTTGCATGGGAGTTGGTCCAAGCGCTGCCAATATTAAGATGTATGTTAAATAAAAGGATGTAATGCAGTCCTCAAGCAAGCAGAACCCCATCAAAATAAAAATAAAAACAATTTAATAAAATGTATTCGTTAAGGTTTTTACATTTGCCAAAACTATCGTTTATTAAACTATTAAACTACCGTGTTAATTTGAACAACTGAAGTACGGGAGGTTAAAAAACATAATTAGTCATATCTTGAAATCTCTCGGATAGATTTTGATGGGGTTCTGCTTGCTTAAGGACTACGTTACGTCCTTTCATTTAAAATATGTCTTGATCTTGGCGGCGCTTGGACTTGAATTTGCCCACGTCCTTTGTATAAATGTTGTCATTTGGGGTATTTTGTATAAAGAGGCTATGCGAATTTTATTTTTGTCACTGCCAAGCGAAAACACGCTCAGTGCGAGAGGGACAGATTCAGGGCGAAAGCGAAAAATGTTAGTTTTATAATTTTTATAAAAATACAAAAATAGCTAGCAAAATTTCAAATATCAAATCTCTAGATATTGTTGAAACACACCTAATAAAATATGTTTGAGTTCTGTATATGGTTCCTATTCGTCAAACGAGGAGAAAAACTGTGTTTGAAGACCTCATTTCAACAATTAATTCTATCGAGGAAAATTTATCCAAACATGTTTTCCAATTTCAAAACCCTAGATTATATAGTCAAAATGCATATACCAGAAATTAATTAAAATTTTCCGTGTATTTCATGAAATACACAAAAAAGAAACACCCGTATTTTTTTCGCATATCGCCTTAAAAGACCACAAAAATGATGATACTCGTAATATGTAATACGTAGTGCAATGCGAAGAGAAGGTTATGAATATCAAGAATTCGAGTAAGTAATTGTTATGACTTTAAATTGAATCCGTAGGTATTCAAAGCAATGATGTGATTAAATGCGATGGTATATTTATTTTAAGGGGGGCTTATCCAAAATTTGTCTCTTTTCTGATTAATTTTAAACCATGAAATTGTGATATTTTGTGTCTGAAAAAATATAAATCTTAGATACATTCTTTGTGCAGATTTTTTTGCGGTTCATAACGCGATACTTTGCTTGTTCAAAAAAAAATCCGAAACTTGGTCGATTTTTCATGTTTTTTTTTCGTTTCATATAAAAATTTCCAAGTCGTAGGAAAATTACAAGAAATTAAGGAAAATGTAGTTTAGTAAGTAATTTTGTTCTGGACTGGGTGCTTATCATCAAAAACATAGATATACTGTCGAAATGCAGTTGCCTATAAAAGGCAAATCAAGCAGATTGTTTCATAAAATAGTTTTTAAGTATTTTACTGTTTTTAAGTTACTGTTTTTAAGTATTTAAGTAATAATATTAGTATTTTCCTTTTCATTTAGTTATTTTCTTTACTAACTCTCTCCTCTGACCTCTGAATTGTTTTATTTTTTCCTGTAATTCTGAAATCCTAACTAATTTCATTGTGAGAAATTGCACAAAATGTGGATATTATGTATTTGTAAAATCTTGTTGAAAATCTTTTTGACAAAATAGCTTAGCACATTTTATATTAATAAAAAACCGACTTTTTGCTACTTTTCCACTCGCACTGAGGGTTTTTTCGCATATGGAGTAACTAGGACGTTAAACTTTTACGTATCGTCTTAAGGCAAAGTTGTAAAGCCCAAAAAGCCAACAATAATATAAAGCAACTAAAAAAAAAAGCACGAGTACAATCTTAAATAAAAATTCCTACTTACCACATATTTTTCATCTTATTGGCATTATAATTATGACACGTGTTCTTTAAAAAAAAAAACACGAAATTGTCGATCGATATAACCAATTTACATCTGAAGCAATGGCAAACACGTCGCTATTTATATCGGCGAAAAAGAACGCATCTGTTTATTGTTTTATTTCTCCACCGGATCATTGAATGAATCAGCCAAGAACGCATTGGTTGTCCCTCAAAGTAAATATTTATGGAGTAGTGAATCTTAGTCAAACGCTCTGATTCAAACTCACGCACACATATGCGCGCTCTACACGCCGTCTAAGCGAAGTTCGGGGGAGTCTCCATACAAATCACGGCGCGGCGCTTCGATCATACATATTAGTTATTTTAATTAAAATTTAATATTTAAATTATTTAATTTTTTTTTAGTTTTTATTGTGTTAATTTATTAATAGTTAAACAAATGCGAAAGACAATAATTAATACAAAAATAATCCTAAATAAATAATTATAAAAAGAAAATTGCCTCTAGATCACTGCCCTATTTAAATTAAAGTTAATTAGTTATTTTTGGCTTAAAGTTGTTTTAAATTAAATGTTTATTATATGTTATTTTAAATTTTATGTTTCAATACTCAATCTAATAATTGTTGTATTTGGGTTCACTCGTAATAGTTATAATAAATAAATAAAATACATAAAACAAATAAAATAAATAAATATTATATTATGTATGATCGAAGGCGTGGCGGCGTGTTGAGCACGCGTCTGTGTGTGTGAGTTCGAATCTGAGCGTTTATACTTAGATTCTGGTAGTAGTAATTGGACAGTTTTATTTAAAATGATTAACAGTTGTGCCAATTAAACCAAACATATTATATAATACTGTTTTATTTCATCCAATAAAATTGGTTATTTCTTTGAAACCACCTTTGTATAGTTCTTGCACTAAAATACAAGGAAATTATTGCTTAGAAAAATCATCGTGTCCAAGTGAAAAGTATTATTTTCTCCTATTTTGCTCTATCCGGAGACCTAGGACGTAATGCAGTGCGCGCTGATATGAACGTTATTTCAATATTAAGTCCAGTCAATCTAAGAACGTTTGTATGGAGAATACCACATTAATTAGACCATGGCTTAGAACAACATAAGTAAGTTCAGGAGACTAATTATTTTGGAAAGTTATAAAAAAATATATAAAGTAACATTATATCATAACATTATAATTATAACATTATAATTATAACATTAAGTCATCCCGGTTCAGAGCTCCTCACATCCAGATTTACTTTTCTTTCTGCGTTTCTATACTGCAATGATATAATAGTAGCTTATGCTACTAGGGCGAAAAGGAATAAATTACGAGGACGATTTAAAACACGAGCGTAGCGAGTGTTTTAAACGTAACCGAGTAATTTATTGCTTTTACGCCCGTGTATCATACTATGTTTTTCAATGCATAGTGTGAGGAAATGAAAACAAATATAATCTTGTGAACTTTAAATTATAATTGGCTCAAAAGGACTGTATCCATAGCCGTTAAACGGTGTAAAAAAAGTATAACCTCTATGGTACACAGGAAAGGCTGCAGGTTAGCCAACCATTGTAAAAAAATAAAAAATAATAATATTAAAGCCCTGGGGCAAAATAATCGACTTTCTGTTCGGTTTTGATGCATAAAAAGTGGGCCTTTACGAGCACATGCATTGAAAAATATATAATAGAGTCAAAGTTACAAATTTTGACTCTACCATGTATGTATATAAAAGATGTATGTATGTTTGTAAAGAGCAATCACCATATTTTTCAATTATGTAGTGACCATACAAATAGACATCTTAGAACTCAGTATATAAACAGGCTATTCAAACCTACCTGTCGATCTTTTATATATATAGGAAAAATGTATTTAATATGTGTATTGAGATATATAATAACCTACCAGCATACCTGAGGTCATTGGAAGGAAAAGATTTTAAAACGAAACTAAAAAATTGGCTATTAGAGCGCAGTTTTTATGATTTTTTTTGCTTTCAAACCTTGACATACTTAATTTTGATATATTGTTTTTTTTTTTAATTGACGTTGTATCCATATTAAAACTGATCTTGTTTGTGAAAATTGTATGATAATTTGTTTATAGAATTACATTTTTATATTTGCATGCCTAGTTAAGGTTGAATACTGAGACATAACATTTTATATTACCACCATTTAATGTGTATTCTGGCAAATAAATATATTTGTATTTGTAATGTTAGTTTTATATCTCCTTGTGATGGATAAATCGCCAAGTGTTCAAACATAGAAATTTATTTCTATCATAGTTTCGGTAAAAGCACAGAACTTTGGGTTAGAGTAATGTGTATTCTTCACTACCCGATGCTGTAGCAGGTGACGGTAGGGCATAATGGTCTTTGACTAGCTTTGAATACACTAGCGTCCTCTAGGCACCAAGTGGCTCACTGTAAAGTGGGTATCTATAAATATCATTGCAGTATGGGAAAGCACATCGGTAAATTCACGAGTTGTATTGAGACCTGGATAGCTCAGTTGGTAGAGCAATTGACCGGTAAGAGAGGTCCCGGGTTCGAATCCCGGTTCAGAGCTCCTCACATCCAGATTTTCTTTTCTTTCTGCGTTTCTATACTGCAATGATATAAAGATAATTTATATCTCCTTGCGATGGATAAATCGCCAACTGTTCAAACATAGAAATTTATTTCTGTCATGGTTAAAAAAAGATATGTTCTGCCGGGAGGGGGGTGCGGGTGTGTGGGTGATAATATAAAAATATTATTATTTAGAAGTCATGATACTTGTAGGTAGATATATTTTGATTTGTAACTATTGTAAGTAGAATTCATAATCACTACATAGTATAAAACAAAGTCGTTAGATTTTTAAAACTACGCAACCGATTTTGATGGGTTTAGATAATGAGCGTTTTTCTGGTTGTTTTTTTTTTCTTAGTTCTTAGCACTCCTCCAGATGGCGCTGTTCATGTCACCATAGATAAAATGTGTTTCGTAGCAATCAATGTCAAAGTGGTTTTTTCTTTTTGTTTGTTTGGAATGTGTGCAAATTTTGTCTTTTGATTCTGTTGCCAACTCAGACTAATGTTGCTAAAGAATACGACAGTGCCATCTAGGAATCTTGTTTAACACTAAATTTGACATAAGGAAAAACGCTCATTGCGTACTGCATGCAAAAAAAGTAGTCTGGATTTGCCGTAAGAGTATGGCTTACCCTAGCAACTTTTTTTATTACCCGTCCAGCACAATAAGTCCAATGGCAAAGACCTTATTTGCTTTTGATAGAGGCGATTATAAGTTGGTTCACTGGCCTCTTTTTTTGGACGCGTAATACTAATAATAATAATCACGAAACAACAAATTGGAATGTTTTTTGCTAATACTGAAATATATTGTACGGATAAAAGTAGAAACGAACGTCTGAAAACAAAAAAAAAGAGGATGGATAACATTTTTTTTTGACAAAAGTATAAATCTTAAAACATTGTTTATAAATAGAATCCTTAGATAAAAGATCAATAAATCAAATATATTTTTTTCAATACAAGGAGAGTCCGAATTTCTTCAAACGAATCCTCGAAAGTCTGGCGTTGTTCATGATCTAGGATCAAGTACAGTATTAAGGCGATTAGTGTCGCTAAATTATGAGCTCGATGTTTGTGGGTACGAATATGGACAGAAACGACATTGAAATAACGTTCATATCAGCTCGCAATGCATAGTGGCGTTACGACGCTCACTGCGTCCTTGATAGGGCGAAATAGGACAAAATAATACTTTTCACATGAAAATCCTATGTTATGTTTATAGATATCAAGTTTATCTATTACTCATGAATTAAATCGACCAGGAATTCGAGCCTAAAAACACAATTCGGTTGAGATTTTATTTCATACAGAAGTTTTGGTGGTATGAAGAAGGAAAATGTTGCATACGTTGTATTAGGGTGGATAATTCATACACATTTTTTTATATTTTTGGTTCACCCATAAACGAGGAGTAGGCTTTAGTAAGTACTTGTAGTACTTACTAAAGCCTACTCAAGTAGTAAGCTTGGTATTTGGCGATACCAAGCCCCTTAAGGGTCGCCGTTCCGAGATTCGGGGTTCGGGGTTATGGCTTTTTAAGACGGTAAAAATTAAAATTTCTTAACAAAATAAATACCACTTGTTACCTTACAAGATGAAGTGCCGGTTCATTAACAGTTCGAGTACATCCAGAATAAAACCAAATTCTTGTTAAGAGTGGAGCCGCTGGAGACGCGTCACAATGCTAGTTTTAAGGCGTTCGTGGCGCGAATACCGACAAGCAGGCTGCCAACCTTCATGAAGGAGGATTTCTGGCCGAAGGGCGTGATATACCGGCGTTTTCGCGGTAGAGTACCATCTACACCACTGGACCGGCACAGTGACGTTGTGCCAAAGTGACACTTTAGTTTTTAAGTATAAAATTGTATTAATCTAATTATTTTTATGGGCCTTGTTGCCTGAAATAAAGCAAATTATTTATTATTATTATTAAAAAAAGTCACGGCACTAATGTATAGTAACTTCAGAAAAATACAGGAATTTCAAGAAAATCTCTTGAATAGCATTGCGGCGCTAAGGGTGTAACCTGAACTTGAAGATCCTGTTCTTTTTCTGATACATTAGTGCCAAGATTTTTTTTTAATGAACCTGTACTTCATCTTGTAAGGTAACAAGTGGTGTTTATTTTGTTCAGAAATTAATATTTTACTATCTTAAAAAGCCATAACCCCGAACCCTGCCTTACCCAATCTCGGAATTCCGACCCTTAATACAAAAGAAACAAATTTTTATGCTGACTCTATCGCAATTCAATGCAGATACAAGTACATGCCGCCATTTTCAACTCTCTCATATTTTCTCGTAGTGTAAGTATGGGCAATTGTAAGAAAACTTGTTTCCTGGCATAACAGAGTAGGTTTTGTTTTGAAAGATTGGCATTACTTAGCAAAGAAAACACATTGTTTAATCAATAATTAAAGTTTAATAAAAACAAAACTATGACCTCGTAAACACAACACTAATTTTATGATTAGGGTAACAAAGCTTAAAATTGAATTATGTTGGTTTTCAAAACAGATACACAAAGCGGGGATTTCTGGGTAAGACATGATTTAATATGGTGTTTCTTTTTGGGACTCGTTTTTTATGCAAAAAACACCTGGCTTGGTTAGTTAACAATTTTTGCCTGACGTAGGAATTCATTCGAGTGTTTTAAGGGGATCGAAAATACAAACAGAAATAAAATGTCAGCTTTCGGATGATTTTGTTGCAATAATTAGGTTACGTATAGCCATAAAAAAAATACATGTTTTTGGTTGAACTTTAAGGTATTCATTTTCCACAAACCACGTTAATCGATTCATATTTGTACTGTCAATGAATTTTTTTGTAACCCTCTATTGCACACTTTTTATCGATTTTGTTTCAGGTATCGCTTTCGCGATTTTGTTGGTTTTTTTTAAATAAAATTAGTGTGAATGATATCTATTCATTTTCCAAATACCACGTTATTCGGGTCAAAAAAAGCACCCCCTTTTTCCAAAAATACGTAAATCCACTGATGCAGTCAGCGGCAGCAAGATATTGTCAGTCTACGCCTAGCGTTGGCGCCCGTAAGACGTGGAACCTGTGCCCTTTTTTGCAAGCTATAAATATCTCCCAAAACTACTTCAAAACACATTGAAATTAATTTTATAAAGTAATATTTCGAGGAGCATCATATTCCTGCCGTTAAAAACTCAACAAAATATGCGTATGAGTGATTTAGCTACATCGTGCCATAGTCATAACAACAAAACTGAATGAATTTGGAATGAATTCATACTTTTATGCGGGAAAATAATATATGTTACTCTAAAAGAATAATTTTGTAATCGTTATTGAAATCCAAATTAATTTACTTATACTTACTGAGATCTGTAACAAAGGTCATTGACCTTTTCGTGAAATTACCCTGTAGTATTGGCTGACCATTTCAGGTCCAAATAAGTGAAGTTTTTTGCAAATTATATAGGTACACTTACTTGGGATAAATCGCCAAGCATTTAAAATATAGAAATTTATTTTGAAATATTTACAGTGCATGGCAAAATTACTAGATCGTAGATAATCCTGTCGGTACATGTTCAGGTTCTGTTACGCAAAATGAAAACAATGAAACTCTTTTAGGATTAATTTGTTATCCCTATGTTTGTCTGTCTGTCCGTTTGTCTAGACAATTTTTTCTGGCTAAAATTAATAAATACCAATATAAACGGCCCTCTGTAGAGCTGTAAAAACATACTTTTGACGTTTTTATTTATATTACGTTTTAGGTTTTTACGTTTTTTTTTTACGTTTTTCATACAAATTTTCTCACTATGAAAATGTAGGGATGAACACTTGAGATAATATTTTGCATTTAAAAGTCAACACAGAAAGGAATTGTTGAACAAATAATGTAAAAAATATGAAAACCATGTTGTTCTATTCTAAAGGGATTAATTATCTACTGTTCAATGTGGCGATAGCTTTGTATATTTTTTTCCTTGAATTATTTTTTACTAAGATAACAAATAGTTTAATACAAGGTTTTCCTTAAGAGGTCCCTTTACCCCTGTATTTTTCTTAAAATTCATACAATAGTTATAAACCGAATGTGAAGTCTACAGCTTATTTTCTTCATATCTTTTTTCATGAGTATATTCTAGTGACATCTAACTACGTCTCTATACAGCCCAAAAAGCAAAATTTGGTAAAACACCATCATAATAGCTGTCAGGATATCGTCAATATTGCCTCGTTTTTACGCAAAGTTTAACAAGTTTGTATATTTTTATCTATACCGGAAATAAAAAAGACAGAAATACAGGCGTCGTTCATGTTAAGATGACTAAGTTTACACACTTTGCTAAGTATAAACAATTACCGTTTCATGGAAAACTGTTTTGACCTGAAACCATTTCACAAATTCAATTAACTTATTTTGAATATCTTGTCATTTTGCACTTCTTGATGAGAAATACAATTTCAATAAGTAAAAATACAACTTTTAGTTAAGAAAACTTATAGTTAAAAGTCTGCTGTATGCATTAACATATTTTTAATTATATTACAATAGTAATAAAATAATTGGCTTATCCGTCGTCGTGATACCAGCCGTAAATTTCTTAAATAATCTGATATCACGCTTATGGAAAACCCAATTATTTTGAAGATACCATAATATCATTAAAATATGTTTATGCATATAGCAAACTTTTAACAATAAATTGTCTTAGCTAAAAGTTGTACTTTACCGTTATAATTATTTCTTAATATTTTGTTACAAATTCGGAGAAATAGCCCTTAAGGAAAACGTTGTATGAAAATATTTGTTATCTTTGTAACAAAGAAAGAAAAAAATAATAAACAAAGCTATCGCCACATTGAACAAACAGTAAATTATTAATCCCTTTAGAATAGAAAGATATGGTTTAATATTTTTTACATTATTTGTTCTAGAGTTCCTTTCTGTGCTTTCTTTCAAACGCAAAATATTATGTAAAGTGTTGATCTCTATATTTTCATAAGGAGAAAATTTGTATGAAAAAGTTAAACAAAAGGCCATAAAAACGTTATAATATGTATATTTTACAGGGCTGTAAATATTAGCATTTATTGATTTTACCCAGAAAAATTGCCTAGACAAACGGACAAACAGACAAACATAGGGACAACAAATTAATCCTAAAAGAGTTTTGTTTTTTCATTTTGCGTAAAGAGACCTGAACATTTCAAACACTTGGCGATTTATCGCAAGGGTAAACAGGTGTCCCAAAAGTCAACTCTTTCCCTTGGAAGGCTGGTAGGCCAGCTCATGACTGACCAGAATATCAAATTATGACCTCAGCAAAAAGTAGATAGTCTTCGAGTTGATGGTACTTTTATAAATTCGAATAGATTTTTGAGAGTCAAAGCTAACCAGTTCTAAATTCTAAGAATAAAATTTTTGTTGCGCAACTCTGAATAGTCATGCTATTGATAAAGTCAAAAATAAACCTTGAAATGCTGTTACATCAGGAAGAAAAATAAAAACCCAATTTATGAGCAATTTTTTGTAATTAGGTTAGTTCGATACCACACCCTGAAAAAAAATGTCCTATGTTAGTTTTGCAAATTGTCTTAAATAACGGCTCATCAAATATTGTTTTTCAAATGATCTGGCAATTTCTGTGTATTACTTTTGAAAAAAAAGTTATTGCTATTTTACTACCAAAGGAGCTGCGTATTTTTTAAAATAATTAGAATTTAGAATGAAAGAGTGGCGGGCAGTAAAAATATTTGACGTTCATTAGAAATGCCATTTAACACGCGTTAGAGTGAGATAAATAGTGACGCTATTTAAAATGAGTTGGAATGAGATAGGAACGCAGTTAAACGTGGTTGAATGAGAGAGGCATAATTGATATAGGCTACAGTGAGATAGGTAGTGACGTGGTGCATTCCTTCCGAGATTATTTGTTAGTTTCCACTTTTTGTAATAACAACTTTAGTAAAAATTTTTTGTAAAGAAATTTTTGGTCCAATTTATTTTCCCGCAAGTGTAAAACCAGCTCAACGGGCGAAAAATATTTAAAGAATGGGTAATGGTGACAATTAACCGCCACAATATTATTATGTATCTCTAAAGGAGTGTCTGAAATGTTCCGAGGGTCAACTGATAAATCAAACACTCAAAAAACCACTTTTAGCCGACCATAATAAATTTACGTCCCGACGTGATAGCAAGTAGGATCAATGCCGTGTGACGATGATCGAAATACAGTAATAAATTAGATAAAATAAAATACGTATTACTTTTGACCCTGCCTCGTCCACTCTATTCGTATTTTTGCTATGGTGACGCGAACTTAGAGACCGGGACGAATTTCCCCCCACGCGCTATCGTAAAATAGAATAAGCCACGCCCGGAACTGGTTTTTGTTTTGGCTATGTCATATTCTTAATGCTCTTATGCCCGTGTATCATACTACGTTTTTCAATGCATAGTGTGAGGAAATAAAACAAATAAGGACTGTATGCAGAGCCGTTAAACAGTGGAAAAAAAAGTATAACATTTATTGTACACAGGAAAGGTTGCAGGTTAGCCAACCATTGTAAATAAATAGAAAATAATAATAATAAAGCCCTAGGGCAAAAAAATCGACTTTCTGTTCGGTTTTGATGCATAAAAAGTGGGCCTTTACGAGCACTTGCATTGAAAAATAATAATTAATTCTATAAAGTGTGTATAATGTTTATAGAAAACTAAATAAGTGCCAGTAGATACTAATATCTATGAGCAGGAACCTATGCTCAATTGCCGCCAAGGAGTGCAGCTAGTGACAGTTGTGCATATTTGTAGGAAAAGCAAGATCTCTTTTGGAGTGACGCGTTGTAGTTGTTTGTTATAAAATCAGTTTATTTTTTTATTTATTGCAGTACAGTCCATTAACTAAATAAATTCAGAGAGTTCATTGACATAAACCCGATCTATATTCGAGACATGACTGGAGGAACTTGCGCTTAATATTTTGGTGGTGTCCATAACAGTTTCACTAAAGGGTTGTTTCATTCTTTAGTCTCATTTTTAGGTCTTAACATTCCACAGTAGTCCTTGCATTTTTGTTTATAGTTGGAATGAGATTAATGTAGATGTTTTCAGTTAAATTCATTAGAGGATTTAGTTCTGTTCTACGAGAATATTCGTAGCTGGCATAGTTAACTATTTTTTATTTCACTGCCACTGTGGTACATATATACATGGCATTTACTAAGTTATCTGCGATAGTAGAATAAGAGGTTGTAATATGTTTGGGATTGGAGAGGGTAGAGAACCTTCAAATGTTAGAGATAATCTCTAAATTTTAGAGATTATATCTCTAACATGGCATTTACTAAATTATCTGCGATAGTAGAATAAGGGGTTGTAATATGTTTGGGATTGGAGAGGGTAGAGAACCTTCGAATGGTAGAGATAATATCTAAATTTTAGAGATTATATCTCTAACATGGAATTTACTAAATTATCTGCGATAGTAGAATAAGGGGTTGTAATATGTTTGGGATTGGAGAGGGTAGAGAACCTTCAAATGGTAGAGATAATATCTAAATTTTAGAGACTATATTTCTAACATGGCATTTACTGAATTATCTGCGATAGTAGAATACGAGCTTGTAATATGTTTGAGATTGGACAGGGTAGTGAATCTTCGAATTTTAGAGATAATCTCTAAAATTAAAAGGTTACCTTCTCACTACCTTCTCCAACCCCAAACATATCGCAAGGTCGAATTTTACTATCGCAGATAATTTAGTAAATGCCATGTTAGAGGTATAATCTCTAAAATTTTGAGATTTTCTCTAACATTAGAAAGTTCACTACCCTCTCCTATCCCAAACATATAGCAAGCTCGGATTCTACTATCGCAGATAATTTAGTAAATGCCATGTTAGAGATAATATATAATCTCTAAAATTTATAGATTATCTCTAATATTAGAAGGTTCACTTCCCTCTCCAATCCCAAACATATTGCAAGCTCGAGTTCTACTATGTCAGATAATTTAGTAAATGCCAAATTAGAGATATAATCTCTAAAACTTAAAGATCATCTCTAACATTAGAAGGTACACTACCCTCTCCAATCCAAAACATGTTGAAAGCTCGAAGTCTACTATCGTAGATAATTTAGTTTACTAAATTAGATTGCCATGCCATGCCATATTACTGCCATGTTAGAGATATTATTCTCTAAAATTAGAAAGTTCACTACCCTCTCCAATCCCAAATATATTGCAAACTCGAACTATACAACGTGTATCAGACAGGTGTAACCATATTTGAAGAGCTTATTCAGTCAATGTTATAGATCAACTTTTACTATGGAGCCAACCCAGAAATCTCAAAAAAAATCTGCCCTTTCATACATTTCGGCCGAGCGGCATTACATTTTTCTATGAAACAGTTGATTTTTTTTTTCGAGAGTGTTTACTCCATAGTAAAAGTTGTTCTATACCATTGACTGAATAAGCTCTTCAAATATGGTTACACCTTTCTGTTACACCTTGTATAATGAAACAGTATATAGCTCCCTTGTATCGCACATTTTTCTTCCTTTGCCTCCACATATTAGGTTATTAACTATGAAATTGCCGTTTTCTATGGAGAATACGTAGGGCGGCTGACATGTAATCTCCTTGGTCAGAAATATATACAAAAATAATGCTGGCTGGTATGGATTTATATTCGTTTGTTATTCTATTTTCAAAATGTATTACATTCATTTGTTTATTGCATGACGTTTATTTGTCTCCTACAAAATTGTTTCGAACATGTCGGTAGAAAAAGTGAAAATGGATAAAATCGATCAGCGTGCGGTGATTAAGTTTTTGACTAAAGAAGGGAATACGCCTTCGGGGATCAGACAGCGTATGTTACGTGTGTTTGGCAGTTCGTGTTCTTCCGAATTTGTAATAAAGTTTTGGTCAAGGCAGTTTAAATTAGGTCGTGAGAGCCTCGAAGATGATCCTCGTAGCGGAAGACCAGTTTCGGCCGTTACCGATGAAAATGTAGCCAGGGTGAAAAAAATTATATTAGAGGACCGACGAGTGAAGCAGTGGGAGATAGCTAGAGATGTGGGCGTCAGTAAAGAGCGAGTCAATGAAATAATTCATGAGCATTTGAACATGTCCAAGGTTAGTGCACGTTGGGTCCCTAGAATGTTGACTGCATTTGACATGGAGAGGCGTGTCAAATATTGCGAAGAGTTTTTGGACATGAGTCGAGGGAAAGAGGAAGAAATAATTTCTAGAATTGTAACATGTGATGAGACTTGGATTCGACAATGGGACCCGGAAAGTAAGCAAGAGTCGTTACAGTGGAAATTTAAGGATGAGAAGCCGCCTCGGAAATTCAAGGTCTGTCCATCGGCCGGTAAACTTATGGCTACAATCTTTTGGGACACAGAAGGGATTTTGCTCATAGATTATTTACCGAAGAAAACTACAATGAATGCTGATTATTACTCAAACTTATTATATCAACTAAGAGAGACAATAAAAGAAAAACGGCGAGGTAAACTAAGCAACGGAATTCTGATTTTGCACGATAACGCACCAGTGCATACTGCACGCACAACAAAGCTAGCAATTAAAGACAATGGCTTCGAAACCATTGACCACCCCCCTTATAGTCCAGATCTAGCCCCCTGTGACTATTTTCTGTTTAGACTTCTCAAGAAAGACCTCAGGCGACGAAGATTTATGACCGATGACGAAATGAAGGCAGCGGTTTCTGACTATTTTGACGACAAACCGTTTTTTTTTTTTTAATGGCTTAAATTCAATATTTGAAAAATTTAATAAGTGCATTTTACTAGCAAAGGACTATATAGAAAAATAAAAAAAAACTATCCAGTTACGTCTTTTCTTTCATAGTTAGGTAGGTTACTTTTCAGCCTCCCCTCGTATGAAGAAAACTTAATTTTCAGTACTAACATTTTGTATTTGTTTTTAGGAATGACAAGTCCAAATTTTATATATTTGATTGTGTATGAATGAGACAAGATTGAGCTAACAGCAACATTAGTTTAATTATTGAAAAGTGTCAGCTGTAAACAAATATTACGAATCTTATTGTGGAAATGGATGGCATGGAAAAAGAAATTTACTATGGTGGAGTGCAACTTTATAACAAATTACCAAATGACATAAAAGAATGTGAAGTGATATCTACATTTAAAACTAAGCTTAAAACTTACATTACAACAAACGTGTTTTAAAGCAAAATATTACCTACCCACATGTGTACACTATCGACAAATCATAGAATAAACTAAATGTTATTTAAGCAAAATCTCATTTTGAGTGAACTATGTTCTTATGAGAATAAAGATCTTAACCATATTTAGGACAAACTGTTTTTGAAGATTTAATTTTAGTTTTCAAACTGCCAATAAAAATAAAATTTAATACGTAAATTGAAATCGACTTTCAAACAAAAAATAAATAATGGAAATAGCTATTGAATTACATTACAGTCATTGTGATCTGTCTGATTGTGATTTCATAGTTAATGACCTATTATTTTAATTTGGACTAACTCGTGAGTTGTGATACTCCCGTGTGGGATTATGTGGTACAACTTGATACTCAGACCAATTATTTGGTACAACTTGATATTCAGACCAATTATTTGGTACAAATTGATATTCAGACCAATTATTTGGTAAAACTTGATACTCAGACAAATTATGTGGTACAACTTGATACTCAGACCAATTATGAGTTTATAAGTATATGTAATTCTAAACAAACTCAACGATGTAGTCTAGAATTGGGTTACTTCTATGATCTTTGGGGTCATGTCACGTGATATAATATAAAATGGCATGAACCTAAAGATAATAGGAGGTAAACTAATTCTAGACTACCTCGTTGAGTTTTTTTGTGAATTACTTGCTTATTAAAGTCATAATTGGACTTAGTCTGAGTCATAGTAATCTCTGAGCCAGCTTTTATTTAAGTGGGAGGCCGAAACATTAGCAAGTACATCTTCAGGAGGGCCTGGCGTTCCTGTAGAAGAGAAAAATGTAATTTTAAGATAACATGCGAAAGCTATTTCGATTATTGACTAGAAGTGTCGCATTATTGTATTTCAGTGTTTTAGTGTTTTTGAAAAATCTCTCCTTAAGTGGGTAAATAGGGTTTGAAAGTTTGTAGAGAAAATTCGTTAGTTTGACGTGTTGAGTTTAGAGATGATATTCCATGTTTTCCGGTTGATTACTAAATTAATTCCATACTTATTAAACCCAAGGTTTTAAGGTTATTTACACCAGATAGTGTCGAATTGTCTCATTGTATGGAAACCAACAACAGTGAAATTAGCGATAATAATTATTATGAAATATTTATGATATCGATCAACGAACTCAAATTTTATGGAAATCTATCTCAGTACATCCCTTCCTAGGATTATGGCCCCACGACACAGAGGTTGTGTGTGATTTTGAGTATACTACACGTACTTAGTTCACTACGATAATTTCCAATATGATTAGCTACTTAGTGATTATCACGCCATTCTGATTCCAGTCATAGACTTGAGCCAGACCGGAAAGAATGGACCTAGTCGTAGTCTTTATGTTATTGTATTAAAGACAAAAATGTAAAAAGCACTGTACGTGGTAATGTGTCAATCGTTTATAAAGTTATTTCGTTTTTAGAGTTTTTGGTTTTAAATTTATGAAAATATCGAATACTTACGCATAAAACCTGATGCCATGACTCTTGCAGTGTTTGCTCGAGTTGCTTATGCACCATTTCACGGTGCATTTTGTTATAATTTTGTTGTGCTCACTAGTGCGGACGGCGCACCGCGCAGCGCAAGACTGATCAACGTAATACACATAAGTATAAGCCCTACCCGCCTGGGCACATAAATGGTGGAGTAAATTTTCAAGCGAGTTTCCATCCATCAGCCTAGTTCGTCCACTGCTGCACATAAGCCTTTCCAGGACCTTGCCACTCCCGGCGATCATCCTGGAAGAATTGCCCATACTCACATACGCTGGGCAGGCGAGTTGGTGAGCGCGGTGCCGGAACCCTCGCATCAGTGACGCCGCTGCCCGTCACCAGTCTGTTACATATAAGGCCCGGCTATTAGGGATGGATATACCGCCATCCATCGGTCACAGGCATGGTGGGCCTCCTGGTTTTTTGCCTGTGAGCTGTCCTCTCACTCTCCCCCGAATTACTTCGAGGGGGTCTCCAAGTAAGATGGTGGTACCTCGACAGAGTCCACAGTCGAGCCCGTCATCAGCTCTACCACCTGTTAGATTTTCCAAGCGAGTATTTTCCAAGCAAGTTTCCATAAAATTTTAGTTCGTTGATATCGATACAAATCACAAGTCAAGACAAGATCATCTAATTCAGACCGCATTTTATGGTTATTGTTTATTTCTCAGGTACACAGATTTAGCATTTTGTTCGACAGATTAAGTCGTTTCTTTTTTTTATTCTTACCTTTGTCTTCACATTCTTCGTTCGTTTTTATAACTCGCCAACTTTATTAATTTTTTCAGTTATCAGCCAAATTTCTTTTGATTTTTGAGCAATACCAGGATATGGATGGAAAAATGTTAATGTTGTTATTCAAAGATTTGGTATTTATTCATGGTTAAAAGAACTTTCCTTTAGAGAATTGAAAAAAAAAACAAGATCTGTTGTAGGACACCCGATTGGAACGAAGTTCTAACGTACTGTAGAAAAAGTATCGTGACGGTCCAAGTCTTACAAATAAATACTGTAAATATGTTGATATTGGTGTCACTTAAATACTATAAATATGTTGATATTGTTGTCAATTAAATACTGTAAATATGTTGATATTGGTGTATATAAATACTATAAATACGTTGATAATGGCGTCAATTAATAATAATAATAATAATAATAGCCTTTATTAATTAATTTCTCATGCAATTTCAAAATTTACATTACATTATATAAATATAATGCACAAAATTCGGAAGGCCCGGCTATTAGGGATGGATATACCGCCATCCGTCGGTCCCAGGCATGGTGGGCCTCCTAGTTTTTTGCCTGTGAGCTGTCCTCTTACTTTCCCCCGAATTACTTCGAGGGGGTCTCCAAGTAAGTTGGTGTTACGCCTCCACAGTCGAGCCTGGCATCAGCTCTACCACCTCTAAAGATTAACCCATAAAATAAAAGATTAACTACTTTCAAGTAAATACAATACAATACAATACAATACAATATCTTTATTTACCAAAAAGCTTACACTATTTTATTACATACTTAAGGTAACTTACTTAATTACGAACTAAAATTAGTGTGCATGTATAGATGAGAATAACTGTGGATCCCACGCTAAGTCTAACTTGTCCGGTGGAATCCAAGACTGATTATCAAAATTAATTAATTAATCCGAGGTTTAAAAACAAGAAGGAAGATATTTAACACTTAGAATAATAAAAATTAAAAAATAATTGGACATTTTTAAATTAGCACAAGGCTTAAATCTAAACTAATATACATATAAGTGTGAACTAAAAACTCTAATCATTGTAACAAAACTCCAGCTATTAAACTTGATAGAATGTAAAATAATACAAAGACAGTAGCAATTATATGTTTGTTTAAGGGCTGATTTAGGACACTGTTAGCAATAATACCTCTTGCTTTTGCTGTCGAGCGGTCGGGCGGACTACACATCCCGAGGATGCCTCGTTTAGAGGCGAAACACGTGTCGATAAGTTTTCTTGCTTGTTATTTAAGATTGCTTTATTTTGTGCTCGTACTGCTTGCTTTGCTTGTGCATGTTTTATGCGGGAGGGCGGGCGGTGCTTGAGTCTGCATTTTGAATAGCATGGTAAGAGTGTTTAGCGGAATATTGCAAATTATTAATATATCCACAAATTTATGATGGACTTCCGCAAAGTAACGCCTTTTTCAATAAATTTTTTCAATAAATAATACCTCTGTTTCTTCATAATTTAATGTTAGTAACCATTTCGTTATAATAGTTTTAGCTTCTTTAGTTGCTAACGTTTTTATATCGTTGTATCTGCAGGCAGTGTTATATATAAACGGAAAAGAAAATGAGGAAAAACGTTTTGCAAATGATGTTTTATGATGATGTTAAATATCCATAAATTATCAAAAAACCAAGCTTATACATATTCATTCACCATACCTAAAAACTAGCTGTATTCCACGAATCATAGCCCATGAGCATGATTGTATGCACTCACAGCAACCATCCTGCGACTGTAAACCTCTACAGTTGTAAAACAGCATATTACATACCTTGGCCTAAATATTGACAATAAATTTAATTGGGGTCCACATATAGAACGTATATGCAATAAATTAAGAAGTTTACTAGCCAAATTTAATGTTCTGAAATATAGATTGCAATACAATTTGCACACAATACACTAAGATTGTTGTATATATGTAAATGGCAGACTCAGTAATAAGCTATGGTATTTCTAGTTACGAGAGTACATACAGGACCTATTAACAAAAAATATATAATATTCAAATAAGATTATTAAAAACTATAGTGCCCCTAAAAGTAAAATATAAATATAAAGATAACTATGATGGACTGTTCCAATATTGCAAAATGCTTACGGTGTTACTACAAAACGGTGTTTAACTTTAGACAGTGTTTAAATCTGTTGCTGTCACTCTTTTACAATATGAAAGAAAAGGTGACAACGACAGATTTAAACACTGTCTAAAGTTAAACACCGTTTTGTAGTAACACAGTAGCTGTGTTACTACAAAACAGTGTTTAACTTTAGACAGTGTTTAAATCTGTCGTTGTCACCTTTTCTTTCATATTGTAAAAGAGTGACAGCAACAGATTTAAACACTGTCTAAAGTTAAACACCGTTTTGTAGTAACACCGTAAGCATTCTATGACAAGGCCAAGTTAGCAGTTATATCTGAAAATCAACAAAAAATTACACAGCTGGAGAAACATGTAAATTATGCAACACCACAACTTTTTGAATACCTAACTTTAATAATGAATATGGCAAAAGAGTTTGGAAGCACAATCTACCCTTTATACTAAACCAATTACCAAAAACATTAGTTGACAAAATTTAAGTCACATAGTATAAGAGGCTCTGAATTTATTAAAAAGGTATTATATTCACGAAAAATACAAAAATGGAAAGGAAGTGCACCCAAACTACAAAATAAAATGTATAAAAAATTAGTAAGATCAGTGTAAAATATTTATTAGAGAAGGTAACCATCTAAACTAAAGTAAGATTTATAAATTGAAACTTTTCATTTTTGTAAACATATTTGTTATATATTTTTTGAAATAAACAGTACTTTATTATTATTATTTCGAGAATTTTTGATCTCGTCTCTCTCTCTTGGCCAAAAGAATTTAAAGAGAGAGAGACGGTACATCTCTCGGTAGAAGCACAGTCGACCAAGGTTCAGAGCCCCAGGGAAAGAAACCGGCGAACGATGCGAGC
Source organism: Ypsolopha sequella (assembly GCA_934047225.1). Classification (NCBI taxonomy): domain Eukaryota; kingdom Metazoa; phylum Arthropoda; class Insecta; order Lepidoptera; family Ypsolophidae; genus Ypsolopha; species Ypsolopha sequella. The sequence goes on from OW204011.1 coordinate 13,604,632, forward strand.
AGTATCGAGCAGAACCGCCTTCTGCATCCGCGCTGGAAGCGAACTGCCACGGAATCCCAACCGTCTCAGGTTGGATTCGAGGCTGGTTGGTATTAACCCGTTCGCGGATAAAACAACTGGGATAATCTCGGTGGATGCCACGCCCAACATGTCGGTAACCTCGTGAGCCAGGTCGAGATACTTCCTCCTCTTCTCGGTTTCGGCTTTCACGAGGTTCTCATCGTGTGGGATTGTGATATCCACCAAAGACATCCGAGACTGCGCCCGGTCCATCAACACGATGTCAGGTTTATTCGTGAAAATAGTCCTATTCGTGATGATGATTATTGATATTATGTAGGTACACTTTTCAGTCACGGGCCCATAGGGACCCGGGCATTTGAAAGGCATGCATGGGGCCGAAGCATGAAGCAACAAGCCAGTGGAGAGCGCATGCGGGGGTAACGCGACTCGCCAAACATCCGCTTCCCAAAGCGTATAGGCGCTTGAAGCGAAGCCATTGGTTTTAGTCAGAGTTTGGCTGTGTCCGTGAAAACATAGCGCGTTTCTCTGAAAAAATCCGAAATTTACAGTAAATATGCCTACTTGTGCAATAAAATGGTGTGGAAAGAATACTTCTACTTCAAGTTACACAAAAGATGGAGTAACATTTCATAGGTAAGGGTTTTTCGTATACTTTTAATCTTCAAACTATAACAATTAAATATATCAATTGAACTTGCGCTTTGCGTTGATGTCTTCACGTCCTCTCTTTCTGTCGCACGGTGAAATGCACAACAGTTGTCTCTTTTTTTTTTCGATAGTGCTGTCCTACCGCGTGTTTAATAATTTATCGAACAATGTATTGTTGCTTACATACATTGTATGCATGTAAGTATATGTAATGTATGTAAGGTAAGTACTTAATGTAGGGATATTATTATACGCGTTTGTTTAGCGTCAGAAGTGCCTATGTTTATCAGTAGTGTCTGTCAGTGCATCTGATACCATTTTTAGGGTTCCATACCCAAAGGGTGCCTAACGGGACCCTATTACTATATTATGTGTAATAAAAAAATATGTGGATGCCCGGCTAACCTTCATTACAAAAAATAATCAAAACCCGAAGGATTATAATTATAAGAAAAATATACTCCAAATTAATTCATTTCAAAAATCAGTGAGTAGCTACTTTGTCAAATAAATAATTTTGTTTTATTTATTACCCAACAATACTTTCATTGGTATATCTTTGACAAACTTGGAAATTCCAAATTTATTTTTTCGATTTTATCGATATCGATAATTTTTCGTTTCACTTGTATGACATCCCTACACAAATTACGCATCAAATTTTGACCTTGAGCTGTCCAATCACAGCTCGCTAAGCTGTCACGTCCCCCGCCGTATATTGGTGACTTGTGTTTTGAAGGAGAATGTATCTCTGCGCTCTCCACTGGCTTGTTGCTTCATGGGCCGAAGCCAACATTGAAGAGGCCTTTGGTACCATTTAATCTAAATGTGAGATGGCTGCATCCATGGAGGCCTCTCCCTCATGTATCATTGAGATACACTAACGGACAGTCCCCCACAGTTGCCAAACTATTGCCAGGAAGGAAGCGACTTGGAGTGGGCTATGAGAATGGGATGCTAAATGGGCCGGATAACAGGGCTATGGAGTGAGATAACGGACATCTGCCTCGAAAATCTCTCACAGATGGTGACTTGCCGCTTGATAACTATCCAACAGGATATTATTATTATTATATTTGGTTAAGGATACCTGCTTCTATTCTGTATAAATTACACAAATTAAGTTAAATTAATCATTATTATTTATTAGTTTATCAACGTCATATCCAGACGGTTGTCCACAATTACAATATCTCTAATCGCGACTATATAATATGTACAATGTCCTCAAACTGTGGTCTAAAGTATTCTTCATATAATTGCTTCAATGTACCCTTCCCTATAGGACCGTTACCGTGAATGATGGGCGGTAGTTGTTGCGTTTCTTTATTCTTCAAGCGGTAGCCCCTTGTTGCGTTGACGACCTCTATGTGATCTGTCGGAGAACAAACACATTTGAAACCTCTATGTGCCCTGTCGGAGAACAATCACATTTGAAACTTCTATATACCCTGTCGGAGAACAATCACAATTAAAACCTCTATGTGCCCTGTCTGAGAACAAACACATTTGAAACCTCTATGTGCCCTGTCGGAGAACAAACACGTTTGAAACCTCTATGTGCCCTGTCGGAGAACAAACACATTTGAAACCTCTATGTGCCCTGTCGGAGAACAATCACATTTGAAACTTCTATATGCCCTGTCGGAGAACAATCACATTTGAAACTTCTATATGCCCTGTCGGAGAACAAACACATTTAAAACCTCTATGTGCCCTGTCGGAGAACAAACACATTTGAAACCTCTATGTGCCCTGTCGGAGAACAAACACGTTTGAAACCTCTATGTGCCCTGTCGGAGAACAAACACATTTGAAACCTCTATGTGCCCTGTCGGAGAACAATCACATTTGAAACTTCTATATGCCCTGTCGGAGAACAATCACATTTGAAACTTCTATATGCCCTGTTGGAGAACAAACACATTTAAAACCTCTATGTGCCCTGTCGGAGAACAAACACATTTGAAACCTCTATGTGCCCTGTCGGAGAACAAACACGTTTGAAACCTCTATGTGCCCTGTCGGAGAACAAACACATTTGAAACCTCTATGTGCCCTGTCGGAGATCAAACACATTTGAAACCTCTATGTGCCCTGTCGGAGAACAAACACATTTGAAACCTCTATGTGCCCTGTCGGAGAACAATCATATTTGAAACCTCTATGTGCCCTGTCGGAGAACAAACACATTTGAAACCTCTATGTGCCCTGTCGGAGGTCAAACACATTTGAAACCTCTATGTGCCCTGTCGGAGAACAAACACATTTGAAACCTCTATGTGCCCTGTCGGAGAACAAACACATTTGAAACCTCTATGTGCCCTGTCGGAGGTCAAACACATTTGAAACCTCTATGTGCCCTGTCGGAGGTCAAACACATTTGAAACCTCTATGTGCCCTGTCGGAGGTCAAACACATTTGAAACAAGAAGAGAAACTTTGAACGCGCAATATGTTTTTATCTAGGCATCGACAACTTTGGTAGTTTACTCCGGGTATGTATGAGGGGGGCAAGACGATTAATGACAAATTTGGCACGATCTCTCACAATTTTTATGTGAGGGCCGAAGGAGAGTCGGTTGTCAGGTGTAACATCTAGATATTCAGCTTGTTTTTTCAAGGAATGTTAGAATTTTGCGCTATCCGGAATCCGAGTGACGACGTCATAATGCAGTGCGCGCTAATATGAACGTTATTTTAATGTAGTTCTGTCGATATTTGTACCGACGGAGGTTGACGCAAGGTCGTTGGCGACTACCTGCCTCTTAAGTGTACAAGTATGGACTGTGACTTAGCCTTGACATCCCCTTTGGGATTCATATCGTAACATTGTAGTTTTATGTTAAGCCTATCACCACCTATCACCACTATCACCACCTATCACCACTTATCACCACCTATTACTATCTCACCATATCATAGCACAGACAGCCTAACCAATGAACGGCAAATTCCTTTCTACAGTGAAATAAAATATACATAGTAAGTAACTATATTCTAATACTTACTGCTAGCATGAGATAGGCTCATAAATATAGTCGCATTATGATCGAGTGTCATCTGAAACTCCTTTCTTAATGATTCTTCCAAATAGATGTTAGTGTAAAACAATTGATCTTCATTATCTTCAACATAATTCTTGTAGTTCAATATTCTCTTCAGGTATGGTAAGTATCCTGAAAATCATACAATGATAGTACAATCATACAATGATAGTACAATCATACAATGATAGTACAATCATACAATGATAGTACAATCATACAATGATAGTTCAATCATACAATGATAGTACAATCATACAATGATAGTACAATCATACAATGATAGTACAATCATACAATGATAGTTCAATCATACAATGATAGTACAATCATACAATGATAGTACAATCATACAATGATAGTACAATCATACAATGATAGTACAATCATACAATGATAGTACAATCATACAATGATAGTACAATCATACAATGACAGTACAATCATACAATGACAGTACAATCATACAATGATAGTACAATCATACAATGATAGTACAATCATACAATGATAGTACAATCATACAATGATAGTACAATCATACAATGATAGTACCATTATACAATGATAGTACCATTATACAATGATAGTACAATCATACAATGATAGTACAATCATACAATGATAGTACAATCATACAATGATAGTACAATCATACAATGATAGTACAATCATACAATGATAGTACAATCATACAATGACAGTACAATCATACAATGACAGTACAATCATACAATGACAGTACAATCATACAATGACAGTACAATCATACAATGAGAGTACAATCATACAATGACAGTACAATCATACAATGACAGTACAATCATACAATGACAGTACAATCATACAATGACAGTACAATCATACAATGATAGTACAATCATACAATGATAGTACAATCATACAATGATAGTACAATCATACAATGATAGTACAATCATACAATGATAGTACAATCATACAATGATAGTACAATCATTCAATGATAGTACAATCATACAATGATAGTACAATCATACAATGATAGTACAATCATACAATGATAGTACAATCATACAATGATAGTACAATATCACAGAAGTCTACAGAATTAAACTTAATTATTGATGGTTATATATTTTTGAACCAAACAAAATTCAATATATTATCGTTGAAACAAAAAATAGTAGTTGGCAGTCCAGGGCGGCTATTCTCGCAACATTTTTCACACGCTTCATGTTTCATACGACTTTGTTACTCGCGTAATAAATGCCGTGTGATAATAACTCTACGAAGTAAAATTCCTTAAAAGAAATTAAGGAGTAGGGGGTTTGAGAAAGGGTTGTCTAAAAGCTATGGTATTTATTTGTTTAAGGTGACAGACTGATTGATGCACCTAAATTTATATTAGAGACAGGGATAACCTTACATTTTAGTTGCCAATACCAGAGAATATAAAGTATTACTACCAATGCTATTGATTCGATTGTGGGCTTGTGACAATTTTTTTAAAGGATTTCTTAAAAAGTGTAACTGTTTACTTGCCCAGTCTCTATTATAAACTTGGCTGCATAGTCATTATTTACACGTCATAAATTCTCCATTCTTGTAGACTTTATTGGCGTTTTCTCTTACTAGTTTGTCAGTATCAAATTCTACCAGGCGTAGCTAAAGCCCGCAACTCACTTTGCCATTTGTCCCATTTTTGTCACGCCATCTTTGCCTGTCAGATGGACGATATAAGACAGGTTGCGTATGTTGTGAACCGCACACAACAAACAAAACCACAAAGAAAAACAAACAAAAACAAAACAAACAACACAAACAAAAACAAAACAAACAAACAACCAAACAAAAACGAAACAACAAACAAAACAAAAAACAAAAACAAACCCACCAATAATACCTCCCGAGTTCAGGAAAGGATATACCTCGACTCTGTCTTCTCTCGGGTACCGTTCAATGAGACCGGAATCAGGATAACAATTAAGCTCAGCAGAAAATAGCACCTTAGTTGCTGGAAATGTTTTAAACTTGCTGATGATTTCATGTAAACCTGACAGGAATATCAAATCGTAACTGAAAAATAAAATGGTTAAGATTAATGAAAGCCCTGTAGCCCAAGCATGAAAACATCTCCGTATAGTTACGTTTGAAACTAAACTTAGGTTGCCATACGTAGCTGTTAGTTCCGCTACTGTCCGCTTGGAGCGGTTTCCCAGATTCCATACGATTTTGATGTAGTTTGAAACGCAACTATACATAGATGTTTTCATGCTTAGGGTACTGGACCCGCATCTGAATTCAAATATTGACCTTTTATTAAAATTCAAATAAAAATATAAAGGGCTTTTATTGAAATTCAGAGGTAACAGGTTCAAATTCCGTAGATGCACATTTAACACGTTAAGGGTCCGTACAAAGTCAGATGCAAAACTTCAAATGATCATTTCACATTGCGTAACTTGGTCAATCGGTTTCATAACAATTATATAGATAGTGACTATAGAGCTGATCTAAACATTTTGGAAAAAACGCAAAGGCTTCAAGAACCCGCTCCGAATCGTACTTCATACATATCTAAAAACCATTATAACTCACGAAAGTGGAACAATTCAATCAAATAAATTTTAGGCTTTCATTTAGACGGTCAATATGAAGTGGTGTATGTCCCTGATTTATTCACAAACATTGCGTTAAAGACCAGAAAAATGTTTAAAATAATGGGTTTTCGCCCTAAAATCGAGTACTTTTACAAGGCTTCGTTAAGTGACTTATAAACATTTAACAAGCAAAGTAAGCACACACACCACTTGTAAGTATCATCAATATTCTAATTAATAAAAACAGAATAAAAAAAACAAGTAATCGAGGCACAATTAAGGTATTCGGAAATAATAATTATTCAGTAATCAGCAATCAGTAATTTCCAACGCAATTCGAACGGCGTGGAGCAAAGTGTAAGGCGCTTGTTTAGATCAGCCAGCCAAATATGCGCTTTATTGTTGCGATACGTATCGCTTTGCGGTGAGTTGATTCTTAAGTTGATTCGGTTCTGCACCGGGTTCTCAAGTTCGCTCGACAGAAAAAAATTACGAAGTTACCTCTACATTTCATATTTTTCGAGTGTTTTCCTTAAATTGTACAGCCTTTACATTTGTATTAAAAACAAGTGACCAATAACCTCGTCTAAACATTTTCAAATATTTCATTAATTTCATCTAGAAGCCGAGTTATTAAATAAAAACGCAGCTTTTCTTGAGCGCGAGTTTCTTGGTGGTCGTAACAGCCACGGCTGAGAGCGCGTTACTTTAAACTAAAAGGAAACGTCATAGAGTTTGGTTCTGATTGATGCAAAATGAGGTGCTCAATCTGACCTTATAATTATGCACCCTTAAGCTGTGTGACCATATTTGTGCCCAAAGGCGATAGGGCTCACCACCTTGGACGATACAATAGACGGTGAAAAGTGGATGTACTCCAAAACACCTCTGACACCACAACGGCGACTCATGTAGTAATTATGTTAATGTTATGGCATAGACTAAGTATTACTACGTATACAAGGTGTAATCTTTAAGTGTGACCAGGCGATTATTCCGTAACTATTACAGATATCAACAAATTTTAAACTGATATCGAAAGTAAGTAGTATGATATAGAATTATCCAAAATTTCGACATTAAACATTCCCATACATTGTATCGCACAACAAGGACGTCACTTCAAACATCTGCTTTGAATAGAAAATGTTGCACTAACTAAGAAATAAATTTGTAGATATATTAATAATTTGCAATATTCCGCTAAACAAGCGGAATATTGCAAATTATTAATATATCTACAAATTTATGATGGACTTCCGCAAAGTAACGCCTTTTTCAATAAATTTTAAGAAATAAATATTATTCAATTAAAAGATAGTTTTATTACTTTATTAGTTTAATAAACAGTTTTCTTTAATATCAGTACTAAGCTAAAATAACCTTTTAAAACAAGGAAACTAAAACCTTTCTACCAATCTCATACCAAATGTATGGGAATGTTTAATGTCAACATTTTTGATACTTATCGTTTGATTTTCAAAAAGTTATTGATGTCATTTTACTGATTAGGTAACGTACTTTGGATATCAGTTTAAAATTTTTTGATATCTGTAATAATTACTGAATAATCGCTTGGTCACTCTTAACGATTACACCCTGTAGACTAGCAACTCCCATACATCAGTTTGTAGCCACAAAAAAGGTGTAAAATTCTAACGAAATCTAGATGACGTTGCTAAATTCTCTAACGAACACGATGCTAAAAAAGACCAATTGGTGACGCTAGTGGCACAGCGATGTCACGTAACATAAAAATAATTCCCACTTCGATAATAGATGGCGCTGAAATATTCACCGTTAGTGTTGCCAACTTAGCGCCATCTAGTTTTTCTAAGCAAAGCTATTACAGCCACATGTTTACTTGGTAACCATGAAAGTTTACTTGTACCCAATTAAACAAAATACTGCTTTTTTGCAACACTTGGCGACACGCCTTGATGTATGGGAGTTGTCGGTCTTTACGTAAAGTAGGGCCACTGAGTGATGGCACTTATGACAGCTGCATTTAGTGATGAGGTACATTTCTAATTTCGGTTAAAAATAAAAATCAAGTGTGAGTTTACTCAACATTAGACACGTCATTCAACATTCAACATAATGATACAAAAGGAAAATGTGCCAAAAGCAGTGGCGTAGCTATCGGAGGGCTATGCAGTGTAGTGCCCCGGGGCCCCCAAGACATGTTTAAATATCTAAATCGAAAAAAGTATTTTACTATCATTTATTTTCGTTTAGTTTAACTTCGTCATTGTTTTGTTTTTAATTAAATATTATTGCGTAACTTGGCGACCTCAAAAACGATCTATAAAGAATGAGAAACTTTTTAAAAAATAAATCTTTGTTTCTATACGAATTCTGTTGCACAATAAAGCTACAATCAAATCGAAAAATAATAACCGAAACAAGTAGTACATCACTATCAACAATGAAGTATTACATTTTTTATTTCACACTTGCTTATAAATAATTACGATACTTTGTAGGCATTTAAACGCCATAGGCGCCATCACTCAGTGGCTCTACTGTAGTAATACTTACACTATGGTTATGGTTAGAGTAATAATTAAGGTCAGTATAAATCATTTTATAATGAGTAACGTTAAATTTCTGACCTATCAACGAACAGAATGATGTGTTTACTTGGATTAGTACTCTCAAAATTGTTCAAAAACTTTCTGAACAAATTTATCTTCAGGCTTGTATAATTCCAGTGGCAATTTTCATTCAAGTTCTGTACAGGTATACCATAAGCCTTCGCTGACAACATGAAATCCTGGTGGCCAGGATTGTTAACATCGGTTGCTACAGTCACAACGGTCACTAGACCTGAAAGTTGACATTAAATTGTTTATTTAAAAAGAATGAAGACTACGGCGCAGGTATGCTGTTCTCGGAAACAATTACCCATTTGCGCCGTTTGGGGTCGAAACGTTGGGTTCGTGGGGTCCCGAGGCGCGTAGTCTTTTTAAAGAAATTTCTGCGCGCCTGGTCAGCGTCACGGGTGACCCACGGGCTGGCACATTCCTCGGGCAGCGATTAAGCTTAGCGATCCAGCGTGGGAATGTCGCCAGCATACTGGGCACCTTGCCGCAGAGCAGCGATTTGGACGAAGGTTTTTATTTATAATATAGTTTATTTTTCAAGGTGTTTTAGTTTATTTTTAAGGATATTTTTAGTTTAGTTTAGATGTATTTATTTTATCTTTAATGTTATTTAAGTTAATTGTTGTAACAATAAATATATGTAAAATTTAAAAACAATCAACTTTAATAACATTAAAATTAAGATAAAAAGGAACTAAAATAAATACATCTAAACTAAACTAAAAATATCCTTAAAAATAAACTAAAACACCTTAAAAGACAATCTATATCATAAATAAAAAACTTCGTCCAAATCGCTGCTCTGCGGCAAGGTGCCCAGTATGCTGGCGACATTCCCACGGTGGCTTAAAAGCTTAAAAAAAATGTTTATTTATTTGTTTATTATTTATACAGCATTACAGGCATCCATTGCATAGTTCAATTTATTAAATATTTACAAGTACAAATAAAAACATTCACAAACATACAGTTTACTCATAACATTAAAATAACATTAAAATTCGACATATGGTAGTACAAAATAATTAATCTAATAGTTTAAATGTAGGGACATAGTCAAAGAAGCCTCTTTCTCACAAAACCTAAGCACTCTCGCATTACATCCATCAATCTGTCAAAAAACAAATCACACTCTGGCACTGAGGTCAAGAGAGCGTTACGCCAGGGCTACAGGCTTCTGGCGCCACTCCTTGCTGCGCTTCCAGACGGTTTTTGCGACCACCGCATCGGCTGTATAGCGCGCTCGCTCGCTCAAAGCGCTCGACACTAAGTTCGTCCTGTGCGCTCGATCGCTGTTTCAACCGCCCGCCTCCCCGCACACCGCCGCGCCCTCCCGTGTCCCGAGAGCGCAAGTCACTCGAAGCCTGACACCCATGGCCGAAAAAAGTGGATTTTCAGCCCATTACCAATTTTCATTTATATACATTTATATTACGCAAAAAAACCGGCCAAGTGCGAGTCAGACTCGCGTACCTAGGGTTCCGTATTGTGGATGATAAATTTAATTTTGTCATTTTTTTCGTGAATTTCTCAACCACTTTATTTTTCCTGTAATCTTTACATAAACACATAATACTATGATTTTCTTCATATTTTTCGGTCCACCAGTTTTGGAGACAGGGGGCTTTATATAAAGCCAAACTACATATTTGTAACAATCAGTTTTTTGATATCAATATCGTATTTTTAATAATAGTAGTTTATGCTATTAGGGCGAAAAGGAATAAATTACGAGGATGATTTAAAACACGAGCGTAGCGAGTGTTTTAAACGTAACCGAGTAATTTATTGCTTTTACGCCCGTGTATCATACTACGTTTTTCAAAGCATAGTGTGAGGAAATGAAAACAAATATAATCTTGTGAACTTTAAATTATAATTGGCTCAAAAGGACTGTATCCAGAGCCGTTAAACAGTGGAAAATAAAGTTTATCATCTATGGTACACAGGAAAGGCTGCAGGTTAGCCAACCATTGTAAATAAATAAATAAAATAATAATAATAAAGCCCTAGGGCAAAATAATCGACTTTTTGTTCGGTTTTGATGCATAAAAAGTGGGCCTTTACGAGCACATGCATTGAAAAATAATTTATTTACATTTGTCACTTTTGTTTTTGGAAATATTTTGAACAATTTCAAATTTTTCATATTTTTTTTTACACCGTGATATATTTGTGTGCCAAATTTCATGTCTTTATTTTTAACGGTGCTAAAGTTACGAGGCTGTGACATACGGATGGACGGACGGACGGATAACTGAGTCTCACCATAGAGGTTCCTTTCGTACCTTTTAAGTACTACGGAACCCTAAAACTATAACAATGTACTGAAGTTACAAATTTTTATGGCCGGATCAATGACGCGCCATGTGCAGGGATGGCAGAATATCAGTGTCACAGATTATTCTGTGGCGTATGCTGAGCCAGCGCCCTTTCAGCCTCTATGTCAAAGATTGTAATCTTTTTGTATTTGTTATTTGTTAAGGTCTAAAAGTGTACTTTTTGAGTTTTTTTGTAAGAGGTTTTGAATAAAGTTTCTATCTATCTATCTATCTAATTTAACAGTGTGGATCCGCATTGCAAAAAAGCTGATTAACTCACCTTTGACCTTTACAATAATCTCCAGGAGCTGCGAAATTATGATGTATAATACAAGGGCCTTCATATTGTTCCCTTTGGTAAATTTGCCCATTTGCTCTGTGAAAGAATATAAAATATACTCTATTAAGGCGCTACAGAAAAAAAATAGACACTTTTAGAAATCTACTTCAGTAAATAATGTATTATTTTGATAAAATAATATATTAATTTTGGAATATTTTTCTAGGGACCTGTTAAGAGCGCACCGAGCTTTTTACACAGTCAAACAGATTTTTATAACCCTTGTTTGAAGTAGTAAACAATTAAATTAAAATTTAGGGAAATATATTGGATCTATTGGGTATATATACACTAGACTGTATACACGATGGAAACACGATTTGTTAAAGTTGGCTCGATAGAATAAATTCGCAAAGTTACCTCTTTTCGAATATTTTTTTCCTCTTTTTCCCTACTTTTTAATATAAATAAGTAATTAGATATTATGATTTATTTACTAAAATAAAGTTCATAGATGACTGAAGCGTTTATACACGATGGTTTTTATTTAAGAACAATATATTGAAAAAAAAAAACAACGAAAAACGTTGAAAAAGTGCAAAAGTTTGGTTATTATCGTTACTCTTTACACGTAAAGAAAAACACAGAGACAAAGGCAAACCCTCGGTGTGCCCTTAAACAGAAACGCGATTGGAGCAATTCGAGCTCGATACAAATATTTATTGAAATGAGGTCTTTTTCGACACCAATTCTCCTGGTTTGACAATTTGGAATGACATATGGACTAAAATTATATTTTATTAGATGGTTTTTAACGGTATCTGGAACCTGGTTAAACGAAATTTTGATAATAACTTGTCTACATTTTATATTAATTAAAAACTAAAATTAGGCTACGACTACAACTTTGCTATTCTACTTTGGAGAACACTTTTAAAAAAGATAACACTCTGCTCTGCAATGTTTGGAACAGACGAACAGACAAGTGAAACAACCGAGAATTAAGTAGATACTGTATATATAGATATTTATTAAAGGTCTTAAATACTAATAGTACAGAAAAGTAACAGTATTACGTCCAGGCAGTGTTCTTGAATTAACGCTCGGGAGACGCACGTGCTAGATTAAGGCCCTTAATACCGCCAAATGGGTACTTTCTAAAGCCTACTCCTCTTTTATGGCCAAAACAAAAATACTGAAAAAATGTATAATGGATTATCAACTCTAGGACAACATATGCAACATTTTTCTTTTTCATTGAAAATTGTTTCAACTGAATGGTGTTTTTTGGCTTGAATTTCCTACTGCTCCTAACCGGCTTAGGTGATTTAATTCATTTATGCTTTGATAAATAGATAAACTTGATAGCTATAAATATAACATGTAATTATTCAATCGAACAATGACGCCCATGTTAAAAGTATTATTTTCTTCTATTTTGCCCTTTCAAGGACGCAGCGAGCGTCGTAACAGCCACCACGCATTATGCACTGATTTGAACGTTATTTCAATGTCGTTTTCGTCGATATTCATACAGACAAACATCGAGCTGCTAATTTGGCGACGGTAATCGCCTTAATTATTAAAGGGTGTTTCACTGTTTATTTTATTTATTTATTTTTCTTAAGGATAACCAGTAGTTAGTAAGCTAATTGTAACAAAACATATCAAACTGTAATTAATGCTTAACTCCTGACGTATTAAGGTAATCACAGCTTGCATTATTTAAGTATCGTTTTATAATAAATAAATATAAGTTAAATATTATACACCTGGTTAAATAACAATTTTGAATTTGTTTCCTAATATAAAAAGTTTATATTAAAAATTATGGTACTATAAAGTTAGTAAAACTATGTATTTAACAAAAAATATTATTTTGCTTTGGCCAAAACCTCCCTGCACATTAATTTAAAACGACTTCTATTAATGGTGTTGATATCACAATGATCGCTGATTGTATTATAGGTGTTAAGAATTTGAGAAATTTGGGTGAATTTGCAAAGGACAGTCCTGAAGAAGGGCGGACCAAAGAGTTTAATAGGAGCACGGGGATAATTAAATGGAGTTCTTATGTAAATTTTTAATCATGTCAGGAGTCGAACCTTTAATATAGAATCTGTGTTTACTACTCTTTATCCAAAGTTTTTGTTAATAATCCAGATTTGAGATTTATTTATGAAACAAGATCATTAAGCTTTTATTATGTCATATGCCATACGATAAAATAGGAATCGAACCTATCTGTATTTAATTCAAATATTTAATGTTATGTATTTATCTAAATCTTGCAAGTAGTTAATGTAAAATGTTTAACTTATACATTATTAAATCAGTGGGATGTCAAAGGAACAATAAAACAAGTAAATGATCCAAATGATCCAAAAGAATACTCATCTTTTATTATTCCGGCAGTTTTCTCTTTATTCCAGCACCATGACTTTTTGCACCAAATATACGACCATTAGACATCGTAAAATCTGCTTTCTCCAAAAGCAAGTGTGTCCCTCTCTCAATACCGAATTATATTTTATTTACTAATAATGTTAATTTTCTCTTTCATCACAATAAATTCCCTAACCCAATCCCGTACCGCCGTGACAGTCATTCTACCCGTCCCAGTACAACTTTTTGTAAAAACCCCAGGTACTTTAGTTTTTCAACTTATTGAAAGTAGGATTGTATGTTTTTATTGCGAAATCTATCGCTTTGAATACTCTAATTATTATTAATGCCTGTCATGTAAGCAGAAGGTCGCAGGTTCAAATCCTGGTCAAAGGAATTTTTTCAAAAAAAATTGTGCTTTTAAATTTGTTTCTGATTGATTTCTTGTTTGTGATGCATTCTAATAATAATTATTGAAAGTAAATCATTATTTATGATTTTTACATATTACAATTCATATAATAATTTATGGTGTAAGACCAACAATAGCACAATAAGTAATTCATAATAATCCAGCTTACACATAACATCCTTGTATAGTAACTACCTCAAGTCAAACACATTAATGGTCGCTGATAACTATCACAACTATATTAATTATTTTTAAAAGTAATATTTATAAACCTTAAAAACTATTACAGCCAACTCTACACACTTAAATATGAATATTCTATCACACGCATTAGGGCTGCCTAGATAAATGCGCGGGTGTCGGGTGGCATCTCAACTCTCCGCTTCCGTACGGCGCACCTCTACACCGAGGTATGCCGAGATCTAGAAGCGCGCGTTTAGGCCGTTTTATATGAAGACATAATACTGTTACTTTTTCTACTGTGACAAAAATATGTTGGTATGATTCAGAGCTACTTTTGTGGTTGATGTTTACAGTAGACATTGTTCTTAATAATAGTATATTTATAAATTCCTTTAAAATATTTATATAAACTGATCCCTTTGCCTATCACTAAAGTTGTCTTACAACATTCCTTTAATATTTTGTCACAATGTTCTTTACCTAAAATCTGTACCTATTCTCACTACATCTACATTCCATAAAAAATTTATTGTAAAAGCGTGTTTTAAGTTTGTGTGCCCATACATTTACAACGCAATTCATAAAATAACAAAATTTAGCCGGAAAAGCCAAATTGACAACGTTATACGGTTAACCCTTAGTTTGTAAGGTGGAAAAAAGTTACACAAGATGTAACGTGGAGTCCTGGGGACTCCGCGAAGAAAAAAGAAAATAAACACAAGAATTTAAGAAAATCAATCGTTTATTTGGTAAACTTAGTTATCTTACTACAACATAACATTAGCTTATTAGTGGAAACTCTAATTGAGATATTTTTTGTTATAACTCGATATATTTCGGCCCTCGGTATGGGGCCGTCATCAGTCGAATGTAAAAAAATTTGTGACATATAATTTAGGTATCATAATAAAAAAATAAAAAGTAAAAGTGACACTTGTAAACAATTTTAGTTTTAAACTATTTTCTAAAAAATAATAAAGTAGGTTTCTCTAATTTTAATTTAATGTAATAAATATAATAAATAATTTTAATATGTTGCTCTTCTCATGTAATATTATAGATCATGTAATAGTTGTTGTTAGTAATTAAAATTTTTGCATACCAGTAATGGTAAAATGTGATTGGACATAAATTTACGAACAACTGTTATACTTACACACATTTTATAGCAAATAAACGTTTTGTATTGTATTGTATTGCAATTAATACAACGAACAAAAATTTTATAGAAATCTATCTCAGTATCCCTCCCCACGATACGGAGGTTGTGTGTGATTTTGAGTATACTACACGTACTTAGGTCACTACAATAACCGCAATATGATTGGCTAGTGGTGATCACGCTATTCCGATTCTAGCCAACCATAGACTTGAGTCGGACCAAAAAGAATGGACCTCGTCGTAGTCTTTAGACTATGGTATTAAAGACGAAAATGTAAAAAGCACTATACGTGGTAATAAGTCAATCGTTTATAAGGTTATTTCGTTTTTAGAGTTTTTGGTTTTAAATAATTTATGAAAATTTCGAATGATTACGCATAAAAACTGATACCATGACTCTTGCAGTGTTTGCACGAGTTTCTTATGCTCTATTTCACGGTGCAATCCGGCATTTTGTTCCTCCTTCTTGAAGGCGCTCTTATCCCAGAAGAGTGACTCTCTGTCTTTTTCTTTACGTGTAAGGAGTAAACAAAATAACCACACTTTTGTACTTTTTCGTTGTTTTTATCGGTTTTTAAATTGTTTAAAAATAAGGGATATGTTTATTAAAACCCACTTACGTGGTCGACCTAGAACATTTAAAGAGCAATATTACCAGATATGTTTCGTTAATAAAAGAGTGGAATTATGGAAATGGCATGATTTGAAAGGTCTTATTACATGCTGTGTTCGTGAATTATTTCTATCGAGCAAAGTTTATCTGATCGTGTAACACATGCGTGGAAGACCTAGATAAAGGTTTGAACTATATTGCGTATTTTTTTTTGGAAGTTTTAGACGATATTTGAAAATTCTATTTGAGTTGTGCTCATTAGTGCGGACAGCGCACCGCGCAGCGCAAGGCTGATCAACGCAATACACATAAATATAAGCTCTGCCCACCTGGGCACATAAATGATGAAGTTAAGTTTTAAAAGCGAGTTTACGCTTTCATAAAATTTTAGTTCGTTGAATTAATATTGCAAAATGAACAGGTTCGATTCCCTACCCAATGTGCTGTCCTTGTACTCGTATATTAGTTATGCTCTTGGCGACAACTAGCTAACTCTCTCACGAGAACCTGTTTAGATTGACATTAGCGGTATTGTATTGCTGTATCTTGTTGCTGTTTAAATGTGCCATTGTGTCTTGTTTGTTGACTCCAAGACGCAAGTAGAAGTGTTCAGTGAGACTCTATCTCGGTGTGACGTCACTCGCCGCGAGTCTGCAATTGGACGTAGGGGAGGTAGGCTTTCAACAATCATTTACGTGACAAAGTGTTAAGTCAAAAGTGTTTATGCAACGTAAGTACCACGGGGATGGCGTGACACAAATTTTATACCAGCACCTCTGTCGCCACTTTTTTTAATAACACATGGCACTGTGCCAAGCTATTATTATACATAATGTGTAAAAAGCTATGACCAGCGGCCGTACTATGACACAATTAGGCCCGTGTTGATAATGTTTAAAAAAATATACATTGCGGCGTTTATATTCTAATTCAATGTGTGACACTCTTTATAACCTGCAATGGACAAAATATTGTCTAATTTCTACGCTACTTGCTACAAACATAAATATTTCATGGTAAGGTTGAAATTTTATTTACCGCAAGGTTTGTTCTGTAAATATCACATCAAAATAAATTAAATTCCTTTGGATGTCTTATTTGCGTTATTCGAAGAGTTAGAATTATTTGCCACGCTGCAATACACCATTTTTACAATATGTTTGTTCTAACGCGTTCGGTTGAGAAATGACAGGCCCGTGGGTTATGTCTTGAGCTTGAGCCTAAAACTTGTTTGTGTATAATCCGTACCCCTATTATAAATATGCGAAAGTATGTTTGTATGTTTGTCCTTCCTTCACGCAGCAATGGAGAAACGGATCGACGTGATTTTTTGCATAGAGATAGTTTATGGGCCGGAGAGTGATATAGGCTACTTTTTATTCCGGAAAAATGCAAACTAAATCAGTGTGGGCAAAGCCGCGGGCAAAAGCTAGTTTGTTTATAAATCTGTATGACTGGTTGCCAAATTGCCAACCCAATCTTAAAACCTGGGTATCCGCTGAAAATCAGCGTCGTGGCTACAGCTGCGATATTATGGTGAACGGAGAACATTTTGGTATAATTTATTTTTTAATTAGTTTGAATTACTAGTTCTTACTAAGTTTAATTTGTTTAAATTACTAGTTTTTACTAAGTTTAATTAGTTTAAATTACTAGTTCTTACTAAGTTTAATTTGTTTAAATTACTAGTTCATACTAAGTTTAATTAGTTTAAAATACTAGTTCTTACTTACTTTAAGTTTTCACTGCAAAATACAGCGTTGATCTATTTTGGAAGCTAAAATTAAAATGAGAAACTGGCTCCTACCTAGCACTAGATTATGATGAAACTGAAGCTTTGGTGGTAACCCAAAAATAATAGTAGTTTATGCTACAAGGGCGTAAAGGAATAAATTACGAGGACGTTTTAAACGTAACCGAGTAATTTATTGCTCTTACGCCCGTGAATCATACTACGTTTTTCAATGCATAGTGTGAGGAAATAAAACAAATATAATTTTGTGAACTTTAAATTGTAATTGGCTCAAAAGGACTGTATCCAGAGCCGTTAAACAGTGGAAAAAAAAGTATGACATTTATGGTACACAGGAAAGGCTGCAGGTTAGCCAACCATAGTAAATAAATTAAAACAAAAATAATAATAAAGCCCTAGGGCAAAATAATTGACATCTGTTCGGTTATGATGCATAAAAAGTGAGCCTTTACGAGCACATGCATTGAAAAATTAATGAAGTAATTTATAACACCTGTGTATTTATTTACTTTATAACATATCTGCACTGGTGGTAGAGCTGAGGCTGGGCTCGACTGTCGAGGTACCACCATCTTACTTGGAGACCCCCTCGAAGTAATTCGGGGGAGAGTGAGAGGACAGCTCACAGGCAAAAAACCAGGAGGCCCACCATGCCTGGGACCGATGGATGGCGGTATATCCATCCCTAATAGCCGGGCCTTATATAGAACAGACTGGTGACGGGCAGTGGCGTCACTGGTGCGAGGGTTCCGGCACCGCGCTCACCAACCCGCCTGCCCAGTGTGAGTGTGGGCAATTCCTCCAGGATGACCGCCGGGAGCGGCAAAGTCCTGGAAAGGCTTATGTCCAGCAGTGGACGAACTAGGCTGATGAATGGATGATATCTACACTTACACTACACATAACACACACCTTTTTAGGGTTCCGTACCCAAAGGGTAGCCAACGGGACCCGATTACTAAGACTCGTTGTCCGTCTGTCTGTTCGTCTGTCACCAGGCTGTATCTCATGAACCGTGATAGTTAGGCAGTTGAAATTTTCACAGGTGATATATTTTAGTTGCCGCTATAACAACAAATACTAGAAAACAAAATAAAATAAATATTCAAGGGGGCTCCTATACAACAGACATGTTTTTTTGCCGTTTTTATAGATAATGGTACGGAAACCTTCGTGCGTGAGTCCGACTCACACTTGTCCGGTTTTTTATTCTTTCTTTGTGCATAAAATTTAACTGTACTTTTATAATTAAGTAGTCAAAATATGTTTTCTTAGGTCTAGTAGCTTAAACCAATTTCCATGGATTAATTTTTAAAAGATTTTTTTTTTTTTTTTTTACAGAGTATACGCCATTTTAGGACATAATTTTCATTATTTCTGTATATAAATTAACGATATTTTTTTATGATTTTTAAAGAATTGCCCGATGACCTTGTCACTTGAGAATTTTAGACATTATACTGATTGTATAATGTCTAAAATTCTCAAGTGACAAGGTGACTTCACAATAAGGCCCGTAAGCAGCCGAACAATTTGATGATGCAAATTACTTACAAGCGCTATCGCAATTATTGTAATACTTTGCTCAAAAGCCTTAAAAATAAATACGAGTCTGCCCTGCTAACAGAGAGTAAAGATTCATCCAAAAAGCTTTGGAAAGCCATTAAGACAATTAGCAACATTTCTAAGCAGTCAGGATCATCTGTTGATCTTTTAAAAACCAAATGCTCCGAAAAGGAATCGCTCAATGACTGTAATAAATATTTTGCTGATGTCGGTCAGAATTTAGCAAATAAAATTTTACAAAATCTGGACTTAACTGAGGAGGAGTTAGCAAATGTATTGAATACGAATACCTCTTTTCCAGACTCATTTTATATGCAGCCAACGGATGTAGTTGAAATTAGCGAACTGATAAATCAAATAAAGGATGATAGTGGGCCCGGAATAGATTGCATTGCAGGTCGTCTCCTAAAAAACATTGCCCAGTCCATACTTGAGCCACTTACACATATTTTCAATATCAGCTTATCGTCTGGAAAATTTCCAGATTGTTGGAAAGTAGCGGGTGTAGTCCCTATTCACAAGGAAGGTACAAAATCTGAACCTTGCAACTACAGACCCATATCATTGCTTTGTATATTCTCAAAATTGCTTGAGAAAATCGTAAATAAGCGTTTAATTCAATACGTGGACAAACACAATATCATTTCAACTAGACAATTTGGTTTTCAAAGGGGTAAATCCACGGAAAATGCGGTGTTGGAACTTTTGGCATCTGTTAGCTCTGCTTTAGATGGAGGTCAGGCTTGTTTGGGTGTGTTTCTGGATTTGGCAAAAGCCTTCGACACCGTTTCACCTGTTATTCTACTGCAAAAGCTGGAATGTTTGGGCATACGTGGAATTGCTCTTAATTGGTTTTCCAGTTACCTTACAAATATAAGCTTACGAACAAAGGTCGACCAATACTTAAGTGAGCCAAAAATCATTCATTATGGCATACCACAGGGGAGTATTTTAGGGCCTACCCTCTTTTTAATCTATATTAATGACATATGTAAGAATTTATTCCAACCCGAAGAAGGAGTTGAAGTCTTTTGTTATGCCGACGACACGGCTTTGGTATTCACTGGTAAAAACTAGGTATCGGCATTCTCGCGAGCTGAGGAAGGACTTAGACGTGTGGCTTCATGGCTTTCAAATAATCTGCTTACTTTAAACACTAGAAAAACAAAATTAGTTTGTTTTCAAAAAACTAAAGCATCTGAACCCGATCCTAAGCTAACGTTACACTCGTGCGACACGTCACTCCTCAATTCGGATAGCAATAAATCATGCCCTTGTCCATCAATCAGCCGTTCCGCTTCGGTTAAATATTTGGGACTGGTTTTAGACGAAAAATTAAACTTTGAAGAGCACATTTCCGCTCTTTCATCTCGTGTGAGACGTCTTATTCAGGTTATGAAACTCTTGCGTCGGAGTGCTGACCGGGAAGTTCTTAGACTAGTATACATCAGCCTCTGTCAATCTTTATTGTTATATTGCATTCCAGCTTGGGGTGGCTCAGCGAAGTCGACTCTCATCATGCTTGAAAGAGCTCAGCGGTCCGTTCTTAAGGTGATGCTTAGGAAACCTTACAGATTCCCCACCAAGACACTTTATAGGGAATGCAATCTGTTAACAGTGCGCCAAATGTATATCTTAAGAGCTGTATTAAGCTTTGGCATGTTGTGGTGTTAACTGAGTGAAACACAGGTTAGCTGTTAATAGTCCGATATATTCTAGTGGCTACAACCACACAAGAAAACACGTTGATACTACACAACGTCGGGAAGAGAACTGACGAGGCTACGTGCCTTGCCACAAGTCGTGCGCAATTACTTATTGCTATAATCAGCAATTTCATGACTCCACAGTACATCCCTTTCTACAAAAAAAAAATTTTCAAAATAAAATTTTTAACAAACTAAAAACATCTTTCATTGATTGTACATGAATGTTTCAAAACATACTACACTGATTGTACTCTGATACACTGTTGCAATAATAACATAATCTGACTCGACATTTAAACAATTGTAAACACAAAACAAGCTCGTAACATGAAACTGCCTACTGGCTGACGCAATTCTTATCTTGCTGTAATGAAAATAAATTTCAATGAAATAAAATTTCAACATTGTGCAGTACCATAATGTAAAGACTATTTTATAATATAAAATTACACAAGATTCTTTAAGAAAACAATACAAAAAAAAATGAATATAAATCTGAAAAACTCTTTAACACTAACTTCTGTAGAAATTACTCTGAAATTGAATACCAAATTAACAGATAACACTTGAATATCGAAACAGTAAAATAACATAATAACGGTGTTATAATATCAAAAATAGTGCTATAATGGAAAATTTTCAATTTGTTCAACCACACAATTCATAACTGGACTTTACACAGTATAATAATGTGAAAAAAAAAATGCTATCATAAAAAACTTTAAACAATTTATAGAGGAAAAATACAAATACAAAACTGTTACATAACACAAAAAAAATACATTTCCTGACATCTATCCGAATCCTAAACATTTTATAACTTTTTGGTGATCAATCCAAAAGCTAGAAAAATATCTAGTATACCAATAGTATATCTTTACGTCATGTAAGCGAAAATTCATGACTTTTTAACTTACATGCTTTATAGTTACACAAATTACAAACATAAATGACATTTCAATACACAATAATCTTCCTAAAATAATACACAAGAAATTCAATAAAATTCAAAAAATAAAAAATAAATTTCGCATTGCATCAAGGGTCTACATTTGCATTCTATTACGGAACCCTGTTTATTCGTCTTTGCTTATTTGCTCTAATTCGATGTCATTCAGATAGCGTTTCCTGCTTAACCTGAGTGTATATCGACATTATACATCACTTGAAAACAATAACAAAACACTAAAAAATTACAATCTACAAGAAGAGAAAGAAAAAATATCTAAGTTTCGGAAATCTCTCTAGGATCCCTTTAATGCGGAAAGAAAAAATATAACTTGATAGTTTGCAAAAATACTCTCTAGGCCATTTTACGATTCACCGAGGGCTCGGAACTACTTGAAGAGTGTTCAGGTTAAAATATGGCTTGCCCGTATCTATAGTTTCATTTAGCTCGCGGGTTCATATTCGAGTTATAAACTCACGGAACCCTAACATTTCATTTTATAATTTCTACGTTACACATGCTATTGCATTGAGATCTGAGTTGCTTAATCCGCATTCCCCAAATCTAATACCTTTAGCTCTTCTTTAAAACTACTTTCTAGTATGATCACTACTTTGTACTTTAAACAAAAATAACACAATGGTCACCGTTTCGTAAAATTTCGATTTTATGTTTCAATTTGCCTGCTGACGTCATTCGTCTTATACATGTTGCTGCATCGTATTTTGGAATGCCTGTGGAGCACTCTCCAAAGTTGACGCACTTAATTCTTTTCTTAACCACTTTCGCATATGATTACTACACTTTGTATATAATACGTACACTGATAAAAAACACAATATGATAACTGTTATCACTATCACAATTCCATAAATCTCCATTTTTTCTTCTAATTTCGAATTACTTGACTCGTTTGCACCATTCTGTGCTATGACAACTTGTTCGTTTTTACTTTGCGGTTTACCCATTTTTCGGAATTTTAACCACAAAATATTTACACGACTTTTACAAAAAACTGAATCTTTATCACTGAACCTCACAATATGTACTGTATGCAAAACCAAAAATAATACTCTTTATATACTTTAATCATTGCTCTAGAAAATCTACAAATCTAACAATTCCGATACGACGTGAGTTAGGTAGCGTTTTCTGCAAAACCCGACTGTATAGTCGTCAAAATAAACCATTTTTGAAAACAATAACACAACATAATAAAACTAAAAAATCTGATATAGGTACATAAAATACAAAGGTTCATAAAATATCTAAATAGTTGCTTCGTAACACGATATCACTGCATGGAATTGTACTGTATCCGGTCGTCACAAGAATTGTCACACGTTGTCAGCACTTTCGTATGTGTGTGTTCATATACACATCCTGGTTTCTCTGTAATGTATATCGGTGTCTTGTTTCTTTGCACATGTCGTATGTTGCTAATAAAAATTCGCTAAATACCTCCATGGCTCAGAAAGCTTCTCAAAATATTCCTCGATTTTCTTCTTTTGTAGCCACGTTCTTGAATTCTCTTACTTCTCTTGGTAACGGTGTCGAAGTCATCACTTGCAACACGTCCGCACCTTCACGTTCCGATTTTTTCTTCGGTATGCTGTCCTCTAGGCTATGTTTGTTATCTGGGCTACTGCTGACCTCCGGGTTTCCTCCGGGCTAATGCTGACTTCCTGCTGTTGTCCTTCGATAATGTCTCTCCTCCGGGCTGTATCTTCCGGGTTGTCATCTTGCCGGCGTTTTTGTAAATTTTTCTGCCTCCGCCGCTTGGATACTCGCCGACCACAACGTAAGTCGTTGTAATTCCCGCCGAGCCACGACTCTACTCGACGCGACGGGGAGTTCTCTTCCCGCTGTCCTGTCTGTTCAGTTCATGATAGGTACCCCAACAGCCATAAAACGCACTGTCCAGAAATCAACGTTCGGGGTCACCACTTTGGCATGTTGTGGTGTTAACTGAGTGAAACACAGGTTAGCTGTTAATAGTCCGATATATTCTAGTGGCTACAACCACACAAGAAAACACGTTGATACTACACAACGTCGGGAAGAGAACTGACGAGGCTACGTGCCTTGCCACAAGTCGTGCGCAATTACTTATTGCTATAATCAGCAATTTCATGACTCCACAAAGCTATCATAGACTTGTTTTAAATTCCCCTGAGTATGACTTGCAGTTGGCGAAGAGAAATTTTATTGTTAAACTCCCTGCCATAAATACCACATTTGCTCGCCGTTTTTCGACATTTTCGTTCCCGTACATATGTAAAAGAACGGACAGCCTGTGTCAAATACATGATATCTCCGTTCGTGAAGCCAAAACTCGTGTAACAAACTGGTTATCTAAGCTGGATTACGACTCTACCGAGAAAATAATAATACCTGTGGCTTAACATCTTAGAATAATAATTTCCGTGTATGATTCTGTAGCTAATAGTATTAGTTTTTAATATATATATTTTTTTTCTTGTGTTTTTATGTAAACCTATTGAATAATATATATACATATCACATTTTGTAATTTATAATAACTTTATTTAAGTTACAATTAAGTTTTCATTATTTGTTAAATGCATGTTAGTAAACGAAATTATCTTTTAGTAAACCATATTGTCACGGTCCCCGCAGGACAAGTTAGGCTTAGCGTGGGGACCACTGTTTTATACGCATGTATTGTAAAAATTCGCGTAAGTTAATTAAATATATTTTCATTTTCATTTCATTTTTCATTTTCATTTCATTTCATTTCATTTTCATTGTGATGTGTGATTGATTATAAAAAAATGTAGTCTGTCTCTGTCTGTCTACTCATCTGTCATCTAGCTGTCAAATTGATCTGAAGCAAATTATTATAAATTTATCTTGATAGCAAGGGACACATTTCTAAACAGCCATTACTCAAGTGACATCACACGAGAGCAAATGGAAGTTGCAGCCTTTTCGTAAAAAAATTCATTATCATGAGGTTTTTTTAGACCAAAACTTCGAAAGTACGGCTTATTAAACACAACACACCTTAACATAATTTAATCTATACCAATTATTGTAAATTTAAATGTTCTGTGATTGTAATATTGATTTTCTTTTTGAGATTTGTGAATTTGTGTTTTATACAAGGTGACTTTTTGATCATCGTCCAAATTCATACTGGTGGCTTGGTAAGTGATCAGTACCATGGATCAATAACAATTTTTGTAAAATTCGTAAAATGAAAGAAATGATTCACTCGGAACTGGAAGTGAATTTCTATGGGAAGCCGAAATTTCATAGTACGAAATTCACAATTATTGTTATCGATTTATGATGCTGATCACTTATCAAGCCTCCAGTATGAATTTGGACGATGATCAAAAAGTCACCGTGTATAAACATTCTTATTTCTTTCTTTTCTTACTTGATCAGCTTGAATATGACCGCCCCAGCTGGTTGCAGCAGTGCGATGCAAGTGGCATCTGCGGTGGTGCTGCTGCTCGCGTTGTGTCCGGTTGTGTCCGCTTGTAAGTATAGCGTTGTACCCGGTTGTGTCCGGTTGTAAGTATAGCGTTGTACCCGCTTGTGTCCACTTGTAATTATAGCGTTGTACCCGGTTGTGTCCGGTTTTAAGTATAGCGTTGTACCCGCTTGTGTCCACTTGTAAGTATAGCGTTGTACCCGGTTGTGTCCGGTTGTAAGTATAGCGTTGTACCCGCTTGTGTCCACTTGTAAGTATAGAGTTGTACCCGGTTGTGTCCGGTTGTAAGTATAGCGTTGTACCCGCTTGTGTCCACTTGTAATTATAGCGTTGTACCCGGTTGTGTCCAGTTGTAAGTATAGCGTTGTACCAGCTTGTGTCCACTTGTAAGTATAGCGTTGTACCCGGTTGTGTCCGGTTGTAAGTATAGCGTTGTACCCGGTTGTGTCCGGTTGTAAGTATAGCATTGTACCCACTTGTGTCCACTTGTAATTATAGCGTTGTACCCGGTTGTGTCCGGTTGTAAGTATAGCGTTGTACCCGCTTGTGTCCACTTGTAATTATAGCGTTGTACCCGGTTGTAAGTATAGCGTTGTACCCGCTTGTGTCCACTTGTAATTATAGCGTTGTACCCGGTTGTGTCCGGTTGTAAGTATAGCGTTGTACCCGCTTGTGTCCACTTGTAATTATAGCGTTGTACCCGGTTGTGTCCGGTTGTAAGTATAGGGTTGTACCCGGTCGTGTCCTGTTGTAAGTATGTAAGTTCATCAAACACTTGAGTTTTATTTCTGAGGGGCTGAATCGGGGGTCGGGCGGCAGGGCTGACCAGGTTAGGCTGACTACAACGCGCGATCATTTAGTTATTTTCTTTTCACGGCGAAAATAATGGTTTTGTCATTTTTATTTTATAGCCTGCAGCTGCTTTATACTAATATCAGTTATATTATGCAAAGTTTCCAAAAGCAAAGTTTTACATCCGTTATATGACATTAAAGCCCATTCTGAAGGCTTTAACTTTAGTTTTAGTGCTGTCAATACTTAAATTTTTCCAAAGTAATTTAGCTTCTGTTCTTCACACTTATGAACTATTTTGCAACGATGAAAATTTAGTTTTGACAGCACTAAAACTAAAGTTAAAGCCTTCAGAATCGGCTACATTATCCATCTAAAATTCTAAACAACTTAAAAAATTAAAACTTAAAAAATAAGCGAAACTAAAACTACTAAATTAAAAAATAAACCGTTAAGAAAACTGTACAATAATTATAATAATAATAAAGGCGTAGGGATGTGACGACCCCATCTTGTGGCGAGCCGATGGTGAGTGGCGACACCACGGACCCTACCTCCAGAGGACACTATCACACATGCGCTTACACACACACATACACACAGAAACACACAGCCGGCCAGAGTGGAGATGCAAGAGCGGAACCTATGCTCCAGGTTGGAAGTGTAAAATGTCATAATGCCGGGGGCACTTGACTGTATAAGGATCTTGCGCCCCGCAGACTCACCTCTCGACAACCTTAGCTGCTTACATAGTGTTGCCCCCTGGCCGCCCCATGGTGGCTAGATAGGGGGCCCACAACGGCTATCCTGTTGGATAGTTATTAAGCAGCAAGTCACCATCTGCCATATTTAAATTTGTGAGAGATTTTCGAGGCAGATGTCCGTTATCTCATTTCATAGCCCTGTTATCCGACCCATTTAGCATCCCATCCTCATAGCCCACTTCAAGTCGCTTTCTTCCTGGCAATAGTTTGGCAACTGTGGGGGACTGTCCGTTAGTGTATCACAATGGTATATTGAGGGAGAGGCCTTCATGGATGTAGCCATCTCACATTTAGATTAAATGTTACCAAAGGCCTCTTCAATGGTGGCTTCGGCCCCGTGAATGCCTTTCAAATGACCGCGGGTCCTTATGGGCCCGTGACTGAAAAGTGTACCTACATAATAATAATAATAACAAACTTACCTTAAATTTTATTCATAAACTGAAAATTAAAATTAAATTAAATTACATTTGTAATGTGAACTTTCCAGCTGGTAGGTACTTCGGGTGAGGCTAACAACCAAGATTTATACCTAACTTTATTTCTATTTACAGATGAAATTAAGGTTAATAATACAGAAAACAAGGTCAATAATACAGAAAACAAGGTCAATAATACAGAAAACAAGGTTAATAAAAACGAAAACAAGGTTAACACTACAGAAAACAAGATTAATAGTACAGAAAATAAGATTAATGATACAGAAAACAAGGTTAATAATACACAAAACAGGATTAATAATACAGAAAACAAGGTTAACACTGCAGAATACAAGGTTAATAATACAGAAAACAAGATTAATAATACTGAAAACAAGATTAATAATACAGAAAACAAGGTTAATGCTACAGAAAACAAGGTTAATACTACGGAAAATAAGGTTAATGCTACAGAAACCGAAAACAACAATTCTGTAGAAAGATTACGACGTGAAATTTGGAATAGAGTAGGTTTGAAAGCTACAAAACTTACAACCATCGACGAGTTTAAGGCCCAACTAGATTTAGAGTGGAGCTGGTATGGGCCCAAGGGGTATTTCTCGTATGTAGAAATGCGTCGAGACGGGGGAGACTGGCTCCTTGTTAAATACCCCGGGCAATATCGTAAAACTACTCTCATTCTGTATTTGTACTACGATAGGTTCGAGATACGTGTGATTATCTCCGATAATCACAGCAACAGGATTACATTTTGTAAGTATTTATTTAAAATAAGGAGCAATAAAGAAAGGAATCTTAGATGGCGCCCATCATCATCCCCTCTCACTCGCACAGTATATCTGTCTTCAGTCGCACACCTGCGTACTGCATGCAAAAAAAATTGTCTGAATTTGCCGCTCAAGCTTACTCCACGCGTCTAGTATCCCAACACATTGTTACCTATGTGAACTGGACTAGTTCAAATACAATTTCTAGTCTAGGCAGTATAGGAGCAAAAAATTTTTTTTTCCAATTTCGCCGGTGGTGTCAGTACACATTGTTCCTGATCACTAACCGAGTCTGCAGTATGAATTCTGGCGGTTGATTAAATTTCACCTTGTATATTAAAATACCCAAAATATTACAAAAAAAATATTAAATAAACAACTTTTTATGCTGTCTGTATCACTGAGCAATAAAATCACAGGTACATGCCGCCATTTTAGATTCCTTTCTTTAATGCTCCGGGTTATAGATGAATAATAATTGTTAGAGACCCCCTCGAAGTAATTCGGGGGAGAGTAAGAGGACAGCTCACATGCAAAAAACCAGGAGGCGCACCATGCCTGGGACCGATGGATGGCGCTATATCCATCCCTAATAGCCGGGCTTCATATGGAACAGACTGGTGACGGGCAGCGGCGTCACTGGTGCGAGGGTTCCGGCACCGCGCTCACCAACCCGCCTGCCCAGCGTGTGTGAGTATGGGCAATTCTTCCAGGATGACCGCCGGGAGTGGCAAAGTCCTGGAAAGGCTTATGTCCAGCAGTGGACGAACATGGCTGATGGATTGATGGATGGAATTATTGCTATAAAGCAATATATTTCAAGGGTGGATCCATTCTGGGGGGGGGGAATTCTGACATCTTTTAGGGTTCTGTACATATGACCAATTATTTCAAACTAGATTTTTATTTAATTTTAGTTAATGCTCTAATTCTGCCAGACAGTAAAAAACTGCAAAATTAAGTTGGTTGAGTATTCGCGGACGTAACCCTAAAATTACATTGTAAATCGTCGTTTTTGGTATTTATTGTTTGGAAACAGCATTATGGTACATAATATACAGCAATTTCAAATTCCTAACTGCTTTGGCCTTTGAGATAGACCCAGTAACAAAAATGGTCTAAAAATGGCAACTTTGATTGCCCCCATTTTTTAATTTTTTAATATAGAAAGGAATAAAAAATATATTTATACTCTACAATGACACCCCAGCTAGGACAATAAAAAAATTTTTTCGCCTCTATTTTCATGTATGAGGCACTCCCTGAAAAATAACTTAATTACATTGATTGGATTTCACCTTGTATAATATATATTTTACCTATCATTTTAATCGTATATACTATATTGCTACATAAATTAAATAAACCTTTAATCTAGTCCATGTACATTTATTATTTTATTAAATATCCTTTTATTAGATTAAATTTGACGTGTAAAAAGTGTATAATATATACCTACTTTGCAAAATAAACTATTTGAATTTGAATTTTAAATTTGAAATTCAAAATTCGGTTTTGGGTCAACATTTTATACGACATATAACAATTTCAGGTTTCTATCTCATTCCGTCTAAGAGCTAGAGACCCGTGACAGACAGACAGACAGACGGACAGCGGAGTGACATTAATAGGGCTCTGATTTGCCCTTTGGGTACGGAACCCTAATAAAGAGAAGTTATTAGATGCCTTAAGACTTAACGTGCTTTTAAGGCGATACCAAAAAAAAGGGGTTTTTTCGAATTCATTTACTCCACTATAACGTCATCTACGTATTTCATTTTTGGGTAAATGTTTATTGAGTATTTGATCAAGATTCTCACTGAAGGTAAACGCGATTGAAATGAAATTTTCTTGATGGAATTTAATTCCGAAAAAACCTCTAAATTGTTTTATTTTTTCCTGTAATTCTGAAATCCTAACTAATTTCATTGTGAAATTGCATTAAAAATGTGGATATTATGTATTTGTAAAGTCTCCTTGAAAATCTTTTTGACAAAATTGCTTAGTACATTTTATTATAATAAAAAACCGACTTTTTGCTACTTTTTCACGAATCCGTCCCACCCGCACTGAGGGTTTTTTCGCATATGGAGTAACAGGGACGCTAAAACTTTTACGTAGTGCCTTAACAAACCTATCTGTACCTATTCTGTGTAAAAGTGCACCCAAATCGAATTAAAAATTCGAGTCAAATAGTCAAATATATGGAATTACTGAGCGTTTTTTGGGGTCTATGGCCGCCATGCCCCCCCTCCCGTATGCGCCTATGCTATATTTTATCCACTCTTATAATACAATTATATATAAAATCAAAAGTGGTTTTTATAATTACCTACCAATTTATTATAACACAGCTAGACACTTTAAACTCTCGCGTTTCGTACACATTATAATAGTATTATGTTTATTTTTGCAAAATCCATCGCTATGAATACTCTAAATATTATTAGAGTGCAATACAAACTAGGAAAGATCAATCAGAAACAAACCCAAAGACAAGAATTTGAAAAAATTCCCCGCGCCAGGATTCGAACCTGCGACCTCTTGTTATCAAGACAAGCGCGCTACCAACTGCGCCACCGAGGTTCCTACCCAGACCGGTGAATTCTTCCATCATACTTGTCCACTGTTATTTTAGAGGTCGCAGGTTCGAATCCTGGCCCGGGGAATTTTTTCAAATTCTTGTTTTTGGGTTTTGTTTCTGATTAATCTTTTCTAGTTTGTAATGCACTCTAATAATATTTAGAGTATTCATAGCGATGGATTTCGCAAAATAAACATAATCTTAGTTAATGAGAACTGTGAATTCCTTAACTGTCTGAAGCAACAATATTGTAGCGACAACAGCGCCATCTGTTTCTTCAGAACTGTGCTATATGTAGGTAGGTTCACTCTTCAGTCGAGATTATACCGTTGATCAAGCTCCAGTGTTTTCTTCACTATCCCGTGTACTTATAGACTATTTGGCGACGAGGAGTAAAATTGGTGTGTTGTGTGGGCCACATTGCGTTTTTTTTTTACGGTGAAGATGTCGGTGGGAAAAATTGGCGAATTTAACATCGAAAACGGCAATTGGACATTTTATTGTGACCGTTTGAACGCCTATTTCAAGGTGAATAAGATCGAGGAGGCCTTAAAGACTGCTACATTAATTGCTGCTGTGGGCGATGATGCATACGAACTGATGGTGAACCTGGTCAGTCCGAAGCTTCCGGCGGAACAGAAGTTCGAGGATCTACTGGCGGTTATGAAAGAACATCTCCAACCCAAACCTTCACAACTTGCTGAGAGATTTCGTTTTCGTCTAAGGCGGCAAGCTAGTGGGGAATCAATCAAACAATACGTGGCGGAGTTGAAAAAGCTTTCGAGGTTTTGTGAGTTCGGCAGTGCATTGGATGACAATTTACGTGACCAATTTGTGTGTGGTTTGTCTAGTGACCTTATCCGACAAAGACTTTTCTCCGAAGAAAATGTGAAGTTCACAAGAGCGGTGTTGTTAAATTTTAGACTTATTTACGGTTTTTGGAGTCTCTTTCGTTTCATATTTAATTATTTTCCAGTAAATAAAACAAGACAGACACCATCTTTTGGTTTACCATAGACCAACTCTTTATTAATCATCAGTGTCAATATTTGAATTCAGAACATCCTCTTAGCACAGAAAAACAAAAAAAAAAAGAGGAAACTTACTTCGCCTTAACAGGTGTTGAACTAAAACATTTAGTGTCTGTGAACTAAAATAATAACATAAATAATTACTGTAGTATTAATTAATAGAACTCGTATAATTATAACGTCTACTAATTACTTTTAACTAAGAATAATTTATTTAATTAATAATACAATTATAATTTCTACATAATGACCTTCTTTTAGGCAAATTT